>CM046395.1:13618750-14935000 GCA_025413875.1 Rhododendron molle | reverse complement strand
AAATGTGACTCTCCTTTGGGCCTAGTCCCATTCTTATAATTATGACTGCAATCGAGAATATCATTGACTTAATTGTTACCCTTTTAACAAAACTTTAATGTAGTTCAATATTCATGAGTTTCACTAACCTAGGCCACTTTGGTGACTACCAAATTAGTAATCCCTATGAGTATCAAACTAACCAATGATATACTCTATTCCTTTATTCGAGTTATGCCGATGTCATTCTTTTATTCAATCACTATTACCGAAAAAATGAAATATACAACTAAGTATTTTTTATGTGATTGATTATCTGTTCAATGACATTCAAAATAACCATAACTCTTACATATACTGTAACACAGTAATAGAAAAAACTTTCCCGATTAAGTGCTTCAAAACAATCATACATTATTGCAGAAAACATAATCCGACAAAACAATTAATTTTTGTAAGCATGTGATTACAACATTAATTTTTTTTTTTTTTATCACATACAACATGAAAACAAGAATCATGTATTTACTGAATATGTATAGTATATTCGTGTCCCACTGGGCATGATTTAGGAAATCCGTAACATTAATCAAAACTGAGAGTTTACCAATCTAACGGCAAACAAAATTTACCCAATCATCATGTTCACGATAACAAATAATAGAGGGTGAACTACAAATTTATGGGCTAAAACCAACATACTAGTCCATACACCAATATTAACCCACGGCAGTAACACTCTCAAGGTTACAGATTAAGATTAAACCTTTACTTGTGAACTTTGAATAACAATAAACAATGCAAGATCGAGATCATGTTCAATACTGCTCGACGTAATAGCAACCAACAAAACAAGTAAATGGATTTACTATTCAATTGCTAGCCCGTGTGTCGGCAATTTAAAGGCAAATTGAATGCTATGAAACTGTTATTTTCTATCCGAATGAAAACAACACAGTAGCATAAAATATTCCATTCAATATTGTAATTAATTATCTACTGTTTCGAAGCAAGGGCCAGTAGATATTCAAGCCTATCATGACAATAAAAGGCTTTGTGAAGCCACGTATAAATAGGATCCAATAATCAGAGAACTAGAGATCATCTTAATCATGTTCTAAATTGACAACAAAACATTAGGCAGTACATAAACAAAATATGTACGAGTAACGTTAATTAGAGTTTAACAATAGGGTTAAATCCCAAGATGGCAGTACGTTTAACAAGAGTAAATTCCAAGATGTATTGATTCAGAAAACCATGCTCTGATACCAACTGTAAATCTATATCTGTATAAAAACTATTATGCGGAAAACAGATATAACAGGATCTTGAATTCAACACATCTCAAGAACGATAAATAACATACCTTTGTTGGCCATCGAGATTAGAAGGAACAAACCCCTTAATTAGAAACACCTTAATTCTTGGCTCACCTTCTTCTCTCTGTCTCTACTTTTCTAGAATACCCCAGTAACTGTAATTGATGGAAAAACCGTAGGAATAAGGGGTGGGTATTCTACCTTATATAGAGGAGAGAAGAGGGCCTTAGAGATAATTATTAAAAGACACCTAGTCCATCAAGGTCTCTTTTATTATCAAGAGTTTTCCTTCATCTATAATTCTAATTAGTTATCGTAATGAACCACATCACTTAATTGGCTTATCGGATAGTGGAGTCCCACATGCACAAAACGTGGAGGCTAGTGGGCCACACTAATAGGAAAAAACCTAACATGAAGTTGTAGAAGAGTAATAAATTACCTTTTCACATGGCTGAGCAGTGCCATGTGTACATGCAACAATGGTTCGGGAGAATGTAGTGAGTAATTTTTGGAGCAAACAAGGGCTTGAAATGTTGGACATCTTAAAACCTAAGTTTGGTTCTTATTTTCCTTGTTTTAGGCGTGTCTGTAATATGATATTTAGTCTTTATGACTCTGACTTTCTAGTTTAATTTATAGGTATTTCCGTTTGAAAAAAAAAAAACAACAAGGGATTGAAATGTAGATGTAAAAGGCCTTGCCAGTTGCTGTTGTGCTGCACTTTTCAATGAAGCTCATAATTACTATGCCGGTTATGTTGCTTAGTTTTCAGTTTTTCTTTTTAGGCTTGATAATTAAGATGGGTCTAAGTTCTCATTTTCTCTTTCGATTGCTTAACTTCTAAAATTTACTGACCATAAAGAAAGATAAAGATATCGAAAAACATCCATAACTGACTACGCTAAGGACTTCATTGACTTTTATCTTTTTTCTCTATTTTTTTTTGCCTAGAGAGCGATATCTGAATATCAAAAATAACTCTAAACACACAGATCTATTTTCCCTTGGTTAGTTTTTTGAAATTCTCAATCAACTAATTCTAAGTTAAGAAAATAGAAGAAGTAAGCGACATTATTTTTGTTTTAGCAACAGAAAGAGATTTTATTAATCAATGTAATAAAGGCATCAAATTACATCAAAATTAAAGATTTTATGAATTAAAATTTTCAACTTGTAACAGAAAATTAATAATCATTCCCAACACTATCCGCCAATCACTACGTTAGTACATCACATATGATCTACTTTTTAGGAAAACGTAAGACATTGATTTTTCAATCGAGGAACTATTTTGAGGATTGATTAGCATTGAAGTAACCAATCATAGCAGGATTTTCGCTCACCAAGAACTTGGCCAAATGATTATCTTTTCGACAACTCTCATATTTTTACAGACAAAATATGTATATTAACTGTTACTTTCAGGCCCAACATGAAAGTGTATTAAATCATAGAGGTTGTTTTGTTAATAAAGCTGGAATTGTAAATGCTCCAAAATAGGAGTAGCTAGCTATAGTTTAATTGAAGAAAGCAAAGGAACGAAACACCTAAACTGTCAATCAGTTATGTGTACCTTTCCTGAACAATTTATTAGGAGTGTATACGTAGCAGTATCAGATTATCAGCAATTTATGAAGTCCAAATAAAATTTGGCAGTTGCGCCTTGTTTTCCAATGACCAATCAATTCATACTGCGGCTATATGAATTTTTTTTTTTTTAATTTCAAAAGGATGTTTTTGTTTTTTTTTCTCGGCAAACGAAACATTTATAACTTGAAAGGGTATATCGAGGGGGCTCGAACGACGTAAGCTAGACAAACTTACGCATTCAAGCAGCAAAAACAGAAAATAAAAACACGCCCCTTACGATGATGTTCGGGATCCGCTTTGATTGATTTCTTGTTTACATGTACTCAGATGAAGCTCCCAACGTTCAATCACTTTGTGATTGCAATCATCTTTGTAGGGCGTTTCAAAATTCGTTAGGCGTTCTACAAATTTTAAAATAGCCCTTACCGATATTGGATTAAGCTAATTTTTTTAGAAACTCATAAAAAAATATTTTAAAAATAACTTGGGGTTTGAATCAATTTTGTAGGATGCGTAATGAGTTCCACAAAAATCAAAAAAAATCATTAATTTTTTGCCCATTTAATGAGTGCAAAACATGACTTTAAGAGCATGAAAGGGTTGAAAGGGAGTGGATAGTAAAACGGCATAGTTTTGGGTCACTACTGTCGGTTGGATGCTCCCTTTCGTTTTTCTCCTTTTTTCCCACTCGATGTACCCCGTTTCGAATTTTATAAAATCATTTTCGTTTGGCTGAGCAAAAAAAAGAAAAAAAATTTGGGTCACTACACCCTTATGGTGAATCGAGTCACCACAGGCCCCCGCTCCCATTCGGGATATGCTTTGATTGATTTCTTGTTTACATGTACTCAAATGAAGCTCCCAACATCCAATTAATCACTCAATGATTGCAATCATCTTTGTAGAGTGTTTCAAAATTCGTAGGGCACCCTTCAAATTCTAAAACAGCCCCTACTAATATCGGATTGAGCTGAATTTTTTTAGGAATCCATAAAAAATATTTTAAAAATAACTTGCAGTTTGAATCATCTTTGTAGGACGCGTAATGGATTCCACAAAAATCAAAAAAAAAAAAATGATTAATTTTGTCCCCATTTAATGAGTATCAAACATGACTTTAAAGCATGAAATGGTGGAAGGGGAGTGGATAGCAAAATGGCATAGTTTTGGTCCCTGTACCCTTATGGTTGGAAGACACAGGATTTAAATGCTTGGCATGGTTGGACCTTCATTTGAAGTTTGATTTACTTTTTTTTTGTATTTTTCTACCAACTCTTGGTTGGTTCTCTCCTCTCCCCTTGGATTGTGGCTTGCACATGATTGTTTTTATGATATTCATCCTGTCTTTCTCGATGTACCCATTATCGAGATTATAATAAAATTCTTTTTGCCGATAAAAAAAAAGATCGATTAAACGGAACAAGAGCACACCGGCAAAAGTCACCCAAAACCACCAAAGATCAATGGCAAAGAAGGCAAGACGCAAACCGAACATTAAAAACCCAAAAGCAAACCAACCTGAAAACAAGCAAATACCAAGCGAGCCTGAAGACCAAAACAAAAACAGACCCTACAACATCAACACTACCGAAACCTAAAGACCACCCGCAAGCCACCAAAAAGCCAGAAAATCAAAACACCGAATCCAAATACACCCGCCAGGACCCACAAGGAAAAAAGAGCTCCAAACGAAAGGAAAACGATAACCCCCATTCCACTGAATTTTGTAAGAAGTGTTTGTAACTCTGTGGCAAATGTGTGGCCAAGAATGCTGCAAGAGTGAGTGAAATTTGTAAGTTGGAATTCTCTCCCCCCTGACTTCTAGATCCTCTTGATAAGGTAGTGATTGATATACTGGTATTTTTTCTGGCAATGGAAACTCTTCTAAACTTTGGCAAAACAAAGAAAACAAAAAAAAAAGTTTCAAATCATATAATATAAGTCCAATTTTTCTTGAACACCGATTTGTTCATAAATCTATCAATTGTCGATCAAGCTCATCATTTTCCTAACAAGGTCTATATACAATGAATGCTGCCAATCGCTATTTTGGGAGAAATTATTCCTTGCCTCTGGGGCAGGGGTGACGTGGTGCCCCTCGGCACGATCCGAGTCGTCCGTTCGGGTACCGAACGGATGAGATTAAAACATCCTCTCTCCTCCTTTCTCTCTTTCCTTTCTCTCTGATTTCTCTCACTAAATCCGAGCCGTCCGGGTACCGAACGGACGGCTCGGATGAGCTGGGGTAGGGACAGCTGTTGCCCCAAGGGCAATGAATAATTTCTCCTATTTTGGGCTAATGAAAGGCATAGACAGAACTGTGCTGGGGCATGGGTTGGGTTGGCTACTTGACAGATGGGAAGACTCGTCCTATGTTGCGGGACTAATTCCAATAAATTTTCTTCTTTAGAAAATAATATTGTACAATGATATTACCATTATACGAAAAGATTTCACCTTCAAAATCTGATGATCAGAAACCACCCTCCAATCACAGGAAGAGAGGCTATTGTGAACAAAACACAGCAGCGCGCAATCTCACCATCCCACAAGTGTTTTGGACGGTCAGGATTTTAAAAAAACTCTTTTTTGAATTTTTTATAAAATCCGGATCATTAATTATCTAAACGGACGGTGAAATAGAACACAAGTGCACGCTGCTGTGTTTGCTCACAGCAGCCCCCGCTTCACCAATCACAAGCATAACTTGCATGAAGCCCAAACCTGTTTGCGCGTGCCAAACAAGTCTTTTGCTTGTAGGCTCCATTAGACTTCCTTTTTCTTTCCTATTTGCTTTACTCATCTTTTTGTTATTAGATTTTGGTTGCTCCAATAATTGGATAGCTATGGTAAAATGACCTAAATGGCCTATTCAACTTAGTTTTATCATGTTCCTAAACAAGGATTGCCAACAGCAATATGGTAATTAATTAAATCCAGTAGAAATAAAAATTCACGAAGCATAGTAGTTTTAGACGACTTAGTACTTTTGTGCTTTGAATTAATTAATATCCTTGCTTTGCGTTGGTTTCTCATGACTTATAGAAAACGACAATTAAAATAATTTTCTTTCTTTCGTCTGTTAAAAATAATTATTGGCTTTTAAGTAATTATTAAATGTACTCTTTCACCCCATAAAATACATATTTATTTCTTTTCCAAACTCCAAAACTGGGGAAACTTCACATAGTTTTTTTTTTTTTTTTCTGGTTTTGTGGCTTTTGTCGCGGAAGAGAAAAAACATATCCTTTCTAGGGATTAATCAATCCAAAATATGTGATTTTTTCCGGATGTATTATCTATTCAATTACTTTTAGTTCTCTAACCCCAACCAACAAAAGGGAAAATTTTTTGAATTTCTTCAGCTTCTTGTTCTATTCGTTTTGTTCCCCATCCGCGACATTTTATAATTGAACAATTTAATTAACCTCCAATCTACCTCTCATATATCTCGAATGTTGTTACTTGAACAATTTCGAGCTCAATTGTGTTTCGTTTAGTCAAAAATCAGTTTTTTTTTGCTCGGCAAAACGAAACAATTTTATATTACTCGAAGGGGTGCATCGAGGAAAGACACCTAGCTCACAGAGCTTTGAAACACCAAAGGATACACCCAAAAATACACATGCATCCAACAGATAGTTGGATGGCGTATCAGTTATGTTCAACAAATTTTTAAATTTCGTTAAGTTTTCAATTAAGATTGATGACGCATTACTCTGCTCGATATTATTATACTTATTGAAACCACATAGTTGCTATGAGTTCTTGTGAGAGTTAATTTATCGGGACTTTGCTTCAGTTTTAATAGGTACACGGTGGGGTTGGTCCCTCCAACATTTCAAAGTGTGTAAAAAATTTGGAACGAGCATCTTCAATATAAAAAATAAAAATAAAAAAACTATCAAGAGACAAAGTCACACAAGCTCAAGCCTTGATAAACTCCGTCAAAATTCGGTTAAGATCTATGCTTGACTATATTAATAATAACGTTAATAAAGTATTCAAACCAATCTGGAAACAATTATTTCCTCCGCCGTCCCAATTTGTTACTTTGTTTTGAGAGTTCGTGCCTCTTTTGAATTACTTATGTAATTGAATTTGTAAACTTTTTGTGATTTCTAATAGAACTAATTGAGATACATGAAACAAATTCATACTTCGTATTACATAAACAACTTATTATCAAAGATATACCCAATACTTTATTTTCTAGAAAAAAAGAGGGACAAATAAATTGAAACGGATGGAGTCCTTGCTTCCCTGCTCTCTTTTTTTTTTGTCAAAAGTGAGCAGATTGTATTGATAAACGTCCAGCGGCACTTATAAAACGGAGATCATTACAAAGAATTTGGACTAATCTAAACTAATTGTCTAACAAATACAAAACGAGTAAATTACAACACAATCGATGTCTTTCATCTAACACAAACATGACCCGACGCAACTGCGACACTTTTAAACTGCCTAATATCTAATTAGCAGTCCCAAACGAGAAAAAGTGCAAAGTTAATGTCAGAAAAAGTGCACCCCAACTAAGGATTAACACTCAAAAGCTATAGATCTGCCAACACGCCAAACACATCATATAGGGATATTGTTGTGAAGCAATATCCCAAGCACATATATTGTATACAAAATTCGTCAAGCACAGATATTTTATTGTAAAGCAAACTCGATTGAAAAAACCCGATCTGTAGACAAAATTTTGTTAAAAGACGAAACTAACACTCATAAAACGAGAGACAAAACTCTCACAGATCAGACGACAATTAAGGTCTAAAAAGACGAAAGAAAAAAAGGAAAAAACAAAGAAATTGAATCGAAATAGTACCATGGCCTTCCCTACTTGATTCAAGTCGTTTTGCATCCTAGTTATCTCCTCTAATCTCATGGTACTCAACCGACAAAATGTGGTTTGATTACGCAAAAAATGTAATATACTAGAGGAAACTATACATCTAATTTCTGATATATTCAAGCCGAGGTTAATTTTGTCCTTTCACAAAAAGACTAATTAATAAGAAAGGTCGTCTATCCTGGTCCTCACATTAAAAACACGTATACAATGCATTGTCAAATTGGAGAAGAAATTAAATAAGAATATAATAAGATTGAGTAGAAAAGGAGGTGTAGAGGAACAATAGCGACCTCTTCTCTTCCCTCCTCTCTTTTTGGTGCTGTGCTCTTAGAGAGAGAGAGAGAGAGAGAGAGAGAGGTGAAATATCTGAACTAACAAACCTTCCATTTTTTTTTTTTGCTGAGCAAAAAAAAAAAAAAAACAAACAAACCTTCCATTTTTGCTGTTTCATGTTTTTGTATTTTATTCATCTTTGTTTTTGCAGAAGGCGATTGCAGAGAACACTCGGTAGTAGTACAAAGAGAAAGACAAGTATAGAAAGAGAAAGACAGAGAGAGTGAGAGAGACGAGAAGGAGACAGCAGAAAAAAGAGAATTGAAGAGGGGTTTTTTTCCCAGTTAGTTTCAATCCCCACAGAAAGAGAAAACGATGTCTGAGACCCTTTTCCACCCTGCAACAACAATAACAGGTATCATATATATCTATCATCTACATATACATATATACATGAATAAAGCTGAGGGAAATTAAAAAAAACTAAACCCGAAAATATAAGAAGAATAAACTAATTCAAAAGGTACAGAGAAAGAACCCATTTGATGCCTTCCCCCCTTTTTCTTTCTCTTTCTTCTTCCTTTGTTTAATTCCATAGTACCATAATTAGTGTTCTTGATGAACAATTGTTGTTATCTGAAAATTCTACTACCTGTTTTCTTTGGATTGAATTGAATTGAGCAGATAAGAAGAGAGAAGGAAGTCAGAATTGAGGTTGGAGAGAGAGACCTGATTATGATGAGGATGAGGATGTCAGTGATATGGCAATAGCAACACCACCACTTCCATCATCAGCCGTATCCAGCACAAGAAATCACAAATCCAATCAGATAAATCATTTGACGGAAAATCCCAACTCAGCAAATCCTATGTCCCAAGACTACCAGCACCACCACCACCACCACCAAGGTATTTTCAATTTCCCAAATGGGTTCGACCGACCACAAGATCAGGAGCAGCAGCACCATCACGTTGCGCAGCAGATCCGGAGGGATAAACTGAGGGTCCCGGGATTCGAACCCCAATCCCCGCTCGTACCGATGGAAGAAGACGTATCCGCGGGTGGGATCCCGGTGTACGAGGCACCCGGAAATATGCTCTCGGAAATGTTCAATTTTCCTCCAACCGAGTTGTTGCAAAACCAGATTCCGCAGAATTACGATCGGAACTCGCGGCAGCCGGCGGCGGTCGGGGGCGGTAGCGAGTGGTACGGAAGCAGGCTAGGAATGGGCATGGGACCACCGATGGGGGAATCAGTTGATCCTCGCCATCTGAATCCTCACCACCACCACAACCATATTTCTAGCATTAATGGGGAGTCATCATCGTCTGCAGCAGCAGCAGCAGCAGTCATGCAGCTTTTTCTAATGAACCCACAACAACAACAGCAGCAGCAACCCAGATCACCTCCTTCACCATCTCAACCTCATGAAACTTCTTCCTCCAGTACCCTTCACATGTTGCTTCCTAACCCGTCAATTCCTTCCAGTAATTCTTCTCTACAACTACAAGGGTTTCACAATAGTCAAATTAGTCCTGGTTCTGTCTCTCAAGCAGGAGGGGGGTTTGGTCAATTCACTTGGCTCCCGGATACTAGTGCTAGTACTGGCCATGGAGGAGGAGGAACTCATATTCCTGGTGAAATTGGGGGTGGTTTAGTGGAAGGACAAGGGTTGTCGTTATCGTTGTCGTCGTCGTTGCAGCAATTGGGGGCCGCTAAAGCCGAGGAATTTAGGATGGGAGATGGGGGCGGCGGCGCGATGTTGTTTTTCAACCAGGGAGGTGGCGGTGCTGGGGCTGGTGCCGGTGCCGCTGCTAGTAATTATTCGTACAAGAATTTCGCAGGTGGGAATCAACAGATTCATGTTGGTTACGGGGCTTCACTAGGGGTAGTGAATGTCTTGAGAAATTCTAAGTATGTCAAGGCAGCCCAGGAATTGTTGGAGGAATTCTGCAGTGTTGGAAGGGGACAGTTTAAGAAGAACAAGCTGGGTAGACAAAATTCCATATCTAACCCTAATCCAAACAGCGGCGGCGGCAGCGGTGGTAGTGGTGGTGGTTCATCAACATCAAAGGATATTCCGTCTTTATCAGCCGCGGATAAGATTGAGCACCAGAGAAGAAAGGTCAAGCTACTAACCATGATTGATGAGGCAAGTAATTAATCTCATAATTCTCTGTGTTTGTGTGTGTGAAGTCAAGGGCCAATCATTTTCGTTTACTATTTCCCAATATTAGAAATCTGAAAAATTAAAATTAAACTCCGGCAAGTTCTGTGGAATATTTAATTTTGTGTTACAGAGGACGGCCGGCATGGTGACATAGGCTGCTGGCATAGATTGTGTTGGTAATTGATTAAAAAACCCAAATTAATTCTTAATCATAGGGTTAGCTAGGTTGGGGTGTTTAATCAATTGTGTATTGTAATGTTATTGGTGAAAGCATGGGAGGCAAGGGGGGTGGTATTGAGTAATACTAATTAACAGACGTTACTTAATTGTGATTTAAAAGATTTTGTTTTATTAAATTAATGGCATTTTCGTATTACCCATTAGAAAGTGCTAGTCCTTCAAAGCTTCCCATACCAATCATATATATATATATAGCAACATTGCAACCAAACACATTTGATTTATACTAGCTCAGTTGACCTGACTATTAGAATTTGATTGATTTTTATTTTTCTCCACACTTTATCGTTAGTTAGTATTGATTATATGAATGTTGGGAAGAAAAAACTCCCGTGGATCTTTCTTTTTTCACATTAAACATTCTTCACCGCATCATGTTTAGATTCAATTTGTATTTTTTTTTTTTTAAATAACCGAGTGTCCTGCTTAGCTCACGCGCACAACTTGTCCACTTAGCCTACTTACATCTTTTTTCAAAAGCAACAAAATTCTCCTCAACTAATTGTTATGGTTAATGAAATTCTGGAACTGGATCCAATATACCGCCACCCCGCAAGTTAATAACGAAAAATTCATAAATTATAATCTGATCTTGTTACTCCTATTTTTTCCATCATACTGGTTTTTGAAATAAAAATTATTTGTCCACTTCTCTAGATTAAGTTTTCTAATTAGTGTGAGAATTCAAATAACGTGGAATAATCACAGAGAACCTCTCTATGCTTCACCAGATCGCATATTTCACGTTTTTTTGTTGAGTATAGTTATTGACTCTTCTAGATGGTGTATTATTTGAATAAACCGTAGGTGGACAGAAGATACAACCACTACTGCGAACAAATGCAAATGGTGGTAAACTCATTCGACTTGGTAATGGGTTTCGGATCGGCTATTCCCTACACGGCCTTAGCCCAAAAGGCGATGTCGAGGCACTTCCGGTGTCTCAAGGATGCGATAGCGGCCCAATTGAAGCACAGTTGCGAGTTGTTGGGAGACAAAGACGCGGGGACTTCTGGGGTGACGAAAGGAGAGACGCCGAGGCTAAAGCTGCTGGAGCAAAGCTTGAGGCAGCAAAGAGCGTTTCACCAGATGGGGATGATCGAGCAAGAGGCTTGGAGGCCCCAAAGAGGGTTGCCCGAACGTAGTGTCAACATTTTGAGGGCCTGGCTTTTCGAGCATTTCCTCCACCCGTACGTTTTCGCTCTCCATCTTATCTACTGCATGTTGAGGAGACTAATAAATTTCCATGACAAAAATAGAAGAAACATTGAACATATTGAAGCCAGTTATGTCGCAACCATGCATAATAATGAGGCTTCTTTTAAGCGACGACACAATTAAAAAACTCACACTTCTGTAACAGCTAAAGGTTTTGAAATTTTAAACGATGAAAATCCTGAGTAATCTAACAAGTTTAGACTTTATGATTTATCCTCGTCCTTTATAATATGATAATAAATAATAGTACTAGGAGCACGTTTGGTACATTTGGTTATTCACGTACGCATCGATGAGGTTAGATCGAACACATTGACTGATGGGAATCCATAGTGTTACACAATAATATTACTCCCTTTGTTTTATAATTTTGGTTGATCAGAAATAATTGTGCTTTTTTTTGGAATAAAGAGAAATAAGCACTTTTCTGATTACAAATTTTGAAGTATGCTCGTCGGATTGTATTTTTCCGACTTCTTTTCACCCTCAATTTTACTCTTATCGCATTTTAATAAAGTTATCCTTGCTGATCAAAAAATATAAATATAATTTCGTTCTGAACCAAAAAAAAAAATGACTAAAATTTTGGTGATGGGCTCAAATTATGAGAAGAAAGGGGTATAAAAATGAAGTAAATTTATTCTTGATCTGGCATGCATTAATGGAACATTAAAATCAGAATCAAGATTCATTTGAGTCAGCGTCGGTCATATGATGGTGAGGTGATGAAGTTACCCAATTGTAATTAGCAATTTGAAGTTGTAAGATTAATTGGCGATTAGTACTCGGTAAATAATTAAGGAATAGTTTAATCTACTCCTAACAAGTAGGACTAGTAGTACTTTATGGAGTAAAAAAATTAAAAGTTAAACCCCCGAAAGAGATCCAATAGCTAGGAGTAATAGGCTCGTTTGGATTTGATTTTCGCTTTTTGTCGGATTTTGGTATTCAATGGAACAGCAATACGGAGTACTACAATGCAGTGTCCTTGCATGTTTGTCTCGTCAGCTCAAAAGGCTGGAAAAAAAGAGCAAGCTTTCCTATTTTTGTTTCTATTATAAAAGCCTTTCCCTTTTTATTTCCTCCTGATTCATGGCAGCCCATGTCATCAAACAATGTTTCCACCAACGTACTACTACCATCTCTCTCTCTCTCTCTCTCTCTCTCTCTCTCTCTCTAGAGCGTGCATATAAAGAGAGATCAGTGATAACAGTTAATGTTGCAGATGCTCTCTCTTTCTCTTTCTCTCTTAGATTACCACGCCCATGCAGTGGAATTAAGTGAGAAAGAGAGAGAGGCTCAACCCAATCTGGGGATAGTATAGACAAATAAAGTTGGATGTCTGTTTAGCATGATTTGGGTAAGAACCTTTATGTCATTACGTGGTCTCCTGTCCTGACTCTCTCTCTCTCTCTCTCTCTCTCTCTCTCTCTCTCTCTCTCTCTCTCTCTCTCTGTATGTCAGGTACCCGAGCGACGCAGATAAGCATCTCTTGGCTCGACAGACTGGTCTTTCCAGAAACCAGGTTCCTTCACCTCTCTCTCTCTTTCTCTCTCCTCATACAAACATGCATGCAAATATACAGTGTTTGTCATCGTTACATTTACAATAGTCATTATAGGAACGGAGTCAAACTTTTGATTTTGGATTGACGAATTTATATACCTCACGAGCATTGATTTTAATATCCACTAGTGCTACGTAGCCAATGGGCAGCTACGTATCGGATTTTCGGACATCTGATGCCACTACATCAGTGCTCTAAAAAAAAAAAAAAAAACAACAACAACACAATTATATCAACCGATCCTCGCTACGTATTAATTTGTGTTCAATTTTCTGCGTGATTCGTGGCCGCTTCAAGTGCTCAAACGTCAAAATTAGTTTCAAAAATCCGTAATCGCTATACCTAATTCTCACTATGTATTATATGATATTTCTATTACCACTATACCGTTGTTTAAAATATCAATGACTAGCTATCGTTCCATTTTGTTTATCCTTTTTCAGTGTTCGTGTCAATTTTTAAATCACTTATATTTTTTATTATAAATCTCTAAAATATATGCAATATGAATCTTGATAATTTTCGATTAGTTCTATAATATAAAAATTTTAAAATTATAAAAAAATATTATAAATTAAGATATATAAACATTTAAAGAACGAGGAAAAAAAAAAAAAAAGGAATTGTAAACTTTGTTTCCCTCGTCATTGTTGTACGTATAGACACAGAGTCCAGTGTCCCATGTTTCGGGTTATCATCACTTCTGGGCTTATTGATTAAGAAGTCTAGCAGATAAAGTGATAGGACAAACCAAAAGTCTGTCGGCAAAAATTTTCTTGTGCATACAACGTGCACAGATCCATGTGTGGGGCTAATTGCAAAAAAAATTATTTGAGTCGTTCATTAAATTTAAAATATATTCTTTAATTCTCACGTTAAAAATTTGCTCAATCAGATAAATGTTACTTGACACAGTCTTTGAACTTTTCATTCTAATGTCTGATCTTCAAATTTGAGTAAAAGTTAAAATATTGGATCAAGTACTTATAGTTATTCGATTGAGTTAATATTTGATGGGGTCACTCAAAAAAATATTTTAAATTTAGTGAATAACTCAATTTATTTTAATGGGATCCGGTGTGAACCCCAAACATGGAGAATCTGTGCCAAAATAGTCGAACTCTAAAACCCTTAGTAATTAGTACAGTTTTAGACCTTCAGATTTTGGATCCATTTATTCACTTCTTTTTCATACTTCGTTCTGCCAAGGTTCTTATTTTTTTAAATATTTATTTTTTTGTTTTACAAAAGAGGTCATTCTCGCACAATACAACATATTTAATTAAAAAAAATACTTACTTGAATAATAAGTAATTATTTTAATCAGTGAAATACACTCTTAAATAAAGGCTTCTTTCTTTTTTATTTGTTGTTTATTTTGGATGTCTTCTGAAGAAAGGACGACAAAGATCCGGAAAACAGTCTAAACTCCACGGATTAGCGAAAACTACAGGAGAGATGAGATAGCAAATACTGCTCTTCCACGTACGTAGCAGTATTCAACCACACAATGACACCAATAAATACAAGCAGAATAGCACGTGCACTCTACATTTCCTTCCTTTAATCACAGCTTCACCACTTTTCCCGGAATTTTGTACTCTTAACTTGTTTTATTAAGCAAATCGTCTTTTTTTTAAAAAAAAAAAAATTCTTGGAAAAAGAAATTTTATTCATTTTTGAAAAGAATACAAAGATGAAAGGGGACAAGGGCAAGCAAAAAGGCCACCCGGGACCTACGAAAAAACGTTGGCAAGAAACCAATAAAGAAAAGAAAACTCCTCAGACGTAGCCAACTTCAACCAAAAAACAAAAAAAAAAAACCACACCCACCACACAGACAAGAGCGGGAGAAAAGACACACACGTCTTTTAATCACTCCTTCTTCTTCTTTTTTACACACATTTCTCTAAGACACGTCTTCTTCGTTTTTGAGTCGGAGCAACTGGTTGTTGGCTTATTCTGATCTAAAACCTGTTTCTCATTCAACTAAATCAAAATGATTTCTTAAAATGTCGTCGAGTTCGGTTTCCATTATTGATTAAATGGTGTACATATTTTTCGTTATTTTCATTACGTGACATTTATGTGCCTGAACAAAAAGAAGTCGTGAAAAAAATTCCAGATGCTCTATTATTGATCAGAGAGGAGGTACGAAGAGAAGTCGTTTCCCTTAATCAAATGTACAAAATATTAATGCTAGTAAAAAAAACAAATGCGCTTTCTTCGCTCGCTAGGTTAAAGGCTGATAATTTCATGGAAACTAGCTCGGTCTGTCATTTTAACTGCATCATTTAATTACCGCTTCGTTAGGTCAAATATTAGTGTTAGTGTGTTTCCAGGTTCTTGTTCAATTGTCGCTCTTTCATCTTTAGAACCTATCCGACGTTTCGTTGAGATAATAATTAACTACTAAATGAGGAGCAACGTCACAATCATAAATCATTGAGGGGGCTGTAGTACTGATCATATCACTATAACATCAACACAGTTATCATTATCAGGTCATCACTATCTACATCTTTTGTTAGTATATACTAATAATACTTTCTTCGTCGCCTTTTTTGTTTTTCTGTTGAATATTCAATTTTTTTTTTTTTTTTTTGGGTCTTCTTTTACTATTCCGAACTTCTCAAAATCTGATTCATATTTTCAAATGCATAGACAGTGTTCTTTTTGGGTCTTTAAAACGATCACTCTCTGTCTGCTTACAGTTTCCAATATGTCTTTTTATCAAATTATTACACTAATTTCAAATGGGGAGTGTTTTCGTCACTTTCCTTTTTGTTAATACCGCTCCCCTTTGTGTCTTTATTAGATAATTTATTTTGTGAGGGAATGGGAGTGACATTAACAAAAAGGGGAGTGGCAAAATCAATTCCCTTTCAAATTTCTCTATCCATCTCTTTTCACTCAATACCCAGCAGGCA
Organism: Rhododendron molle; assembly: GCA_025413875.1. Taxonomy (NCBI): domain Eukaryota; kingdom Viridiplantae; phylum Streptophyta; class Magnoliopsida; order Ericales; family Ericaceae; genus Rhododendron; species Rhododendron molle. Next base: position 14,918,846 of record CM046395.1, on the reverse strand, counting down.
ACAATCAGCTCCCTCATAACTCAATCCAAATGAAGTCGTATAATGTTTTGAATATGCAATATGAATCTCATTTTGATAGATTTCGATTTAATTTATCTATTAAAGAAGCTATATATCAAAATCAAAGAAAACATTATAAATTGAAATACATAACGGACAAGAAATTTGGGATGGAGGGAGTAAGTAGTTTCTTCTCTCTTTGCCAAACCATAAAACATTAATATCATATTCACCTGTAATTTCGGTTTAATTTTTTTTGTTTTTTCGATCATTCGGTTGAAAGAAAATGACTTCTCGTATTATAGCTTGACACGTAATTTCACTGATTGCAATGGTGCACCACGCATTGGAAAACTTTGAAGGTGTTCGTGGTAACACGAGCCTTGAATTAGATATACATGCTCTCTTTTTTTTATCAATAATTTTATGTACCTCGAAAATGTTTTCGAAAAAAAAAGTGAATATCTCACTTTCGAAAACATTTTCGGAAAATTTTTGAGGATCTCTAGCATTACTCTTTTTGTTTCGCACTCTCCCCACGCATTTTTCTTTTCCGTTTTTTTTTTTAAAGTGTACCATGCAATATACTTGAGACATACAACAGAGATTTACATGAACCTATAAATTAAAATACAACCATAAAATAAACAATCAATTATCTCATCTCCTCAACCCTTATAAACTCGCCACTTAATCATCCAAAACGCAATTTAGCGTATAAACGTACTCGCCCCTTATTAACCTCCTACCTTTTCTTTGTTCCTAAGCACAATTACGCTTATTCACAACTAAGATTTTTTTTTTTTGCTTGGCTATTCACAACTAAGATTACAAGCACCATAAATTTGTTGTCGCGGACTCGCGGCCGTGAATGTTTAAAAATCACTTTTGAGGGAAAAAAAAATATACTGAAATTACCCGTAACGGTCGAGTGTCAACCGTTATGGCAAGTGGGAACCGGCTGATACATACGTGATTTGCCAAGAAGGATTTAAAAATCGGGCAATTAGGCAGCGTACGTAATGGCTGATACGTAACGGTTTTTCGCTCTTTTGATATCATACCCTAGTTTATCGATGAGAGAGGAAAATCGCATTCATATCGGCCGGTTTTCGTTACTGAACGGCCAATTTTGGATTCAAATTGCGATTCATGGTCATTGACCGTTGCAGGTGATTTTGTCATTTAATTTTTTGTCTCTCAAAAAGGAGTTTTTTTTTAAAATTCACAATCGCTACAACCGATTCCCACTATGTATCGTTAGATACTCCTAAGACCATTACACCTCAACCTCTGCCATTACGTTCATGGTATGGTATTTGTGATGATATATATAAATGTTAAAATACCAAAGTTTTAAATTGTTAGAAACATATAACCATAGTGCGGAAGCGGGTGGTTCGGATTACCTTGCGCACTTTAACCGAACCGGACCTTGATGTGGACGGATTACGAACTCTCGATCACGTACCAAAATAGAGACAAATTCCTGCGATGGAGTGATACTACGAGGATCGAGTATCACCCTCTATTCCATGGTGCAAAAGCTCGGATTGCTCTTTAATGGTAGAGAGAGAGAACTATCAACGAGAGAGAGAGTTTACCAGAACTCTATCTTTTTTTGTATACCTGTGATGTATATTCTCGTATCTCATGTTGTATATCTCTCTATGAACATCCTGCAGGAAATAAATAGAGAGACCATTCTAGATGTTTTAGAAGTCTTCTAATCTTAAGAGATTAGAATTACTTCAACTTCTCCTATCTTATCTCCAACGTGAGATAAGACTCTCTAATATATGGGTCACCGGGTCATGCCCGCATGGGCGACCCGAGTTGGTCCCGGACCGACCCAAATTCCAACATAAATAATGGTACCAAACTGCGTATCAGTCGCAGCAGCGGTATAATGGTAATGGGACCATCGAGTATATTGATAGAGGGAGTGTCGAATGATACGTAACAAGAAACTTGTGTAGCAGCCAAAAAATTTAATATGAAGCGGTTTATATCAGGATCAGTTGATGATCGAGGGTGTGAAATTTTGGTAGCACCAGCTTATCGTAGTAAATTGGTTCTTCGTGTGTTGTAACTGGATCTTCTTATCATACTTGCATAATCTTAGATGATAGTATTGTCTTTCACACCCAGAGTGCCCTGATAGTTTGGGTGGATGCTCAGATTTTGGAAGTACTCTTCAAAGTCTCTGGTTTGATTTTTCAGAGGGTGAGCACCTTGACGTAAGTAGAGAATTGTGACTTGGTGTGACTGCGCTAGCTCCTCCAATGGTTTGGGTTGCGCAGTCGGGTCCATTTAGTGGCGTGACTGTAGGGTTGTTACTCCTTTACAAATAAAAAATAAAAAATTTGCACCCTCCCCTCCCTACGTGCCTGGTTTTTTCCAACTCAATTGTATTCTCCATTTAAAAGTACGGATTTCATGGGCCAGCTGCTTTGCATTCACCCAATCGATCCCTGTATTAAATACCGCTGATAAATTAATGAAATCTGGTCCCCCCCCACGCCCGTAAAGACAAGCTTTCATCGAACTAATTCAATTGTCTGTGTGTGTTTGTGTGTGTATTCAGGTATCAAACTGGTTCATTAATGCCAGGGTCCGGCTGTGGAAACCCATGGTGGAAGACATGTACCAACAAGAGAGTAAAGAAGAGGCCGACGTCGAAGAACAAGAACACGATCACGAACAAGATGACGACGAAGATCAGGAGAGAGAAACCAGCACTGACCCACTTTCACAAACCCCAAAATCAGAAACCGATCACACAGGCAACAAAAGATCCGAAATCAATGCATCCGATAGCGACCCCTCACGCCGCGTCGCAATCAACAGACAACGCTTCTCGGAAAACCAAGCGGACCAGGCCACCGCCATGGCCACCGTGGTGCCACCCGCGTACCGTGATCCCAACACGTGTCCGGGAATCGGGATTGAGTACGGGACCACCAGTGCTGCTGCTGCTGCTGCTGCTGACACTACTGGATCGACGCTCATCAGGTTCGGGACCACGAGCGGTGACGTGTCGCTCACACTGGGGCTGCGGCACGCCGGGAACGTGCCGGAGAAGAACCCTTTTTCCGTTAGAGGTTTTGGGGGCTTTTAGATTACTGCAATAATTATGATTACCCTGATTAAGAAAGAAGATCACAATTATTACTACTATGGTACTGCTTGAGGAATACTCTCAGTAGAGTTTGATTTGGTCCTTTTGTCTTATCACTTTATACTTTGTGATCATTTTCCACCGAGTATTGATTAATACCAGAAAGTTTACAGCATGAGAGGGTTTAAGTAAGAAGATTACACGGTTTAGGTAGCATGCAGTACTAGGTGTGTTGTAATTGTATATATAGTAGTAGTACTCCACTACACTGTTTTGCCCTGAGATATGTTTTTGTTTCTTTCCTGGATATGTTTCCAACTTTTACTTTTACCCCTATGGCTATGATGATTTTCACCTTAAGAATAGTAGTAGCAAAGTCGACGAATCGAGTGGGTCAGATCATTATTTTGGACTCTATATATTAATTGGTGTAAAAATACCGGCTGATGGTCCTGCATTTGACGGTCTATAGTATAGGTACCAAACTCTGGTGTAAGAATGTCTATAGAGGCATGCACTTACAAAAGAATTTCATCACAATTAATATTGGAATTAAGAATCTACCAAACCAATATCAGCTAGACGCATATATGTGCTCTCTAATATTTAACACATACTGCAAGGCACGAAAATGCCAATACTAGCAAGAATAGGTATAAAATGTCGAAGCTAGTGAAAAGCATGCGACCCATCTCTTTCCGTGCAAACTTGCTTTCATCACGCTTGAAAAGTACTTCACAACATCTTAACCAAAACAAAAAACAAGCATACCACCATCTCTTTCGTCTACAGTAATGGCAGGTTAGTTATACTGCTGCCATCACAGTTCCTTCAATTCCAAATTTTAACCAAAGTAACAATTAGGTTTTACCCTGGTCGCGCAGCTTCGGTCCGGGCGGCAGCTTCCTGAGCACTCCAACAGCGACGATGAAGGCGTCTTATTGCAGATCTAATGGCGATCTTGCGGCAAGAGCATGTCCGTAAGATCCGATGGCGATCCTCCATCCACCCACCTCTATGAGTGGATCGTTCTGTGTCCGACCGGCGCTAAATGACTTCTTTGTTTTTGTCCTTATTTTCTTCTATTGTTTTTTGTATTTTTCGGAACGGTAGTGTCCGTTCTTGTTACGGTTTACCAACATTGGTTGCTTCCCAGTCTGAGAAGTAAAGTATAATCAACAACAATTGAAATATATACAAAATGAACGTTGCGGAATTGGGAAATTTCCTATATATGTTTGATGTAAGAGGCTGCATCTGTCTCCCATTATGACCAAAATGAAAAAGATGGTACATTTGAATTAAGTTTTGATGTCTCCCCTCTTCTGGTTTGTGTCCTATTTTTACTATTTCCGTGTCTTGTGTTGTGTGTCAGTGTATATATGCGGTAGGTGTATATATGTCAACTAACAAACCAAAATCATTCTTAATAAGTCATGACCAAATACACAATTGACAGGTTTATGAAAAATTGTCATGTACTGTCAAATACATTTGTGTACATTTATAAAACCAACAGAACCACTAATCCAATTAAACCAATAAGGCCCCGTTCCAGAACACCTTCTTAAAAATTAAGTACTTATTTCATATTTTCAAACTCAAAAATAGTGTAAATGAAAAATTTATAAAAGATGTCATCGAGATCTTTCAAACAAGATCCATATTGCGTATTTTTATATTTTAATAAGCTCATTATTTTTTAGCTTGAAATTGCCTTCTTAAAAAATACTCCCTCCGTACCATAAAGAATGACAATTTTTGAAATCCGTGTCATTTTTCATCACTTATATCTTTCAATCTATAATGTTTTTCATAAGTTTGAAAACGTTGTATAATAGAATTAATCAAAAACTATCAAACAAGATCCATATTGCATATTTTTTGAAATCCATATTGAAAGATATAAGGAGTTGAAATTGGCACGGATATCAAAAATTGACATCCAATTTGGGACGGAGGGAGTAAGTACTTTTTTTACGTTCCCGGCCAGAACACCGTCTTAAAAAAAATAAGTACTTATTTCACATTTTCAAACTCAAAAATAATATAAATGAAAAATAATTTTTCAATTTTTTTTCACCGTGTTATAGATCTCAATAAGATCTATCAAACAAGATCTATAGTGATAGAAAAATTATTTGCGTAATCACATAATTTTTGAGCTTGAAATTAGTTTCTTAAACAATAAGTACTTATTTTACTTTCCAGAACGGAGCCTAATAATATTTCGAAGTACCCAAAAAAAAAAAAAACCACTCACTGATAATTCTGCTTTTATTTGTCCGCTTTTTCGATTCTTTTTCTCTTTATGATAAATTACGTTAAACCCCCCTCATTCCTGATTTATTCACTTTTTCTCCCTAAAGTTTGCAGTACTGAACACCAAACCCCATCAATCGAAAGGCTTGGGTGATTCCATTTTCACTTTGCCTACCGTCTTTGGGTCAGCTTGAGTTTTTCTTATTAGGCTGAACCGGGGTTTGGGTGGGTAATCTTATTGTAAGTGATATGCAATGGTAGTGTACATGCAGGACCGGCCCAAGATATTTGGATGCCCTAAGCCAAATGTCGAAATTGTGCCCCACATAAATTTTCTAATTTAAAAATAATAAACAGAAATACTTATCTATATATTATTTTCGTTCATACTATTAAACATGGTAGATATTCCGATCTTAATAGATTGCAATAATATTCAGTGGACTCAGGTTTGAATCACAGTAGCCCCCAATTTGTGTGATAAGAGAATTTTTTTTGGGCAAAAAAACACTTCAATTTGTATGACAAGAGAATTTTTTTGGCAAAAAGACACTTCAAAAAAGTATCTTACTAAGACTTGAACCCAGGCATCTTATTTGAAAAAATAAACACTTTATCACTGAACTACCAAAGGAGTTTGTATTATAGTTGCGCACAGAAAATATATATACTTATCTGGGAAGGGATGCCCTATTTTTTGCCCAAAATATGGAGGTCTAAGGTGGCGGCCTCTTGGGCCTTCCCATTGGACCGGCCCTGTGTACATGGGTGTTACGTAGTTTTTTTATTGGATTTGTTGGCTACTTGCCGACTTAATTTTGTACTTGTGTTCTTTATGGGTCTCTGGGTGGCGTGTGATTGTGGAAAGGCTTGAGTGTCCACCTTATTGGGATTTTTTTTTTATCGGTAAAAGATGAAATTTTATTAAAAATGAGGAAAGGGGAAATGGATCCAATAAAAAATTAGATGATACATTTTGAGAGCAAAGCCCAAGCCACCCAAAAGTCTACTGGGATCTAAAACAGTAAAACATCATAGCTCAACCCAAACACCCGAATAAACATAAAAAGCCCAAACACCCTAACCCGGTCCACCAAGGACCGGCCCACCCAAACCAGCACCCAAACCCTAATCACATAAATCACCACCGCCGCACAAACCACCAGAAAACCAGCCTCGCCGTTAAGCCAAGCCAGCCTCTCCCAGATGTAGAGACTGGGGCGAAAATCGGCCTACGACAATGACAATCGAAGCAATCAAGGCTTAGAAGAACAGACCACCACTAAACACAACAGCCCCCAACACTCGGTGAAAACCTGCAACAACAACAACCCAGAGGACGAACTGTTGGCCTCTCGCCCGAATGAAAGCTCGGAGTGGCCACCGACCGGACTTCGGCACACAAAGACGACCTGAGCAACCCAACCATGGGGGCCACAACCACCTCGCCACCATCAGATCTAACCACCACCGATTAACACTGCCATGTTCACCGATCATTTTTAATATATGAAAGAAACATGCAAAACAGAAGTTAGAAAAAGCTACCGTATCCGACCACCTAAAACCGAGACCCACTTCCGGAAAACCTAGCCACCACCAGAGAAAACCCAAGGCCAAATCAAATCCACTAGACAACAAGACGGCGCCTTCACGATTCTCACCCATTTTCAGACCTCTAAAAACTGCCACCGAGAAGCCAAATCAGCCCTCACAAGCGACCGGAGCAACCGAAGAACCTCGCTACAAATGTCGCTGTAACGCCCTGACTTTTCGGGAGCAAAATAAAATGATTTCTTAAGAAAATTTTGCTAAATAAACATAATTTTCCAAAATAAAGATTTAGTTATTACTATCTCAAGGGAATCTACTGATTCAAAATACATTAACTTCAGAGCTGACTCTAGACTTGATACGAATCCTAAGCATCTTCGATCTTCGTTACTGATATTCTTTTCGTGTCGAACTGTATCATCGTTGAATCTCCTCCATTGAATCCTGCGCCCTCTAGCAAATTGATCGCCGAAGCAATCGATTTGCCAGAATACGAACGTATCCGTGAGTGATAAATCACCCAGTAGAATAATCCAACCCAACCACCCCTCTTACAATTACAGCTAGCAAGTAAAACAGGATAATCATGATGCGAATAAGTAAAACAGAGATTTTTCACGTCAACCAGTTCATTACTATCCATTAGCCTAACGTGTGATCCAAAATCTCCCTACGAGACCTTTCCTCCCCAACCGCTAGCCATACTCGGTCCCATGAGATCACTTCCCTTTGCTGTCGTAGATAACCTAAGTTACAATACTACAACAAGGGGATAGCTTATCATGCCTGAATCACAACTAGGGTTCGCCTATCTTATATACCACATCACAATCATCACTTTGGACACACGCCCTATCAACTCACCACCTGGATACACGCGGTCTACCACCAAAACATCCTGGACACACGCCAGGTTTTATCGCTACAAAATATCTACGGAACACTCATTTGGGTTTTATCAACATAAGCGTCCACCGGACCACCGCCAGGTTTATCAACATAAAACGTTCATTGGACCACCGCCAGGTTTTATCAACATAAATTATCATTTGGACCCGCCAGGTTTTATCAACATAAAGCGTCACCTGGATTACCGCCAGGTTTTATCAACAAACGTCACTGGACCAACGCCAAGTTTTATCAACCGAAAAGATCTCCTGGACCACCGCCAGGTTTATCAACATAAAACGTCCACTGGACCACCGCCAGGTTTATCAACATAAAACGTATTTGGACGGCTGCCAGGTTTTATCAAAACATCTTTGGACTATCCGCTAGATGGAAGTCATCCTTTGGGCTTACTTTGCCAGTTACAATCCATCACCGGGCTTACTTTACCGGTCTATCAATTCTCATCACAAATCTCATCATATCTCAAAACCACACCTGCAGGCAACCTCTAAAAAAAAAAGAAACTTCACAATTTCTCCATTACTTAGTATCGTCTAAGTGATTTCTATATCGTATACCACCCCATGTCTCTAGGGTCCAATCTAACATTCAAATTAAGTATCAACACAATATTATTCAAAAAAATAATTAAAAACGAATAACAAATATTAGGCAATGCAATCACATAACTTTTTATGACTGGGCCGTTGCCCTTAATCTTGTATGACCACAATATCAATAGCAAGGTAAGAAATATTTAATAAAGATTAAAAATAATTTTTTTCTAGGCTTTTATTAATTAATTATAAGTAATTAGGTTGATTAAATACTAATTAAATGCATTAATTAGGTAAAAATATTAGAATATTTATTGTAACCTTAATAAGAGTCCTAAAGGTCCTCTATAATAAATTCGAGTCCTAAAAGTTTGGTTTAGCTGCTCACGGGATTATTTTAAATAAAAAGATTAAGTTAATTGACAAAAGAAGGATAAAAAGATAATAAATAATTAAATAATTAAAAATATGTTGATACTAACAAAGTTTCATTTTAGGACTGTAAGAAGTCTAAATAAAATTTATTCGGTATTATTAACATCTTTTATAATATTTTAAAGTATTTATATTTAGAACCAATGCATAATTTATAATAATTAGTTATCTAAATAAATAAAATATTATTTTAATAGTGTATCATACTTGAGATGTGAGAAGTCCAGGAAAAATATTTTAGATGTTAAAAACATTTTTGGTAAGGTCGCAATTATTTTTCGTTTGTAACTTTAATTAAAAATAAAATAAATAGCTAATAATATAAAAAATATATGAAATTAGTAAGTTATGATCTTTAACATGTTAGGAATCTAGGAAAATTAGTTTGGGGATTTATAGAGTAGTTTATAAGGTCGCAATGATTTTTAATTTATAAACTTTTACACGATAACGAATAAAAATTTAATAAATAGATAAATAAATAAAAAAATATGAAATTAACAAGGTACGATCTTTGGAGTATTAGAAACCTAGGAAAAATATTTCGGGGGTCGAAAACTAGGTTCGGGAGGTCGCAAAACACATTCGGAACAAAACAATACAAACTGCAAAACTGGGCCGAGGGGAGTTCGCGGCCGCGAACTCCGTTTTCTGGTGCATGCAGCTGGGCCGCCCGAAGGTCGCGGCTGGGTGCTGTTTTTTTGATTTTTTTGGTACTTTTTCGATGCATGGGACTACGGGGACCATTGGGCTATGTCTATAAACATCAAATATACTTAGAGGAGGGTTCGGATCGAATTATAATACCTCGAATCGGATTGAATTTGTTTTCGATCGAAACTTGAACGTTGGAGAAGAAAGCTTCGGATTTGACAATTTGAAGACCTTGGGACCGAATTGAAAGATGTTTGGCGATACTCTAGGTTGTAGAAAGGGATTGGAATGATCGGATCGGGTTCCTCTTGGTTCTTGATCGCAAACCCACTTTTCTCTCTCTCTTTTCTCTCTCTAGAACTCCATAGATTTGGAGCTTCGATTTCCTCCGATTATCTCTCTTTTCTGGACTGTTGGGGCGTGATAATTTTCGTGGGGAACCCTAGGGTCGACGTAATGAAGTATATATAGAGAATTTTGATGAGATAGAATCAAATCGAGTCCTAATGGAAGTGGGTTTTGGAATGGACGAATTATGCACGGTTTTAGGGTTACGGAGGAGGTAGAGGTCGAGTAGGAGTAGGAGAGGGAGAGGTAGAAGGAGTGTGCATGCATGTAGGAAAATAAAAAGAAAATATGCATGCATGTATTTAAATGCTTGCATAATTGTATCTAAAAAAGAAAAGAAGAATAATAATAATAATTGTATTAAGAAATATAATTCTAATAACATTAAAAAAAATTGGGTCAAAAATCCGGGTCGTTACAGTCGCAACATCATCACCCACAAAAGCACGAGCAGATCACTACCCAAATCTATGGCCATCCCTAACGGTTGTCGTAGTGCCCCTGCAAGCTGTTAGGCCGAAATCCGAAACACACCCAGGGATGCAGATCTGTGGGAGCACCACGATCCATGTCTCCGCAACCGCCGAACCGCACCACGTTGTTAGGCCAGCAGGCAGACGGGGAGAGAGGCACGACAAGAAGAGAATTCCTGCAAGAGAGAGTCTTCAACGAAAAACTGCAGAAAAAAAAAAGGAAATGGGAAAGAAGAAAAGGAAAGAGGGAAGAGAGAGAGTGAGAGGCGCCCGGGAGGTGGAGGGCAAGAGGCGGCAGCGCCTCCCCCAAGCAGAACCCTAGTAGAGGAGAAGAGAAAAGGGATTTGAAAAGTTTAGAGAGAGAGAGAGAGAGAGAGAGAAAAGGGGGGTCCTTATTGGGATGTTAGCTTCTTGTTGTGATGTCGTATTCTTTTAATCCTCGTATTTTTCAAAGATTAATAAACTCTCTTTTATTTTAACTTCTATGTATTCAATTCCCTATGGTTCTTGTCAAGGATAATAATAAAAAGAAAAAGAAGATAGCCTAGCATTTAATTACATATGTACACTAGTGTATGCCCGTGTCTGAAGGCACAGCGCAAAGCATGCCCATGCTTGAAAGGATGGTGCAACATTTACTAAACACAATCTAAATGAAGTATTAAACACCGGTTGTTTTTGGATTAAAAAAAATACTTTTTCGAATTGTTTTGGATACAACGATTGTTTTTAACTCCATCTCATATGGGGTGACCCACCCCATATGAGAGGACGTTAAAAATAACCGTTAAATGAAAATGTACCCATAGGATAGAAGCCAAGGTAGAAATTTGAAAACCTTTGATCTTGTTCCTCTCTTTGTAACGTTCAAAATTTAAAAATAGCACAGAGAATGTGAATGGTTGATCTTCTTTTTTTCTTTGGGGGGTGGGGGAGGAAATCACAAAGGACTACAATGTATATAAATCTGAAATCAAAACAAAATTGGAAAATCAAACATTGACCCAAAGTTAAACAATCCCGTGATAGATTGGATAATGGTGGGAGCTTTGCAATCGAAATAGCTATTTAAATTGAGCGAAAAAAATGGAGTCAATCTGGTTTCAAATCAGCTGCGATTGGGAGTGTGTGTAGAAATCATTGATCTACCCTTAGATTTGTGGCCAAAACTGATCTTGAGAGAGTGTTTATTCTAGAAGAAAATCATAGAGCCAAGAAGGGGTGTCGGCTTTAGGAGCAGAGGGCCAGAAAGAAACATAGAAGAAGATGAGAGAGAGAGAGATATATATACATATATATATATATATATCTCAATTTTGAACGCAAGATAAGATTAGTGGCAATGTGCAATTACTACTATTTAAGAGAGAGGGAAAAAGGGAGAGCTGTAGGATTTATGAGACAAATTAATGGTTAGGATTTATGTAGGATATATATATATATATATATATATATATATACATATACATATATATATATACATATACATATATATATATACATATATATATATACATATATATATATATATATATATATATATATATGTATATGTATATGTATATGTATATGACGAGATATATGTGTTCTTATGAACTTAACTTAAATATGAGAATTTTGTCCTTATTTGAATTTTTTTCGCATTTGTTAGTTTTACGTTAAATTTTTGTGAGTTATTGATTCGTCTCAACGAGAGAAATCGAAAAAGTAAAATTTTTTGTGGAATAACCAATTTTTAGCGTGAAAAAGTGACCTTTTTTTTTGCTAAAAAATGATTATTTTTCAAAATACTTGAGTAAAAGAAAAAAAAATTTAGCGCAAAACTAAAAAATATGGAAAAATTTTCAAATGAGGACAAAACTTCTAAATTTAAATTAAGTTCAAGTTAAGTTCATAAGAACACAGATTTATATACGGAGCCGCTGCAAAACAAAACGACTCTTTACAGAGTTGAGTGATCTCAGCTATCTATTTTGGTTTCAATCTGAATCCTCTAGTAAAATAATTTCAATGGCCGAGATAGATCTCTATAAACACTTATTTACCGCTGCCATGTAACATGATTTTCTCATGTACTGCTATGATTTAGTAGTAACTTGCTGTTTAGGTGGCCTTTTCTGACCATGATTTATAACATCTGGGCCATAGGACAGATCGGTATCTATCACTGGGTTAATGGGTTGTAGCTAGCATACTAGCTAGCATCGCATAGGCTTTTTCAGTCATCGGAATCATATTTTTGTCTGGCTTGTTAATTTCTTTCGTACATACACCACGTCCGGGCAAAGTCCCCGTTATCAAAGTCGTCAGTTTTTGGATCAAAAACAAAAAGTCAGTTTTGGGGAAATGGCTATGATGCTCCCAGCGGTTTTGGGAGCATCATACTCCCAATGAATTACAGTCCTTGGATTGCAAATAAATAAATCACAGCCATTGGATCAAAATCAAAAAACTAAAAGTAGGGTGGTTTTATTAAAAACGATGTGGTTTTGACCAAAAAAACGAAAGATTACTTACCACAAAAATAGACAACACTTACCATTGTTTAAGGCAACACTTACCATCGTATAAGGCAAAACTTACCACCTTTGAAATGGTAAGTGTTACCTTATACAATGGTAAGTGTTGTCTTAATGAATGATATAAATTGCATGTTCTGTGGTAAGTAATCCTTGGAAGCATGATACTCCCATACCACTTGGGAGCATCACAGAAGTTTTGCAGTTTTGGAATTACTAGAAGACTGGGACGTCGGAAAGTTTAACATAATGGTTACTTAAATGCTACTACGGAGTACAGTAGTACAACATTCAGTATTTTGGCATAATCTCAAAATCACATCGTTGGATTAAAAACTTATGTTTAATTTTTCAATCCAAATCAAAATGAGTTGGATGAAGCGGGAAAAACGACAATGCTAGATTCTCCTCTCTCTCTCTCTCTTTAGTTCCGGCCCCAACATTTGGGTTGTCCTAACTCAACTTCATGCTTTGCAGCTCATTTATAATTAAATCATACAATATATATACATATATATATATATACAAGTAAAAAAAAATCAAAATTACATTTTTATTTTAGCTTGAATAATAAAAAAAAAATAAGGATAAAAAAAAAACATTTAAGAAAATTAGCATCAAAATGTAAACCCGGTTATAGTGTGTTTTATGATTAGCACAATCAGATTCAAAGAAATTAAATTCTTCTTACATTTTTTGAAGCAAATTTTTCAATTGAGATATTGTATTTTACTTATTCAAGAACTCGGGACCCGTTCCGCTGACTTTTGCTTTTTGGGCTTTTTAGTTGATATATGTGAGGAGAATGACCTGTCTTGAAAAGCGTAAAAAGTTTAAAAAAGCCCCAAATGCCCGAAAATACTTTTAGTGGAACGATGTCTCATTTTCAATTGAGATCGTAGCCAATCTCTTTAATCTCTCTAGCAAAATGGTAATTTGAAAGTAAAAATAAAAACAATATTAGCTTGCTCGATTTGTGACTTTTTTTTTAATGAAATGTAAAAACATATCACTTATATATGTACTGTTGTGTAACGCCCCGACTTTTAGGGTGCAAAATAAAATAATTTCTAAAGAAAATATTGCTAAATACATATAATTTTCCAAAATAAAGATTTTGCTAATACAATCTCAAGATAGATTTACGGAATCAAAATACACCAACTTCAGAGCTGACTCTAATCTTGATACGAATCCTAAGCATCCTCGATCTTCGTTACTGATATTCTGCGTCGAACCGTATCATCGTTGAATCTCCTCCATTGAATCCTGCGCCTCTAGCAAATTGATCGCGAAGCAATCGATTTGGCCAGGATACAGACGTATCCGTGGGTGATAAATCACCCAATAGAATAATCCAACCCAACCACCCCTCTTTACATTCACAGCTAGTAAGCAAACAAGATAATCATGATGCGAATAAGTAAAAGCAGAGATTTTTCACGTCAACCAATTCATTACTATCCATTAGCCTAACGTGTGATCCAAAATCTCCCTACGAGATCTTTCCTTCCCAAGCCGCTAGCCATGCTCGGTCCCATGAGATCAATTCTGCTATCGTAGATAACCTAAGTTACAATACTACTACAAGGGGATAGCTTATCATGCCGAATCACTGACTAAGGTTCGCCTTTATCTTATATACCACGTCACAATCATCACTGGACACACGCCGTCTATCAATTCACCACCGGACTCTCGCCAGGACATCATCACAAAATATCACACTGGACCATCAGCCAGGTTTTAACATCAAAAAATATTTGGACCACCGCCAGGGTTTATCAACAGAAAACATCTCGGACTATCGCCGGTTTTATCAACATAAAGCGTCACTGGCACCGCCAGGTTTTATCAGCAGAAAACATCTTTGGGCTCACTTTACCAAGTTTTATATCATCACTGGGAATTCTGGCGGTTTTAAATCATCACAGACATCCCTGGACTACCCGCCAGTTTCAAATCATATCAACTGGACTACCCGCGGTTCAAATCACAATCCTAGGTCCATCATGCTGCCCTCAAGGTCCTACTCCGATACTTGAGGTCTGTCGGTGCCTGGAGTCCTTGGCCATTCTCACAATTCTAGGTCCATCGGGCTGCCTCAAGGTCCTGCTCAGGCTATCCCGATCACCACGAGTCTGTCAGGCCACCAGAGTCTGGCAGCCACCACAGCGACCTTTGGGTCTTTGGTACGCCTCGAGTCCTACTCAGGCTACCCCGATCACACGAGGTCCTGTTAGGCCACCCACGAGGTCCTTTAGCCCATGACTTTCATTTGTTTCCTTTTTCACTTAACAATAACAACGTCTGTATACTTTCTCACCACAAATCTCATGTATCTCGAGAATCGCGCTGTAGGCAACCTCTAAACAGAAAAAACTTCACAATTTATCCATTACTTAGCATCGTCTAAGTGATTTCTATTTAAATACCACCCCATGTCTCTAGGGTCCAATCTAACATTCAGATTAAGCATCAACACAATATCATCCTCAATAATAATGAAAACGAATGCTAGACGGATCGAAATAATTATTAGGCAATGCAATCACATAACTTTTTATGACTGGGCCGTTGCCCTTAATCTCGTATGATCGCAAAGTCATTAAGAATGTAAGAATTATTTATTTAGGATTTAAAAATAATTTTCTAGGCTTCTATTAATTATTTATAAGTAATTAAGTTAATTAAACACTAATTAAATACATTAATTAGTTAAAATATTAAAATAATTATCATAACCTTAATTAAGGTCCTAACAGTCATCTATAATGAGTTCGAGTGCTAAAAGTTGGGTTTGAATGTTCATGGAATTATTTTGAATAAAAAGATTAAGTTAATGGACAAAACAAGAATAAATAGACAATAAATAGTTAAGTAATTGAAAATATATTTTTATTTACAGAATATTATTATAGAACTGTAAAAAGTCTAAATAAAATTATTCATAATTATTACTGTCTTTTATAATATTTTAAAGTGTTTTTATTAAGAAACAATGCGTAAATAATAATAAATAGTTAATTAAGTAAATAAAATATTATTTTAATAACATATCATCCTTGAGATGTAAGAAGTCTAGGAAAAATAGTTTAGATGTTAAAATCATTGTTTGTAAGGTCGCAATTATTTTTTGTTTGTATCTTTAATTAAAAATAAAATAAATAACTAATAACATTAAAAAGATATGAAATCAGCAACTTATTATCTTTAATAAGTTAGGAATCTAAGAAAAATAGTTTGGGGATTTATAGAGTAGTTTAAAAGGTCGTAACAAATTTTAGTTTACAAACGATCACACGATTACGAATAAAAATTAATTTAACAGAAGATTAAATAAAAAAAATATGAAGCTAACAAGTTATGAACTTTAGAATATGGGAAACCTAGGATAAAAATTTCGGGGTCAAATACGATGTTTAGAATGTCGAAACGTCGATTCGAACCGAACCACAAAAAGGCGCGCGGCTGGTCCCATTGGAGTTCGCGGCCGCGAACTCCATTACACTGGCGGCCGCGAGGTCGCGCGCTGCCTTCGTTTTTCTCGTCGTTTTGGCTACGGTTTGATGCATGGGGGCACGGGGGACGTTGGGTTATGTCTATAAATCATAAATATACTTAAGGAGGCTTCGGATCGAATTATAATACCTTGGTTTGGATTAAATTTGTTTTCGATCGAAAACTTGAATTTGGGGAAGACGACTTCAATTCCTTCGATCGGGGATCTTCGGGGCCGAAATGGTTGATCTACGGTGATCCTTGGGACTGAGGAAAATACTTCAAACGATCAATTTGGATCTCGGACGAACGTAACCTCGAAACCCACTTTTCTCTCTCTCTTTTTCTCTCTCTAAAATTCTATGGATTAAAGCTCGGTTCTCTCGGGTTTTTCTTCTCTCTCTGGCTCCGTGGAACGTGGTGGGGTGATGTGCGTGCCCTAGGGTCGGAGTAGTGTATATATATAGGAGAATTGGATGAGTTTCGAATTAAAACGAGTCCTAACGGTATCGGATTTTTACATGGACGAATTACGCACGAATTTTGGGTCATAGAGGAGGTAGAGATTGAGTAGGAGAGTGAGGGAGAATATAGGCGTGCATGCATGCATTTATATGTATGTATATAATGACAAAATAATTTTTAAGAGGTAATTAGATAGAATACTTATTTTTTTTAATTATCTACTAATTAATAAATAAGGAAAGTATTATTTTCAGAATTAATTGATACCTTTTAATATTTTTATAAAAAAAATTGGGTCGAAAATCCGGGTCGTTACATGTTGTGTTTGTTAAATCAAAATTTTCCAACAAAATTGATTTTTCACAATATTATGCATTGGGAGAGAGCAAAACGAGGTTGATCAAAAGTGGAGTAATTTGATTTTTCGCAATATTATGCATTGGGAGGGAAAACAAATCAAAAGTGGGAAAAAAATAAAATAAAAGGGCACGTTAGGGCCTAGAATTAAACTCAGTCCACCTGAAATTATGTAAGGCTGCATAACCACAGCACTAATGACGATCGCCCGTGATAGAATGGGAAACTTCATTGGATATATATGTTACTTAAAATTTTTTTTTTTTTTTTGCTCAAGTTGTCCAAGCCTGAGGACTTGCGGGGCTTACCCCAAGGTCAGCCCTAGCTACCTCCCTCCCTCGACCGTCTCCCAACCTCCACCTCCCTCATTCCAATCGCCGCCTTCTCTCTGCCGGCATCTCCTTTAGCCGCCATTTCTCAGTACCCCTTCGCTACCTATCGTATGTGGCCTCCTTCACCTTTGCCTTCCCTCATTAGCGACCTCGTCGCCACCTCCAATTCGCCGTCCTTTCCCACTATGTCTCACATGCCGGTTTTAGATCTATGCAGGACGTTCGATCCTGGCCATTGCCGTGTCGAGGTAGCTGGTACGTGGTTCGTGGGAGGAGATGAAGCCTCCGGTGTTGGGATGTGTTTTGAGGCAATGTGAAGATTTTTACTTCTTTTGTTAATTTTGTTTTAGTTGTTTTAAGTCTGATTTAAATCTCTTACTTTAGATCTGTTTGGAATCCACAGTCCCGTAATTTTTATGCATTAATTTTCATCTATGCCCCCCTTAGGTGCTTATTTCTTTATCGTTGACTCCCACTATTAATCAAACTTCTTATGACGGTTCTACTCTACATTATGTGCTTGTCTTGATAAAGGAAATTAAGCATCCTTATTATGTGATTTGTCTATTTGTTGGCTGGGCTTCACATTGAGTTCATATCTTTGTACTATGGGTAGATTATTTATATGTGCAAGGCTTTATGAAATGATATCGTTGTGCGATTGACCTGTCCAAAGTAAAAATAAATAAATAAATAAATTGTAATTTTATAAAGAAACAGGGACGGATGAACTTGAATTTTCTCAAAAATTATACTATGCCAAACCATGACAATGACAGAGAAGTGAAGTATAGTAGTAATAGGGCGGACGTGCCCTCAGTGTATCAAATAGGAAGATGAAAACGAGAATTCAATGCCAGATTCCTTAGGACTCTCAAGAAAGAAAAGAGTCTTCTTGATTTTGATGATTGATCAAAATTTGCGAAAGATGCCTCTCGAAAGGAATGACAAATTTGCGGACCCCAACCTGAGTGGATACAGCGCAACGACTCTTTAACACACACACACACACACACACACACACACACACACACACCCCCAACCCAAAACTTCACGCAGCTTGTTTGGTTGGGAATTTTGGATTTTGGATTTTGGATTCTCTCTCTGTGCACGGTTTTCAATAAATTCTTTTATCAATCATTATTCTCATTTATTTCTCTATCTCTCTCCACTCAAAATCTAAAATCCAAACCCCAAACCAAACAAAGCTCCCTGGAGTTGTGAACATACTCTGAGGACTAAATTCACTGGTAAGAGTTGCCTCTGTTCTAAATGGCGGCCGCCTAGGCGCTTGGAGGTGTCCTGCCGCCACGACAATACCCCT
The DNA here is from genome assembly GCA_025413875.1 of Rhododendron molle. Classification (NCBI taxonomy): domain Eukaryota; kingdom Viridiplantae; phylum Streptophyta; class Magnoliopsida; order Ericales; family Ericaceae; genus Rhododendron; species Rhododendron molle. The sequence goes on along the minus strand of CM046395.1, from coordinate 14,900,053 downwards.
TGGCGTTTGATTTGGCGCCCAGAGAGGTTTGGCGGTGTTTGGCGGCCGCCTAGGCGGCCATGGCGGTCTCGGCGGCCTTGGGATCTTGGCGGCCTTGGCGGCGTCGTCGGCGTCTTTGGAGGCCTTTGGCGGCCTAAAATGTATAGTATTAAACTAATGGAGATCAAGTTTTGGAGGGGTATGGAGGAGAAGAGTTAAGAGGAAGGAGATGAACTTTGAACTTGCCATTAGGGATCTCTGATCTCGTTTATTTCTACTTATTGTCTTATTCAACTTATTTGCTAGTTGCTACTACTTAATTTTATTTGGGTTTGTACTTTGAAGTTTGAACTTACATTATGAATACATGGAATATAGTTTTATTGGATAATGGTTTGTAAAAAAAAAAAAAATCCGCCAAATTGCTTGGCGCCGCCTAGGCGGCTTGGCGCTTGGAGGTGGGTCTCCGCCCGACTACCTCCTAGCGCCATTTAGAACATTGAGAGTTGCTAATCAAAACATGCATGCTGGCGGCCCACTTGTGACTATAAATGGAGGAGTCATTTACTCTAATAGCTAAGATCATCGTATTCATGAAGGGGTGTCCTCAGCTCTCAACTGGAATGAATGCACTTGGACCACAAACCTTCCACAACAATACTCTCTTCTGTAATTTTTTCCCTTGTTCTGTTGAAAAAATAAGAAAAGTTTATAGGCTCTGAGAAGGAAATTAAAAAAATTACAGCAGTTATTTGATCATGAATGGTCGAACTGCGTTTAGTATACCAGTCTTGATCTTCCGTCCAGAGAAAGGCTGTTTTTACTCTGGCAACGGCATCACTGATTCACTGCTTTCTGCTTGCACAAAGAGGGTAGAGCTGCAAAAAAAACGTATTACTCCGAAAGAGAGAGCAACCTTAGTCCCTAGATCTCAACCCATCCCAAGTACAGTACTCCCATCTGATAATCGGTGCTTTCATTAAGAGAGCTTAGGTAATCAGTCTCCTTTATGTCCAACAAGTACGTAAACATTACGAAAGCCATCAAAACACCCGGGAATTCTGCAGGCAACAAATGGAAATGCAATGCAATGCAACCCATGCATGAAATTTGTAACTTCGTAACCCATCATTCACCAAGATATTTAAAACTGCCACGGAGCCACCCTAATTTTCTGGTTCCCACAAAAACTTCCAGTGACTATGAGACAATTTATGTGTAAGGGCTTTGAATATGGTTGCATCTTTATTTGAATTGGAAAAAAAAAGCACTAAAGTGGTGCTCAGAAATTAAGGGGCGAGTTAACCGAGTGCCAGTATTGCTACGTCATCCAAAGTAAAGATTCATGAATGGCTACGTACATGGAGGGGATCATAGAAATTTCATCGAATTGCTCGCATGGGTTGGCTTGGCTCTGGATCAAGCTGTTGGCAGGACCAACTGCCCGCATGTCTGCTCAAAACTGGGAAGTAGATGTAGCGATTGCCTCAATTTCAGTGATATAAATGGTTTTTTGAAGTTGTTAAAGGCCTCCTCAATGGTTTATTGAAGTTACTTTCTTGCAATCTTTAAATTTCAGAACTTCGTTATCCAATTTAATTGCGCTTTTCCAACAAAACAAAAAAACCAAAACGGTGACACAACATTGAAAAAAAAATTGCTTGTGCGAAATGTTATTGTGTACCAAAAATTTGAAGCAGAAATTGAACCACACATAAAGCTGCTTAAACCTATCTAATGGCAACAAAAAAAGGAAACAAATTTCACGAATACCTAATTTCATTTAGGAGGCAAGCAATCTCTCTATTTTATAATATGAGAAAGTGGTACATAATGAACCAAATTGAGCTTCAGTGAAACTAAGATCTTGATCTTACATTCCGGTCAGAAATCTCTACCCCAACAAGCAGTCAATCCACATTCAGCAATCCAAAGTACTTAAACACATACCTCAATACACTATATGCTTCACTCCTTCTACGGCCTACTCCCTTGATGTCATTGAACTTTCCGACTGGAGTAAATTCCCTCCATCAACATAAGGCCGAACAAAAGTCCTCCGCCACCACACCTCAAACGCTCTCTGAAGATTTGGGCAATTGTCACCAGCCTTCAAAAACCTGCCCAACCAATCAAGCAAGATACTCTGCTGGTCGTCCATAGGCAGCGTGAGGATCGTCTGCCCAATTCCATCCTCCACAACCTTCCGTTCAAACGACCTGCACCCATGTTGCAACCAGTTGTAATCGTCCATCAGGGGCTGCAACCACGTCTGCAATAGCAATTGACGGGTATCCTTACATGGAAGCAACTCCCCCTTTCCTATTCCGACAAACAACCTCGCCGTGATGCAGCTAACTCTGTGGCGAGACACAATGGGAATCTTCGCATGAAGTGATGCCAATTCTTGTTGGTTGGTCCACATTACAGCAAACTCATCTGCTGCTTGTGTCTCAGCTAGAATCTCAAGCAGCCATGAGAGATTATCAGCTTCTAAAACCATCTGCTTCGCTATAAGGTCTTTGGTTTCCATGGGTTTTTCTGTAAATTCCAGTTCCGCAGCTTGTCTGAATGACGATAGCAGGGAATTCATGCAGTTTCTACATGAAGTGTAAATTGTTTGGTTACAAATGTCAGCCAAGCCTGATGAGGTCGTAACAGTGTTATTCTCCCTAAGGAGCTTGAGGACTACAGATTTCATCTCGCGTCGGCCTCTCTCCTCGTTGCTCTTCAGTACCAATTCCAATATGTGTGAAATTGTGTCTTTAGGGGGGTTCGAAGAATGGGAAGAGACTCGTTTTAGTACGGGGGTGACCCCAATACCTTCTCCCTGAAGGCGGAGGACAGAAGAAACAACCTTATCCTCTTCTTCATCACCGACCCAAGGGGCTGCTTCCAAGTATTCCAAACATGACTGTATGCATGAGTTGAATCCAAGCTGTTCTGCAACCTACAGAATGCAATCCCTTTACCAACATATGAAAGTGCAAAAAATTATGTACGCTATTCTAGGTGCTTAGCTATATCACACAAGCAAATGCATCCACATTTAGCAAATGGGAAGGCCTACCACAAAGGGGTGGGGGTTTGTTTGCTGGTTCAAGTTTTGTGGGCAAGAATTTGAAAAGAAAAAGGAAGGAAAAAAAAAAACAAGAGAACTAAGCAATTTCCAACCAAGCACCAGCGACAACAAAGAACCTCATCTTGCAGAACAAGCCTATGTTTATACCCTTGTACCCCACTGTTGACAATTACGTACTATGGCAGCATTGCCCTTTGCCATAGCAGAAACGTGCTCTAAAATCAAACTCGATTAAACCAGATGAGTAAACAAAATGCCAGCACAAACACTTGAAAAGGAGCCATCAAAATGTTTATGAAAGCTGAACGCTAAAGCAGCAAGTCCCCCCATGGTCAGTTCTAAAGCTATGAGGTGCTACGAGTCATAAAGACTACTAGAAGGAAACATCAAGAAGTTCAAATTCAATTGGATGTCCATATTTATTCAACTACTACAATAAACAAGTTACGTACAATGAGGGAAAGAAACCACGACAGCAAAAGGCCACAACTGTATATGCAAGATCTTTCATTTGTTGTCATTCGATGTTGAGAATACAAATAATAAAGTTGCCGCTCTCTAACAACTTAAGCTCTTACATGAGTTGGTGGTCAACAATTTAATATGGTATCAAAGCAAGGCTTTCGGAGGTTTTTGGACAAGACCATGTGTCGTCGATGGTTGGATCCCGTTTTGTTCGTCGTTGATAATTGATTGTTGTCTTATGTGTTGAATCGTTCGTTTAACTCACCACATGCGAATCAAGGGTCACACTTGGGGGAGTGTTAAAGCTTCTCCCACATCAGTTAAATATAACCTCCCAAGTTCAAACCAAGTATATGAGTCTGGGCGGCCTCTCCATTCATTCCTGGATGCTTAAACATGGTATTAGAGCAAACAATAGATCATGTATTTGAACCTCACCGCCTACCTAATGTTTGAAATTTACACGTGTTTAACCCACTTATGGACGAGAGCTTGGCTACACGTGAGAGAGCATATTGAGAATATAAATAATAAAGTTACCCCTCTCTCTAACAGCTCAGGCTTTTAGATGAGTAGGTGGTTAACAATCTAATAGAACTTATTTCTCACAAGGATTTATCCCTTTGCAAAACACCTTCCATCAACTACAGATTGCCTCGTAACCGCAGAATAGGTTGATAGCTTAATGATATCCTTACCTGTAAGTATCTCAAATGACAAAGAAAGAAAAAAGCGAAAAACTACTAACAAATAAATGAAAGATTCTTGCATCAACAGTTGTGCCCTTCTCCTGGGCAATCATCAAATTAGAATGAGATGGTGCATCCTCAACTCATCTATATTTTTCTCGGAACATGTAAAACTGAATAGGTCAGGGAAATGGCGTGGGTCGTTAAGTGCTTCTTGAACTACGAAATCAAAGATTTTTATGGCAAACCCTTCTATTACCAAAATCTAAATGAAAAAATTCGTTTACCAATAATAACATGTAACTACAACAATTCACCAAAATGGGCCATCAGGTAAGGATCTTCACTATTATCCATTATTAGCATATTAGTTAGGGTCAATAAAACTCAGCTTGATGCTTATTATTTCAACAATAGATGTGTTTGATATCTAAGCATTGTGTCGTAAAACATTTTACTTAACCACACAAAACATTTGGCAGGTTGAAGGGGATTGGTAGTAAAGAGGAGATTGATTGTTATGACCATGTTTCTTTGGTTGAGGAGTTGGGACTAATCTGACAATCCCGCCATTTTGGGGATTTGTAATCCGCCCGGGCTAGACTAGTACTCCATCCATAATAAATGCACGACTGATTTGGGAACCCACAACCATAGCAGTCCAAACCCATCTCATAGAACAGCCATCACATAGGACGTTATTGTCTAAGTCGTGATATTTACTAACATCCATTGCAATACACGAGCTCATATTGTATGGAACACCTATACCGCAAATATCTGCACGAAGCTATTCCCATTTAGTTAAAGATTTATTCAATACTATGATATCCACAAACCAATGCAAACAGAACAAAGAGAAATTCATTGCATGATTCTCAGAATTACCTTGAGAATACGCAGAACCCTTGAAACATTTTGCTTAATCAACCGCTGCTTCAATTCTTTGCAATACATAAGTCCCACAGTCTCAACGAATATTTCTACATCCTCGCAGTCATCAACTTCAAGACAAGGCAAACTAGGCAGCTCCTTGGACAATTTCTCTGCAAAAAAAGCGCTATTTTCCACAAGAACACTCCTGTGAACACTCAACCTCACAGCAAACCCCTGCTTTCCAAGCAAAACCACCTTCGTATCACCGCTACCAGGTTCACCGAACTCAATCGACACCTTCCTTGGCAGATTTTCACTTTTGGGTCGTGGCGTTCTCTCAATAACTACTGGGGCAACATCAACAGGTTCATCAGACCCGGAAATTCTTTGTTCATCAGAAACAACTCCCGGCCGTGATGGGGTGGATGCCGGCTTTTTCTCGGTTGATGGGGTTTGTTTCTTCTGAGAAGAGGACTTGGGTATTGAATTAGGGGATGTTTTGGGCTTGTTCAAAGGACTTGGGGTTTTGAGGTTCTTCTGGAACACAACGGGAGAAGGGCAGCACCAAAACCCTTCTGGGGTCACAGCAATTGGAACATTTTTTATCTTGGTTTGACCCTTCTCTAACCTTGTGAGTCTAATCTCAGCCATATTATCAAGAATTCAAAACCCAGTTGGGTCAAGGTATGGCATTTACAAAGGAAACAGGAATGTGGATCCAAAGGATTAGAACTAGTCCCTAGATTTTCATTACACCAGCAAATCCTTCTCCCAGAAAAGGAAGAAGAAAGAGAAATATCAAGAAGATTGAAGTCTGCTAGTTGAAACCAGAAGCCTCCCCCAACTAAATTCACTAAAATTACAGAAATGAAGAAAAGGAAAGGTTAAAACAAAAAAACCCAAATTGGCAAAGTGAAGATAAAATTAGTAAGCAACCTAAATTGAAAAGGATGGTTCCAAAGAGAAAATTTTGGACTTCGAAACAGAAAAATACCTTGCCTGCAAAGAATTAACAAGGGGAACAAGAAACACTGTAATAGATATCTCACAACAAATCTAATTCCTACAAAAACAAACCCATCAAAAATACCACTTGAAAATAGAAGTGGGTGTTTCCTAATACCCAATTCTGAGAATTTTTGAACATCCCTAAAACAAGAAAGACTGACCAACAACAGGGAGTTCTGAGAAATCCATGAAGCATCTCCACTCCTTTATTTCTTTGTGTTTCTTTGTTCTATGCCTCATCCTTGTGTTTGAAATGATTGAATGAACTCCGGTGTCGAGCATCGAGGGAACAAGGGCAAGAATTTTTTACAGGTTGGAATGATGGAAGTTTTAAAAGAGATTAAAGAACTAGATTTTTATTGTTTTCTAAAAGAGATAAATAAGCACATGACTACTATTAAAGTTAGAAAAGAAAAGAGAGAGTGCGTGATTGGTTGAGTTTCAACTTTACCAATGAGCATGTCCAAAGTGTGTTTGAAATTGCATGTCACTGCCTCTCGTTCCCTCTCTTATCGCTATCCTAACTGAGAGACTAAAGAGAGAGAGGCACGCCTTGGGCCCGGCTTTCACAGTCGTGTTTTGTGTTTTTCGGAATTCTTTATGGCTTTTGTTGCTTTTTACACCGTTTGGACTGATTCTCGATAGCTAGAGACACGATCGTTGTCCAAGCCAAGATGTTGCCTAGTCGAAATCACCAGAATATCCTCGTGACATATGCCTTTAGTAAGCGACATGTGGGCATTTGTGTTGGGAATTATGAAGGATTTGTTTTTTTTCGAAAATAGGTTGGAGTTAATTTTCACGTACGTTGATTAGATTTTTTATTTTAAGTAAAGAAATGCTAAGAACAACGGATGATTTTAACTTAAGTTGTGAACCCTGCGCTCCCCTTGACAAAAGTTATCCGCCACATTGTATTTAAAGTAATGGACGATCGCTAGCAAAAGTCAAAAAACAAAAAAAAAAAAAAAAACTTACAGAGAGAAGGAGGCCCTTTGTTCGAGTCCAAATCCAATTGAGCCAGATTGGATGAAGTGGCAACAACATCATTGATAATTTATTTAAAGTTGCTCTGGTGCCATCCTGAATTGATATACCGATTCATGATGTGGTAGTGTGACCTATCAACAATAATCGTTTCCGTGGCGGTTCCTCTAATCACAAAAGGAATTGATTTTGGCGCTCTTTAAATTAAAAAAATCATACTCTTCGAATTGATTTTGGCACTTTTTTTGAGAGAGAAAAGTGCGATTATCAATTTAGAAAGTACCAAAATCACTCTCCAATCTCAAATGGCATGGCAACTAATACCGGAGTTTCCAAAACTTCAGTTCCAAAGTAAATCAAGTTCTGCCAGCAAGTTGTCCTTTTAGCTTCTTTAGAATCTACTAACTCCTTTTAAAGTTTCTAATGTTTTGTTTAGATTGGAATTTGATTTTTTTTTTTTTTTGAAAAATAGTAGGGGTAATAAGTGGAGAGAGATGGAGAGAGAAATGTTAGAAGTAGGGAGAATATAGGAAGAATCTTTTGAAAAATTCTTTTTAAATTGCAAAGAGAACAAGAGTGTTTTTTTTTTTAAGTTTCAAGAGTCAAACACACTTTTCTATTAGTCTATGGTCAATTCCTTTTTAATTTGTGTCTTGAAAATATTAGTCTTTTCCTATTCTTGAAGGGTTGTTCCAAGTTGCCTATAAATTGTATTGCTATGAATGAAATCCTAAGTTGTGTGTTGAATTAAAATATAGCGAGAAGTGCATCTTCTTGTGATTGTGATTTTGGCATTCCAAAAAATTGTTGGAGGGACTCCAAAACTGAACTATGTTAATACACAAAACGACATCGTTTTGAAGCCCCTCCATCAATTTTTTGAGTGCTAAAATCAATTCCTTCATTTTTGTATCTCTTAGGTGGATTCCTTAGAGTAGTGAGCGATCCCTACGCCCTGTATCCCCAGTTAATTCTCGGGTGGTGTCAATCTGTATCCCGTTAATTTCCTAACTTGAGTGGTGAGTGTTACCCTTTTATCCCTTTTTACATTTTCTTCCTTTCCATCTGCAAAATCCGCCGTCAGCAACTCCACTCACTGCATGTGGGTCCCACACTACTTTTCTATTCCCTCCCTCACTTGTTAAGGCCTTGTTCGGTTTGGAACTCCAAACCCAAAATTTTAGAAAAAGTAACTTTTCTACTTTTTCTCTCTCTAACTTTCAATCATTACTCTCATTTTTCACTCTATCTCTCTACTTTTTACCTCTCTCCACAATCATTACTCTCATTTCTCTCTACCTTTATTCAAAAACACTACTCAAAACCCACAACCGAACAAAGGCTAAGTGCCCCAAACAAAAAAATGTGCAATTTTCAAATTAAAGTAGTTTTGTTCTTAATTTTTTCAATTTCTTTACAACAACAACATAACCCAACTCATCTAGTCCCCAATTATTGGAGGTATGGGCGGAGGATGATTGGAGACAGACCTAACTTTTGGCAATATATATACAAAGTGGCTGCTCTCAAAATACCACTGAACCCTAAACCTCCAAGAACCGAGGAGCTACAGGGACGTTTTGTTGTATAATCATACCCCCAAATCAAAACCAAATGGCATCAGAGAGGGCAGGCCTAGAGACCCAAATCAATTTATATATACATTATCATGCTTCCTTCATTGATACACTAAATTAAATAATTCATTTTGTTTAGACCTAAGGTTTTTCTATTTAGATTGATTGTATTTCGGTCACTAAATTTGAGTCTAATACTTCCTACCTCTTTCGTGTTTGCATTCTTGAATTTGAATACGGCTCATGCAATTAATGGTTTTCTTAGTTTACGATTTGGATGATTGCGATAATTATGCCCTAAGACCAATCGTGCTATTAGCTAGACATTTCGTGCAATGACATAGGTCGTACTAGGAAGACAATTCATACCAAGTGATTGTTTATGCCGATCGACAATTTTTGAGTATTTTCTTGGTGATTATTCAAAGGGATTGTGCAAGCGCTAGCAATAACCATAATCTTATAGTAAACCGGATCTATACATACTTAGTTATGCAATGGACGTGAATTCAAAACCCTAGATTTTTCTCTCAACATTTTACAACTCCAATATTTTATTTAGTCATTAGTTCTTCAAGTCGATTCCAAATTGGAATCACCTTATTATTAATTAATTAGTCAGTAGTTAGAAGTGTCATAACTTTGCCAAACGACCACTGCAGAACAACAATACCTGGTCTTAATTTTTATTCTACATAGCAAACCAAAAAAAAAAAATTATTCTAGGTAGTAGTTATAAAGTCCAAGGTTTTATAAATGTATTTTAATACTGTACGATATGATCAATCAATTCATACGCAGTTTTACTTCGACTTTTAAATGGACCTCTGCTAGCTACCAGGCAATGGAATTGGTCCGATAAGAGTTAGTCGACTTACGCATAAGCTAGTTTAAACATCATTAGTATATGTGTGTGTGCGCACGCGCACACGTGTGTCTCAAAAAAGTTTTGGAACAATACTACTTTGTATTACTTATTCTTTAGTAATTCAAAAAAAATAAAAATCATATAGGTAGGTATATATAGTTAGGTTTGATCAGTAACTGCTAGAGTAAATTATGCAACCCTAATTGTTAGGCTGATGGTAAGGCCATCCACAGTGGTATAATCAAAAATAGGATAACCAAAAGTTGACACATCAGCTTTTGATTATTCACTTAAGAGGTTGCTAAGCTTAACAATATTGAGCTTCACAATGGTCACTTTTAGTCCATAACCAAAATATAGCTCCACTACAATTTCACTCTCTCTCTCCCTCTGTTTCGTGTCATTCACTTCCCTCCATTTACTTTTTTTCGCAAAAATATATCGATTTTCTCTCTTAATTTTGGGGAAATATTGGTGACTTTCTTCTCTCCTATTATGAATTTTTTTGGGGGGGAAAAAAATAGAAACAGGAAAGAAGAGTGAAATACCTTAATTCGGCGATGATAGGTTGAATTGTAAATGATCGAAAGATATGAGTTTTACTTTTTGAGGGAAAGAAAAAGAAATAGTTTGTGGGTAAAGTAAAGAAGAAATAGAGTAGGAAAGAAGAGAAGAAAAAAAATACGGAGTACCAATTAAAACACACGTGTATACAAAATTTTGGAACTAGTTAACTTATGTGGTGTGGAGTCTACAAATTTTGATTATTGAAAAAGGTTGCTAGTTTTGGTTATCCAAAGCCCAAAATTTGATTATTTCTAAGGATGTTGCTAAGTTTGATTACACAATTGTGAGACATCTTTTGCACCAATATTATTAATTTTAAAAAAAATTGACTTTTGATTATACCAGTGTGGATGTGGATGACCTAACGTAGCTTAATTACCTTTAAAAACCTACTAAGGTATTAAAGTTATTTCATGTTTCTCTACTGCTAGCTTCTAATCTTAGAATGATGACAAACAGAACCTGAAGCTTAAGGGGAGGAAATGGCAAACATAACACGTGGTTGCAATGTTACACCAGAGAGAGGACAGCCCAGACGTACCTGGAAAGATCTAGATGAAGCTAACTGGGGAACTTTTACTTTAAAAAAATGTACTCCATATCCATAAGTCAATATAAAATTCCAACTTTGCTAGCACCACATCCACATCCACATACACAATCAAACACACACCCACACTCACATGAGTGGTGGGTCCCATACATACTTGAGGTGTTAGTATGTGTGGGATCCACTATTCATGTGAATATGAGTGTGTATTTGGGTGTGGTACTAGAATTATTTATAAAATTCACTGTTGAGGCAGGTTGTCCTTTTTTTGAAGTTTAATGGCCTATTAAAAGAGTACTTGATCTTATATTTCCGTTTGACAAAAAAAAAAAAAAGAGTACTTGATCTCCACATGGAAAACTGTGCACAGATTGTGTTGTGGTGTTCATTACGGGTTCCACACAAATGATTTGAGTCGTTCATTATGTTTAAAACATTTTTTCAAAGGCCTCTGCAAAAAAATCAACTCAATCCGATATCGGATTGAAGTGATTTTTCGCGATAGCTCTTGTAAAAATGTTTTAAACATAATTAACGGTTCGGATCATTTGTGTGGAACCCGTTATGGGCCCCCCAATGCAATTTGTGCACAGTTTTGCCATGTCCACAGACTTTCCGGTAAGAAATTCAATACGAAGTGTGAATTTGGTGCAACCACAGTACATCACTTTGCTGCTAGATTTTACACCAAAAATCTCAAGTGTTGACTTTCTTTTGACTTAGGTCTGCTTTTCTTGGTGCACATTTTAATGGTCTGGGGGTCCGCGGGGTTGCCGAAGAAAGTGCATTTGCAAAATGATGATTGGAATGGGAAAAAAATTGAGAGCACGGTTTCATGTCATCATCAATGGCAGTGGGCGGTGGGTACGTACCTCAGAAAGCAGGAAAAGTGAAAGCATGCCAAGATGATGGCTTTGCTGTAATATTGGCCCACCAATCACCATGGGCATGGCATCTTATCTTCTCCCATGGCCATGTGTTAGCTAGGTCACAATTACAAAACCGTGTGCTTAATAAGCCGATAGGGTGTGTGTTTTCAAAAAACATAAGCCAATAGGGACCGCCCAATTTCTTCAATCAGCAACGATGAAGGCTGTGACGGAGGTGTCCAAGCCGAAATTTTCCACCACCACTTCCATGAGGGATGATGGTTTTTAACACAGGATCTTCCTTTTTATTAGACCATAAAAATGGTAAATAAGGGCTTGGTGCTCCATCTGCCAGTAATTTCCCAAGGAAAAATGATGGCCAAGGACGTGTTTTGATAATTAATACCCATTAAAAACATGCTGAAAATACTTGTTAATGTTAAAAATGCCCTTGACGGGTGTTAATTATCAAAAACACGTCATGGGCCGTCATTTTCCCATTTCCTTCCCAATAATATATTCATTTTACTATTGGCCCTTATCCTTGGGCCTACACTTTTTATATACAGGCCCAACTATAACGAACATTACAAAGCCCAAAATAGCCACAGTACATTACATTGACCGAATTAAAAACACGAAGCCATTAATTTTAGGATAAATTACGTTATACCCCCCCTCAATAAAATTTTCACGACCAACATTTTTTCAATAAATTTTTTCAAACCGCATCGGCATAATAGAAGTTTTAACATCTTGAAAATGCACACTCCAACAAATACATTAAACTTATCGTATTTTTTAATTTTCTTATACCAACTCAATAAAGAAATCAAAGAAAATTGTTTAACATCACATGCTCAATTTAACATGAGAAATTAGATGCTAAATGCCCATAAAGTGTTTGACACTTTGGTTGAGTGGTTTCGCATGTCAATTCGACCCCTTGACATGCCATGTGAAATTCGCATCTTTGATTGGAGCTGCTCTGACAAAACGTTTCAATGACAAATGTTACAACGGTGATCCCTTTTCTTTTTCTAACATTTGGTTGTCATCTACGAATCACTGATAATTGTATACGACATTTGAATTCATATTATATCAGAGCATTATCAGATAGTGATACTACTTTGATACTGACATATCATGAGATATGTCATGTGTATCTCAGAAGTACCTACAATACAAAAATGTAGTATATTATTTTTTGAATTTCGGATACTTTAGGGCGTATCTATCTAAACTAACATGAACTTTAATTGTCAAACTTCTTGTATAACATTAGAATAAAATTGGTAGAAATACAGAAGCATAGATTAGTATTAATTACTTTGTTTTAGAGGGAAAGTTATATTTGGAGAAACTTTATATCCATCTCAAAATTAATTGACAACGAGTTGAGAGGTTCCAAATATTATTAAGTGATCATCTATTCCACTCTCCAAGCAATGTGGGATTCTATTTCCTTAACATCCTTCCTCACGTGCAGCCGCGTTTTGAGGTCTGTCACGTGTAACCACTTTTGGGTCCTATCATTGTGCAGTTTTTTTGCTGGTCTGTCATCGTGGGGTGTGGATTGTAAATTTTTTAAAATGTGGAATGGAACGGGCCCCTCTCTAATACCATTTGGAAATTTTATATCCATCTCAAAACCAATTGATAATGAGTGGAGAGGTCCCAATGTTATTAAGTAATCACCCATTCCATTCCTAAGCAATGTGGGACTTTATTTTCTTAACAATGAGTGAAGAGGTCCCCAATGTTATTAAGTGATAAAATAAAGTCCTATATTGCTTGGAAATGGAATTAGTGATCACTTAATAACATTGGGGATCTCTCCACTCATTGCCAATATTTTGAGATGGATATAAAATTTCCACATGATATCAGAATGGGGCCCGTTCCACCCCACATTTTATAAAATTCACAATTCACACCCTACGACAACAGACGAGCAAAAAGACTGCACGATGATAGAACCCAAAAAGTGACTACACATGACGGACCTCAAACGCGGCTGCATGTGAGGGGGGATGTTAGTCCCACATTGCTTAGGAATGGGTGATCACTTAATAACATTGAAGATCTTTCTACTCATTGTCAATTAATTTTAAGATGGATATGAAGTTTCCACAATATTGAGATAAACAAATCATTATATAATTTTTGTGTCATACACGTGTCTCCAAAATTTGGAGGCCCTATTTTGGCCCAAAATAAAAAGTAGTTATTTTTCAAAATATTTGGGTAAAAGTGCCAAAATTTTACTTTTTCGATTTCTCTCATTGAGGGGAATTAATAACCCACAAAAGTTTGGTACAAAACTAACGAATGCGAAAAAAATTCAAATGAAGACAAAACTCACATATTTAAGTTAAGTTTAAGAGAACGGGGGCCTAAGGCTGATATCAGGAGGCAAAAAGGTGAACTGCGCCTTAGTAAAATGCAATTCTATTACTATTATTACTAGTACTATTTCTTTTGCAAATGGGTGTTGAATGGGGAAACAGGTATGGCACTGTTGATGGGCCTCGGTTATGGGACGTCCTTGGTCTTCGTTATGTTCTACAAGGGAGATATGAAGTCATGATTGGAGGAGAGGAAGAGAATGAGCTCTTTATACCAAGTTGAATACGTATTTCGTATTGTAAGATTTTACTAACAATTATGCACCAACGGGGAACAAAAGTCCAATCTAATTGCTGAATAATTCAGGTTAATCGAAACCACTGGACAATGATATGTGCATATGCCTTGATAAAAGAGAGTTCAGGTTTGCTAATGCAGTTGGATGAACATGAGAAATGAAATTCTCTTGAATCTGCTTTACTCAGGCAATTGGCTAGAAGAATCCAGGGAAATACTATACGCTATTCCAGTTGATTGTTAGCATTAATGCTGGTCCATGATTGTCCTTTTCTTCAAATTCTAGTGTTCAAAAAATCTAACACGGGGAAGTCTATATTTCCAGTTTTTTGTTTTCATTTCCGATATTTTTTGAAATAGGCACCATAAATATGTTTGTATTACTGTTTTTGTTTACAAAATATATAATCAATTCCACTAGTTTACGGAAATCTCATAAACACAAAAATTGAGTTTTCATTTGTTTTGAAAACACTTTCGGCAACCCAAAAAACAAATAAACAAAAATTATTATGGTCACCAAATATATTTTTTTGTTTTTATTTTTTAATAAATAAACAAAAACTCATTTTTTGTTTTTCATAAATAAACAAAAAAAATTGGTGACTTTACCAAAAAAGAGCTTAAAGTAGAGGGACAGAGGCCCCCATCAAGACTATATAGTTAGGTGGTACAAAACCATGGGGCACCCTCTGTTTTTTGCTAGCACAGAAGGATCTTATTAGAATCACAGCAACTACTTGCGGAAGTTGACCATTCTCCTCTATGGCCCTTCAAAAGGATCAGACCGAACACTGGGCACTAGGGTATTGTTGATAATTGGGGGACGTACACTTTGTATAATTTTATCCCACACTTTGCCCGCGGTAGGTTCTGATTTAAAATCATATGTCTCGTAAAATGAAAAATAAATATACTTAAAAAATAATAACCTTAGCGAAACAGGGCCGTAATAGGCTTTGATTTAGAGGAATGCGTGGTGTGTTCCATGGGCCGAATTGTTTGGTACTGAAATTACGCGGAAGCTTAAAAACGTCCTGGGAGGGGGGAATAGGACTATTTATAAACAAAAATAACCTTTTTAAATAAAATTTTCTTTGATAATTTAAAGAGATTAAACAACTGAAATAGATAATAAAATAGCAGAAAATAAATCAGGAGACAATACACGCGATATATGTGGAAAACCTTAGGGTCCGAATAACCCTAAGACAAAACCACGGCCTAGTCTACTATTTTCTATTAATCAGAAAGAGAGTTACAGTGCGAAACAGATTACCTCAAGCCTTATACCCTTAAGCGTTCCCTATTCTCGCCAACTCACGATGCTTCCCGAGCTTCTTTCTGATTCAATAGCCTGCCACGAACCTCAAGTTCGATCTCTGGAATCAACCAGCTCCGAATAGACTCCTCGTCAATTCGGCCAACAGCAACAAGGCACCAACGGATCACCAGATGAAAAATGAATGATGTGTGTGGAATGAACAGTGCAATCAAAACCGTTCGGATAAATGCAAGATGCAAGAACGTTGAATTAGATTGTCACAAAAAGCTCAGTATGAGTTGATTTGATTGTCAACTCATACAAAACAATAAAAACCCTAACACTCAAAACTTGTACGTTTTATTTTTGCAAAAGTGTAGAGCTTTTCTGCCGAAAGGAATAAGGGATGTATTTTTATAAGAAAAAATACGACCCAAAAGATTGACGGCCAATTTAGGAAGAAATTGAATAAATCAAATCATATCAGTTGATTCATGATTACTCCGAAAATGCCGTATTTCCTTTGCTGCAGATTTTTTTTTTTTCAAAAGGAATAATGCTAGAGATCCTGCCCTTATTTGATATGTAGTTCTACAATTGGTAGGTAAATAAAATTTTGATAACAAAAATTCCTAAAGTGTATTTAGGCAACCCAAAACCTTGAGAAACAGAAATTACATAATTTAAGCATGATGTGGGGGTCAAGAAAATAATTCCCTTTTTTTTTGTTAACTAATTTAAAGCATTTTAAAAACATGATCAATAATTAAAAAAAAATCCATAAAAATGCTATGTATGAAATGCCGTGATGATTTTACCTTTGTCGAAAATCAAATGGCTTCACAGGGTCAAAAAGGCGAAGGCAAAGGAAGGAGCATCGCGCGAGAAACTACCCCTATCAACCTACCCACTACAATCCAAAGGAAAATATAAAATTGATTGAATCAGGGTGTGTTTTGAACAACCCCGGAAAATGCCAAACCAAAATAACTAACAATCTCCCCCTTTGGCTTTTCCGGGACAAAACCACCCAAAACAGATTACAGATAAAAAAAAACCGAGTAGCTATGACAATCATAAACTACTACCACATGAAGCTTGATCAGTTAGACGGTAACACCTGCATTTAAAAACCATCAACAAAATATGCCACAATAGGTATTTTCACAAGAAATAAACCGAATGGATCTACGAACACAATAATCAAACACTAAAATAATTCTCCCCCTTTTTTGTCACGGAAGCAAAGCGAAAAAGTATATATCCGAGTGAGACACATGCAACTTGAAAGCATACGAGAGAATCATACGATATGCAATAACAAGAATCACATAGGCAAGATGGCTATAGGAGAAATGCATCGAATGAAAAATTTAAGACCATATCATGGAAGCATAATGATGCAGATCAAAGGATGGACAGAATGCCATGCTCAAGCCTATGAATGTGAAACGCAAACGCCGTGCATGAGGTGCAAGAAAACTTATCAAGGACTAAGTGGACGCTATAGACTTATCTCAAGAAAGGTTTAAACAAGACTACCACGAGGAAGTCAAACCAGAAACGCTCGGACCTAGGAACTTAAGCACAAACCTCATCGGTTGTTTTAGACTCGAGACTAGCGACTTACACCTAGCCTTGTGGGGCAAAGGATTAGGCAGCTATATCCTCTAAGGCGAAGAGACAAATGTAGATAAATCCCCCTTTTTTTTTTGATATTTTTTTTTATAGGGGTATTGTTCAGATTTTCCTTTTTTTTTTAAACAATAGACAAGAAATAAAAGAAAGTCTCAAATTGATTTTTCCAAACCCTAGAGGTGCTTTACACACCAATCCATAGGCGGCCCATCTCATAAGGAGTCGAATGAGGGAAAGCATCCCTAGGTAAACAACGAACATGTGGTCAATCAAAGTGAATAGTTAAGAGAAACCCAACTGAGACTCAATATAGACCACTTAAACAATGTAAGTTTACTAGCTCCAAGTGAGATTGTGTGCATAGAACATGAGCATGAGATTCTAATACCAAAACAGAGAACAATATCACTATGTAACAGATTGATATGATCGAAAAAAAATTGATTCGATACATTACTCTCAAAGGCATAAGCATATGTGAAATTGATATCAAGATAGCACATGATTCCCAAGCATGCAAAAGACATTGCAAGCACACACACGAAAAAAAAATTTGACTCAAAACAATACACAAAAAAAATAATAATAATACTAAGTACATAACAACACATGACAACTCAAAATTAAGAACATTCAAAGCTAGCACATAAGATGACATGTGATCCCACACACACACTAATCAAGAGAAATTAAACCAAGAGATTTCCGAAGGTACTCAAACCTAAGAGAATCTAAAGGCTTAGTGAAAATATCCGCTTTTTGATCTTGTGTGGGTATAAACTCAAGTGCCACGACACCATCTTCAACCAAATCTCGAATAAAATGATGACGGATGTCGATATGTTTAGTCCTAGAATGTTGGACTGGATTTTTAGAAATATTAATGGCACTTGTGTTATCGCAAAAAACAGTCATTACACCTTGAGATAGACCGTAGTCTTGAAGCATTTGCTTCATCCATAAAAGTTGGGTGCAACAACTACCAGTAGCAATATATTCTGCTTCTGCGGTGGACAACGAAACACAATTCTGCTTCTTGCTATGCCAAGCAACCAAGCAGTTTCCCAAATAGAAACAACCACCGGAGGTACTTTTCCTATCATCCGCGCTTCCGGCCCAATCGGCATCGGAAAATGCGGCGAAGTCCACATTAGTACCCTTAGGATACCAAAGACCAAGTGTGGAGGTGCCCTTAACATAACGAATAATTCGCTTGACAGCGATCAAGTGAGACTCTTTAGGGTCAGATTGATAGCGGGCACACACTCCAACACTAAACGAAATATCAGGACGACTAGCGGTAAGATATAATAAGCTTCCTATCATACTACGATGAAGCGTGGAGTCAACACTAGCGCCCTCAATATCTTTAGCAATTTTAACGGTGGAACCCATGGGAGTACGAGTACTCTTGGAATCTTCCAAACCAAATTTTTTGACCAATTCTTTCGCATATGTGGATTGGGACAAAAATATCCCATCATTCAACTGACGAATTTGAAAACCTAGAAAGTAAGTCAATTCTCCCATTAGGCTCATTTGAAACTCATGGGACATTTGTGCCCCAAATTGTTTCTCATGCTGCTCATTTGTGGATCCAAACACAATATCATCAACATATATTTGAGCAATTAAAAGGTCGCTCTCAATTTTCTTCAGAAATAAAGTTCGGTCTACTCCCCCTTTCACAAAGCCGGTATTTAAAAGATGATCAGTTAAACGTTCATACCAAGCTCGAGGGGCTTGTTTAAGGCCATAAAGGGCCTTTCGAAGGCGGTACACATGATTAGGGAATGAGGGATCAATAAACCCTTTGGGTTGTTCCACATACACCTCCTCCTTAAGGTCACCATTCAAAAAAGCACTTTTAACATCCATTTGAAATAGTTTAAAATTAAAATGGGATGCAATGCCAAAAAGTAACCTTATTGACTCCATTCTTGCTACGGGGGCAAAGGTATCATCGAAATCAATTCCCTCAATTTGGGTGTACCCTTGGGCAACTAATCTTGCCTTATTACGCACCACTATGCCATCTACATCCTTCTTATTTTTAAATATCCATTTAGTGCCTATGACGTTAATGTGAGAGGGTCTCGGTACTAAGTACCAAACGTCATTCCTAACAAATTGTTGTAGTTCTTCTTGCATGGCTCCTATCCAATGGTCATCTCCTAAGGCCTCTTCTACCCTTTTTGGCTCTAATGTGGACGTGAAACACACATAATTGATCTCATTCCTAATTTTCCTCCTAGTTTTCATCTCATCATTAGGATCTCCTATGACTTGGCTAATGGGATGGTTAAGCTTTACTCTAGCCGAGGGTTCTTTGGCGGACTCAGGAGCTAAGTTGTGTTGACCTAACTCCTCATCTTCTAGAGGCTCATTTTCATCGTTCTCATCCACACTCGTAGGAATGCCAACAACATCTTTAGAAGAAACTCCCTCGTCTAAACTATTGGATTGAAACTCCCCCTCAAAAATTTCCCAACTCCCCTCATCATCATCATTAACCTGAGGGATTGACTCATCAAGCGTGGTATCGTCAACAACTACATTGGCTGACTCAACTAGGGTAGAGGTGCGAAGGTTATAAACTCTAAAAGCTCTACTAGTGTTGGAGTATCCCAGAAAGATACCATCATCACTCCGAGAATCAAATTTCCCAAGGGATTCGCTATCTCTTAGGATGTGACATTTACTACCAAAAACTCGAAAATATTTCACGGAGGGTCTTTTACCATTCCAAATCTCATAGGGTGTGAGAGTTGTCCCTGGTCTAACGTACACTCTATTGATAGTATAGCAAGCGGTATTAATAGCTTCAGCCCAAAGGTTTCTAGGGACGCGCTTTGCATGAAGCATAACTCTCGCCATCTCTTGAAGGGTTCGATTCTTTCTTTCAACAACCCTATTTTGTTGGGGTGTGCGAGGTGCGGAGAACTCGTGCTTAATTCCCTTTTTATCACAATATTTTTCGATGTCGGAGTTCTCAAACTCACGACCATGGTCACTACGGACTCGAGTGATAGGGTACCCTTTCTCATTTTGAATGCGTTGACAAATAGTTTTAAAACAAGCGTAAGCATCAGATTTTTCTCTAAGAAAACCAATCCATGAGAGGCGAGAAAAATCGTCAACGATGACTAGAATATATCTCTTACCCCCTAAACTTTCCGTTCGCGAGGGTCCCATTAAGTCCATGTGAAGTAACTCTAAACATTTTGTGGTTGCAACTAAATTTGTCTTTTTATGTGGGCTTTTTATTTGTTTGCCCTTCATGCATCCACCACACACAAGCCCTTGCCCATTGGCAAGTTTGGGCACTCCCGTCACAATCTCGTTTTTAGTTATTCGATGCAACTCCGGAAAATTTACGTGTCCTAAACACTGGTGCCAAATTTCTACATCGTCAAGCAAAACTCGATGACACACGTTAGAACTTGCAATTTCAACACAATAACAACTATCCGAAGATCGAATACCTTTAACCACACACACACCTGAAGCATCTATAATAGAACAATTATTTTTAGAGAAATTGACTTCATGCATATTATCACAGAATTGCCCTATACTTAATAGGTTAGCTTTTAAACCCTTAACATATAACACGTTATCTAACGGAGGGATTCCGGGTGCGTTTATGGTGCCTTGTCCTACGATTTTACCAGTATTACCATCACCAAATGTGACAAAACCACCATTATACTTTTCTAACTTAGCAAAGAAAGACTTATTTCCAGTCATGTGCCTTGAACATCCACTGTCTAAGTACCAGGCGC
Source organism: Rhododendron molle (assembly GCA_025413875.1). Lineage (NCBI taxonomy): Eukaryota > Viridiplantae > Streptophyta > Magnoliopsida > Ericales > Ericaceae > Rhododendron > Rhododendron molle. Next base: position 14,879,200 of record CM046395.1, on the reverse strand, counting down.
AGGCATCATGTGCTCTATATGCAGTGTGTGCAACATGACAAACGACATTCACTCTCTTCCATGTTTGCTTTGGTTTGGTGTTCACGTGCGAGGTGTGACCGTGTGTGGTACGTCTTTCAACAATTCTATCAATCTCTCCATTATTTTTAGTCAAATTTGACAACTTTTTGATTTCCTTGACGAGGTGAGAAGTTTGATTCGCCAACTGACTCAATTTCTTTTGAAACTTCTCATTCATAATGTTTGTGGGAGACTGACGCACAACTTGAGGTCTTCCCCCATTGGGTTGACCATACTGAACACTTTTATTAACAGGGGCTACAGACAATTTCCCCTTTGTTCTCTGATTATCCCTTCTAAGTGCATAACAGAAAGGTTGAATGTGACCTTGGTCACCACAATAGTGACAAATGAAAGGATTTTTCTTAACAGGAGCATAATTATTGTTGTACGCCTTTTTAATGATGGTGGAAGATTTAGTAGAAGACTCGGGTGTATCGCTCACCACCTTATTCTTAGCAATTTCAGATTTCTCCAATTTGATTTCCTTCTTTGTGAACTCGTTAGCCTTAGGAGTGAGTGAAGGTGGATCAACGAACCCTAAGCCGCTTCTATTTCTAAACGTATGTGTCATTTCGGCAATACGAGTTGCGCCACACTCATTACGCTTTATGGCCTCAGTGGCCTCCCTAAGGTCTCGCTCCAATTCAAAAATCCTATCCTTAGACCCTTCGAGAGCTTTCAAGGCATCTACACGCTCTCTCTCAATTTTGGCAAACTTGTCTTTCAAATTGGCATTATAGGTTTTATTCTTAGATTCAATGTCATCACTAAGTTTGTTCCTCTCACCACTAATTTTCTCGATGACACTCATGAGTTCTTTCTTTTTCTTTTTCAGTTTAACACCCTCTTTAAACAATTGATTATAGGCCTCATGAATAGAATCTATATCATCATCACTATTTTCACACTCTTCGTCAGTCGAGACATACTTACTATCATCGCTAAGAGTTGTAGAAAGATCAACCGATTTGAGGGACGTGGGGGACTTAATGTTGGCAACAAGCACCGAATATCTAGGAGCTTCAGAACCCCCATCACTACTCTCATCACTATCGTCATCCCATGTAGCCTTATACCCCTTGGCTACTTTCTTTTTAAGAGTGTTTGCACACTCTGCCTGAACATGTCTGAAACCGTGACACTCATGACATTGTATACCTTGGGGTTTTTTGGATTTATCAATCGAAGATTTCTTTTCATTATCCCCAGAGTTAAAATTCTTACCTCCACTAGTTGAAGAAGAAAAATTTCCAGATTTATTATTTTTACGGAATTTAACAAATTTATTGAATTTCTTAGCAAAGAAAGCAAGTTCTTCTTCGTCAAGGTCATCATCACTCTCTTGTGTCACAGAGGATTCTTCCCTAGATGATTTAAACACAATGCTTTTATTAGGCTTTAATGAAGGTTTCTTCGAAAGATGATTTAATTCAAACGTTTGAAGTTTACCTACAAGTTCCTCAAAAAGAATATCATCAACTTTATCATTTTCTTCGATTGCAACTACCTTAGCCCTAAACCTCTCAGGGAGAGACCTAAGCACTTTTCGACAAACTTTAAGATTTGGGATAGGTTCTCCTAATGCGTGGAAGGAATTAACAATGTCACTCAACTTAGTGATAAAACTATCAAATGTCTCATCTTCCTGCATTCTCAAATCTTCGAAACGTGTTGTAAGCATTTGGAGTTTTGAAGTTTTAACAGTCTTAGTATCCTCGTGGGTGACTCGGAGAATATCCCAAGCCTCTTTTGCAGTAGTGCACGCGGAAATACGACTAAATTCAGTCTTACTCAATGCGCCATAGATGGCTCCTAAAGCTTTAGAGTTTGCCTCAAAACTGTCATTGTCAGCAGAATTCCACTCAGTGTCCTCCTTAGCCCTCATTTGTTTAGTCGTAGTGTCTTCTATGGTAGGGGCCTCATAGCCGTACCTAACAGATCTCCAAACCCTAACTCCTAGGGAACTCAAATGCGTGGTCATACGGGCCTTCCAGTACGGATAATCATTACCGTAAAAAAAAAGGTGGTCTCGAGTTTAAGGCTCCCTCTCGTGGTGCGTTCATGTCCATTATAAAATAACCAGAATTAAACTCAGGTGGTTAAACCTAAATAGAGCAACCCGCTCTGATACCAATTGAAATTACGCGGAAGCTTAAAAACGTCCTAGAGGGGGGGGGGGGGGGGGGAAAAGGACTATTTATAAACAAAAATAACCTTTTTAAATAAAATTTTCTTTGATAATTTAAAGAGATTAAACAACTGAAATAGATAATAAAATAGCAAAAAATAAATCAGGAGACAATACACGCGATATACGTGGAAAACCTTAGGGTCCGAATAACCCTAAGACAAAACCACGGCCTAGTCTACTATTTTCTATTAATCAGAAAGAGAGTTACAGTGCGAAACAGATTACCTCAAGCCTTACCCGTAAGCGTTCCCTATTCTCGTCAACTCACGATGCTCCCCGAGCTTCTTTCTGATTCAATAGCCTGCCACGAACCTCAAGTTCGATCTCTGGAATCAACCAGCTCCGAATAGACTCCTCGTCAATTCGGCCAACAGCAACAAGGCACCAACGGTTCGCCAGATGAAAAATGAATGATGTGTGTGGAATGAACAGAGCAATCAAAACCGTTCGGATAAATGCAAGATGCAAGAACGTTGAATTAGATTGTCACAAAAAGCTCAGTATGAGTTGATTTGATTGTCAACTCATACAAAACAATAAAAACCCTAACACTCAAAACTTGTACGTTTTATTTTTGCAAAAGTGTAGAGCTTTTCTGCCGAAAGGAATAAGGGATGTATTTTTATAAGAAAAAATACGACCCAAAAGATTGACAGCCAATTTAGGAAGAAATTGAATAAATCAAATCATATCAGTTGATTCATGATTACTCCGAAAAGGCCGTATTTCCTTTGCTACAGATTTTTTTTTTTTTCAAAAGGAATAATGCTAGAGATCCTGCCCTTATTTGATATGTAGTTCTGCAATTGGTAGGTAAATAAAATTTTGATAACAAAAATTCCTAAAGTGTATTTAGGCAACCCAAAACCTTGAGAAACAGAAATTACATAATTTAAGCATGATGTGGGGGTCAAGAAAATAATTCCCTTTTTTTTGTTAACTAATTTAAAGCATTTTAAAAACATGATCAATAATAAAAAAAATCCATAAAAATGCTATGTATGAAATGCCGTGATGATTTTACCTTTGTCGAAAATCAAATGGCTTCACAGGGTCAAAAAGGCGAAGGCAAAGGAAGGAGCATCGCACGATAAATTACCCCTATCAACCTACCCACTACAATCCAAAGGAAAATATAAAATTGATTGAATCAGGGTGTATTTTGAACAACCCCGGAAAATGCCAAACCAAAATAACTAACAGGTACAATCCCATAAGACGACCGAAGGAAACAGTGCATATGTTTTTATTTTATTTTTTTACGACCAACCAGATAACATAGATAATATATATAAGAAAACATTACAACAAAAGCGGACACTATCGGTCCGAAAATACAGAGGAAAAAAAACGTCTGGAACCAAGACGCCAGAGTCGAACCCGTCAATCACACTCGTGAAAGGGGTCGGAGTGGCCAAGACTGGAGTGGTTATGTTATATGGACACAGAGCAGACTCTCCTGAATGGATCCGCCGCACCAACTTGAGTTCATTCCCGCCGCAAACTGAAGGCTGAAGCTGCTAGAGACGTCGCCACAGTCGCCATTGAACTGGTTCCAAAAAACTAGATCTAGAACCCTAGATCTTGCTCCTGACTCCAAAAATGATGAAGAGATTGGGAGGTCTCATCTCTCCTAAGAAGATAGTCTCAACCACCTTACAACCAAAGGTCTAGATAGAAAACAAGAGAAGAGGAGAAAGCTGAAGATGGAGGATTGAGAGGAGAGAAGAGGAAGGAAGATGGGGGGAAATGAGTTACTCTGTCTCACAGTGGCCTAATAACAATACAATTCACAATATAACGCATGTGCAACCAACGAGGAGTTTTTCAGTGCTGAGCGGGTATTGCCGACATGGTATTCGTGCGGCGCATCTGAGCCGTTCGATACACTTTTGGATGGCTTGGATTGAAATCCTCTCTCTCCTCTCATCCCAACACTTTCTCTCTCCAAATCTGAGTCGTTCAAACACGTAATGGACGGCTTAAATGCGCAAGCGGGCACCACGTGGTACCTGCTCGACACTGAAAAATTTTCGCAACGAAGAAGCACGTCGGTGTTTCGCACCTTCTTTTTCACATTTTTTTCGTTTTTCTCAATTTTTAACTTTCAAGTGTTTGGCAACCTACTCACAAAATGCATTTTCAGATTTTGACAATAGAGAACAAAAGCTAAAAGTAGGGGGAAATGAGCTTTTTAACTTCTCATTTTTCACTTTTTTCCATTCTGTTTACATAAATCTACGGATGTATTCTGCACTGCACATATCGCCTAAACACTATACTTGTTATAAAATATATTTTGCAACTATCTCTCAAACACCCGTTCCTTTAACGTTTTTCGATAGGCATGTTAACTAGACCTGCCAGCCAGGCCCGGTTCAAAATTCATATTGGCCAACTTAATTGTGTCAATTTCCAGATGACTGTGGCGGCCCAACTTCATAAATCCCCACTTCCACCCTCAGCTATGGGCCTATGGCCCTAGGTCCGTGTGGTCTGGTGAAAGCTGGACTTTCAGTCCTGTTGTTTTTTGGAAAAATGACGGCCATGGACCTGTTTTGATAATTAATACCCTTCAAGGACATTTTCAGTAAAAACAAATGTTGTTAACTTGTCCTTAACGGGTATTAATTATAATGTTCTTGGAGGGTATTAATTATAAAAACACGTCATGGGTCGTCATTTTCCCTTGTTTTTTCCAATATACCCAAGGCTACAAATTGGTCCAATTTTATGCCTAGCTAATTTTGCATTGATGAAATGCTTATGTACCAAACACAAAATATCAAAGGAAAGAAATAAATCCTCATTTTAGGATCTAATAAGAAAATTAGCAGTCAGTTCCGTCCATACGTCACATTCATCAACTAAAGAGCTCCTAAAATGGAAAAGCGCATCGCCCCGTTCTAGAACACCTTCCTAAAAAATAGGGAAAATTTTAGAAATGGTCCCCCTAGTTTGCACGAATTCTCATTTTTGTCCTTCTAGTATCAATTGTGTTACTTTTAGCCCTATAGTTTGCATTCTGCTCCAATTTGGTCCTTCTCGCTTACGGCATTAATGAAACTAACGGAATTGAAGGACAAAATTGTCATTTCAACTCACAGAGGGACTAAATTGAGATTTCATGCAAACTAGAGGGACTATTTCTATAATTTTATTTTTTACTTTTGTTTTTGTAAATAAATTTAAAACACATCATATGTAATATATTTCTCATCTCATTTATTTTGAATAATCAAAATATGTTGAAAATTTTTAAAGTTTTTATTATATATATCACAAAAAATATGAGAAAATTTAAAAATCAACCCCTATGTTAAATGTCTTGGTATTGTATTTTTTTTTCAATTGAATTTTCATTCTCGTTATTTTCTTTGTGACATAATAAAAACGAAAAAGTTGTTCAGTAGTATTTACAAATCAAAAAAGCGATAGGGATCGACGGGTCCCGTAGGGAAATCGTACCGACAGCCGCGCCGGGCCGTCTCCGGCCACCTGACGGCTGATCCGAGCCGTCCAAAAATTCTATAAAGAAAAGGTTTTTATTATGAGGGGGCCCGCTCGAGAATCAACGGCATCCGATGTGTGTAGGGACCGACGGGTTCCATAGGAAAATCGTACCGACGGTCACACCGGGCTGTCTCCGGCCACCGGACGACTGATCTGAGCCGTCCAAAAATTCTAAAAAAAAATAAGGTGTTTGGATCAAGAACCCTACACACATCGGATGCCGTTGATTCTCGAGTAGACCCCCTCATAATAAAAAGCTTTTTTTTATAGAATTTTTGGATGGCTTGGATCGGCCGTCGAGATGGCCCTGGCTACGTCTGATTTCCTCTGACGACCCGTCGATCCCCTATCGCTTTCGATTTCTAAATACTACTGAACAACTTTTTCTTTTTAATCATGTCACAAAGAAAATAACAAGAGTAAAAATTCAATTGAAAAAAAATACAATACCAAGACATTTAACATAGGGGTTGATTTTCGAATTTTCTCATATTTTTTGTGATATATATAATAAAAACTTTAAAAATTTTTAACATATTTTGATTATTCAAAATAAATGAGATGAGAAATATATTATTTATGATGTATTTTAAATTTATTTACAAAAACAAAAGTAAAAAATAAAATTTTAGAAATAGTCCCTCTAGTTTGCATAAAATCTCAATTTAGTCCCTCTGTGAGGTGAAATGACAATTTTGTCCTCCAATTCCGTTAGTTTCATTAACGCCGTAAGCGAGAGGGATCAAATTGGGCCAGAATGCAAACTATAGGGCTAAAAGTAACACAATTAATACTAGAGGGACGAAAATGAGAATTCGTGCAAACTAGGGCGACCATTTCTAAAATTTTTCCTAAAAAATAAGTACTTATTCTACAATTTTAAACTAAAAAATAATATAAATGTAAAATAAATTTTCGATTTTATTTGCACCGTTCAAAAGATCTCAATGAAATCTATCAAGTAAGATCCATATTACTTGGAAAATTATTTGCGTAAATATATTATTTTTGAGCTTGAAATTACATTCTTAAAAAATAAGTACTTAATTTAGGTTCTGGAACAGGCCCAATACGCGTTGTGCCAAAACAAATCTTTCTAGATATATTGTGCTTCTAGCCTAGATGTGGCAATCTTATCCCATATTTTTTAACCCGTCTAAATCCGTTCATTTATAACCCAACTCAACTTACCCATACTGTATAATGGGTTGATATGGGTTAAACACATCTATCTAATAAAACACAAGGGTCTTTAGGAATATTCCTAAAGAATATTATCTCTCAACGGTTCAGATTTCTTCCTGATACAAATTTTATCTATCTATACAAACAAATTCAACGATCCAGATTTCTCTACCATTCACATACAAACTAATGGCATGTTTTGTAAATAGCGTGCAATCCTGGGGCTTATACTGGAAACGTCTCCCAGTAGAAAGGGTAATTTCAACAGATATGTAAAATCAATACAATATACGTCAATTGATTAATAGGTGAGGGAGGATTTTTGGAAAGATTTGATGTGTTGATTTTTGAAAAGTTTTGCGTTTAAATCCATACAATAAACCAACTAATTTTATTGGGAGATAATGGCAGATATTTGGGTGATAGATTTTTACTAGAAGCTTGATTTTTTAAAATAATTTTTGATCACCGATTTTTTAGCAATATAGTTTTTGGCGTTTATTTTATTTGGATTTTTTTCCCTCCCTAAACTTTTTATTTCCAGTTCTCTTTCATGTCTCCTTGACCCTCGCCTTCTCTCCGATTTTCTTTCCACATGTATGGCTATCAATTTTTTGTCCTCTACCCATGGTTAATTTGCTTCTTTTTTTAGTCAATTCTTAGTGCTGGGTTATAATTGGGAGTTGGAGTTAATCGAAAAATTCTTCCAACAACCATATTGCACGGGTATAAGATTTATTTTTTGGATTGAATTTCTCAAATTTTGTCTTTGAAGCTTTAGCTTCAGTTAAAATGATAAATTTATTTTTTAAAGGGATAGACAATTGCCGCAACTTGCATGAAAAACCACACATTATCGTAGCCACATAAGCTTTAGCTTAAACTTGCATGAAAAATACATTTTTCATCACATGGGATATAGATACTAGGCTTGAATCTAAAATAGATTTTTTGTTGCGTTCAATACATACATTATATTATTTTATTTTATTTTTTTTTACTTTTATGCTATTTTCTTCAAAACATTTTCCTCAAAACATTAGTACGGAGACTATGGACTATAATGGCTGATTTTTCGGAAAGTGAAAAAAATAGTTAGTTTTTTATTCAACAAGTTTCTACCAGTTATAACAACATTTATTTGACTCTCATTTTTTGGGTGTGTGTTCAGAATTACATGATGAATACTGAGAATGAAATTAATATAAAATTAATATGGTGCGTGGAACATGTCCCTCGATTTCAAGGGCTTTAAAATTTGAATCACTCAAACCCTGTCCTCATTTCAGCGATGGCGATTTCTTCGTGACTCTCTCTCTCTCTGTTTTTGTTGGTCGTTGTGGCCATTGTCAAACCTGCCCTAATTTCAGCGATGGCGATTTAGTGTTTTGAGCCACAAACTTGCAAGTGTCGTAGGGACGGACAATTCCAACAGGGATGCATAGTACTGTAGGCACGGGCAAATACTAATATTCCTATAAAGTATGTTTCCATACAAATATGGGTTTACATGGGTTGAAAATGAGTTCAATATGGGTTGGAACTAAAAAGACTTCCTTCACCAATTGAGGGATGGTACTATGCAGTGGTGTACGCAGCACCGTACAAGAGATGAGACTCTCTCCTTAGGGAGATGAGACATCCTAGCTCCCACTCTCCCCATCATTTTTGGAATCAGGAGCCAGATCTAGAGTTCTAAATTTGGTTTCTTGGAATCAGTTCAATGTTGACGGTGGCAGCGAGATGAGATTCGAGCTATCAGATGCACGATTTAATGGGGTAAGTTGGATCACTAGATCATTTCGATGTTCAAAATTATTTTGATCATTTTATGTGTGAGTCGGATCACTGGATCATTTCGAGATGAGATTCGAGCCATCGGATGCATGATCCGACGGGATAAGTCGGATTACTGGATCATCTCGGCAACCAACGATCACTGGATCATTTCGATGTTCAAAATTATTTCAAACTCATCCATCGAAAAAATCACATTAATCAAATAGTAAGAAATAAATAAATATATGAAAATCATCTATTTAAACATAAATTTATAAGGTTCCGTTCCCCTAACGTTCTTCAAGTATTTATTTCCTATTTTACAAGAGAGATCATTCTCTCACAATATATCGCCTTTAATTCAAAAATAAATATTTATTTGAAAAATAAACACTTATGCTTTGTTTGGATTCAAACTTGAAAAAAAAATTCAAACACAAAAAATACTTATTATCCATACTTCTAATCATTTCTCTCTCCTTTCTGCAATCATTATTCTCATTTCTTTCTCCATCTCTCTTCGCTCATTATCCTTATCTTTAATTATTTTCCTATTTCTCTATACACTCATTACCTAAAAACCAAACCCAAAATTTTTCAAAAACTCATCCAAACAAGGCATTATTTCCCTCAGCGGAACGGGGCCTTAGTCCATTCTTTCACAAATAAACTACTCCTATTATTTCCCAAAATTTAAAAAAAAAAACTACAATCATTAAAATCGTACAGAAATAAAACGCTTTTTCTTTTTTGAATTTGAACTCTAGGAAGCATCCTCTTGCCTTTTTCCGATCGTCCTAAAGTTTCTGTAACAAACTGTTGCTGCATATTTTTTTTCCAGCAAACGACAAATTTTTCACTTGGATTTCAATTTGAAAAAGGAAGGAAAACGGGCCGGGTCGGATTTGGTTATGACTTGACCTATATTTGACTTGATCCGTTTTAATCCCTCTACTATTGATCTATATCTGACCAGCCCATATTCACCTCACGATCCATTTCAACTCGTCCAAACCCGCTCATTTACCACCTCAAGCCTAATAAGGCAGACCAAACTTTGAGTACCCTTGTGGTGGCATCCTTAGGGTGTGAGATTCCCCATTCGAGGGTATTAGGTCATGGTATCCCATTATCTCCCTCAGAAATATAGCAATACTTTCAGATAAATGCATAGGGATTCCTTCGAACACATTTGTATTCAAAAATCGTTCACTAAACCTAGGTCCCATGGATGCACCGGGAACCATTGCGCACCAAGTGAGAATTTTAACCAAATTGAATATGCTTGAATCAATTGGGGCAAATTGAGTTAACCAGGACTCTTGCATTAAATGAGTTTTTTATTTCTTTCTTTTTACTCTATAATGTGTTTTTTTCTTGTATTGATTGAGTTGTTGAACTTGATTGTCTCAATGGACTCTCACAATTGATGTAATGTCTCGAATTTGTATTTAGTACTTCATATATAATGTAAATGTTCTCTTCTATCGATTGAAAAATAAAAATGCTTGAAGCTGGTTATTAATTGGGTTTTCGTAGGCAAGAGTCGACCTCCAGCAGCAAAATATTTTGCTTGATTTGGTGTCAAGTCAGCGGAACATGATCACTTTGCGGGTTCACTAGTTTTGCGCTAATCACGGAGCTGTAAGGTCTAAAGTTTTCTATTAGCGAATCTCTGTCGAGAGTGGTTTAGTTTGGAAATTATAAGCATAAGCCATAGGGGGTGTGATGCCCAGAGGGATTTGTACTAGTCCATGAAAGGACCCAAGACTCTTGTCGGTGCATAGTGGTTTTTTCCTTTTCTTGATGCAATGTCGTTTATTGTTTTTGTTTTCTTCATAATGCAAGATGTCCCGAATCAGATTGCGCGTATCTTAGACCAATCTTTACAGTCACTTCCACATCTGTTTCCATACTTAACACGTGACATGAGTTGATCGGTCTCATAGACTCATAGTTGCTGACAAAACAAATCGAACGTGAAATCTTGTGAGAAAACAAAACCCTAAATTTCAACAACCAAGGCAACCTATTGGAGTTGTGTCGTTTAGGCTTATCCCTGGTTATTTATCAAATTTATTTATATGTTGCCATAGCCACGAAAGGCCACATCTATCTACAAGAGCATGTTCGTATAGGGGGGAGAGGGAGAGAGAGAGAGAGAGAATGTGTGTGTGGTGGGACAGACAGCCATGGGAAAGAGAGATGCCTTTTTGGATAGTCGATTAGTATATCATTGGCATTGACTCACTTGTCCAAATGCCCCTTGGAAAGTTCGCTCTTCTGTCCAATGCAATGTGTGGGATTCTACCCCCGGCCCCCGTCACGAAACCACGAACAACGTCTCCGTCCCCCACTTCCTTCTCTCTGTCTGTCTCTATCTCTGCTAACGGGCTCTTTTTTCTCAGACATGGGGACCTTGGGGTTTCGCCTAAGCGTCGTCTATCGATCTTTTGAAATGTGAGGTCTAGATTTGGATATTTGTGAACAAGAGTTCAGCCTCTGTAGTAATAATGAAACAAATATACTATTGTACTAACATCATATTGTCTGGCTAAAAATAAAAAGAGATTCTTATTCTTGTTCGTTCCGGAAAATCATTTTGATTTAGGCATGTCACCTTTCAAAGACGAAGAAGCACACATATAAACATGGCTCGCAATAATAGCAGTCTTGTAAACATCCCACGAGAGTAGGACAGATCGCAGACCATATACAATAACTTAATTAGTCAATTAGATTATCTGGCAATTCTATTCATTTAGAATAATTTTGGTGTAACGGATCATTTCGCCTTGGTTACTTCTTCTCGGATATGCATTACTATCAAATCCTTTATACCGCGGATTAAAAAAGATCCGTTGTACCATCTGAACGTTTAGAAAATGAAGCAATGCTAGCTGTTCGAAATCCAATTTTGTTAGATTAATTAAGCGTCAGAGGCACACATGGATGGGGTATCCAACCTAATCTTCTGTCTAGAAAACAACCGAGGTTTCAAGAAAATCTTGGTATGCTACACTAATTGTAATTAACAAGTAATTAATTAATTAAAAAAAAGGGCGATGTTTAATTTTTTCTGTAATCAACAATTATTAAGAATATCATTAATTAATAGTACTATTACAACAATTGTTCGCAGATCCACGAATCGAAGCATATGTCTGTCAGATTCTGTAAAGAGAGAAACTTATTCACGGCTCAACCGTGAACAAGTTTTTTACTACAGCAATCAATCGCGAGCATCCAAAAATGTTCTGGATGGTCCGGATTTTAACGAAACTTTTTTCAGGGAAAAGTTTAACCCTTTCCCGAAAAAGTTTCATTAACATTCGGACCGTCTAAAATACTTTTGGACGGTTCGATCGGCTCCATAAATAACTATTTACAGCTCCGCAGTTAAAAAGGTTTTCTCTTCTGAAAATTGCTGCTTCACTTGCTCCACACCAAAATTGTATGGAGTACTATTTTCTTGTCTTCATGTTTCGCCATCTGACGTTGAAAACAACAAATCTGACTTGCCCTTATGAAACTAGTACAGTAATAAGCTAAAATAGAAGATTTCATTTGTTTTTGATCATTTGGAAACCAAGTTTCATTCGAGGAAGGGGGCTTGATGTTTCAAAGGTTTTCCTACCTCTTTTCTTTGTTTCAATTTTTGGATAATATAGGTGGATTAGTTTGCACTCATCTCACACTAATTTGTATTATCGCTTTCACAATCGTTTCACTTGCTTAAGCATTGGGGGTAAGGTGGGTACGTGGCCTCAAAATGGGTAAACTGAGTACCCATCTCAAAATGCTGAAAAGGAGAGTTGGGTTTAAAATCTTAGAGATGATAAACTTTTAAGTCTCAGGTTTTTACCATCAGACCAACTTCTTAGATTTATAACCACATATATTTATCTGCGCATGATATCTTTGTAAAGCTCCTCTCTTTCTGTGGTGGCCTCGCAAGCCGTCCTTCCTCCTCCTATGACGTTCTAAGTATTTATGAATTTTCAAACACATAAAGTTAAAAAGAAAAAGAAAATGACAAAAGTTTGGGATAAAGAGGCAATCATGAATAACAAAAGGGAACATCTTATAACTCTTCCCTTCTCCTTTTCCTTACTCGATATATCATTTGTCGAGTTTTTAATAAAATTTTATTGTCTTTCAAAAAAAAAAAAAAAACTGCTCAGAATATGTACATATAGATATTGCCATCGTATTTTTCTAGTCCGCAAATTTGTAAATGTTCGTTAATAAGCATGTAACTAAAGTTTCCAGACATCAGTACCCCCTATACCATCGGTACTCATAATCCTTCCCTCTTTTTTTTTTTATTTGGTTTTAAAAATTGATCATTTCAATAATCCAAGTTGGAAATTATGCAGATTCAACCTTTAGATTCAACGACCTTTGGTACCTCTCGAAAGGAAGATCTACACAAAGATAAAGTATAAAAAGGAGGATAGATTTCAGAATCCTATGAGTCTTTCTTTTATATAAAGTTCTTCCAACTCTGGAATGCCCACTAATTAAAATTTACTGAGTAAATTCATAATCGCATAATGGCCATATATAGCAAAGAGCGAACTGTAGTTCTTGTTTTTTCCTTTTGACAACTTTGGGTGTCCGGGTTGATAACTTTGGGTGTTCGGGACCGCACCTCAACTAAGGCTCCGTTCCAGAAACTTTCTTAAAAAATAAGCAGCTTATTTCACATTTTCAAACTCAAAAATAATGTAAATGAAAAATTATTTTTTTATTTTTTTTGCACCGTATTAAAGATTTCGATAAGATCTATCAAACAAGATCCATAGTGGTAGAAAAATTATTTGCATAAACGAATGATTTTTTAAACTTGAAATTGCCTTCTTAAAAAATAAGTACTTATTTTCGTTTGCGGAACGGGGCCTAAGTCCAGAGAGCAAATTAAAAAAACAGAGATGGTCTATTAGGGTTCTCAACGGCCTCTACCCAGAGAAAGACTGGCCATGTTTAGTTGGTTCTTTTGTGCTTACTTTCCTTGATCAAAAAGGTTCACTTTCTAAAATGTGTCAACATCTTAGCTATATAAAAAATTATGTTGATTAAATATGGATTGATATGATTTTGCAACACATTTTACTCTTTGAATACAATACAGATCGGAACGCATTTTTTGCATTGGAGATGTGTACCAATGATACATGAAAAGGTACCCGACCATTGGAATTTTGGACGTGGCCGATATTCGCGGCCACTTTTATAAAAAAAAAAAAAAAAATCATTTTGATCATCAAATAAACTTCGCGAAGAGCCCACCTGAAGCTGAGCAAGACCGAGAGGATCCTATCAGTTCACTTCAATCTAAACTACTTCCCAACTCCACACACATTTCCTTGCACTTCACTTTTTAATTTGGGTATTTTCTGCAATAATCCAAAAGCGAAAAGGTCGTCAAGTACCAAGAAAATGGAAAAGGTTGATCTCACTAAAGAACTACTCTCAAGAAATTTGAAAAGGTTGATCTCACTAAAGATCTACTCTCAAGAAAATAGAAAAGGTTCTCATTAAAGAACTCTCTCTCTCTCTCTCTCTCTCTCAAGAGGTGTCTGATCATGACCTTACCACACTACCATCTTTTTCTCTTTTGCATCGGTCTTGTAAAACGTCAAACTCTAAAATTATATTTTATCCTGGGGGATTCTAGGACAAGCGTTAGTCCCTGCACTGCTTGAGGACAATTTGGGGTATCTTCTTATCTCTCAAATGGAAAGGTTAATTAGACAAAGAGAAACCCCACATTTCTCTTTTCCGGTATCCAATGTCTCCTTTAGGCGTCTGGCCTTTCTTTTTCATTCCTTTTGAGGTGACCCTGCATGGCCTGCTTTTCATTTTGCCTATTCCCAGTGTCAACTTCTTCACATACAGACATGACCCATTTCGATCAGTGGTCAAAATTTGTTGCATTTGGATCAACTCACTTGGATACCTTACTCCTTGGGCGTTAGTGTATTAAAAGGTTTTGGCCAATCTAAGTTTAAAAATAGGAAACTAAAAGCAATTTCAGTTCACAGTTTAGGTATATAGATTTTAGTGAACAGAAAACGTACTATGATGTGTTTGGAAGCATTTTGATGCACTTGTGCCACTCATTAATATTTAAGGAATTCACATCTATATCTATCGAATGGTTTCAGACATATCTATGTCTCAAAATCTATGCATTATGAGTTGCGTGCATAGTCTTTTCTTGTGTTCTACCCTTGCTTTATGCATTTTCAATATCAGTTATTGGTACCATTCACTTTTTTTTTTTTTTGGAAAATTCAACACACTCACTGATCACTTATTATTACAAGTGTACGATACGACATGTGTTTCTATGGTTAACCACAATAGGCTGCGATTAGCATCTTTCTATTAACAATGATGTACAATAGAGATAATGTCAATGATATATATGTTGAATTCGACTGAGACATCATATCAGATTGCTTGTCATGTGGAAATAATTGGATGAAGTGTGGGATCATTTATAACTATCATTATTTGCACATATAGCTCATCAATGATGCAGAGGTACAACATAGATCAAACAAATGTTTCTTTCTTGCTTTTTGCAAATTGTTGAAATTGGTTGGAAACATTAATAGTTCTTATACAGAATTATTTACCTGAATATTGTTTTATAATATATCTCAAGTACCAGGTTGATTAATAGTTTAATACTCCACTATATCTCAGTTCAAACCACGTGATTAGCATAGCTCAGGAAATTAGCTAAGTTTTGATGTCCGTTACTTCGGCATTTTATTGGGTGACTATATAGATGGACCTAAGTCACATAATTCGCGTGCGAGGGCGTGGATAGGAGAGTGAGCACAAACGTAAAAGCATCTTTGAAAAACATCTCAAACTACTAAAATTCACGAGAGCAAAGACTGCAAGTGCAAATGCCAAACGATGACCGAGAGCGGGAGCGGACATTCTCAAGGATATGTGACTGAGAGAATCCACATGTACACACGAATGCCAGTGTGCCATTGCAATTGCCATTCTCATTTTGGGCAATGAATTGTGTCATTTTGTCAAAAATAAAATAAAATGGCAAAGTTGTTGCACCCATGTTTTGCTATTGCTTTAAATCTCTCTCTCTCAATCTCAAAAATAAATTCCATATATATCGAAGGAATTTGCATTTGCCAGATTTGAGAGAATTTTTTGTGTGTAGCACCAAATTTGTCATTTCTTTTGCCATTTTAGAGCATCTCCAACGATATGCGATATGTGTTCTTATAACTGTATTATAACATGAAGTTCTAAATTTTCTTCTCCAATGGTGATATAAAACATATTATATATTTAACTATAGCCATATGTGGTGTCAAATATAACATAAGTTATAGCAATTGCTATAATTTGGCATGTTCATTTGTTTATACCTTTCTCATTATTAGATCCATAAATGACAATTAAAATTGACATTTTTTAAACAGTTGAAGAAGTAACAAATGCATCATTGGAGTAACATTGCTATAATATTGCAATTTGATACTATTCATTGCTATATTACTGTAGCTAATCCTTATAGCACGTGTCTGCCATTTCAGACATATATGCGGTGTGGATGATCTAAGAGATAGAATACCATCGTAGTTACTTATATATAGTAGTTGTGAAGGTAGCAAAATACACTTGATTTATAGTGTTTTTAGATGGTCAATTGGGGGCATTTTTAGCTGACTAGAACCTAGGCATAGGAGAGTATCAAATACAGTATATTTAATCAGACAACGGTGGGGCCGGGGGATGCTCACCAACTCCCACTTGCTTCCCAACAAGAGAAGAGAATGTGGTGTATGTTGGTTTGTTGTTTGTATTCATCCCAAACCCCACTACTAAGTACTAACCCCCTCTTAGCCACAACTTTTTTATTGGGTAATAGGGGTGTTTCGGATTAATTTGCATGCACTTTTCGCAACTATTTTAAGTGCTTCCACGTAGGGTGAAATACCCCAATAATTTCAAGAGTTGAACGTGAAACGTTAAGAGGGAGCTAACTTAAAACTGACCTAGAGTTAAGGCCCAAGAAACCATGGCCTTAGGGCTTTAATAACGTTTAAAATTTAGGATTCTAACTGTTTTTAGGACTCAACACATACCCCAAAGAGAAAAATACGTATTGGTAGCTAGCATATAATCCTAAAAACAATAAAATTACACTGTTGGTGTAAACTTTTGTTTATTTTAAATCAATAATATTTCATCACGCAATTTTTTTAAATTGTGACTACTATTTTAACGATGTGACACAATATAATTAATTTAAAAAAATAAATATTTGCACTGCCCATTTATATAATTTATTCTCATAAGAACAGCTTTTTCTTCAAAGTTCCTAGTTGAGGCTAAGGCTGTAAACGAACCGAGCAGCTCGCGAGCTCGGCTCGTTAAGGCTCGGTTCGGCTCATTTAGTAAACGAGCCGAGTTCGAGCTCTAGTTTTCGGCTTGTTTGACAAAAGCTTGGTTCGTTAAGAGTGGCTCAGCTCGATTAAAGAAGATCGTTTAGTGATGAATCAGCTCGGCTCAATAAGGGCTCAGCTCGTTAAGACTCGAATTCAAATTTTAAACTTATTTAATAAATGAGCCGAACTCAAACTCAATAAAACTCGGTTCAATTCGACTCGATTCGTTTACGGCCCTAGTCGAGGCCTTAACCACTTGGGGAATCTCATGAGTAACTCCCAGTCACGTCAACTCTTCATCTGATTTATCCATTATTTCGTCTTTATTTTTTCTTCTGTTCCTCTGGTTGAGTTTTTATTATTAGCTTTATTAGTACACTTTTTGACATTAGGGTCTGGTAGGAGACTTTCCCCAACTAAAATCCCACAAACTGGTTTACTCCTTTTAATGCCAAAAGCCCCTCCATTTACACCCAAAAGCTAACAGATTAAAGAACAATAAATCCCTTCACAGAAACTCGAAAGAGTCATCTTCTCGTAGCCGCATTTGGTAAACTGATTGCAAGTGTTCTACTCAAGTCTATATTTTCAGACTTCAGACCATCAAAATTCATTTCCAGTACCTGAGCAAGAAGACAAAGTGGGGGTGATTCGGAGTGTGCTTGGAAGTTTCTGAGGACCCATTTGGTCGTTTGGACTGGTCGGTCTGTTCATCTCTCCATCATTTTTCATCTGGGCACTCTTTTGTTTCCTCATTGTGAGTTTCATGGTAAATACTCCTTGCTCTGTTTTTTCTTTGTCCTTTTCTTTTCCCCGGGAAAATTGGATGAGAGATGGTACTTTTCTATGTTTGGTTTTCAGATATGGGGTTTGAAGAGAGTGGCAATGGCAAAATCCAAGTAGCTTCTGGACACAGACGCTCTAAGAGGTAGTCCATTGGGGGTTCTTGTTACTTTGTGATCTTCCTTTGTTCTGTTTATAGTGTTTGAAGTTGATGGGTTTCCTGAAATAGCAATGACGTCAGAATCGGTTTTTGAGGGTAATTGGAAACTACAGGTTTCGCTCAATTTTCTTAGAAGCAGCATTAGCCTTTTATTTAGCCTTTTTGTGCTAATTTTCCTACTCTCAATGAGTAATTGATTCAAAGAAAATCTTGGAATTTCTTATCCAAAATGTTTAGTTATGAGTATGGGAGTTGTTTTTAAAAGTGTAGGCTGCCTTATTTTATGCTTAAATGTTGTACTGTTTTTTTTTTTATATTTCTTTTTCCATCAATTTCAGTATCTTCTTAATTCTCGGTGTAATATAATCTTTTATTAGTTTAGATAGGTTATGGGCCTTATGGCAGCACTGATAATTGTAAGCATCCAGTTGTGTTTGGTTCTTATTAGAGATGAAAGTTAAGAAATTGAGTTGTCAACAACAATACATTAGTGATATGGATATATAGCCAGAGATGCAGTTGCAAGCTTTAAATGCTTTCTTCTTCCATTTGTTTTGACATTCAATTTTGTTTTTCAACGGCAGCTTCCCTGATAAGAGAGGACTTGAAGATGGCTTGGATCATTTCCAAGAAGCTTCTCACCGGCTAAAGTTGGTAAGGGTCTCTCTCTTTTGTCCTTTTTCGTCTTACTTGTTCGAGTTTGAAGTACTGTTAGGGGCCGTTTGTTTGACGGGATATGAGCATCGCATTGGACTACTTATCCCAGGGAACTGCATATCTGGTGTTAGATAAAATTTGGTTATAGAATTCCTCAATGTATTGTATTATTAATCTCATCACTATTGATTTCATGGGACAACATATCCGATAAATCCCATATATAAGTATGGAGATTACAACATTATTTGTGACTTGATTATGTTATCTGGATACCTGCCTTTGTACATCTTTTCATCAAACGCTTGGGCATGGTGCCAGCCAGATCATTGCTGTGAGCCTGTGATGATGAATTATTTTTCTCTACTGTCCCCAATTATCCAATGCATTTTCTAGCAGAATAATAGCTTAATGTGGTCTTCAAACTGAATATCACACTTTCTAGAGGACCATCCAACAAGAAAATTCCATGGACATATTTTGTTATCTATTTAGGAGTTTTATTTGTGAACAGGATATGAGGCATTTGAAGGACTATGTCAAGACCAAGAAGAAACAATTGCCTTGCTCCGAAGTTCAAAATGCGTTGCGGCAAGAGGTATAGAAATAGAACTCTTATGTCAATCCATAGTTTATATGTTTCGTTACACTCAAATCCAAAAAATGTAGATTCAGCGTGTAGTACGAGAACATGTCATTACCAAAGCACAATGTTTCAAAAGATGCATAATTGGTTCGTGTTCTTGCTCATGGCATGAGCAGGTCCTGTCTTGCGATAGGCATTCAATCTCAGGTAATGGTGTTGTAATTTTGATCACCATTCTGTGCAGATTCTACTGCTTGAAAAGAGATTGCAAGATCAAGTTGTCGTTCGCTGTGCCTTAGAAAAAGGACTAGGGTATCAGTCTTCCTCTCATGATGTCACAAATGAAACCTCAATACCTAAGGTAGCTGCTTCTTGTCTTAATCTAACGGAATTGTCCATTTTCCCCCCTCCAACCCCCTACCCTACATATTTAGACTATCTTTTGCCTTTAGTTCTTTTGGAAACTGAAAAGTGTAACTCATCTAAATCAATTTTTGGATGTTGTATCTTCCCTATCAATTATTTTCCACATACTAAGACACAGTAACAACTTTTTTACATTTCAAATGGTTTTTAAAAATTCTCTTAGTTGTGTCTCTTCTATTGTTGCAAGATTGCTATTTAGCATTCGAGACTTATGCTCACTTGTTTTTGCTTTACACACTACTTCTTTCTGGTTGAATTGAAAGGGCTGTTTTATTTGACTCCAGCCAGCGACAGAACTGATTAAAGAAATTGCCATATTGGAGCTTGAAGTTGGGCATTTGGAGCAGTATCTTCTCTCATTGTACCGGAAAGCATTTGATCAACAAACTCCCCCATCTCTGTCAATGAAAGATGAAAGACTGAAGTCCCCATTGACCACCCCAAGGGGAAAACATCTACTCATTTCGAGATCTGGCATCACAACAAAGAGGGAAATTGCAACTTTTCAAGCTAGATTTCAGTCGCTGGCCAACCCGTGGAATGAATTCAGTGATATAGATGAAGAGAAGGTAGTAGAAACGGCAGATCTCCGCTGCCAATCATCACTATCTAACCATTCAGTTCTCCCGACTAGAACTTCTCCTCCAGCCGAGTCTCTGGGTAAAGCTGTCCGTGCCTGTCATTCTCAACCTTTGTCTATGATGGAGGTAACCTAAGCTTAATCATCTAAAATTGGAAATTTCAATCTATGAGTTTTTCTCTTTCATTATCACAGTATGGGGGATTGTCAATTATTTGTCATATTACCTTCATCGATGAAACAAACCCCATGCTGTAACGTGGAGCTTTCTGATATTCTTTCCCTTTATTTTTGCTAAGGATGCTAATAATTTAAGAAGCATGGACTCCAAAACACTAGGCACAGTAATGTTGTAGATCACAAACGAAAATGGTTCTTTTAATCAAGCTGGGGAACAAAATAAATGATAGTCACAGTATGAGGAGATGAGAACAACAAAGCCACTCAGGAAAGCATCTATAAACCAAAGCATCCAAGGATATTTTGCAAGCTTCATCCTTATGCAAATTGTATTCTGACCTCCCAAAGTGTCCCAGCTATCCATCTTGAAAATGTTGTCAAACAATTATTTGAGCGTGTCCAACATGTGTCAAGGAGGATGCCGAAATGTGTCCTTGTCCCAAACGTCCTGGACACAGATGTGAAACTGATAATAGAACTGATTGAAAAGGAGACTAATGTAAATGATGTATATTAAATTTTTGGATTATGACTTCTATTGCTTCTCCACAGTATGCTCAGAATGCATCTTCAAATGTGATCAGTCTGGCAGAGCATCTTGGCACACGTATTTCAGACCACATTCCAGAGACACCTAACAGGATTTCTGAAGATATGATCAAATGCATGGCCGCCATATACTGCAAGCTCGCAGACCCACCTTTGACGAGTCATGGTCTTTCATCTCCCAGTTCATCGTTGTCATCAATGGGCGCATTCTCTCCAAAAGAACAATGTGATAGTTGGAGTCCAGGGTTCAGAAAAGATTCTTCTTTTGATGTACGGTTAGATAATCCTTTCCATGTGGAAGGACTAAAGGAGTTCAGCGGGCCATACAGCACAATGGTTGAAGTGGCATCTATATGTAGAGATAATCAGAAATTGAGTGAAGTTGAGTACATGTTACAAGATTATAGGTGAGCCTTACGACATGTTTTGCAAAAAAGTCATCAGTGGGGTATCTTTGAATTAAGCCAACATAAGTCTGAATCCCCTGTTTATATTAGTTTCATGTTGGCTAATTGAGTTGTTTTGTGATAGGTCACTTATTTGTCGGTTAGAGGAAGTAGATCCCAGGAAGATGAAACACGAGGAGAAGCTAGCATTCTGGATCAACATACACAACACGTTGGTGATGCATGTATTGAATCTTACTAACTTTAACTTTGTACGTTAGTCCGCTTTGTGGACTTCCATCTCTGCTTTGACCACAGTACATTACTTTTCCTCTTTTATCTGAACAGGCATTTCTGGCTTATGGGATTCCACAAAACAATGTGAAGAGAGTCTTTCTACTCATGAAAGTAAGTAGCACCTCTATGATATTGACAAAGGAACATTAAGTCTATATTTTAGTTTTCTTACACTAAAAGAACTTAGTTTAATTCAGGCTGCCTACAAAGTTGGTGGTCACATAGTAAGTGCTGGTACAATCCAAAATTCAATCTTCGGATGCCGCATATCTCGTCCTGGACAGGTAGACACCTTGTGATGCATGCAATACATTTATTTTGTTCTCTAAAGTTATTATGTGTTGAGTCTGTTGACGTCCCTCATAGTCATCTGTTAGAGTCCTTGGAGCTAAGCTTTCAGTTGTCTTATCTTTCATATGGCCATTGAAAGTTGGGGACAATTACGTACCTTTTGGACCTCAGATATTGTTGTCACGCCTTTTTGAATTATTTGTTTTTATTCGCCCGCATGTATTCCTGGTTGCATGGTTTTCCATGCATCTTAATGAGTTCTTCGATGTATATCATGAGGACAAAAAGTGATTTTTTTTCATAGCTTCAAACTCACATTTTTTCCTTCTATATTTTGCTGTTCTTACTTCTTTTAAAGACATCATTTCAAGATAAATCGTTAACCTTTTAAAGAACAAAGAAGAAAAGAATATTCCTTGTTTAAAGAATTTTTTTTCTGATGATTATGATGTGTTTGAAGTGATTAAGGTCACATGCGGTGGGCCTAATACAACTTTTTTGTGCTTGTAGTGGCTTCGCTTGTTACTTTCTTCAAGAACGAAGTTCAAGACTGGAGATGAACGGAAAGCGTTTGGCATTGACCATCCTGAACCCCTTTTATACTTCGCGCTATCTTCAGGAAGCCATTCTGATCCTGCGGTAATTCATTTTCTATGATCTCTTAGCAGCGTTTCTTCTGCGTGTGATGCAAATAGGTTGGATTGTTATTTTCATGTTAATGTTGAGCACGTTTTTCAATCTGCCAAATTAAGAAGCACCGGCCTTAATAGAAGGCATTTTCAGTACTGGAAACTAGTAGTAAGGTTTATATTCACATTCATCAGCATCTGCTGCACTCTCCATTTGGTTCCAGCATAATAATTTCTCTTGGCCACTTTTCAAACCCATGTGTTGCTTGATGAATTTAATATAAAAAGACAGACACATATCTGGCAATATGCTCCTTTATATTTTCGGTGAATAGTTCACCCTGTAGTGTGGAGATGTCCTTCTTGTTGCCAAAGGAACAAAGAAATGGACGAATATGACTATATGAGCCGCAACATAGGTAGTACAGACTTCCTTTCTGCCATTGTGTGGTATTGGACTATGGTAAATTTATGACTACAGTTTTAAAGAAATCAAAAGTTCTGAGTTTTTAAGTTGGTCACATCTTTCTTTCTTAGAAACTAGAAATTTGAATGGTCATTTTTTGGAATATCGTTTGTTAATACAACCTTGCCACCATAAACGACCGAGGAAATTTCCTCTAACCTGTGTTGCGAACAATAGATTTATGTTTTTATTATTACTACCACTGTTGTTTCGGCTTCAATATGAGACCATTGTGCAAATCTTGGAATGCCTGTTGACAGAATGTTTTGGGAGAGGAAGAACAGGCACTACCATGTACATGGTTATGTTGTTCTTGCAGTAGGTCTGATGAAGTTCATTGCTTTAGTATGGCCTAATCGTTTGGTCTAATGGAGATGTTATATTTCATGTGTTGACATCCAATTTTCATTTGCATTGGGTTTATTGTGTGTATGGAGCTTTCTTATTTCATGTGTCTGTCCTTGCGGCCCATATACGTGAATAGTAAATTTGATGCATGATGGGGATAAACATTGTCCTCAATGATAATAACTAAAGGGTGATCTTTGGTTACTTTTAGGTTCGTCTTTACACACCCAAGAGAGTATTTCAAGAGCTGGAAGTGGCGAAAGAAGAGTACATTCGGGCTACCTTTGGCGTAAGAAAGGACCATAAAATTATTTTACCGAAGATTGTTGAGTTGTTTGCAAAGGATTCAGGGTTGTGTCAAGCGGGTGTCATAGAGATGATCCAAAAGTGCTTGCCTGAATCCGTAAGAAAAAGTATTAAGAAGTGCCAGTCTGGGAAGTCCAGCAAGAGCATCGAATGGGCTCCCTATAGCTTTGCTTTCCGGTATTTGATACCAAAAGAGCTGGTCAAGTGATTTGTCGCGGAGGCAAGAGAGCTCCCATTGCATTGCTATTTTCCTTGGGTACAAAAGATCTAGAATACGGAGCCTGTAACGAGTCAGTGGAACAGTGGCTTGGCCAATCCCTCTGTATTTTGTGTTTGCCTGATCTATCCTTTTGCTCCATCTTGAAATGGAAGGCCTGTTATGTTATGATACGACTAATTGTAGTGCACTTGAATTTTGTATGTAAATGGTGCTCATATTCATCTATTGATCTAGCTGTTCCTGGTAAACTCTTTCGTATCGGATACAGACAGTACGAGAAGAAACGCTTGAACTATTTGATCTCAATGCATACAGATCCATCACATTCTAAGAACACCCTCATTTTTTCCTCTCCAACACCCACCTTCTCCCTATGCCTATCTATTACCTCTGTCCCAAAATGAGAGCAAATCTAAACTAACCCTTTGGGGTTTCATTATTCCTTTACAGATGGTTCTTATATCTTTGTCCTTTTGACTAGTAGCATATATCTTCCCATATATATATATATATATATATATATATATATATATATATATATATATATATATATATATATATATATATATATATATATATATATATATATATATATATATATATATATATGTTGGGGAGGAAATGTGGTATCAAGTAAAAACTCAATTGATTCACTAGAGAAACTGTGGGCAGCATGCCCTTGGGAAAGAGGACTTCGTTCCTCTTTGCGCCAAAAGCGGCCCGATAGATCGAGGGAGCGCAGCGAGAAGAAAGCGCCAACAAGGACAAAACGAAGCAGGTTTGAAGGTCCGTCACCCAAGGAACCGTATTTCGAAGCACCTGTCGCGCTATTTGATTTGAAAAAGTGAATGAACCAGTCCGTCATAACCATATCTGGGTTCGGGAGCCAGGTTACAAGAGGGGAAGGTTTTTAAGGCATCCCTCTCGCCCAATCCGGAGATCGGTCTTTACTTAGGCATTTTGTGAGAGTATTTGTGATTCGTTTTCTTCTTTAACCAATTTTAAGCCAGTTAGGGCGGGGAACAGTTAATCGGGAATTAAAACTGTAACACGATTTGTAAGATGTGATATAAACATGGCACGGATGGATGAAATAATGGAAATAGGATGAAATCCAGCCCTATGATGAGAAATAAACCAGACTGCTCATAAAATGGATGTGCCATACACCATGGCCACCTTTGCATGCATGGATCAACGTACATGCAAAGAAGACCATCGCGCGACACACTCACTCACTCGCGCGAGGGTCCTATTTCACCACAGGTTGAATTTAATCCTCTTCTGGGCTCTGGAAGGACCAGTGCACACCCAGGAGGCAAACCAAGCAGTTTAAATGTACTGAAAGTAAATGAATATTACTAATTATTACAAACAGGAACTAAATTAACTGAAATGCAACCCCTAAACAGTGGGGGTGTTATAACAAAGGCCGAGGGCCAAATTGCTCATGCAAGGGCAATTACTGGAATCAGGAGAACCCTCGCGCGAGACAGGGAGTCCCTCGCGCGAAAGTCCTGACTGGACTTCCAGGAATTGCTTTGTATGCTCTGGACTCTGGTACATGTCCAGAAGCTACCCAGAAGCATTCCAACCAAATAAATAAACACAGAAAGTTAAGCTATATGTTTTAACATGCACAACAGTGAGCTAAAATATCTAACATACTGTAAAACCAATAATAACATGATAAAACATGGAAAAACAGCATCCCCAAACCCCAGGAGGACTGTCGCGCGAGACAGTGAACTGTCGCGCGTGTGTCTGAATCACTCACGCGAGGGTATGCTTCATCCAGTTTCTTGTAACTTTGCTGACTTTAGGACCAGAACTGGTATTGATTACCAATCCTGGCCCTGACAGCCCCCCTCAGGGATCAAAACAGTAAACAGTTAAAGGTGCTTATACCTTTGCTTGAAAGGTTTTTGAAAGGTTGAACAAGTTGAGAAGCTTGTGATGGAAAATGGAGTGAAAAAATGTATGGAAAGTGAGCTAGGGTTGAGAGCCTTTGTGCTTGCAAGAGTTCTCAATCTCCTAAACTTTCAAAGTTGGTGAATTTTTTTATGGCCCTTGTAATGGAAGAACAAGGGGGGGTATTTATAGGAGGAGCCAAGGGCCAAGGGTGGTGGCAAACACCCCCTTAGGACCAAACTTGGTGGCTAAGCTTGGTGGAAAGGTGATGGGAAGGGTTGTGTGAGGGTGTGTTCCCAAAACTTGCACTGTACAGTACTCTATGGAGAAAAACAGGGTTCAGCAGCCCTATAGCTCCCCTGGCAAGCAACCAACTGGCTGAAAAAGGTGAAAGGGACAGCTCAGGACCATCGCGCGAGACAGTGAGACTCTCGCGCGCGTGTTCCACCTGTCGCGCATCGGTCAACAGTCAAATGTTTGACTTTGACCACACCTGGCAAAGCAGACCCTCGCGCGAGGCAGTGACTTCCTCGCGCGATGGTCAACTCCACACCCAGGGTTGACTGATTTTCTATTTTCTTTTAAATGGTTTTAAAGGGTTCAAAGGGGTTCAAAGGGGGTTCCGCACATACCGAGCTCAAACCTTTCCAACCTGAAGACTGCTTTTTGATCTAGTTCATCATCGGGGAAACAAGAAACCGTAAAACGATCGAGAGATTCGGATTGGGGTGTCTACAGTAGTCCCCCTTTAACGGCACGCGGAGCACCATTGACTGGTACGGGTAACGTCAAAGATTTCTAAACACCCACCAAATCCACCCAAAAGCCGATTTAATGGAAAAATGTGCAAGTATACAAGAATACCGTGCACCGAAGAACGAGTGGACGGATAGATCGTCGTTTGATTGATAAGTGGACGGATAGATCGTCGTTGATTTGAATGTGGACGGATAGATCGTCGGTGAGATTTGAAGTTGGGCGGATAGATCGTCGCTGATTAACGGTTAGATCGTCGTCGATTTGAATGTGGACGGATAGATCGTCGGCCCGATTCGGAGTTGACGGATAGATAAATCGATTGTGATTAGATAAATCGTTGATTTGAATGTGGGCGGATAGATCGTCGGCGCTGATTCGGAGTTGGACGGATAGATAAATCGATTGACGATTAGATCGTCGTTGATTTGAATGTGGACGGATAGATCGTCGCTGATTCGGAGTTGGACGGATAGATCGTCGCTGATTCGGAAATATGTGTTGGATATTTTAGAAGAGACAGGTTTGTTGGGAGCCAAACCTGTGGAGACTCCGATGGATCCAAATGTCAAACTTTGTGTGGATCAGGGGGAGGAGTTTCCTCATCCAGATCAATATCGTCGCTTGGTTGGTAAGTTGAATTATCTTACCAATACTCGTCCTGATATCTCGTTTGCTGTTAGTGTGGTGAGTCAGTTCATGTTTGCTCATCGTCTTCCACATTGGGAAGCTTGTATTCGCATTGTGAAGTATCTTAAGGCTCATCCTGGACGTGGCTTATTTTACCGTTCCAATGGTCATCTGCGTGTTGAGACGTTTACTGATGCAGATTGAGCAGGGTCACCTTCTGATAGACGTTCAACAACTGGTTACTGTACTTTTGTTGGTGGCGACCTAGTTACCTGGAAAAGTAAAAAGCAGACTGTGGTTGCAAGGTCTAGTGCAGAAGCAGAATATCGTGCTATGGCTCATACTACATGTGAGGTTGTTTGGTTAAGATATTTTCTTGAGGAGCTGGGATTTCAAGTGCAATTGCCCATTCCTATGTACTGTGACAATCAAGCGGCGATACATATTGCCTCGAATCCGGTGTTTCATGAGAGAACCAAGCATATTGAGGTAGATTGTCACATTGTTCGCGAGAAGATTGACAGTGGTGTGTTAGTTTCTCCGTTTGTGTCTACCGGAGCTCAGTTGGCTGATATCTTCACCAAATCATTGTTCAAACCACGTTTAGAGTTATTATGTAACAAGCTGGGACTTTGTGATATTTATTCTCCAGCTTGAGGGGGAGTGTTAGATTAGTTAAGTCCCACATCGGGTAGTCATGTTATGTAATGGGTCTCGACATAATATAAATAAAGCTCTTTATGTGTTAGGGTAAGTTAACACCCTATACACTTCTTTCTCTAACGACAAAGTGGGTGAAATCAGGGCGGAGTGGAGCAAGCCAATCACAGGCGACCCTTTCAGGTTGATATTCTTCAACAAACATCATGGACAAAAAGAACGCGTCCAAAGAATCATCCATAGCCAGGAGTTGATATGCACTTAGGATCGAATCCCATTCCCATTAAGGAACCTCTTAAGGGATTTCATAGTTTTCATTTTGGTTTTCAAACATCATGTACAAAGAAAGTCCATCATGAGGGTCAGCTTGAATATTTTCCCAATCAACCATCCATTTTGGTTCAAACGACGGGTCGGCCATTCTCTGGAAATTAGCAGCTTCGAACTTTTCCCTATCAAAGATCAAGTTTCCCCACGTTTCTTCCCATTCTTGAAGAAAGCAAAGGGTAATTTCTTGGGGAGTTCAACAAGAAGTTTTGGTTCAGTATCAGGAATGATGAAAAGGGTAGGATCAAAGTTCTGAGGGGTTGAATCATTGGTAAAACTGATTTGGTTAAAGTGGAAGGTGTTGTTATGTGGTGGCAAAAGGTTTGAGATGGTGTTTGGTTTATCTGGTGGAGGGGCTTCGATGACTTTGTTATCAATGAGGTTCTGAATCTCATGGCGGAGGCAGATACAATTATCTGTGGTATGACCGGGCATTTGGTGATACGCACAGTGGACATTGTGGTTGAGGTTTAGTGGGAGAGTTTGTGGTAGTGTGAGCACTTTCAAAACCCCGAACTTAATAAGTTTCTTGACCAGGGTAGATCTAGGGGTGCTGAACTAAGTGAAGGTTCGGTTCTGGAATTTTGGTTTCTTAGTGTGATTTGGTTCACTTCTGTCTGTTTAGAAGAAGAGGTTCCAGCTTGGTAGGTGTTGGTATTTCTGAAAAGAACATTACCGTTTCCAAAGTACGCCCTTTTGAATTTTGAACCCGTTTCTTTCTTCTCTAAGGTACTATCCCTCAGAGCTTCTTCCACAGCTAGCCTAGAGTCATAGAAGGTCTCAAAATTCGGAGATGCTTGAGAGAGAACCATATATGGCGCAAAGGCACTTGGCAAGTTCTTCATAATGATTTGGATTTGTTCTTTCAAATTTGGCGTATTCTGCATTTGAGCAGTCTTGGCTCTCCTGCGCTTCACATAGTCAGCAAAGCTTTCTTTGTCACACATCTTGGTGCTCTCCAGCTCCCTTGTAGTCATTTTTAGGTCCACATTGAAATCATACTGAGCAATGAAAGCGGTCCGAATATCCTCCCAGGTTCTTTTCTTAGACGGTTCAAGGGTAAGAAACCACTACAATGCGGGACCAGTTAGAGACTCATGAAACAATTGTGCCATTGCCTCCTTCTCAATCCATTGCATAGTGAGAGATTCAACATACCCTTGAAGGTGTGTCTTAGGGTCAGTAGTGCCATAGAATTTCGCAAAATCCATACCTTTGAACTTTTCGGGCAGCTTGACATTTAAGAATAAGCACAGCTTGCTCATGTCTATCTCCCTCTTCCAAAAGCCTTTCGGTTTTCTGAACAGACTTCTCAAGCTTACTGATTTTGGCAATAACGTCAGCCAAATTAGGATCCGTGACTGGCATTTCTCCTTGAGGGTGTTCAGGCTGTGGATGAAGCTTAATGTGTAACCGATCACTGATTTCTTGCATGCTCTCCATCATCATGAGCATGTCTTTCTGCATTGCGGTAATAGTAGCCTTGAGCTAAGCGTCGACATTGGCAATGGACTGCTTGAGCTAGGTGTCCAAATTTGCCATGTTTTGCCTGATTTCCTCCATCCCATTTCCTTGGTCGGCCATTGGTAAAAGATCTTCGGGCACTATTGTTGCTAATGGTTCTTGCAATACTTCTATTGACAACTATCCTTCCTATAACACCTCAACCTCAAACAATTGGGTTTCTTCCATGATGTTTGTGCGAACTAGTCTTCGAAGTGGACGAAACCAATTGGGTATGGCCTCTTCTCGTAGTCGACCAATGTTTCAGCACTGGCAGCAAAGCAAAAAGGAGCGACTCAAAAACTAATCATGGAAAATCGCTCTACCCGTCTTCATGCCTCATAGAAGCTAATCCTAGGACTTACCGTGACCCAGATCACACTTAAGGCGTTTGTATAGAAGATTTTCGATAATCCGAGTAGGTATTGTCAGGCAGGTTAAATTCACCGATCGGGGGAACTAGAGCCAATCTCTTTACCTTGACTATTCGAGACAAAACAATATGATTACCAAAATCTGAATACATGTGCGCTTAACGCTAGTTCTGGACCAGGGGAGCCATTCGGGCACAGCGAACACTAGAGGTATCTCAAACTCCATGGAGTTACGATCTCCTAGACCGACTGGAGAAAAAGGTTTTATGTTTTTAGGTTGCAACAATCCTCAGAGCTTTCTTTGTTGAGATATTCTTTGCTTTATTAAGGTCTCAGGGAACACCAAATTGAACAGCACTTTTGTCTTCATTGTCCTCGAAAATGCTAAAGACGTGGTATTACGATTAGAATGGCAAAAGCGACACATCGCTTTTGGGCCAAAATGAAATTAACCATCAAATATTGTGCCTTTGTTTATTTTGATCATTTTTTGATGTTTTTGACTTGAGCACAATGAATCATAATTTTGGTAAAATTTAATTTTCCCTGATTGTCAACTTTTCAAAGGATCAAATGATTTAAAGAACGTGCATCCTTAGGGGGCACGACTCTTCATTAGTTGTCAGCAACCTTTCAAAAACACCGAGAACGAAGTGCCCTAGTAGAGTCCTACCCTCTAGCATGCATGAATGTAGATATGAATGGATGATATGTATGTACAGAAAAAAAAAATATACACATAAACAGGGTATATCCTATAATTCCTGACCATAGGCTCCTGTCCTAGTTTAGAAAGTTCTACAGTTATATACAAGTGCAGAAGGCCGATTTCGGTTTAGCAGGGTTTCTTGGACTAGAGTCAAGATGTACCTCCCATTGTCAAGCGTATGGCGAGACAATGGTCGAACGGTACGATGACTCATCACAGTTGAGGGTTGCTAAGCATCCTGGGAGAGTTTGTCACCGACAAGTCGGGTAAGATTGCCAAAACACACTAGCGAGGCTGTACGGTGCAAAGTGTACAAAACGATAAGAGTTTAATTTTCCAAAAGATATTGAAAATTCCCCTTTGAAAATGCCTTTCAAGCTTGGCCCTCTTAATTATTAAATTCTTTGAAAGATAAAAGTAAATTCCAAAATTTTGAATAACCATTTGTCCCCAACAGAGTCGCCACTCGAATTTTTGAGATAGATGATCTAAGAAACCAAGGGTTTGATTTGAAAAGAGAAGGCTTTTGGCCTGACGAAAACGTTAAAACATTGGCTTCGGCAAAACAGATCTTTACTTAACATTTTCAAAGGGGGGAAAACTTTAAATAGCGTTTGGAAGATTAAACTCTCAATAAACACATAAGGGAAATGGACATGGGATTGAATATATTACATTGGCGTGTCCGTGGTGCTTACTGTATAGTAGATTGGCCTAACAAATAACACCATACACTGGATCTCACTACATCGTGCGGTGTATCATAACACCGCACGGTGCAGTGTTTCTAGGACAGTTACTGGATTTGTTTTGTTTCTTAAAATAGTTTTTAAGTCAACACTTAAGACAAATAAGTTAAGTGTGACTTCAGAAAGCTCCCATCAGGGCTAAGACTAAACTTAACCCAAGAAAACTTGCTTTTATACCTTCGGCTTTGAGCTTGTATAAGGATGGACGAGTATGGGTTTAGAACTTGGGTGCGGTGGAGTTCCAAAGCTAGTAAGTGTATAAAGCTTTGGAAGAAAAAAAGAATGGAATTTTTGTAGATCAAGAGAATGTCAATAACTTTCTCAAGACTTGGAGGGGTACCTTTCATCTAAAATGGGGGGTGTATTTATAGGCAAAAGCAAAGGAATATCAATGCAAATGAGGGAGGTGGCTTCTAAGCCGACTAAGCCGTTTTTCAGTTATGGCTCTAATAAACGTGTCCAACAACTTTCTAAGCCAGTCAGAACTTTTCCTAGAAATGTCGTGATGTATACCTCAGAACCACGTGCGGTGTAGTAAAATTTACTATACCGTACGATTTAACAAGGCCCCGTGTGGTGTTCCAAGTCCAGTTTTGGAATTTTTTGGGCTTTTTGAGCTTTGGGAGTCCACATTCACTCGAAAGTATCATTTCCTTTGTTTCATCATCGGAAAATATAAAGAACCTTCGAGGTTTGGATTGGGATGTCTACACATATAAAGTTAGTGTGGGCTCGCGGCCCGAAAAAATGATTTATCCTTTTATTGCTCTTTTTGTATTTTTAGTTTACAAAAAGGAAAAAAAAAATGTTTGTTTGAGAGTTGCCACCCAGGTTTTGAAAAGGATTGTCACCCGAGAAACCGTTTATAGAAAAAATGTGACTCTTTTGCCATTTGAAAAGGTTTTGGTCTATCAAAAAATATAGAGTTTTAGGTTCGAGAGTCAGGTTACGATAGGGGAAGGGTTTTACGGCACCCTGCTTGCCCAATAAAAATTGGCCTCTACTAATAGTTGTGGGATTTGAAAATCATTTTATTGCTTAACTTTTATGCCACATAAACAATTTATAGCACGTAGATAGTTTATATCTCATGTGAGAAACAGATATTAACAGGCATGCTGGAATATAAACATTTAATTGCAAAAAATAGTCAATAATGAAATGTTCCACAAAGACACCACCGTACGACAGAGATGTGTGCCGTACGGTACTGTGCCCGATGGTCAGCAATTTCAAAAAGGACTATTTAACATACGATAATCTGAAATAGGTATGTATGCTTATGCACCAAATGAAACAGAAGAAGAAAAGAAGTTTTGGCAAAATGTGTCCCCTGAAAGACCTCTATCGTATGACAATGGTATGTGCCGCACGGTCGAGGTTGTGGAACGTTTGATTTCTTTAAAACGTTCAAACCATTTAAACCCAGAATTGGTATGAGGAACCAGTCTGAGTTTAGTGGCTCCCCTCAAAATTTAAAAATAGAAATTTTATACCTTTACGGAATGGAAAAACTTTCTCTGGAGAGTTGTAACTCATGTAATGGCCCTTGGTATGAACTTGGATGAGTATGCAAGCTTTGGTATATTGGAGCAGTGGTGTGCAAAGCCTGGTTGTGATTTTGATGACTTTTGAAGGTTTTTCGACTTGGTGTATTTTTCTCCAAAATGGGGAGAGGTAAGCGTATTTATAGAGTGAAATTTGCTTAGGAAAACTTGGTTCGCAAGCATTTTTAACCGACATATTGACCATTGTACGGCATTGTACACTACCATACGGCACTAGGGTTCCACCATACGACACTAGGGCACTTTATTATGGTGGTTTGCTGGGTCAACGAGGCGGTGGAGAGGTTTGACTATCGTACGGCACTTAAATGTCTACTGTACGACACTTCCTTCTGCCATACAGCACTCAAGTTGACTGCTCAACAGGCCAAACTTCGCGAGGTCGCCTCGGACACTCCTGAACTCAGATTTGCGCGTGGTTTGAACCGTTGAAAAGCTTGTCAAGTCTACTTTCTAACCTAAGTAGTTTGGATTCAAAATATTTTGTACATCAAAAGATATGACGATTTTACCCTTAGGTGGTAAAAAAGAAGTCATTTAAGCAAAATCTTTGTATCTCCCTCATTTCAAATCAGATTAAGGTTCATCATATATCGATAAAGAGGGTTTTGACTGTACTAGAAGATGGTGGATTCCAACCATAAAAATAAGGAAGTTTGATTTATGAAAAATGGGCTGAAAGCAGTCGAAATCGAAGACCATTGGTGCCACGATGGCCAAAACATGTACTCATTCATTCTAAGTGCTACTTGGCACTCTCATACCTAGTTCTAAGGGGTTCCTCATTTCTTTGAGTACAAAAAGCATTGTTTGAAGCTTGCAAGGCATGTTTTCATTATTGGGGAGCTTATCGGCCACTAGTTTACGATTTTCGAAAGGTAGTGCTCCAAAAGGTTTAGATCAATCCAAAGGTTTAAATCATGTTTTGTTTATCATCATTGGGGACTTAAAAGTTGTCCAGGATTTCCAAATTATGGTGTCTACAGTTAGTGGAGATTTTTTTGCTGGGCTAATGTAGCTCAACCCCTTCATTTTTCAGGTATGACCCCGGGACAATAGCATGGTATGCTTGGAGTGCATTGACTTAGAAAACCCTTTTGAAAGCTGACACAAAGAAATTACTTAGTATCTTTGTAAATCTTATTTTGGAGATGTAATTTAACTTTCATTATAATTCTTTTGACCAAGGTATATGTATACACTTAACTCTTTTCCTTACTCCGTACTTATGGTAATATGGGGTCGTTGTGCCATGGATGTAATATTTTGGAACACTTGGTGTTGAAACTGAAATTCTATGAAATGAACCGGGTAAACTCTTTTGGGGTATTTTCTGAATAATCGTGAGAATTTTCTTTATGGATAATCATTAATATTTATGTTGAAAATTAAGAGTGTGACATTGTTATAAATGGTGAGGATTTTTTGTTTTTGTGCCACATTTGTACTGATATCAGTTGTTTGTCTTCTTATCTTTAAAATGGTTTTGCCGCTACGCGCGTCTGCGTGGACGGCAATACACAAGCAACAATGCACTTGTTTGGGCACTGTCAATTTTGAGTGAGTATATATGCTTCCTCGATTACTCTCTTTTTCACGAATCATTGTTTGAACCATTACAGCGTTTGTGATTTCTCCTCCGGTTTCCATTTTCTGGAGAACGATTTTATCCTTACATATTCAGTAATATGAGGTTCCCAACAGGAATGCTTGAGGACTCTTTGTTGCCTTCCTAATCAGGTCTAAAACAAAGATGGATTCAGCTCCAACGTCCATTCCCCAGCATAAAATAGAGCATACAACTTCTGCATTCCTGCGGATCAAAAAAAAAAGCCTTCTGCATTCCTCCCACTTCTAAAGCATGGAAAGGAACTCATGCTCCCACACTTTGGGGAGTTCCATAAACGAGGCTTTAAAATACAAATCCCAGGGAAGCATTGGATAAGTTTTTGTTTGAATTTTTACTAGCTCGTGCTTCTGATTTTTTTCTGTTCCAGATGAAAAAAATATTACCCCAGTCTTTTATATGAGCTGCCCAAGAGAATACTTGAGGACTCTTGGCTGCCTTGCTAAGCTAGGTCTAAAACAAAGATTACATTCAACATTCGCATACGTACCTAACTTTAAGTACAAGAAGGATTCCTCAACACAGCTGAAACCTTTTGCAAAATTACTACGTTTGGAGGCCATATATTAGTAGCATGGACGAATGAACGAGTGTATACAAACTGTGAGAGTAGTTAAAGAATGCTTCAAGGCATAATCTATTAGAGCATCTCCAACCCATCCTCTATATCTTCATTTTGAAGGAAAAATATTCTCTAACCCATCCTTTAAAACTCTCCTTCATTTGGGAGGATGAACTTTGATCCTCTAAATATAAAGGATGAAGGAAAAAAATAGAGGATCTCCTTCAAATATGTGTTGAAGTTGAGAAATAGAGTGTTGGGTTGGAGTTGAGATAAATAGGACAATCCTCTAAATCTACTTTTCAAATAAAATAGATTAATTTGATCCTCTTAAATAGAGATTTGGAGGGTCTTGGATTGGAGATGCTCTTACGAGTCCAAAAATTGCCCCATTAACTATATAGGGGTAAACTAATATCAATAGAAAAAAAAAATTTGAAAAGAAAATTACCCATTATAAGTTGACAAGAAAAACAAAAGGCAATTGTTAGTTGCTATGTTAGTGGAGCCCTTTTTATACTGATTCAGGCCAACAACCTCGAGATATTGCAAACTTTTTCCTGGCTTCGGTAGATTGGAAAGCATCGTATAATTGATAGCTGACCCCAATTGATTGGGACATAAGATTCGATTGGGTGTGGTTTGGTTGGGTTTGGAGGGGTGTACTGTTAGTTGTAACGTAAGTGGAGCCCTTTAGATACTCATTCGATTGCAAGTTGCAACGATCTCATTATAGAGTTAAAAGTGAGACGTCGCCTTAGTTTGCTAGTTGGGGTCGCAGTGGTGGTGGTTCAAATCCAGCTTTGAGACAGGTCGAGCACCAACTACTCTTGCGAGAATTGAGCGTGGGGCTTGAACATTCCTGCCCCCCGGGCAGACATATATGTTAGCATATCCGTTACATCCACATGGAAGGAGACTTAACTGTAATTCTCATTCCCATTCGCTATATATGCATGTTTTTTCTTATAAGACACCAAAGTAGAGATGATGTTATAATTTCTTGACGAGTTTGGTAAGACCTACGTACTAATTAAATATTTTGAGCATACCGACGATTCTTTATTATCAAGGAAGCTCGATCTAGGGTTCATACAAAGGTTTTCCGAAAATCGTGGGATCCATAGAGCACAACATATGTAATTAATTTCACTCAATGCAAAACAGAAAGGGATTTCTTCTTTAGGTTGAGTGCTTCACGAGCGTTGATCCGTAAGTTTAAGTTGACATAGGATTGGTATGGTTAATTGTCTACAACGGTACATAATATAGTGCTTTAACATTAATGCAGAGGATCAAGGAGGAAGACAAATAAGGCAAAAATAGAAAAAGAAAGCAAACACGTATGTGAGTATTGTATGTTCGCATTATCGAATTATCTTAAGTATATTCGTATACAGAGACGGAGCACCGGGAATATTAGACGATTTGGCCAACCAATATACGTATAGCCAAGGAAAAAGAAATTACTCCTAAAAATGACATTTCGTGTAAGAACATTAATAAATTGTTAGAAATTGAAAAGTATCGTGCAACATGAAAAATAAGTGAAGTTCTCTCAGTATATTTTTGATGGAGTACTCGATCGTGAAAAAGAGAGGCAACAAACATAATTTAAGAAAACACAGGGGATCTTTTTATATATGCAAATTATATGAATCTCCAAAATTACTGGGTACTAATACAATAATTAGAAACATGAGGGCGACGCCCAAGGATGGCAATTTCATCCAAAACCGATGGATTGTCGAACGATCCGGTCCTATTGGGGTGGGTTTTTTTTTTTCTTTCTACCCATGTGGCAGGTTTTTGTTTTCGAAACATGATAGCCGGCCAGCCGGTTTTGGATTTGGATTTGGCATAAGCAAGTATTCGGACTGAACCCAAACCGATCCATATAATATTACTTACAAGAAATATATATATACACACACCAAGTTTCTTGTAAATGAGTCCTTACTTAGCTTAAGTAAGGACTTCACATTTTTCGATCAAATTTCGATGACCCGAACCATTGAATGTATTCAAAATGTGATTTTAAAGGTTCCCGCGAGAGATCGGCGAAAAATATGATCGAAAAGTACTTGATCCAAACAGTTTTTCATAAAGTCCACATATAACTGTGTAGGTACTCGATCCAATCTTTCATTTTTTCATTCAGCTAAAATCTAAATGAAAAAATGAAAGATTGGATCGAGTATCTACGCATATAAAATGATCAAATTAAATGGGAGATGGAACCTTGATGGTATATATGCATGTGATATAGGAAACAAAATATAGAGGTACTCTAAACTATATGGACAACCAGCTAGCTAGGGTTAGTCTTTTTGGCCATACAGTACTCTTAAGTCTCAATTATGAGGTCACAGGGTTAAATCTTACTATACGTAAAATCAATGGTTGTTTTCTTTGGTTATTTATTGAATTTGAATCAATTCTTTGCAAACTCTTATACGGCGATTCATCTGTACATAGTCTCGTTCAAGTAATTCTGAAGACATAAACGAATACAATACACTTGCTCTTAAAAGAGTGATTTTGTTTGAACCATATAGCATAAAAATTCTCCCAAGTTAAAGTGGCGGAGCCAGGAATTGTAGTGGGAGGGGGCACCCAAATACGCTAATACATTCGATATCAAAAATAAGTACATGAGTCTTACGATTAACCATTACATAATACCCAAAAAAGACACACGTCTTAATATATTAATGATTTGGAGTTTGAAGTTCTATCAAAACGGAATTCGACGATTATGTAAATCACGAAAATCTGTTACGATTGATTCTAAACCCAATTTTAAAGAGATTTCCTTTTCGATGTAGATAAGGGAACTATCCGAGAGCAATTCATTTTCCATTTTGTTCCGAAGCCTAGTTATGATAATCTTCATGGCTGAAAATGATCGTTCCGTCGTTGCCGTTGAAACAGGAAGAGTGAGCACGAGTTTGATCAGTCGGAATACCAAATCGTAGGTTGTTGATCTCCTAGTTTTCACCATCCATTGACACAAATTAGACATAGAACGCAAAGTTTTGAACTCAGGAGTTCCAATTATTACATTATGCTTGTAATGAGAAAGTTGCATCTTCAGTTGTGTCTTCTCTTAATCGCTGAAGTCTTCCGGATAAAACTGGTCTACCAATTGACAAATGCCATTGAGTTATCACTAAACCGATCATTTAACTCTTCTACTTGACAATCAATTGTAGCATGAAGGATATCAACTCGATAATAATGCTCAATTTGAATGTTATCTGGATGATGACGAGCTTTGCCATTTCTTAGAACATAACGAGCACTCATGTCTGGGACATCTACCAAGTGTTCTTCACAAAATGACTTCACCGTAACAAGTAAAGCATCAAATCTCTCATTTCTCAAATTTTTAAGAAGAGCATGGGTTGATGAAAGAAGACGAATAGCATTTACCAAGTCTTGAGATTTAGATTGAAAAGCTTGACAAAGAACATCTGTGATAAACAAGATTTCATTCACAACATGCAAGATGAAGACAAAGTCAAACGAAATCAATTTTTTATGAGCTCCTTTGCCTACTCCCCGATCTTGCAAAGTAGCTCCCTCTTTCCCGATATAGAGTAGAACCTCATATACTGAACTGATGAGGGAGATGCACGTGAGAGGGGTTAATATAATTTCTCTAATTTAAAAAAAATTTAATTTTTGAAATCCGGGGGAGGCACGAGACCACTTCCCCCCCCCCCTGCCAAGCTAGGCTTGGTATATGGAGAAAGCTGGTGTATGGCCCACAAATGAAACCAACAAAGGAATCTAGTAATTGGGCAAATATTAATGCAGCAGGTTTGGAGAAAACATGAAGGGCCCATAACTAGGGCCGGTGCGTGAAGGTGAGTTGAACATGAAAGAATATGCATAACTTCAATGGGGGCCCATGAAATGCATGCCAGTGAACTCTAATTTGGAGTCTTTCCCATTCTCAGGTGAGTTTGTAGGCAACGTATGATGCATGTTTGTATAGCTCCTAGGCTCCTAGCTAGGGTCAGGGTCAGGGTGGTGGACGGCCCATCAGGAAAGGACAGGGCCCGGGGTCCATCACTATCTTCAACTTGAGGAATTTTTCAGTGCCGAGCGGGTATTGCCCACGTGGCACCCGCTCGGCCCATCCGAACCATCCAATTCATTTTTTGACGGCTCGAATTAAAACTCTCTCTCTCCTCTCACCCCAATACTTTCTCTCTCTTTTTCTCTCTCCAAATCTGAGCCGTTCAAAAATAAAATGGACAGCTCGGATGCATGAACGGGCACCACGTGGTACTCGCTCGGCACTGAAAAATTTTCCCTCCAACTTTGTCCATTTTGGAGAAACATACCAATGTTTTTGGATGTGGTGGACCATTAATTCATTATTCCTCAAAACAAAGAAAATAAAAGATAATGATTAGAATCTAAAATTCAAAACTCCAAACTAAATGGGGTCTAAGATTTTTGTAATTTTGGTGAACTCGAACATAGGTAACACTAGGTAGGAAGTCTTGGGTTACAACCACCCTAATCATGCAATTGCGATGATTGATTTACAAGAAAGTCTCGGAATTGAACTACTCCAAATAAGTTTTGGATT
This sequence comes from Rhododendron molle, assembly GCA_025413875.1. Taxonomy (NCBI): domain Eukaryota; kingdom Viridiplantae; phylum Streptophyta; class Magnoliopsida; order Ericales; family Ericaceae; genus Rhododendron; species Rhododendron molle. The sequence continues at coordinate 14,839,185 of CM046395.1, read as the reverse complement.
CTACCATAATGTTAGCGAAAACAGGCCTAGAATACGGATATGTCAGCGTTCACGAAAAAAATGATGTTTAGATCAAGCACTCTAAACACATCGGACGCCATTGATTCCCACGTCATCCCCTCGGTTTTTTCTTTTAAATTTTTGGACAGCTCGGCGCGGGCGGTCGGTACGAAATCCCTACACGGCAGTCGGCCCCTATATCATTTTCGTTTCATTACAAAGGTAACAACTATATTTTGAAATTGTCCTTTCTTACGGAGTTGAGTTTTGTTCACCCTCCACTTACGAGAGTGAATATTACCATCTTCCCTATTGGTTGAAATGGTATGGATTTCACCTTAAAATGATTTCATGCTTGCCAAAAAGTGTATTACATGGTAAGCATGACATCACTTTGTGGTGAAAATCACACTATTTCAACCAATAGAAAAGAGAGTAACATTCAAAGAAGGTAACCAAAATTGCACTCTTTCTTACTGTCATGAACTCTAAGGTTTGGCACACCACACAAATGGCGCACGGTATCAAGATGTGAACGTGTATACGTCTCTTACAAGCTGCATACAGTACTGTAACGGCCCGTTTGGATGGAGGATTTGTTTTAGGTAGATTTGTAATGAGGGGGGATTTAAAGATGGATATGTAATAAGGGGTGATATGTTAAGAAAGGTGGCCTCACCTCTTAAGAAAGATGGATTTGTAATGAGGTGTTTTGATGATTTTTTGATAAGGGGGATTTGGAAGATGGATATGATGGGATAAGATGTGAAATGACTTTATTGCACCCAGTTTATTAATTTAATGAACAATATAGGTTAATTTCATTATAATTAGAATAAATACATATTTATTATTTATTATGGGATCAAATAAATTCTTTTTATCTTAACATTACTTTTTATTAGAATAAAAAAAATTTGATAGAAAAATGATGATATGACCAATTTGTTGTGCTTTGTTATTTTATGCTATATCAATAAGTTGGTGCATAATGTAATTTTGAAAAGTTATTTGAAGTTATGTAGGGTTAATAGCATAAAATATGATATGTGTATTTAGACTAAACTGTAATTTGTAATAGTTATGAGATAAATTGGTAAATACAATATAGATGTATAGATATTTATACACGTGCAAACCTCAGAACCACCAACAAATCACCTCTGTTTCTACCTCTCTATAGCCCTAATTTAATCGATCAGAACGAGGAGCTTTGATACCACTCCGGCAACGATGGAGGCCCCGACGTTTGATACCACTCCGGCAACGATGGAGGCCCCGACGATGATGGGTACAACACTCCGGCGATGATGGGTAAAACGATGGTGTGCTCGGCAATCAAATCAGACCACCCCCAAATCTGCATCCAAAACTCCGGTCACGACGATGGCTCAGGCGACGAACAGTACCTCTCTCTCTCTCTCTCTCTCTCTCTCTCTCTCTCTCTCTCTCTGTTGGTCTGGTTTTTAGAAAACGAAAATAAATCGTCTGGGAAAACAAAACCGAAATCCCCGTGGTTCAATAGGGGGATTTGGAGGGGTAAAACCGTCCGAAAACCCCCGGATTTGCCAACAACGGGTTCAGACCAGGGCTTCACAAATCCACCTCCAAGTGGATTTGAAGCCGCTGCAGTGTTTATCTCCGGCTCCCTCAAAACTCAACCAAACACCGGATTTGAGTGGGACTAGGACTACAAATCCGGCCGGCTCACAAATCCGGCTTCTTCTCCGCCATCCAAACAGGTCGTAAGTACATAGGGTAAATTACAACAATTCTTCTACCACCACACCCAATCACACACACACACTCACAACAAAAGTGAATCCCATACACACTATACACCCCGTGTATGTGGACCCCATTCTTATTGTGAGCGTGAATGTGTAAATGGGTGTGGTGTTAAAATTATTGAAATTCCAATCACTTCTCCGGAGGTTTCTGACCATTTTGCTGATCTCTTTTGCTTTATCTGAAATTGCACTAACCTCCCTTGTTAGAGCATCCACAGTGGAATAACCAAAAGTATAAAGTTGTTAAAGTTAGTAATGTTCTCTCAAAAAAGTGTTCATAGTGGCATAACCAAACTTAACAATCTCTTAGCAACTCATCAAATTTTAGCCCTTGAATAATCAAAACTAACAACTTTTTGCCAATAACCAAAACATTGTCTCTCTCTTTCTCTCTCTCTCTCTCAACAATGTTTCTAGGAAAAATATTTTCAAAAGTTCTTTTTTTTTTTACAAAAACAGTTGGACCATTTTTCAAAAAAATTTTTTTAAAACTGTCTTTTTTTTTCTTCAAAAACTGTTATTTAAAAATCACTGTCTTTTTTTCAAAAAATGTTTTTTTTTAAACTTTTTTGGAAAAGTGTTTTCCAAAAGAAAAGTTTTCAAAAAATTATTTCCTATTTCTAATAACATGTTTTTATTAGTTTGAAAACTATTTTAAGAAAAATATTTTATATGGTGACAATTTTTAGATTTTTACAGGTTGAAAGATGATGTGACAAGTTTTGATTATTCAATATTCGATTATGTCAGTGTGGACATCTATATTGCTAACCTTAGCAATCCCTTAAATGGATAATCAAAAGGTGATGTGGCAACTTTTGATTATCCAATTTTGATTAGTCCACTGTGGATGCTCTTAGTCTTTTCAAAATGATAAATGACATTTCTAACCTTGCTTATGGAAATTTATATCTCTTAGGTCAAATAATCATATGTTCCACTACATAATTGATTGTAATTGCGTTTACTGCATTTACAAATAATTGTCAACATTTTCTACTTTTCTTATTCATCTAGACTACAGAAATCTAAAAAATTTAAGGGTAAATTTCACTGACGTCCCTATGGATTTACTAAAATCACACTGTCATCCTTTTACTCTTTGAAATCACAATACACTCCTACTTTAGTATATTGTGTAACATACTTTAGTCCATTTTTCTCTGTTAATACCAGTTTTGACCTTGCCAAATAAAAAAAATTATATAACTACTTAATCGAAATGAACAACACCAGATGTCCTAAACCACCAACAAATTGATCAATCCAAGAGATAGTTTAATTTGGCCAAAATTAATTATTTGGTTTTATTTTTGTCATTTTAAATATTTATTAGTTTTACGCTGAAAATATTACTTTTTCAATCCTCATTGTTGAGAAAAATATAAAAAAAAAGTTAGAGAGAATTATGAGAAAAAGTGAAAAAAAATTCACTAATGAGTGATGGCAAAATAATTCAAAAGAAACAGGCTTTTTATTTTGTTTGGTTTATTTTTTTAAAGTTCAGTCCATACTTTTTAACTTTTTCGACTCTTGTCATTGACATGAATACGAAAATTCTATTATTTTTACCATAAGATTAAAAAATATTAACTAATAATGGAAATGAGTCGTTAGCTCAACAACAAAATTAATTTTTCCTAAACTCTTTCTAGACCATACAATCTCTTGTATTTTTTTAATTTTCTCAAAAAGAACAAAAAACATAGTCCCACAAAAATATTTTCGGCATCTTTAGTTATGAACGTGAGTTTGGAGTGCAACAAGTTGGAGAATTGATGAATTCTATTATAAAAATTAAGCTTTAGTAATTACGGTAAATGTAGCTATTACTTGGGTATGACTCATTTTCATTTTTGGTATATAATTTTTAGCTTATAGTCCAAATATTTGACTTTTCGTATTCGTCTACGAGGAGAGTCAAAAAACTTAAAAATCATGGACCAAACTTGAAAAAAAAAACAATAAAACTTGTTTGTTTTGAATTTGTTTCTTTACCAAATTTTTTAGCTTTTGGTAATAATTCTTTTACTTTTTATATTTCTCTCATCAATGCGAGTAAAAAGTAACAAGTTTCCGGATAAACAAAATTTTAAAACTGACCAAAAAAAACAAACTAATTAATTTAGGCTAGCCTATATCTTAGATTGGTCGATTTGGTAGTGGTTTAGAAAATTTGGTACTTCGTTGTTAGTTTTTATGCTTATTAGTTCTAACTAACTAGTTGTATGAGTTGTTTCACAGTACTACTATTTGGCAAGGGCAAAACTGGTGTTAAAGAGCAAATGGACAAAAAGGCTTACACAGAATACTAAAGCAGGGAAGTGTACGTAGTGTGATTACAAAGAATAAACCTCGTTTGATAACAGAGATAGATGGATGGGATTTGTAAGGAGATGAGATTAGGATTGGGATTCGTAAGGAGATGGGATTGGTAATGAGAAGGAATTGATAATGAGTATGTTTGTTTGGGATGAGATTAGATGATGGGATTATTAATATCATGTTTGTTTGAGATGGAATTAGATGATGGGATTGGATTGTTAGAAGAAATTGGTAAAGAGAAGGAATTGGTAATGTGAAGGAGTTGGGATTGGATTATTAATACCCCTCAATACCAAGTCTCACGGGGTATTAGCAATACCTCCTCTATTAATCCGATCGGACTAATAGTCCGGACCTTTTTTTGTTACCAAACGGAGTATTAATAATCCCATGGGATTAAGGGAAGTGTACGTAGTGTGATTACAAAGAATAGAAGGGGTGACAATGTGATTCTAGTAAAAATCGGGGGAGTCAGTGAAATTTATATTCGTTGTGAAAATAACCATAACCATCGCCAACTAGATCTGCTCCAATCTCTTAGAACTAAAAATCACTTGCTTGCCACGTATCTTTTTGTTGAACGGCACATCTTCATTGAGAAATTCAAACAAAACAGAGATAAAATAATAACAGGATTACAAAGGAAGGATTAAAAAGCCCACCAAAGTCTACTTACATTTGCGAACACACCATAAACAAAAATAGAAATAAATCCTAGCCGAAAGAAACATCCCCGAACTGTAAGAATCGCTAACAAGACAGCAAGGGGGAACGTCTCATCCGTGCACAGTTGAATTTCTAGTAGATGTGTAGGGTTCGTTGTAGGGATCTTGAAGGGACCACTGATCATTACGCTCCCATAGTAACGCACTAGGTCATTCGCCTGAAAATGAGCTGACTGCGCCGGCGCATGGCCGACCAAAGACAGAAAACAACCAGACAAACAGCCTATCGGTCCCATGGACTGTTGTCCTTTTAGCACACCGGCCGACGGATAGGGGCCGAACGACATAAATGCGATCTCTCCAATCATTACCCCGTCCAAAAAGTAGAGGTGCACTCCGCAACAAGCCGTTGTTGTCACAGCGAGCTCTGACCGCACTAACCTAACCAGATCCAACAGGAGAAGCACGGGCACGGCGACCGTTAGAAAATTTATCCGTTAAAATCCATACAAAAACAGAACGAGAAGAAAACTCATAAATTACTAACCGACCACCACGACCACACCAGATCCGGGAGAAATCCGAAACGATACCCGACCGGACTGAACTACAGCCGGTAGAAGGCCGAAAGACCGCCGGGAAAGAACCAAAACAGAGGAAGATGATTATTGGACATTATTGCTTGTCACGTTTCACATGTGCTCTTTTAGTTTTCTTTTCTTTTCAACACACATGATCTCGAAGTAAGTAAAATGAAACTTTTACTTTTCTTTAATCCGGATTGTCTGCAGACACTTGTTGGAAGCATTGGATTCCTCTTGCCTCCAACTGGCTTCGAATTGATTCATGATTTTTGGACGGACTGATCAGTTTGTAGAGGGCTCCAGCCGAGCATGCAATTCTGTTTGCTAACGTACGTAACTCTAGAAACAACAAGAAGTCACAGACATCTCACCTGCACATAAATAAAGGGCCAAAATTAAAATTGACTACTCTAGGACCCCTCATACACAATCATATATAATTTTTTTTTTTAATTGATAATGCAGGGTGTTACGGGCCAGTTTGCGAGCACCTCGAACTAATCCATACAGCCCCTCCCACAGTCATTTCACACGCTTACGATAAAATTCGACTCTGGCCCGTCCCATTGCCATCCCTAATCACTAAAGGGGAGCTCAGGCTAAAGCTACTAAACATGAGGCGTGTCCCAATATTTGGAATGTTTGGTCTCGGCGGAATTTGAACATGCAACCTCATGGAAGATAAATACTTATTGTTTTCTCATGTCCATTTGGCCAAATCCTTTTGGGGTTACTTTTCAGCTTCTCAATCAATGTATTTTCTTATGATGTCGGTTTCCATCTTTAATCCAAATCTTTTACTTACTTCATTCAGTATCTTAACAAGACTACTAAAAACAGTTTTAAAAAAATAGCTATCAACAATTGAAAAAATAATCACTTCACAGAGTATAGGTTCCATCATTTGGCATACCCAATGATGGAACCAGGAGGGTTTAGTGGCGGCAATTATCACGACAAGAATTTTAAAAAATGTAATTATTATATGTAAAAATATTTTTTTCTCTCCAACTTATATAATCTTGCCACTGCTCGAATTTTTCCCTTATTTTTTGTTATATACTAGTCCTATATTCTTTTTTTTTTTTGAAGAAATGAGACCCAAAAAAGTATTCCAAAACGAAACTCAATGGGCCAAAGTGAAATAATATAAATGATGAGGTGTAATTCAAGATGCCTCAATTTCATAGATAGATTAAATTAAAGTTATTCTTTTTTTGTACTCCATGTGGAAATGATAAACATCATTTACTATAATTTTTGTTATAAAATTTTAATTTTTTCTACAGTCGATGATTATTAATATTATAATACATATTTTTATTTTTTAGTATACATTTTACTACTACTGTTAGAATAAATTCTTAGTTTCTTACCTCTTCGCCCGCACCCTTTCGGCAGAAGGCTCTGACACTTATATGATGTGCCTTGTGGATAGCAGAGACCGTTCTTAGCCCCTACTATAGGATGAACTAACTACTAAGCCATAGTTTTTAGGACATGCCGCCCCCCAAACATAATTGTGATTAACAATGTAAATACTAGTATTGTGTATAATGTCTCGAATTGTTATTGGAAATTGATATTCATACCTTTATTTTTTTTGGTTGTCAACAGTAAAAGACAAAAAAAAAATTAATAACAAAAAGGGAGTGTGAAATATCAATTCCCTTACTATAGTGGGTATGCATATATAGTAGGTAAATTACACAAAGACCCCCTCATGTATACACTTTGAACACGAACACTCCATACCTTTAAAAATGCCCAAAAGCACTTCCTCATTTATAACCGTTAATCAATCAGCACCCTTCTGTCAAAAGACCACTAAGGCCCTGTTCCAGAACACTTTCTTAAAAAATAAGTACTTATTTCACATTTTCAAACTCAAAAATATTGTAAATGAAAAATATTTTTTTGATTTTTTTTCACTGTATAAAAAATCTCATCGAGATCTTTCAAACAAGATCCATATTGAATATTTTTAGATTTTAATAAATTCATTATTTTTGAGCTTGAAATTGCCTTCTTAAAAATTAAGGACTTATTTTACGTTCCGGAACGGAGCCTAAGATAAAAGGGTCAACGTGGACAATTTTTTTTTATAGATGAGCGTGTCAGTGTGGGCGATTTTTAATGAGTAGAATCGTCATTTCCCCTCATTTTGTTAACAGAGTTAGCCAATTTTTTATTTTATATAGATGAGAGGGTCTGAATAGACGATTTTAAACGTTAAGGGGTCTCCATGTAATTTTACTTGTATATTACGGAGTAATAGTTGAGTTACTATATAGATACTCCATCCTTTGTGAAGAATCTCTTGAAACAAGACACTGCATCAAGCTGACATATCTTTGTGTGCACATTCCTACAAAACAAACATTACAGGCTCATAGCTGTAAAGAGATGGATGTATATATATACAAGCTCTTCTGTCGGATCGCTTATCCACCATCTCTCCTAAAATCAATTGGTGGTAGGAAGGGTTTCAATTAAGTCTTTTATGGCATTCGACATCGCACCCGCAAGTCTGTTTTTAGAGCGGTCGCAGGGAGTAGTATTGTATAACCAAATCCATGGGGGCACTCCGGGCCCAACAATCTCTTCCTCACGATGACGCTCTCGCGACTCGAACTCATGACTTTCTGGCTCTGATACCACTTGTCAGACCGCTTATTCATCATCTCTCCTAAAATCAATTGGTGGTAGAACATCGCACCCGCAAGTCTGTTTTATGGAAATGAACATCGCACCCGCAAGTCTGTTTTTAGAGCAGTCACAGGGAGTAGTATTGTGTAACCAAATCTATGAGGCACTCCGGACCCAACATCCTCTTTCGATCTTGCTAGCTAGCTACCACAGTCACCACTCATCACCACCTAGTCCGATGGATACAACTCATACAAGTTGCAAACTAGCCAGCTAGCTGTGTTCCATTATAATTTGTACTTCACATTTCCCCCACCCGGCTAATATGTTTTCACCCCGTTGCCAATAGATCGATCGAGCTAGACAACAATTAGCTGGATTTACCCCCAAAAAAAAAAACAATTAGCTGGACAAAAAGAACCAAATGGTCACTACTTTACCAAAAAGAGAAAACATAATTTTCTTTTCTTTTCTTTTTTATCCGTAAAACAGAATTAATTATCTGACTTCGCTTGGTATTTGCTCTCCTGGATAATTCTCGAAAGGACAATCAAGGGTCGAATGGGACCTAGTGTTACTTATAAGTACCTATTACATAAGTGCGGCTATACGCAGACGATATATATAACTTGTAGTTTCTTTGTGCGTTATGGTAACCAATGATGTAAACGCCAAGTTATAAGTCAGTATTATATACGTGCCATACACAAACGATATAACTTGTATGTTCTTCGTTCGATATATAGTGAAAACTATTGTAAAACATGGATGAATTCAACAAGGCAGTTAAAAACCCGCATAAAAACTTATGTGCCTTTTTGTATTCCTTGACTTGATTACTCTCTGCGTGTTATGTGTCGCGGTTGAGCCAATTTCTCAACAACTACTCTGGCGTAGAGAGAAAAGTGTTTGGCGTCACAGTAGAGAAGGAACACAGCAAACCTGTGTTGAACTAGACTTGAAAAATAAATATGTACAAGAAAACTTTCCGGGGAAAAAAAAAATGGATTTCTACAAAATAAAATGCTGAACATTTACAGGTCCACATGATGACATGAAGCCAGTCATGGGTAAACCCCTTGAATGGTTAAACGGAACAAAGGTAAACGCCCAATGGTAAACCACCCCTAATTTAATTAGAACATCCCCAAAAAGTGCCTGACCGATCGGCAACCCCAACTATTCCATTATTTACACAAAAAATTACCACCCATCTTCGTTTCCACTTCTACCCCTACTCCGGTATTGCACCCAACTTCGCCGTAAAACTCCGCCTCCTCCTCCTCCCGCGATCTCCACCGCCACCTCCTTCAACCACCATACGCGGCGGCTTTACCATCATCGTCTGAGAAAACGGCTGCCGGCGGCGGCAGCGGCATTTCTCGCCGCTCTTCATCAACGCGGAGCTGGCTTTGACGGCCAATGCGGCCATCTCCTCCGCCTGGAGCCGGCGTCTCAACCGACTCAACGGGAGCGCGAAGTAAAGCTGGCCGAGTTGGAGCTCCTCGTCGTCACTCACGGCCGACACGACGTCGTCGAAGTCCATTTCGTCGGAGTTACAAATGAAGCAGGACGGGTCCTTTTGTAGAATGTACGATACCTTTACGGGGTAGGAATATTCCAGTAGCCTACCGTCATGTAATACAAGTTTGGCTGTGGCCACCGACGTGGAGTCGCAGGAGCTGCATATGCCCATGGATGGATGAGAGAGAGAGAGAGAGAGAGAGAGAGAGAGAATGAATATTTCGTGTACGTATAGATCGGATGGGGGAGGGAGGGAGTGGGGAGGGATTTATAGAGAGAGATCTAGGGAAAATTTGTTAGGTGGTCTTATTGCACCGCTGCTTATTGTTCCAACACATTTCAACGCCATGTATTTAAATGGGACTCACAACTTAAGCATATAGAGGGCTATAGACCTCGTATTCTGTAGCATTGAAATTGTTTTGGTGCTAGGTGTAGTATTCCAAGACCTGCCGAATAATTGAAAAAATTATGGGTTCTTCAAATTTACGCTTGATTGTGTGGATTCGCTTAGGATGCAAAATAAACGATTGAAGTCATTCAATTTGTTTAAAATATAAATATTGTATAGGACCCTTCAAAAAAATTAGCATTTAGGATATTATACATGCTAAATTAATTTGTTCAATTTTTCATCCCTGAGTCCTAACCGATATTTAAATGAACTAATTTATTTTTTTAAAAAAACAATTGATTCAATAAATTGAGCGCTCTTAATAGCATGGAACTGCAATATGATTCTCACACAATTCGGTGTATATGTGGCTTACACCAAATTACTATGAGGATTTGAAAAAAAATTTCAATGCAACGGTTATTTGTAACGCCCTCTCACATAATGTAAATTCAACGCATGTGTAAATCTCACATCATATAAGAGAGACATTATAAAATAATCGCATTAAAAAATTTCTCGAGGATTTGAGTTGGGGATAGTATTACTAGTAGCGATCGATATGCCACGTGGTGCAGACGATGGAAATCGGAGTTTTTTTTTTTTTTTTTTTTGATCCTATGGAAGTCGGAGTTTGATGATTAGTTATTGTTGTTGGGACTAGTGGAGAAGGGGAGGGGGGGGTTGCCAACCTGTAAGTGATGGAGGACAGCTTGTAATGCACAGCGTCCTTTAAACAGGGACTCAGGTTTCGGGAACGGCAATTTTTACGGAAGCAGTGACTGCGGAGGTTTTTATTTTTACTACGAAATTACGTCATGAACTCTGAAACTAATGACAAGAAAAATTAGGGTATATGATTTTCACATTCACTTTTTTCCCTTTTTTATTATGTGAATTTATAATGTTGCTTTTTAAAGTACGTAAGAGTATATACAAATAAAAGAGTAACCGGGAACCAGGGGATAGTATGGGTGTTGGATCTATTTGTGCCGTCCATACTCGACAATGCACAACTCATTTTATCTCGACTGAACAATTGAGATCCGTTTGGCCGAAATAAATTCTGAACCGTCTATTGTCCAAAGAAAGAACGAGGTCCCCCGTTTCAAAGAAAAACAAAGGATGTGATTATTAAAAAAAATTAGAGTTAAAATCAATTACCAATAAAGAACTAGCACATAGTAAAAGTTTGGAAATTATAGGTTCACAACTACAGTCAACGTGACCATTTCAACACCTTTTACATTTCAAAAAATAAAACAAAAAGTAATGTCCCGTCCTAAAGTAGACTCAAAACTTTGACTTCTTACGAAATCATACCCAAATTTGCTATTGGCACATACACATATGTATTACATCGTGTACCCACGCATTTTAGACCCGAATTTCAAAATAATAATCTGAGCCGCTTTTTTTTTCCAACATTATTTGTTTAGAGTTCTCTACAAAAAAATAAACTCAATCCGATATAGTTAGAGATATTTACAATACGTCTGATTTTGCTTCACAATCTAGGCCTGGATTATGAAGCAAATTTAGATGTTTCGTAAATACCTTTGCCAGATATCGGATTGAGTTTATTTTTGACACGGACCCTAAACAAACTATTTTGAATAAAATGAACGGCTTCGATAATTTTTGAGACCAGAGACAAGTCCAAAATGCATATGTACTTCATGTATGTATATATATATATGAGTATGTATTCATATACTTTTCGAAATCAGACGGATCCCGTGAATACGTATATACAAGATAATCAAAGTCAAACAGAGAAACACAAGTGACTGGTTTTTTACATTTTTTTTTTAAGGAGAATCGCCCCAGGTTTTAATGGTCGCCAACCATATCTAACAACGACCGTTCGTCGAGGAAGGGTATAGATACAACCAAGAATTAATACAGACCCTGTTTATTAGTGTAGTAGAATTTATAGTTACTTTATAAAAGTCCAACCTTAAAAGTCCCGTACGAGAATTCGTGTATTTTTAAAAACCCCAAAAAACGTATTTTTTAAAACAAATTAAAGTACTCATTGAATACTTTAATTTGGTATATATAAAAGGGAACCACGCATGGCATAACCGAAAATCACAAGAGGCGTAATCAAAACCACAAAAAACATAACCGAAAATCACAAGAGGCATAACGAAGACATTGTAAGGATAGACACCATAGCATTATCCATATATGTGCGTGTGGGCAGTAATAAAAATGCAGTTTGGTTTTGGTTCGGGTTTGGGTACATATATTTTAAAACACAAATTAAAATTGAACAGAAACCGAAAGTTTTTGTTCAAATTAAAAAACAAAAACCGAACCCGCAGTTAAAAAAATCAGGTAAAACTTGCACCGGTCGGTATAGGTATCTATCGATTCAGATGAGGTTGTCATCCCTAATTTTTCTTAAACAATTTTCTTTTTTTCTAGCTAGGTAAAAATGATTTTATTAATCTTAATTTGAAGAAGATTACAAAGATTAAACGGATCTCAGACACACCGGAAAATGCCACTTGAGAACCAAAACCAAAAGAAGGCAAGAAGTCATCCGCGCACCCTTCCTGAAACCTACAACCAAAAACCAAACCAACGCCAAAAAACAACAACCCCAAAGGAAACAAGACCAAATAACCATCGATCCTCGGAGTTAAAATTTCAAAGATAGAGAAACCCTTCCTCGAAATCATTAGCCTCCTCCATGAAATCATTTTCATCCAAACTATCGGGAGCATTGATCCTTCCGGCTATTTCTTCTTCCTCCATTTCAATGAATTTCTTTAAATTGAAGTTTCTCCCCCCTCAAAATTTGACGCCCAATGTGGCACCTAAATCCATCTTCCCACGAGCATCCTTGATAAGATGGAGTTCTTGTTCCGTATGTCATTTCATTGGAAGATAAAGAAGAAGATGTGACCTTTTTTCTAGGATTCAAGTTATCAATCTTAACCCCAATTTCAGGAAGAAGTTTAATTCTTCTTGCTAATCTTCCTCTTCGATCTTCTCACTTTTCTTTGCAATATATTCATGAATAACCCCGCTGGATGATTTATCCCCAGGAAAGTTACTCGACCCCTTCTCTCCTATGCTTAACTATCATGTGAGTTTAGGCTAGGGCCATTAGTATTGTTTAAGAATTTACCTCTTTTTTTTAACATCACATTTCCGCAATGGGTTTGTTAACTAGTACGTTAACTATGTGTGTTAACACTTAATAAATAAAATTGTGTTTTTTCGTACCACAATGCATGTGTGTTAAAGTGTGCTAGAGTGTGCTAAAATTAGTAGTGTGTTAGTATGGTTATTAAGTTTAGCAACCAAGCTAACAAAACAATAAGTGGGGCCTATCTCTATAAATCCAAATTTCAACCATAAAATATAAATGTTCACACTACTTTTTTTTATTTATTATAGCCATTGTTTTGACATTATTTTAAAAAGTTAACACATTCCTAACTAACCCATTGAGGTACTCATATATATACTAGCACACTCCTAAGTTAACACACACTTGTGGGACCCATTTTTTATCCTAACACATACCTTTAACAAACATTTTGATACACAAATATAACACACCCATTGCGGATGCTCTAAGGCTCCGTTCCAGAATGGGAATAAGCTACTTATTTTTTAAGAAGGCAATTTCAAGCTCAAAAATAATGTGTTTGCGCAAATAATTTTCCTACCACTATGGATCTTGTTTGATAGATCTCATCAAGATCTTTAATACGGTGCAAAAAAAATTAAAATATTATTTTTCATTTACATTATTTTTTTGTTTGAAAATGTGAAATAAGCTACTTATTTTTTAAGAAGGTTTTTGAAACGGAGCCTAACTTTCAGCTAAACTAAAATCTTACATTTTCTTGTACCAAAAAAAAAAATCTTACATTTTCTTCCCACAAACCCACGCACAAACAGAAAACAAAAAGCTTGAGAAGTTCAAACAAACAAGATCGTTCGGATTGACTTGACTGCTCAGACAAGACGTTTGGGTTATTCGCGGGTGCAACCAGCCGGGCTGCCTTGCTCAGTACCATCCGGTTCGGGTATGCCCAACCTGGAATTGACCGGTGAGAACCCGCATAATATGTGCGTGCCCAACTACCTGCGTACATACATCATGGTGATGTAGCCCGAGGCAGTTACCACGTGTGTAGAATATTCATACTATAGCCGGCTCACCCATGTGCGTCTAGCCGCTTGACAATTTATGTAATTTGTGATGTCAACCAAGGCGGTTATCGCGTGTCAAGCTCATGCTAACTTGGAGGCCAAGTATGGAGGGAAGTATAAACCCTAAAGAGGTACGGTGCCGCTTCAAGAAAACAGCTAGTACTACTCCTTCTTCTTCCTAGACTGACTTGATCGTCGAAAGGTTATTGGGTTGGGCTCAACCCTAACGCCTTCTTGCAAGTCGCTTGGAGATGGACGAAGTGCCAATGAACTAACCAGAGGATCACCCTAGATCATACTAATCAAACCAAACACCCACACACGCAAGTTGAACCAGACATTTGGTTATAAAAAAGAACGTTTCCATACATTCATGTTCGCGTGATGTACACCTAGTTACTTTTGAATGAATGAAAAAATAATACTTTCTTCGTCCCTATTTAATTGTCCACTACGATTTTACGTACATTTTCAACGGCTTATATCTCTCGACAGTCTTACCGAAAAAATTGAAATCTATCAAACAAGATTCATATTGTATATTTTTAGCAATATACGTTAAGAGATATGAACCGTTGAAAATGCATGCAAAATCATAGTAGAAAATTAAATAAGGATGGAGGGAGTAAAAAAAGTCTATCCACACAAACTTTTTTTTTTTGTACAGATCGCAATATGGGGCCCCTATGAGTCTGACAAAACGATTCAAGTCGTTCATTAAATTTAAAATTTTCTTTCAAGTGTCCACTTGAAAAAATCATCTCAATTCAATAATTGTAAATGATCGATTCAATCTTCTAAATTTTGCTTCAAATTTTAGACCCTAAAATTAATGAAAAGTTAGGAGATTGTATCAAGCACTTACAGTTTATCGAATTGAGCTGATTTTCTGCGGAAGCACTATAAAAAATATATTAAATTTAATAAACGACTCGAATCGTTTTTATGGAATCCGTGGTGGGCTCCACATCAGTGCAATAAAAGTCTGTGTGGATAGCATAGCTCAAAATGATACTCCTTTCAGAGTGGAGCCTGGATTGTACAGGCTCAGGATCACAGCTATGTGTACAGATGAGTTTTGTGGGACCTGGGACCCACCTTGGGTCCCACAACGATGATTCGAACCGCCCGTTATTTTTAAAACAATTTTTTATTGAGCCCTATAAAAATGCACCTCAATCCGATACCGCTATAGATTTTTTCTAAATTTATAGGAGTGAAATTGAGTAGCTAAGTAGTTTCGCCCCCACAAATTTAGAAAAAATACTTACTGATATTGGATTGAGCTGATTTTTTACAGGGCTTTATAAAAAAAATATTTTAAAAATAATAGGTGATTTGAATCATTCTTGTGGAACCCGAGATAAACCCCACAAAATTCATATATACATAATATATATACAAACTCATATGTACCCATAGTTTTATTGAATCCTATCTATGTAGTATTGGGTAATAGATCATCAAACAATGACAATTGTCGAATTGCAATGAGGTCTGTAGCAATTCTATAATACTTAATTATGAGGAAAATTTTGTGAAATACAATTAAAATCTTCCATCGTTTTTATAATTTTTTGCACGTCACTCATCAGTAGGGTCGAGTACCAACCCTACCTGCGAGACCATGTAGGTCTAACCTTTGCTCCTTTAATATGAACCGATCGCATATGTTACATTATAACCATCTCGAAGTTCTTAATTCAGTTTTTTACCACTAAATACAAAAAAGTAACACTTAATTCTCATTGAGGGGAGATGAAATATGTAATTATTATTGGGTCCACGTTTACAAAAATACATTTATCATTAATGGGAGTGTCACCCTAAGGTTTTAGGGTACCCTAGTGGAAGTGGTTACCTTAGTACCCTTGGGTACCCTAGGGTTTTAGGATTTAGGATACCCTAGAATTTAAATTTAGGGTATCCTAAGGTTTAGGTTTAGGCGCTTTCATAGAGCCCTAGGGTTTAGCTACTTTCATTGGGATTTTAGATTGAACTTTCCTATTATAGGTTTTTAGTAGTGTGGACACTTTCATAGGGTACCCGAGAGATTTAGACATTTTTATAGGGTACTCTTGAGTTTGGGCACTTTCACTTTCATTATTTAAGGTTTTAGATACTTTCATATGGTTTTAGTGTTTCGTTAATTAGAAAAGACCTGATGGGAATTACTTTATATTTTCTGGATCTAGAGGTAAAATGCCCCTCTTAATTTCACTATTGTTGGCGTTTTATGAAAGCCATGATTTCTTGTAGGTACTTTTAGTTTTCATTGCCTTATAAAATTAAGAACAACGGTCTACTGATCATTTTCTTTCTATATATATATAGTCGATACAAAAAGACTGAAAAGAGAGAAACCAAAATCAGTACGCCAAGGAATGGCAGATGCTGCATCTCCCAGTGGAGCGTTGCACGGCGGTCGGATCGGTCGCTCATCTCGACAATCGACGGCTTGAATTTTAACTGAATAATAGATAGATGGTTCAAATTTATATGTGCTCATCAAATACAATTCGAACCGTTCGTAATGAGATGAACGACGGAATAGACCGTTCAACAGGAAGGTGCCGAGCAGCATCCCCTACTCATTCAAATTTACTAGTGTGAGTGACGACAGTAGGGATTAGAAAAGAAATGGGAATGGAAGTTTCCGTGAAAGTGTATTCTGGGTTTATTGCCGACCCACCTAGCAGCTACCTTCTGCGATCATGTCTTTTTTCTTGATCCTGCAATCATATGTCTAGTTTAGCTTTGTTGGGCTTTGAACCCTACCTACTCGACAACAGTCCCCCTGTATCCCCGACCCCTTCTCATAATATTGACAAGTATGTGACAAGTAAATGGAATCTTATGTAGTTTCACTTAAAATGGTTATCTTAAAAAAAATGAGTGTCTGCTGATAAAATAGTGCCAATTTTTTTTTAAAATTTAAAAATAATACTGTCATCTCTTGATTTTAAATGATCCGTCTGTTCTATAAATCGCAACCAGAAGTTGTTAATATTACCCGATTTGTATTTATTTGGTGTTGCTTTTGCTGAACTGTTTACTGAAAACCATGACACGAATAATTTAAAGAAGTCAGTTTTATAAAGAAATAGCATAGATAAGTTTTTTTATCTTTTGATTTAGTAGTAGACTAATGTGCTATGATGCTTACATTAAGGTACCATATGATAAGCAATCATCTAGTAGTAATAAACATCCTACATGACTATATGATTTTAGACTTTACACTTTACACTCATCATCAGTTCCCCCACTAGCTAATATAAATTCACATGTCCTTTTTTTTTTTTTGATATTATTCACATGGTCCTTGTATATCTGTTTTTTTCTTTGCTGTTGGGATTTGGTATTTTGTGTATAGAAGTACTAGTACTATATGATTACCTATGAAACCTCTATGAAGCTTCATCCCATGGGGACCCCCATCCCATGACAATGGCCGGAAACCCCTTGGACCCCGTGAAAAGTAGCTGAGATTGACAAGGTCCTTTCGGCCGACCACTATGAGTCCTAGAGGTTGTAAATGAACGGGTTTAGTCGGGTCGAATATGGGTCAGATCAAATCCAAATCTGCCCGACTCGATTCATTTTTCGTTTTTTTTTTTTCCTTTCTTTTTCGTTCCTCCTTTTCTCGCCTCTGTCTTCCCCCAGTATGGGTTGAATATGAGTCCACTTTGTTGATGCTTCAAAGAACAATCACTACTACAATAAACTATAAAGATCACAGCTATTGACTGTGATTGTAAATTTTCCATCACACTCCTGCTACCGTGATGGACCATGATTGAAAGAGAAAAACAATCACGGCCAATAAGTGTGATCGTTTCTCTTTTATCACAGTTATAAACCTGATCGTTTTTCTTGGCCATGATCGTTTCTCTTTTCTATGCGTGATTATAAGTCACTTTAGATCACGGTTTATAACTGTGATTGAAAGTTCAAAATGATCACACCCATAAACTGAGATGGAAAACCATTGAGCGTGATCTTTTCTTTGTATCTACTAGACCATCTTTTCTTGTCATTACCAAGTTTCGAACCCACACACCATTGATTGATTTTCCAAGCTCTTACCACTAAGCTAGCCAAGATCTTTTGTTACATCATGAAAACCAAAATATTTATACTTACTTCCTAAAGTAAGAAAACTTTTTTTTTTCCTTTAAAATTTGCTGAATTTTTTTGAAATGCAATTATCATGATATTAAAATATATAAAAATACATATATAAACATTGTTTAAAAAAATTTTAAAATATGACAACAGATCTTTTACCAATCAAAATTAGTTGTTGGTCACCAAAAGATTTTCTTGGGCGAAAAATTTGTTTTTAGCCAGTAAATTTAGTAGACAATAGTGTTTTTTGTTGTAGTGTACGCTTTGTATTTTTATGAAAATTATCACAACCCGCAGATTGTAACATTATGGACAAACATTAGATTGTTTTCTTATAAACTAACCATTTCACATATATTTTGTGTTTATATTGAATTTCAATTTCAATGGTGGCTTTCCAATTGGATTTTAATCATTTTCAGATAAGGCTAAGCCATAATAATATAATTGTTTTTTTACCTAATGTGTCAAACACTTGGAAGACATTCGAAATAACAAAGTTTTACCACTACAATAAATCATAAAGATCACAGTTCGCCCACATGAAAATCGGGCACTAGTGGAACAGCTCGCCCGTCGTCGAAGAAACAACTGGGCATTGGTAGAACCCAATCGTGAGATTTGCCTTCTCTCTCTCTCTCTTTCTTTCTCTCTCTCTCTCGATCTTTTTGGGAGTGAAGATGAAGATGAAACGTAAAGATTTTTTGGGGTGAATGTAATTAAGGCTTATCTTCTTACATTTGAAAAAAAAAAAAACTTTTCGAAATCCTCAAATGACATCGTTTTCCACACATAACTTTTCAAAACCCGCCTAAATGAGTATTAACCCGCCCACGTGAAAATTAAGACCTAAATGGGTAGGCTTTTTATCTCACCGCAAGAGTGAGATAATTTATCTCAACATTTTTTCGCGCTAATGTTTTTTATCACACCATAAGGGTGAGGCCTTTTTTCTTTTATCTCGGCACAAGAGCGAGATCTTTTATCTCATTTTTTTCCGCCCTCAAATCTTTTATCACACCACAAGGGTGAGATCTTTGCTCTTTTTTATCACGCCACAAGGGTGAGGTCTTTTATCTTTTATCTCACCATAAGAGCGAGATCTTTTATCTCATTCTTTTCAGCCCTAAAATCTTTTATCACGCCGCAAGGGTGAGATTGTTTTTCTTTTATCTCGCCACAATAGCGAGGTATTTTATTCCGCGCTAAAACTCACTTTTTATCTCAGCTTTGAACTTAAACTGAGATAAAAAATTTAAGCACCACTTTTTATCACGCTTTCATTGAAAACCGTGATCTTTGTGAATCTCTTTAGTGTGATACATATCTATTATTGTAGTAATGAATACGGATAACAAATAGCAATGAGTCGATCAAAAAAAATTAATCATGTGCAGCTCGTACAAAAAAACCCAAACTATTACTTCCCCCGTGCCCCAAACCAAACCAATCCAACCTGAAAATATGGAATTGCCCATTTTCAACCCATTTAAATCCATATAAATATGGGTTAATATAAGTTCAACCCATTATACAATATGGGTGGATTTGGTTGGATTAAAAATGAACGGATTGGGACAGATTAAAAAATATGAGTTGAGATTGCCACCTTAGACTATGACCAACAAACTTATCTCTTGCACGGCCAAATACTCTCTCTCTTATTTCTTTAATTGATCTACAAATACTTTCCAATGCAACGGGGTTTTTTTTTTTTTTTTTAACCATCCTTATCTTGTCTAGCTAGTTGTTGTTTTTAACCCGGAACCAATTTCACCTGCCGCAACCTTGGGTTGCTGCATGGCTGCACCGTAAATCGAAACCTTCTTACACGTCTCTATTTTGCACAAACTTTCACCCGAAGGATGACGCTAAAGAATTTTGCTCTTTACATGAGTCCAACTAAACATTTGTGTTTATAAAGGCCCATACTTACCGATTGAGCTGTCCCTTTGGATCTTTACTATACATCATTCAACAGTTTTTAGAGTCATTTTTAACAACAAAGTATTTTATGTATCCTTTCTTGAACTAATGCTCTTTCTCTTTTCTTAATTTTGTGCTTTATTGCTCACAATGTGAACACCGGAATTCGTGAGTGGTTTTAGGACTAAGGTCTGGCCTCCTTTTTTTGGTACAACAGAAATACAGAAATTAGTCTAGCTAGGCCTAGCCTCCACCATTTCTGAAAAGGCCCAAACAAAAGAAGTTGTTGGTTTGTTGGTCAAAAGCACGCACTTAATGCATACTCTATCTCTTTCAAATCTCTCTCCATTCCTCCATTTTGAAGGAATTAATCAATCCAACCCATCCTTTATATTTGCCTCCATTTTGGAGGATTGGTTTTGATACTCCATATTTGGAGGATCAAAAATTTATGGAGGAATAGAGGCAAAAATGGAGTATATTGGATTGGAGAGGCTGAGTTGGTCCTCAACTCCAAATCTCTACTCTCTTTTTTTTTTCTTTTGTTTCCAATTGAAGGAATAGAGAAATAGAGATGTGTGGATTGAGTTAATAGGAAATGTAAAATCCTTCGAAATCACTTTTTCAATATAAAATTATATTTTGGTCCTCCAAAATGGAGGAATAGAGATTATTGGATTGGAGATGCCCGTTCCCATATATATCGGTGGGGTGGGGTGGGGTGGGGTTGGTGGTAACCTTTTTTTATGTCGTTTGTGTCACCATTGAAACTATTTTTTGGTACCTTTTTTTTATGTCGTCACTAACTAAGACTATAGTGACAACTTTATATTTGTCACTCAAGTATCAACGTTACATTGGTGAAGATTGACAAATTGATACTCCCTCCGTCCCTTTTTTTAGAGTCCGGTATTTCATTTTGTACTGTCCCTTAATAAGTGTCCATTTTGTAAAGTTAGTGGGTAAAAGTTGGTGAATTTTCCATTTTGCCCCTAAAAGTAGATTCCATTTTAAAAAGTTAGTGGGTAAAGTGTAATGATGATGGGTAAGTAGGAAAAGTGGATGAAAAAGTTGATGTGAAAGGTATAATGATGATGTCTTTTTAATAACTTGGAATTACGAAGCAGGACACTTAAAAAGGGACGAAGAGAGTATTATATATCTTTAGCTACACTACAATTTTTTTTTTTTTTTTGTGTGCCTATAGGAGCATTTGAAAAATGCCGGGAATGAACTAACAAACGCAAGCAAAGGTTTTAGTGGTGGCGTTTTTATGAACGCCCAGGATGTCAAAGTCGGCTTAGGTTTCTAGCTTTGAAAAATGTCACAAAAGATCTATGACAGCGTTTTCTGAAAAATGTCCAGGTTCATGAGTAAAAATTGCCTCTATGACGTTTTTAGAAATGCCAGCAATACTAGTGTTGGGAAAGCCACATTTCCTTGTAGTGACTCTTTAATGACATCTTTGTGACAACAATTTTTTCATTACTACTATACTTTAGTGACAATTTTTCTTGTAATGTTAATTGAAGAATTTGCTTCAAAAAATGCATTGAGAAGATGTTTTCTTTGAATTGGATCGTGCTACTCATAAAGCACTATGCCTGGGTAACATTTTAATTTTAATTTTTTGTATAATTTAAACTAAAAGCACAATGCAATCTTGATTTTATTTTTTTGACTTGTATTATATGACTTAATAGTAATTAAGCGGGCAATCAAATTTGGGGTCGCGCTAAGGCAACTCAAACGTCTGAGCCAGCCCAGTTCATTGCTTTCGCAATCTTTTATTATCAACAACATAAAGAAAAAAATAAAGAAAAAAGAAATTAAAAAATTTGCATTCATTATTCGTAAATGGAAAACTAGGAAATAAAATAAATCTCGTGGGCAGCACTGCATCTCCCACAGCATCATCTATGCCAACGGCAAAACAATGGCATGACGGCAAACTTCATGAGTCCCTTGTCGCAATGGAAAGCTATTACTTTCACCCCAGGCAAAGAAGTACGGCTGCCACCTCTTCAACCGGAACTCGAATCCTTCTCCAACTCCTTGTGTCGGGTCCGCGAGTCGCCTAGCTCGGGTCAGGTCGCAATTCAAGAAGCTCTAGAAGTTGGTGAACAAATACACACTGTGAGGGTGTGAGGAGTGTCGACTGGAGGGTCATACTTGAACACTGCATGCAACCACAATATTAATTTATACTCGTACATGTTAACGTCATTACAAACTATATAGGGCTTTTAGTATTGTTTTGGTTATTGATTTTTTTGTTTTCTATTTTATGGAGAACACTCCACTTTTCAAGAAACATAATAATGATGATTTGGAAGAAAAGAAAATTTAGAACTTTTTCCCCGAAAAACTATTTTTTTTTTTTTTTGTGCATTAATGGTATGTTCAAGAAATACAAAAACGGAAAACAAGTAATAGTATATTTATTAAAAAATTGGTCTAAGGTCCACTATAGCATGTTTTTGACCCACTATATCCACTGATCAAATCTCTAACCCACCAAGTCCACTATTATGTATTTGGTAAGGCCTAAAGTCCACTGCATTTAAAAAGGGAAATAATGCCTGACAAATTTACCCTTTCATTCAAATCCCATCAATTTAGCCCATTATCCCTTCTAGTTTTGAAATCAAAATCCCATCAATTTAGCCCATTATCCCTTATAGTTGTGGAATCACGCCAATCACGTTATATAACAGTCGAAGATGCTCCTTTTCTGGTACACTATATATAACGTTATTGGACATATATAACATTATATATTCTCCTTTTAAGAGTTACATATATTTTTCTGAACAGTCGAAGATTCTCCTTTTATAATACACTATATATAACGTTATTGTACATATATAACATTATATATTCTCCTTTTTAAGAGTTATATATATTTTTGTAACGTTGTACAGATTTTGATATATGACCATATATTTTTTTTTGAGTTTCGTTGCACAAAAACTCTCATATAACATTATATTTTCACTTTATTGAATTGGTCCGCGCAGCGGCATCAATGACTTGCTTCTACTAACAATAATACCCACAAAAAATGTAATACATGTGACAAAAAATAAACATATAACCTTATAACGTTATACATGAGATTTTGGCATTTCTAACTCTAAAAAAAGAAAAAGAGGAGATCTCGTAACTTCTTTCTATTATATTTTCACTTTATTGAATTGGTCTGCGCAGCAGCCTCAATGACTTGGTTTTAGTAACAATAATACACACACAAAATCATTATACATGAGATTTTGTCCTTTTTAACTCTAAGAAAATAAAAAGAGGAGATCTCGTAATTTCTTTCCCTTCGTCGCCGTAACCTTCTTCACAGTCGACTTCACAGGTAACTTAATACTCTTCACCCATTGAACAACTGCACAAATAACAGCCTTTAACAAAATTAGTATATAACCAACATTGATATAACCATATATACTATCAATCAAATCCATAACTTAATTTAACCATACCACAACATTATATGTTCAGGTCTGTTAGGCCGCTGCGCGGACCAATTCATATAAAGTTATATATGGTTATGGTTTATTATTCTTTTATAGGGTTATATGGTTATAACGAGTAAGGAACAATATGATTATATGGTTAATCCAGTTATATAACAATATATACGAATAGAAAAATAATATATACAAATAGAAAAACATAAGGTGGAAACTGGACTACTCAAACATAAACAACCATTAACATGGTCAATCCAGTTATATAACCATATATACGAACAGGAAAACATAAGGTGCAAACTGGTCTGCTCAACCATTAACATGGTCAATCCAGTTATATAACCATATATACGAACAGAAAAACATAAGGTGCAAACTGGACTGCTCAAACATAAATAACCGTTAACATGGGGTTCCTCAGGAGGTGGTGGAAGCTATAATGGCCATGGTAAGTTTTGTTTTTGATTGCGAGTGTATATGGTTATATCACTGTTGGCTATATATTCGGATCAATTAAGCCGCTGCGCGGACCATTTCAATAGTCTAATTTAATTGGTTTAATAGACTTTTTTTTTTGAAATCACGCAATATAGTCACCACAACTCTAAATTTACGTTATTGAATTGGTCCGCGCAGCGGCCTGATAGACCTGAATATATAAACATATAATCATATTAAAGTAGTTTATAATATGAGTATATCTACAAATAAAAATAACATATATTTATACACGAAAACTAATAAACTATTAAATTTACGTTATTGAACAGGTCCGCACAGGGGCTTATGGACCTGAATATATAACCATATATATTCACAGAACAAAATGATAAACTACCATATATCTTCACAAAACAAATTGACATTTATAAACAACCAACAGGAGCATATATAACGTTATATAATGTTACATAATAACATATAACAATATAATGTTATATGTTTACATCGGGGGGAGTGGGGGCAGAGCCCCCACGGCACAAAGTGCCGCAGTTTGTGGTGCGACTTTAGGAGCACCACGAACTGCAGCGAAAATGATATTTTCAAGAATTTAAGGTGTAATTTCGGCCATAGAACCCGACCTAATTATATTACAGTCGGTTTGTAACTAAGGTTATATAATCATCGACTCTTATATAACCTTATATGAATTGGTCCGCGCAGCGGCCTAACAGATCTGAGTATATAACCATATATACCAATCATAAAATTTCCTCAGGATGCTATGAAGAAAACCTTCAATCACAGGGCAAATAACTTAAGTTTATAACCAAACCATTCATATAACCATATATACGAAGGGAAACATACCCAGTGTATCGATTACGACGTAGGATCTGACGAAGGCGATGGAGAAACGAAGGCGAAGAACGGCGTCCGACTGAAGGTAAGGCGAATCAAAGGCGACTAGTGCGACGGAGACGATCGCGACTGAAGAAGGGCCGACGACGACGGAGAAGGGCAGATCCAATGATTGCGACTGAAGAAGGGCCGACGATGACGAAGCCTGACGACGACATCGATTCAGACAAAACATGTTGGTAAAACAACATAAAACAACATAAAACCCAGTTGTAAAATCCAATCCCAGATCCGTCTCTGACCCATGAACCCAATCACGTACATCCATTCAGATAAAACAACATAAAACCCAGTTGTGAAATACTCCAGATCAGATTCCACAAGAAAAAAAAAAGATTTAGAAAGCTAAACAAAAGTCTAAAAAGGGAAAATGATGAGGGGGGGACGAACCTTTCTGTAAGTGGTGCCGTCGTCTTCGACGATCCAACCGGCTTCGGCACAGAGAGCTTTCAAGACCTCGTTGTTGCCGCAGTGCTTGGGGAGCTTGAAGTTCCCCTGAGATCTAAGCCCCGTGAATATCTTCGCCGCAACGGCCGACGAGTCTCGTTCTCGATCGAAGAAGCCGACGAGTCGCGTTGCCTTCGTAATGGGAAATCGCCTGGTTCGTTTGGAAAAGGGGGGGAGGGGGGGACTAGGGGTTGGTTTTATAAGAGGTGAAATGGTTTTTTTGAAATGGGAGGAAAAACCGGAAATGGAGGAAATTACGGGGCAGATATTTTTTTCAAATCAAGGGTATATTAGACTATCCAAGTTATAGAATTCAGGAGTGGACCTAGTGGGTTATAGAATTTAGAAGTGGACTTAGTGGGTTTGGAAAGTGGTATAGTGGACTTGGAAAAAATTCTCCCTATATTTATTGTAGAAACGAGTCAAATTAATGGCTTAACGGAAACCAATCACATGCGGTTTGAACTGAAATTAGGTCGACGGAATTAATAGCACTAATACTTCCCAGATGAGGTGCTGATGACCCTTTAGCATCATTTTAGGCGTATAAAATAAAACCAATTATATGCAGAGGCGGCTCCACATTACCACTTGGGGGGTCACATGAACACCCAAACATTTTTCTCAAACAAAAAGAATTTGTAAGCCACATGTTGGGACATATCATGTGGTCTACAACATGTAATTTAGCGAAAACAGGACCTACGTAATCCAAGTTCGAGCAATACATCCAAGCAGTGTTTTTGTGGCTTTCTGTTCATTAATTAAGAGCTCAAGAGAGATTGGACGGCCTATTGTGACCCTGAGGACAGAAGACCAGGTTATGCCTCCAACATGGGCTACGTCCTTGGCTTAAAAATTGGATCGGAACCATTCATTTTATAGAGCACGAGCTCAACAATCCAGCAAAAAATCAAGTACTAACAAGATCTATCCTTCCTCTGCTGCCAAACTATCAAACAATATTTGGCGAAAAATTAAATCCAGCATCATTACATCGCATTGGACTATTTTTTACTTTATGAACATCAAAAATTAACTGTACAGTTCCCATTTTGCTTTGAAATGGTGATTTCAACCATTGAAAAACATACAAATCCAAGCAACCAATTTTTTCGCCCCTAAACATGAGCAATTTGATTTTTATCTGATTTCTATAGATGGCTAAAGCCAGGCTTTTTCACAAGTTATAGAGAAGGGAGAAGCCAAAGATTGAAGAGAGAGGAGGCTAACGATAGAAACCAAGACAAGAAAGTCATAGCAGCAGAGAGTTGATATCTACTGCACATCCTTGAACGGCAGAAATTCGTGGAATTGATCAGCACATTCGTCACACTGGCCGTTGAGCACGCTGCAGCAAGTGACAGAAACGAGAGTACCTGTTTAATTTGTACATCAATATTATGTGAAGAAGACTGAAGTCAAATGATTTTCATCTTTGAAAACTCTAACTTGAAGAGGTATGCTACAAAATCAAATTTTAAAACGAAAGATAATAAGAGATAATGAAGAGTAAAATGCAAAATTTAGTCATTTTGTTCTCCTATTATCTTCCTTTCTTGTAGTACATCCCTTTGGATATCCATGAACCGAGCACAGCCTAATAAATGGAAAGCAGCACATACCCAATCTCCTACAACAATGACCGACATTACTCCTGGTTGACGAGACGGCCGTTTAAAAAAGACAGAATACACATCCACTAGCGCCAATGTCAAGCTCCATGGGGTTACTAAACCCATAATTGTTACCAAGAAGCTGCAAGATAACATGAACAAGTTACAGAGAGAGAGAGAGAGAGAATCATCTGTTCGATACTGGATAAGAATTCATGTTGACAGTGCAAATTGAAGTCAACGATATATCTTCTTGTTGTCTAGCTAGAGAAAAAAAAAATTTGAACTTCGTAACAAAGAAATTCAAAAAGAAGGAGAATTTCTATCCAAATGTGTTCCTCACCATCTAATTTAAGACTCCTAAAACAGCGTCCCAAATAGCTACAAACCTCAGAGGGATGATGCTCCAAAAGCAAGGGATAACTGTAAGACCAAAAAGCCCAAAAGTAGGGTTAAATGGAGAATTTTTTTCCTGCTTAGTAATTTTAAAAACTAAGTTACCCTTTGCCTTGTATGATTCTTGTTAATTGTCGCTCTTGTTGTAGGAAAGTTGTGCAACCCCGTATCATCTCTTAGGCTCTTATTGCTTGAAAGCAGGGGCTCCTTGTGACTTTTCACAACCATAGGTTGTTGGATATCTCAACCATCAAAACAGCCCTCCCAAAAATCCATTGCCAATTTTACAGATATCAATCAGGAAGCATAAGTCCCAAAGTGTTGTTCAGTGAAAATATTAACTAAATGTTCAGTGAAAATATCAACTAACACTGAAACTCAGAAGCAGTAATTAATTAGTAATTTTCTCTTGAAGAATCTTCTTAAGAAGCAATCATACAATGGACTGCATTATGGAACTGTTTTTGTTTGGATGTGTTATTAACCATAGCAGATCAAACTATTGGATTTCTAGTAATGCATCGGCTCCAGGTTAACATTCAAAGACCTTACAGAAAAAGAACCTCTACGTCAATGCTGCAACCAGGCAATACAAACCCAAAACCAGTTACTTAAGGAAGGCAAGTCCACCTAGCTTCTTAACTCATCAAGGCTCAAACGTGCAAACACACAAGAATCTGGTGCTAGGACTCATCCAAAATAATGGTTCAACAATAGGCAATCATTCAAGGAGGGGGGTGAAAAAAGGGCAGCAAAAAGAGAAATTACAAGGAACATAATATGTGCACTTTTTTGGGGGTAACTAAAATGTGCACTTATTATGTCCCTATACGCAAATGACTCTCCTCTCTTCCTCCTCCAACTCGAACAAATTCTGCTAGTCCAGGCCGTATTGGTAAGATTACGAGATAAGCCCAAATGCTGCCATTGGCTTCATGCTCCAAAGAATTTTCTACAGTAATCCTCCCCAACATCTCTCCCGCCATCTTTTCTGCTTAAAAGAGAAATCAACACCACAATGGTTCCACACGCCAGTCTATTACATTTTCAGCCTCTAAAAATAGGAATCAAAGTGGTGGTGAAGCTAATCTTAAAGCCCCTACTTATCTTGTTTTGGATCCTTCTGCTCTTAGTCTTCAAATATTTGTCCTCTATGTTACACGGACACGGGTACGCGAATAGGATTCGGGTACATATCTAAGGGTCTGACACGTCAAAGTTAAAAAAAGAGGATTCGGGGATATGTGTCCGAATTTGGATACGGGTGCGGGGATCCGCTGAATATTTATATATGTATAAAAATATATATATTTTCTATATAAATATACAAAAATTATCTCATAAAAAATATATTTTCTTTGCAAAAAAAAAGTAATTTCCTCAAATTATAGGGTTAAATTGTATTATTCTTACAATTTAGGGGTCATACTGTATTATTCTTAAAGTAGAAGGGTTATACTGTAATTACAGTTTATTTATATATTACGTTTTCTAACCTAATCCATCTCCTAAATCAGATCTGCTACTGTCGCAGCTCTCTCTCTCTCTCTGTCTCTCTCTGCCGCAACTCTCTCTCCCTCCCTCTCTCTCTCTCTCTCTCTCTCTCTCATACGATGAAGAACGTCGGTACCCCTCTCTCTCTTCGTCGTCTTCTTCTTCCTCGTTGCAGCAGCTGCTGCTACCACCGGCGACGACGACGCGACAACGATGATGCTCGTTCTCCGACGAGGCGACGACCACGGACACGGACACGGATACGGCAGGGGACACGGACACGGACACGGGACACGGCAATTCTTTGGGTGAATCCGGTAAGGGATCCCGTACCCGTGTCTGTGTCGTGTCGTGTCGACACGGGTACGTCGGCCAAAATCACGGATCCGTGTAACATAGTTTGTCCTTGATACAGACCAGCATAATCCACTTGTTTCAAAGATGCACCTTCAAAATAGGATGTACCCATTACAACACTCCCCAACGTTCACACAGATTGTAATAACCAAACATCACCATGAAAGCATTCAACTCAAAACCAATCAGCAAGGAGTGGAGAGGCCGCCCGAATTCATATATTAGGTTTGACCGTTATAGTGATGAAAGTGGGCAAGCTCCCACAATGCCCCGCACGTGCGCTACCTGACCCGAGCGAGGAGACGTAAACAAAAGATCCATAAATAGGGATTATCACAAATAAATATGGTACAATTAAGGTACAAACAACGGGGAGACAAAACAAGAGTCTTGTCCAAAGGCCTCGGAACGCATAGCTCTGATACCCTGCTAAAGCATGCAACTCAAAACCAACTAGCAATGAGTGTTGGGGCCGCGTGGTCTCATATAAGTTTTGTATGTTATAACTCCTCACTGTTGGACAAGTTATACCAATTACCATCCTTTGACTGTGCCTTGAAGTTCTAACAGATTGTAGCAGCAAAGGTCAATGAATTGTACCAACAAACCTTTACCCAAATCCACTCTTCTCCCCCAAGTTTCACACAGTTACTTGCTTATCTTAAAGCCATTAAAGTCTGCTATGATACTGCCCTATTCGCTGCTTCACCTCTCAATTAAAACCAATGTCTTTGAAGGCAAATGGGCAGTGCGAGGCGTAGGCTTCAAGAAGTGTAAGCATGCAGAATTTTAACTTCAAGTTTAGTACATTCGTGAACTTATCTATCTATAAATTGCCAAAAAAAGATAGAGCGATAACAATGCTAAGTAAAATTTTAAAACACTCTTTTGAAACTAGACTAGAAATACATTTCGACTCTAGTAGTACATGTATAAAATAAACATGGCAGCTTGAAAGAGAGGGTAAGATTGTGAAGACCTATAGGCAATGATGTTCCGAAAACGTGTTCGCCTCACATTAAATGCACAAAAGGCACACCTTGAGGGAACACCGCATAAACAAGCATAAACAAGGCTTAGGTTTTCGAGGGTAAGGGAAAATTTTGAAAGCCTTGAGGTGAATGCAAGCCTCAAAGACAGCCTCAACTTAGCCCTTGAAAACATTCACTCAAGGTGGTTTCATGTTAACCAATGTACCAGCTGACAACTCCAATAAGCCAATCTGCTCACGAACTCTTACCCAATTCAGAATGTATGACATGATTTGCAACCATAATATGTTCTATATGTCGTCAACTGTCTTCCCATTAATCAAGTATTTCACTCCACAAACTTAAAGCTAACTGTGTTTCTTAGTTGTTGAGTATGTATACCTGCTGATAATCAACCATTCAAGATAGTTTGCCTTCTAATGGCCCAATCGATCGAACTAATCCTTTTGCACAGGGCATAACTGTAGGCCATGAAGACTAGAGCTTCTATGTCTCACCCTTCAGTGACATAAACAAAAACCTTGCAAGTAGATCATAGATGCCTTGTGTACTACTTTTTGCACATGCTCTGACTGCACATGGGTTTTAAGCAAAAATAAAATACTCAAACTATGAAGTCCTTTAGTTTTGACGATGTTTGGAATCATAGACATCAACAGTTTTTTTTTTTGGACATCAACAGTTGATACACACCAAAGCAAATAATAGGAATGTAACAGAGCAAAATCTAAACTAAACTCTCGAATTAGACCATACTGGGGAACAATCAGGTTCAACCATAGGAAGTCCACTGTGATTGGAAATCCGACAGCCAAACCTAGCCTCTTCTAATTTGGCAACAAGTCTATTTTGCTTAATCTGATTTTCATTGTCTATCCCCCATCCAAATTCTTGAAGATGTCCCTCAAAACTCTCACTTTTTCTTTTGTCTCCATAGTTCACACCCTATAGAAAGCCAAACGAAAAGAATATGAGTACATACATGGGGTACATACCCCGCGTACATACGTCTTTGGGACCCATAATGGGTCTCACAAAAATGATCTGAGTCGCTGATTTTGTTCAAAATATGTTGTTTGGGTCCCTATAAAAATATCAGGTCATTTGAAAATCGATAAGAGCGTTTACGAAACATCCAACTTTGGTTAAATTTTAAAGCAAAATTGGATGTTTCGTAAACACTTTTAACACTTTTATCGATATCCAAATGACTGATATTTTACAAATGACTGATATTTTACAGGAACCCTAAACAACATATTTTGAACAAATGAGCGGCTCGGATCAATATTTGTGGGACCCAAAATGGGTCCCAAAGGCGTATGTACGTGGGGGTATGTACCGCATGCACGTACTACATTTCACTTTTTGACAACTTTCCCCTATCGATTTTTTTGAGCAGCAAAATCCAATTCACTTGCACCATGACCATCTATACCTGAGATTCACCCGTATACATCGAACACCGCATAATCCGCCTAAACCATAACCAAGATTAGCTAGAATTGGAGTCCAAAAACAGAGAAACAAAAATGGGTATTCAAAATAACGAGAAAAGAAGAACCCATCAAATCAAAACCCAATTGAGGAATGAACGATCAAAGGGATAAAAGTAAAATTTTACAGAATTACCAGAAAGAAGTATAGCTATAGAAGTCAATGTCAAGGCACATGAAGAGGAGGGAAGCGATAGAGAAGATGGCCTGCCCCAGTCGCAGAGCCAAGCTGGCACTCGTACCCAAGGCCCCCGGCATTTGGTCCATTTAGCATGCTATTGCAACCCTTCTCCTTTTCCTTGTCCTTGTTGTGTGAGAGTGATTATTCTCGTCATAGCCATTCAGTTGTCTGAATTCTCCTCCACGCCAGGTTGGTCATCTGATGGGTTAGAATTTTGAGAAAGAATAGATTGGGTCGGTATGTTTAAGGTGATTTTGAAATCTGAATTGATGAAGTTTGGGTAGGAAGGGAATTTTTCTCGGGGAGATTGCGGAATTGGTGAAGGCGGAAATGTTTCGCTGTCTTAACAAAGGCAGCGTAATACTAAATGGTCGGGTTACGGTTGGGAGACTTTTTCGTCCCTCATTTTATATAATAATCAATCAGGGTAATTACTAGCACTAATGTAGAAGTATCTTAATTGAATTAATACGAGTTGTCGAGTACTTTGGAATCTTTGGCATAAATTTTTGCCGCTTTCTTCAAGTAAAAAATTTATCTTAATTCCCTGTGGTAGATTATGATCAAGCTTTATAGTATAATTCTAGCGTTATGTCTCGTTCGTTGCACGAGACAGTGAAAATACAATGGGGTGAATTTTATTTGTTGTCTCGTACATCGAACGGAACACAAAGCTAGTTGTTTAAATAATTTATTGTATGTTTAAATAAAAAAATCATGACCAATTAAAGGAGAAAATAAGAAGAGAAGTCCTTAAAACTTAAAGAAATTACACAGAAACAGTATTAAAAGAAAGTGTGATTTCTGTTTACATTAAATACAATAATTGACCCTCCCCTCCAATTTTTTTTTTTTTAACTGACCCTCCACCTATTCACATTAGTAAGCTCTCTCTCTCTCTCCTCCACAGATTTGTGAGACTTCAATACATTTGTATAGAGTATAGATTAGTTATTTGTCTCGACGAAAAAAATAGGAAAAGTACAAAAACATAGGCTGAAAAAATTGCATATAAAATGGCGCTTAAAAAGTTGACCCAAATTCAATAAGTAATTGAACGATGAACAAAACAAGAAACGGCGCTAAAAAAATGGTCAAAAAATTAGGCTCTTCCTTATTAACGGTGAATCCTCTGGTGTGGGGAGCTGGACATTCGCAGCCCATGGTCCGTGGGAAAAGATATTCCAAGTGATGCCACAATCTCATCATTGAAAATTTGAAACCACGTAAAGTGGGGCCTTTCAGCATTTTTATTTTTTTCCCAATTCTATCATGAGTGGGATATTAGTAAGTTAGTTCGCAGAAAATTTCAGAGACTATTCATAACCCAAAATTCTAAATACCTACGATGAAGCTCGAACACTGACCTCCTACATAAAGCGGACAAGAGTTACCAACTGAAAAAAGAAACCCATAGTACTACTACTACAACTAATATATCTCTTGATCTTTAATAAATTAAAAAAAAAAAAAACCACACAATCTGAACTTCACCATTTTTTCCCAGTCTTGAAAAAGAAAAGAACTTCACGACTTTTATGGTAAAAAACAACTCTGTTTTCGTATTCATTGACGAAATCAAGTAACTTTAGACTTACACAAGTAGGATAAATTCACAAGTTATGCATACCGATTGCATATTAACCATCCGGGAAATGCTAGAGATACATC
Source organism: Rhododendron molle (assembly GCA_025413875.1). Lineage (NCBI taxonomy): Eukaryota > Viridiplantae > Streptophyta > Magnoliopsida > Ericales > Ericaceae > Rhododendron > Rhododendron molle. The sequence goes on along the minus strand of CM046395.1, from coordinate 14,805,524 downwards.
ATTGTGTCACACCACAGCCACATCTGTCTCTCATGCATGTGTGAAAATTTCACAATAAATGTTAGGAACCCGCATGTATCTAAGAGAGATGTAGTTAAGACATCTCCCTTAACCATCCACTTCATCTAAGCTTGAGTTTAATCCTATTGGTAGATGAAACCATACAAAAATATGTTATATTTTATTTCCTTTTTTATAATTATAATTATAAATTTTCCTCTTCATCAAATTTCTCCCCAAATGTTCACTTTATTCCACCCTATATAAATCTTTAAAAAGGACACGCATGATCGTAACTTAAGCATATGGAGTAGTATAACCTTTACACTTTCGCTCTTCACCCCTCCTTGGATGATTAGTATATGTTGGTTGATTCAACTTCTAGCCTTCGAAAAACAATTAGGTCAATGGTTGATTGTTGTTGGTTATAAAGGAATGACTCGTAGCCGGTCCTTTTTCATTAAGGGATTCCCCACTTCAAATTTAAATACTGATTTCCAAATCATCAACGTTTTTTAATATATTACAAGTTTCTTTCATACGTGTACACTGATATTTTAATTTATATATATATATTGGCGCTGGTGGAGGAGTTCTTTTTCTTGTGCAGTCAGGATGAATAATAAAAGAAAAAAGCACATTAAAAGAGAAAAACCCAAAAAAAAGAAAGTGAAAAGAAGGAAAGAAAGGCCCACCAGCAAGTGGGCATTTTAATACCGTTATTACCGTTAAAAGTATAGGTCTTCGACTTATTATCTAGTGATCTTGTGGTGTTCCAATACCTTTTTTCACTCCACATTTCTGTTAAGGGTAGGATATACTTAGTACGAAATCTCACACAAATATGTGATAAATAATGGTGTTGGAGGATCACGTGACGGTGATCCAAGATCACCCAATAAGTTTTCCTTCCACCCATGCCCCCTATTGTTCTAACCCTTTGTAACCTCCATTCTAAGAAGTGTCGAAGGGATGGATGTCCATGTGGGTATATAAAACAACACTATGCAACAGTGTAGATACCCTATTTTGGACTTTCCAAATTAGTTTACTTACGGTATTTGATTCCCCGATGATGAAACGGATCAAGAACACCCCGGAAGTGTTAGTATGTTTGAGCTTTGAGCATTCCAAACCCCTTTCAGATCCCTTTCAAATTCTATAACCTTGAACGAAATGGCCGAAAAACTCCTACTTGCTTTGCTGCACTCAACGTCGGCGCCATGATTTGCCACGTGTCGATCCATCGAGCATTTGTCTAACCTATCAAGACGCCACTCAATTAGTGGCGCACGCCATCAAACTCTGGTCAAACTTGTGTTTTCAAAGATCAAGCCATGGTTAGTTAAAAGACGTGGGGAACCTTTTAATCGGGCGAAAAAGCAATTTTTGACGGGACATCTCTTACACACCCATCCCATCACCTTTTTCTCACCCACATAGAGTGAAGGCTTAAGAGGCTGAGAAATCCCGATCCAATTTGGGTCCCCTAACAGTAGTTACACTCTCTCTCCCTCACCTCCTATATATACCCCCCTCCATTGCTCTTTCAAAGGGTTACAAGGTTACAAAAAGAGAGTTCCCAAGTCTCTTTCTCTATCTCTCTCATTTGGTTTCTTGCTTTCTCTTCTTCCACCATTTGAAAGAGTAAGCAAGCAGCCCCTTTTTTTAAACATCATCCACAGCCAAACACTCATCATCCATCCATCCAACCTCAAGCTCAAGCTCAAGCTCAAAACACACCATCAAACTCAAAGAAACCAAAGGTATAACACCTTTGTACTGTTTTCCTGTTCTGATCCCTGAGGGGGGCTGGCAGGGGTCAAGGCTGGTAATCAATACCAGTCCTGGCCCTAAAGCTAGCGGGTCATAAAAATCGTGTGAGCAAAGGACCAGCGCGCGCCGGTTATTAATACGCGTGCGCCACTCCGTGGTTGCGCACGCAGACCTGGCGCGGGGACTGGGACCTTTTTGGGATCTGTCTGAGGCACGACATGCGTGCGCCAGTCGTTGAGTGGCGTGCGCCAGTCGTGAGCCATTCGCAACTGGCGTACTCCAGTTGTGAATAAGGGTCAGATCCTTATTTTATGCTTTATATCTTGCCTATTCATCACTGTGAGCATACCTAATAACCAGTTTACAGTCTTCTGTAATTTAGAGCTATATAGTTGTTATCTGGTTATTCCTGTTTTAGAAGGCCTCTGGGATCATTCTGGTCGTGTTCCAGAACCCAGATGTAGCAAGGCCAAGCATTGGGTAAATAAGACAAGTGGCGCATGGTCCTCATGGACTGGCGTGCGCCACATGTATTAAGAACCCAATGGCTGGCCCTTGCTTCTTAGCTTAGTCCTGGCCTCTGCTGGATCCCCACACTGTTTATGGGGTTTTCTGTCTGTTTTACTTCTGTTTGGTTTGTTGCTATACTCTGTAACTGTATATAGCCTGTGATATTCAACTGCGTGGTTTGTCCTGGGTGTGCACTGGTCCATTCCAGAGCCCAGAGGGTTGAGAACAGAGTTTGTGAGCTTGAGCTCACTGCAGTGCGCCAGCAATGGGTGGCGTGCGCCAGTGGTCTTAGCATGCACTAGTCAAACCAGTGCATGCTGATACGTTGCATGCGCATGTTACCCCGTGGCAACACTCCGCTTTGTTCAAGGCACTCACGAAGTGCTTGTTCTCAATCTATTATACATTGTTCATGAATCATTCACCTTCAATCACATTTGCCATGTAAATGCAACTTGCCATTTGTTAATCCTTATTAACTGTTCCCCCCCGCCCTAACCGGCTAATAAATGATCAAAGAGAGAAAAATGCAAATATTTTACAAAATGCTTGAGTAGAGACCAATCTCTGGATTGGGCGAGAGGGTGCCATGAAACCCTTCCTCCGTAGAACCTGGCTCCTCAACCTCCGGATATCTGCGACGACGGCCCGGTCGGTCTACAAGCCTTTAAATCAAACAAGCGTGAACAAAAACGTTTTCAAACCGGTTTCTTGGGTATTTTCCGCAAAACCGGTGGCGACTCTCTCAAAAACAAACATTTTGTCATGCTTTCAAACAAAAGCGGCGCAAACCGAAAACGCGGGATTTTTAGGGGCGTGTGCCCGATTCTGCTGGGGATCATTGCATTAATTGAAATTTGGAAATTAATACATGCTTGAACAATTTTCAAAAGTCTGTCAAAACGGTATGCTCTGCGCTGCTGAAGAACGGAATGGTAACGTAACAGGATTCTACATCCGACCAATCCGGACTGGGGCTTTACTATTGTTCACCTGTGTAGTTTTCTCCAAGTTTTGATTAATAAAAGTGAGCCAAGCTTGAAAAAGGCATTTTCTCAAACATTGCGTTTCTCTCTCTCGAAATCATTCCTTGTCGCGTCCCGTTGAGGTGTTCTGGGTAACCGGCACAGTTTACTGGAGCCCAGGGTCCTCGAACGCCCAACAACCTTGGACGATGATGAGTCGTAATACCGTTCGACCATTGCTCTGCTTCACGCGTTGCTTTGGAAGGTATACCGCGACTCTAGTCAGAGGAACCCCTTTAAGCCAAAACCGGCCTCTCCATGCGTACAAAGCAATAGAACCTTTCAAACTAAGACAGGAACCTGCAGGGTAGGATTTACTTGCATCTAACACCCATAACCTGTCTACGTGTTATTGCTTTCCGTATCGCATGTCTGTATATACATCCATACCGTTTTGCGTAAGAGCATGCTAGGGCGGCTTTTAGGTCTGTCTGTCTGGCAAGTCTGTCTCGTCCCTATTAGGACGCCGTTTGGACCAATGACGAGTCGTGCATCTTGATGATGCATGTTATCAACCTTTTAAGTTCCTTGAGTCAAAGAGACTTCGAGAAATCGAGACCTCCTAGGTCCTTGTCTAAATCTGATCAAAGTTTCAAACAGAAACCTGGGAACTACAAAGAGCATGCCGTGATACTTACACCGCTCCGGTCATAAGTGTTAAACACTTACACCATTCAAGGCTCCGGCACAGTGCTGCTTATGCCACTTTGGTCATGGTATCACGACATCCGTATCAAGTTGTTCCATTCCAAATTTTGAAACTTTAAGAAAGGAATAGCCGGAGACTTAGGCTGTTTTGACATCTCTTAGTTTTAGTCGATTCAAACAAGGATACACTGTCGAAAAAAAATCCGAGGATCACAGCGTCGTCCTAAAACTTCGCGAGATGGACTTGTTTGCTAGTTGTAGAGTCTAGGAGGACACCGACGACGTCTACGTATGCATTGCATTCTAACTGTTGCAGGAACATCACTGCCCTGGGCACATGCCCCTAAAAATCCCGCGTTTTCGGTTTGCGAAAAGTTCGGTTTGCGCCCTTTTGTTTGAAAGCATGACGAATTGCTGTTTTGAGAGAGTCGTCACCCGGGTTTTGCGGAAAATACCCAAGAAACCGGTTTGAAAAACGTTTTTGTTCACGTTTGTTTGATTTAAAAGGCTTGTAGACTGGACCGTCGTCACCTTCGATATCTGAGGTTCGGGAGCCAGGATTCTGAGGGAAGGTTTCATGGCACCCTCTCGCCCAATCCGGAGATCTCTACTCGGGCATTTTGTAAAATATTTGCATTTTCTCTTTGATCATTTATTAGCTAGTTAGGGCGGGGGGAACAGTTAATATGGATTAACAAATGGCAAGTTGCATTTACATGGCAAATGTGATTGAAGGTGAATGATTCATGAACAATGTATATAGATTTGAGAACAAGCACTTCGTGAGTGCCTTTGAACAACTCGAGTGCGCTGCCACTGGTAACATGCGCAACGACAAAGATGCAATCGGTTTGACTAGTGCATGCTAAGACCAATGGCGCACGCCACCCATTTGCTGGCGCACTGCAATGAGCTCAAGCTCACAAACTCGATTCTCAACCCTGCAGGCTCCGGAATGGACGGTGCACACCTGTGACAAACCACGCAGCTTGAATATCACGGGCTATATCGCTAAGAGTATAGCAACAAACCAAGCGAAGTAAAGCAGGTAGTAAAACCCCATGCGGGCAAGGGAGACCAGAGAGCTAGACTGTAAGAAGCAAGCGGCGGCCATCGGGTTCTAATACATGGCGACGCCACCCACGAGACCGTCGCCACTTGTCTTATTTACCCAATGCTTGCCCTTACATCCGGTTTCGGAACACGCACCTAATGATCCTGAGGCCTTCTAAAAGCAGGAATAACCGAACAACTATATATAGCTCTAAATTACGTAAGAGGCTGTCGTTATTGTGTATGCTCACAAAGATGATGAATGGCAAGATATAAAGCATAAAATAAGGATCGACCTTATTCACCGAGTAATCGCCCGATTCTGAATACGTTTCCATCGCGACGCCACTCAACGACACAGATATGTCGTGGCTCTCGCATGTATCCCAAAAGGTCGCAGCCCCCGCCAGTGCGTCGCGCACCAACACGGGTGACGCATATTAATAACCGCGCGCTGGTCCTTTGCTCACACGATTTTTATGACCTGCTGGTTTTAGGGCCAGGACGGGTATTGATTACGGCCTCGCCAAGCCCCTCAGTGATCAGAAAACTTGATACAAAGGTGTTATACCTTTGGTTTCTTTGAGTTTGATGGTGTGTTTTGAGCTTGAGCTTGAGCTTGAGGTTGCAGGGATGGATGATGAGTGTTTGGCTGTGGATGATGTTTAAAAAAGGGGGCTGCTTGCTTACTCTTTCAAGTGGTGGAAGAAGAGAAAGCAAGAAACCAAAGGAGAGAGATAGAGAAAGAGACTTGGGAACTCTCTTTTTGTAACCTTGTAACCCTTTGAAAGAGCAATGGAGGGGGGTATATATAGGAGGTGAGGGAGAGAGAGGGGTGTAACCAGCTGGTTAGGGGCTGACCAGCTGGACTGGTTCCTTAGCCCTTAAGCCTTCACTCTTATTGGGTGAGAAAAAAGGTGATGGGATGGGTGTGTAAGAGATGTCCCCGGTCAAAAATTGCTTTTTCGTCTGATTAAAAGGTTCCCACGTGCTGTAGACCCCTAACCATGGCTTCGTGAAAAACACAAGTTTGACCAGAGTTTGATCAAGGCGTGCGCCACTAATTGGGCGTGGTGCGAGAGAAGTTGGACAAATGTTTCGATGACACGTGGCAAATCACCGGCGTACGCCAGTTGAGTACCAGTGTAAGCAAGTAGGGTTTTGCTGTGGCCATTTGGTTCAAGGTTATAGAATTTGAAAGGGATCTGAAAGGGGTTTGGAATGCTCAAAGCTCAAACATACTAACACTTCCGGGGTGTTCTTGATCTGTTTCATCATCGGGGAATCAAATACCGTACGTAAACTAATTTGGAAAGTCCAAAATAAGGTGTCTACAGTAACCCCCCTTTGACGGCACTTGGAGGACCATTGACTTGGTACAAGTAACGTCAAAGGTTTCTAGACACCCTTTAAGGCTATCCAGAATAGAACATGCTAGTAAAGTAGACACGCATATTTAAAGAACCTGACTGATTGAAAGGGAACGAAAGTACCGCCGCTTGTTGATTTGAACGGACAGGAAGACCATCACTTGTTGGGGATAAGTTGAGTGGTAGATCGTTGCTTGATTGAATTGGGAGAACAGAACAAGCTGGGAGGCGGACTCTCCTGGGGATAATCTTCTCTCGGAGTCGTTGATTTGAAATTGGACGGGCGGACCGTCGTTGATTTGAACCTGGACGGGCAAACCGTCGTTGATTTGAAATTGGATGGATGAACCGTCGTTGATGTGAAGTTGGACGGACGGACCATCGTTGGTTGATTGGACAGAACAGGCTGACTTTGAGGTTGACTCCCCTGGGGAATAATGGGTTGCAAACGAATCGTCACTGCGTGGGGATCAAACCTTTCTTCGGCACACAAAGAAACTCCAACAATCACGGGTAGGTCGCGTCAGGGAGGTTAAATTCCATCGGTTGGGAATCAGAGCCAATCTCCTTATCAAGGACCATCCGAGGCAGAGCAATGGGACTGCTGGAAGATGTGTTAATGGTGAGACCGCAGTGGATTTGAAATTGGACGGGCAAAGCAATAAGACCGTCGTTGATTTGAGATTGGACGGCGAACCGTCGTTGATTGGACGGGCGAACCGTCGTTAATTTGAGATTGGACGGGCGAACCGTCGTTGATTGGACATTGGACGGGCGAACCGTCGTTGATTGGACATTGGACGGGCGAACCGTCGTTGATTTAAGATTGGACGGGCGAACCGTCGTTGATTTGAGATTGGACGGGCGAACCGTCGTTGATTTGAGATCGGACGGGCGAACTGTCGTTGATTGGACATTGGCCGCTGATTTGAGATTGGATGGGCGAACCGCCGTTGATTTGAGATTGAGCGGCGAACCGTCGTTGATTAAGCCGGCAACATGGCGTGTCGATCGCCATTTGATTTGAGGGCATACATGGCTGATCGTCGTTGATGGATTGAGAGCGACATGGCCGATCGCCGCTGATTGATTGGAAGGACGACATGCCGACGTCGTCGTTGATGGATCGGTAGAACATGGAGCGATCGCCGCGATCGTTGATTGATGGAGGGCGACATGGCATCGTTGATTGATTTGATTTGAGCAGCGACATGGCTGATCGTCCGCGATGACTTGGCTGAACATGGCTGATCGTCGTTGATTGATTTGATTTGAAGGACGACATGGCTGATTGTCATTGATTGATTGGAAGGGACGACATGGCTGATCGTCGTTGATTTGATCCAAGTATCCCAAGGAGAGATTACTCTTAAAAATAGCATGGATATTGGTAAGAAGGACTGCTGCTGAGGAAATAATTACAGCCGTGGACAGATAGATCGTCGCTGCTGGGGATTAAACCTTCTTCGGCACAAAGAAACCCAACAATCACGGGTAGGTCGCGTCAGGTAGGTTAAATTCCATCTGTTGGGAATCAGAGCCACTCTCCTTATCAAAGACCATCCGAGGCAGAGCAATAAGACTGTTGGAAGATATGCTAAAGGCTGGACTAAAGCAGAGGTAGCCATTCAGGACAGACGAAACGTCGCTGTAGAGCGACTGAGCGGCTGCTTTCGATACTGGGTTAGAGTGCTTTGGCATTTGATAGATTTTTCCTGCTTTCAACATTTAACATACAATATGCAATGACATGTATACTGAATTGAATGCGCAAACTAAAAATGCAGATGCAGACTAGGGCGGCTTCTAGAGGATGACAACCTAAAATGACCATAGCCATAAGAGCTACATAGAGCAACACTACCACTTTAGCCCCAGCTTAGGGATACGAGAGTATTAGACAATCAGCAGCCGAAGGTGTGCAGTTGAAAGAAAGGTACATAGAAAAGGGCGGCTTGCGCCGAAGAGTCTTCAGAGACTCAAAGGAGAAATCTAAGAGAGAAAGAAACCTCATCGGTGAAAGCCTCCTCAAAAGGAAAAGATGGGAGCGGAGCCCCAGGTACTTCAAGGAGTCCAGGAGTGACGACAACGACGAGAACGAGGCCGAGCTCTATCATTGAGGACTACCACTGAGCTCTTTTACTTTACTATCCTTTGCTTTTGAGATTTGAGCCTGCGTGCCCATGTAGATAGACTTAGCAGCGGGCCACCGTGCCCTAGTTGACATTAGCAGGAGAAGCATGGGCCTGTGCACCCCTTGATTTCTGGGCGGATGTGCCTCGTAAATATGCTTTTGCTTGGGCCGTTGAGCCTTAACATGCGTGATGTTCCACCATTGTTTCATGGATATTGTTAGTAGCAAATAAAAGTTGCATTTTCTGGTTTTATTAGTTCTCTTTGGGAGAATTAATAACAGAAAGCCTAAAACCAACTACTACTATCCAACTTGCATTGACGAATGATCTGAGTTGACAAATAGACGCGCGTATATGTACGAATTTGCCTAGCTCGAACGAAAAGGAACGAAGAGCCCCAGAAGAATGCGCAAGCTCTTTGACACAAGAAATATTGGGCATTAATGAGCCTAAACTCGAATATCCCTTAAACAGGTGAAACTGACACTTGCAAAAGGTCAAATAGATGTACAATGGCTCTGCACGAAAAGATAAAACCGAGAAAAAATCCCAAAATGACAATGGATTGAAAATTGGAAAAAATGTCCCAAAAATGGACAAAAGGCGCCAAAGATGACTCATATAAGTCCCAGACCGACCCCCGTACAGTCACATTAGATCCGTATGACGTGTATGGTATGACAAAACTCGGCAAAAGCCCTTAAAACCAATTCGAGGCACCGAAACCTTGGTTATAACTTGAAATACCCCCTTGGAGGTCCGAAATCTTTGTTAGGCGCGATGGTTGCCAACTATTGTCTGCTACAAGAATTGAAGAAGCGCGCGCAGATTTGAGACCAATGCGCATCACTTCGAACAACTGTGCATGAGCCTCAAACTAGCGCGCGTAACTGAAAAGCCGCTGCAACTGTTCAAACTAGACTTTGCTGAACTTAAAATAAACTGTGAGCCGTTAGGCTTCTCAAGCATTTTGTTCTATTTTTCATGCTTTAAATTATTTTAAGGCTTTTGCTCAGCTTTGAAATTGAAGCAGTAGTTTGCATTAAAGTTGAAAGATGAAAGGTTCCCCCTTCTGATTCTCCAATGAAGTTTTGACTTTGTTCTCGACTCTGCTCGACCTTTGATGTGGACCTCAAAATGTCAAACCATGAATCAAGTTGATAGAATATGACCGGGTCTCAAGATGAGACTGCCTACGTATCCCTTTTCAAGGAATCAGGTCAAAACGTAGTTCAGGCCAAGGTTCACTCGTGTGTTTTATCTCTCCTTTTACGCTCTAACTTTTGCCTAGAACCGCCTTTTTAGGTTTTCGGTCTAGCGAGCTTTTGACTTTTTGCCTACTTATTTTTTTCCTAGACCGCCTCCTTAGGTTTTCGGTCTAGCAGGCTTGCTCTAACTTTTGCTTGGCACCGCCCACCCTTGTGGTTTTCGGTCCAACGAGCATCTCTCAGGGATAGAAGCGCTTGAGTTGATCCAGGTTGACTAGAGTGTTGAATTTGTTGCCATCGAGATCGATGAGCTTAGCAGCATCCCCAGATAGGATGGTCTTGATAATGTAAGGCCCAGAGCACTTCGACCGGAACTTCCCGCGTGGGTCAAACAACGGAGCACGAATTTCCTTGGTGACCAATGTATCGAATTTTGTCATCGTGGAGATCGATGATTTCTGGTTATACCCCTAGATAGAGCGGCTTTGATAACACAGGGTTCAGAGTGCTTTGGTTGACATGCCGTGCTCCGGGCTGTTTTGTACATTTTCCGTCTTTATACTTGGCGGAATGCCGCTGCTGTTGCTGCTTTGAACATGAGCTTTTAAGCTTTTGCTTTACATGGTTTGGACTCCGGTAGCTGCGGAATTGACTTCTTTATCTCAGGATCAACGCCAAGCGTGTCTTTGTAAAACCATGCCAAAAAAACATTGATGAATTTTTCGAGCGTGCACACCAAGTGTGTCTTTGTGAAACCATGCCAAGACGTTGATGAATTCTTCAAGTATGTCTGACCGAGCGCCATGCTCCTATAGGGACTGGATTGAGCCAATTTGAACCATTCGGGGGTCTACTTCATCTTTCAAGTTTATTGAAGTTACTTCTTCTTTTAGTAGGCTGAGCATGCCTTTCGTCTTCCCTTTCGGCGAGGGAACACATTTCCTTGGGAATGTTCCCATCGAAATCTATCCCTTCGTCGTCAGGGTTGACACAGTTTATTCAAAGGTCAGCCAAGTACTTTAAAGCAGGATAATGCATATCATAAAAGCCCCAGGGTTTGTCAAGTTCAAAAGAAGAGACAAACTAAAATAGAAGTTACGACATGGAGGGCCAAGAGGCACAAACTCCGACTCAGAGCTAGACTTAGACAGACGTAAAAGACTCCGCGTCAGACTTAGATGTGTCGCCAATGCAAGTTAGACGCAGTTTGAAAATGCAATATTTAAAAGCTACTTTTAACTTCTGCGATGAGAGGGGTAAAGCCCTCGAGAGTGACAAGCCCAAGCATCGGCACTTCTGCTTCTTCAGCATCTTCGACCAAACCCACTTGGGAGAACAGCAACTCCAAACTCCCTTGAGTGAAGGACCTCTGCCAGTCAGTCTTCTCCCTTGATTGAATAAGCTTCCTCTTGAATTTTTCCTTTGAGGACTCTTCATCACTATCAGCCCAGGTGTCGGGAGAGAAGGCCTCAATTGCACCACCTACAGCCACCAGGTTAACCTCAAGTTCGGATGGGGTGGATAGGGTTGGTTTGGTTTGATTTGCTGGGACAATATAGAGAGTTGGGTTGAACATGGTGGAGTTAGGCTTGATTCGAGTGGAGATGAGGGATATCTGGCTGACATGTGGGCTGGAATCATGCTGAGGTATGGAGTTGGAGGTGACATTGGCCTTTGATGCGAGCGGGGCTGGAATGATGCCATTGTCAATGAGATCTTGGATGGTAGCAGGCGTCGGTGAGATGGCCAGGCATCTGGTGGTAGGTACAGAAAATGTTAGGATTGTGGGAAGCCGGGAATTTTCGAGGTGAAGGAGTTGGAAGGAGTGGCTTGATGAAACCTGCTTCGAGAAGCTTCTCATAAACTGAGGACAAAGGTGCGGGGAAGTGGGAGAAGATCCTTGGTCGGGTTTTGCAATTGGGACGAGGATTGGCGGAACTTTTACCCACTCGCCCGCTGTACAGCGTTACGCTATCAATGGAGCACACTCTTTTGGGATTGGACCGGACCTCATCAATGTGTGCGCTTTTCCTTTCAATACCAGTTTCGGATAGGGAACCATCATCCTTCTTTTGGTGAGTTTTGGCCTCATGGAATTCAGTCAGGTCTTTGAACACGTCTTTTGAGCACAGCTTGATTCCAATTGCAGGAGTGTGGCATGCTTGATCAGTATTAAACCCCAGACTCGGCTTTGACATGGCGGAGGTAAAAAGGTCAACCAGCCCCTGGACCATAATCATTTGCTTGTCCATTTTGTGACCCAGTTCCTCTACAGCCTTCTTTAGCTCAGCCAACTCTGTTTGTGTTGCCATTCTGGATTGATGGTCGAGGAAGGTAATATGGCTTTGGAAGTAACAGTGAACCTGCTGGTGATATCGCTGTATTCGATTGAGTGGCAAGCCTTTACAAAAACCCTGGTAGACACTCCCAAGTAGGTCTGGCTCTTCCCTTCGGTGAAATGGCCTAGAGCTTTGGACAGCAAAGTAAATGAAAACTCAGTGATGTTCCTGCAACAGTTAGAATGCAATGCATACGTAGACGTCGTCGGTGTCCTCCTAGACTCTACAACTAGCAAACAAGTCCATCTCGCGAAGTTTTAGGACGACGCTGTGATCCTCAGATTTCTATCCTTGTTTGAATCGACTAAAACTAAGAGATGTCAAAGCAGCCTAAGTCTCCGACTATTCCTTTCTCAAAGTTTCAAAATTTGGAATGGAACAACTTGATACGGATGTCGTGATACCATGACCAAAGTGGCGTAAGCAGCACTGTGCCGGAGCCTTGAATGGTGTAAGTGTTTAACACTTGTGACCGGAGCGGTGTAAGTATCACGGCATGCTCTTTGTAGTTCCCAGGTTTCTGTTTGAAACTTTGATCAGATTTAGACAAGGACCTAGGAGGTCTTGATTTCTCGAAGTCTCTTTGACTCAAGGAACTTAAAAGGTTGATAACATGCATCATCAAGATGCACGACTCGTCGTCATCGGTCCAAGCGGCGTCCTAATAGGGACGAGATAGACTTGCCAGGCAGGCAGGACCTAAAAGCCGCCCCTAGCATGCTCTTCATAGCGGTATGGATGTATGCAGACATGCGATCTGAAACTTAATAACACGTGAGCGAGGTTATGGGTGTTAGATGCGAGTAAATCCTACCCTGCGAGGTTCCTGTCTTAGTTTGAAAGGTTCTATTGCTTTGTATGCATGGAGAGGCGGTTTGGCTTAAAGGGTTCCTAAGAGCTAGAGCGCGGTATACCTCCCAAAGCAACGCGTATAGCAAAGCAGCGGTCGAGCGGTATTACGACTCATCATCGTCAAGGTTGTTGGCGTTCGAGAGACCAGGGCTCGATAAAAGCATGCTTAGGTTACCCAAAACACCTCAGCGGGCTAAGTATCACCGATGCAAATGGAAAGCGACAAGGAATGATTGAGAGAGAAACGCAATGTTTGAGAAAATGCCTTTTTCAAGCTTGGCTCACTTTTATTAATCAAAACTTGAAGAAAAACTACACAAGTGAACAATAGTAAAAGCCCTAGTTCGGATTGGTCGGATGTAGATTACGTTACCGTTCCGTTCTTCAGCAGCGCGGAGCGTACCATTTTGACAGACTTTTGAAAATTGTTCAAGCATGTATTAATTTCCAAATTTCAATTAATGCAATGATCCCAGTGATCGCCACTTGTGGGCTACGCCCCTAAAAATCCCGCGTTTTCGGTTTGCGCCCTTTTGTTTGAAAGCATGGCGAATCTTTGTTTTGAAAATGCGCCACAGGGTTTTGCGGAAAAATACGAAACGATTTGAAAAAGCGTTTTTGTTCACGTTGTTTAATTTAAAAACTTGTAAGTGGGCCAGTCGTCGCCGATATCGAGTTGGGGAGCCGAGATTACGAGAGGAAGGGTTTCATGGCACCTCTCGCCAATCAGTAGGTCTCTACTCGGGCATTTTGTAAAACATTTGCATTTTCTCTCTTTGATAATTTATTAGCCAGTTAGGGCGAGAACAGTTAATAAGGATTAACAAATGGCAAGTTGCATTTACATGGCAAAATGTGATGGAAGGTGAATGATTCATGAACAATGTAAAATAGATTGAAACAAAGCATACATGAGTGCCGAACAAAGCGAGTGCGGCGCCGCGAGGTAACATGCGCATACAGCGTATCGGCATACCTTTGGTTTGACTAGTGCATGCTAAGACCACTGGCGCACGCCACCATAACTGGCGCACTGCGGTGAGCTCAAACTCACAAACTCTGTTCTCAACCCTCTAGGCTCTGGAAGGACCAGTGCACACTCAGGACAAACCACGCGATTGAATATCACATACTATATCACGATTCTGATCTGAACAAACCAAGCGAAGTAAAGCAGGAGCGAAAACCCCATAAGCGGTGTAGGGATCCGGCGAGCGAGACTAAGCTAAAGCAAGGGCGACCATTGGGTTCTTAGCCATGTGGCGCCACGCCCGATCCATGAGACCATGCGCCCTTGTCTTATTTTTAGCAATGCGGCAAACTACATCTGGGATTACGGAACACGACGAGAATGATCGAGAGGCCTTACAAAAGCAGAATAACTTGGATAACAACTATATAGCTCTAAATTATAGAAGACTGTAAACTGGTTATTAGGTATGCTGCATGGTGATGAATAGGCAAAATATAAAGCATAAAATAGAGATCGACCACTTATTCCACAGGCGGAAATCGCCCGATTGCGAGATAGCTCTGGCGGCGCCTTACGCCAGCTCAACGGCCCAGGCGCCACGCGTATCGTGCCTCGAGGCAGAATCCCAAAAAGGTCCCGTCCGCGCCCGGTGCGTCGCATGACCACGAGTGGCGCCGCAGCGTATTAATAACCGGCGGCGCGGTCCTTTGCTCACCGCGATTTTTATGACCCGCTAGCTTTAGGGCCAGGGGTATTGATTACCGGCCTTGGCCCTGCCAGCCCCCCTGCATGGTTTCTGGAAAACAGTACAAAGGTGTTATACCTTTGGTTTCTTTGAGTTTGATGGTGTGTTTTGAGCTTGAGCTTAAGCTTGAGGTTGGATGGATGGATGATGAGTGTTTGGCTGTGGATGATGTTTAAAAAAGGGGGCTGCTTGCTTACTCTTTCAAGTGGTGGAAGAAGAGAAAGCAAGAAACCAAAGGTGAGAGATAGAGAAAGAGACTTGGGAACTCTCTTTTTGTAACCTTGTAACCCTTTGAAAGAGCAATGGAGGGGGGTATATATAGGAGGTGAGGGAGAGAGAGGGGTGTAACCAGTCAAAGAGGCTGGTGTCTTACCCCTTAAGGCTTCCCTCTCATTGGATGAGAAGAAAAGGTGATGGGATGGGTGTGTAAGAGATGTCCCCGGTCGAAAATTGCTTTTTTGTCTGATTAAAAGGTTCCCACGTGCTGTAGACCCCTAACCATGGCTTCTGCATGCTAAAAACACAAGTTTGACCAGAGGTTTGACTGGCGTGCGCCACGAAATGAGTGGCATGCGCCAGTGGAAGTTAGACAAATGCTCGATGACTGACACGTGGCAAATCACCGGCGTACGCCAGTTGAGTACCAGTGTAAGCAAGTAGGGTTTTGCTGTGGCCATTTGGTTCAAGGTTATAGAATTTGAAAGGGATCTGAAAGGGGTTTGGAATGCTCAAAGCTCAAACATACTAACACTTCCGGGGTGTTCTTGATCCGTTTCATCATCGGGGAATCAAATACCGTAAGTAAACTAATTTGGAAAGTCCAAAATAGGGTGTCTACAAACAGGAACAATCAAAAGGTTACGTATCGATGCCGGACACGTATTGAACACTTGCTGGATACTACCACTCTCCGGACACGCTCCAAACATGTTTTCGGCACCCAAATCTATAGTGTCTTAGGAGTATTATTTTTCAACTTTTTTCCTTTGGAAACTCGGGACACTATAAAAATGCTAAGACACACTCGAGACACTCGATCGGGAAAAAAAGGGGAAAATGACAGCCAATGACGTGTTTTGATAATTAATACCCACCAATGACATTTTCGCATTAACAAATGTTCTTAGCTTGTATTTAACAGGTATTAGTCATCATTTTCCAAAAAAACAGTCAAGGGCATTAGACAAAATAGTAGACTTTAATTAAAACACAAGTAACTCTTACTTTGGAAATTAACTAAAGTGTCCTACTATTATTTTTCAACGTTTGTTCTTTGGAAACTCTAGGGACACTATAAAAATGCTAAGGCACACTCGAGACACTTTAGAAAAAAAGAAGTCAAGGGCGTTAACGAAATAGTGGACTTTAATTAAAACACAAGAAAGTCTTACTTTTGTGTGACGGGTGATGATTTGTTGTGGTTTGTTGATTATAAAGACACATAAATGATAAAAATGCTTTTTGTTGAAATATTTTTTTGAACGATGTAGCGATAAATATGACTCCAAGTACATATGCTGTAAAATATTCTCTATAAAGGGAAGTAAAGGGAGTGTATTGTATATTAAGAAAATTGAGGGCAATTTGGTACTTTATGCAAATTAACAATATATGGGGTTGGTACTGAGAAATTAAGGGGTGTGAATAGAATTCACCTCAAACTAGGAATATGGGCTAGAGATTAATAAATGAGTCATAAATCTTCAATACAAAGGTTTTTTTTTTTTTTTAATCCGCCTTCAATCTAAAGTTTTATTCTCTATTTTTCTAGATGCGTTTGTTTCCAAATTAAAAATAGGCCTGGGAACAGCGAATAGTGCAGTTCTAGGCCTTGTGCGGGCGTGCCAGGATTGGATTGTAGTCCAATTTCGTGCTAAGGCCTGGATGCCTCAGATCTGACTTCTTCTAGAGTGATTGCGTACGACCTAAGGGGTGAGGTTGTATGGTGGTTCGTGGTTTGCCTTTGCGGGATAAGGATTTAGAATTTTCCTAACCGTTGTTAGAAAATGGAAAGAAAAAGAAACAAGGTGCGATGAAATTAAAAGAACTTCATTAACAGCTTAACGAAGTTGGTACAAGGAAATAAAATATCAACTAGGCATGACTAGTGTGATGAAAGATAAGAACATTTGCTGGAAATGTAAAGACAATTGAAAGATAAATTGGGTAAGTCATGGGCTTAATGGTCGTGGACCTTTGCCAAGGCCTTCAAAATTGTAATTTATAGGAGCTACAGGCCTTGAGTTGCTTCAAAATGCTCCAATGCATGGCTGCCATGTGGCCTTCTAGCAGAGGCTTGGGCTTGAGCAGCTTCGAAATGCTCCAATGAGGGGTTGTTCCCTGAACAAAACGTGCCTTTTACTCCAAGAAAATGGCAAAGGCCTGAGAAGTCCTTCTTCTTTGCATAAAACTTTGTAAAAGGGCAAAAAAATTCTCAGTCTCTGCAACATCCAGGCCATTTCAGCTCTTCAACACTCAAGCCACTGCTTGAATGGACTCCTTCCGGGCCCACTACAGCTTTTCCCAGGCCTTCCTACCATTTTATTGGACCTTGCACCTCTTGTGGGCCCTCAAATCCTCTAAACTTGACTCCTTATGGAAGAAGGATCGAGAAACAAAACATCAAGCAGACCTGGGTGAGCTGCTTGTGAGCAGCTTGCTTAGGTTTGCAAGAGTCATTCACTAGCATCTCCAAGGGTTGCATGTACGCCACCTGTCCGTGGCTTTGCTTCATGCTGAAGGCTGGGGTCCATTTAGATCTTGAGCTGTTTGAAAGCAACTTACCCAGATCTGGCCATCAGGAACATTTTAGGCCTTTGAGCTGCTTACAATCACCATTAAGCAGCTTGCTAGAGAGAACCTTCTAGACCTTTGAGCTGTTTGTGGCTGCTTGTGTAGGCCTAAGCTGCTTGTGAGCTGCTTGAGATGTCTCCATGCATGGCTGCCATGTGTCCCAAGCCTTACTTCATGCTGAAGGATGGTGGCCATCCAGACCTCGAGCTGCTTGTAAGCAGCTTAAGGCCTCTTACTTCCAGTGGAGGCCCATATGCAATGTTTCTAAGAAGCAGCCCACACAATACTTGGGCCTAAATTTGAGGTGCAAGATAGGTCTTAGTCCATTGTAAGCCTTCTGAGCCCAAGCCTGGAGAAAAACCCAAACTTTAATTGATTTGGACCTACTTGAAGGCCTTGTCATTTCTTAGAACTGGGCTAGGCCTGGATGAAGTGCTCAAGCCTAGTGGGTCGACTTCAAGACCTTGGCCAGCCTTGGGCCTAATTTTATGGAAGAGATATCTTAAGCCTTAGTATATTTCAAACATTTGCAAGCTCAATTGGTCCTTTAGCATTCATATCAGGCCAACTGGCTTATTTACAAGGCTTCTCAAGGCTTGAGATTAGCATTCAAGGCCACCTTCTAACCAACCAATTGATCTTCTGAATTTTGGCCAAAAATGAGTGTAAACAAGATGGAATGGAGATCTCCATTTCAAAGAATAAGATTGAAATTCAATCAAAACCCAAACTTAGTGGTTTATAATTGCTACGTCATATTGCCATAACAAGTTTTAAAACCTCGTTTGACTGCTTTCAAAATTTACATAAGAATCATCGATATGTCGGTACTATTGCTCCATCATTGATTAAGACGGAGAACTCTAATCCATCTACAAAATTTAGAGGATTTAAATTGTTCAAATGCTCCATTAGTTTTCTATTTGAATCGTATAATTTTGAAATATAACATTTTCGATATCCGATAATTTAACTAGCATTCCACCTGACCCAACCCCCATTCTCACGGTTATTTTGAGAAATTAGAGGTGTTCTTTGACAAATTCTTGTGCCATCATTGATTTCTCATAATTTAAGGGTGCGTTTGGTTGGATGGAATGGAATGTGAATAGAAATGGAATTAAGAATGAAATAGAATTGGAGGAATTGAGAATGCAATAATCATTCCCATTCTCATGTTTGGTTGTGCTTAAGAATAGTCATTCTCATCTCCAATGGAATAGTGTAACAATAGTAATTTTTTTGAGTGACAATAGTAATTTTTATAGTGGCAATAGCATTTTTTGGAGTGGCAATAGTAATTTTTTGTGTGGCAATAGTGAATGTTGGAGTGGCATTAGTAATTTTGGTGTGAAAAAAATGGAATAACAATTCCTTAGTTTTTTGGATGGAATGACAATTCATTTACTAAGGTGAATAGTGATTCCATTATTTAATGGTAAACCAAACATTGGAATAAGTAAGTCATTGGAATGACTATTCCATTCTAACATTGATTCCATCCAACCAAACATACCCTAAGGGAATTGATTTTGGCACCCCCCAAATTGATAACCACATTCCCTGGGGGAGTGCCAAAATCAATTCCATATTGGCACTCCCCATATGGAATTGATTTTGGCACTCCCCTTTGAAAGTGCAGTTATTAATTTGAAGAGTGTCAAAATCACTTCCCAAATTTAATTAGCAGCACTAAAATTTTTGAGGGGTTTTTTGAGAAATTCTTGGTTTGATTTTGAATTGTTTTAGAGGTTGAATACCTTCGCTTACTTTTTTTTTTTTTGATCCGGAAAACATATATCATTAAAAAGCCAAGCGGCACTTACAGCAAAACCATCCAAATACACTGAAAGGGATACAACAATCAACCCATCACAAAAAAAATACTCAAGACAATAGGGACAAAGAGACGCAAAGTGTCTAGATCCTAAACTCGAGCCAAAAGCTCCTTACTCACCACCACTAAGGGCCGGGACACGAGAAGTTGGCAATCTATCCAACAGTCGCCTCGGGTTGGCGAAGAATCCAAACCAGTGACCAACACTACAAAACCAATGGAAATAGATAAGAATTAGCGGAATAGAAAATGCAGCACCGTGGATGAAACCACTAAGCCCGCCGGCCTGCTTCGGCCGAACCCCGCACGTCGCCGAATATTGAGGCACAAACGGGATCGCGAACCAAAACAAAGGAGATGATATCTCTGACGAGCCTCTG
Source organism: Rhododendron molle (assembly GCA_025413875.1). Taxonomy (NCBI): domain Eukaryota; kingdom Viridiplantae; phylum Streptophyta; class Magnoliopsida; order Ericales; family Ericaceae; genus Rhododendron; species Rhododendron molle. Next base: position 14,785,880 of record CM046395.1, on the reverse strand, counting down.
AGCATGGAGATCGAGGTAGAAATCCTCTTGGGCTAGAACTTTGATCAAACCACGACTACACGGCACCCGATGATTGCAAAAAACTCTTCAGCCTCTTCAAATCCCCAGGGTAAAAACCCACGGCTGAAAACAAGAACCCAGGCTCTAGGGCCAAGCCCCTGCCCTTCTTGAACCCCCTGTTCCGAAGTCAAGCTCCGGCGAGGTTTATTCGCTCACCGCCTCAACCCTCTAGATCCGGGGAACCATGGCCTGGTAACAAGCCTAACTGGGAAAACACCAGTCGGAGAAATCCGGACAAGCCGGAGAAAGAAAACAGAAAAGAAAAAACTGCAGAAACACCAAAACCCATTTACCTCCACCTCCATTAACCCCAAACCCTAAACACCCCACACCTTGCACCCCCGCACCACCACCATCGCCACCAAAAGATCTGAAAGGCTCAGTAGGAGCAAAGCTGAAGGAGGAAATCAAGCCAACGCCCAAACCACCAAGCCGGCCGCAAACCACGAAAATTCCCAAATCAGAGGGCGAGAACGCGAGTGAAGAAAGGCAAGAAAAAGGGTGGAGAGAGAGGGGAGCTGAAGGAGGGAGAGGAGAGGGGGAAACAAAACCGGGGAGAACCTCCCACCCGGAACCCTAATCGGAGGCGACTCGGCAGAGAATTAGAGAGAGAAAAAGAGAAGAGGACAATGAAGTTATCTAGGACTCTTCGCTTACATTTTCGCTTTACTATAAAGAGCACATATGAAGTCTACAGGAGGAAATATTTGAGTTTGGAACATCAATGTTGTATTTGCTTCTCTTTTTAAAAAGTATTTTTCAAAAGATTCATTCTAGATTCTCTCATACTTTTAATCATTTCTCTATCTATTTTTCTCCATTTATTATCCTTACTAATCTTTTAAAAAAAATTCAAAAAAAGAAGCAAACACAGCACAAATTCTGCCCACTATGGCCTTCAAGGCCGAGCTCCCATCCAACCTGTTACGTTATCCTCCGGTTTGGCCTAGTTTTGGACCGGTGTGGGTCCAAAACTGTTAGTTTTATAGCGGCTAATATCATTGAAATTGCAGTCGTACTAAAAAGTTTACTACTCCCCCTCAAAAGGACCATGAATTATTTTCACCTTCAATGGCGTAAAGCAATAATAATATCGAAAACATGAAATTACATCTCCTCCGGATGGTGCCACGTTATCACTCCCGCCCTTCATGTATATATGATGAATAAAGTTGGAGATTCTCGTAAATACTAACTTTTACTACTACTAGTACTTAGTTGTTGTATATACATTGGCAATATTAATGTGTAAGTGTAATTTTGGTCTGTCATTGAATTAATCTCGTAAATACTAACTTTTACTACTACTAGTACTTAGTATATTACGGTCCCACGCAATTTCCACGGTCGAGATCGTTTCCCTGTTAAAATTTCTACCGAGAATAGAACCGACAAAAGGTAGTAACAATTCCAAGAACCCTAATTTGTTTCTCTGTCGCAGTTTTTGAACTCCGCCTGAAGCGCTACGATAATCCATCCTCCAAACTCTTTCAGCTCGGAATTGCTCCAACAATCACTTACCAATGAAACGTCCCTCTTCGGTCGGAAACCCTGATACCACCGACTCCCTTGTAGGTTCTCTACTTCAATTTTCTCTCTCTCTCTCTCTCCACTTCATTGTAGCGTGTTATCTGTGCTCTTGAGCTTAAATTTTGCCCCTTTGGATTGAGCTATTAAATGAAAAGGAAAGGATTAGATTTTCTTGCAAAATCACTTTTTTGGATTGAGTTACTTTGGTTAAAAATAAAAAAAAAAGTGAAGAGATAAGTACAAAACAGATATTTTTTGACCGGCTAGTGTGATTTTGTGAGAAAGGGCTCCCCTTTCTTATCTCATTCTTTCTCGCAATCCACAGTGGTAGGATAGATGGTGGTTTTTAGATCTTGTGAATATCAATACCTGTGAGCACGTATGGAGCGGGGACAGAAGCACGATAGAAGTAAAGACCGGGTCTTGAGTTCAGTTGCTTGGTCTCCATTTTCGATTTCTCTAGTCAATCAGGACATGGTCCTTTGGTGAATATAGTTCCTCTTTGCAGTGATTTTTCAAATGTCGAACCACGTCTAGCAACAATGATCGTGCTAACTCTCTCTATTTTGTAAATTCGGAGATTTCTGAACGTTGGCTTCTACTTGCGTCATTCTGAATTCGTTTATTTTGTTTGAATTCTAAGCGCAAGTTTTCTGCTTCTCATAAGGTGACTGTGTGTCTTAACTTTCGATGAGAGTAGATTCTATTGTGCTTTCATATTTGGGGGGGATTACATGGGTTATTTTTGAGTGCGAACCAGAGATGCATTGGACGACGGGGTGCTGCCATTCTATCTTGAATCTAAGAGTGCGTGCGCACGGAAAGTAGAAAAATGATATAAGAAACCAGTTCTTGATACCACTGCCACTCATTAATTGGTTCACCAAAGTTGGAAATTTGTGAAGGCAGAAGCTATCTGTTCAAGTGATAGAATGATGCCACTGTCGACTTGGAGTGCTCAATATCTCCTATTCTGTCCCCATAGTGTACAGGGTTTCCAACTACATTGTACGCAGTTGTGAGCAGGGACGTTCTAATGTGTAGTGGTTAATGTCAATCTGGAAAAAAGTGTTGTAGTGATTACTGGCACAAATGTCGAGAAGATAAACTGTGAATAAGAAAATTTCTAAAAAAAAGAGGAAGGTGCAGCACTTTTTCATTGAATTTGTCGAATAACTAGATTCAGCTTAAGCTCAAAAGTTTGATATCTGCCTTCAAACATTTGTTCGTCGCTATAAATAAATGAGAATGTGCCAACGGACATCCCAATTATTGAGATTGCCTTCTCCAACAAAGAAAATTAAGGTGAAGTCTACTTAACAAAACTTATCAACATGTTATCTCTGAATACTACTGATCACATAGCCCCCCACCATCAGAGTTAGAATTGAATGTGATATGAGTTACCCACTTTGTATGATATCCTCAACCTAGGACTGCAGATTAAACATTGTGTCGGTGTGTGGTACTCCGGTACAATGCACTAAGTGGCTTTGTTAAATATCTGTCCACTGCTTCTTTCTTTCTTTTTTTCCCACATTGTAGTCGGAGGTTTCCCGATTCCTCATTGAGTAGTTTATTATTCTGCTGTGATTTTGCAGTTCCAGAGTAATAAACTAATAACGGAAGGATCTATTTTTGGCTTTCGCAAGGCAGAGCCATCTCAGCAGCAACCGATGATGACACCACCATTGGATATGCGTCGGGCTCAATTGTCTAGACAGCATGTGAGAGCTCTCAATGCCCAATTTGCAAGGTCTACTCTTTTTTATTCCACTCTCTCTGCTTTTGTTATAGTAGTTTGTCTGGTAAATAATTGGTCCATAGATTGTTGTTTTGAGAAATAGAGTCAGCTGTTAAGCTTTATCTTTCTGTTTTGGTTTTTCCCTTATGTATGGAATGTCAAACGTTAGATCTGTACCGAACAGTCACTCTCAAACGAGTTCAATTTTGTTCACCCACCTTTAAAAGTGGGTTAACATTACCCACCATGTTTCCGGTCCTTTTTTGGTGATAAGAACAGTTCATCTCTTAGAACATGATATTTAAACTCTGCCTAAAAAAAGAGAGCTCCATCTACATATGATAATCTCAACCGAACTGAAACCAAAATTCCCCCCCTGAACCATAACCGAAAATTTCCCTTGGGTATGGTTATGGTAGAGGAGATGCATTACCTATACATAGACTCCAATAGTTTAAATTCACCTAATAGACAAAGATAATCTATCATTTGACTTTGAACTCTCCGAACAGATAGAGATGAGAAGTGTAACTTATTCTTCTAACCAACCAAATCATGTACCCATGTGAGTCAGGTCCGGTCTTACTGAGCCATTTACTTATAGATTCCTTACAACTTTTGTGTTTGTGGCATACAGTTGCATCTTCTCCATGTTAGACAATTTGTGTTGTTTTTGGTAAACAGTTGGGTCCAAACACAACTACAGAATCACCCCGATGAACTTTGGGAAGATGGAGTCCAAGACTACCTGGCTCATGCTACAAACATAATGGTATTTTCCACAACTTATTTGGTAATTTTTGAGTTTTACAGCTCTTACTCTTTTTCCAGTTCTTTGACTTGTTATATCTGGCCCACTAGGTCAGTAACTCAGCAACCTATGTGCATGATCATATCACTTTTATCTACGTAGATGTGCATTCAAAGGATGTGTACAATAGATAGACTAACCTAATTTACGCTTGTAAAGTTCATGAAGCTGTTTCTGTCGCGGACGAATAAACCATGCATCTGTAGCTTAAAGCTGGAACACTAGGGATATTCTTTTGATCAGTTTCTGTATGTTTCAATGTTTCATCAAGTTGAAGGTTCTGTAATTAAGTCCTGATGGACGTTTTCTTACCAAGATTTGCTGTAAATCGATTGCCATGTTCTCATCTGAACCTACTATAGAAGATTTCTCGCGCTTGTTTGCTTGATTTCATTAGTTGTAATCTTGACAGTGAAACTTTTGAATAGGGTTCTTATTTTCTTCCATGTACTTTCTGCAGGAGAAATTTAATGACGTTGTTAGTTGGTTGAGAGCAAAGGCTTCTTGTAATGGAGAAAGTTTCTCTGCATTGGGATCTCACGCTGCTCCAAATAACCTTGTGCTTGAAAGTAAGGAGAACCAGATAAAATCATCTAAGGAGGAAACTGACTTTGCTCGACCTAGTGCAACTGCAGTCTTCGCTCCTTCATGGGGTTCTGGAGCTCTCTTCTCAAGTCAAAGCCCTTTCGCATTTGGTTGGTAAAATATTTTTTGGCAGCATTAAAGTCCTCCTTTTGAGGTCCACCCTAGGATACTACTTGTTGGGTGGTTGTAACTATGTCGTGTATTGATCCCAGTTTTATTTGTTCTGCAATTGCAATGTCTAGGGACTCTTGATGTTTTTATTGTCCACAACACAGTAACCTTAGAGCTGTGTACATGTTGACATGTTCCTTAATCCTCACTGATCTTATTATGACATCATTTATATTTGGTGATACTGTTATATTGTTAGTTCATAACCCCATCCCACTTGCATGAGAGGGTCCCATTGAGGTTGGACCTTTTAGTAGAAGGGAGGGCACAAATGGAAATGAGTGTCGAATAAGAAGATTGAAATTTTGTTGGATCCATAGCACATTTCTATAAACTGTAGTGTCAGTGATTTTTTACTTTTATTGTTTATTTCATGTTCTTGTTTGTAATTTGATTTATAAATCTTAGTGGTTTTATTTCAGGAAACCAGATCTCAGCTCCCTTAAACAATGATGCCTCAAATGAAGCTGATGATGGTGAGACATTGATTTCTTATATAACATTCTCATGATAATCATTTAGAATACTTTACTAACTATGAACATAAATTCATGATGTCAAAAGGGGCTTTTTAGCGGAGGAATATGTAATTCATTTCAATTATTCTCTTCCTTAGTTTTATGTGAAACTTATATCAGCCCGCCTTTCCTGGACAAGTATGCGGACCATTAAAAGTTTGGGTCACTCTAGTGAGATGGCCATTCACTGTTAGTGTTTTTCGTAGAACCTTAAGACCTTGACTCCTTTATTGAACAAACTGTCTGATGAATATAGGGTATGTGCTCTGCTCATGAATTCATTTTGTTTTAACTTGCTTTCATTTATTGGGAACTTCAGAAGACTTGCAGCAGCCTAGTAGCCCATCTGTGAAAAAGACTGAAGAGAAGGGTGTTAGTGTGGTACACGAAGTCAAATGTAAACTTTATGTGAAGGTAATCTATTTTTTAGCAATGAGTTATGTGAGATACTTATCTGCTTTATTGGAACTTTGACTTTCTTTTTGTTTCTATAGTTGAGTTGAATTTTTTGAACCTTTTTACTTCTTAACGTGTATACAAATCAATGTGCTTTATATTGTCAATTTATTTTATAATTCAACAATCTTCTAATACTCAATTTTTTCCTTTTTTAATCTTGCATTCGTTAGTGGGATCCTTATTTTTCTATACTTCCTATACACCATGAAAGCTGTTAATTTTGGAAAACCTAGAAGTTCTTCATGGGACCTCTATATCAAAACAACCACTAAAGATTGTGGGAAAAGATGCAACATTTTTATTTAAGGCACAAGGTTATGGAAAATAATTTTAGCAATGCACTTATGCACATAACCCCACTTGTCTCTGCCCGTGGAGTGCATATGTCTACAGTGGCAGAGCCAATGTAGGCCCACCGGGCCACAGGCCCAACTTCAACTTTTTTGGGGGTTTTAGTTTTACTTGAATCAAAGAGTTAATGTTGCTTTATATAGTTCAACCAACTCACCCAAACTCACACGTATAAAGGATATTTTTTTCAATAACTCAAAAATAGGGAGAACAGTATCTCCTTTATTTATGATCCATACTACGTCCCACTTCAATGGTCAAGGCCATTTTTTAACGTCTTACCCTTTTAATCATTTTTGTTAAATTGAATCTCGATTAGATATCCATAAGTTCTTAATCAAACTTCTAATTTGTTGTTTAAATTCTGGACTACAAATTTAAAGCAAGATCCATGTTATTTGATCATCTAATTAAAAAAAAAGCCCCACAAATTGAATGTTTGTGATCATCTAATTAAAAATCTGGCCTGAACTTCATGAAAAGTGAGTAATGGTCCTAATGTTCACCCTCTGTTTAGGTGGATGAACAAAATAGTAATCCAAACCCTGAAAAATCCCCTTCATTTGTGATGATGTAGCATGCAAGGCACCATCACACCGCCAATAACCATCAAGTCGTGGGTCGGTGGGATGTTGTCGGAGGTTGGCTGTCACCAGAGTTTTTGTTTTATAGTGCCCCAACTAATTCATGTTCCTGGCTACACCAGTGTTTGTGGTTAGTTTGTATGAACAGTGGGTTGCGTTCAGTTGATGTATTGATTATGTAAGCCTTGTTTATTGTCTATGTTATTGTTGGTAACTATAGATTGGCATTTTGTACATGTGCATGGTAAGAAGCACGGATATGGACACTGGACCAAACACGCAGACATGTCATTTCTGCAATAAGTAGGACACTGATACACGGATACGTTGGGGACACATCAAACATAAGGTATATGTATGTAATAGATGTATCTTATGAACTTCAAAAACATTATTTTGATCAAATAAAGATGAAAATTACAAATGAGATTTGACATTATGAAGATACAAATTTTTGTCAATGTAAGTACTATGAAGTATGAACTGAATACCATGGAAATTTTGACTCGGGCTAAGTTTTAAAACTGCATTTTAACGTGCCCCAAGAGTGTCCTACAGTGTCCACATGTCCAAGAAAAGAAACTAAAATAAAAAAATTGGACATGTATTTAGGCATGTTTGACACGTACCCAGAGAGTATCGTGTCGTGCTCATGTTGCACACATGGGAGGCAGGTTGATGTGTCTGTGCTTCTTAGTGTGCATGCTTTCATGGCATTTCCTTCATTTCTTAGCATTAAGTTCTTTCTTCTATGCTTTGTTCAGTCAAGTGATCCAGCAGATAAAGATGCGTGGAAAGATAAAGGCACCGGCCAGCTCTCTATCAAATGTAAAGAGGGGGTCAGCAAGTGCACAAGAGAATCTAAACCAACAGTTCTTGTTCGAAATGATGTATGTTTCGTCGTGATATCTTTTCCCCCCTATAAGTTTGTTTCAGGTTGAAATATTGACTCTATAAAGCATACTATTAGTATTTTTTTTAAAAAGTTTTGTTTCATATGAAATTTCTAAGAGCAGCCACTTGTTGCATATATTACCAAAGGTTAGGTTTGGCTCCGGTCCTATCCCGCCCATACCCCATCAGTTGTGGATGACATGGGTACTGTTACTGTTGTTTCGTATGAAAGTAGGCAATTGATAGTTTCTTTTTTTTGTTCTTCTTACGCCTTCATGGTTAGGTAAACCAAACGAATCACCTCAAAGGAGTCAAAACTTGGTTGCCAAAACGGGAGCAGGGAGCATGAGCTTGTGCATGAGAGAGAGAGAGAGAGGATACAGGAGGTCTAAGGTTCTGAGCATCTATAGGAGAGCGTATATAGTTGTACACATATGGGGAATTATATAGATACCCGAAGATATTGTTATGTTGTTAGTTCAAATGCACCTTTTAATTAGTAACTGGTGTCAATATACCTCAGTTTTTTTTTTCTTACTTTGAAAGTTTTTTAAAGTATACCCAAGTATTTTGCTAAATTACACTGACACCCCCTTTATTCACCCAAAACCGCATTATCACCCCCTCCACTCCTTGAAGTACCGCTCTCCTCCCTCCCTTCAATGTTTTGTGTAACAGTTTCGTCCACTAACTAGTTGACTGTTATTGACTTAACAGAAGTAGCAGATGTCAAACAGAATAAATTTCTGAACTATGCAGCCTCCCCCAACCCACCCTTCTTCCGGACATACAATCCCTTTTTCTTTCCATGTCTTCAAATTCCATTCTTTCAAATCAAATCTCCCAACATCTACGTGGTACCCAACTACCCATCTGCTCCTCCTTTTCCCCTCTGCCCTCAGTCTATATACCACCATGATAACCTCATTGCACACCGACAAATACTAGCCACTGCAATGAAATTATAAGGGAAAGATGATTCAAGCTGTCAAAGTCATAACATATCTCAGTTGCAGATATTTGATGTAGCTTCAATGTTTTGGCATATCAGTTAGGCCATTTGACATTTTCTATGGCCTCTCATTTCCATGTTTTTAACTTGCATTGTTGCACCACAAAGTTTACTTCTTATAACAGGAAACTAAAGCTCATTGTTGACCATAGTTTTACTTTTTTTCCCTTTTACTTGTGGCAGGTGGGAAAAATATTGCTTAATGCATTGCTATATCCAGGCATCAAAACAAGCTTGCAAAAAAATTCTATTGTTGCAATATTTCACACTACGGTATGCTAAAGTTCTACCCTACACCTTTCACAGTTTCGGTTAGTTTTTTATGGTAACTTGTAATCTTCATCTCCCAATCAAGAATCCAACTTTCTTCAAAATGCTGAAGTTTCTGCTTGGTGGCAGAATTTACATAGACAAGTGCGTAAGACAATGATGTTCTACACATTTTAGATGGGTTTTGGTTAAGCACAATGCATAAATGAGATTTGGAATATTCTCTCGGCAGCATTCCAAGAACCCCAATCATGACATCCCTTCTCTCCCATATGTATCTTGGTATTCCCAGATGACTTTGTTCGGACTTCTGCGTATATGCGTACATTTTTCCGTAAAGTCTTCTGAAGAATCTTCTTCGTCATTTGAAACTCGTGGGTAAGAAGTAGAACCAGGAATGTTACCCCTCGACTGGGCTGTAATATTTTCTGCTGTATAATTCAGGGCTCTAGGTATAATAGCAAACTCTATAGTTTTCTATGGTGGCTGCATGTTGAGGAATGTATTTATGGAATGATTTGTTGAAGCATCAATATAGTCTCTTTTTCCCCCTTTTTTTTGTTGTTAAATTTCCGTTGACTTCATAGTGGGAAATTGCTATTGTTTTTGCAGCCTGATAGTGGAAATGACGGTGGCAACAGTAATGGTGTGGTGGCACGGACCTTCTTAATACGGACAAAGACGGAGGAGGACCGGAATAAGCTAGCAGCAGCGATTCAAGAATATACTCCGGCCGCTTGAAGTATACTTTTGGGAGTTATTTCATCCCATTGTATCACCTTCAAGCTTAAACGAATTGCAAATCAAGTGTTGTAATCTTTGGATTGATTTATTGCGCTCATTTATAGTTATAATTCAAAAATGTTAGGGAAACACACAACTGTGCATACACAATTACACTCTCCCAATGGGCAAGGGCCCTCCACACAAACTGCTATTTTTTTCGAGAACACTGCTATTGTGATTGGGGCCCTTGTCCGTTGTAAGATCGTGTGTAATTGTTGGAAAACTATTACTTGCTCTTGGATTTGAGCACCCAAACATGGTGCTCCTAGGGCTTCTACGACCACACATTTACGTGGGGCTTAGGACAAAGTGTTTGGATTCCATGTGAATGTGTGGCGATAGAGGCCCTGAAGAACCACGTGGCAGTGCTCCAGGAGCACTGAATAATCACTCGTTTTGTGTGTCCCTAGCACTATCGATTATAATTGCCACGGAAAAAGCTTGGTGGTGTATTAGCTGCATGTGGAGATGATGTTTCGATCTGGATTGAGGCTAATGCATTGTAACATAGAGAGAATAGTGTTTCTTTGTAAGAGCATGACAAGAACTCAGGAAAAATAATATGCTGAAAAGAGTGGTAGAACACTCATTTGAATATTTGTGGAAAACAAGAATCAATAGTAAGTCGATTGTGAAAATGTCTCTTGATCGAGGCGTACGTGAAGCGCTCACTTTAAACATTCTGCGTGATCTAAGTTTGGACACATATGAACCTTAACTTAAAGAAGAGAAACAGAATCCTCAGGCTCTGTTACAGAATGTTTTAAAAAAAAATATTTATTTCACATTTCTAAACTCAAAAATAATGTAAATGAAAATTAATTTTTCAATTTTTTTGCATCGTATAAAAGAATTTAATGAGATCTATTAAACAAGATTTATATTGATAGGAAGATTACTTGCGTAAGCACATTTTTTAGAGCTTGAAATTGTTTTTTTTAAAAATAGGTACTTATTTTCCTTTTGGGAACGGGGTAAAGTTGCGTACATTAACACTTCTTCAAATCTCGCAATGGCGGAAGTCTCGTGCACTGGATTTGCCCTTTTGGGGGGTTTTCCACATAAACCTTATGCCTCAAGTATACTTTCTACTTTGTTTTGTGCGATTGGAGTTCATTGTTTGGAGTTAGTTTATTCATTGCATCAATTTAGAGATTTCAGCTCTTTAACGTTTTTGTAGTTGTGGAAAACCATGGAGCTTTGCAGCCAATGCTCAAGATGCTTAATTTTCCCATTGAACTGATCTGATTATCATTTTCACTACGCCTATGCATGCCATATTTTAACAACCTTGCTTGAGGAGCCATCTCTCGATCGTTTGAACTCTAAAAACAGGCTTGAAATCTGAAACATCATTACATATATATAAATCCATGATAATATACAAGCAGGATAGTAGACTCAATGTTTTCTCCAACAGTGTTTCAATTCAAGTTTTAACAAAATCCGAGCCGAAGATTGAACACAACAACAGGTTTAACATTGCACTGTTTACTCAAGTTGACCATACCAGATCCCCTGGATCTTCACTTCCTTCGGCGCCTTCGCACCCAAATCAGTATCGGATGGCTGAATGCTCTCAAACACTCCGATCACCTCTCCAGTCTCCGGCTTACTTTTCGTCACGCTCAATGTAATCTTACCCGTCGATGAAGAAGTATTCTTTATGTTCTCCTTTACAAGCTCCTCCTCATCTCCTCTCCCTCCCGCTGGCAATGCAACCGCGTTATCATACCCGGTGGAACCACCCCTTCCCTTAGGGTCCAAGAAAGAAGAACCCCTGTACGACGGAACAAGGAACTCCCCACCAAAGCTGTCCGGTTTTCCTGACGCCACCAGCTGTTTGACCGTGAATAAGAACGGGACACGCTCACCACCGGGCAATTGCACGGTGACAGCAGCGTAGTCGATTCCATCTTTCTCCTCAAACTTGATAGAGCCATCAGGGGACACATCGAAGGGTCCCTCGATCTCGTCGAGGGTGTAGGTTAAGCGGGTCATGAGCTTGGTTTTTTGGAACTCCGGCGGGGAGTTTTTGTTCACGCTCTCGGCTTTGACTGTGAATGAAGTGGGTTCTAGGCATAATTTCTTCATGTTGTATTTCCCGGGCTTGAAGGCGAATTTGTCGACCCCGCCGTCTATGATTGGGCACTGGTTAGCGGTTCCTGTTCCTTTGATTTCCATGTAAGTCTTGCTTTGGAGTTCATCAAAGGTTAGCCTTTTGGGAGTCCCCTCTGCGTTTGCACCCTATGTTTGTCCAAGAAATGCAGGTATTAGTTTGTTCTACTTGACAATGTAGAAAATAATTAATCGTCAATCCGTCTAGATGGAGTTGGAGATCTCCATTTCAAGAAATAGGATTGGAAGAAAATGAAATCACTAGCAAAAGAAATTTTCATTTATCATAATGATAACAATGACACTGAGAACTGCTTTGAAATTTCACATAAAAATCATTGTTGTTGCTCTTTTATCATTCATTGATTTGAATGGAGATCTTTGTTCCTTCGACAAAAGGTAGAGAACTCGACTCCATCAAATACGGGATCAGTTTGTTTTCCAATTAAATAGTGTAATTTTGAGATATAGAATTCCAATAGTATCTCATAGTCTAATTGGCAATATTACTACTTGACGAAGGTTGCACTGAACCATGAATGGGGTTCTTTGAAAAGTTCTTGGTCTGGCCTATATTTCCTTTTACTGTAAAGAGCACATATGATGTCTGCGTAACGAAATAATTGAGTTTGGGGACATCAAATTATGCCCAGCATGACCTTGAATTCAGACCCGGCTCCCGTCCAGTTTGGTCCAGTTTACTGTGTTCTAAATTGTTTATATTGTAGCCCTCATAGATAAGTCCGTTCGTGTAAAAAATTAGATCGATCGGATATCAATAGCTACGACAACAGTTCGCATTTGTGAAAGACAGAATGCACGACACCGTCTGCTTTGTCTTCCACCAAGCGAAGTATAGATATAGCTATCCACCTGTTTGGATATAGTAGTACTTATTAACTACTGAAATTGAGCAATAACGTACCCTGCTAAGGCGATACTACTACAACTCTACAAGGCAGTGCTGGAAACGAACAAGCCTGTCGCATACATACCGAAGCGATGAGGGCAGAAGCGGCAAGAGCAAAGCCAGCAACCTTGGCAGCATCAGCACATTTGTGAGCCAATTCCTTCATGCCAGCTTGCAGTGCGCAACTCGGTCTTCCACTGCCCTCCTCGCCGAACGCCTTGCAAACTATCTGAGAAGACCTCAGCTGCTGCACGTTGCTCCGGCCCAGACCGCCGACCTTGGCCGGTTTCATGAGCGTCGCCGCGGCTTGTAAGGAGGCTGCCATTGTTTTCTCTCTCTCTCTCTCTCTCTCTCTCTCTCTCTCTCTCTCTCTCTCTCTCAGATTTACAACCCCCTCAGGAGGACTGTACTAAAGGAATAGGAATTGGATTGTATGGAGGAGGAGGGGGTGTGGACAAAGTGTTACTTCATTGGTGGTATTGGTTTAAGATAAAGGGGATAGGATAAGGTCTTTTTTCATTGGTTGCTTCATATTTTGCCATTTGGCTTTGCCATGAATTTTTGGGATAAAGATACTTTGCTCAGACTGGGATAATGGTGGGTTTTTGACCAATGAGCTTCCAGTGGACCAGTGCTACTACTCAACCTGTTACTATACTTTAGTTTCGGAAGTGCTCTCCAAATTATTAACTGCACTCATAAAAGAGTACAAAAATCAATGAGGTTGCTTTTCGCACTTTCCAAATTGTTTAACTTTTAGGGAGTGCAAAAATCAATAGAAGTTAATTTTCACACTCCCATTGAGAGTGCGGTTAACAATTTGAAGAGTGCAAAAATCAATTCCGTTTCACATGATATTACATTAATGCTTGGGTAATTATATTTTTGAGTATCATGTTGGGTGCCATCTCATGTGTCGCAAATAAATTGGTCGAGTTTTTAAATGGGAGACACGATCTACAAATGTATTGATTCCACTTTAGATGATTACCCAAGATATAATGCATAAATGTGGTTACTGTAGCATTACTCATGATACCAATTACTCAGTTAAATACGTACGTGAAACAAAACTAACTCGAAAACCTTCGTAACTATATAAGTATATATATACATCTCTCCTATCTAGTATCGGTAATACAAAAGTTATCGATTCGACAATCATCCAGAAAAGAATTAACATGCATTTGCCCTAGGCTAATTGCCCATTGTATTCCTTGTATTGTTCAAGTGGTGAGATGAGAAGACACAACTCATATTATGCACTGATTAGGCTTGTTAAGAAGAAAATTCCAAATGATTTTCAAGGATATTGTCCAAGCATAAAATTTTTTGTTGACACTAGAAAATGGAAAGTCGAAATACTCGAGGAAATATGCAATAGATAATTACTACAACACATCATAGCTGTATTAATCCTTAACTCGCTTCCAAATATATTCCCGTTATAGGAAGAAACAACATTATACTAAAATTCAGATCATACAGAAAAGAAAAAAAAAAAATCAATACGTATCAAAAGGGACTGAGAGAACACTTTCTATATTGCTCTGATTGGGTGCAATCACAAACAAAGTTCACCAAACAAAGCAAATTATTGCTGCTGCCAATGAATTGGTTCGTCCAAAAAACAATTACAAAAAGCACGATGTAATACGAAAATGATTGAATCTCCACAAGTTCCGGATCAAAAGACGGCTCACTTACTGGGGGCAGTAAAGCCTAGACGAACTTGAGAACAAGTGCCCAGAGAGGATACACTAGCAAGAGGATAATGCCAACAGTGTTTGATATCCCATGCGGTTGTGTGAAGGAATTTCTAAATCCACCGGACACCCTGATGTGCTCTTGCAGCAGATAACAACCGATTATTAGACATATCACGACCCCAACCCAGCTATCTTTTAAGGTGTCTGCGAAGAAGCTGGGGGCCACCACGAGAAGAAGAATCAACGACCCAGGCATCTCCAGCCAATCTGCACTCAGTCATCAGAAGTTATCAAAATGACAACATGCGAATAAATGAGAACCACACACCGACTCAAAGTACACTCTAGTTTAATATCATTGCTGCGAAAATTATCAAAAACATGCCAAGGTCGGGCTCTTGACTTGTAAGGATTACATGTCGGCTATCAATGCAAGAAAATGTAGCTCCGGGGGGTAGGGAAACAGTTCACTTCATAAGAAAAGGTGTGATACTACATTTCTTCCAGAACATTAGAATCTGATGGTAATATATTAATAATCATAAGCCTAGTAGTTCTGATCAATAAATAAATAAAAAATCATGAGCCTAGTTGTAACTTATTTTGATTAGTTTTTGTGTTCCTGGGATATCTTTATGCTCTGGCTTGTTTTTTTGTGTTCTAGTTCGGTCTTGTATGACCTCTAGAAGGGATGGGGGTCTGGTTTCTGGACTGGTTTGTATCCTTGTTTGAGCTTCTAATGAAAGTGCCTTTACCGAAAAAATCATGAGCCTAGTTGATAGATGATATTTTGTTACCAAAAGCTAGTTCTTCAAATCCTTGCAACCAGTTTCATGCGGTTGTCCCTTCTAAATCTTAAGGTCATGCTAACAACTGCCTTCAGAGTGGTGGTTAAAATAAGAATAGAGCCAAAATGATCAGAATCCTGAGGCACATTTCACGTATTTCAATATGCACTTTCTTCCAGATTTCTGTACACATTTTACACGTGCATCAAGGCTATCCACCGCTCTGTGGCGATCGTTACCAGATTTCTAAAGATGATCATAACTGATGTTGTAGAGTCTGTTTACCTTCCATTAACAGCAAAGATTCAAATCAAGAATCTCAATTTTCACGCAACTTCAAATCAAGGATCTTCAGACCACTCACACAACTAGAGATGTTCAAATCAAGAATTTGAAGTTTTTTGCAAATTCCCAAAGTTAGAACCAGGAAGTTTGTTGAAAGTTCACCAATGGCACAGCTTTTGAGGTTGTAGGTTCTTTCTTTCTGGTTAGGCTTCGCCACATGAATGGGGAAACAAAATATGGAATAGTAAATATAGCAAGGATTCTAGCAAACTAACATAGTCAACAGCGACGCCAGGCCAAAGTATGCAGTTGCAGGTAATAAACAACTAATACTAAAAAGGAATCCAATTCTGTCACAAATGGTAAACAACACAGTTACTGGGTTCATACCTGGGAAATGGCGAGGGAAGAAAAGCCTTAGCACAACTGCAATGAAAGCAATCCATTTCCCAACCTCTCCTCTAAAGATAAAAATATACACTCTTGAAGAACAGCACTTTCCATGAAGAAGAAAACAAATTGAGAGCGAAGACAGAAATGTTCACCTTAAGAAATTGAACAACACCGAAGGAAGGCTGAAGAAAATATAAGGGACTAGAAGTGAAGTCAGAATATTGGTTTTCCAGTTTGTACGATCCAGTATCAACAAGTAACTGCAGCAAAACTCCAGGGTTAGTAGCTTGTACTAAAGTCTGCCTAGATTCTCCAGAAGCCAGTTTACGAAAATATCCAATACATCTAAAAGAGCCATACAGAAGAAATGAACCATCCAACAAAGATGTAGTTGTCAAATACGTTCTCTAGCTTTGAACAGCAACAAAACAGAGCTGATATGAGAAATCATAGCTTATCACAAATAGCAGACTTCTAAACGTACAAAAGTAACTTCAGGACTTCAACAAAAACAAAATCCTCAAAAAAGTTCGATACAATGAAACTCGACAGAGCATGTCTCTATTATGGAAGATGCATAGACAACATGCAATTTACCGGCAATGGAAATCTAATCATGTATCACGAGTGGGCAAGGTCATTCCATCTATTCAGAGACAGAACAAAAGGACAACACTTTCCTAATGATTTTTGCAGGAGTTCCTCTGAAAGCTTCCACCAGTTAGGGTTGGCAACTCAAGTGAATGAGCCGAAACATGCTTTGCCTGGGTAAATGCCCCAGTAAGAGAGCCAAAACTTCTTTCCAGTAGGTGTAGCAAGCACCTTGAAAGGTACAACAACATTGGTTGTGGTACAGGTACAACTAGCAATGTTAGCAAATCTACTCAATTTATGAATGAGGTGATCACTGAACAAGAGTGATTGTCATTTTCAAGCTTATTGTTGAATAGCAACTCTGGATAGCTAATCTTGCTGCAAAATGGCTGACTACCCAAAAAAGCTACGGCACCTTAAACATACTTATTCCGGCTAACTTCCTCACACTTATCACCTTCATCTAATATGCATGAATCCTTAAAAAAATTCATTAAGTGAACTCACTATTTGGAAATTGTTGCTTTGCATCTTTTTCCTATGAATTCCTTTTCTTTTCTCTTTTCATTCCATTTTATGCTTTCTTCCAAATATTTGGTGCATTCATCCATTTGAATTCATTAATCAACCGTTTGAGACTCTAAATTTGAATTATTATCTGAATTCCCTTTGTCTATGATAGAGGCATAAAACTACTGTAAATAAAAGAAACAACCTGTATTGCAACGCTAATTCTGTCTCAACAATATCTATGAGGCCAAGGGGATTTAGTAAACCATCACGTAATAGGCCTAACATGCAAATTGATTGAGTTGTTGCCTTTTAATCAACATCAACATCATTGTATATTCGTCCGCATCATCCCAAGCATACCAAACAGCCAATTAATCCACTTTTATTTCATGGGGATTTAGATTTCTAGCCTAACAAGGCTGCCCAAAAAGATTTCCTAATGGTCTAATAAAATATATCGATGCACAGCAGCTAACATCAAGTTAGGAATTCAGAAAAAAACAACTCAAATAGGTCAAGTTTTTCCCATATGACACTTCACAATGACTACAAGGATAGTGAAAAGAGTAAATATTTAATCAAGTTAAAAGTTATCCACCAAAAAGGTAGGGAGACACAGAGCTTTTTCTTTCGTTCCCTTTCTTGACAAAAGGGTATCAGCATAATTGACATTATTTACATAGTTATTCAACAATCTGTAACACTACCTACCCCGAAAAAAATTCAACAAACTATGCACAGAGAAATCTACTTGCAGCTCAAATTCCTTAAGTCATAATTTCAACCGGAGGTTGAATTTGGTTCACACTTCACTTCGTATTTCTCCATGCACCTTTCTCCTTCAACAACTGTCCCTTCAAGAGAATAACTCAATAATTGTAGCTCAAGTGGTAAGGAGAACAGAAGTAAGTCCCTTACAAACACAAGTCTCTAGATCGACTCCCCATTAAGAGCAAAATTCTCTAGGTCATCCTACCCGCAAACAAAAGCTTATGTGAAATAACAGTACAATGGGCTCCACTTTATGGAGTAGCCACGCAAACTGATTACTGTTGGTGGGATTGGTTCCCAGTTTTTTTTTTTAAAACAAAATATAGTGTTTTAAATCGAACTAAATAAACAAGCCCATTAGTTTTCAATTGAACAAAATATAATTATTTTACATAGTGTTTTGTATGTAAGATGTTTTTATACATTTCTTTCGCCGCTGAGCTAGAATTCTCCTGCCGCCCCTGCTACCATGACACCCCACCATAATCCACCAGTAGGTATGGCATTGCCAAGTTCATAAAAGATCAGCAACAATTCAATCAAACACATCAACACATCTCAAAGCCCGAGTTTGTACACAAACAAGCGTAAACACGCATAATTGTGAATGTAGTACAAGGGAATGCAGATTGTAGATTAAGTGAGAACTCACATAGCAGCAAAGGAGGCGACCCATTTGAGGAAGGAAGTGCCGAACCCTAGCCCACCGAGCTTGGTGGCGTGGTTAATCAGTCGCTTGGCCGCGATCTTCAGCTCGTTGATATCCGAGTCGATCATTTCAGCATCGGCTGGATCCGCCAAGAACCCCATTGATCTCCTTCCCATTTTTCTCTTATACTCGCACGGATCTGAATTTTCGAAACAGAGAGAGAGAGAGAGAGGGTTTAGATCGCAAGAGCACAGTTTGCTAGTGTTTGTGAATTTATGTATGTGTACAGCGATGCGATGCGATGCGTCAGTTGGAGATCAAGCAACGAGCGTACAAACGGCGCGAGTTTTACGGGTTTCCCAAAACGGTAAGTTCGGGTGTCCGTTTAGGAAGTTGCCACGTGGTGCGCTTGTAGAGGTGGATGTGTGGTGCCTCCCTGCCTGCCGCCTGGTGCTTGAATGTATAGGTGTCAATATGTGAGGCCCATATATGTATGTAAGTTATTGTGTTTGATATTATATTTAAATCTTGTGTGAGTAGCATTTTTGTTTTTCTACACTGGTGAGCTTTATTTCATTTTCCCCTATTTTAGTGGTACTGGTATCTAAATGGTGTTTCGTGTCGTGTCGTACCCTTTTTTTTTTGGAAGTGCTGCGTCGGTCTATTTGTTTAATTGTGCCGTATTATTTTTTAATCGTGTCATGTCTATGTTGGCACATCTCCAACCGAGTTCAATCCAAAAAAATAATTGTGTGACAACAAACAACTTAATATTGGTTGTGTCATGCCTTGTGCCAGTGCCCTTTCATGTCCGTTCAGAACTGCTCATGCCGTGTCCGGCCCATTTCCGTACCGCTCCCAGTCCATCTAAAACCTTGCATGTATCAATCCGGTCCGTTTGACCCCTCTAATTGAGAGAGAGAGAGAGAGAGAGAGAGAAAAAGGGGTTCTATATCACTAACTCGGATTCAAGCCCAATTTGAGAAATGATTGGCCCGGGCTAAATATTTTAATTTGGACTGGGCTAGGAACTGAAATGGATAGAGGATATCCCTGTACACCAAATGGCAAAAAGGGCAATGTCAACCAATTGATGATCTCCTAGTTAGCTAATTGAGAATAACCCAATTCTCTGTTCTGGTGAATAGTGAAACAGGGATTAAAGTCAAGTCGGTAGGATTAAAAATGGCTCACAAAGTTAAACAAATAAGGGAATAGGAAAAGGAACATGGCAACATTGTAGAAAAACCACATTCTATGTTCACAACCGCCTTAGCATCAATCATGACCCTAAGCAGAAAAGGACACCATTCAATAGTGGATGCTCATTTAAAATCGAGAAGCTCTTTATAAACTAGCTGCAAAAGAGTTGATAGCACCTACGAAGTTTCAAAACTGAGACCTATGAAGAAGCAAACTACCAAGTCCAATGACCAGTACTAGACCAATCTGGAAAGACACAAGTGGCTTATTGCCAAGATGTTCTTGTATATTTAGTCCATTCTTGTACGTACCCGAAACAATATGTTTAGCCCATTATAACCGGGTACAAAACACATCTCTCTTTTTAAATTTTTTTTTTTTTAGGTAAGTTCCTATGGTGTATTCAATCTTTCTCTACGAAATGTGTTGAGTGTGAACATGGCTTTTTGGTGATGGAATAAGAACAACATTCAATCTTTGTAATTCTGTTGCACTGGTAGATATGGAGACGCTAACTTAAAGAAAGATGTTTCACTATGGAGCATGAGAATCTAAAATGATTGGAAAAGAAGAGAACATAAGACAGGATTCTGCATGCATGGTTTGTCCTTTACGGCCCGTTTGGATGGAGGATTTGATTTTGGGTGGATATAGAAGAAGGGTGGATTTGAGGGTGGATATGAAATGAGGGGTGATATGTAAGAAGGGCGGGTCCACTTTATAAGAAGGGTGGATTTGTAATCCAATGTTTCGATATTTTTTTGAGGAGGGAGATATAGAAGGTGGATATGAAGAGATAAGTTGTCAAATGACTCAATTGCCCCCAGTTTATATTTTAACGGTTAAATTAGATTAATTTTATTATAATTACGATAAATACATATTTATCATTAGTTGTGGGATAAAATAAATTCGTTTTGTCTTATAAATGTTTAAACCTCATTTTTTATTACAATTTTAAAAAAAAACAAATTTCAACAAATTATTTAGGTCAAATTTTCAATAAATACCACTCATTTTTCTTCATCTCATCTCCATTTTATCATTAATTGTGGGATAAAATAAATTCATTTTATCTTACAAATGTTTAAACCATATTATTTGTTAGAAGAATATTATTTTTTGAAAACAATTAAAACGTAATTGAAAAGTGATTTTTTTATATAAAAAAATATAAGGTAAAAGAGATTTCAAAGGCAACCAGTTGCTACGTTGACCAAATTATTTTCCTACAAAGAGTGTAACTGTGTAAGGGACCAACTTACGAATAAATACTGTAGACACCCCAATCCGGACCTCGGAGAGTTTTTGTCCACCCCGATAATGAAAATAGAGGAAACGATACATTTGCGAGCTTGAAAAAGGATCTCTCTAAGCCCAAAAACCCAAAAAGCCTGAAGAGCCCAGATAGAAGCCCAAACAAAACCCAAAAGGACCCTGGACCGAAGGAAGAGGAGCCGTGCGGAGCAGAATTGGAGCGCACGGCACCTTGAAATTCAAGAATAGCCGTGCGCGGCAATCCTTAACCGCACGGCACCTTGAGCAAAAAGGCTGACTGGCTCAGAAAGCTGTCGGCCACGCTGAGCCACACACCGATGATGAGCTCACCGAAAATGCACTTCGCCCGCCTAAAATACCTCCACCACTTGAAATTCAAAATCATTGGCCTTTGCCAATAAATTAACCCCTCCACTCAAGGGAAAGGGGTCCCTCTTGGCCTTTCTTTTGAGTCCTTCTCTTGCCTTTCTCTTGGCTCTCTCACTCTACTTTCTCTCTCTAAGTTCTCAAACCCACTTTCCATTACCACTTCCATTTCCAAGTCTTAAAGGATGTCATCCCCAAAAGACATTCTTTAAGAGCTTTCACTCACTCCCTTCTCATCATTGAAGTTGATCACTCATTAACTTCAAGACCCCATCACCCAAAATACATAACCTTCACTCACACCCATACTCCCTTTGTCTCATTTAACCTCCTCCATCCACATCCGTGACGATCCATCCACATCCTTGCATCCACGATCCTTGATCAAGCTCGAAACCAAAGGTATAAACTAGTTTCCTCGGACTAGACTCCGTTCTGGTCCTGAGGGGACCTTTCTGTCAGCAGATCTGATCCCTTTTGGTTAGATCCTGACTCAAAACCCATTTTCATAAAATAAAACAGACACTGTGCTGAGGTTGAGAAACCGCGCGGTCTGTCGCTCAGACGCGCGGCATCCCGACCCCCAGCGCATGGCATAGTACACACTAATGCTATTGTGAACAGGCTGCCTGGATCTGAGTTTTCCTCCGCTGTGGTTACCTGTTTTTGCTGTTTACTGTTTCTGTAACTCTTAAAATAAGACCATATCTACAAGTCATGTTCCGGCTCTTCTAAAATCTTTTCAAGATCATCCCAAGTGATCAAAAACGTTGAAAGCTACTTTAAAACTATGTTTTGAGAAGGATAATGACGTTCATAGGATGATCTGACCGTTGTGAGGCTATTCGTGAGTTTTCAAAAGATCTACAGAGAAACCAGTGAGCTAAATGATGTTTTGAAAGACTGCAACAGTCTGACAGCAGAGCAGGTGCCACGCACGGCATGTTGAGATGCCTCGCGCGGCATCTCAGGGTGCTGTGAGCGGTATTCTGAGGTCCAAACAGTCTGTTGAATGTTATTTACTTCCATTTATTCATATCATTTTATCACGACTGTACAGATAACACCACCTGCACGTCAATGTGATATATTTTCCATGTCCCTTTCCCGTTACGTGCTTTATTAAAGAGTTTGATATTCCAAATAATATTGAAGATCCCCCCCTCCTTTTTGAAAACATCAAGTAGAGACCGGTCTTACCGGGCGAATGGGGTGCTTTTTAAAGAAAAACCTTCCTCATTCGTAATGTGGCTCCCGAACCCATCATCTCAACGTTTTCGCTAGACCAAAAGCCTTTCTTTTTCAAATCAAACTCTCGGTTTCTCGGGTGACCCATCTCAAAAACCCGGGTGGCGACTCTTCGAGCGCAAGCGCTTCTTCGGGCGCGGGAGCCCACAGTGGCGACTCTGCTGGGGATATGACTTTTATTCAATACTTTTTTTTTTTAAAATGTACAAAAGTATTGGATAAGCAAGAGGGCCAAACTTGAAAGGTGTTTTTTTTAATGGGGGGACTTTTAAATATTTTCCGGAAGATCAAGCTCTTTTATCCTGTACACTTTGCACCGCACAAGCCTCGCTACGCGTGTTTCGGCTATCTTGCCCAGTTTACCGGTGACAAGCTCTCCCAGGATGCCTAGCAACCCTCGACTATGATGAGCCATCGTGCTGTTCGACCGTTGTCTTGCAATACACTCGACACGGGGTAGTACATCTTGGCTCTAGTCCGGGGAACCCTTTTGAGACCAAAACCAGCCTTTGCACTTGTACATAGCCATAGAACCTTCCCAACTAGGACAGGAACCCATGGCTAGGACTTATGTGTTATATTCTGCTTACGTGCTTTTATTCCTGTACACACGCATCATTCACACATCATTGCATCTTGTGGGCTAGAGGAATAGGTTCCCTTAGAATTCTTTAGGGCCTTCCGGTCGGTCTAGGAGACCTTAAGTCCATGGAGTTTGTGATACCTCCGGTGTTTGCCGTGCCCGAACGGCTCCCTTGGTTTGGGTCTAGCCTTAAGCATGTCCGTATCTGGATTCCGGTAGCCACATTGCTCTGTCTCGGATGGTCACGATAAGGAGATTTGCTCTGGTTCCGACCTGTTCGGAATTTAACCTGCCTGACGGCACCTACCCGGGCTATTGGAAATCTTCTGTACGGACGTCTTGAGTGAGATTCGAGCCACGGTAGGTCTTAGGCCTCGTTTCTAGGAGATGGGTAGAAGTAGGGCGAGTATTTGGATTGGTCATGAGTTGCTCCCTTTTGACTTGTTGCCGGTCTTGCCAACATTGATCGCTGCGAAGAAAAGAGGTTTGACTCCAATTGGTCTCGTCTGTCCCAAAGACTAGTTCGCGTAGACACCCTGGAAGGACCCCCACTGTTTGAGAAGGAGGAAGAAGAACCCGTAGTCTCAGTTCCGTCCGAAAATCTTTCATCCATGTCTGACCAAGGAGACGGAATGGAGGAACTTAGGCAGAACATGGCTAACATGGATATCCAGTTTAAACAATCCCTCGCCGGTGTTGACGCATAACTCAAAGCCGTCGTAGCCTCCATGAAAAATGACATGAATATGATAATGGAAAGCATGCAGGAAATCACTGACAAGATCCTGATCAAAGCTTCCCTGCAATCCGAGCAACCACCTAAAGTGGAGATACCAACAGTTGACCCCAACCTGGCCGCTATCATGGATAAGATTGGCAAATTGGAGGAATCTGTCCAGGAAACCAAACGGCTTGGAAAAGGAGAAATCGACATGAGGAAACTATGCCTCTTTCCGAATGCCAAGCTGCCAGAAAAGTTCAAAGGAGTGGACTTTACAAAATTCGATGGAACCGGCGACCCGAGAGCCCACCTTCAAGGTTATGTCGGATCCCTCATTATGCGCGGCATCGAAGGAGAAGCTATGGCCAACCTCTTCCATGAATCCTTGTCCGGGCCAGCCCTGTAATGGTTCCTCTCTCTCGAACCGTCCAAGAAAAGGACTTGGGAAGACATCGGGACAGCTTTCGTGGCGCAGTATGACTTCAATGTTGACCTGAAAATGACCACGAGGGAGCTGGAAAGCACTAAGATGAGTGAGAAGGAAAGCTTTGCTAATTTTGTGAAGCGTTGGAGGGCAAAGGCAGCCCAGATGCAGAATAAGCCTGACCTAAAAGAACAAATACGGATAATAACCAAGAACATGCCAAGCTCTTTTGCACCATACATGGTTCTTTCTCAGGCTGCCCCAAATTTTGAAACTTTTTATGATTCTGGATTGGCTGTAGAGGAGGCTCTGCGAGATGGGACTTTGGAGAAAAAGGAGTCAGGATCTGGGTCGAAACCCAAGAGGACATACTCGGAAAACAGCAACTTCGGAAATACCAACCAAGCAGGAACATCATCCACTAAACTGTAGAAGTCAACCAAATTCTTTGAAAAACCAAAACCCGTAATCCGAACCTTCACCCAATTGACTCCAAGATCCACTCTCCTTAAGAAACTCACAGACATTGGGGTCTGAAACCTCTTCCGCCACCACAAATCATTCCACCAAACCTCAACCAAAACGTCTCTTCTGTGACTTCCACCAAATGCCGGCCATACCACCGACAACCGCATCCGCCTCCGTCATGAAATCCAAAATCTCATCGATAACAAGGTTATCGACACTCCACCTACCGATAAACCGAACACCATTTCAACCCCCTACCACAAAGATAGTGTCACTTTCAGTATCAACCAAATCACCTAGCCGAGGTTCAAAACATCCCGAGTTTGACCTACCCCGCTCATTATCCGATACCGAACCAATGCCCTCTGGTGAAATTCCGGAGGAACCGCCTTCCACTCCATATGGGAATGAGAAGATACATGGGGAGAGCTAATTGTTGATTGGGAAGAATTTGAAGTCGCCAATTTTCAAGGAAATGACGAACCCTTATTCGAAGGTTGGATGGGAGGTTGATTGGCAAAACATCCAGCGAGATCCTCTTGATGGATTCTCTTTGTGCGCACTGTTTGAAAATCAAGGGAAGAATACCAGGTTTTCCAGGATATGCCTAAATGGGACCCAACCCCGCATTTAATACCGACTCTTGGCCTGGAATGACCACTGGATACATTCACCCTCCCAAAGACTATTCGGTGAAGAATACCACCTGATCCACCCGAGATGATGACGTACAATTGGCTGGAACTCACCCCGCTCTGCCCGGACTTTTCTCATTTCAATGATTTTGTCATCAACAACCTCTATAGCAATGTGAACCTCACCCCGTACCCGAACTTTCCTGGGTCTGAAGAAGAAGTTGCTAGCAATGGGTTCGACCCAATGGACTACCTTGTAGATGGGGCTAAATCCGAATCATCGGTTACTTTTTCGAAAAATGCCGATGTCGCCATGATAAACCTATGGGAGAATGAGCCCGGGGTTGAAACGAATTTGTGGGCTAACACTGAAGTGGTTAGCATAAAAGTGGGAAACGAAGAATGGACTGTCAACAAGACGGTAATGGAGGCCGAAAAATGGACACCCAAAGATCTGTGGGATGACCTAGTCATCGCTGATTTAGCTGCCAATCTGCAGGATACGACTATTGGAAACAAACGTAAAGCCCTGGCCGACTTATGGAACGAAGAATCAAAGTACCGACAGATTGACCATCTAACCAGAAGCGGTCGTGTTTACCAACCTCCAAATCTTCAGGTTAGAGAATCTTCCAACCTTGCGGCCGCAAAGCCCTCGATCCCTTCACCACCCCGGTTAAGAGCATCTTCCGACCCTTTGACCCACCAGCTAAGGAGCCCTCTCGACCAGAAAGAACCCCGAGGGAATGATCAGCGTCAACTCGAACAAACCCATGCCAAGATGTCTGTAGGATGTGTTGGTTCATTCCACACGCCATCGTGAAGGTCTCATCCAAGCACTCTCTCAGCTAAAGGTTCCTTCCGCTATAACTCCCGATGAGCTTGTGGCTCTGATCAAAACCATACCTATCAAACATGCCATCACCTTTACTGATCGAGACTTACCCGCCGAGGGAACTGATCACAATCGTCCGCTGCACATCACCTTGAAGTGCCATGGCAAGTCGGTTCCAGCAATCTTGGTCGACAATGGATCAGCAATTAATGTCTGTCCACTCCGTGTTGCTTACTGTTTGGGATACAAGAATAAGGACTTCTCCCCATCAGAAGTCAAGGTCCGAGCATATGACAACACTCGGAGGGATGTGGTTGGGACTCTCATGATTCCTATGACCTTCGGACCATATCAGATGGACGTAGAATTCCACGTGGTGAATATCCCCGCCTCCTTCAACCTGCTTCTGGGTAGGCCTTGCCTGCACCGGCCCGACATCATGACCGTACCTTCCACACTCCACCAGAAAATTCGATTGGGAATCGAAACGGGGATGCTCACCATCCATGGAGACTCGGGGATCCATGCCCCTATTGAAGACAATGCCCCACTATTGGAAATTCAACACGGAGAGGAAGATATCACCTTGGGAGGCTTCTCTCTGGATACCTCCAAGTCTGTCTATTTAGTTAGGATCGATGATGACTTTGTTATTAGCAGTGTTGCCATCAAGATTATGAAGAAGATGCCCTACATGCCAGGATTGGGACTGAGAAAGAACCTCCAAGGCCCTGCGAAGTTTGAAGCCCAGGGCACTCTGATGCGTAAATCAGGCCTTGGTTACTCACCCTCAAATAACAGCAAAGTGAAATGGGGGAACAGGCTAGAGGACTACTTTGTCAAAGAAGAAGCAAAGCAGATTTATCAGGGACAGCCGGAACCGTTTTGGGACGAGGAAACCAATACCTTCCTGCCAGGGTTTGAGATATTCGCCAACGATGTCTGGCCAGATAGTGATGAAGAAGCTGAGGTTATGGAAAAACAGAAAGAGCTCCCTGACTGGATTGAGGTTTTTGCCATGGGTAGTCTCGCAACTCTGTTTAGGGAAGACGAATCAATGGGTACAGCTGCGGAAGCGGAAGTGCTGATGATGGAACAAGATACCCCTGAGGATCCGACTTTGTTTATCATGGATGCTACTGAAGAGTACAAGAACTGGATCTTCGTGCCGAGTGCAACTTACCATGGATCGGAGTCTGAGTCTGAATCTGAGTCTGTTAAGTCTATCGAGTCTTCTGCGTCTTCTGAGTCTGTCCAGTCCGAGTTGGTGCCTCTCGGCCCAAACTCTCAGAGTCTCTATTTCGAATTCGAATCTACCCGTGTGTATGGTGCCCCCGAGGCCTCCGTTGATCATGAAATAAATGAATCTGATTCTGCTTACTTCCCTGACTTTGAAATAAATTGCGTCGACCCTGGTGATGAAGAGATTGATTTCGATGGGGACATCCCCAAAGAAATTCGATCCCTAATCGACAGGGAAGATGAAAGGCATGCTCAGCCTGTAAAAGAAGAAATCGTTTTAATAAATTTGAGAAATGAAGGGAGTCCCCGGATGACCCAGATCGGTTCCGCGCTATCCGCCGAAAAAAGCAAGGCCCTCATAGATTTGCTCAAAGAGTTCGATGATGTGTTTGCATGGTCACACGCAGATATGCCCGGAATCGATCCTGAAATCGTGGAACACCGGATTCCCCTCTATCCTGACGCGAAACCAGTAAAACAGAAACTAAGGCGCATGAGACCTGACTGGGTGCTTAAGATAAAGGAAGAAGCCACTAAACAGATTAACGCTGGGTTTTTAATGGTAACTGAATACCCTCAGTGGGTTGCAAACATCGTCCCAGTACCAAAGAAAGATGGTAAAATAAGGGTATGCGTCGATTTCAGGGATCTCAACAAAGCCAGCCCGAAAGATGACTTCCCGCTACCACACATTGATGTGTTAGTTGATAATACTACCGGTCATGCCCTACTCTCTTTCATGAATGGTTTTTCGGGGTACAATCAAATCCTTATGGCTCCAGAGGATCGGGAAAAAACTACGTTCATCACTGAGTGGGGGACATATTGTTATCGAGTCATGCCCTTCGGACTAAAAAACGCCGGATCTACTTACCAGCGGGCCGCCACGGCATTGCTACACGACATGATTCATAAAGAGGTAGAGGTCTACGTTGACGATATGATTGTTAAAGCCAAAGAGCGAGAAGGACATCTGCCCGCGCTCAGGAAATTTTTCGAAAGAATCAGGAAGTACAAGATGCGGCTCAATCCCGCCAAATGCACGTTCGGGGTCACTGCAAGGAAGATACTTGGATTCATGATCACCACCCGAGGCATCGAAGTCGACCCATCGAAAATCAAAGCCATCCTAGAAATGGAACCGCCGAGATATGAGAAGGATGTAAGGAGTTTCCTCGGTAAGGTGCAATTCATCAGTAGGTTCATTGCGAGACTGACCTCAACCTGCGAACCATTGTTCCGCTTGCTCAAGAAAAGAGTGCCATTCGTTTGGGATGATAGGTGTCATAAAGCTTTCGAAGCCATCAAGGCCTACCTGCACAAGCCACCGGTGTTGACGCCGCCAAACCTTTGATCCTATACCTGTCAGTCACTCCATCCTCAATGGGATGCATGTTGGCGCAGGAAGGAGATGATGGGGTGGAAAGGGCCGTTTACTACCTCAGTAAAAAGATGGTTGGACCCGAGGAGCGTTACACTCCCCCAGAAAAGACATGATGGGCACTTGTATGGGCTTCCAAGAAGTTGAGGCATTATATGTTAGCCTACCCGGTCAGGCTAATATCTCGGATGGATCCCCAAAGTATCTATTCGAAAAACCGGCCCTCACGGGTAGGATGGCACGGTGGTTGTTGATGTTGGCCGAGTTTGAACTAAAGTATGTCACCCGAAAGTCGATAAAAGGAAGAGCCGTCGCAGAGTTCCTAACCGATTGCCCAGTCGAGGGAGGGGAGGATGCCGAATTCAATTTCCCCGACGAAGACATAATGACGGTAGCCGAGGACATTTGGCAGTTGTACTTTGATGGAGCAGCCAACCAAAAAGGATTTGGAATCGGTGTATTGCTCATTTCGCCCGATGGATCGCACATCCCGTTGGCGTTCAAGCTTAACTTTGAAGTCACCAATAACCAGGCCGAGTACGAGGCTTGCATTGTAGGCATGGAGGCAGCCATCGAAATCGGCATAGAAAAACTGGAAGTTGTAGGGGATTCGAACTTAGTTGTGTCTCAAGCGAATGGTGACTGGAAGGTTAAGGAAGAGAAGTTGAAACCATACCATCAGGATCTCGAAGACCTTATCCCTCACTTCAGCAAGGTGACATTCACTCATATCCCGAGGTTTAAAAATCAGTTTGCAGATGCTTTGGCAACATTGGCATCAATGATCGAGATCCCTGTTGGCATAAAGTTAAGACCAATTGTGATAGAACAAAGGAATATTCCAGTACACCAGCACGTCATGGTGGTCGATGAGCCCGATGATGGCCATCCATGGTATTATGACATTTGGAGGTACATAGAAAGAGGAGAATACCCCATGGGAGCGAACAAGGGAGACCGAATCGCTCTCCAGAGGATGGCAACTCAGTACATTCTATGCGGGGGAAACGTATATCGAAGATCGCCCTGTGGCACACATAAGCTCTGCATCCATGGAGAAGATGCGAAAATGGTAATGGAAGAAGTTCACGAGGGTGTATGCGGTCCTCACATGAGCGGCATAATGCTTGCAAAGAAGATTCTCAGGCAAGGATACTTCTGGTCCACCATGGAAACAGAATGTGTAGAGTATGTGCGAAGGTGTAAAAAGTGCCAAATTCACGCCAATCTCACGCATGTCCCGCCGCACGAGCTGCAACAAATGACCTCGCCATGGCCCTTCTCGACGTGGGGAATTGATGTCATCGGAAGGATAGTGCCGGCAGCATCCAATGGTCACAAGTTCATTTTGGTAGCCGTCGATTATTTCACGAAATGGGTCGAAGCTGCTTCCTACACCACTTTGACTGTGGTTCAAGTTGCACATTTCATCAAGCAAAACGTCATTTACCGGTATGGGGTCCCCCAGGCTTTCGTATCTGATAATGTGGTTCATTTCAAAGGACGGGCCGGGAAGTTTTGGATGAATTTCAAATCCAGGTGCACAAATCGACGATTTATCGGCCGCAGACCAATGGCGCTGTGGAAGCGGTAAACAAGACGATCAAGGCCATTCTGGAGAAAACTATTCAATCAGTAAGGGACTGGCATGAATAACTACCCCTGGCTTTATGGGGGTATCGCACATCGGTGCGGACACCAACAGGAGCAACCTCCTACTCTTTGGTTTATGGAATGGAAGCAGTACTTCCCATCGAGTTAGAAGTCCCATTTCTTCGGACCATGATTGAATGTGAAGTCCAAGAGGCAGAGTGGTTGAGTAACCGATTTGAAGAGCTTATGCTATTTGATGAACGCCGGTTAAGGGCTCTTTACCACATCCAAGGGTACCAACGAAGGATTGCACGGGCATTCAACAAGAAAGTGAAACCCAGGAACTTGGTAGAAGGTGACATGGTTTTGAAGGAAATTGGGCTCCGGTTTACGACCCACGAGGAAAGTTTCACCCAAATCTAGGCCGTACATTATCAAGACCATCCTTTTCGGAGACTACGCAACTCATCGACTTGGGCGGAAACGAATTCTCAACCTTGGTCGACTTGGATCAACTCGCGCTTACTACCCACGAGAGAAGCTCGCTAGGTCGAAAACCCGAATGGGCGATCCTAGGCAAAAATTAGAGCAAAGCTGCTAGGATGAAAACCCGTCCAGGGCATCCTAGGCAAAAGTTAAGGCATACAATAAATGAGCTCGCTAAACCGAAAACCCGAAAGGGCGGTTCTAGGCAAAAGTTAGAGCGCAAAAGGAGAGTGTTAAAACCAGAGCGAACCCTACCCTGAACTACGTCATGACCTGATTCCTTCGCCAGGAGGATACGTAGGCAGTCTCACATTGAGACCCGGTCACGATCCATCAAAATAAAAATTCAGGTTGAGAAGACTTGAAGAACAAGAGTCGAAAAGGGGAAAACCCTCCAAGACTCGTTTTTATTAACACGATTACTTCTACTACATAAGGTTGAGCAAAGTTTTCATAACAAAAGAAGTGCAGCATAATGAAAAAGGGTCCACAATTTATTCAACGGTCGAGGTGGTAGGATTGAGTCAGTTTCCTTGAACTCCGGCTCTTGCGACAATGTCCCTCTAAACCATTTCCGATAGCTCCCGCGCATCGCCAGAGAATGGTAGGGATGTGCGTCGGTCACCTCTCGAGTCCTCCAGAAACGCTGGTATGGCAAAGAACTGAATGTCCAAAGAAGGGCAAAACCCACATCTACGAGAACCTCCGCAGGGGCCTCTGCCTCACTGATGCTGAATGCGGTAGGGGATGTAGAAAGTAAAAGCTCCCAAACCAGCCAAGGACGACCCACCGAGGCCCATGTAGTGCCTTTGTCATGGGAGGAAGATCCGACCATCGACACCTCAAGCAATGGTCTCCGCCGCCGGCGCTGAGAAAATCGACCCACTCGGCCTGCTCCTATCCTCAAACTCAAACATGAGAGAGTAACCTCGCCTCGTATGCCCGATTGCCGGGAGGAATGGTCAGTACGTTCACCTTATCGCAAAGTCAAATCTGTGGAAAGAGAGAAAACAAGTGAGAAGCCTTAGATAACCAAGCCGAGCGTTGAGGTAAAATGAGAACGTGGGAGAAACCCGAAAAAGGAGAGCTGAGTGAGAAGCCAACCTGTAGGAGAAGTGGACTGCCCCCGAAAGTCTCAGTCTCTCCAGAACAAACCTTGTCCAAACCAATCAATGTCTCGGCCAGAACCATCGGAATCACGTCCTTTCGAGCCTCGACCTGAACAGCGACACTGGCTAATGCCGAGCTAGCATGACCGGCAGAAGGGACCAAGAGATAGGCTGCGAGCAAGCACATGCAGAGAGCAGTCATGCGTCGAGTCTGATAAGTCATGTCTCTAAGATCGCCAGGAGGAGAGAATAGTGCTTCGTCCCAACCTTGCCTTCAATTGAGGTTGAAATACCCCGAGCGTAGGGCTAAGTCGATGTCAGCATAGATACCGGAAATCCGGGATCGTTCCCACAGAGAAAGTCTTAGAAACTCGCTGGGATTTTTAGGTGTAAGGTTTTTGGCGTTTAAGACGGCCAACTGTCGGTTTTGCTTTGGAGAGTAATGAAAACTTATGACAATGACTAGAAAAAACGGTTTTGACTAAGTTAAACAAGCGGCATGGCAACGGGGTTATTCACGCCCGCAACTTAAGCAATCAAACTAACCTCAACAAAATCACAGTTGAATCGCACGGCTTAGGCTATCAACCGGAAGATTTAGCGTTATAAATAAAGAGACAAGGGATTTAGCATGAAGAACAAGTGAACTCTTTTATTCTTTTGGCAAACACAAGGCGAGACATAGCTCACGGAACCATATGAGCGAGCATATGATCACCGGAGGTTAACATCGACAGGTTTTGTTTCATAAGGTGAATTCGATTTATTCTTCACACGAAATCTCAAGTCCTGAGTTGAGAGAAGAAAGATAACGCAAGTCACGAGACGCTAGCGGCCCCGCGGCCAAGCCTAATGAACTACTCACGCATATTCAAGTAACTAGAAAGCATGCTAAGAACGGAAAACATTTCCAACCGATAGAATCGAAAATAAACTTAATTTTATAGAAGAGCTAAACCACGGTTACAACTTTAATAAACGAGAAAAGATGATTCGGGAATAACTTACTTGAGCTCAATGAAAATTACACTTGGAAAGCTAGAAACCATTAATGGAGGAAATGCTAAGCTTAGTAATGAACTAGATACTAATGAGAAAGAAGAAGCCTATATATATACAAAAGTGACTTCTCTCTCATCAAATATCTCCAAAATATCCTAAAAGTGGCTAATATTCCATAAATGGAAAGCCCAAAAAGTAGAAAATATCTGGCCGAGAGCTCTGCGTATCGATACGCTTCTAGGGAGTGTATCGATACGGAAGGCTCTGTTGCCCAACGTAACCTACGCGTATCGATACGCAGGAAAGGCCATATCGATACGCGACTGTCTTGCTTGGCACAGCTTGGCTTTGCTTGGCAGCCTCCATGCTTTGGCAACCAAATGGCCCTCGTTTCACCCGATGGCCTCCGCCTTCATCCTTTGGCCACTTTGGCACAAAATCACCCGGGCAAGGATGCTTGAAATCACTTGAAAGATGGTTTGCCCCTCAAAACACGCCTTTTAGGGGCGTTTTGCCTGAAACACTAAACAAACGCCTTACGAGCAAAAATCAAATAAAAACGACGATGAATAAATAAAGATGCCACAAGCTAGGGTATTTTTAGCACCACGATCTTACAATCTTTGGTGCTAATCAAATAGCTCGATAAGGCGCATGGCATTAAGGTGGTCATTCTTGACCAAGTAGCGAGCGGCATTATCGCTCAGTCCAAGGGCCACGACCAAGACTCTATAAGCACTCTCGCGTACAGGGGGAATGATGACCTCCCCCGAGCCAAAACCCCCAAGGTATGCACGGAACTCCTCGACAGTGGGACAGAGCTCCTGATCGCCAAATCGGAATACGTGAACCTCCGGATCCCAGAAACTCACGGCTGCCTTCAAAAGCTCGGGACGAAGGCGAATGTTGCGAAGGTACCTCATGGAGTAGAGACCGTGAGCTCGAAAGTTGAGCCAATCGACACCTTCCATAGAAGCCAACCATGGACGAAGCAAACCAATGAGAGAAAGAGCCATTTCAAGGAACAAAGAAAGAAAACAAGACTTGGATGAGGTGTGGGAAATATAGAATGAGAGAGCCTGAATTTATAGGAGAGGTAGAAGGACAACTTCAACTTTCAAAGAGCCTCGGGTTTCAAAAGCGCAAGTTTTCCATGAGTCCAACATAGGAAAAAACTTGGTCAAGTCCTAAAAGGTTCAAAACAGACATGCATTGGTTCAGAAATGCCATTGCATGGGTCAAACCTCAACCCCCGAGCAATCTGCCTTGGAAAGCAGCAAAACTGGAATCTGTCAGGAAAATTACCTCGCGCGGCACCTTGATGGGTCGCACGGCATGTTGAAACCAAGGAAATTCCACGACAGAGTGATTGAGGTACCGTGGGGCAGATCTTCATCCGCGCGGCACCTTGGTCTATCCGCACGGCAGGTTGAGTCTGCATTTCTGCAGTTTTTGACAGCAACACATCAAGGTGGAATCAAGGCCTCGCAAAGCACCAACCAGCACCTAAACACACTCTAACGGGTATTTGGGACTTCATGGATGTTTCATTTCAAGATAACTCCCGGGATTCGCCGTCATGGCACGAAAACTCGATAAAATCCGTTCCTTAAGCCATGTCAAGGTATCAAAGTCCGTTTTGGGTCATTCCAAGTCGTTCTTTCAAGTCCTACAGGTCATAATGTTCAAAAGTGACTTGGTTCAAGTCCTGGTTCGTGTCCAGAGTCAAAACTCGAGAATGTCACATGCTAAAATCAACATTTTCCTACTTTTTCGAGTATATTCCAACGGCAAAGTCAAGTTTCCAAGCCTCATAGCGAGATCAAAAGGTCGTTATTGCCTTATGCTCGTGTCTGGAGTCAGTTGCAAAGATGTCTATATAAAGTCTTGTATACAGAGTCGATTTTACTAAGGTTTACCTAGTTGCTTTCTTTGATTTCTATTTCACTGTCAATATGCTTCAATCGTTAATGCATCCTTCATCACAAAACCTCACATTCAGTTCAGCGGTTGGTTGCACACCCCGGTTAATGTTTTTAGTTATTCAATTTTCTTCATACGAACAAAAGGAGATTGAATGGCATAAACAATGGAAGGACAAAATCTCTGTATAAATCCAAAGGCATCCATGAGTCGAAGTACAAAAAGGGGCACAATGACCCAATGATCGAAGTCCGAAGTCCTAGGGCAAACAGGCGCCCTAACAAAAGAAGCACGCAGGCTCCGTAAAAAATGCAAAACAAAGAGGAGCTCAACTCTCATCCTCGTCCTCGCCTCGCTCTCCTCCTCGTCCTCTACGGAAATCTCCTCGTCTGCAGGAGAGCTGCTCGCCGCCTGAGTGCCGGTCGCCCTGGGCACAGTGCCTCCAGAGGTAGCCTCCAGGTCGACGTCTGTGGGCTCGGGTGTATCGTCCTCGGAGACGTCGATAGGCTCGTCCTCGGTCCCTACAGAGTGTCGTGTCCTCTTCGACGCCGGCTCCTCTCGTGAGCCAGCGGAGGAGACCTGTCGTACTATAGGGCGGACGGACTTTCGCCGCAACCCTCGTGTAGCCCCTCCTCTGGCCTGCAATGGTACAAGCATTCATATGACATTTGCATCATAATATAAGCGGTAGAAGTAAAGCAAATGACAAAAGTTCGAGAGTGTACCATCGACTGCCAACGCGAGGCAACACCTCCGGAGGGTGGCCCATGGCGTCCTGCCTCACCAACTGTTCCAGGCCCATCATGGCCTCCGCCATCTCATTCACGTACCCTAGAGGAGACTGCAATGAAGGAAATTGATCAGAATATGCAAGCGAGCAAATGTACATAAGATTGAAAACATGTTATACTTGAGCAAGGAACCCCGGAGCCAACACGAGGGCGTGGCACCGCGACCACACGAGGACTCCACGAGGGGTCGCCACGCCCTTGCCCAAGAAAGGGCAGGAGGCTAGCACCGCTGGGCTGCGCCTGCGCCCGCCGACCTCTGTCGCTGCGGCCTCCGTCTCCTCCACCGACTCCCTTCCTTCCTCTTCTTTCCTTCCTCCTCCGGCACCTGCCGTGCGTGTCGCCTCCCAAGCAGCACGTATCCTCAGACTCGCCATCAAGTACTGAGAACATTACTTCCGCCCCAAGGCCAGCACCTGCCTCGAAGAACGGCTTTAACTCGAGGTGCGGCGCGTAAAGCGCCGACCTCCTCCGGTGTACTTGGTCCGCCCTGCGTACTAGGGTGGAAGCGGCCAGGGACTCAAAACGTCCAGCCTCAACGTGGCGTGACACTCAGTCACCCAAGTACCACTGCCGGCCGTAAGGACTCGAGAAGCACTCTCCCCCTGGCAACCACCCTACTCTGTGCAATGTAGGGGATCTCGAAGCGGTCCCACACCCGCCAGTGGACCTGTCATTAAGGATAAGCAATGTCAAAGTACTGTTTATATAAAGATGAGCAGGAAATAGAAACGAAAGTGCTTTGATACCTAATCAGGACGCAGCTCGTCCAAGTACAGGCGGAAGGCATCCAGCTTGCCTCTTCCCCTCTTCACGCCCTTATACTCTGTCGACCAGCGTAGGGCTCGAGGAAGTATCGTGTCGTCAGGACATGTGGTCTCAGGAGGGTACATCCCTATCACCTCGTACGTCCAAAGCTGCAATTCAAGACATGGAAAGTTAGCACAAGATATACATTGAATAGAAACAAATGGAAAAGCTAACTGTTCATAAGAAAGGAAACGAAATATACCTTCCAGACCCTTCAGTAGCCTCCGAGGCTCACTCCTGCCCCGCGAGACAAAGAGCCCATGAAGGCGTAGCACGTCCCCAGTGCTGCACCTCCCCAGTCAAGCAGGCGATCTCCCGACGTCCTCAAGGCCGGGAAAAGCGAAAGGTGTACCCGGTGCGCCTGTTGGGAAACAGAGACGCACCGAGTAAGTACAGCAGAAGCACCTCGCCATCTGCTCCTCCTCCACCCTATCGGTCGGGAGCCTCTTCGTCAAAACCTCAAGAGTGGGCGTGCCGCGTCATCACCCTCCGCCTCGGCTCGTGTCCCAAAGGCATCGCTCATTGAACGCCGCCGCTTTGCCTCCTGTAGCGTCAAAGGATAGGGTCACCTCCGACCCTGAGACCGGTGATCGCCGCAAAGTCCAACGGCGTCACGGTCAGCTCACCAAAAGAGAAGTGGAGGGTGTTCGTCGTATCCCACCACCTCTCAGCCAAAGCCCTCACCACCAGGCGGTCGTTGCACACGCCCCTCGCCAGTACCCCTACAAACTCCCCGAAACCGGCCTGCCTCACTATTTCCCGCGCAGCCTCGGGTAACCTCTCCCAGAACGTCGGCACAGCTGCCGAGCCTCTATAGCACGAGAGCGAGATCGCCTGTTGCAACAAATCAGCAAATATTCAGTAAATAGGCATGGCATGCAATACAATGGTATAATGAAATGAAATACGAGGCATTGGAATTTGAAATACAGATATTTAAAGTATACCTCATCTCGGCGCAAAGAAAGGTGTCGCTGAGGGTCAGACCAGAGTCTCGTCGTAAGTCGGCCTCCTCAGTGTGAGGGTCAAAAAGTGAAGGCACCACCACGTCCGCTGAAAAGGGACATAGGCTACCTCGTCGTAGGGCCCCGCCGCAACGCCAAGTCGCCTCGGCCACCACGGTGACGCGAGTGAGCCATCACCTGGCCTCCTCATTTCGCCTCTCCTCGACCTCCGGCTCTCTATCTCCCCTAGGACCGAGCCAACCTGTAACTCCGCCTCGCGGGCCGCGAGTAGAGCGTCCGCCAACCCAGGAAACCCGTGCACTAACTCCAGCACGTCCTCCATGGACGCCGTCGCCAAGTAGTCGCCCACGCCTATATGGCGTGACGACCCTGCACCTGTACCGCTGCCCACAAACATAGGCGGTGTGTCCTCCACCACCAGCTCCACCTCCGGCTCACCCTCGACGACGGGGGCCTTCCCCAAGTCGGTCCGAGGCTCTCTCACGGGAGAGGCCTCTGTCTCCTCCACCACCACCTGGCCTAAACCACCACCGTGGCCCTCTGTGGTCCTCTCCTCCACACCCGTCGCTGCCTCTGACCGGCCCGAAACCTCGGCGTCACCCCTCGACTCCACTGCACCCGGAGTCTCCGCCTCCTGACCGTACCCGGCCAATACCGCACCACTACCATCATCACCGTCGCTACCAGCCACTGCAGCGGCCGGGGCCGTGGCCTCCTCGGCCAGTGCCGCCTGGTCCGAAACCCCGGTGATCTCCGGAACACCCTCGGCCATAGCCACATCCTCCGGGACGACCGAAGGCGAGGTAATCTCGACCCGTGATAAATGGCTGTCGCCAGGAGCGTCCCTGGACTCCATGACTGAGACAGTCGAGAGAGAGAGAGCAGTCGGGAGAGAGAGAGAGAGTAGCGAGAGAGAGAGAGAACAGTCGAGAGAGAGAGATGATCGAGAGAGAGAAAGAGAGAGATGATCGAGAGAGAAGGAGAGAGATATAGTCGTGAGAGAGAGAGAGGGAAATTCGAACTATGGGGTGTACACCCCGTATATATATATATATATATATATATATATATCCCCCGAATCGGTTCACTCGGAAACCAACGTTGGATCGGGTTCACAGCCAAATTGGCCGCACGGCGCCTTGGCGTAGTCGCACGGCACCCTAGACGAACATACAGCGCCTCCGGTTTACTCTACCGTGCGTCCCTAAATTGACCTCGCACGGCATCATGTATTATTTCGACTGTTCCAGTTTTTGTGGCCGATTCGTTCGAATTCGTACGAGACGAGAAGTTTGAATGCAGGAATGGAAGAAGAAAAAAGGACATTTCATTCAATAACACCCGGGGTAACCCCCGGGATTTGCCATTACATTCAAAAAATAAAAAAAAGAGAAAAACAACAAAAAACATAAAACGGGCCTACTGCCCTCTTTTCTTCTTCCTTTTCCTTCCTCTTCCTTCTCTCCTCCTCCTCCTCAGTCGCTACCCCCGTCCGAACGATCATCCGACCCGTTGGGGTTGCCTTCGGAGTCTTCCGCCGTATCCTCCGAGCCACGCCCAAGGACAAACTCCGGGTCGTCCTTGTTGTCCAACTGGTCGAAGCAAAAGTCTTGAAGGTTGGAGACGGCCCGACGGAGGGAGCGAATAGTTGTGATAAGCCTCGCAATCTGGGTGTTCAATTCTTCGATTTCCCCGCGATAGTAAGCCATCTCGGCCTCCAAGGCCTCGACACGGGCCGCCAAACGACTGCTGTCCATCCCGGAGTATGAAAACAACCTGTTTTTTTAGAAAGATGCGAAGAAAGTAGAGAGACCCTTGAGATTTTGATTGTAGTGCATGAATTGTGGCACCCCCCACGCTTATAAAGCCGTTCCAGCCGACGAAGGGGCACGCCTGAATTAATGGCACCCTTAAACCTGCCAACTGTTCTCAGAAATCGAAAGGGTGCTTAGCAGAACGAGGTGCCGCGCGCCTTCAACCTTGATCGCACGGCACCCTGGCTCCAAGAGATTTAAATGTTTTTTCGAAAATTGATCCAATCAACCACCAAAATCCTCTTGGAAACTCAATCCTCAGCCGTTTTGGTAAAGGTCCCTTAGAATGTCGTGCATCGATTACGGCGCCATTTAATCCCATGAATTCGCCGTATTCGCCTTTTTCTCGGTATTCGTCCTCCGGGACTCACCGTGACTGGTTCAAGGATCCGACATATTTTCCCCAGCAGGTCCAAAATTCAAAATTCGATTTTCGCCTCCCGATGGCTCGTCTCAAAAATTCAAAACTCGATTTTCGCCTCCCGAGGGCTCGTCTCAAAAATTTAAAACTTGATTTTCGCCTCCCGAGGGCTCGTCTCAAAAATTCAAAATTCAATTTTTGCCTCCCGAGGGCTCGTCTCAAAAATTCAAAATTCGATTTTCGCCTCCCGATGGCTCGTCTCAAAAATTCAAAACTCGATTTTCGCCTCCCGAGGGCTCGTCTCAAAAATTCAAAACTTGATTTTCGCCTCCCGATGGCTCGTTTCAAAAATTCAAAATTCAATTTTCGCCTCCCGAGGGCTCGTCTCAAAAATTCAAAACTTGATTTTCGCCTCCCGAGGGCTCGTCTCAAAAATTCAAAATTCAATTTTTGCCTCCCGAGGGCTCGTCTCAAAAATTCAAAATTCAATTTTCGCCTCCCGAGGGCTCGTCTCAAAAATTCAAAACTTGATTTTCGCCTCCCGAGGGCTCGTCTCAAAAATTCAAAATTCAATTTTCGCCTTCCGAGGGTTTGTCTCAAAAATTCTAAATTGAATTTTCACCTTCCGAAGGCTTGTCTCAAAAATTCTAAATTAAATTTTCGCCTTCCGAGGGCTCGTCTCAATCTTCGCCTTCCGAAGGCTCGTCTCAATCTTAGCCTTCCGAGGGCTCGTCTCGCTTCTCGTCTCTTGAGCCACGGTCTAACGAACCTAACGTCTCTCCTCGTCTTGATTTTCGCCTCCCGAGGGCTCGTCTCGATTTTCGCCTCCCGAGGGCTCGTCTCAAGTCTTTCACAATACTTTGAATGACACACCGCACCGCAAGCACTTCTTTGCATAAGTTTGTCCTCCGGGACTCGTTTCTCGCATTGCATTGTCCCAATTGAACTACGCTGGTCTGATCCCTACAACGGGGTACGTAGGCAGCTCTCCGAGCGCGACCACCATCATATTTACTTACAGTTTTCGTTTTGTCTCTGGCCAAAGGCACTAGAGCAACGGATTGGGATGCCTATTCTTTAAGCGTCACTCGTACCAACTAATGGTATCCGAGTTACGTTAAAGAGGGACTACTGTAGACACCCCAATCCGAATCTCGGAGAGTCTTTGTCCACCCCGATGATGAAAATAGAGGAAACGATACATTTGCGAGCTTGAAAAAGGATCTCTCTAAGCCCAAAAACCCAAAAAGCCTTCCAAACAAAGCCCAAAAGGACCCTGGACTGAAGGAAGAGGAGCCGTGCGGAGCAGAATTGGAGCGCACGGCACCTTGAAATTCAAGAGTAGCCGTGCGCGGCAATCCTTAACCGCACGGCACCTTGAGCAAAAGGTCGATCGCTCGAAAGGCATCGGCCACGCCGATGTGAGCCACGGTGATGACTGCTCACCAAATACACTTCTGGCCCACCCAGAAAATACCTCCACCACTTGAAATTCAAAATCATTGGCCTTTGCCTATAAATTAACCTCTCCACTCAAGGGAAAGGGGTCCCTCTTGGCCTTTCTTTTGAGTCCTTCTCTTGCCTTTCTCTTGGCTCTCTCACTCTACTTTCTCTCTCTAAGTTCTCAAACCCACTTTCCATTACCACTTCCATTTTCAAGTCTTAAAGGATGTCATTCCCAAAAGACATTCTTTAAGAGCTTTCACTCACTCCCTTCTCATCATTGAAGTTGATCACTCATTAACTTCAAGACCCCATCACCCAAAATACCTAACCTTCACTCACACCCATACTCCCTTTGTCTCATTTAACCTCCTCCATCCACATCCGTGACGATCCATCCACATCCTTGCATCCACGATCCTTGATCAAGCTCGAAACCAAAGGTATAAACTAGTTTCCTCGGACTAGACTCCGTTCTGGTCCTAAGAGGACCTTTCTGTCAGCAGATCCAATCCCTTTTGATTAGATCCTGACTCAAAATCCATTTTCATAAAACAAAACTAACACTGTACTGAGGTTGGGGAACAGCGCGGTCTGTTGATCAGACGCGGCATCCCGACCCTCAACGCACGGCATAGTATACACTAATGCTATTGTGAACAGGCTGACTGGATCTGAGTTTTCCTCTGCTGTGGTTACCTGTTTTTGCTGTTTACTGTTTCTGTAGCTCTTAAAATAAGACCATATCTACAAGCCATGTTCCGGCTCTTCTAAAATCTTTTCAAGATCATCCCAAGTGATCAAAAACGTTGAAAACTACTTTAAAACTACGTTTTGAGAAGGATAATGACGCTCTTGGGATGATCTGATCGCCGTGAG
Source organism: Rhododendron molle (assembly GCA_025413875.1). Classification (NCBI taxonomy): domain Eukaryota; kingdom Viridiplantae; phylum Streptophyta; class Magnoliopsida; order Ericales; family Ericaceae; genus Rhododendron; species Rhododendron molle. The sequence continues at coordinate 14,743,818 of CM046395.1, read as the reverse complement.
GCTATTCGTGAGTTTTCAAAAGATCTACAGAGAAACTAGTGAGTTAAATGATGTTTTGAAAGACTGCAACAGTCTGACAGCAGAGCAGGTGCCACGCACGGCATGTTGAGATGCCTCGCGCGGCATCTCAGGGTGCCGTGAGCGGTATTCTGAGGTCCAAACAGTCTGTTGAATGTTATTTACTTCCATTTATTCATATCATTTTATCACGACTGTACAGATAGCACCACCTGCACGTCAATGTGATATATTTTCCATGTCCCTTTCCCGTTACGTGCTTTATTAAGGAGTTTGATATTCCAAATAATATTGAAGATCCCCCCCCCCCTTTTTGAAAACATCAAGTAGAGACCGGTCTTACCGGGTGAATGGGGTGCTTTTTAAAGAAAAACCTTCCTCATTCGTAATGTGGCTCCCGAACCCATCATCTCAATGTTTTCGCTAGACCAAAAGCCTTTCTTTTTCAAATCAAACTCTCGGTTTCTCGGGTGACCCATCTCAAAAACCCGGGTGGCGACTCTTCGAGCGCAAGCGCTTCTTCGGGCGCGGGAGCCCACAAATACCAAATCTAGGGGTGCAAAGAATAGTTTGCCTTTAAAAACTAATTTATTTCTTCACACGTGTTCGGTGGTCTTCTTCTTCTCGTTTCTTCTTTGGGAAAATTACCCACAGGCAGTGTGGGGTAGGGATAATCACCAGTTTTATGGTGTGAAGTTTTCAAATTACGAAGACATGACACCAACAAACATTATTACCAATACATGGTATGAGGTAGTGAACATGATGAGACTGGACAAAATTGCCCTTTGATAAAAAACGACACAGTTCATCCTTTTCATCCCAATCTTCCCCTTTTTCCTTTTCTCTTTTACTTCTCTTTTCCATTCTCCTGAGATATGACTCTCTCTAGGGTTTGGTTCGGCTTTCTCTCCTCTGTGCTCCATAGCCTTTGAAGACTTATCCCTGCTCTCTCCCATTCAACAGCCGACATCCAAGCTTCAATCGTCAGTTGCCATCGCCATCGCCAGTTCAATTGTCCAAGCTTCGAACATTGCCATTGCCATCGCCAGTTCATCAGGTTAGTTTAATCGATCTGTAGTTAGATGTGTGTGTTTTTCGGTGTATGTAGTTGTGTTATTGGGTTTTGTGTTTTGTGTTACTTTGCAGTTGAGAAACCTATGATTGAATTTGGAAGTGTTGTATGCAAACCAAACTAGAAAAAATTGCATTCCTAACTTGGATTGAATTTAAGTATTTTGTGTTTATGTAGTTGAATGTTCTAATCCCACGGAAGCCAAAAAGAGGGAGAAAAGAGGGAGAGAGGAAAAGCTAGTGTATGATAATCGGTGCTCCAATTCCACCAAACTATAGCAACAAAAACAAGCAAGAAATGTCACCATCAAAGTAGCTGGTGAAGTGTCCTCATATTGTACTCGCACCACAAAACAATGTGAAGTTTGCAACATAACCACCTTCAAAAAAGAGGACATGTAAAGGGTGAAAAGGAAGGGCGTCGACAAGATGAGCTAAAACATAAAAAAAAAAAACACAACAGAAACATATTAAAAAACATATCTCAGACTAATCATAATCACAAAACTCATACAAAGGGGAAAACGAAAGGAAAGGAGAACGTAGAGGATATAATTGAACTAAAAAATGTCCAAGTCAAGAACGTCCTAAAACTAATCACCCTAAAACTTGAAATCCACTACACTAGGACAACGACTTAAATTTTTGGGACCAAGCCTATGGGAACAGAAGCTAAATCTTTTCAAGTCTTTTCGTCGTCACTTGTTACTAACGGAGCAAGGAAACTCTTTCAATTTTGAGCTCTGTTTTGTTCGATGGCAAGAGCTTTTGTTAAGTTGGAGACCTTGACATGTATTCCAGTGACTTGGGCATCTTTTGGTCGTTGCCTTCAAAAACAGAAGAAAAAAAAATAAGACCAAGACCCAAGAATCACTTTACCCAAAAAAGAAACAAGACCCAAGATGCAATTCTTGCTTCATTTTCTTTCATTTTCTCACAAACCAAACAAGAAAATCAAGAAAGCAGATAATATTTACCAAAATAATCATCGGGGATTCTCCCGTTACAGAATAGTCCAATAGGCATATTGGTCTCAAAATCTCGCCGTAAAGAGGACAATCGGCACGCGCAAAAGTAATGCTTACACACACATACGATTGGGTCAAAATCTGTGTAAAACAACCATAAAATCGTCTCAAATGCCCGAATATTAGAGAGAGAGAGAGAGAGAGAGAGAAAGAGAACAATAGAGAAACAGGAGAGAGAAGAGAAAGCCAAAGAGAGAACAAGAGAGGGGTTAAGTGAGAGAGGTTGAAAGAGAGAAGGGGGAATACCTGGATAGCTCTTGCAGAGAAAAGGAAAACGTTGAAATGGTGTGGTAGGGCTTCAAATGTTGCATATATATGTAGGGGTAGAATTGTAAATTAACATAGACTTGCCATGTTTTGGTGAATAATTTTGTTTATGTCATGAGAGTGGTGATTTCAAGATTGCAGTCCATGTATTGGGGATTAATTCCGGTCCACGCCACCTGCCGGTAATTTTCCCTTCTTTCTTCTGGTAAACCCAGGGCGGCACAGCAGGTACTCTCTCTCTCTCTTCGGTCTCAAGGGCAAGACAGACTTTCACCAACCCCGCATATCTAACAATAAGGGGGTACCCAGTCGTTACAAATCCACTCGCTGGGTGGATTACAAATCCAATCTCGGCAAATCAGGGGCAAAATCCAGGTGGGGTTTTTCTCTGCCAAAGACCGGAGAAGAGGAGGAGGAGGAGAAGTAATCAGGCCGCATATCTTATCCACCTCTATATCCACCAGCCACCTCTATATCCATCAGCCAAACAGCCCGTTAGAGAGTTTGATATTGAAAACAAAAATAAAAAAGGGCAATTATTTTTGGGCGAGGAGTGGAGCAAAACCACAATTTTAGCCACCGCCACCTCCTCCTCCTCCGGAGATGCATATATAAATGGTCCCAACTGGCCATGTGATTCTCAGTATGGAGTAGGAGTAACATTTAACAGCTGAACCGGAAATTCATGAGCGGATGCGGATGTATCAAGGGAAACCCCGAGCCCCGAGGGAAGAAGATAATCGTTGCAATTTTATTACCTACTCATAAAGAGAGGCCGCCCATCCATTGTGGATGTATCCATTGCATTAATTTGGATATGTTATCTAAGGCTCACTAGAGTAGTGTATTCACGCAAAAAATCAGCTGATCAAATATTGATACGTACATCAACAATTGAATTATGGTTTATCAAGTAGACGATCATGCAAAGTATAACTTTAAAAACTTATGGGTCTGTCTATTTTATAATCTAGAATTCAAATTCTTTATATATAGCGATATCCAATCAAGCTAAATTTTTTCTAAAGAAAATATACTATTGTAACAACCATAAATTTTATAATTTATAAAAACATTAAAAAGTATTAATTAATTCTAATATTATTATTTTCCTTATTAGATAAATACTAGATAATTACAAAAAAATAATTATTCTACCTTGATTATCCCTTTTAAATTTTTTTTAAGTTGCATGCATGCATGCAACTCTTCCATCTCTCTCTCCTACTTCTACTCAGTTTCTACCTCCTCTCTAACCCTAAAACTGAGCACAATTCATCCCTTCTAAAACCCAACTCTATTAGGACTCAATCTAATCCTACTACTTCCAAATTTCCCTATAAATACCCCATTACTTCGACCCTAGAGTTCACCACGAAATCCCCCACACCCCATAAGTCCAGAAGAGAGAGAGAATTCAAAGAAAATCAAGCTTCAATCCATAGAGTTTTAGAGAGAGAAAGAAAGAGAGAGAAAAACGGGTTTCATAGCCACGACCAACCAAAACCCAAATTGATCGTTTCATACACCTTCTACAATCCCAAGCATCCCCAAACACCATTCAATTCGGTCCCAAGGCTCCCCAATCGACAAAACCGAAGTCGTCTTCCCCGAACGTTCAAAGTTCAATTTTTGTTCAATTCGATCGAACCAAGGTATTATAATCTCTCTCGATCACTCCTTTATGTATATTTATTGTTTTTATGCATAACCCAACATCTCCCGTAGCCCCATGCATCAAAAACAAGCAAGAAAAAAAAAATGAACTGCCTTGAACCTTGCGGTCGCAACCTGCGGACTGTAAGAACCAGTCGCGGGTTTGCAGCAGCGGCCCCCGCCGCAAGGTCAAACCTTGCGATTTGACTTATTTTGGTTCGAAACCCCTTTTTGACATCCTGAACCTCGTTTTCGACCCCGATTTATTTTTTCTAGCCTTTTAACACTTCAAAGATCATATCTTATTAATGTCATATTTTTATTTATTTATTTATCTATTTATTAAATTTTTTATTCGTTATCATGTAAAAGTTTATAAACTAAAAATCCTCGCGACCTTATAAACTACTTTATAAATCCCCGTGCTATTTTTCCTAGACTTCTAATACCTCAAAGATCATAACTTGTTAATTTCATATTTTTTTATTTCATTATCTATTTATTAAATTTTTTATTTGTTTTAAATCAAAGTTACAAACTAAAAATATTTGCGACATTCCGAACAATGATTTTAACACTCAAACTATTTTTTCTAGACTTCTTGCACCACAAAGATGATATGTTGTTAATTTCATATTTTTTTATTTAATTAACTATTTATTTATTTTTCTTACAAGGTTTCAATCATAATTACCTTTTGACTTGAAAAAATATATTATTCATGCCCGATTAAATTTTTTTTAGACTCTTTACAGTTCAAATATGATACGTTGTTAATCTCAAAATATTTTTAATTATTTAATTATTTATTATCTATTTATCCTTCTTTCATCAATTAGCTTAATCTCTTTATTTAAAATAATCTCACGAACCTCCAAACCCAACTTTTAGCACTCGAACTTGTTATAGAGGACCTTTGGGACTCTTATTAAAGTGAGGATAATTATTTTAATATTTTTACATAATTAATGTATTTAATTAATATTTAATCAATCTAATTACTTAAGAATAATTAATAAAAGTCTAGAAAATTATTTTAAAATCTTTTATAAAAGTTCTTACTTTATTAATGATTTTGTGGCCACACAAGATTAAGGGCAATGACCCAGTCATAAAAAGTTGTGTGATTGAATCTGCTTATTATTTGTTTTGATTCGCTTGTTATTCGTTTTTATTTATTAGTATGATTAAAATTGTGTCGATACTTGATTTAAATGCTAGATTAGACCATAAAGATATGGGGTGGTATACGGAGTCGAAATCACTTAGACGATGCTAAATAATGGATAAATTGTGAAGTTTCTTTCTTTTTAGAGATTGCCTGTAGGCGTGATTTTGAGATGTGATGAGATTTGTGATGAGATTGAAACTGGCAAAGTAAGCCCAGTGATGGTTGTGATGATTGTGAGGTGGTGAATAAGATAGGCGAACCCTAGTTATGATTTAGTCATGATAAGCTTCATTTTGCTGTAATGAGAGGGATACACGCTGGGTACATAACTTAGGTGCAATCCACGACAACAAAAGAAAGTGATCTCATGGAACAGGGCATGGCTAGTGGTTGGGGAGGAAAGATCTCGCGGATGAGATCTTAGAAGTCACATAGAGCTAATGGAGAGTAACAAATTGGGTTATCTGAAGTATATCTGTTTTTACTTTTTGCATATTTATTATCTTAGTACTTGCTAGCTGTAAAATAAGGGGGTAGTTGGGTTGGATTATACTACGGGGTGAACTCTTTCACTCAGGCACGGATTTCCTAGCATCCGTGTCAGATTTTGCAAAAAATCAGGAGAAAACACAGAATCCCGAAAGCAAACAGTTTTATGCAGAGGAGAATCCAGAAGTGGGAGCCGAGCCTGAGTACACTTGGGATCCGTATCAAACTTAGAAGTCGGCTGTAGACTCCCCAATCTAGACCTCCGAATAATCTTTAAGTTTCCCCGATGATGAAATAAGGAAAAATATACTTTCGAGACTTGGATTGTTGCTCCTTTGCTACTCCTTTGCTACTCATTCTCTAACCTCAAGAAACCCCTTTTCAACAATGTAGGGTGGCCCCCGGTTCAATTGCAAAGAGAAAAATGCGTTTGTTTAGTCAAAAATAACTTTTTCCATGACACACTAATGGAAATGGGCACACATTTCAATATATAAAATGACTTTGAGTGAAATCAATTGGGTTAGAAAGAGGACTCAACAAACTTTCCAACGCTTTGAACCGCATCCAAATCCGAGTTCGAGAGTGTTCGGGGAGCACTCGCGAAATTTGGTATGCTGTGCGGACTCACATACTGCGCGGCACTTCAAAAGGGCGCACCGCACTTCAGAAAATTCAAAAAATCACTCTGCCGCATGGGACTTCAATATGTCGCACGACACTTCTAGGAAAAGTTCTAACAGTTGCAGAAAGTTGTCGGCCACGCCTGCAAATACAAATATTTGAAAAATGGCTCGGCTAGAGCATATTTTGCACGTTTTTCTCCTTTGGGTGCACTCCAAACATAATTTTTGCCTATAAATATACCCCCCCTCTAGTTGAGAAACACCTCTTCAACTCCAAGTAAAGTAAATCTGCCATTTTTTTGCCTCTTACTCTTTCTCTCTAAAAATACACCCTTTTGATTTTCTTTCTACAACTCCTTTCACCCATCACCACTATACATATCTCTCTCTCTACATCCATTTGCTCTCAAGTCTCTCAAGCTCAATCCAAATCAACTTTCATTATTCCACCTTCAAGTACATCCAAATTTCGATCAAAAGGTATAAATCTATTTTCTTGGGCTAAACCTCGTTTTGGCCTTGAGGGAAGTCGATCGAGGCCCTTCTCGGTCTTTCTATACAAAGTTTAGGTCTCAAACGAGTTTTACATTCAAAATTTTTCTTTTCTTTTCTTTTTTTTTTTTTTGCTTTTTCTTTTCATATTTCGGCTAATATTGCTTAAAAATCGTGCGGGTACATTTTAAATTCAAGTTTCATGTTAAAAATCTTTTTTTTTACTTTATTAAATCTTTTAACATTTCAAAAAGTTTTTAACATTTTTTTTACATGATAAGATGAACAAAAGGATCTCGTAAATCATTTTTCAAAGATTCAGAAAATATAACAAACTATTTTGCGGACCTATGGTTTGTTTTGTCATGTGAAAGCAAGCTGATTCTGGAATGTGTAGACAAGTGTACCGCACGGTGTTTTGGTTGCACCGTGCAGTGTATCCGGTTGCTGCCCGACAATGCTTGTGATGTTGGCAATCTGCTGTAATGCTGTTATTTCATTTTTTTTGTACATTCTGTACAGTTTGCACCACAAACACGCCAATGTGTTATATTTAATCCCGTGTCCCTTTCCCGTACATGTTTTAAAGTTAAGTTTTTCAAATGGTATTAAATCCTCCATTTAAAATGTTTAGTAGAGACCGACTTTTACCGGGCGAGCGGGGTGCTTTTCAACAAAACCTTCCCCTTTCGTAACGTGGCTCCCGGATCTAAAATCTCAACGTTTTCGTTAGATTAAAAACCTTTCTTTTTCAAATCAAACTCTCGATTTCTCGGATCATCCATCTCAAAAATCCGGGTGGCGAATCTTCGAGAGCGCTTTTGGGCGCGGGAGCCCACATCGGCTCTGTTATTTAGTCTATTTATTTTCCCCAAAAACTATTTTAGTATTTTCTCAGTGGTTTGTAATAAATGAATCTCGATGTTGAGGATTCTGTTTTGGATTTTAAACTTTAATTAGGTGAAGTCTTCAGAAATTAATATTTAATGTCTTCGATTTTACCTCCGAAAATCGGGGCGTTACAACTATTATGCGGTCTCTACAAGATAAACAATTCATATTCCTGCAACAAATGCACGGTGAAACCCATAAATGGCGCCGGAGGAAACCGTAAGGTGGACAAAAATTAAACTCATAAAGAAAATGTCATTTACACTAAGAATATATGGACCAACTTGACACTATAAATTTGTAGTGTTTTGTCAGCCCAAGGCATTTGTACCAAAAAGTGTATGTACATCTGTTCTCATGCAATTTTATTTACAGGATTGCATTTTTGTGCAATTCGACAGATTAAATTGCATGAAAACTAAGATACATGCACTTTTCCAATACAACTTATCATTATTATTATTATTATGGTATAGATTTGACCTTGTGTTTTGTTTGCACACATCGTAGTTTACTGTTGCATAATGAAGTGTCGTGTCATTTAATCTATAGTATCAACAATTTTTTGAGATTTATTAATTCATTAATAGTATCATAATCATTCTATAAGAATTACTAAAAAGCACCAAAGCCAATTTTCAAATATCGGGGCCGACGAAAACTTTTCTTTCCTAATTGACCCCCTTCAGGTGCAAATCCGCTCTGCCCTAGTAGGACAACTACATACAAAACTCAGAACATAACAGAAACTATTATTGAGTTCCTCTCAAGCGTGCAAGGGTCACCCTGACAACCCAGAGATAGCGAATATGGTGCCGGCAACACCACCCACGCCTACCAAGGCTTCAATAAATACTCTCTCTGTCCATTTTTAAGTGTTCTGCTTTGTAATTTTAACTTCTTCTTTGTTTTGCTCGGTAAAATAAAATTTTATTAAACTTGAAGAGGGTACATCGAGTAAATGGGAAGGGAGAACCAGAAAGTTCACCACAACCCTAAAAAGGGAAGGAAAATAACAGAAAAATTACACCCAAAAAAGACACCTTCTAAATAGCATCAAGGTTTGATTTGATATCTTCCACCGTATACACCTTTATAACAAACTTGGCTTTGATCCACAAGGCTGCTCTTGTTTTGATTAACTCTTCCAAATGATTGTAATTTCAACTTATTAAAAAGATATCATCATTATACATTTCACATCAACTTTTTCCTCCACTTTCCCTACTTACCCATCATCATTACACTTTTATTCACTAACTTTTTAAAATGGAATCAACTTTTAGGGGCGAAATGGAAAATTCACCAACTTTTATCCACTAACTTTACAAAATGGACACTTATTAAGGGACAGTCCAAAATGAAATACCGAACTCTAAAAAAAGGACGGAGGGAGTAGCTTTTTTCATGTCTTTCCCCCTTTCTCCTCTATATATTTACATGTATATGTCAATATGTGGAATGATAAAGGGTGGTGAACACCAAGAATGTAGATCTAGCACCGAGAAAAGCAACCAAAGAGCGTGAGAGAGAGTTATAGTCGTTCACATTCTACTTCCATCATTTACAGTGATTAATCGAGATAAGTGTGTATTTATCCCCAGAACTGTTATTTTCGGCCAAACCATGAAGGCCCTAGGGTCTAGGTTAAATCATAAATGTGTGATCTCCGATCCCAAATAGGCAAACAGTGTCACAACAAAGGGTTCTCCACAACTCATTGTACAGAACAACATCAAGAGGAGTAGGTAAGCTGTTTTGTCTCATCACTTTGATAAGGGAGAAGGTAATGATCTTATTAGAGACCACTTAAAATTGTTCAAACCTACATGAGTTCATGTGGGTGTGAACATCATCAAACGAGGACCTGCTTTTCTTCGTACAAAGAAGTGAATGATTAGTTGGAACTTTGAAGTGAAAACACACCCACAAAAGGAAAAGGTCTGAGTTTTTTCACTTTATCTTTGTCTGCCGGCACATACTTGGGATCATGGACAAGGAGGGGACCAATTTATGAGAACATATTCATTGGTGTCGACAGCAACATTTCATGTACGTACTAATCAATTCCCTCTCGGGGTCCTATTAAAGCTGTACCAAAACACAATAATGGGATTTGCATGAGGAGAAATGGGTAAGGTGTTAGTGCATCCCAGTATTGACATTACTAGTGTGGGGTAGGTTTCTCGTGTGCACCAAAAAACAGGAATTACTTGCGTGGGGCCATCGAGATAATTGTTGAATACTCCATTTTCGGAGTTGTTCACTTGTGCTTCTAACAAAACAACAAATTTATCAGGCGACACATTTTTGTTAGTTAGAGTGAAAAAACGGAGCGATCCAGATTCGGTCTGTTGCTGTTTCTCATTTTACTGGAAGCACGACACGAATCGATGCTACATTGTACTCCGAAAGTACCTAATGATCTTCCACTGATGTTGTCATTAATTCCTCCTAAAGCATGTGCTCTAATTTGTTCATTACACAGGTTTTTAATTACTCTACTAAATTAATCAGACAATGAACACTTAATGATCAGCTAACAATTGTCTTTTAAAATACTAGTATATTATCTATTCTTAAATGAATAGGATCCAATCATGAATGATCTCATCAACAAAGCTTACAAGTTGCGACTATATATTCAACTCGCACTGGTGAATGCAAGTCTCATGTTGCGTTACAACTTACCTACCACCCACCACATATTATGAAGAGCTCAAAATTTTATAGAGTAGTTCTTGTAATCTACATAACCACGATTGGGAAAAGAAAAGAAGCAAAGAAAATTAATAAAAATCAATGAAAAAAAGGGTGAAAGGGAAACAGTATCTAACGGCCTACTGATGAAGACGGAGGTGGTTTTCGTCCTTTTCCAGCTTCAACAACCGTTCGTTCATGCGAATCACACACTTGCGTCTTGAACTTGCACCCAAACTTCCCCCTCCATCCACCGCCCCCCGTGCGTGGGCCCACCTTGTCAATCTTATCAATCGCCTTCTTCATCGTCGAACACTCGCGCTCCAGCTCTTGTACCCGCGACCTCATGCTGTCCATGTCCAGCCGTAGCACCTGATTCTCCCTTACCGCTGCCCTCCACGTCGCACCGCCACCGCTAGTTTCCGCCTGCTGCCGCGGCACCTCGGCCGCAACAGCAGGCACCGCCTCTGCTGTGGCCGAGGCCTCGTCTTGTTCTTCCGTTCCTCGCAGATTCGAGGGCCGAGGGAGGTCCTCGGGTGCCATGTCCGCGGCTATGAGCGTGCCCGCAATGGCTTGACGGAGCTGCAGCTGCTCGAAGAAAAGCACCTGAACCACTGCACGCAGCGGAAGCCGCTCGTTCTGCGCCGCGTGAGTGCACGCCTCTAGCGTCAGCTTTTGGCAGTCCATTATGCCGCATATCTTCTCTCGATCGGCCTCCAATATCCACGAATGCGCCTGGATATATCAGTGAGTGTGCGTTTAAGAGATAGTAACTCGTAGATTGTGACACTAGGAAAACATTTTGTCGTAAACATAATTGGTTACTTCTAATTAGGCATATCAATAGTTCAACTGCACTCAAACGTAGGACATTTACTAATTTCCTCAAGATTAGGCCGCAAATGAACCCTGCCCGTTAGGAGCTCGAGCTTTAAGTTCGTGTGGTAAACAGGCCAATCTCGAGTTTCAGCCGGACTAAAATTCGGCACATTTGTGCAGGCTCAATTCGTTTTTAAAGGCTCGTTTAGAAAATGAACCGGTTCGGCTCGTTTAGAAAAGAGCCAAGCTCGAGCTCGAATTTTAAGCTCGTTTAGGATATCTAAGCTAAGCTTGAACACTACAAAGCTCAGCATGGCTTGTTTGCACTCCTACTTGCAATCTTCATAACCTATGAGACAAATCATGTTAAGCTCGTTTAGGATATCTAAGCTAAGCCTGAACACTACAGAGCTCAGCATGGCTTGTTTGCACCCCTACTTGCAATCTTCATAACCTATGAGACAAATGGAAGCGTTTCGATTGGGGTAGCATTCTACTGTGAAGATTAGAATTTTTGTAAACAAAATCACATACCTTGAGGTAAACATCGACGGCTCTGTACAAACCATCATCAAATAACCTGGCGTGCTCAGGCAGAGCAACAGCGAGCTCAAGAAACTTTTCCGGCTTCAAATTAGCATCCGAAGCGATCTCCGACAAATAACCGTCGATCAATTTTCCGACCAACATCAGAGCCGCCGATCTAACGCTGCTATTCTCTTCCTCGCCTTCGATTCTACCCGCTGATCTCTCCTCCAAACCATTCAGGAAGTACCCCAATATCCTCTCCACACACTGAACATCGTACAGCGTCTCGTTCAAATACGAATAGCTAGGTATCAGCAAATCGTCCAGCGTTGCTTGCTCCAGCTGCGATCCAATTTTTCTCTCCAAAGCCGCCTTACAACCTTCCGAAGCGTTCAGAATATTCGCAGTCCTCAGCAACCCGAACAAAAACCTCGTGGCAGTCGAAGAACTCGAGCTCTTTTGCGCCGGCAGATTCGCGATTATAGTCTCTATTAGCTCCCTCTGCTCGCTCTCCGTCGGTATAGACGAGGACGAGGACGATGCCTTCCGATTAGACCGAGAAACCCCCGGAATGTACTTCTTCGCGTAGTGAATCAGACAGTTTTCGATGACCTCGGGACTCAGGTCCCGAGACTTCATCGCGAAAATCAACCGCTTGAACAGCGGTAGGCTGAGTAACGCTAGTTCTTCAAACCAGGAGCTGGTTGTTTTCCGACGTCCACCGCTGATCTCAACCCTCTCGTTCACCGGCCATCCGAACAAAGTCGGATCGGCCGAGGAAGCCCTAACCGCAATAGAATCAATGCACCGCTCGACAATGCCGAGAGTCTCCGCCAGAGGAATTAATTTCTCGCACGATTTTAGGGCTCTTATCGAGTCCTTGATGTTTTTTAGAACCGACTGGGAGATAAACCTCTCGGTCCTGGAGACGAGGTTATCTAGGGCGTAGTCCTCCGTCATCTCCAGGACCTCCGCGGCGCAGCGGATCGGAGCAACGTTCGAGGACGAGAGGTCGATCTTGACGCCGTAGCAGAACTTGGCGGCGGCCTCGAAGGCGTCCGAGCCGCCCGGGAAGACCGGGAGGGAGATGTGGCAGTAGGACTCCTCGTTCTCTTCCTCTTCTTCTTCGATCTCGTCGTCTTGTTGTTCCTCTGCTGTAGCAGAGGAATTTTTTTGGAGTCTAGTGGTGCTAGTGCTAGGGTTTGCCTCTTGCTGTGTTATCAGATCGTGAAGCTTCTTGCTTTTGGACATCAGGGGGAACTGTAACAATCAAGATAACTGACGTTTTAAGAATCAAAACAACTTTGACGGCAGAGAATAACTGGAAAACTTTGACGGTAACTAACCTTGTGGAGATGGAAGGTCATGTCGTCTACTTCGACAACGACGTCGCTTGGTAACCCAGTGGTGCAGAACCTGAGAGAGAGAGAGAGAGAGAGAGAGAGAGAGAGAGAGAGACAACTATAGTAAGTCCTCTTTCTTTCTTTCAATACAAATACAAATTCAAATTGAAATACGAAAGAGAAAAAATTGCATTAGGCTCACCATGCTTGGCCCTTGGAAGTGGATTTATCGGCGGCCATTTGTGTTTGTTGAGAAACAAGTAGGAAGAAGATACGAAATTTATTTCTGAAAGACGAGATCTATCATGTTGGAAGAAGAGCAATGAGTGGTGGTGGAGTAGCTTGTTCGTTTTTCTTCTTCGTTTTCGAGGTGAAAATGAAAGGGAAGGAAAATCGAGTCTTCCTTTTCTCTTTTCGTAAAGAGGAGAAGCGAAAGAGGAGATCGAGCTGTGGAGCGGTATGATGATGGTGTTAGAAAATACAGTGATTGGTGAGGAAAGTGGGAGCAGGTGGAGGAAGGGAAGGGTAGGGAAGGGAAGGGGGGTGGGGGGGTATTGGAATCGAGAAGGTCGAAAACGGACAAACAGGGCTGGAACGAATTTCGAAAAAGCTAGAACAGTGATTTTGTTTGGGGGTTTTCTTTTCCGAAATTTCTACATTTTCTTTTCTTTTTCAATCAGATCAGATCAGATCAGATGGGGAATCCCCTCTCTCTCTCTCTCTCTCTCTGTGTGTGTTGGGTGGGGATAAAGGGAGATTTTAAGAAAGGACGGGACGACTTTGAATTTAACCAACTTTTAAGGACACAAATCATGAACAACGAATGATTGAAATCGATGCGCATTTGCTATCACGACAGGCACACATCGCCAACTGGTAGGACTGAAGTGTGTTGTTTTCTTTTGAGAGCTACAAAAAAAAAAAATGATTTGTTTCCAAATTTTCTTCTCTCCCATAATTTTAAAGTTGCTTACAAAAATGATTTGTTTCTTGTCTCTGTGGATTTTGAAACCCATAATGCATGCAATACGAACTTGGAGATTTATGGATAAATTTGGAAAAAGACAATAGGATATTCTTTCTCATTTGATTCAAGATTGCTAAAATATTTGACATTTTAGTGTGTTGAATTGCTCTTACACAATTTAAGCAAGTGGTTTGCTTTGATAGTTTATGTAGTAATAATTACTACCTTTCCTTAAAAATATGTTAGCTTTGTTATTATTGTCAACACAAATGTTGTTTTATTATTTCGGCATTGATTACGAGTTTTTGGGGTTGAAGTGTTTAAAAGGCGCCCCCTATCGTTAATTCATGACTACTGATTGTGTGGTGCTGAAAAAATGCTCCCCGACAAGTAATATATGGGTACAATAGCCTATTTAATCAGTGTTTCGGAATTAGTCAATGTGCGCACAAGCTGGTCTGAACATCTAGTTAATATAAAAAAAAAAAACTAGCCCATGTTATTTTTATAATTTTTATTTTTTTTACTTAAAAATAAGGTTTGAGGCTAACGGACAGATTTGCCTCCCAAAACTTGAATCTATGTTGGTGTTGGATAGATTTATATTTCATGAAATTGAACTTTCGAATCTTGTGCAATATCACAATCTTTTTCTGGGGTATAGATCTTTTATAGTCATTCAGAAACGCATTAAAATTAGGTCCCGTTCCACTAATATTTATGAGTACTTATTTTTCGTTTTACGATATAAATCATTCTATTACAATACATCCTTTCAACGGAATGGGGGCCTTGTAGTATTCCAAAAAAAAAATTAGTGGCAATTACATCCACCATGAATTATTATTAATTTGTTAAACAAGTTGTGATGGGGTTGCACATTTATATATTATAAAAATATGTGACATTATTTGCCGTTGATTTAATACTTGGTCCCAGAGTATCTTAATCAAATTCACGGATAATCAATTGGGATATCAACTCAAAATTATTGGATTTTAATGACATCAGTATCAATAGTTCCAACGATTTGTCCAATTTTTTAAAATAAGTTGGGTCCGACGATCAAAAAAAATACTACTAAACACTTAAATAAAAATAAGTTGGGTCCATCCCTCCTTCCATTTTTTTTTTTTAAAAAAAAGAAAAGAAATTTTTGAATCTTGAACGTTGGCCATTAAATGAGGAACATATCTACCCCATGGACGTGCATTAAATTGCAGTTTAATTAAACGGGGGTGACACCGTGACAGGAGAGGTGGGATGTCAATGTTAGCATTTACTACTACTTCCCGTGGGGGGCATTCTGGAAAAACTCGAAAGGCACATTAAAAAGAAAAAAAAAACGGTAATTCTATCACCACACTCATTCATTCATCCTATTACATATCCACACTCACAGTAAGGATGGAGCCCACACATATTATTCAATGTGTGCGGACTCCATTCTTATTGTGCGTATAAGTGTGTGATTGGGTGTGTGAATAGGTGCGGTGGTACAAGGATTAAAAAAAAATTCAACAGCGGCAATGGAAAACAAACAAACAAACCCACTTGGGGTACAAACTGAATCTTGTACAGCAGTAAAGGGGCAGAAGAAACCATTCAAAATGGGATTCCCTTATTTGGTACTGCATTCATGTGATACACTGACTAATCTTTGGACAAAAACTGCGTGAAACAAGGGCATGTACTTGTAACAGCGTCATATTTAGAGAGCTTATTTAGGTGCACATTTATGATGTCGTCGTTATTTATGTTTTCTTCTCGAAAATGTATTGTTGTCTCATTATATTTTTATTAATTAGTAGGGTAGTGATAATGTTAAAATTATTTTTGTTGGTGTCAAAACTCTAATACATAAAAGTCTTGTACCAAATATATAAAAGTCTTGTACCTTTCAACGTTTAATCAGCCTCATACAGTGACTGAAAGAAGAAAAACAATTGCGGCCCGTCGATCGGAAAGGCGAAGGTCATCCCGCTCCTCCTACCTTAAATCTCGCGTAGATCTACAAAGACCTCTCCGCGGCAAAGAAGATTCCATCATGGCTGTCTCCGTTGAACTATCGCAACGGAGGAGATCAAGACGAAGATTCCTAAGGTCGATCCCCATGGCAACAACTACACCGATCGGAACGAGTTCATCAAGACATCCAGTCCGAAGAGGTTGGGAGAATCTCCGGGCCGTGTTCTCTTTTCTTTGAGTAATTTTTTAAAAGATCAAATGAGGACACACATTGAAAAGTGTTTTCATTATTTTCATCTTGATTTGTATATACAGTGCATTGTTGGATGTTGGTATTTTTCTTTGTTGAAGATCTTGGGGTTACTGCATCTTTTGAGATTTTGATGGCAAATTTGACATTTAATAGAATGTTAAAATTTTATCATGTTCCTTGCGTTTATTTTGGAGTTGGAGAATGTAGATAAAATTGTTTTGAGATGTTTGTGATTGTTGACACATGTCACAGATAATATTCACGATAGATTTTTAAAAATATTTCATAAAATCCATGGCAAATTTTTAAAAATATTTCATGAAATACACGGTAGATTTTTTTTTAAAAATCATGGAATACATGTTATATTTGATTATGTGGTTGTGGTATTCAATCAAGCTTTCCATGGAAGATTTGCAGAAATACGTCATGAAAATATATGGTATATTTGAAAGCAATGTGTATATTCATGATAGATTTCTAAAAATGTTTTTGTGTGTGATTGTGCTATTAATTCAATCAAGTTTTCATAAAAGATTTGAAAAAACATGTCATGAAAATTGACGGCATATTTTCAAAGCAATGTGTGTTTATGGTAAATGTATTGTATATCATGATCAATTTATCATAAATGCAAAAGAAATATTTAAAATGTATATTAAAAAATTGGTAGATAATATAATAAATGGGGCCTAATAAATGGAAGATAATAACTGTTTGGGAGGGGGAGGGAAAAAGGGAAGGGAATCAATTAATGAGAGTAGGAGACTAAAAATTAATAAACAAGCGTCCATTTTTAAGTGTCCAATTTCGTAAATTTAATTTATTATAGAGATATTATCATTACATTTCTAACATTCAAACTTTCCACACAATTACCCTCTATGGAGACGTAGTTATTATACTTTTTTCGACTAATTAACTTTTCAAAAATGAATCTAGTCAGAAGGGCAAAAGGAAAAATTTACAAACTTTTACCTACTAACTTTTTCAAATGGACATTTATTCAGAGACAACCCAACATTAAACAATGGACAATAAAAAAAGGGACGGAAGGAGTATCTATTATGGTCAAGTGTTCAAGCCAAAAGAGGATCCATGGTTAGACGAGTTGGGTCGCTTACACACCGCCCACTTGCGAGGATCCCAATAAAAGCTAGAGCGCAAGGCTCTGTATAAATTGATCCCAAATGAGACAATAGCACTTAAAAGGAGATTTCACAAGTACCTGAAATCTAAAAAATGTGCAAATTCCTAAATTTCAAGCCTTGATCGATTGGCCAACCATTTGTGTTATGGGCACTAGTGTTGGGGATGGCTTGGACCAATATTTGAGTGTGGGTCACATTTTCTTTTAGTGCCGCAGTTTTCTTTGAACAGCTTTTAGGGCCGCAGTTGCTTCCCACTGATCTCAACACATGCACTGCCAGAATTATGGCCTTAATCTTGTTCACTTACTTTCCTGGAAAAGTGAGAGAAAGGGTTATGTCGGGGGTTAGAAAACAAGTATAGCTAGTTCGAGCTCATGTTCCGCTCGTCAAAAATTTGCACAAATTTTGAATATTTTCGATAGTGTTAATTAATCTTGGACAAGTTACTAGTCTGCTTATGAACTTTATAATGTCAAATATTCAAGGTACTCTAGATCATATGTGATCAACTCGATAAAAATTTGTTTGAGATCAACTCGATAAATTGCATTTATGTTTAGCTTTTCGGGATCCACTACGCATCATAGAAGCGCATTATAACTGAGGTACGAACTGAACCAAAAAATTTGAATTAACCACATTATTTAACCAATTTAATCGGTGGTGTTTACAAAAGCCTTAACCAAACACGTGGGTCATGTTGTCTCATGGGGCCTTGGTTGATGAGGATAATTTTGTTCACATTTCTTTAAAGAGGGTGAACGTTATATTGCTTGTGATTGGCAAAAAATGTGTAGGGTTCACGGAATCAATATACTCTTTGGTAATAATGAGTTAATTTGTGGTGAAACCCACAGAATTTTTACCAAAAAAAAAAAAAGAAAAAAGGGCTAAGGTGAACAAAATTATTCTTCGTAATGGAAAGAATACCGAGTGGCACTCTTTATTAGCCCTCATCATGCAGCAATCTCTCATTTGTGTTGATTCAAAACATTCTTTTTTCCACGTAAAGTTCAAGTTTGCCTCGTGCTCTTTTTTTGGGGTCTTCTATTGGAAGAAGCATCATTATGCACAACTCAAAGTGTGGCCTACTAGTTAAAGTTTGGAACTTTGGGGTTTGTTTTCTCTTGAACTCTTCGGGTCGAAACTTATCAGGTACTATCAATTTCGTCCACATAAAGCTTCACTCTGACTTTACTTGCGTTTCCAACAAATGAAGGATAGAATTGATTTTCCGAAATTGGTTGAGCTGTACATAACCTAGCCCGAATAACATTATTATGCACGCGGTATGTGGCCGAACTTTAAACCGTGCATGCGTTGATCTGTGGGAAAGATTATTAATGATATGATAAAAGTGACATAACAAAAGTTTAGTTGAAAAGAAGTGAGCCAAAAACCACGACCCAATAATCAGCCAAAAAGAGCACAAAACCCGTGGCTAATGCAAACAGTTAAACAAATTAGGCACCCTGCCACAAGGAAAAGGAAAAAAGGGTTGCAGTTTTCCACTCCTAATTATTCCACACACTTGGCGCATTCAAAAGGCAGCTTTTTAGTCAATGCCTGTTGACCTTTACTTACAAGTTACTACTTCCATTAGCACATCTTTTTAATCTAGACATATAGACCCACGAGTGACCCTAATATATATAGTTCATGCTAATAGCATCCAAAGGACCTTTAAGATTTTTTTTTTCCTTATATTAGGATTTTCAGGTCACCTTGTGCATACCTCAACTGATTACAAGCTTCCGGAGTAAAACGATCGGACAATCGTCTTGGTGGGATTCAAACATCCGACCTCATAGAAGACAAACACTTATTGCTTTTTTGTTTTTGGGTGGCCAAAGCTCCCTTAAGATTCCATCATATCTGCACCAAATGAAGGCCAATAGGCCTAGTTAGTAGACAAACTGTCTTATTTTGAACTAGTTAAAAATTATAGTACATCATTATTGTCGTTGTTTTGTGGTTATTAATTGGTTATATGTTTGCTGGTATAAAGTCCATATTGCTTTTCTGGCACTTAGTTTTGTACCCATCTGGAATATCTTGAATCTTGTGTGATCCGTTCCGATTACCAACAAACGGAAACAGAATAACGTACTCAAAGGAGTCGAGAAATGCAGCCATTTTTAATTAATTTCACTGTTGTCTGATTACATGACTCTGTCAAGTAAATCCTTCTTGCAACGCGGCTGACCCAGAGTGGTGGCACGTGGCTGGACCGAATTGTTCCGTACTGGAGCACCTGAGATCCATTGTATTTCCTGATCGAAACCCGGGCCACTGCTCCAACCCGGCTGTCTCCTAGATGGGCAGGGGCCCATTGGACTATAACTAATATTTCGGTCCACTAAAAGGGTTACAAATGAAACTAGTGGCGTTGAGCAGTAGCATAGTCGTGTTTGGTTTAAAAACTTAACGAGTTTCAATACATGCTCAAGCTTTATTTCTATATTAATCGAGTTGATTTCAAACAAATTAACCAAAACGAGCTGAGTATGTTATTCAAACTTGGTTTGCAAAGTTAACAAAGCTTCAAATGTTTTCAAGTTTTGTATGTCTTTAAAAAAGTCCACTTTCACCCCCTGTGGTTATCGCCATGTGCGGATACACCCCCTGTGGTTTAAAAGTGTGCACATAACCCCCTGTGTTTTTCAAATTGTGCGGATAGACCCCCTGCCGTCGTATTATCCATCCATTTTAACGGAAACAACATTAAAAGACCGTTATACCCCCCATCACGTCCCTTGATTCTTGTTCTTGTTTAAATCTAACCACACCATCCCGTATACCAAAAATTGAATCCAAACCGTTGATATTATAAATTTTGACGAGTACTGCGTCTATGCCAAAATTCAAGTCAATCAAAAAATGAAAAGCTTATGGTCAAATTGATTTTGTTATGAAATTAAAATTTCAAATTTGAATTTACTACAAGTTAGATCATTGGGTTATTGATGCACGATCGAGATGATTTTCTGAGATACTCTATTCTTTATTTAATACATTATGAGCGACTCAGATTACATTCTAGAGGTGTGTGAGATACACCTCCGTTAAAATGGATGGAAAATATGACTGCAGGGGGTCTATCCGCACAATTTGAAAAACACAGGGGGTTATTGTATCCGCACATGGCGATAACCACAGGGGGTGAAAGTGGACTTTCCTCTAAAAGAAATAGAATTCAAACGAGATTTTATAAACCAGAAAATGAGTCAAACATAAATAGTTTAGTTAGCAACCCTAGCTATAAGCGAAAAATACAACAATCGTAGTAGTACGTACTCTAAATACAAAATACACTTTAAACAGTCTGCCACAAATAGCTTGAAACTTTTTTAATAAATTCTTACTTTGTGGCATGCCAGAGTTCCAAATCCCGACATCAGTAATACAACCATATATTGAGTATGTTTAGAGATCGAAATTGAAAAGTCCGTTATATGATGGTTTATAGAATGCATAACGATCACTAATTAGAATCCTGGTCATGGGTCCAAGTAAAAGATAGCGTTGTTGTTTGATGAAGATGCATGCCCCCAAAGGTGATGGTGGGTTGTTCAACGGTACTTGCCGAGAGCGGCACATGCAGTGCTTCCCCTTTTCAATGCCACCGTGAAAGGTGGTCAGGTGGTTGCCACACCCCACATGAATACATTTTACATTGTTAGAATAATTAGATTAGCACCTAGCTTGGTAAGGAGTTGAATTTCTTGCTTATTTCTCCTAACACCTATAAGTGCACTCCTAATACCGTTGAGCCAAATGCCTCTTGACGCCCTATCAAGGTCATGTAAGAATCTGGGGCATCTCAAGGAGATAAAAGCCTTGTTTGGAAGCAGGTTTTATCTAATTTTACCTTTGATGATATTTTTAAGGCTTGATTCCACCGAAACAGTTCAAATGATTAACAATTAGTAGTAGTTTTCTTTTTGGGTAGGGATGGATCACAATTTGGCTATTCTGACCTATGTACCTGGATTCCCCCTCATCATCTGCTTTCTTTAATTAACCCAAGAACTTGGTTACATTATGCAGTAATGATGCAAGAATGCTGGATTAGAATTATCATCGGCGTAATCATCTCTCTCTCTCTCTCTCTCTCATGCTGGATTAGTATTATCATCGGCGTAATCATCTCTCTCTGTGTAATTAGGACTATTGATCATCCCTAATGGCATTGGTTGGTTGCTCCAGGCCTCCGGCAGAGCTTTTTTCATAGGGAGTTTCAGTTCTACGAGGTTGCTATATACTACCATATGGTATAGTATTTTCTAATGAATATAGCTTCACCAGTTACACAAGTTCTTTTTTTTTTTTTTTTTGAACTGGTAAACATATATTCATAACAAAAAGAACTACTCCTATTACAAAGGACACAGAGGTCCCAAAATACAAGAAACCAATACAAAATACAAAGGAAAATTGGAAAAAAACAGTTCTGGTGTCGGAACCCACCGATCCTGGAGGTGGGTGGATTAATCAAGATCTGCACCAACTATAGCTCGTTCCGCAAGACGCCTTCACCGATGCCAATGGGTAGCCCTGAAGTCCGTCGCCAACATCGATCGGAACCAGGAACCAAAACCCAGACTTGGTTCCCCAGATATGAGCCGCCACAGTCCAAAAATGATGGGAAAGGTGAGAGATCTTCTCTCCATAAAGAGAGAGTCTCAACCACCTCACAACCATAAATTTGGGAGAAAAGGAGAAGAGGAGAGGAGAAGAAGGCAGAGGGGGAAGAGATGAAGGAACAGCCTGAGGAAGGGGAAGCAAGAAGAGGGGACGGAAACAGAACGTATATTCTTCTGTCATTGGTTGTACTTGTTACATTTTTAGATTCAAAAATGCTTTGGACATAAATGTTTGGACACAAAGTAACCATCCCATACATGTGGATCTCAAGTGCATCTTGTGAGATCCACCTACATCAAACTACTGCAAACACATCTATGTCCGGAGAAGAGTGGGTAGCCCTACTCTTCTAGATTTTATGTCACCCCTCCATATTTTAGAAAAGAATAGGTCTCTAGAATCATATGTCATATAGTCACAACCATTTGTTAATTACTTTGCTAAAGTAAACCCTCTGAAGGTCCAAAGGTTTGGAATGTTTTACCATTCGTAGGATTCGAACATGTAATCTCATAAAGGACAAGCACTTATTACTTTTTCATACCTCACTTCACCAAACTACTTGGGGTTCTCCGTTTCATTATCGTGAAAGTGAGGGAAAAAAAAGAAAAAGATGACATCCTTTTAACATTTGATTAGTATAAAAATGGTAGAAATTAGTAGAAAGGCTAAATTTATGCAATAATGCATAAATTTATCTCGGCAATCAATGTCATCTAGACTGTCAAAAACTGTTTCCCTGTACATCATACTAATAGGTTATGCAATAATGCAACATAACTTTGACGGACTGGGAGATGCTGTCAAACACTTAGCCAAGGGCATCTGGACTGTCCAAAACTGTTTCTAGCGGTCCGAATTAAAAAATTAACTCTTCCAAGAAAGAGTTAATTTATTTTCAATCCAAACCATTAATTGCCGGGATAAATGGTCGGATGAGCTTGGCAGGTCCCCAGGTCAACTTTCACTTGCTTCCTGAAAACACAAGAAGCCTTTATTCTGACCAATCTTCACTTTCTCATCTCCTCTGTTCTCCATCTTTCCTAGTCGTCTATGTTATTATCCATGTGCACATATGCCTAAAGGAGAGGAATGAAGGGTTGTTCTTTTGTCTATTCTTCTTTTTGTCGGCAACTGATGCAGTAGCCCAAGAGGAGGAGTACCACCTTAAGCATTTCTATTGGTCGGTTTTTTCGTTCCAAGGGATTTGGCTTTGGGCCCACTTGGGTTCGATCCGAAACGGCCCAATGGTCAGGACACATCGCCTTTGGCCATGTGTCGTGCGTGTTTTAGCTGTTTTCGGCCGTTTAGAGCTCCAAAAGGCTAAATTTGCTGTTTTAGAAAATAATCTTTTTGCTTATAGCTTTTGGTAGGAAAGTCCAATATCGTCCGTTTCGTTGGAGAAGTCCTATTTTTTCTTATATTTTCAGAATATGTAATTTTGGAATTTTCCGAAATTGGTATTTTTTCCTTTTCCTAATAGAGTTAGGGTTTACTTTGTATTTAAGGAGTTGTAAGCCTTGGGGCTACGCAGTTTTTAATTATTATTGATTAATAAAGTGTCTAGAGAGAGTTTCTCTATATCCATCTCGATTGTGATTGTCCTTGTTACACATTAGTTCTTCGATTCATAGTTCTGCCCTGCATCAACAACGGTTATTCCATCTCTTTTAAATCTAACCCTTTTTTAATATTTTTATCTGTATATTGCGTATTTTGAATTCAACTCTCATCTCATTATTACGGCATAAAATAGTAATTTGCCTCCATCTTCTATATCTAGGTGAGTTTTTTTTATTGGAGGAAAAGTAAGAAATGGTACGGCTGCATCTCATTATATGACAAAACATCAGAGAAAGAAACGTAAGAAAGGTAGCATAAATAGCAGGTAATGTTCAAGCATAATATCGTCGGAATGATATTTGAAATGAACAATATTACAGGCAAAGCATCATAGCAGCAAATCAGCAGTTTAAACTTAAAATAGCATAGCTGCAAGGCACATGCATTGACAGCAGAAAAACAGGTTGTTAAGAACACTATCTGCCTCTGGTACACTATTTCAGGCTCCAAGACTCCAGTTAATGTGGACCAGAAACGAACTATTACCATCCGTACGAAATTCAGACTCTAACCTGATTTGAGCAGCAAGAAACATGACCCAAAAACTTATACGTGTTTGCCCAAAAAGTGTACGAACTGCTGGGAGGAATACCTTTAAGAGGCATTGCCATCACCTTTATCTGCTGTGAGATCTAATCCTGGTTTTTTCAACGGGCTTGATTCTACTGTTATTGAGTTCATTACCACTCGCTTGACTCCTCTTCCCACCACCCCAAGATTTGTAACACCAGCAGCTCCATTTGTTTGAGTGGAAACAGTGGGGGAGTCAAGATTTCCACTGCTGCTGGAAACCCCAAGCTGCGAAGAGCTCATAGCTGGAGGAGGATTCTCAGTGCCTCTTGCCTTGGCCGATATCATCTCCAAGATATCTGAGAGGATTGATGTCGGGTTCGAGACAAGTTGCTGGAGATCTTCAAGCTGCAAATACCAGAAAAACAAAATAACAACAGCGCATCAAGATATTCCCATTTGTTTTTCTGGATTAAAGCATCACATTGGATACAAATTCATGCAAGTTGAACCTTTTGCGACTAGGACAAAATACAATTCGGAATGATATACCACAAAACATGGGTATAGAATACAATGCCCTCACACTATCCATCCTACGGGATATCTCCCTTCACCAATAAGTCATATCAAAACGAGAACTCTGATAAGAATTACTTGCCTTCTTTTCCAGCTCACCAGACAGGTCATTGAGTGTTTCAATCTCTGCCTCTTTATCTGTTACAGAATCATTAGACTGAAATCCACTTGATGAAAGTTGGACCATACAGTCAGGCATAGTTGGTTCGGACGAACATTTCAAATCACTCGAGAGCCGCTGCACCCTAGTCTTACAAATTGATATAGCCTTTTGGCAATACGGTATGGCTTCTTGAGCTTTCGACCCAATCTCCAAACATAGACATATCCTAAAATTTCTGGCTTACCTGATTAAAGAAGTGACTTAACAAAAAGATAAAGAAAGTACAAAGGGTGATTTAGAACTATGAACGACTTCAGCACCCAGCCAACCTCTCAATACTCAGGTAACCATGGATAAAAATCATTTCAAGTTCTACTTTACAACCTTCAAAAGGATACAGTTCAGCTATTCGTCGACTGTCTGGTTCAACCAGACGTTCCAAAATGTCTAGTGCTCTCAGATAATCACTGAGGGAAGTTTCAATATCCTCTGCATTGACCAAAGTAAAAGATGTCTTAGATGGATAAATAGGCATACAAAAATGAGCAGCGTACGTCCCCAAGAAAACTCATCAGCCACAAGCGCTAAAAACTTAGTTCTAAAGTATTTTAAAAAACCAAAAAATAAACCTCTTTCCAGAGCGACTTCTGCCAAGGCTGACAATATGTCCACTTTCTCCATTGTATCACCCAAGTGTTTTTCAACAATTGCCCTCGCAACATCCAGCATTTTCCACGCCAAATCAAGGTCAGACTCGTCCTCATCTCCTTCAGCTGACTCAGCCTCACTTTCCTCCTCATCGTCTTCTTGATCTTTCCCACTGCATGCTATCACCAAGAAAAGGGAAAAAAAAAACTGTGTGAGGAGTTTCTGATCTAAGCTTGCATACAGAAGCACAAGTTTTTCTGAAGCTACAGTAATTCATCACTGTTCAATGTACATGTAAACATTGTTGATGCGAAGATTTAAATCAACTGTCATAATTGTTCGGGTATTTTCACAATAGGATTCAAGTGGCACAATACCTTTTACTGCTTAGGAGGATATGTTAACAGATTCAAGGACTACAAACAAAAACTAGAGGAATCTGCCACACCAATTTACGTCACCAATGAGTCAATAGCACTGATAGATTGGACCCATAGTCAGACACTAATATACAATTTCTTTCTTTCTACATTCCTCACATCCAGTAGGGCAAAAGAACCAAATAAAGAGCAAGGCATTCTGAAGCATACATGCTTCCCTGTAAACTGAACTCCAAAACATTATCAAAGATGAATTGAGAATGGAAGAAAGACAAGGGACAAGACGCTCATTTGTTTACCGCTATAATAACAAGAGCAAGAACGTCCCATAATTCTTGAATAAGTATCTGCGTATATCGCCACAAAAGTTAACGGCCAGCAAAAGCTACAATGATGTAACTTTTAATTGGATGTAAAATGCAGTAACTAGCTATCGCAAAACTTATTCATTACCGTAAGGTCCACAGTCCCTTACATGTGTTTGCAAATCCACTAGACAGACACTAACTGGGTTGTATTTTTCTTCCCTAATTGAGATGTAGTTCCATTTGAGTTCCTAGGATTTGAATCCGTGAGTCACACCCTAAGACCTCAGTTTTGGGTTCAGGGAAGCTTCAAGGCATTTTCAGGATTTAGCATTTATGCAGCTCAAGCCTGGGTCAGTCTGCACTTGCAGCAGTTGGAATAGGATTAAGAGTCTACCATTTTACCCAAGTGAAAATGGTGTCTCTTGAGCGAAAGGTCGACCAGCAGTTCAGTCTCAGAAGTGTAGAACCCGCTCAACTGAAAATAAAATGGATCAAGCGAAATGGTCGGTAGTGTACAAATTTACATAAATAGGACCTTACACATTTCCTGGACTAATCCGAGTATCACAAGCTACACCAGAGCTGCGAAATACCCAATTCCAGATCCCTAGGTGTTGGTATAGCTTGCATAACCTGAACATGAAAATATAGCTTAGATCCAAGCTTCTTGAGCATCATAAAAAAAGTCTCCACGGATATTTAATCGAGATTTCATATGAAGTTCAAGACCTTTGGTTGAGAACCAAGGGCAAGCTAATGCTATTCGAGGAGGTTTCCGGGTACAAACAAAAATTGGAGGCTCAGGTGGACTCTGGATGTTTGGACTACCGGATAATAAGGTTTTGAAAACATGCACTGTGTAACTAGAATCGGTAAGAGGAGATTATGCCTTCAGGTGTAGAATCACAAACTGGTCTCTAATGTCTCTTTCAACTGTGCAAGTTAATAGGTCTTGATTCTCTCTCCCGTAATTTTTGCTCAGTCTTGGGATTTCCTATATATCTCCTACTGCAGTCTGATTACCAGATTGCTTGTTTGTTATTGCTCATCTAGCTATTAATTGAAGCCCAGTTTTGTAGCTTAGTGTAGATTAGTCAGAGTTAACCCAGTTTTGTAGCTTAGTGTAGATTTGTCAGAGTTACTAGTTGACAGGCTAATAAAGCCTTGAGTTCATTGGCAATAGTTGAATTGGGGATAGTCCGGTTTAGCAAATCAAACCCTGCAAGGGTTAGTGCTCCCAATAACCGCCCAGTGTTCAAGATTCGTCATATTCAGCACCAACATGCAACTTTTAGGTAGAAGTCATTAGTATACAAAACAATAAAATTCATTGAAACCCAGAAACGGCAAGAGAAATGCACGTCAGATTTCAATCAATAACACTCTTCAAGTACAGAAACTTTCAGTTAATTATGCAGCAAAATTCATGGTAAATAAAGGCAACCCAAGAATTTAGCTAATAGGGAATGAGTGAGCACATAGCATAGAGAGCACATACTCGATTATCACAGGGCTCATGCAAAATTTAGATACAGATGCAAAAACAAGGACCTATGAAGCACCGACACCTCTAGAGGTCGAAGAATCGCGGTGTCAGGACACGGGGACACGGGGACACGGCGGGAAACCTCGGGGACACGTACGGGACACGCCACGTGGCATGTCCCATAATTTAATATTAAATTTTGCGGGGGACACGGCGGGACACCGATGGGGACACGGCGGGGACACCGATGGGGACACGGCAAGGGCTAAACTGCAATTTTTTAAAAAATTTTGGGGGCCAAACTGTAATTTTTGAAAAAATTAGGGGTCAAATTGTAATTTTAAAAAAAATTGGGGACCAAATTGTAATTTTTTTTAAATTCCTGGGTGTTAAAATACAATTATTTATTTATTTATATATATAAATAAATAAATAAATATACACGTGGCGTGTCCCCCGCCGTGTCCGTGTCCCCATTTTTTTAGAATTCCCGTGTCCCGGTGTCGGTTTCGGTGTCCGTGTCCGTGTCCGTGCATCATAGACAAGGACCGGGATGCCCACCGCATGAACTTTTCTCTGGACCAACATATCGTTTTGAGCAATGTTTAACACATAGCCAAAGTTCTAACTTCTACTGTACCCAATGACTAAGGACCCGCTGTTTTGACTACCCAACAACTAAGATCCTGATGTTTTCACTGTACCCAACGACTGAGGTCCTGCTGTTTAGCAATTGCTTACAGTAGTGCTTGGGAAAGGTACTAGGCACGAAGCAGCAGCCTCGCCCCCACTAGTTTAGTGGAAGGACTGATTATCCAGAGTTCCCCACTCAAACCCTCACCGTAGCGCTAGAGCAGATAGCACTTGTCATCACATCAAATAACAACCTATGCACCATCTATGGAAGAAAATGCATTTGAGATGGGTATAGAACTCTGTTCTACGCTTTTTGGTCTTGTTATTAATTTATCTATTCATGGGGGAGTATTAGGAGATTACCCTTCAGACAAATTACAAACCAACTTGTCAACGAAAAGTGGAAAACTAATAGTAGATTCAAGCCGAAGTGTTCATCAGCACTAAAGCAATCATATCGAATGGAAAACAGTTACTTGACCTAGCCAAGTCATCTCAGCTGGAAGGGAATGGCTGTAGTTATCTAGAAGGTATCACTAGCCAAATGACCGAAAAAACAAAACCAAGGCATCATTTGTAACAAACTACCCACTTATGCCAGAAATGTCCTGGGTGGCCCATCTACAAGCATGAGCAGAAAAGCAATATATCACAACATGGTACTATATATTTGGAAACTAACCATTAGCAGGCACACGTTCAGGATTTGAAGTTTCCTCCAGTTCACCATTATTAGAAACAGGTCCACTTTTAGCCGAGAGTTGTTGAGATTCACCCTCTTTCTTCGGCACAGTGGCCAATGGATCACCCTCTTCTTGAGCTTTGTACAGCAGAGCACATCCGTACTTATAATACATATTTACACATTCAGGTGCAAGTTCACCATAATGAGCAACCCTGATTGGGAGGAAGGAATGAGTAGACTTTTGGTTAAAATAAACAACATGAATAAAAACATAGAATGATCATGAGAAACGGGAACCCGATCAAAGAAGGCCAAAAGCTTCTAGCAATTCTTAGGAACCAGGTCCAAAATAGTGATTCCAAAAACTGGATAAATACTTAACTACAGAAACATTGCCAACCATGGATCAAATGCATGTTAGCTCTTTCTACACAGTAAATTTACACATTCGAAATAGTTGCAAAATTGAAGCAAATGTTGCATGCTATGTGAAGTCAATATACCACAACACATATACTACAGTACTTCCTGACAGAGAACCACAAGTGTTGCATAATATGTCAGCAACCAAAATACTACATAAAATGCTCAGCTTAAGAATTGGCAAAGCAGGTTTCACCTTACCTGAATACAGAGAAATCAGACGCCTAAAGATTGCTGTGCAATCAAAACACACACCAAGGACGATATCCACCTCTTTTTTTCATTGAATTCCACAAGGAGTACAAGTAATACCACATCAATCAAGAAACAGCTTCATTAGAAGGCCTGCAACATGGGCCAGTCTCACTGCTTGAAAATCAGTCTCTCCATTGATGAAGGCAAAGACAGCCAATGCCATAGAATAATCCTATCGAAATTCACCAACTCCAAGTGACTCGAAAACACAAAAAAAAAGTTTGTTTGACACCATTATTACTCCATATTAGATGAGTTCAATCCTCTTCATATCATATGTTAGACAACTTAGACTTGTGAGAGCATTTTCTGAGCTTTGTGATCTGACCTTGTACTATTGTTGGCTAGTATTGAGTAGTTTATGTTCTTGTTAAATGCTACAGGTTGTCAAATAACTAATGAGCTCCTCCATTTATGTCCTACCCATGAAGCAACTGAAAATCACTTTTATGTGTTAAATCGTGATGATTGGGCGTAACTTGAGTAGAAATTCGATTCATGTCTTAGAAAATCAACTGAAATGTTCTCTGCATGTTACATGAAAGTTGATTTGATGGGTTCTATACAACTGAAAAACAAAAAGGGCAATAACTTGTTGAATGAAATTTTGAATTATCTTTTACGGTTGCCATAGTTTGGCCTCCCCTTGGATAAAATCTTTGTTCCTTCCCTGGAGTCCTGGACGAAGTGATACATCCAGGCAACAACCCAATCCATTCTGCACCAAAACATTTTTCTTGACACTTAGCTTTGATTTCTTGGTACTAGACATACAAAATAAGAAAAGAAAATTATTTTCTCTAATCATCCAATGCACCATTTCCTGGTTCCAAGGGCACATGTCTATATCTATTTTTAAAAAAATGCGACTACATCTAATAGTTTTGCATGCAAGATTAATAATTGGCTTCCTTGTTTGATGGCTTAAAAATTGTAGTATAGTTTTATGCCTTTAGCATGTAAAATTAAGAATTAAGAAGGTTGCACAAAGCTCACCCTTGTTTAACCAATGTTCTAAGAATCGTTTGGCACTAGTCAGACAGAAAAGGGGCACATAGCGCCTAGGCGGGGACTAGGCCGACTAGTCGGATGCTTACTCGAGGTGTTGGACCATCACCTAGTGCCTAGGGAGCCGACTAGTCAGTGCCTAGGCGGCTGACTTTTTAGAACATTGTGTTTCAACAATTCCGTTTTCCCACCACTCCCAGTAACCTCAACCATTAGAACCCTAAGCTAGTATAATGTGGACAACGAGTGTCTTCAGCAGGCTGTCCACTAGAGGGCTTGTAAACAAACTAGCCAGTCACGGGCTGTTTTTCCAACTTCAGCGGATATTCTACTTGGCTAGACAACGTGCCTCTAGTCTTGTCACTAGATAATGTGTAGCCAACAGTGAGACACTAAACAAATTTAGCCAGCCAATCGGAAGAATACCACATAAACAATCAACCACTTCATCAACTCTCTTAAGAGTTAAGGCAGAGTAAAGCTTCGAATATTTAGTGTACTTTGACTAGGCAAAATACCTTACATGGTTGGACATGCTCTAGCAGTCGAGCCGCCACTCATTCTGCACGCCTAAGCTAGGTCAATGCAGGAAAAGGACATTGCTACACTAGTAAGCAATGGTGTTTACAATTTATAAAATACTCCTTGTTCCCACCACTTCTTCAGCACGTACGGAAATAACATAAGGAAAACAACAGAAAAAAGTGGAACACTAAAACCCTAACCTGATTTCCAGGGCACGGCTGTAGCATTCAGTGGCTTCGGCGTAATCGTTAGCCTCTGCAGCCTTCGATCCCCTCTCCATCAACTCTTCCGCATACCCCAGCGACTTTTCGCGGTCACCGTCAGACGCAAGACCAGAAGTTTCAACGTTCGAGTGGTTGCACGAAGACTCTGGGCCTCCCTGAACGGTCGATCCAACAGTTGCTTCAAACGAAGCTTGATCAGAATTTAGCGGTGGGGTTTCTGGGTTCAGAGCGTCGTCCGCCATTGATGAATTCAGTTGGGTGAAAAGAGACAGGAAATAGTTGCTTTGGTCTCTGCACTTCTAAACCCCTCCTGGCGGAAAAAAAAACAGAAAATTAAAAAGGGCAATTTAACTCTGGGTCCAGAAAATAGAAAGTAATTCCCACCAACTTTTCTCTAATTAACGAAACACTAAAACCCTATAAAAGTGCCTAAAACCCCCAATACTGAAAGTGCTTAACTCTTGGGGCACCCTATAAAAGTGCCTAAACCTCAGGGTACCCTATAAAAGTGCCTAAAACTGCAGTCACTCCAATAAAAGTGCCTAAATCGCTAAAACCCTATAATAGGAAAGTGCACCCTAAAACTCCTATGAAAGTGCCTAAACCTAAATCCTATGGCTCTATGAAATCACCTAAACCTAAACTCTAGGGTATCTTAAACTTTAGAGTATCCTAAAATCTAAAATCTTAAGGTACCCTAAAACTCTAGGGTACCCTAAAATCCTAGGGTACCCTAAGATTTTAGGGTACCCATTAGGGTACCATAAAACCCTAGCATACCCTAAAACCCTAGGGTGACATTTCTATTAATGGTAAATATATTTTTGTAAAAGTGGACTTAGTGGTAATTAAGTATTTCATCTCTCCTTAATGGGAATTAAGTGTCACTTTTCTATACTTAGAGGTAATTTTCTCAATTAAAACGGTGGAACACAGGTGTTTTAGGGGTTGTAACACTTTTAACCCCTTAACTATTCGAAATCTGTGTACTGCGTCCCTTATCGACCGATTTGGTCTGCTTAGTCCTTATAGTATAAGATTTGTGGCAATTAAGAACAATTGCCACAGTAAAGCACAGATATGGTGCTCTCTCCGAGCGTCCCCTCCATCTGGAGTATGGTGTTGTCCACCAATCGCACATCACCGTGTTGTGCGGCATCTGAGCTATTCGTTCGATAAGTTAACTTTCACAAAAAAATCAAAAGAATTTGGAAGTTAAGTTCCAAATCTTATTCAAATGTTCAACTCTGAATTATAGGGCTGCAATCAGGAGTTAACTTCCAAATTATGAGCTATGCTCGGAAATTAATTTTCGAAATTCTCTGTCGTCGATCTTTGTTTGTTGTTTTTCATGCTTAATTAAAACGATGGAGGTTGTTATTCCAAATTAGAGGCTGTGAAATAACACATTAAGGGAATGGGTTTTGAACTCTCTAGTTGAAGATGGTTTGGTCAATTAAAGGTGGGTTTTAGAAGTATCAAGTAGTAGTGGTGTAAGGGGTTTGAGCAATTAAAGGTGGAGGTGGGTTAGAAGTATCAGGTAGCAGTGGAATGGGTTTGAGCAATTAGATATAATTTTTCCACACAGAAATGAAGACACAGATTATGGGCGTTAAGGTCATCCTACTGGCGACTCTCGTTGTCCATCGACAAATGATATCAAACAACGTGTATCCGACCGCGGAGGACATAACCTTCGCTTACTTCTCTGATGGCTACGATGACGGGATCAAATTGAGCGACGACCGTAAGGTCCTTATACCACTTCAAGTCAGAATTCAAGAGCCGCAATTCCAAAGCCATGGCCGAACTCGTCACCGCAAGTGGTAAACGAATGACACCCGTTAACATGTCTGGTCTATAACATAGATTGCACACCTCTATGGGTGCAACTAGCCATTATATTCGACGTCTACTTACCGGAAAAAAACAGTATGGATAATTCAAGCGGCCAGGTTGAATTGCCTGGCTTGCCACTGCTCACTAGCCGCGATTTTTTGACGTATATGCTCCCTTCAAAGTTAGTGAATCCTTTCGCATTACCGGCGTTTAAGGTGTTACCCAAAATGTTTCAATCGGGAGTCTAGAATACGAATTCTATTACTTTCCACATGAACAGAATTACAACAAAATGAAGTTACATAAATTGAAATGCAAACCGAAATACAGATTGGATTCATGAACCGAAACCCGTGATTCACACGGTGTCCTTAAAACAGATTCACCGCCTACCGGAGGGTGTTGAGGTTACTCGGCGACTGTCTCCCAGGATTGATCCGGCTCGGACCACGAACGTCGGAACACCACCGAAGAACGTCTTGGCGAACTAACTCTGCGTTCGTCTCTCTCTCACTCAATATCAGAATGTAGTGAACTCTTGTGAATTTCTGTGCTCTAAAACTATGTGTGAGGTGCTCTTTATATAGGCAGATAGCTGCCTAGCCTTCAATTCCGTGAGTGAATGGCAGAGTAAATGGGGAGAAAACCCCCACAATCAATAGAGGAATAACCTCTCAATGAATGGAGGTAACCCCCACCTTGAATATGGGGAAGTAATGACCCCCAATCCATTCAAATTTTCCAACAGTCCCCCACATGAATGGAGTTGGGACCAGACCTAGTGCAGATGCTGGAGAGAGAGCGCAACGGATAATCCCTGCAAAGGATAGGTAGCTTTTGGCCTTGAACCTTCCCTTGTGAAAGCCCATCGGGTTTACTGGCTGACCAGTGAACGTAATGTCTTGAACTGTTCTGCCGTTGGCGTAAACCGAGTCAACAGACTCCACACAGGAACTTTTCCTAACGCAGGTTAGTTCTCACTTTGTGGGTTCATTTCGGCCATGACACCCCCGCCTGGTTCTGCAAGTATTTTCTCGAGAATTCCGCCTTTCTAAATTCTCAAAGAAGCGGCCCCACTTCATACTCACATAGGTGACCTTCTTATAAAGGGTATCCTGCTTATACCCCGCCTGGCACGCCAGCGCATAAGAGCCATTAAAAGCCAACGCTTAACCTGTTTCCATTTGCAGGTATCACTGTTTCGTACCATAGGAATGGGTAGGAGAGCGTATCTCCTCAGTGATCGTTCTCTGTTGCTCGCGAGTAGGTTGTCCTATTGAACCTAGATCTTGGGATCTCCAGTCAGCTAGGATAGGTTTTCCTTCACGGCAACTTGAGCGTAGTAGGCATTAGCCCCATTCCCCTCGATGCACTATTAACCAGCTCTCGGTTTAACCCTTTGGTCAGCGGATCCGCAATATTGTCCTTGGATTTCACATAGTCAAGAGTGACAATCCCAGTAGAGAGCTTTTGTTTAATGGTATTATGTCTACGTCGTATATGTCTAGACTTACCATTGTACATGTTACTCCGTGCCCTTCCAATAGCCGCTTGACTATCGCAATGAATGCATATTGCCGGCACAGGTTTTGGCCATCTTGGAATATCTTCTACAAAATGGCGTAGCCATTCTGCCTCTTCAGTTGCTTTATCTAAAGCAATGAATTCTGATTCCATAGTTGAACGTGCAATGCACGTCTGTTTTGAAGATTTCCAAGAGACTGCTGCACCACCAAGCGTAAAGACATATCCACTCGTGGATTTTGAGTCTTTCATGTCTGATATCCAATTAGCATCAGTGTACCCTTCTAGTACTGCCGGATATCTGGTATAGTGCAGGCCCAGATCACGAGTATACCTCAAATAGCGTAGCACTCTAACTATCGCCTTCCAGTGATCAAGTCCTGGATTGCTCGTGTATCTACTCAATCGACTTACCGAGTAAGCTATATCAGGCCTTGTACAACTCATCAAGTACATGAGACTCCCGATTATCCGAGAATACTCCAATTGAGACACACATTCCCCCACATTCTTGGATAAGTGGAGGCTTAAATCCACAGGGGTACGTGCAATCTCTGTACCAGACTTGTCAAATCTCTCCAGAATCTTATCAACATAATGAGACTGAGACAAAGCAAGTCCATCAGATGTTCTGGTGATCTTGACCCCCAGAATTACATCTGCAAGGCCCATATCTTTCATGTCGAATTTAGAATTCAGCATGTTCTTGGTAGACTTGATCATCTTATCATTACTACCTACAATGAGCATGTCATCAACGTAAAGACACAAAATCACGTAGCCATCAGCTGTGTCTTTGACATACACACACTTGTCACATTCGTTGATGTTGAAACCACTTGACAACATAGCATTGTCAAATTTCTCATGCCATTGTTTCGGTGCTTGTTTTAGACCATACAAAGATCTAACAAGTTTACAGACTTTCCCCTTTTGTCCTGGCGCAGAAAAACCCTCAGGTTGTTCCATGTAGATTTCCTCATCTAAGTCGCCATTCAGAAAAGCTGTCTTGACATCCATCTGATGTATCTCAAGATTTCGCAATGCAGCAATTGCAATGATCATCCGAATGGATGTGATCCTGGACACAGGTGAGTAAGTATCAAAGTAATCTAGGCCTTCTTTTTGTCTATACCCTTTGATAACAAGCCTAGCTTTGTACTTATCTATTGACCCATCTGCCTTCATTTTCCTCTTGAAAATCCATTTGTAGCCCAAGGGCTTACTGCCTGGCGGTAGATCCACCAGTTCCCATGTATGGTTTTGCAGAATGGAGTCAATCTCACTTTTGATAGCCTCTTTCCATAACGGACCTTCCGGAGAGCTAACAGCTTCTTTGAACGTCTGAGGCTCGCTTTCTAATAGATAAGTTAGAAAGTCTGGACCGAAAGAAGTAGAAGTTCTAGCCCGCTTGCTACGCCTAGGCTCAAATTCAACTTCTTCTTCTTGGTCGCGACTACTTCCACCAGTAGTTCTCAAAGTCCGCTTCGCCGAACTTGACTCTCCAATGGATCTATAAGGAAATATGTGCTCAAAAAATGTCGCATTCCTAGATTCCATGAGAGTATTCTTGTGAATATCGGATATGTTTGATTCATAAACAAGAAACCGATACGCACTACTACTTTCTGCATAACCAATGAACACACAGTCCACGGTTTTTGGGCCTATCTTCTCCTTCTTCGGAGGAGGCACGGCCACCTTCGCAAGACACCCCCACATTCGCATGTAATTGTAGGTAGGCTTCCTACCTTTGAACAATTCATAAGGGGTTTTGGCCACTTTCTTGCGAGGGATTTTGTTGAGGATATAATTAGCAGTGAGAATTGCATCTCCCCACATGTTCTGAGGCAACCCAGAATCGATCAACATAGCATTCATCATATCCTTCAAAGTCCGATTTTTGCGCTCAGCAATTCCATTGGACTGAGGTGAGTATGGTGCAGTGGTTTGGTAAATGATTCCGTGTTGGGCACAGAATCCACCATACGGTGATTCATACTCACCACCTCGATCGCTTCTCAACATCTTAATCTTCCGATTAAGTTGAGTCTCAACTTCATCCTTGTAAAGAATGAACTTGTCCAGGGCTTCATCCTTGGTTTTTAGCAGGTATACACAACAAAACTTGGTACTATCATCGATAAACGTGATGAAGTATTTATTGCATGCCCGTGTTTGAATGTATTTCAAATCACACACATCTGTATGGATTAAATCCAATGGCTCAGTATTTCTTTCTATCGGTTTGAAAGAAGATCTTGGCATCTTAGCCTCGACACAAGTTTCACATTTGTGTTTGTTATTAATTTGAAAAGCTGGAATATGGTCCATGTTAATTAATCTACGCAAAGAATCATAATTAACATGACCTAGTCTACCATACCATAAACTGGAAGACTCAAGCACATAAGCAACAGGGGATTTCATTTTATTGATAGTAGGGATAACAGTCATTACATTCATTTTGAAAAGACCATCGGTCATATATCCTTTCCCTACATACATTCCAGCTTTAGTCAGAGTGACCCTATCAGCCTCAAAAACCAGGCGGAAACCGTGCTTCCTCAGCAGTGAGCCAGAAACCAAATTCTTGCGAATATCTGGCACAAACAGCACATTATTCAGAGTCAACTCTTTTCCCGAAGTCATCTTCAGGACCACCTTCCCCTGTCCCGCAACATCCGAGGTAGCGGAATTCCCCATAAATAACTTCTCACCGTTAGCAGCCGGCTCGAAGGTAGTGAACAATTGCCTGTCGCAACAAATATGGCGTGTAGCCCCAGTGTCCACCCACCATTCCTGTGGGTTGGAACCAACCATGTTCACTTCAGATACCATAGCCGAGAGGTTGAGATCAGCCACTGCAGCCTCCATTTCAGCCAAGTGCGGAGCACGATGGTTAAGCGGCTTCTTACATTCCGAAGCTCTATGCCCGAACTTGTTGCAGTTGAAGCATGTACCCTGAAACTTCTCCTTGGGTTTCTTGGCAACACCACCTCTCGGGCCCAGATTGACACCTTTGTCCCTCTGTTTACCAGCTTGCTTGTCAGACCGCTTGTCAGTACGCCTGTCATTCTGGTGCCTCTTTGTCCCCGAAGACTGACCATGCTCCACCACATTCGCCTTGGCCATGTAAGAGGACTTGATATTCTTGTCCATACCCCGATTCTCCTCTTCAATGCGGAGCTTGATGAAAAGAGCCTCCAAGGTCATCTCCTTATTTTTGAACATGAGATAGCTCTTGAATTCTTTCCATGCCGGGGGTAGCTTGTGGATGACAGCAGCCACCTGGAATGCTTCACTCAGAATCATCCCCTCAGTCCTGATTTCATTGAGTAGGAGCTGTAGCTCTTGGACTTGGACCGCCACAGATTTGGAGTCCACCATCATGTAATCAAGGAACCGGCCCACAACAAACTTTTTGGACCCAGCACCCTCGATCTTGTACTTCCTGTCTAAGGAATCCCATAGTTCCTTAGCTGACTGAGCCTCCCCATACACAGAATATAGCGAATCGTCCAGAGCATTCAGGATATAGTTCTTGCACATGTAATCATGCTCTTTCCATTTGGCCACCTCAATTCGCTTCTGAGTGTCAGGGTCGTCCTCGGCAATAACAGGTGCTTCTTCAACAAGCCACTTTGCCAAGTTCAAGGTGGTGAGATAGAACAACATCTTCTGTTGCCACCTTTTGAAATCCACCCCGACAAACTTGTTTGGCCTCTCCACATGAGACATTGGGACAGATGGAATCCCAGGAGTGGGAGCAATTGGAGCAGGAGTTGAAACAGCACCGTTGCCACTGCCATTGACATTTCCAGTCTCTTTCCCAGTGACAGTTGTTTTTCCTTGCACAGTTGTCATTGTTTTCCTGAAATTAGGAACAACCACATATAAGACAACACATCTCAATTTCAAAATGACACGCTATACATGAATAGATTAACAATCTATTAAACAAGCTAAGTCTGACATCCCCCACAATACCATGTACCCGGGGGGTCCCAGGGGGCCGTGCCCCCGGGCGGGAGTCTAAGGGCTGGCCCTCAGCGGGTCGCGGGGGTCCAGGGGGTCGCGCCCCCTGGCGGGGGCTCGGGGGCAGCGCCCCCGAAAGGTAAACGGTATACACTATCTGTTATGTACAGGACTGTGATAGTCCAACTTCTACTTACCCGAACAGATCAATCCGTGTACTAGCCAAACCACGTAGGCTGCGCACCATAACTGAATGAAGCAATCCTACCACATGGATGTTCCAGCCAGACATAGCACACACAGCCGTAACAAGCCTTCCACTGGCTGTTCACTAGGCCACACACAGATCGCTTCCATTGAGCATACCACATAACAGATTACCAATAGATTAAGGCCGAGCAGTGTCACGGCAGAAACCGAGTAGACTGCTCCAGAGGCCAACCACTATTTAACCAAGGCCCAGCCGCACTGACTGCCTTGGCCATAGCCCCATTGAACCAAGGCCCAGCCGCGCTGACTGCCTTGGCCATAGCCTTTCCGTTACCAATG
The DNA here is from genome assembly GCA_025413875.1 of Rhododendron molle. Taxonomy (NCBI): domain Eukaryota; kingdom Viridiplantae; phylum Streptophyta; class Magnoliopsida; order Ericales; family Ericaceae; genus Rhododendron; species Rhododendron molle. Next base: position 14,704,447 of record CM046395.1, on the reverse strand, counting down.
TGATCAAGCCACGCAAGACTGATCAAGGCCGAAGCCATCCAGTTTATCCCATATCAGAACCTAACCGCGCACGGCTAACCATGGCCGAAGCCAAACAGGTTTGCAAATGATTTTATTGAACATTGAGCAATCTGCCAGATTACTCCATAAACGCATACACCAATGGTTAATCCACCAGGAAACTAATCTGTCACCAAACTGTTCTTGCAACTCAAATGTTAGTCTCGAACAGAATACGTTTTCTGGAAATCCGATTGTAGATCATACGATCAAAATCTGTTTTAAGCTTGTTACCCAAAATGTTTCAATCGGGAGTCCAGAATACGAATTCTATTACTTTCCACATGAACAGAATTACAACAAAATGAAGTTGCAGAAATTGAAATGCAAACCGAAATACAGATTGGATTCATGAACCGAAACCCGTGATTCACACGGTGTCCTTAAAACAGATTCACCGCCTACCGGAGGGTGTTGAGGTTACTCGGCGTCTGTCTCCCAGAATTGATCCGGCTCGGACCACGAACGTCGGAACACCACCGAAGAACGTCTTGGCGAACTAACTCTGCGTTCGTCTCTCTCTCACTCAATATCAGAATGTAGTGAACTCTTGTGAATTTCTGTGCTCTAAAACTATGTGTGAGGTGCTCTTTATATAGGCAGATAGCTGCCTAGCCTTCAATTCCGTGAGTGAATGGCAGAGTAAATGGGGAGAAAACCCCCACAATCAATAGAGGAATAACCTCCCAATGAATGGAGGTAACCCCCACCTTGAATATGGGGAAGTAATGACCCCCAATCCATTCAAATTTTCCAACATAAGGACCAGCTGAAAACACTATATGCAGAGTTGAAGAAGCCAACGGCACTCATAAACACGTTCGATTCGTTCGAAGAAGAGGCATTGAGTGCTATTGAGAATTGAAGTACCACTTGGTTGCCGCAGGATTGTTGGTCCCAATGGCATTCCTGGATGGAAAAGATATCTCAGACACCGCGGGTGTGACCTCCTACAAAGGTCAAGGGATATTGACGTTATTGGCGAGTGATTGGATGCAAAGCAACGGTTATCGGTCGTGTATGTATCATTCGGAAGTTTTCTCGGAGTATCGAATCAACAAATGGAGGAGATTGCCAGTGGATTGCTTTCTTGGTGATACAGTATTTTATGAACAATCGATAAATTATGTGGAGTGTATTGTTTTCCCTAAGCTATCACTTGGTGATAAATTTCTTGTGCGCCATTAAGTTTTGGTATCAATGATTGTTAAGGGTGCAGTGTGTTTGGTCACGTTAATTTTTCTTTTTCTTTTTCATTTTTTCTTATTTAAAAGAAACTAAAATCTGAACTCTGATTATTTTTTATAAAAACAAAAGTAAAAAATGTCTTTTGTGATGCAATTTGTAAGCAATACAAAACAAGAATAGTTGCAGCTAGTAGAACATGTTTGGTAAGTTAATTGGTAAAAAAAATATATTGAAGTATTGAAGGATCACGTAAGTGGAGTGTAGTTGACATTCCTTACACACTCTCATGCATATGGGTAGAGTTCAATTCTTGTAAGTCCCATCCCATCTCCCAATTCCCTTAGAAATTAGGATAGTTTAGATTATGATTAACGAATGACAAATAAAAAATGAAACATCACGCGATAGTGCACTAATATCATTAAATAATTATCCAATATCAAAAGGTGTAGAATTCAATTCCCAATTTTACTTGTTTTGTTTTTGCTGTCATCGAATTTGTAATTCTATAACGACTACCAAATTTTAGTCACATAATTAGTGGCGGAGACAGTGAGAGAACAGTGGGGGCACAACTCCACTACAAATTTCAATATACAGTTTCAGTTTTTTCTCCAAATTATAAAGGTCATGACAATTAAAAATGTATACACATTTTTCATTTTATAAAACTGTTTATGCCCGTTTTTGGCACCAAACCATGGACCAGCGCTGGAACGCCATTTAATTAATTGTTAATTAAATTGGGCCGATATTCAAGAGTTTCTCGGGCTAAAATTAATGGGCCACATTAATTTTATGGTTTGGAGCAAGACCCAATTATGTAAAGCCCAAATGAAGCGAGATACGCCGAATAATCTTCCATGGAAGTTATTATTGGGAGTTTTAGAAAAAGAATGGTGGTAACTGGCATGTGTTTGTTCCAAAAGTGAAACGGCCCACGATCAGGAGCAGTTGGCAATTTACTTGGAAGTTGCAAGCCATCATGGGACACTTGGCATCATGGTGTTTCTTTGGAAGCAATTAAGACACATGGCAACACATTAGGAAATGGGGTAAATGGGCAAGCAACAACTGCTACCTATGATCTTGATTAACTGCCGCCAACAGTTAGCATGAAGAGTGGGTAACGTGAACATGGGACACATGGCAGCGCCGTGGATGGGCATGAAGCACAATTCTGGAGCATTACCGTGAAGCCTCTCGCCTATAAGTACAAGTTCTGAAGAAAGAAAAAGGGTCCAACACCAATCAAGCATAACGCTAAAAAACCAAAGTCTTCCCAGCGAAGCAAACACTTTCCTACTTTCAGCAAAGTAGCCTATCGAGTACCTCGTGCTCAAACCCCATTCAAACTCACTTCATCAAGTAGTTTGGATTTTTACTTTCTTGTAATCCAACTTTATTATCCCGGTGTAATAAAGTTCACGTTTCTACGTCCACTTCCTATACGACTAGGAAATTCTAAGTCCACGACCGTGTGGCAAAACCACGAGCCTCATTGTGATCTTTACCTTTGGGTCACACACAATCGCTCACAAGATAGAAGTCAAGATTCACGGGAATCTTCTACCAAAGTTAGGCGCTACAAGTCTTGGCACGCCCGCGCTCCACGCATTCACACCTTGTGCCAAAAACGAGAGTTTTCATTGGCACGCCCGGTGGGACCCTAGTCGTTTCAAGGGTTATTACGCTGATTCCTTCGCATGTCAATTCGATACGTTGAATTGGATGTTGAGATTCGGCGATGTCAAGATGAAATTCGTTGGCGCGATGATAAGGTCGACGAACTTGAAGATGAAATCTACCGCCTTGATTGTGAGAGGCGTCGACTCAATCCTACGGAGGATTGGTTTCTTGAAGCACAAAATCGCTACAACAATGAAATTCAAGGGCTTGAAGACGAAGTTGACAGGCTTGAAGAGGAGGATCGCCAATTACGCTGTGAGGTAAGCCGTCTCTTTACTGCCAAGTCACGTGGCAATTCACATATCATGTATTCAGCCCTACCCGAACAACTTGAATTTCAAAATGGTGGGCTTGATGATCCTTCTACTCAGACCTTTGAGGGCCAAGTTGAAGAAAATATGGGCATTCAGTCCTGTACTTTTGCATCCAACGAAGGACTCTCACAGGAATTCATTGATCCCTGGGATGAATGTAGGCGTACGGTTGAGGAATGTCTAATCAAATCCAGAAAGGCCCTTGAAGACATGAAGTCAGCTCATCCTCCACCACTGCTGTCACCATTTAGCACTTTAGGCCAAACTTCAGGCCTGAATGTGTCTAAACAAGCTTCTAGCAAGCATATCAAGCCTCCAAGCTTCTCTCAGCCCTTAGCTCCCAACAACCCTGCACTCGGGGGGCAAGGAGGCCAAGGACTTCGACTCGGGGGGCAAGAGTCTCAACAAGCTTCTAGCAAGCATACCAGGCCTCCAGGCTTCTCTCAGCCCTTAGCTCCCAACAACCCTGCACTCGGGGGGCAAGGAGGCCAAGGACTTCGACTCGGGGGGCAAACGTCCCCGTTCAGGCCTTTGAGGATTCCTGAACAGCAACAAGGCCTGAATGATACAGACTGTGGCAACAGTTTCAGGCCTGATCGCAGCAGCCGACATTTAGGAGTTTTTCAAAAACTTTTGGATGGTAAGCTATTTCCATGCCCGGAGGAGCAAAAAGATAGGTCTGTTTCAACACAAAGGGAGCAAGATTTCAAACCTGAAATAAGCCAGAACATAGAAAGTCCTGTCATAAGGCAAGATCAGCCCATTCTCTCCTCTCAAGAGCTTTCTCAAGTGTCTGAAGGGCCACCCCATCCAGATTCAGTCCTGAGCAGTGAGCAGATAACAGATACAGGTCAGACCAGGTCTGAATTTCATGCCACACCCATTCTAGAACAGGAGGAACTGAAGGAAGAGGAGGAAATTGAGGATACTCCAGGGCTTGATCATGATTCATTTGTAATCGGAGATCCCCCTCCTCCCCCGGTTAATGAAGGCCTTTTTGGCATTGTCCAAGCTGCCAAAAGGCATTATAAGCTTAGGCCAACTGTAGGCCTTAAAGTTGTGGAACTACGCCCGCATTGGATTTGTGGGGCACATCAAAAGCGGGTCTTATTCACCTGGCTTACGCAAAAACGTCGTGGTTGTAAAAATGGCTAAGTAGCCAATGAAAAGCCCTTCAAAGGCCGAACAAACATCTCTTAAATGTTCGGCCAAGGCCTATCAGTCATTGAGTAGGCCCTATTAGAGTTTTACTAGGCCTTTTCCGCAGAGGTGGAGGTCTTTCATTTTATCGAGCAGGCCTGAAAGTTCAAAAGTTGAGGTTTCAGGTCTTCAATATATTTTTAGTCCTTCCCAGGCCTTTTTCATGATTCTATGGTTCTCTACAACCAGGCCTGAACACAGGACTTTATTGATTTACAAAGGCCTTTTCTGCAGAGACGAAGGCCCTTTGAGCCCTTTTTGTCTAGGCCTGAACCACATTTCGAAGCATGCCAAGAAGAAGTTCAGGCCTTTCAATGTATTTCTAGGCCTTTTTGTGGAGCCTTTCATGGTTCAGGCCTGAAGATAGATAGATTTCATATCGTCAAGGCCTGAATGGAGCATAAAAATGCCTAATGTCTAATATCCATAGGCAAGGCAAGCAAAAGAGGGTATGCTACAACAGGATTCAATGCCTGTTTGGATGCCAAAAATAGTTTTCTTTTTCATACATGCCTTGATCCTAAAAATCAAGAATCAAGGCATGGGGAGGCAATGTTTATGCCCGTTTTTGGCACCAAACCATGGACCAGCGCTGGAGGGCCATTTAATTAATTGTTAATTAAATTGGGCCGATATTCAAGAGTTTCTCGGGCTAAAATTAATGGGCCACATTAATTTTATGGTTTGGAACAAGACCCAATTATGTAAAGCCCAAATGAAGCGAGATACGCCGAATAATCTTCCATGGAAATTATTATTGGGAGTTTTAGAAAAAGAATGGTGGCAACTTGCATGTGTTTGTTCCAAAAGTGAAACGGCCCACGATCAGGAGCAGTTGGCAATTTACTAGGGAAGTTGCAAGCCATCATGGGACACTTGGCATCATGGTGTTTCTTTGGAAGCAATTAAGACACATGGCAACACATTAGGAAATGGGGTAAATGGGCAAGCAACAACTACTACCCATGATCTTGATTAACTGCCGCCAACAATTGTAACGCCCCGAATTTCGGGGAACGTTAAATAAACAGTTTTATTGAATAAATTAAGAAGAGTCTAGCTCATTATTACAACATAAGTCTCACAAGAGTACTTTTGTTCAAAAGGGGGGATAATCTAAGGTTAACTACTGCTCCGCCTCTTCCTCCATCCTTGCAAGCTCCAAAGGCCTCCAAGGTGTACTGTTCCTGCTGCTCATCTATGAAATCTGACACATTATACCAGCGTCGCCCCCAGTATAATATGTCAGGGTCACCGAAAAGGTAACACCGTGAGCTACAGAAGCTCAATAGAATAATCCAACCTGCTAACCCATAACTTACAACAAAGAGTCATATAAATAATTACACATGCTCATTAAACAACATAATTAACAATGATACATCCGCATTCACTATCTTGCTTACGTTGGTGTCATGCCTTTCTTGGTTTCTCCTACGCGACTCATCGTACTGTGTCACCATTTCATTTCAAAAAAATCATTTCTCATTCAACGGGCTACCAAGTCCGGCCACGTTATAAAATCTTGCATTGGCTCCTCTCCGCGGATAACCAAGCCCAATTACCAATGAAGCTACCACGTCCGGCTCCATTAGCAATCTACACAATGGGCTACCAAGTCCGGCCTCATTGCGGTTTTCACAAGTCCACACAAAAGGGCTACCAAGTCCGGCCACCTTGCGGGTTTTCACAACTCACATAAGGCTACCAAGTCCGGCCATTATGTAGTCTCAAAAATCCTTTTTATCCATATCAACCACTCCCTAAGTGTCATGTTTCTACTTTTTGGTTCTCGTGTCTCGTAATCATGCATAGACTCCACGGCGGGACGAATCACTTTAAAGTAATCTAGCAAGATCATCCAACTCTATTTTAATCATGCTTGTTTACAACCACAAGTAAGGTAAGCAATCATGCGATCAAGTTCACAATCCTTGAAAAGGTCAAAATACAAATACTTTGTTTTGAAACAACATTTTGTTTTTATACGAATCGTAACCACATATGTTTATTGACGAGTTAATCAAGTTAGGGAGATTCTATAAACCATGCATTCAATTATTCTTAAGATCAAAGTAAACTACGTACTTTTAGTAAGAAAGTTCTACAAGCTAATCATCACAACTACATTATCATGCTCATATACTTCAAAGAATTCTACGTCAAACAACATCATGCGATCAACTAGCCAAGTATTACATATTCTTACTCATATCATACGATATACGTAGGGTAGGGGTATAAGAAGATTCTACCTTTCTTCTTGGCGGTAGGAAGACTACGAAAAGATCGACGGAAAGAAAGTTGGCAAACGAACGGAGTAACGGCTTATGATAAGCTTCCGATAGCTTCGAAAGAGAAAGGTTTCTCTCGAAACTAGATCGTAACCTATACTACTACTACTTTAGGATCGAGGTGGTGGTCGTATGGTGGTTTAGTGGCGGAGATGGAAAGAAAGCTCAAGAACAAGCTAGAACTACTCAAGATCACTAAGAATTCTTATGCTTTCAAGGAGAGAAGTTGTAGAATGGATTGAGGTGTGAGTTCAAATGAAGGAGTGGCTTGCTATTTATAGGCAAGAGCTCTCCCCTCTCCTCTCTTTGGCCGGCCCTCTCTCTCCCTCTTTCTCCCAATTTTTTAATCCCACCAAACCTTGGTTTCTTGCAAGAATCAACCTAAACCTAGGCTTGCATGGCTATGGATATGTCCTTTGGATTGGATTTTGGAAGGTTTGGCAAGGAAGGAGATTTGATTCAAGTATTCTAATGGGGTTTGTACAAGGAAGGACAAGATTGGATGGCATTGGTCATGCTTTCACTTGAAGCATACACAACTAGGACAAGGATGACCAAGGCATGTCAATCACTTGCACACACATCACTCTCTCCCTCTCTCTCTCCATCCGAATCCCTCTCTCTCTCTCAATCTCTCTCTCTCGGCCTCTCTCTCCTCCTCCTCTCTCTCTCTCCTCTTGGTACATGGTACTATGTACATATATATATATAACCACATATATATATATATATATATATATATAAAGACAAGAAGGGTTTGACTTTGTAAGAGATTTGTACCTCAAATCTCTCTCCCATCTCCTCCTTTCTACTTCTTTTACCTAGTACAAGTACTAACATATATATATATCTAGGGTTTGGTAGACAAAAATCAAGCAATACATCACATCTCTCCCTCTCTTTTCCTTCTCTCTCTCTCTCTCTCCCTTTCTCCCTCTCTCTCTCTCTCCCACTTGTATGTACTATGAAAGACTACCTATATACTAATATATATATATGTACTATGGGTTTTTAATAAAATCTAAGTTTTCAAGTAAATAGGATTTTTCCATTATAAAAATCAATTACACACATGTTGTACTTACATTATAATGTATATATCTATCTATATATATATATATATATACAAGTACATATATATAATACACAAGCTAGTACTTACACAATCTAGTCTAGGGTTCCTAATGCTTTCAAAGTACAATGGAAGCACAAGAAGTCAATCCAAGGTACTATCTCTCTCTCCTCCTTTCTCTCTCTCTCTCTCTCTCTCTCTTGGCCCAATCTCTCTCTCTTTCTCTCTCATGTACTATATATATATATATATATACATACTAGAAAGCAAACATATATAATAATGTATTAGTGTACTAGAATATCTAATAGATTTACAAGCACAAGGATTTTCCAATTAAAAATTGTAATACACACATGCACAATACAATATAATATATATATACAACAAGTATTTACATATATATATATACACACATGTACTACACAATATCTTTACTAGATATGACCTAGGGCTAATATCTAATATAGTATTCTACTACTTTCAAAGTACTATGTATAATAATACTAACCTAATGTACTAATTGTATTTTAATCAAATAACACACATGGCCAAGTCTAATATTTAAATCAAACAAGTACATGATTGTCAAGACTAACTATTATCCAATGGATAATAGTTTCTCTAATGGTTAATAACTAATGGGTAATAATGGCTAGGATTCTAGTCTATCGTCCAATGGTTAATAAAACTCCTAACGGTTCTTATCCAACGGTTAATACCAAAAGTATAATACTTTGCAATTAAGCACTAAACTAATCTAATCTCGTACTTAGAAAGATTAACCAAGGTTTACCTATTGACCAATGGGTAAAGATTACCCTAGCATCTATCGTCCAACGAATAAATATTACCCTAGGTCAAACGCCAAGGCAAGGCGTGAGCGTGGCGCAGCCCACTGGCAAAGCGGTGGCCAAAGCACCCCGGTGGCCAAACAGTGCGGTGGTCAAAACAGCCCGATGGCCAAACAAAGGCCAAGGCACGGTAGCAGTAAGTGGCCAAGGCAGCCTAGTGGCCAAACAAAGGCCAAGCGACTGGTGGTAAGCGGTGGCGGTACAAGCACTGGTGGCTAAACAAAGGCTGACTGGTGGCCAGAAGGCTGCTGGCAAAGCGACTGGTAAAAAGTGGCCAAAGCGACTCAGAGCTGCCAGCGTTGGCAAGCTGGTACAAACAAGGCTGTTGGTGGCCAAACTGGTAAAGCGACTGGCCAAACAGTGGCCAAGGCAGCCTGGTGGCCAAGCAGTGGCCAAGCGGCGGTCAAAGCAGCCTGGTGGCCAAACATAGCCAAGGCAAGGCCAGAGCAAAGCAGCCCAGCCACGCCAAGGTAAAAGCAAGGCGCGACCCGACGCCAAGACAGAACCCGATGGCAGCCAAGGCAGAGCAAGGCAGCCCAGCAACGCCAAGGCAGAAGCGATGCGCGACCCGACGCCAAGACAAGGCAGACCCGACGCCTAGGCTGGGCAGGCACGACAGCGAGCCGACGCCAAAGCAAGGCAGGCGCGACAGTGATCCGACGCCAAGGCAAGGCAGGCGCGACAGTGGCCCGATGCCAAGGCAGCCTAGCCAAGCCAAAGCAAGGCAGTCAAGTCAACGGTTAAGGCAAAGACTAAAAATTAACCACTTTGGCATCGATGCAACGCTCTAGGTTAGGAAAATGTAACTAAGCCATAGGTAGTTAGGGTTGCTAACTAATCGGTTGCCATGTAGGATTTCCAGTCGAGAAATATAATTCTAGGATTTTACTACAATTACCAAGTAACTATACCAAGGTCTTAATAGGCATACTCGTCTTTTAGAAAATGACCTTAATGCCCGGGCGATAAATTCCAATCTCCTAAGTCATAAATCTAATTATGACGAATTATGAATCGCTAAAAGGGATTTATAAAATAAATAAAGAATTTTCAAATATAACAACAAACTTTTATAAGTCGATAACGACCGATTTTTGGATGTTGAAAATGAAATCCAAGTATTAGAATAAAATTCAAATTTTTAGCGGAATTTTTATTGACCAAAAATCAGGGTCGTTACAACAATTAGCATGAAGAGTGGGTAACGTGAACATGGGACACATGGCAGCGCCGTGGATGGGCATGAAGCACAATTCTGGAGCATTACCGTGAAGCCTCTCGCCTATAAGTACAAGTTCTGAAGAAAGAAAAAGGGTCCAACGCCAATCAAGCATAACGCTAAAAAACCAAAGCCTTCCTAGCGAAGCAAACACTTTCCTACTTTCAGCAAAGTAGCCTATCGAGTACCTCGTGCTCAAACCCCATTCAAACTCACTTCATCAAGTAGTTTGGATTTTTACTTTCTTGTAATTCAACTTTATTATCCCGGTGTAATAAAGTTCACGTTTCTACGTCCACTTCCTATACGACTAGGAAATTCTAAGTCCACAACCGTGTGGCAAAACCACGAGCCTCATTGTGATCTTTACCTTTGGGTCATACACAATCGCTCACAAGATAGAAGTCAAGATTCACAGGAATCTTCTACCAAAGTTAGGCGCTACAAGTCTTGGCACGCCCGCGCTCCACGCATTCACACCTTGTGCCAAAAACGAGAGTTTTCAAAAACTTATATATCTGATATCTTTGTGAAGTTTCAAAAAAAAGTTCTCTTTTACATATTTATTTTCCATAAAAACTCTTATTTTTTCCTCTTCTAAGACATATATCTTTGGTATCTTTGTGAAGTTTCCAAAAAAAGTTCTCTTCTACGTATTTATTTTCCATAAAAACTCTTATATATATATATATATATATGTATGTATATTGTATCAAATTTTATGTTTTAAGTTTACTTTTTTAATATTATGGTGTTTACTTTAAGTAAAAAATAGGAATTTCTAAAACCATGTTAAATCTCGCACTGCGCTTGCACTCTCAATTCTCGTTCTCGTGGACCTTAGTTGTTTGAGAAGAGATTTGAAGACCATTTTGTAACGAACCGGAATTTTGACCCAATTTTTTTTTCTTAATAATGTTATTAGAATTATTTTCTTAATACAATTATTATTATTATTATTTTTAGATACAAATATGCATGCATTTAAATACATGCATGCATATCTTCTTTTTATTTTCCTGTAATACTTGCATGCATGCACAACTCTTCTATCTCTCCCTCTCCTACTCCTACTCGACCTCTACCTCCTCCATAACCCTAAAACCGTGCATAATTCGTCCGTTCTAAAACCCAAATCCATTAGGACTCAATTTAATCCTACCTCATCCAAATTCTCTTATAAATACCTCACTACTCCGACCCTAGGGTACGCACGAAAATTCTCACACCCCAATCGTCCAGAAAAGAGAGAAAATCGAAAGGAAATCAAAACTCCAATCCATGGAGTTCTAGAGAGAGAAAGTGAGAGAAAGAAAAGTGGGTTTCGCACCAAGACCAACCCGGAACCCGAATTGATCGTTCCAATTTCCTTCTACAATCCCAAGCATCCACAAACACCAATCAATTCGGTCCCAAGGCTTCCCAATCGACGAAACGAAGTCATCTTCTTCAAAATCCAAGTTTCCGATCGAAAACCAATTCCACCCAATTCGAGGTATTATAATTCGATCCGAACCCTCCTCTACCTATATTTAATGTTTTTAGACATAACCCAATGGCCCCCATAGTCCCATGCATCGAAACCATAGCAAAACAACCAAAAAAAACCGAATCTGGGCAGTGAGGTTGCGGCCGCAACCTTCGGGGCTGCCAGCCGCATGCACCAGTTTCCAAACCTTGCGGCAGCAAGGTCAACCGCAGGTCCAACCTTGCGGTTTGGACCATTTTTGTTCGAATTGATTTTTTGACGTCCCAAACCTAGTTTTTGACCCCCGAACTATTTTTTCTAGATTCCTAACACTTCAAAGATCATACCTTGTTAATGTCATACTTTTTTTTATTTATTTAAATATTTATTAAATTTTTTATACGTTTTCATGTAAAAGTTTATAAACTAAAAATACTCGCGACCTTATAAACTACTTTATAAATCCCCATACTATTTTTACTAGACTTCTAACATATCAAAGATCATAACCTGCTGATTTCATATTTTTTTTAATTTATTAGCTATTTATTAGATTTTTATTTGTTTTTTAACTAATGTTACAAACGAAAAATAATTGCGATCTTCCGAACAAAGTTTTTAACACTTAAACTATTTTTCCTAGACTTATTACATCGCAAAGATGATATGTTATTAATAATAATTTATTTATTTAATTAACTATTTATTATTATTTACGCATTGTTTCTAAATAAAAATACTTTAAGATATTATACAATATGTTAATAATGCCCGAATAATTTTATTTAGACTTCTTACAGTCCTGGGATGAAACTATGTTAACCTCAACATTTATTTATTTATTTTATTATTTATTATCTATTTATCCTTCTTTCGGCCATTATCTTAATCTCTTTATTTAAAATAATCCCATGAACCTCCAAACCTAATTTTTAGCACTCAAACTTGTTATAGAGGACCTTTAGGACTCTTATTAAGGTTACGATAATTATTCTAATATTTTTAATTAATTAATGTATTTAATTAGTATTTAATCAATCTATTTACTTATTAATAATTAATAAAAGCTTAGAAAATTATTTTTAAATCTTTTATAAAAGTTCTTACCTCATTAATGATTTTGCAGCCATACAAGATTAAGGGCAACGGCCCAGTCATAAAAAGTTATGTGATTGCATTTGCCTAATATTTGTTTTGATCCGTCTATTATTCGTTTTATTATTATTATTATTATTATTATTATTATTATTATTATTATTGAGAATAATATTGTGTTGATACTTAATTTGAATGCTAGATTGGACCCTAGAGACATGGGGTAATATACGAAATAGAAATCACTTAGACGATGCTAAGTAATGGATAAATTGTGGAGTTTCTTTCTTTTTAGAGATTGCCTGTAGACGTTGTCATTATTAATGGAGTAGGAAAAACAAATGAAAGTTGTGGGCTTAACAGGACCTCGGGGGTAGCCTGACAGGACCCTGTATTGATCGGGGGTAGCCTGGCAGGACCTTGAGGGTAGCCTGAAAGACCCAGTGTAGCTAGGGTGGCCAAGTAAGACCTCAGGGGCAGCCTGACAGGACCTCAAGTATTGGGGGTAGCCTAAGCAGGACCTTGAGGGCAGCCTGATGGACCTAGAACTGTGAGGATGGCCAAGCAGGACCTCAGGGGTAGCCTGGTAGGACCTCAGGTGTTGAGGGTAGCCTAGCAGGACCTTGAGGGCAGCCTGATGGATCTAGAATTATGATTTGAAACTGGCGGGTAGTCCAGTGATATGAATTGAGACTGGCAAAGTAAGCCCAGTGATGATATAAAACCTGGCAAAGTAAGCCCAGTGATGTTTTGATAAAACCTGGCGGAGGTCCAGCGATATTTTGTGATGTTAAAACCTGGTAGAGGTCCAGCAATATTTTGAAATAATAAAACCTGGAGGTGGTCCAGCGATATTTTCTGAGAATAAAACCTGGCGGTTGTCCAGTGACGTTTTCTGTTGATAAAACCTGGCGGTGGTCCAGTGACGTTTTATGTTGATAAAACCTGGCGGTGGCCCAGTGACGTTTTATGTTGATAAAACCTGGCAGTGGCCCAGTGATGTTTGAGATGATAGACTGGCGTGTGTCCAACGATGAATTGACAGACTGGCGTGTGTCCAGTGATGATTTAGAAATGATTGTGATGTGGTGTATAAGATAGGCGAACCCTAGTTGTGATTCAGGCATGATAAGCTATCCCCTTGTTGTAGTATTGTAACTTAGGTTATCTACGACAGCAAAGGGAAGTGATCTCATGGGACCGAGCATGGCTAACGGTTGGGGAGGAAAGATCTCGCGGGGAGATCTTAGAACACACATCAGGCTAATGGATAGTAATGAACTGGTTGATGTGAAAAATCTCTGTTTTACTTATTCGTATCATTATTATCCTGTTTACTTGCTAGCTGTAATGTAAGAGGGGTAGTTGGGTTGAATTATTCTATTGGGTGATTTATCACTCACGGATACGTTTGTATCCTGGCAAATCGATTGCTTCGGCGATCAATTTGCTAGAGGGCGCAGGATTCAATGATGGTGCAATTCGACACAGAAAGAATATCAGGAACGGAGATCGAGTATGTTTGCAATTCGTATCAAGTCTAGAGTCAGCTCTGAAGTTTATGTATTTTGAATCAGTAAATTTCTTAAGATTGTAATAGTTAAACCTTTATTTTGAAAAATTATATTTATTTAGAAATAATTTCTTGAGAAATTATTTTATTTTGTTTCCGAAAAGTCAGGGCGTTACACATTTCACACTTGCGATCGCGCACACACGTACTTGCCTTATGGGACTTAGGGTGTGTTCCACTAACAAAATTATGTACTTATTTGACTTATTTTTTGAATTAAAGTTGGTGTATTGTGAGAGAATGACATGTCTCGTATAATAAAAATTAACTACTTAAAAAATAAAAATTTCAACGGCATAGGTTTTAGAACCAAACCCGCGTAGGAGGAGAGAGAAAAGGCATGGGGAGTGAGGGCGGCTAGTGGTGGGCCACCATAACATGTGCGCTCATAATATAACATCCGACTCATGCCACATCGGCCTTATGGCATTAGTACATCAATAATCTAACCCACTCACATTTATATTGGGGCCCAAATACACACTACACCCTAATATGTGTAGACCCCATTAAAAAATGTAAATCTATCTATCTATCAATATCTTATGAAAATGTGTTTGAGCCCCACAAGCCTCCAAACCCCAATTCCTAATTTTTTGAATTTTATACTTTTTAAAAAACTAAAAAACCCCACAGTCCCATACAATATCTACCTTCCCAGACCACTATCTAAGCCATAAGGCCAAACGAAAAGAAAAAAGAAAAAAAACCACCCCGCGTCTCCTCAACCAACCCCACTACTCCTTCAATTCGGCTGAGAGTTTATTAAAAAAAAAAAAAACAGAAAAACGGCTGAGAGCTAGATAGTTGATCCTATCACGATCAGCAACCCCCCACGAGCACCTCTCTCCCTCTCTCCTCAACCGCCACCCCTCACACCCCACCCCTCTCCCTCACTCACTCTCTCCACCTGGTAAGACACCTCCTCCTCCACTCATTTTCTCCCTCTTTTTCGTCTTTCCCAATCTAAAATTCTCTTTCTCATATGCATCGTTTATAGGCGAGTTTCAAAGGCGAGGGGCCAATTGTTAATCATGGGTATGGAGAGGTTCAGAGACGAGGGGTGTATGTTGATTTTCTCTTTACTGAGTTCGCCATTCAAAATCTGTGTTTTGTTTCCCGTATGCAGTAACTGGATTTTGGTTAGTTGGACAACAAAAGATGTTTGAGCAGATGCAAAATAATAAATATTGCACGGAAGTCATTGGTGTTAATTTTGTGGGAGGTTTGCACGTGGGGCACTGCTGTTGTGTGTTTGCATTGAAATGAAGATAAGTTTGTTATTAGGAAAAGACAAAGAAACAAAAGACAAACAATAATTAGCAATTACATGCAAGCTTCAGGTGGCTTTCTGGTGGCTGTGTGTGCACGTTGTTGGAGAGTAAGGTGTGTACAGGTGTGAATAACGTCTCTCTTTTATGTATAAAAACTGTCTGGAAGCTTTATGAGAGGGGGAGGATAGGGGAAAAAGGAGAGGATAGAAAGGGGGGAAGAGGATATGGAGAACAAAGGCCAGAAACAAGGGGAGTTTTTGGAGTCTGTTTTATTTTTGGCTTCGAGTCCTGTATGGGAGCTGGGCTGGCCAAAGAGAAGAATTAGTGAGTATGAGAAATTCTATAAATATTTAAGGGAGTGGGGAGTGTCTTTTCAATAATTGTTTGTTTGGTCGTGGTGCTTGTGCAGTTGGGTCGTTACAGTACCTACAGGTTATAAGTTAAGAATGTCCAAATTAACTCAATGCTCCCGTTTCTATATGTGCGATGAAATTTCTGCATGACTGTATTGGCTTAAAGTGGGGCAGAAATTGCATGATTATACTGTGGTGTCTAAGCCCAAGAGTAATGGAAGCAAGGATTGGTAATTTGTGGTACCTTGAGTGAAAGCTTAATACCTAGCCTAATACATGCCATCTTGGTGTTTGGTATGCTACATTTCGGAGACTGCTGGGAAAAAAAAGGTTTTTCATTTTGGTCTCAAACCATGCTTGCTCTGAGGTTCCGATACTAATGATCGAGTTTGTGCCCTTTCATTTTTGGTATCTTCTCCCTGTAATTTTATATCCTCTTTTTGGTTGTCTATTACATGCATGGGCGGTAAAATGCTCCACTGAATTTGTTGCCTTTCATTTGGATACCGAGACACATGTTGGAACCTACGCATGAATTTATAGAATGGCGGTTCTTTAATGATCAGCTCAGCTCTTACATTGTATGCTGGTTTTCACGAGGCCTCCTCCATGTTTGCGTCGTAATGATTATTTAGATATGTTGAATGCCATACACGATTTTGAAACTAAACGTTAGAGGGAGGGCTTCCCAATAGAAAATTTTGGTAATCAAAAAATAGAGGCATGTCGAGCCTTGAGAAAACTTAGAGAAATTATAAGTGAACAATACATTATGGAAAAAACTAGCGTTGTGCCCGTTCGATGCACAAGACAAAAAAAAATCCATGATGTGTTTTTTCCAAATTTATGTTTCTCTCATGGTCAGTTGTATGTAGCTCTGTCACTTGTCACCTCTCCACGAGGCTTAAATATATAGATTGTTAACAAATCCGGTATGCCAGATGATGTCACCCAAAATATTGTGTACAATGAAATTTATAATGGAATACCCCAACCCAGTAAAACCATCTACGAGTTACTTTTAGTTGCATAGTTTGTAAATAGTTTCTTAAAACACTTTTTAAGTTGCAAGGACATTATTATCTATCAGTTTTATCATTTCATGCATGATTGCTACCAGTAATTGTGTTTAATGTTCATATATTACCATTATATTTTTGCATAAACTAGCGTTCAATCCGTTCTATACACGGACAAAACTAACCCGTTCTAGCGTTGTGCCTGTTCGATGCACGGAACAATTAATAAAAGTAGATTTGAACGGACACAACGCTAGAATGAGTTAGTTTTATCTGTGCATAAAATGGGTTGAACGCTAGTATATGTATAAGTGTTTGTGATTAAATAATAATTGAAAAGGTTACCAAAGAATAATAATTGAAAAAAACAAATCAAATTGCCATCGGTACGTGGTCGAAACACGACTACCTCGTTCATCTGGACGTCGTCTTTTTTTTTTTTTAAAGAAAAAAAAAATCCACCCAACGGTCAAATTCTTTGGAAACAAGAAGGGTTTTTATTTATTTATTTATATATAATACGGAGTAGTATTTAATATAGAGAGCTAGAATTTTTGCTTTTTGGAAACGCTCTTCCCAGTTCCCAGTTTTTGAACCAGAGCGGGAGGAAAAAAGGGTTTCCAGGGTTTCCTATTTCTTCTTCCTTGTGAACCCTCAATCTACTCTTCTCCCACATTCATCCACAATTTAATCAGATGCAGAAGCGGCTGTGGGGCAGGTTCGCGGCCGAGATCAGGGACCCCTTCAAGAAGACCCGCGTGTGGCTCGGCACCTTCGACTCCGCCGCCCACTCCCTCCGCGGCTCCATGGCCAAGAACAACTTTTCCCTTTTGCCCCTCCCACCCCTCCGTACTCCCGATATTATTACCAACTCGAATGATCACCGGCCCCGAGTTCGAAGAAGAAGACTTTGGCCCTAACAGTCGTTGGGAAGCCGCAATCAGTCGATTGGTACCAAACAAAAGTTCTGTCCGGGATGGAAAGCAGCCATGGGGAAAACCCGCGTATACTAGTGGCCGCACCGTGGAGTCGTCCAGCGGGCCCGCAACAACACCGGTTTAAACCGCCGCTTCGGCCAGAGGAGTGCTGGAGCAACTGCGACTCGTCCTCGTCGGTGGTCGACGATTGTTGTCAGAACGATCTCATGTCGAGGTTTCAGAAACCTGTCGTATTTCCGTTTGATCTCAACCTGGCGTCGCCGGTGCACTCTCTCTCTCTCTCTCTCTCTGGGTTTCCTATTTCTTCTCTCACATTCTACTTTTCTCTCACGTTCTTCCACAGTTTAATCAGATCTCTCTCTGTACTTTCTCTTTCTAGATCAGATTCGAGAAAAAAACACACACACACACACACTCGCGCGCGCACACACATACGCACTCTCTCTCTCTCTCTCTCTCTCTCAAGCATTCTGTTGTTTCGCTTTTAGTTTCCCTACTACATTGCCTGCATTGGTTTAGAGAAAAAAGGAAAATTGCTCTGCTTGGTGTTTCTGCGTGGTTTTGGGTAGTAAAAAGTGTACAATTTTCTGATGCAAGTTTGGTGTTATTTTACGTTTCACAGGTGATTAAATTCCCTCTGGAAGATGTTCACTGAAGGTCTCCACAACAGTGCCCTTCGATGGGTCAGAGAGGTTTTCTTATTTTACTCACTCAATATGTTCACATTCTTCTACATGTGTATGTATGTGTGCGTGTGTGTTTTCATATGATTTTTTTATACGAATATTCTATCAGTTTGAGACCGAGGGTTTTACATACGCTAATGTGTTCACATTCTTCTCTCTGATTGATACAAATGTGTGTGTGTTTTTTTGTATGTTCATATGATTGTAGATAAGAATTTTCTTAACCACATTGAAATTTAGGGTTAACATGCTCATCAATCGTTCAAAATTTTGTGTGTGTTCATGTGTTTGTGTGGGTTTGCATATGAAATTTAGGGTTAACATGCTCATCAATCGTTCAAAATTTTGTGTGTGTTCATGTGTTTGTGTGGATTTTCATATGAAATTTAGGGTTAACAGGCTCATCAATCGTTCAAAATTTTGTGTGTGTTCATGTGTTTGTGTGGGTTTTCATATGTTTGTTTCCAGAAATTTCTTGAAATTCAGGATTTTCTGATTGCAATAATTGTCCAAAATTTATTCCAGTTTCGAAAACCCTACCCGGTGATGACATTAATGACAGTCGGTCCGTGCCCGAAAATGGTATGACCACTGAGTTGGAGGATGAGGTTTTGTGTGAGGAGATATTCCGTCGATTCTTCCCCCCAAGATGATAAGAGTTTCCGATAAGAGAATGACGAGGGGAGCCAATAGGTATCCGATTGGAAGGAATGGTTATACTGAGGATGAATCCTCTAATTCTGCTTCAAGCTCTGAGTTTTGAGCACGGAAGTGGGAGTAACAATGGAGCTGGGCCCCGTGCGAGAGTGTAGGTCTCCGAGGGGTATGCATCAAGTGTTCCTTCGCAGTCTATTCTCATTTTAAGTCCTCTTTTTATTTGTTATCGATAGTGAGTGTGAAGGTGTTTTTTGTATGTGGAATTTGGATATTACTGAAAATACTGCTCAACTTGTTAGTTTTTTCGTACATTGAGTAGCTCTGAATTTTGATGTTGTTAGTGGCTTACAAATAAGCATGAATGGGCTGTTTAGCTTCATTTATGCCAGAGCTCGTGTGTAAGCTTCTGTTGAACGATCTTCTTGGAATTCTTGGAACTATTAAGTTAAAAATTGAAGTTAGTTGATATGGAATCGGTTTGATGTAATTTTTCCTTTTAGAGGTAATTTGGATGATAATCAATACTCTTGTAACAAAAGAGCCAACGTTGGCTGCCAAGCCACGTGACGGAATTACTCATTTGCCCTCTGCCCACTTTTTCCTTGCAGGTGTTTAGGTTTGGGTAGTTTGGGAATTGTAACTTTTCTACTATTGTAGCAGCTGTTGCTGGCCTTCATAGGAGACGCCCCATTACTTATTGCTTCAATTCTGTGTTCGTTAGGGCTCCAAGATAGAAATCGTGTGCTTAGCTCTGATTCGGGGTTTCTATGTTGCAGAGTTAAATCTGCTTTTGTTTTCAGTTTCTGTGATTTGTGGTATGGTAATTTTGGTTTATTATTGCCGTGCATGTATTCCATCTATCGATCTCGTTTAGGTTTTCTTGATTTGATCTCCAAATAACAGACTCCCTTCGTAACAGGTACGCTGCCATTCCGAAACCGTACAGAACTATCAAACATTTGTATATGCATTCTCCTTGTGTATATCTTGGTACTTTTGTGTGAACATGTTGAAGTTTTGATTTGGAATTGTAATTCCAGGCATTTTCTCAGTTATGTTGGGGTTTTGTAACGGCCCGGATATTTCTTCTTAGTGCATTTGTAAAGGAGGATATGTACGGATTATCGATTTTTTCTATTCGTGATAGAAAAAATCACGTGGTCTCGGTCAAATTTGGTTGTTTCGTTAGTTTCAATATTGCGAAATTGAATTGCATCTGCATGGGAATGCATAATTGCTACTCTAATTGAAGTGTTACACGCAGTATGGGACAGTTATACTGGAAAAAAAAAACCATCATTACTTTTTGGAAGTAATGAAAATTTATCAGAGTTTCTCAATAGCCCTGTTTTGAATGGTTATAAGAATGGTATGGCGCGCATGATTTAGTAACCGGTGGGAGAGTGATTGTCACTGCAGTTTTAGATTCGAAGGGAAGAGAAAATACTTTCACCATTCTGCTTTGATTTGACCGGGTAGTTTGCGATGTCACTTTGAATTTGTCCTTGACTATTCTCCTCTCTTGTCATTTAAAAGTGCAATCGACGATCACTCACTCTTTTAGCTTTCAAATTGGTATGCTGTTTTTGGTACAAAAGGAAAGGGGAAATGTTCACTACATTTGATATGGATATGGAATCCAACGCTGTTTCATGACTTGTTGAATTGCTCTTTAATTTATGTTTGGAGCAATGCTGCTCTTCACGGAAACCCTCTTGATGATCTATACCATGACTTGACTCTTACGATCAATCTTTCTTTTCGCATTGAAAGTGTCATTGCCATATCATGATGAATACTGGTTTCCTTCTATTTCCTATTCTTTCGGGAAAATGATTCTCTTTTTCTATTTGTCTTTAACTTCGCATATAGTAAAAAGAGGTAAACTTCATCATTCTTCAAATTATATGCGCGTAGGCAAGGAAGCTTTAGTTATTTGATGTCTCTTGTTCAATGACTTTGCCTTGTCTATGACGTTATCTTAGGCTCAACCGCTCAGGTACACTGAGGACTTGGAGTATCTTTGAAGGAGGGAGAGAATTTTAGAAACAACTATGGAATATGGTTTTGATATGAAGCTTCTACCTTTGTGCAGGCCCATGTCGACGACATTAAAAAGACTCATTTACGTGCATTGATGAGTGACACTAAGCATTGCAACTCCATGACGGTGTATGATACTCCATTGAACTTGTTAAAGTCATCTTCTTGTTTTTATCTTTTTCTCCTTCTGAGATGCATTCCAAGTTTATCTTCTGCAGTATGCATCGGATTCCTGATATCTTTTTTGTAGTGAATTCGATGGGATACTATTGGACTACTCGCCCCAATGTTCCACTCTTGAAACAACGGATAAGCTATTCAAATTGACGGAGGTGTGTTGAGAAATTTTACATATTTTCCCTTTAAATGTGTCAGTATTTAAAATTGTGCTTCCTTGTATCCTAATGCAGGCAGCAGGTCTCCAAGGAAAAATCGGCATGATGGTTAATGGGGATCGGGTAAGTAGGTTTAACTTTCTTCTTGCAATCAAGCCAATCATACATAACTAGTATGAACTGATTTACTTTGTTCAATTATTTATCATTATTTCCGTGGCATCTACAGATAAACAGCATGAAAAACAGGTGTTTCCTTCATGTGGCTCTGTGTGCTCCAAAGGACGCAGTTATAAACGGTAATGGGAAAATATGGTCCCAGATTTTTGGCAAGTTCTGGACAAGATCAAGGAATTCTCTGAGAGGGTGCTCAGTGGTTCCTAGGTAAGGTTCTATCAGTTAATTAAGCATTTTTTTATTTTTTTTTGTATAATTGTGATGCGTAACTAATGAGTTCCCATTTTTGCCTTTCAAAAAAAATAGAGTACCCATTTTTAGGTTGGAGCAACAGGAAAACCATTGAAGGATGTTGTCCAGTGATATAGGTGGCCGCTTCTAAGGCCCTCTTTTTGTGCATACAGCTCTTCAAACAGGTTGACATTATGTCTTCCAACCTTCAGCCATATAATATAAACTCTTTCTTTTATATATTTGTGCTTGTTTATTAATTAAACTTGTGCAATGAAGTGTGTGGTTAACTCCTGGAAATTTTCCAGATCCAAAGGCTTCTGAATTTGCAAGAGGTCGCCAACTGCGCTTGTAAGTACAGGTTATGTCAATCTGGCTCTATTTCCCTATTTTGGTGGTTTGCATCTGCAAAATAGATAGGATCTTTTTAGGTCACTGAAGTAACAGGACTTTACATAGCTCTTCTCAGTTTTCCTCCTGCATGACAATGTAGTGGTGATCTTAAGCTAGCAGCCTTAGTTGCATTTTTAGCTCATTACCATCTGATTTAGGCGAAATGTTCTTGAGCATTGCTCCTGGTTGTGCATGTGGCACTTGACTTCGGCAAATAGAACTTTTTTCCCTGTTTTTTTGTGTGTATTGAAGTTGATTGCTTTGTCATCTCTTCAAGAAATTTTGTGCTAGCGGGTTTGAGGAGTGAGGATGATAAAGGTGGAAACTTTACAGAAGACATTGCTCACGTGTCCCCATAAAGCCTGCCTGAAATTGACAATATCTCATAATGAGTCTCCTACGTGTCCCCATAAAGCCTGCCTGAAATTGACAATATGTCATAATGAGTCTCCTATGAGGCTCTTGATATGTATAAATTAAGTATGAAGAGTTTGGTTTCTTGTCCTACTAACTTAGTAATGACAGTATAAATCTGTTCCTTCACGGTCTTTTCTCATTTTAAGTCCTCTTTTTATTTGTTATCTATAGCGGTGATCTATAGTGAGTGTGAAGGTGGTTTTTGTGTGTGGAATTTGGATATTGCTGAAAATACTGCTCCAACTTGTTAATTTTTTTCCTACATTGAGGAGCTCTGAATTTTTGGTGTTGTTTGTGACTTACAAATAAGCATTAATGGGCTGTTTAGCTTCATTTATGCCCGAGCACCTGCGGTACATGTTAAGCTTCTGTTCTTTCGAACATATATTGAACGATCTTGGAATTCTTGGAACTATTAAGTGAAAAATTGAAGTTAGTTGATATAGAATCGGTTTGATGTAATTTTTCCTTTTAGAGGTAGTTTGGATGATAATAGTATATATTAGACAAACTGAGTTGGTATTGGTCATGGTGAAGAAATTGGGAGTCCCAATAGGTGTTGAGTTTGTTCCCATAGCCCTATAGTTGAATGTTCTGATACTTGCTACTCACTACAACACGAAAGGGCTATAGCGAGGATTTAGTTTCCTCGCAAAAGCACCTGATTTCCTCGCAAAATGTATTAGCGAGGAAAATATTCGTCGCCAGTTTTCCTTGCTAAAGCCTTGTCGCAAAAAGTATTAGCAAGGAAAAAAAATTCCTCGCCTATTTTGACGTGTTGCGAGAAATTTTTTCCTCGCTAAATGGTTAAATTCCTCGCTAAATGTTTTCCTCGCAAATACCATTTGTCGTCAAATGGGCTACGAATGCAAACAATAGGCGAGGAAATTTTTTCCTCGCTAAACAAAAAGAATCCCAAAATAGAAGTTATCTCTACGCGTTTTTTGCAGCTCCTGGTACTCGAACCGTGGACCTCTCCCTTCAGACGCGAAGCAACTACCAACCACACTACATTGTACTTTCTGTGGAATTGGTGAAACTTTATTTATATATTATCTCTTTCACCACTCCAAATTAATTTTTTCGACATTCATTTTGGCCTTTCTACTTTTTGTAGTCTCATAGTGTCTGAACTTTATTTGAACAAGTTAATTTTTTGCTAGCACAACAATTTTATCTAACAACTTTTGAAGGACTAATAATATGTGTTATTATTCTCATTTTTTGATGGGATAATCCTAGCTTTTACGGAATGAGATTTTTGTTGTCCTCAGAGTTCCCCGAAAAGAGCAACTAGTGGTTGAGATTCAGTTTGATGTGTGGGACCCTATATATCAAAGTGAATTTCAACCACTAATTGTTTTTTTCGGGGTAAGTTTTCTTTGTACCTAGTACTAATATTTTAATATCAGATTATGAATAACAAGAGGAATCACCCTCATTTTCTAATTTTAAAAGTGGGTTTGACCATCTTTTTTGCCAAATACAAAGGGTATTATAGACTCGTAGTTTTTTTCATCATCGCTACAATAATATGTACAAAATTTATAAATATTCATATAAGATCATCCTAAAAGCACTAAAGACAATACTTTTTAAATTTTTTAATCTTTAACAAATTTTTTAAAATTTTAAATTGCCCTCTCTCTCTCTCTCTCTCTCACACACACACACACACACACACAATATGTATATGTATAAATAAAAGTATCCATGATACTTACAAAATTGCATTTGAAATTAATACTTAACATATTTATCTGGTTATAAAGGAATGCCATTAGAATCACCTAAGTTGGTTTAAATAAAAATCAACAAACTGTTTATGGGAAAAAAAAATTTACATCATGAATGCACAATACATATGAAATAGACGGTTGAATGAGCAATATGGTAATCACTATACATTCCTACTATCATGTTGAAATGAAGGCGGTCTCAACCGAAACTCTGATAGAGCCTTGTCTGCAATGCTATCGAACCACTCCAGTTCACTTGATTGAAGGAGCAATTGAATTACTGCATTCTACCAGAAGCAAACAACTATAATGTTAAGCGATGATAAATTGCATTTTGGATTAAGAAACATGGAGGCAATATTTGGATGCTATAATCTTGGTTGGGGATTAAACTTGATTATTAGGCATCAAATACACAATATTCTAGTACCTGATGTAGTAAATTTCATTGAGACTTTTTAAAGACATTATTAAAACTCAACTCAGCTTTTACAAATTAAGCCTAAAATCTAAGATTATCTAGCAAGTAGCAAAAATCCGTACATACCGTCTATGTTCTCATTCAACCGTCTATGTTTACGGGAAAAAATCATCGATACCTACACTTCAAGATATCTTTCATTGCTAACTAAAATAAGAAAAGTGACAAATATGAGGTTTTTTCACCAATTCAATGCGATTGGTGATGAAAACTATTTGTTCCCTTTTAACACGTTTCTATTTTAATAAATTTCATAATGGTAAAGTTTATTATGTCATACCGTCATGATATTACAAAATACATAGGAATATAATTAATAATAACTTATACATAAAAAAAAGAATGAATCCTAAAAAAGGTAACTAAATATTTTCTCATCAAAAAATTACATTTGGCGACGAAAAAGATTTTCTCGCAAAAGGTTACATTTGGCGAGGAAAATCTGTTTTCCTCACCAAATGTAACCTTTTGGCGAGGAATTTTTTTTCCTCGCTAGAAAAGGCGACGAAATTGAATTTCCTCGCAAATAATATACTTTTAGCGAGGAAATTCATTTTCCTCGCCATATTTCCTCGCTATAGCCCTTTCGTGTTGTAGTGACTATTGTTCAATGCAGATATTCTATTCCCACGCTAGTGGAATTCAAATAGTGTTTGGAACTGAACTTGGGTGGTGTTCCCTCGACTGTTGAAACTGAGATTAGTTCATCTCAAGTTTACTCCAGCTTTTTCATTCGAAATTTTTGCTTGTTTGATTTTAATTTGGATGTAGATATTGCTTCCTTCCTAGTAATTTCTTTCGGCACTCGTATTTTTCTGGAGTATCTGCTTGGTAAAAAGTAATAGCTTAGTGGGCAGTTAAGAGCTAGCCTTATTGACTAGCTAGTTATTTTATAGTTCAACTGGTTCAATGACCTCTTCGCCTACTCCTTTCCACTTAGGCAAAAATTTATCCGAATGACATGCAGGTTAGGTTTTTGGTCTATCTCAACTTAAACTAATGCTTTTC
This sequence comes from Rhododendron molle, assembly GCA_025413875.1. Classification (NCBI taxonomy): domain Eukaryota; kingdom Viridiplantae; phylum Streptophyta; class Magnoliopsida; order Ericales; family Ericaceae; genus Rhododendron; species Rhododendron molle. The sequence continues at coordinate 14,678,670 of CM046395.1, read as the reverse complement.
GATGCCTAAAATGGAGACAACCAAAGTATTTTAGAGTGGAATGAAAAGAGGTCTGTGTGGATGTGACGCCCCTGTTTGGAAAAAAAGGCAAGTTCTTCAAAATCTATTTTCCCAAGACGACTAAGAATAGTATCTACTGTCCCTGATCGCATACAGTCCTCCAAAAAAGGGCCAACATCTTGCACATTTCTCTTGTCACCTCTAAGAATATGCGGCATAGCATGGGCACTAAGTTGGGTGTGGATAGGTGCGCACATATCAGTTTCGTCTGATGTTCAAACAGCACACGAGGACAGGTTAAACTTTACTATCTTCTTTTTCTGTACCTTAGAGTGGGGCAATGTTCTACATGACAGCCAACCTCTCCTTTTTGGTTTCTTTTTTTCCTTTGGTGCACAACACTAAGGATTTTGCTTATTTTCAACCAAAATGTCCAGACTGATACTTATATGCTTCAAGTGTCCTATTGATTGACAAAATAAGCCTCAAAAGCAACATGTATTTTACATTTTCCTATAACCGATGTTGGAGTTTGTCCAAGTGTCATATTGATTGACTAAATAAACCTCAGTTAATTATCACTTCGAAAACTAGTATATGAACCTGGGCGGCCTTTTCACTCATTGCCAATTGGTGTTGAGTTGGATGCTTTAACATGGTATCAGAGCTAGGGTTTCGGAGAATTTGTGGCCCCTTGCTTATGGCTTAAGTGCACCTTTGTTTGTTGGAATCCATGTGTTATGGATTGTTTGTTTACCTCCACGTGCGAGTCGGGGGTCGCACTTGCGGGTGAGTGTTGAAGTTTGTCCTACATCAGTTAATTATCACCTTAAAAACTAGTTGGATGCCTTAACAATAAGTATCTAACAAATTTGGAGGTTTCACACGCTACTAATGATGAAATTCCTAGTGCACCTCCTTTTTGTGGTTCTGCTGGAGAAATGATGCCCTAGGTTGAACCACAAGATAGTGCTAGCTAGACTGAAGAAGTGTGACCAGTGCCATATTTTGTTATTCTTGTGCACGGTTTTTAGAGTTCAGTTTCTGGAACATACCAATAAGCTAGACCCATGATTCGAGTTGTTTCATGCTTTTATAATTGAATATATTATTGAATATATTTGTTAAAAAGGTTGGACTTAGGTATTGTGTTTGTATTACTGGAGTGCCACTGGTATAGAAGGTGCTGGACCCTCTGGTTTCGTCCCAGCTTGCCTCCCTACCTTTCATGCCAGGTATTTCTTACTGATTGTAGATTGGTTTGTGTTCATAAGTTCATAACTTCCAAGTTCTTAGTTATTTTAGTTATTTTTTTTGGGACGACTTTCTTATGTGCTTTCTTAATCAAATTCAGTGCACAAGAGCCGTGGAATGCTTTGATAGCTTATGATACTTGTGTTCAGCTGTGCCTTCATGCGTGGGCAAAGCAATGAATGGAAGCTCCCATCTTCTTGGAAAACGAATGTGCACTATTGCGCAATGCATTTCGGGGAGTTCAATATTTTTTTTTCTTTTTCTTGCTGCTAGTATGTTATCATTTTGCAATTTCTCCTAATATCTTAGAATATTGGTGCTTCTAGAACTCCAGACAGTATAATAGGGATCGTAGGAAAATGAAACTATGATTAAAACCCTGAAAAACTCTTAGGATGTGAAGTAAGGCATGATAGATTTATAAGCACACCGATTCATGATAAAAATCTGTTGTGATACAATTGGGTGCTTGATATGCCTATGCTGGATTAAATCAGTGATGTCGTTCTTGTCTTGCTAACATCATGTTTAAAAATATCTTCCGAGGTTCTATAATGATGCAGACAATGTTACTGTAGTCTGTCCCTTTGAAACATATATCTTCATACTTATGCATCGGATGCTATTTGACTTGCCTTAGTTTTTGGGGTAGCGATCGTCTTTGGAAGCCAGGTCACCTTGGTACTAGACATTATCGTCTTTTTGGTACCTATGTTTGCTCATTTTTTGCATTAACAGCTTCTTTAGTTTGTAAAAGAAGCATAGACACGTCAAAGGTGACATTTCCATGTCCAACACGTGTCCATAGTTAGAAAATCCTTATCACGTGTCCGACACTTTTTTTTTTCTACATGTCTGACATTTCTTAGACACTTTGTAACACGTGATTCTAGAAAAGTTGAAATTTGGTGTTACCACTATCATAAACAAGTAGACAATTGAAGACTTAACGTATCAAATTTCTCTTGATATTTATAGACATATGCAAAAGATACATTAATGAGTTTTTAAAGAAGAGGCTTTAGGAGGATGAAATGTATGTTGCAATTATGTATGCTTTCAACTTTGTCTCCCAGATAAGTTATGGTGATAATTAACTACTATGGTCTATTACTCTGTTTTCTTGTTAGGCAATGTACAAATTATACAATTTATATCTATATAACTGATAAAGAATAATCTACCTAGAAAACGTAATTATGAGTAGCATCCTAACGGGTTCCATACCCTACTTATGTAAGGTCTTCTTAAGTCTTTAGTCTGTCTATATTCTTTTCATTGGACGCAAACTTTATGTTCATAGTATTTACCTAAGTATATAGTTGTATGCATTTTTGTAAGGATTGTACGCTTCACTATGCGTATTGAATGATCTGATGGGTAATCGATACAGAGGGTTGCATGAATCAAAAAACATATTCGTGAATCATAACTTGATCGATGGATGAAATATGTGAGTCGGTGCGTTGAATCGATGATGTTTTGATTTGCTGAATTTGATTTTAGCTCCTTTTTGCATTTCTTTTGGTAGAGAAAGGGTGCAAACTAGTCTTCCAAGGTCTTTTGTTTAATAACAATATATATCCCTCCGTTTCCTTTGTTTCTCCTTGTTAGTAAATATCTCTCTCATACTGCGCTTAAGTAACCGGATGAGAAAAGTTATTTTGACAGTAACAAAAAAAGGCTTAGCAAAAATGGCATACAATGACCCTAAAGACCTTTAAAGGGTTTGTTTGTACTTTCAACTCTTTTCCACCTAAATGGCCATAAATTGGATTCACGAATCCATGTCTCTTGCAACTTGCAATCAAAGACCCCATGATTATCGATTCATCATGTAACACAAGTTTTTTTTTATTGATTAAGGCCTAAACTTTTCATTTCACTAGGTACTTTTGTCACCAAAATGCATGAATTATACTTTTTTTATTTGGGAAATCATGACGAAATCAGAGAGAGTCATGATTCAATTCAATTAAGGACTTGTAAAAGACCATTTTGATTCTTGATTCGATTCACAATTTGACAACAATCGATGAATATGTAATTCAACATGTCCTTGTCATACGATCTGTAGAAATAACGTATCTGCGTGTCTGTGTCGTACAGTATCCGTGCCTCATTCAGTTTGTACTGATAGACTGGTGGCATAGCTCCAAATGATGACATTTGGATATCACATCTTGAGGATATTTTTTGGTTTACATCTGATTTATCGAGGTCACAAATAAATATTAGCTCCTCTATCTACCAGCCAAAAGGCCCAAAACTTTTTAAATGTGTAGATTTTGTACATTATATTATGGTATTAAGAAAAGCAACATAGTTGTGGAAACACAGAGGTGATATGGGCCTGAGCTACAGCATAGCTGCTCGCACAGCCATCCATTCATTTGTAATTTTCCTTAAATAGGTTATTTACCGTATAAAGATGAAGGAATTAATGGTTTGGTATGCTTTTTGTTATGCAAGTATATTGGATTATTGTTTGACTTAGCTGTTTAATTGAAGGTTTTGGAGAAGAACAAGGCAGATGCTGCTCGATTTTCTCCATTCTGGAACGAGATTATAAAAAATCTACGCGAAGAAGATTATGTTACAACTTCGTGAGTGTTGCAAGTTCCTCTTATTGTGGTTTTTTGTCTATTAGTTCTTGTTTTTATGTCTTCAAATTTGCATGAATTTTGCTCTTTTTTACTAACTTTGTAATTACTTCTTGAAGGGAAAGGGAGTTACTTTTGATGCCAAGGAACACTGGGAACTTACCGTTGGTTCAGTGGCCCCTTTTCCTTCTTGCCAGCAAGGTAACCTATTTGTACTAATTTTGTTCTGTGCCATTATATGTCATGTATTTGTTTTGATTGATTTGGCATTTTTGTCCATGCAGTGTGAGCCGTTTACTGCTACTGTACTTCCGAATATTTTTTAGTTCATGCAGATATTTCTTGCTAAAGATATTGCCTTAGAGAGTAGATATTCACAAGAAGAATTGTGGGATAGGATCTCGAGGGATGACTATATGAAATATGCAGTTCAGGAATGCTATTGTGCTGTAAGGCTTGTTCTGACAGCCAACTTGGATGATGAAGGAACGATGTGGTTTGTATATGTTACAGTCATTATGCTCTATCAAGTGGAGAGCTGCTTTTTGTTACATAATAAATCACCAAATAAATTGCTGTAGGCTTCTTTGGTAATTCTGCTTCCTCATGTCAGGGTTGAAAAGATATATGAACACATTGAATCGAGTATAGCAAAGAGGACTTTTTTTATTGGATTTCCATGTGGATAAGCTGGCACTGGTGATTTCGAGAGTCACTGCACTTATGGGAATTCTGGTTCGTATTTAATTGTTTATGGTCTCCACATGCCTTGAGAACTCAAGTTATCAAGTTAGAGTTCGTGTAAATTTCCTTTGATGTCAGTTTTTATCTGTAGTGGAAACTGAGTCTCTGAGCAGTATCTTGTTGGGTGCAGCAGTGGTTTTTCCTGACAGTTTAGGTATCATAATTGATCCCCTATAGCTTTTGCTGTTCTCACAAAATAAATTTGTTTAGATGTATGTGTGTCCTTGTTAAGTGCCGCTTTTGGCTTTGTGATAGAATTTTTCATAGGGCAGAATGCTGTTTGAGTTAAAATACCTTTTGCTCAATAAGGAAGGACTGTAATCATTGACCCTTAAAAAGGGAGAGATTTTGGAGGTGGAGGCATTGAATGGGAGGGGAACAAGTTGATCTCACAAAGTAAACTGAACTGTCTTAATTACGTTCTATTCTATTGCAAAACGTAAGTGATTACAAGAATAATAAAGTGGTTAAATAGGCTAACCGTAATAACCTTAAACAAACCTAATATTACAAAAGGACTAAATTACCCTTAATGTAATGACAAATAACAAGGCTTTAAATCCCTAGACTAACAATGCCCATTAAGCACGATTGAGCATTCCTGCGTGTGTTTAGGATAAATTAGTCGATAGACATTAGGTATTTTGGAGAAGGTGGAGGTGGTGACTGGAAGCGAAACAAGTTGATCTGGAAAAGTAACCTGTAGCTCCTTCAGTTATTCTTTGCTAAATTCATTAGCACGAGTATGGCATTCCACCCCTGTTTAGGAAGAAGTTGGCTCCTACGAACTACCTAAAGCTCTGCTTTTGGTAGACAGGATCGTCCTTTGTTATAGAACTGTACAGTCGATACTCGTGATTTGGTTTTGAAGGAAGTGGAAATTGTAATCTTCTGTCACCTGGGCCCTGTTAGACTTCTTAGAGTCTTTTAGACAAATGAAATGAGATGCTCTGTTTTTGCTTTTTTTTCTTCTCCTCTGTATGTGATATGTACCTCTTCAGCTGGAAACTGTCATCTGTCCACTTCTGTCATGCATTGACTTTTGCTTCTTTGTTAAGTGTATGTTATTCTTGAAGATTGTATAAATCTGCTTTCACTTATTTTTTTCTTTTGGTAACTTTTGAAGCTAAAGCTTATATTAATGCTCTAAGTAACTATATACATTGAAGTTAAGCCTCTCTCTCTCTCTCTCTCTGGGGCAAGGAGGTGTGACAAACTTTTTGAATTGCGTACTTCTAAGAGCATCTCCAACAGGAGATATCAAAGTTGAGGTGGACAAATTAATAGTCACTTTTGGCATCAACTCACCTTCCAACCCATATGCCTTCACCCTAGGCAAAGCTGACATTGGCATGAACCTCCCGCCTGCCAATTTTGGCAGCTTCCTCTCCCCTGCCAAATTTCAGATTGTAAACCGTGGAAAGTTCAAAACTTTCATTGAAAGAAAAAAGTTACTGCTGGGAAGTTCAAAACTTTGGCATAAGGGGTTGGAGAGGAGCCTTTCATGTCAAATGAGAGATGCCAAAATGCCACATATGCCTTCAAAATAAATTTGACATATCCAATTTGAAATCAAGTGTTGGAGATGCTAAATGATATATTTGACGACCACTTTCAGCGTCGAATGTTTTTATCTTCTGATATGTATTTTGCTTGTACAGAAAGCATAATGGTGCAGTCAAAGCTATTCAAGATCTCTATGATGTTGTTCATCATGATGTCCTTTCTGTCAACATGAGGTTTGTTAGATGGGGTAGTCTTTTTCCTGCACTTGTATATTATAGAATTCCTCCCTTTCTACAACATTCCATGTATGTATGTCTTTTCAGAGGACACTATGAGACTTGGAATATCTTGTCAAAAGCAAGGAATGAAGGTCTGTCTTTTTTCAAATTTAAAGTGGCCGCAAGATGTTGAACTGGTATGCTTGAATCTACCGTTAAATAGTGCTGCATTTTTCTTGTTTTAAATGCCTCTTCCTACATCCATTTGGAATAAATGTGTTCTCAAATTTTTTGCAGGTGGCACTAGTCAAAAGACTCTATTCACTTTTGACTATCAAAGATTCAGCAGCAAATGTTCCCAGGAATCTTGAGGCCAGGAGGAGGTTGGAATTCTTCAAAAATTCCCTTTTCATGAATATGCCCCCTGCTAAACTGGTTCATGAGATGCTATCGTTCAGGTATTTTTAATTGTTTCGGTTTCTCATTTCTTTGGTATAAATGCAGCATGTTTACTCCTTAATACTACGAGGTTGTTCTCTATAGTCTTGCTGAACTTCAAAAGAAAAATGAAGATGGTATATCAATTTTGTTTTACCTCCAAAAGATGTATCCAGGTATACTCAATTGTTCTTTGTTCCATAGGAAGTAATTCCATTTTTGATGTGGAACTTAAAGCGACTAGATTGAGAGATATGCTAAGATCTATGTTTTATGATTATCACAAAGATTTGGTATTTTCCCCAATTTGTGTGTGTGTGTGTATGGAGTGTTCTTCCATCTTGTTAACATTGCCTGTGCTTGGGTTATAACTCTTTTGATGCATTTGGCCTTTCCTTGACAATTCGATGTGTGTCCAGGTATTTATTTTATTGTTGCCAGTTTTTTTGTTGGATTCTCCCTCCTTTTGGAGAATATTCTCTCTTTTATCCCACCAATCTTTTCTGATATCTGACCCCAAGTGAGTCCCAAACTGACTAGCCTTAAACAGACGGCCAGTAATGCCAAGTATGACGAAAAAAGAGCACCAACTTTGCAAAACATTCAAGCAAGCAACTCAATATTGTCAATCACTCTAACTGGCACAATCTCTGACTTTTGTTAGATAACAATGTCATCCCATCACAAGTGTAGCCTTATTCAATTCAAAAGTCTTAGGGCAGCCACCTCCTCCTTGGAAAAAGGCCTATATAACCAGACAAATCTTGGCCAAAACCCTATGAAGCTCTATCATCCGAGTGTGGTCGTCTCCCCCTCCTCCCTTAAATGTTTCCTCTGCTTGACAGATCTCCAGATGCCTCTCAAGCACTCTATTTTGGAGACGAGCAATAAAATTTTGTTTTTGATGTGCATTAGCCATCCTATGACAGAAACAACTATTTAGGTCCGATCACTTAACCAGTTTTCAAGAAAATTTTCCTCTCACTAATCTCTTCTATTGTCACAATCCTACCCTTTTCCTGGTGTTTCTTTTGACCTTGCATGCTTTCTCTCATTTATTTGCCAAATATTTGTAATTACCTTACTTTTTGATACTTGGTCAACCGAACTCCTCCATATTCCATCTCCTCTCATGTTTTTTAGAACTTCATTTTGTTAGCCAACATGGAACTCTAGTGCTTTCACCTGGCATTATTGCTCCACTACTTCTCCACCTGCTATCACATTCTCGATCTTTACTATGCTTGTCTCATCCCAACATTTGTCAACATGAGGGGCACATAATCCAAAACTGGTTGTGGCAATGCAAATAGAGCATCCTATTAAAAATGTCCCCCAAGCAAAAGAAATCAGAAACCTATCCATATGGGATTTATATGCATCCTCGCCTGCGAGCCACGCCAAGTAGAGCGGCCCTCCTTTACTAATGACTTCTTTTTATCAATATATATATATATATATATATATATATATATAGGTGACGGATCAAGTGAGGGATTAAAATGAGGGACTAAAATGCGGGACTCTCATTTCCCGATCAAATTTTGAAAATCCGAACCGTTCAATGTGTGCAGTGATTTTAAGGGTCTGAAATCAGCAAAAAAATGACCGGAAGGGCTTCATCCGAGCAGTTTTTTCTGAACCGTTCAGAAAAAACTGCCCGGATGAAGCCCTTCCGGTCATTTTTTGCTGATTTCGCGACCCTTAAAATCACGTTTCGATCACTTTGAGCCGCTCGGATCATCGAAATTCAATCGGGAAGGGGGAGTCCCGCATTTTAACAAAATGAGGGATCCCTCACCGGAACCGGATTCATATAGGTGATGGATCAAGTGAGGGATTAAAATGAGGGACTAAAATGCGGGACTCTCATTTCCCGACCAAATTTTGAAAATCCGAACCGTTCAATGTGTGCAGATGAGCCCGATATATATATATATATATATATATATATATATATCACATATGGAATGTATAAAATGAAGCTTCGTCAAATGCATTGGACATGCATTGTCATTCCAGTTTGCCTAGCTAGCTATTTATGATTCTTTTGAAACCATGCTCTAAATTTTTCTAATTTTTCTATACCCTTCAACGATCAGCTGCTCCATTTGTTTTGTTCATTTTATCTTACTTATAAATATATTGCTTTTCATTGCAGATGAGTGGAGAAACTTTCTTGCTCGGATTGGTCGCAATGAAAATTCGGTAGACTCGGATCTTTTTGATTCTCCCAGTGATATCCTTGAATTGCTGTTTTGGGCTTCATATCGGGGACAAACATTGGCTCGAACCCGTAAACATTTCTTGTTTTTGCTATATTTCTTGGTTTTTCCCGATTATTTGGTGGTTGTTAAGAGTCAAACAATAGTATCATAATGTGGAAAACTAAGCATGACACATCCTTCTGGAAAAAGAAGAGGATAACCATAAGGAAAATACAATTGAACGTCCAGTTTGTTAGTTGAGGCCACCCAAATGCTGGCAACGGCGTTTGTCAAGTCCTTCCGGTGTAGAGCTTCTCTCCTGAGTGGTCATATCACCAGGTGCCGTAGTTCTTTGTTTCCTTATGTCTATAATTTCAGAATCCCAACCCTTTATGTACTGCTTCATACTGGATCCATCACTTTCTGGTTGAGAAAAATCAGTTGTAACTTGTCCATTTTTTTTTAATTCATGCCATCTATTCATGGTATAGTCGGTTTCTCAAAGCGCTGGTCGAAGTTACAGTTAATTACCCTTGTGAGGTAAGGGGACCAAAGACCCTTGATTAGCATAGCACTGGGAGAAACAGATGACATAATGAAATACTCGTAGTATTTTGCTCCGGAGAGAGGCAAATAACCTATACCACTACAGTATTATCTGATTGTGTAATTTTCTTATAAATTATAATAGCAATATGTGTCAGCTGTTAGCTGAAGCAATTCATTTTTTACTTATCTGCAATCCGACTTTTCCCCTTTTATTTTTGAGGGGTGTCACACTGAACTTATTGATATGACATTCTTCTCTAAGTTTCCTTCTTGTTCTCCTTCTGCATGCATTCATTTCAATACTCATCCACCCTTTTGGTTCATTTGTAGCATGTTGTTTCTTCTTTTCTAAGATTAGCACAACGATGCAGTATAATTAAGGGTCTTTGTGCCATTTTTGGTTCCTTAGTGGTATTAGAGTCTTGAGTCTATAAATTGATGAGTTGGTCTTTCATTTGGGAGCTTTCGATTATCAAGAATATTGAAATGCATTGATTGAGACATGGATTCTCTATCTAACCTTAGGGGTTCATCCCCTTGAATGGGATTTGCTTCTCTCTTTTGAATCTTGATTCCTTTTGGTATTTTGGTTGCATCACACAAGACGCGAACACCTAGTTGTAAGTGTTTTACGTGTCCTGGATTTGAATTCATTACATGCAAATGATTGAACTTAAATTATAGGTTGGAGTATGTCTTAAATTCTCCTACTTTGTGGTGCTCTTCTCTAGAAGCGAGTTTGGCACTGTATATTGGTATACAACTATGATATCCAATAGATTAAAAGGATGTCACTAACTTGTAATAGTTGCTTTCTCATAGATTGCAAATAGCAAGCGCTTTTGCAGATTTGGTGGGTGGCTCCGATCACATGTTTTATCGTTGCTACTTTCATTTTTCCTTCATTAGGATCTTGTAGTGACAAGTTTGTTTTGCTTTCTGAATTTGCCATGATTTGTGTGATCTACTTAATTTATTTGACGGTGGGTTTTACCTTATACATGCATTTCCTGGATAAGGATTAGTGGTGTTCTTCTTGCCTTTGTCAAAGTTGATTTTCCTTTCTTATTATTTCTTTGCTTTGCGTAGTTCGTGGAATGATGTACTACAGAAAAGCTTTGATGCTTCAAACGTATCTGGAAAGGACGACTGCTGGAGGTTTGCACCTTCAATTTTTTTTTACATTTTTCTGTATGTAATTTTTATTGCCGTACGTATTGAGGTTATTGCAGATATGGAAGCTGCAGTTTATAGTAAAGATGCACCTGATACTCAGGGTTTTGAGTTATCTCGTGAGGCACGAGTACATGCAGATCTGAAATTCACATATGTTGTTACATGTCAGATATATGGGAAACAGAAAGAAGAAAACAAACCTGAGGCTGCAGACATTGCATTGCTAATGCAGAGGCAAGTCATTTCTCTTTTGCATGTTCGGTTCATTGAATTTGCAAGTTGGAGATTTTCAGCATCTGCTGTTTTTCAGTTTTCATTTGTTCTACAGCAATGTTTTGCTAGCTTCTTACTGATAGATTTTCTGTTTGACATTTGTTATCAGAAATGAAGCTCTTCAAGTTGCTTTTATTGATGTGGTTGAGACTTTAAAGGATGGTAGAGTGCACACGGAATACTATTCCAAACTTGTGAAAGCTGACATCAATGGCAAAGACAAGGTTTGTAGATTCTTCTATTTCTTGACCTACATCTGTTCTCTGCATATCCAATCAGTTACCATGTGATCTGTTTCTTTAATTTGATGATTGGGCATTGAGAAGCATAGCTGAATTAACCAAAATGAAAACTTTATTTTGGGTTCTAATTTCCTAGTTTTTGCTTGTCCCTGTCTAGGTGTGCTGTGCATCCTTATTGTGTCAATAAGATGAATGTTGATATTTGTTGAAAGTACCAGTTTAGTTTCTTCTTTTTGCCTCATAAATTGGTGTAAGGAACTCAGCCAATTAATCAAAAAGATGTAGAGAAACAGAAACTTAAACAAGTGTATACTCTTGTAAGCCTCTTTTGTAGAGGAGAAGTTATTTTGTTTTGAGGTGATTTTGAGTTTGAGCTGCTGATTTTTGTTTAAAGGTGATTCCATTCTCTTTGATTTTGGGAGGATGGTGCTATGGTTCTAATTGACTTATTTGAATTTGAGTTTGTTTGTTTGTTTGCCAAAAAATGTGAAGAAGAAAAAGAACATGAAAGGTAGAAGCTATGGGCTGTAGAAGCAAGGTGTTGCCCTTTGCCTCTCACTACGGTGCAGGGAAGGGTATGCTATTTGAAATCTTGCAGTCGTGTGACTTGATGTTAGATGAAATGTGTAATATTTGATTCCACATGGGGCGCTACATTTTGCATAGCCTGGTTCTGGACAAAGTCCCCGTAAAGATCTAGAGTTTAAGTTCTCTGTGTCATGTAGTGCAATTTTTACCTCATATTTCAATATCAACTTTTTTTCTTCCGAATTTTATATGCATTTTTGCTTGTTTTTATGGGAAGATAGCTGTATTGTTTTTGCTACACTTTCATACTGCAACGAGATAACTTTGTGTGTGCCTGTTCTATTACAAATCTTTCCCTGCGAATGGCAGGAAATTTACTCCATAAAGCTTCCTGGAAATCCTAAACTTGGTGAAGGGAAGCCCGAAAATCAGAACCATGCTGTCATATTTACTCGTGGAAATGCAGTGCAGACACTTGACATGAATCAGGTAACTGAATGTTGCATGTTATGTTTCTGCTACATGAGTGTGCTAACTACATGTATTCTTGAGGTTATAGATCTATGTTCGTTGGATTTGATGGGGGCAGTTCTCTGCTCCTTGCAGAATCCAGTGTTACCACCTTTTATTTAGATTTTGAGAATAGACCAATCACATCGTTTTCTATGAAGTAAGGATACTTCTCGACACTCGTCGGGTCTTCCTGGAAAGGTGTCAGACACTTGTTTAAAAATGTAATATTGTTTTTTCTATTATCTCAACAGGAAGGTTTGCCAGTCTTTCGCAAAATATTGATCAACCTATATATATGCGCTAGGGCTGTCCATCGGGCGGGTTTGGTCGGGTTGGACCCAACCCAACTTTAGTTGGATTGTTGAAATGGCCACCCGACCCCGACCGAAATACTTGTTGGGTTCCTACCGAACTGAGTGCCGATTGGTTCAGGTCGGGTTTGGACGGATCACAATCACGATTCATAGCAAAATATTATAAAATCACGATTAACAATCACAGATCTACAAACTTTTTTTTGTCTGAAAATCAAATTTTTGATTCAAAAATTACAGTGGGCCAGAGGACGAGGAACGACTGCGAACCTTTGTTCATCTCCTTCGACCTTCGTTCTTCTACAGCTCTACAAAGTACAAACCTTTGTTCTTCTCCTTCTCGACCATTGGGAACGACTGTGACGAGGACGTCGTTTTGGATGAGGTGGAGACGCCGCCGTAGCCAGCGGAGGAGAGAGAGAGAGAGAGAGAGAGAGAGAGAGAGAGAGAGAGAGAGAGAGAGAGAGAGAGAGAGAGAGAGAGAGAGAGAGAGAGAGAGAGAGAGAGAGAGAGAGAGAGAGAGAGAGAGAGAGAGAGAGAGTCAGCTCCGTCCGTTGTGTCTATTTTCGGGTCGGGTGGGTCAGTTTGATGGACAGCCCTAATATGCGCCATTTTCGGACGAAATATGCCCATAAAAAAATCTCTTGTGAAATAGGAGTTGCCAGAGTCTACATCATACTTGAAGTTCTCAAGACAGGCAGCAATGACACAATGTACAATGTATCATCTTGCTTATAGTCTGTGCCATGGTATTTGATTCGGCTATATCGCTTGAGCAAGCTATCACAGTATATCTAACTCTACACTTCAAGTAAACCTATAGGAATAAAGGGATATGTAGGTTTTACACTTTTCGCGTACCAACCATTCTTATTATCAGTAGGTTTGATGCATTCTGTGTGAGATGATGAAAGAAACTCAAGAAAGCCCTGCCGCTCCCCAAACCACCTACTAAACGCTCATGTTGCCTACGTAACTTACACACCATCTCCCTATATTTTAGGGTAACATGAACTCGGCCTGATGAAGATAGGTCCATATAATTGCCTTATGTTGCCTGAATCGTGCTTTGAGATCAAATTTAGAGAAAATCTGGGCTTGAGGAAAATTCTGGAACATCACTTACCTCTTTTCAAAGGGGTACTTGGTTATCAAAAAGAATGGTTTAATGTATGGCAAGTAATGATCAACTGAATCTTTCCATGAACTTGTTCTACCTGTTTTTACATAGAATGCTTCAGGAGCCCACTGGAAGGTAGTGGGTTGAATGAGGCTTTTTCTTTGCAGCTGATCAAGTTCTAAGCCATAGATCTTATCTGTCATGATGCATCCTGTGATTACTAGCTTTTGTTGGATTTACCTCATTCTTCTTGTGAGGAAGAGAGAGGACTTAGGATTTTGCCACTGCCCACAGCATATGAGAATGGATTGTCTGATTCGCTAGTGGATATAGCATGATGTTTGGACGATGGACTGTTTGATTCAAAAAAGAGATTAGGATTTTTGGTTGGTGGTAACAGATTATTTTTGTGCTGAAATTTTAAAGATTTCATAATACTCTCGAGGGAATGAAGGAGTTGATCCTTTTCAAGAAAATCTGAGCCAAGTACTTGTTGTCTCACTGTGTAGCCAGGGAACAACTGAATAGTGATAGGTGGCTTGCTGATGAGGGTAATGAAACTCAGAGCCATGGCAGCTTGAGCCATGGTTAGATCTTCGATTTGGATAATTGATGGTCGTTTTGCTCCTTTTTGGCTTGTGAGGGTATTGTTTGCATAATTCTCCAAATTTGCTAGCGCCATAAATGCAGTAAAATTGCCTTTCTTTACCCTGAATCTCCTGAAATGCCAATACATTCTGAATCTGCTTGGTGTCGACGACAAATCATTCTTCTCTAAGCCATCTCTACGCAGTGAATAATACAAGGGGCTTCTGTGTCTTTTCCTGAACATCAACACCTTTTGTGATTACCCTTAAAGCTTAGGTTAGAAGGGGGCATGATATTCTTATATTAATCTGTGCAAATCCTGATTACCCATCTTTAAGTCCTGATATGAGCCAAATCACCATCGTCTGCCTTTAACCCTTGCTTTGCTGCTCCTAAGTACCATCTTCGTGATATGAGCCAGTTGCCAGCATGTATATTGCTGGCCTCTTTTTCTGAGACCCAGCCATATCGACAGTCAAAGCAGTAGACTTTTGCCAGGTTGTCCTGTTTGTTATTCCACAATTTCTCAGATGGCCTTGTGATGTTCTTAGCTGACACTTAGAATCTTAGTAGCACGAAGCGCGGGCGGGGGAGCGGAGGCACCTAGAAGCTCCTAAGGATGGGAGCGCCTAAGGAGCGTATATAGATTATATAAAAATATGTATATTAAATATCTTTATATACTTAACCATTAAAAGGAAAGTGATACTAAAAATTTTCCTGATCTTAAAGTGTAATTATTGGAAGCTATAAATTCTCAATTTGCAAAACTTCTTGACTAATATGATTCTCATATTCTTATTTCTACAATGGCACAACTCCCTTAAAAGTAAGAGAATAACTTCCTTAACGGCTCGATAAGCTCACATCTTAGCTATGAGCGAGCTCCTGTCTTGAGGGGAGCGAGCTCTCGTCAAGCTCCCATCTTGGGACCACCGATTCGAGCTCCCGTCTAGGGAGCACACCCATTTTAGAAGGATCCTGCTACTAAGCTTGGAATAAACTATGGAAAGACTGAGGAGTGATAAAAAGTATGAAATGTAACTTGGATGCAAGTTCTTTTGAAGTATGTGCCATGTCGAGGAATAGAATTGTATCTCAAGATTCTCAACTATTTAGGATTGTTTGATAGAAAGAGCTTGTTGAAGTGATCCTCCCTATGGTCCTTGAAATAGCAATTTGTAATGATTTCTGAAGGTGTGCTACTGTGCTGTAATCATTTTCAGGTTGCGGTTGCTCTTTATTGTGCAATATTGTATGGATTTTTATGTAGCTCTTTATTGATTTTGGTCTAGGATAATTATTTCCAGGAAGCTTTGAAGATGAGAAATCTTCTTGAAGAATTACATTGCGACCATGGCATTCGCCCAGCTACCATTCTTGGTGCAAGGGAACATGTTTTTACCGGGAGGTTTGTATCCATCTAACTACTGATCTGTCTATCGCTGTTCTACCCTCTGACTTACAGTTGTGTGTCATTTTTGACTTGATCTTTGCAGTGTCTCATCTTTAGCCTCTTTCATGTCGAATCAATAAAGTAGTTTTGTAACACTTGGTCAATGTGTTCTGCCTAGCCGTTAAAGTAAGTTCCAGGTTATTATCCATGATTTTGTTGTCTTTTTTTACTAGAGCTGAGATCCTAAAATGAACCTTCAAGGTCCGTATGCATTATGGTCATCCAGATGTATTCGATAGAGTTTTCCATATAACCCGCGGTGGCATCAGCAAAGCCTCTCGTGTAATCAATATCAGTGAAGATATTTTTCAGGTATGCCTGGTTTTCTTAACGAGATGCCGTTTGGATGGGATGATCATCTTTCTCTTAATGGGTTGTTCTAAGAGTTATCCTAAGGCGTCTCCCATATGAAAACAAACCTTTTGAAATATGGCTTTATATTAAGTTGTTGTTGTGCCTTGTGGATTGATTTCAAGAGGGATAAGTACCTTGGTGGTGATTACTAGTTTGCTTATTCACTCTTTTTGGTATCTGAACTAAACGTATTCCAATTTGCATGAAATCAAGCTCCATGGTTTGTAGGGATTGTTAAGTACCATAATCAGGGAGCGCCTTTATTTTCGAGCTTTGAGGGTTGCGATAGTTGTTTGAGACTCTAATTCCCAACAATTTTACATGCTTGTGGGCTTATATGTATTGTTGAAGTGTTATCTTTTTGCAAATAATTTTGTTTGCCTAGGTGATTATTTTTGGAGTATATAGAATTAAGTTAGATTGTGTCTCAAGTGACCATGGGATGGTAGATTGTATGAATAGATACTAACATGAGACTCACACACCGCAAGACATCACACACCACAAGACACCAAAATGCCAACACGATATTTGAAAGAATGAGCACATGATGGGACTATTACACGTCAAGGGAAAATTATTCATCAAAATTACGAAGAGATTTATTACATCGTAACTAGCCTGTCCACTCATTACCAATTGGTTTTGAGATGGATGCATCAACATAATAGCAAAGTGAGATTTGGAGACCTTCGTACAAGACTCTCTTTTGGTTATTGTCTTGTTTGTGCTTGAGGTGCCCCTTGTTTATTTTCTATCCCTTTATTATGGATCCTTTGTTGACCTCTCCACATGTGAGTTGACTCACATGTGTGGGGTAGTGTTAACTTGACCCACATTTTTATGATAGGCAGAACTTGTCCTATATTGGTTAAGTATAACCTCGAAAAACTACTAAATGAGAATTGGATGCTTTAATGGTTAGGAAGAAATATATATTGTGTTATTGATAGGAAACGGTCTGATGACCGGCCAAACAGTAATCCCGAAGGACCGTCATTAGGAGGTAAACATCCAGTATACACAAGGAAATTTCTTACTTTTTAGAAACTAAGATCTTTTGATCTTAGAGGCTAAAGCGCAAGGTGAGGTTGTTGACCTCTCATTAAGCGAGGTGTAAGCTGCAAAGGGTTGAGGCATAAGCCTTTGGAGTTTCTTCTTTGTATTCATTAAAATAAAATTTATTAAAAATACCATAAAAAGAGGGGGATAGTGTTTTTCCATATAATGGTGCCTCACAAAAATAAAAAATAAAGAGTATATAGAAAGTTGAATTCACAAAAAAATGTGTGAAGGCATAAAAATATAGTGCATTAATAGATCCAACTTTTAAAAGCATTCTAAGTCATCTTGCAAATACATGAAAACCCTTTGTCTTCGCTCCAAACACTTACCATGAACCTATTATTCTCATTCTTATGAACCACTCTTCTAATGTGTTCGCCTCTGGGCGGAAAAGGCGTGAAAAGCGTATGCTTCTGTATGCGTCCAATGGATAGGTGAATGCCTTTGTAGTTCTTAGCCGAAAAATCAACGCCTAGGAGCATTTTTGATATGCCTTGCCTAGAGGCGAGCCCTAGAATGTCCTTTGAAAATATTGAATAAGATTTCCCTCTTTTGTAACAATTGAGACACACACACACACACACACTCTCTCTCTCTCACACACACAAAAAAGCACGCGTTAGAAATTAGAAATTGTTCCTTTAATTACCCTAATTCCTATTCCGTATGATATTATTTGATGGATCCAATAATAACGGAGGTGACTTGTAAGTTTGAACTCAAAAACCTGTTGGCTATTTCCTTCGAGCTAAGCATGCTTTGTGCATTCACACGAGTCCTTAAGATGGGACTATACAGTAATTTTCCCTTTTTTGCACAACCAATTTGTGGAGAATTGGACTATCTATAAGCCGGGAACTATTCCCCAGTGTGAAGGTTTTTCTTCTATTTGCTTCTCTTTTTTCCTTTGTGTGTGTGTGGTGGGGTATGAGCGCGTGGGGTTGGGGGGTGACTCAGAACCAATGCGCAACCCCTAGGAATCCACACCTGGGGGAAGATTTAGAATCCACACGAATTCAAGAGAAACCAAAACTGTTATCCATTCAATAATAATCCATAAACCTCCTGCAGCCTGTAGGAGCCATATATATAGGCCCAAGGTGAAAACATCCCCTACTAAAAGATAAACATAGACTAGGAGGATAAAACCTATCTAGAAACCAATAAATGTAAAGGATAATTATAATTACTAATAACAAATGAAATAGATATCCTAATGATAATTCATATGTTCCACAATCCTCTAGCCATAAAGACCTTGTTCGGTTAAGGGTTTTAGATTTTGGATTCTAATTATTATCCTATTTCTCTCTCCACTCATTACCCCTATCTCTAATTATTACTCTCATTTTCCTCTCTATCTCTCTCCAATCATTACTCTAATGCTCTCTACACTCATTACTCTATTGCTCTCTACACTCATTACCTACAAATCCAAAATCCCAAAATGAACAGGGTCAAAGAAACTGGATGGCCGTCCTCCCGCGCTGATGGCTATAGACATGTGTGAACCTGGTCTCCGCAGACTCCGCACGGGGTGTCCCTTTGACTTAATACCTAGCAAGTGAGATGAGGTGCTCAAACCAATGTGTGATATTTAGATGCCAAGCTACACCTACCTGAAGAGCAGTTGTATGGAATACGTTGAAGATACTAACATGCTGTTTCATGTTTTTAATTTACCTTAACCCTCATGCGACCCGCGTGCTCCATTCTTTTCCCTAGTTATGCTTTTGTTTTGTGATAAGTAACCCCCTTAAATGAAATTATGTTCAAAGTAAATATATAAGTTTCTTTACTTTAGTTTAATCCAGGGTTCAATTCGACTTTGTGTCAGGGAAATGTTACTCACCATGAATACATTCAGGTAAGGTTGATTCTATGAGGTTAAAATGTATTGGGGTCGAAAGATTATGATTGAGATTTATACAGGTTGGTAAGGGACGAGATGTCGGGCTCAATCAAATTGCCTTGTTTGAAGGGAAAGTTGCTGGTGGTAATGGTGAACAAATTCTTAGTCAAGATGTTTACAGACTCGGGCAGCTTTTTGATTTCTTCCAAATGATGTCATTCTACTTTACTATTGTTGGATACTATTTCTGCACTATGGTATGCAATGCCTCTATGCTTCATTTTTATCACTGCATTTTTCTCTGTTCGAATTGAATCATGAAGTGTTTGAATCTGATTATTCAGGTTTTTAAGAATGGACAAACCTTGAAGTAGGATTAGAATGTCTGGATTTTGTACGGAGAACGTTGGTAATTTACTTGTGCATTACCGATTTTCTCAAGGTACTGCAAAAAAATAAACTTGTTGAGAGGGGAATACTTATTGTATGACTTTCTTCCAAAATAAATTTTGCTGACATGTAACTGTGAAGCGAAGTCCCACATCGCTTGAATATCAAAGTAATATGAAATATATAAGCGTGAGGGCATCCTCACTTCATAAGCTAGCTTTTGGGGTTGAGTTATACCCAAAACCGTGTAACATGGTATCAGAGCCGGGTATGCGGACGGGTAGGGTGTGTGTCTCTAGCGTGCACGCGGCAGGTGCTGCCGAGTGAGCACGCTGTGTGTGAGGGAAGGTGTGAAGCGACGTTCCACATTGACTGGGTACTAAAGTGATATGAAGTATATAAGCGTGAGGGCTCCCTCACTTCATAAGCTAGCTTTTAGGGTTGAGTTCCATCCAATACCATGTAACAGTAGCGTCTATTACTTAATAGCTTTGATGTTATTCTACTCCTTACATTAGATGTGCTTATTTACTCTGTGTTTCCTTTTTGGGTTCACATCCAGGGGCGGAGCTATGTTAGGGCCGCCCCCTCCCCCCAGAGCTGCTCGAGTATTAAATTTTTTATTTTGTATAGACCTGATTTTGATTAATATTGATAATTATTTGTGTATAGCTACCTATAATCTTAATTCCGGGCGGTTCCGGAGATAACTAATTAGACACCTAAAAAAACACCTCATAGTTTCCGATCAAATTTTATTGATCTGAGCCGCTCAATGTGATCAGAACGTAATTTTAAGGGTACCTGTGAGAAATCGGCAAAAAAAAAAAGAGACCAGAAAGGGCTTGATCTAAGTAGTTTTTAGCTTAGATTTGATGAACAGTTCAATTAAAAACTGCTCAAAACAAGCACTTCCCGGTCATATTTTCTGCTACTTTCTCGCGGGAACCCTTAAAATCAGATTCTGCACACATTGAACGGTTCGGATCATAAAAATTTGATCAGGAACTATGAGATTGAGATTTAGGGTATTTTTTAAGGTGTTTAATTGGTTGTCCGCGGAACCACCTCGTAATTAATAATTTGTTTGATTTGATAAAAAATTCAATTATTTTACATTCTTATTTTTCAATCTCTTTCATAAATAAAAAATAAGCACGTGACTGTTAAAGTAGCCTAAAGAGAAAAATAAAATGATTGCTATACTTTAATTGTATTAGGCTAGAATCCTTGTACAAATGTAATATATTGTAAAGCAATAATTTATGATATAATAACTATACATTCTGATAAAAATATATGCCTATTAAGCCGGCTCCCCTCAGGTCAAAATCCTGGCTCCATCACTATTCACACATCAATGAGTATGACTGTAAACGAATGTCATTAACGTGTGCAGAACAATACGAAGATAAAACAATGAGCTTGGAAGTTCTTTTTGAGTTTTTTGTAGGGCCCTCTCTCTATTTGTTTCTGATCATGGTTTGTTTGACATGGTATGAGGTCCTACTAGATAGGTTGACATACATTATTGATCCCATTTCGTAACCGCTTAAGCTTTTGAGACCACTAGTAACTTAACATGCTTTGTTTGGGAGAGTTTTGAATGTAAGGAGAGGGTCTTATAGCATTCGTGCCTCTTGGGCTCAAGTCTTTTTGTTTGCGTTTCTTCCCCATTTGCATTTTGCTTCAACCATTCGTCTTCTGCTTCATCTATCTATGAAAAATTTGCATCTCCACGTGCAAGACGGGGTAGCACGTGAGGGAGGGTATTAGATAGCTTGACATACATTGTTGAGCCCATTTACTAACAGCTTAAGCTTTTGGGACTACTGGTAACTTAACAGGTTATTGGTCTGGAAGATAACTGATTTCAAGTCTTCCTCTACTTGTGTTCATTGTGTTTCATGCACATTCTGCTCAGTATGTGCTCAAAAAATCCGTTCCATTTTGTGTTAATCTGTCTCACCCTACTAGTAGTGCTACAAGTGACGGTAGATGTGGGCACTTTTTCCCGGAAACCCTTGACAGAAGAGGAAGAATTTATTATTCAATCGATGGGGGTATGGATGGGGGAGGACTGGCAATATAGGCACAAAGTGGCAACTCTCAAAAAGTTGTACACTGAAATAACGGCCCCCCATATCTCCAAGGATTATTGGTATGTGATAAAGCAAGGTACAAGAAACGTGGGGGACATAAAGAGCCTTACCTTAAGGCTCAGTTTGGATGGTAGGAATCTTGAGGAGGAATGGGAATGTGATACCATACTTCCATGATTCCGACGTTCGGAAGGAACATGAATAGGAATGTGATGCCGCACTCTCAGGATTCCCATGTTTGGGAGAGACAGGAATAGTATTGTGATTCCTGATGACACATCCGACCAGGAATCACATTACTAGATAGAGTGGGAATTTGATTCCACCCTTACCCCATGGGAATCTTAGATTCCTGGCTCAATCAATAAAAAAAGGAAATATTGACTTTGATAATTTCCAAAAAAATTGATTCCTACAGAAGATTACTGAACTAATCCAAACACTGGAATGAAATTACTTCAGGTATCGTATTCCTAGGAATTTCATTCCTAGCAATCATATTCCTATTCCCAATCAATAAAATTCCTAGGAATTTGATTCCTAGGAATTTGATTCTTAGTAATCACATTCCTATTCCTATTGAAGATTCCGACCATCCAAACTGAGTCTAAACCAAATCAATGCGATGAACTAGAAACCAAGAAATCTACTGGTAGCTGACTACTGACCCTCACGGCAAGCGTGGGAAGTTGATGGGACTAGTTGGTCCAATTCTCTAACATCTTAAGCTTTGGGTCAAGAGGGCTAATTAAAATATTTAATGTGCCAAATCACGGAATTGCATAGAGTGTAGTGCAGCATCTTACAATTTTGTAATAGGTAAATCCTGACAGGGCTCTTCTGACTTATGTTGAGTTAACTGTGCTGACTGTGTATATTTTCCTCTATGGGAAGGCATATTTAGTAAGTTTTTCTTATCTAATCTTGCAACTATTTAGGTCATCACTTCTATATATGGTACGTACGCGTATACAAATTCCTTATTAATTGGTGGGAGATTTGGACATTATCTTGTTTCAGGCGTTATCTGGAGTTGGTGAAGACGTACAATCAAGAGCTGAAGTTATGGATAATGCTGCTCTGAATGCACAGTTTCTCTTTCAAATTGGTATTTTCACCACTGTGCCAATGATATTGGGTTTCATTTTGGAACAGGGCTTTCTCAGGGTACAATTTCTAACCATGAATGGTGCCCAAATTCCTTATTAATTGGTGGGAGATTTGGACATTATCTTGTTTCAGGTGTTATCTGGAGTTGGTGAAGACGTACAATCTAGAGCTGAAGTTATGGATAATGCTGCTCTGAATGCACAGTTTCTCTTTCAAATTGGTATTTTCACTGCTGTGCCGATGATATTGGGTTTCATTGTGGAACAGGGCTTTCTCAGGGTACAATTTCTAACCATGAATGGTGCCCTAGCATATTGCATGAGAACATTTCCGTTGGTTACTGATTTTTGACGAGCTGATGTCCTTTGTGTTGTGATCGATTGTTTTTCACTTATACATGTATATGGAGGACATTTCTATTTGTTCTTCTATGTAAGAACCAACGTCTAAAAATTGATTTCTACAGATCAGTACTTAAAATGCTTTTCGGTCTGGCCATTTCTTTACTTTTGAATCTGTACTTCATTTCCTCTTCATGTTTCCTGCGCTTGAGAAATCAAAGGTTTAACTATCACGCTTCTGGCCTCCTTTTGTGCTGCTGCAGGCTGTTGTTAGTTTGTCACTATGCAGCTTCAGCTCTGTACTGTCTTCTTCACATTCTCCCTGGGCACAAGAACGCATTGTTTCGGTCGCACTATTCACCATGGTGGTGCAAGGGTTGGGGCTTTTACTCTCTTTGTACCTGTCGCTTATTCAATTATTTGTCTGATGGGCCCTTTCATTATTAATCAGAATTTCTTTGCAGTATCAAGCAACTGGTAGGGGATTTGTGGTTCGCCATGTTAGATTTGCAGAGAATTACAGGCTGTACTCCCGCAGACATTTGTTAAAGGTTCTCTCTCTCTCTCTCTCTCTCGGTGTGTGTGCGTGCGTTCGCGCGTGCAGTTACTTGCCCCTGTGTTCAGAGCAGTTATTGTTTTCTCTGTAATGTCTTCAGATTGGAAGATGTGCTTTTGTTGGTAGTATACCTTGCATGTGGATATAATCAAGGCGGAGCACTTTCCTACATTCTTCTTTCACTTAGCAGTTGGTTCATGGCTCTTTCTTGGCTTTTTGCTCCCTATTTGTTTAACCCTTCTGGGTTTGAGTGGCAGAAGTAAGGACTGTTCTACTTTTAATATATATGGTTATATACCTATATGTACATGTATGTATACAAATTTACACACTAATTAGCTGACATTTTGCTTAATTTTGTTTTGTCTGTTTCAGGACAGTAGAGGACTTCAGAGACTGGACAAATTGGCTTCTTTATAGAGGTGGAATTGGAGTGATGAAGGGACAAGAAAGCTGGGAAGCTTGGTGGGATGAAGAACTGGTATTAATTCTGCATCTAGATGGTTGTGTTGATCAATAGAACTCTCTCTGTAGTTTGTTGAAGATATATGGTTGGAATGATCACCTATGCAGAATTCAAACAGCGAGTTATCTACGTTAAGTTTTGGCCTTGACTTTTCAGGCGTAAAGTCCCTTGCTCAACTACTCTTTCCTTTGTGTTTTGCTGGTCATTCTTGTTCACCCTTCTATTAAATGAAATATCTCTATAATAAAGCAGCTCAGGTTTTTCAAAAAAAATGTGTGTGTGTCATGATTTCATTTGTCCAAATGTCTCCTATAATTCCTAACCATTGGATCTGTTCCATAGTTTTCTGTCAGCTCCTGACCGTTGGATACAAAGGAATTGCCTGTGTTGTATTCCCATACAAGCATTCCCCAGACAAGCTGCTGTCCTCTGCATCTCAGCGAAAGGCAGTCCCAAGACTCCCAACGTCTATTGCAGGTCCCCCTCTCTCTCTCTCATACACTAATCCCATCCCATCCCGATTTCAAATTTCAAATCTGCCTTACATCTCCTCTCTCTGTGTGTGTGTGTGTGTCTCACATGAATATTCCTTGTTCTCTGTCTGCGATGGGTTTCCAACTTTGACAGTCCCAATACTATCACGCTTGGCAAACAAGATCAATCACGTCAAGAAATTGATCAAGGACAGAATCACATTGTTAGGGAGAAAAACCGCTCCATTGCCTCTACCTGCATGCGCTCACAAAGCCTGGTCCCTGGGGGAAAACTGCAGAGCCCACTTACATAGCACATAGGCCTAATATACACTTCATAGAGCCCATACCCACTTTTTGAGCTTGAGCCTTATTAGTGGTAAGTTCATACAATAGGTATTAAGAGCCATCTCTTCTTCTTTCTTTTTCGATAGGTAACTATCCTTCATTGAGCCATACTTCCCTTTCAAGTCTTATCACCTAGATAGTCCAGCTCCACCTTAATCCTTGTTGTACTCCAACATCATGTCCCTGGGCACCGTACCCACTCTATTTGAGAGCCACCTTGCTGCGTGAATCAGGGATTTTTTACGTGCTCGATCGAGAGTCGCCATGTAGTTTTTGCTGCTCGATCGAGTCTCTGTACTAGCCACTAACAGCAATTTTCCATGAGAGTCCGTTCATAATTCTGTCGGCCTCCTGCTCTAATCTCAGTAGGAAGAGAAACCGCTCCATTGGGTATAGCTGCACGTGTGTAAGGCACAATCTGTTGGTGAAAAGCTGCAAAGCCAGCATCGATAGCCCCTTGGCCCAATTTGCATTGTTTGGAGTCCATACCCACCTAAACGTTTAGCCTTAGTGCTGGGTTCATCAATCAGTTTACTTTTTGATCTATCTATGACTATCCTTCATGCGTATCCCAACAGGCAGTCTTTCGACTCCCCTCCATACAATCTAGAGTGGATGGAGAGACCAACCACTCCGATCTAAATAGACATTGGGTCACGGCCTTGCTGGTGGTAGCACTCACATAAACTTTTCACTGAACACCCCTCAAGGAACAAGGGGATTGTTGATTAAGGATTTTCTGAGCCTCCCCCTTGATCAAAACATGAATAGAAACCATTCGCTACTCAAAAACATCACTCCAACTACCATTGGAACCTTCCAAAGCGGATCGTTGACCCCTTGGCCCGTATGGCCTCTGCTGGTGCACCACCTACTGCTTCGGATGATTCATTTTACAAAAGGAGAAGAAGTTGTAACTTGGTAAGCATGCTTGGAGACATTGATGGTCTCAACTTCTTGCTAGTTTTACAATTTCAGTGGCTTATGTAATGTGGCATCTCACATGGGTTAATAGTTCACTGCAACTTCTGTGAATGCATCTCCGTGGATGGACTTATAATTGGTTGTGGAGTACTTTTGCCTGCCTTTGTAAAAGCTTTTTCCTAACACACACACACACACACACAAAAACCAAACCAAGCCTTATGCCTCAATTAATTGGGGTTGGCTAACCCACCCACCTACCCGCACAAAAAAGTAGCGCATAATTAATATTGTCTTTTTAGTTCCACTCTCTGAGTTTGCTATTAAACTCTTATGTTCCCATTTATTGGGGTCGGCTAACCCACACGCGCATGAAACAAGTCGCGCATGGTTAATATATATATATATATATATATATATATATATATATATATAGGTGACGGATCAAGTGAGGGATTAAAATGAGGGACTAAAATGCGGGACTCCCCCTTCCCGATTGAATTTCGATAATCCGAGCCGCTCAAAGTGATCAGAACGTGATTTTAAGGGTCTTCGCGAGAAATTAGCAAAAAATGACCGGGAAGGGCTTCATCCGGGCAGTTTTTTCTGAACCGGTTCAGAAAAAACTGCTCGGATGAAGCCCTTCCAGGTCATTTTGCTAATTTCTCGCGAGGACCCTTAAAATCACGTTCTGCACAGATTGAACGGTTCGGATTTTCAAAATTTGATCGGGAAATGAGAGTCCCGCATTTTAGTCCCTCATTTTAATCCCTCACTTGATCCGTCACCTATATATATATATATATATATTTTTTTTTTTTTTCTTTCTAATGGTTCATATTTTGTCAGTTCCAGTATACAAGTGGGCTCACAACCAATCACATCAGTTTCTTGGCTGTCCACATTAAGGCTACTTGTCACTTTATCAAAGGATGGAGCTTTTCAGGTGTGGAAAACACGAGTGATGCTAAATCCTAGTAGACCTCCCATGCAAGCAATTTTTTTTGAAGCTGCTGGTTAGCTTATAAACCAAATCTCACTATTGTAATGACTGTAATTCTGCTTCATATGTGCTAGCATAGGTGGATTGGTAACTGTCTTACTGTGTTTTTGTCTTTATACCTGTCATTAAACCTGTTAAACCTGTTAATGCTCTAAGTTCCTTTCCCCCCGTCCCGCCAAAGACCTGCTCAAGAATATTGTTGATCTTATTTTGTTGGTTTTGGGGGTGCTGTTGTTAGACTTTTACAGGATGGTAATCCGTGGTACAGTTATTGGTTTTGAGTATCTGGCTGAGAGTGCTCTCTTTAAATTTTCTCTGGGAGAGTACTATTTTTTTTCAGAAGTTGTTTGAAGAAGGTCAACAAGTGAAATGTACGTTACCTTTTTATTCTCAAAATAAGGAATAATGTTCCAGTTTATGGCAGATGAGTATAACATGAGGATAGACTAGATGACAGAGAGTATATAATTCTGAGTTGTGTTTAATTTGGCATTCTGCTGACATAAGGGGGCTTCTTTTCCTCGTGTATATACCGGAGATCTTATAAACCCATTAGGTAAAAAGTTTGATTCAATTTGAAACATGTGATCCTCATTTAACATAAGTGAACTCACAAGGATAACGCACCTGAGGATATCCTTTACTTTCTTTTTCGCACCTATTGAGATGAATTGTTAGAGCTTCGTTGCATTTGATCTCCATTATGTAGTGTATTAACAAGATGATTCACTTATGAATTTTTTGTGCTTTCTTTCCGGAGCAATTGAATCCCTTGACATCCTTCGCATTCTTTCTCAGGCGGACGGAGAGGCGGTTTATCCCCTTCAGCGTATAACATCTTTAGGAGTTCACTCAAAATTTATTTTAGCAACATTGCTTTTTGCAGATAAGTTTGGAAATTTGCATATCAATGTCCATTTAGTTAGTTGCTTTCTCGAGGGTAACAAACCACCTTTGTAACAGAACATAACTGGTGGAGATAATCGAAAAAATAGAGCTGCATACACTAGGGAAGGAAGGAAACAACTGTTTGCAATTCTACAAAGTTCAGGTAATTTGTTTTCCATAAGAAGTTGCAACACTATTGGTGGTAGTGTGTGCAGTGAAGCCTTGTGTGTTATGTCTTGAATATGTAGTTATTTATCTGCTTGTTTGTTCTATTGTGAGAGGTGATTTTTGCTTGACTACATTGTTGGAAATGCTACTTTGCTTATTGTTGTTTAAGTATCCATGCCTTTATGTGTAGTTGTAGAAAATGAAGTGCTATTCCACTGTCCAATATTTTGGTACATTCTTCTATTTTAGGATAGTGATGGGAAGATTCACATCCTTTGTGTACAAAGGTAATTGTGTATAAGCATGAGGGAACCCCACCTCAATTGCAAGCTTTTGGGTTGAGTTCAACCCTAGATCACATAATGAGGATGTCCCAAAGTGGGGACATCATTTAAAATACATGATGGAGTAATCTGCTGTTGTATTATATTGTCCTTTTAAAGTAGGATTGAATGCATCTAAAGTGTGAACTCAAGATACGATTTGGATTAATATTCTACTATAGGGTGCTGATGCAGGGAAGCTATCGGAATAAGAAGTCTCACAGCAAGGAAAAACCCAAACAATAGAAATCTAGAGAAACCTCTCTAAGACTCTTTATTTCTGTCAATAATCAATAACCACTGTCTTCTAATGTCACCCAAGGACTTCTTTTATACTAGAAAGCTAGGATAGGAAAGGAATCAGCAAAACAAGAAGCTGAATCCTAGTGAATCCCAATTGACTGAATAATTACCAAACTTTAAAGATCTGAGATATTCTCAGATTTGACTACTAGAAAATAAAGAAACATGCCAAAACAGATGGCACCTAAATCATATTCTTCTAGAGATTTCCTTATTTGATAGAGCCTTCCATTAGGCAGACCATGTTCCACCTACCCCATACGACGGTCCAAGGACTCAAGATAGGCTGTAGCGACCTGATCTGCATCAGGTGCCATGTAATAATGTGTGTGGATGTTAAAATCATATTACAAATATAGGTGTCGAGCACTTTTTATACTTATTCTTATCTTGAACTATTTGAAGTTGAGGATTAGTGGGTAGCGATTTTCTTGTCAAGGGAGGTAGTTTCGGTCATTTGGGTGCAACACCTGGTTTAGAGGTGGAGGTGGTTGTGATGCAAACCCAAATAACCATAGCTTAACTTAGAGAAACTCCAAATGGGATACAAAAGAGACTAGCTCTTGATAATAGTTCAAAATGATAAAAAGCTATCAAAATAAAGGACTCCAACACCTATATATAGACTCTATACAAAAAGACATAAATGCCCTTACTACATACTACATTTGACTCCCCTACTAAAAAGAAACTTGTCCTCAAGTTACGGTAGTGTCCTCCGCCAAATGGGGCACCAAATGTTGCACATTGAATGTGTTAGAGATGCTCAAGTGATAGGGTAAGCGGACTTGATAAGCATTGTAATTGATCTTACGCAAGACTTCACAAGGACCCACTTTCCGATCGTTCAACTTCATGTAAGCACCGTGAGGATGCCTATCCTTATTCAAGATAACCCAAACAAGATCCCCTTTTTTGAACAAAACCTCCCTTTTGTGTGCATCAACGGCCGCCTTATACTTCGTATTAGACTTCTAAATGTTGAGCTTAACTTGAGAGTGGATATTCTTCATAAACGAAGCCAGATCTTCCGCCTTGGAGTGTCCCTTCTTAGGGGTTGGCAAAGGAACGAGGTCAACCACACTAGAAGGTTTCAACCCGTAAATCGCTTCAAATGGGGAAGTGTGGATGGTGCGGTTTAGAGAAGAATTGTAAGCAAACTCCGCCAAGGGAAGAATTCCATCCCAACTTTTTGGATGTTCACCAAGTAAGCATCGCAACAAATTCCCAAGATTACCACTTCCGTTTGACCATCGGTTTGAGGGTGAAAAGAAGTACTAAAGCATAAGTCAGTGCCAATCTTCCTCCATAAGGTCTTCCAAAAGTGGGCAAGGAACTTATCTCTATCGGAGACAATAGAAGTAGGAACGCCATGCAACTTGTAGACCTCCTTGAAATAGAGATTGGCAATGTTGGTCGCATCCATAGTCTTCTTACAAGGTATGAAATGAGCCATTTTTGAAAACCGATCCACTACCACCATGATAGAATCACTCCGCCTTTGCGTAGGAGGAAGCCCCAAGACAAAATCATACTCACGCATTTCCAAGGACTTTCTGGCACCGGTAAAGGCAAATACAATCCTGCATTAGTGGCTGTTCCCTTTCCTCGTTGGCAAGTTTGGCACCTTTGCACATAGCCCCCCACATCTTTACTCATTCCCGGCCAATAGTATGCATCTTGAAGCAACGCTAGAGTCTTATCCTTGCCAAAATGACCCACCTTGTGACTTTTGGCCAACAATTGCTCCCTTAAAGAGCACGTAGGGACACACAACTTTAATTCTTTGAAGAAAAATCCATCCTTCAACATGAAACATGGATCGATAACCTTATTACCCCTTTGCAAAGCATCGATTATCTTACTAAAATAAGGATCTTCGGCATAGAAAGTGCGAAAATTTTCAAACCCAACAATCTTGTTCTTCATTTCCACCAAGAGAGCCACTCTTCTACTCAAACCATCGGCTACTTTGTTGAGAATCCCCGATTTGTGCTTCAAAGAGAACGTGAATTGTTGTAGATAAGCCACCCACTTGGCATGCCGTTTATTGAGGTGTTGTTGGCTATTGATGTACTTAAGAGCTTCATGATCGGTGTTGAGGACAAATTCCTTGTAGGCAAGGTAGTAACTCCAATGCTTGATGGCTTGGACAATGACATAGAATTCCAAGTCATAATTAGAGTACTTGAGTTTAGCACCGTTCAACATCTCGCTAAAGAAAGCAATAGTTTGACCACCTTGGCTTAGGACTCCACCAATTCCAACTCCCGAAGCATCACAATCAAGTTCAAAAGTTTTGTCAAAGTCGGGTAAGGCTAAGATAGGAGCTTCCGTAAGCTTGGACTTCAACAATTTGAAACTCTCGGCGGCTTCTTGGGACCATATGAACACCCTTTGCTGGAGGCAATCAGTAAGAGGAGCCGTGATACTACTAAAGTTGGCAATGAACCTCCGGTAGAAGGTAGCTAACCCATGAAAACTCCTCACTCCATGAACACTTGTAGGTGTTGGCCATTCCACAATGGATTTAATCTTGTCTTCATCCATGTCCATGTGAACCCCCTTTGAAGACACAACATACCCCAAAAATACCACCTTATCAATGGCAAAACTACACTTCTTCAAGTTCCCATAAAATTTCTCTCTTCTCAAAATTTGAAAGATTTGTTGGAGGTGGGATAAATAATCTTCAAAACACCGACTATACACCAAGATATTATCAAAATACACAACTACACATATACCCAAGAGAGGTTGAAGCATTTGTGTCGTTACCCGCATAAAAGTGCTTGGAGCATTGGTAAGACTAAAAGGCATCACAAGCCATTCAAAAAGGCCATGAGGGGTCTTGAAAGCCGTTTTCCATTCATCTCCCGGGCGAACTCGAATTTGATGATAACCACTTCTTAGATCAATCTTTAAGAAGACCTTTGAATTGGCGAGGCAATCCAAAATATCATCTAGCTTCGGAATGGGAAAGCGGTACTTGATAGTGATCTTGTTGATAGGTCTACTATCCACACACATCCTCCAAGAACCATCCTTCTTCGGAGTCAAAAGAGCCGGCACCGCACACCGGCTAAGGTTTGCCCTTATGTAGTCTTTCTCTAGAAGATCCGTAGCTTACCTTTGAATCTCTTCCCTCTCCCTTGGAGATATTCTATATGCGGTCTTGTTCGGAAGGGGTGCCTTGGGTACCAAGTCGATACAATGTTGAATATCTCGCAAAGGAGGCAATTTGGGAGGCAACTCTTGAGGAAACACATCAACATACTCCTTCAAAAGTTTAGAAATCGCCTCGGGAACACCCGACACATCCATATCCGCCATATGAACCAACACTAGAACATACCCGGTTTCATGACTTTCCTTGAGAAATCCTTTAGAAGCAAGCAACGTAGTGGGAGGAGGCTTTGTTTTCACCTTCTCCTTCATAGGTAACAAAGTGAATTGTCGCTTCTCCTTAAGGACGGTGTAGGTATTCTTCTTTCCATCATCGATGGAATGCCTATCATATTGCCACGGGTGACCAAGTAGTATATGACAAGCATCCATAGGAACCACATCGCACCAAGCTTCATCAAAGTACTTTTGCCAAATGGAGAAAGATACCAAGCACCTTTTAGTCACCTTAATTTCATTACCTTTCTTAAACCAAGAAAGGGTATAAGGATGGGGATGCTCCTCCACTTTGAGTTGTAACTTGTCCACCATCTCTTGAGAGACTACATTCTCACAACTTCCGCTATCAATAATCATGTTGCAAACTCTACCGCCAACATTGCAAGTGGTGTAAAAGATATTGGTATGCAACCAATCTTCATTGCTAGCATCCTTAGGAGTAAGGAGAGTCTTTTTGATCATCAAGGCATAGCCTTCTTCCTCCTCATCATCACCCCCAATTTCTTCACATATTTCTTCATCATAAACAGGAATATCATCCTCACAACCTTGTTCCATAACCTCCTCAATGAAAAGTGCCTTGTTTCAACCTCCAGAAGCCTTACGACAATCCGAAAACTCGTGTGACCCGGTTCCCCACACTTGAAGCACTTAAAACCCCCACTTTGGAATTGATTTCGAGCCCCCAAAGCACCCGATTGAGGCTGACTTTGAGCAGGTGTTGAAGCCTTATCTGCTCGGTTTTGAGTACCAACCCTAGAAGAAGCACCTTGGCCACCACTAGAGGAAGAACCACCCCTAGCATAAGAGTAAAAGGGCTGCCCGGACTTGGAACCGCCTTGATATTGTTGTCTGGATCTCGAAAACTTTCTCTTTTCTTGCTTTTCGGGCACCAAGGCCCGATTGTAAGCTTCCGAAACCGTCCACAAAGTTTGCATAGCAAGGGCATCTTAGATTGAGATTGTCAACCCACTTATGTACCTTGCAACCATTTGATCTTCACTTTCATTTAAATCAACTCTAGCAACAAGTTGATGGAAAGCCTCCGTGTACTCATCAACACTTCCAACTTGTTTGAGATTAGGCAAATTCTTGTAGAGGTTTTGCATATAGTTGAAAGGCAAGAATTGCTCATTGAGTTTCTTCTTCATTTTCTCCCATTCTTTAATCTTTCCATTTCCTTTTCGTAGCCTAGTTCTTTGCAATTGCGCCCACCAAGCTGAAGCTTTTCCTTTGAGACGGATAGCCACTAACTTCACCTTCTTCTCCTCAGAGACATCTCCATAATCAAATATTCTTTCAACCGTATTTATCCAATCAACAAACTCATCTAGGTTAAGACTTCCATTGAACTCGGGAGGTTCAATCTTCATGTTCCGCTCCCAGCTATAAGGAGGGTGAGTGAAAGGTGGCCTACGCCAATTCGGATCACCAAACGGGTTGTCAAAGTGACTATGAGAGTCCTCGGACCCTCCACTACCCGCACGCGACACTTGCAAGCCTTGCACCATTGCCGTTAGGGTAGCAACATGTCGTCTCAACTCCTGAATCTCATGGTTTTGGTTGCCAAACTCATTTTCTTCACCATTATTCACCACAAAGCCTCTACCTCTACCTCCTCTTCTACCTCTTGCCCGATAAGCCATTACAATACCCAAATTCAACTCCAAACAAGTAAATCAACCCCAAGTAATGAAAACCCAGCCAAATCAATACACAAACAGCCTCAAATCACAATCAATCGACACAAATAGTGACAACCCAACAGCAAACCGCAAGAAATCGAAGCAAATAGCAACAAATGAGACAAACCCAGCTAAAATCAAGCCTAAATTTCAGATTCGAGTGCGAAATCACCTGTTTGAGGTCCGAAACAGGCAGGTCTGGTTCCAAATCACTGTTTTCGAGCTCGAAATCACTGTAGTAGTGCTCGAAATCATTGTAGCAGGCTTGATTGAGTGCAAAAATGCTCGAAAATCCAAAAACGAGTGCAGATCTGGTAAAAAATAGAGATTCGAAAGCGTGAACAGTGCCAAAATGAAGATTCGAACACTGGGTCATGCATGAACAATGCTCGAAATCACTGTAGCAAGCTAGAAATGCTCCGAAATGGGTTTTGATGTTTGAAAAACAGCAAGTATCAGCTCCTAAATGGTGGATTAGAGAGTTTTGAGGGTCGAAATCGAAGTTTTAAGGGTTGGGTTGAGCAGATCTGGAGATTTGAAATGAAATGGTGTCTCTGGCGAGGTTTTCCGGCGGCGTTTTAGGGTTCCGGCGAGATTTCCGGTGAGATGAACGGTGAGGATCGAACCTAGAAGCTCTGATACCAAATGATGCAAACCCATTTAACCATAGATTAACTTAGAGAGAGAAACTCCTAAATGGGATACAAAAGAGACTAGCTCTTGATAATATTTGTTCAAAATGATAAAAAGTTGTCAAAATAAAGGACTCCAACACCTATATATAGACTCAATACAAAAAGACATAAATGCCCTTACTACATACTACATCGGGTTGCACTTTCCAATGGGAGCCGCCATGACAGATGTTTTCTTGTGTTTTATGTTTTGGTATGGCCACAAATGTGTTAACTGTTAGGTGTGGTGCTCGGAGCACTCAGAAAGAGGTAACACCTGTGGGAAGATTCTCGGCATGAGGCGCGCCAACTGGCAGCAGTGACGGACTGTGGGGTGCAAAACTGCAGTTGGTTGCATTTGCGTTTAGTAACTTGTGCAGCATTCGACTGAGGTGACTTGTTGGAGCTCCGAGTTGACCAGTTGAGACGGCGTGGTAGTGCTAATGCCTGTTTACTTGGATAGTCGAGTTTCCTTCGAAAATTTTTAGACATCTGTTGCAATTGTTCTTCTACGTCGGGCTAAGAAGACTACTCTTTCTGGCTGGTTTTTATTGAGATGCGGCTATTCTTTGCTACCCAAAGGTGTTGGACATCTGGAGCTCCTAAGGGCTCGCAACTCCGTGAGAGTACCACACTATGCTATTGGACTAAGAAGCATAGATACGAAAAGAGACATGGATACGATGACACGGGGATGAATTCTCGAGAAGTCTTTCTAAAAAGGTTCTTTGCGTATTAAGTGAATTTATATATGATTAGTCTTTGACTTTGCTTATCATATTGATGTCAAATTCCGAGATTTTTATCAATCACGTAGCAAGTGCCTAAGAAGTGTGCAAAACGAGTGTTAGACACGTTGCAAAAAGAGTGGTGTCCGAATTGAGATTTTATTTTCTGCTTATGGACACAAAAAAGAGAGTATCAAACACATCGATGAGAGTGTCTGAGGGGTGTAGGTGTCTGATATGTGTCGAATACGGACACGTCACCTTCTTGTAAGTGTTCATGCTTCTTATATTGGACTATATGTTGGAAAAGGTACTTAAATCCTAGTTACATCCTAGGCCAAGAACATCAAGCCACCCTATTATCCCGAAAGCTTACTGAGTTTGGTGACAAGTGTTTTGCATATTACCATCTTGCCCACAGTTTGACTATGAGACAACCTATCCACGGTTCTTTGATCTTCCTCAGAAGCATGAGAAGTAGTATAACCTTAGGAACGCCTTTGAACTCCTCTGGATCTGCTTCGGGTTGCATAGTTTTGTTAGATACCTCCTTTACATATCCCCGACTATCTGTATTTAAATTCTATACCAATGTGTTAACATCTCTGTGAATGTGCTAGGTGCGTTGAGAATCATTTGAGGCTTATGTTTTATTATATTATTAACCACTAGAGGGGACCTTTATTATTTATACCTTCAACACGCCCCCTCACGTGTAGTCAGGCTCTCCTTCATAAGCGGGCTAAACACGTGTAAATATTTTAACATTAGATAGGCGGTGAGGTTCGAATACATGATCTGTTGCTTGCTCTTATACCATATTAGATTGTTAACCACCAACTCATCTAAAAGCTTAAGCTGTTAGAGAGAAGGGCAACTTTATTATTTATACCTTCAACACGTTTGATGGTATTGAAGAACACTGATTGTGCTCTGATCTTAGTTTTCATACTTCAATGTTTTCAAACAATCAGAGTTGAATTCCTAATATTATCAACAATTTTTTGTTCTAAATGGTTCTGAAGACATTTAACTTATTTTATTTAGTCTTCACTTTAATGATGTGTCTGTTTCGGTCTTGACTGATTTATGGTTTCGGAGTACTGTATATGCTTTGTTTTACTGAATGCTTTGACAAGTACTTAAAGACTAGAGGGATTCGGAGTCATTTTCTCTACCATATATGCTTTGACCAATATTTTGGAATAATCATATATGCACTTATTTGCTCCTTAACTAGTGCTTATTTTGCTTGTCACATGTTATATGTGTAGTGCTTTGTCTCGTGGATTAAGATGGGGCTGTTCTGAATCACCCAAAAGGGAATAAGAATATAACTTATTCCATACTCACAATTTTCACAACTAAGTTTGCACTGCTCTTCTGTGATCATGAGCAATACAGAAGTCTGGATGTGAATTTATTATCTAAAAATAGGGAATAAAGATATAAACATTCTTTTCTTCTAGGAGGTGTAATTGGATCATTAGGAAACTTAGTCGTTATGAAGTGCATTGTAGATCGAAAAGAAACACAATGAAGAGAAAATGAAGCCTAATTGAAAGCTCTATTGTTCTAATAGTATCATGAGGATTGTGGTAATCCATTTATTGCGCTAAATGTATGGTCTTTGCAACTTCTGTTTTGAAGGAAAAGACTTCATCACTTGGAGTCTGGAATTTTAGCTGACCACCAGCTTCAAGTACAACTACAAGAACAACATTTGAAAGGGTAGGTTCAATGTTTTTTCCAAGTATATATGGTTTTTAGTAATTTGAATTGATGAATTTTACCAGGAGAAATGCATTTCCGATTAACTAATTAGTTTAATCACAAAATAAAAGAATGTGGGTTATGTGGACATCTAACTCTACTTTGTTCATTTGGATCCGTGATCTAAATAGTAGTCCTTGTGAGTTCTCAATTGTACCAGTAAATAAATGGCTTGAGAGATCTGTACATGTTAGTAAGTGAAGAGTTTATCTCTTCCTCTCTCTCACAAGTCACACCCCTACATTTGTGCATGCATATTCTATTTTTGTACTAGGA
The DNA here is from genome assembly GCA_025413875.1 of Rhododendron molle. Lineage (NCBI taxonomy): Eukaryota > Viridiplantae > Streptophyta > Magnoliopsida > Ericales > Ericaceae > Rhododendron > Rhododendron molle. The sequence continues at coordinate 14,641,734 of CM046395.1, read as the reverse complement.
CCTAATTATTTACCAATTGGTGCAACCTGGAATTCAATAAAGACTACAAAGCTGCAGTTAAATACATAGAATACAAAGGATAGAGAGGAAAAGAAGAAACGGGAGAAAACTTAAGAGTTAACTAGGGGGCCTTGAAATCACAAGGATATCATAGAGAGATAGAAAGGAGGGGGGAAACCCTAGCACCTCTAGGTGGCCTTGAATCTCACAAGGAGAGTAAGAGGAGGGAGAAGGGGAACGGAACCATGGAGCTATAGCCGCTAAAAGAATGATTTGTTGGAGAACAACCTTGAACCCTATAGCCCCAAGATGCTTGTCCTTAGCTTTCAATCTAAGTCGTTTGTGGGTTCATTTGTCAACAACTGTGGTGGACCATTTGTACTTAGCCATCTATGATTGAGGCTTCTTCAGCTTAGAAGGTTAAAGTCATGATTCTTTTGACCGTTTATGTTATGCAACTTTTACGGATAGAAGTTTTTGATTGAAAGTATCTACACCCCTTGTGGAGTTCTAGTAACTGGAGTCAGCCTCTCGACAAATAGTGGAGTAAGGTTTCCAACTTGCTTCTCTTTTTTCTGTTAGAGTATTTTTAAAGGTTGTAGATTGATGTATATGTTTCCGTAGTGACTGATGATCTATAAGCCTCAAGCTGTGGAGATCTTTGTTTTATAGTCTTTTTGTGGCGCCCTACATAGTCTTTCTTTTGTGTGCTTTTCTTCTTGCATATTTAGACGTACATCAGTGGTAACAATTCGTTTACCTTTATTCCAGGGAAAGTCAGCTGACTATAACAGACATTGCACGCGAAGCTTTCCTTTACGGTGTAAGTGTAAAATTGAGAGACGTTGAAATTTTGGGTTATATTTCTCATCACATAAACTGAATACAACGTAAGTATTTATACAACACATTAGACTAATTATACTATGGTCCTAGAGAATGAACTAGTTACATAATAGAACAACTAATAAACTAATTACAAATAAACCCATAATAATCTAACACTCCCCCTCAAGTTGGCGCGAAGATAGCAATCAAGCCCAACTTGAACACAATGGGGTGGAAACTCTTGCGACCAAGTCCTTTTGTGAATATATCAGCTAATTGATCTTCGGATCTCACAAAAGGCATGCATATCAACCCCTTGCTTAGCTTCTCCTTGATAAAGTGTCTGTCAATCTCTATGTGTTTCGTTCTGTCATGTTGAACAGGATTATGAGCAATGTTTATGGCCGATTTGTTGTCATAATAGAGTTTCATAGGACCATTATCAGAAATTCCCAAATCACGTAGCACCATTTGGAGCCATAAGAGCTCACAAACTCCATGCACCATAGCTCTATACTCAGCTTCTGCACTAGACCTGGCAACCACAGATTGCTTCTTACTTCGCCAAGTTATCAAATTCCCCCCAAGGAAAGAACAGTAGCCAGAAGTAGAACGTCTATCATCCACAGAACCAGCCCAGTCGGCATCAGTAAATGCCTCCAACCGTAAGTGACCATGATTAGAAAACACCCTGAGCAGATCTTGAGATACCTCGAAGATACGGGATGGCTGCATCGGATGTGAAATCGAGGATCATGCATAAATTGGCTAACAACACCTACTATTGCATAAGTAACATCCGGTCGGGTGTGTGCTAAGTATATCAATCGACCCACAAGTCGCTGATATCTCTCCTTATCAGTGCGCTCCCCCACATCTCCACTAAGATGATGATTCGCTTCAATAGGAGAATCTGCAGGTCTACAGCCCAACATACTTGTTTCTTCCAAAAGATCAAGTATATATTTTCGTTGAGAGATAAAAATACCTTTATCAGACCTTGCCACTTCCATTCCAAGAAAATATCTTAGTGGTCCCAAATCCTTAATCTCAAATTCTTGAGCGAGACTGGACTTGAGATTAACAAACTCATCCACATCATTGCCTGTCATTATCATATCATCAACATAAACAATAAGGACGGCGATCTTACCAGCACCTCCTTTGATGAACATAGTATGATCTGCATGGCTCTGTTTGTAACTAAATTTCAACATAGCCTTTGAAAATCTGTCAAACCACGCTCGAGGTGATTGCTTCAACCCATAAAGAGCCTTTTTCAATCTACACACCTTTCCCTCAGTCTCTGAGGAAGAAAACCCCGGTGGTATATCCATATACACCTCCTCCTCTAACTCACTATGAAGAAATGCATTTTTTACATCAAACTGGTGAAGATGCCAATTCAGATTGGCAGCATACGAAATCAAAGCCCGCACAGTGTTCATCTTCGCTACTGGAGCAAACGTCTCCTCGTAGTCAATGCCATAAGTTTGAGTAAAACACTTGGCTACAAGTCTTGCCTTGTACCTCTCAACTGTACCGTCAGCATTCTGCTTAACAGTGAAAATCCACTTACATCCCACTGATCTCTTTCCTCTTGGAAGTGATACCAACTCCCAAGTGCCATTCTTTTTCAAGGCTGTCATCTCCTCTACCATAGCTCTTTTCCACTCATATATCATGAATGCATCCTGCTAATTCTGTGGAATAGATATAGAAGAAAGAGACGAAACAAATGCATGGTATGAAGGAGATAAACGATCATAAGAGACATATTGAGAAATGGGATGTTGAGTACATGACCTAACACCTTTTCGAAGAGCAACCGGAAGATTATCAGAATCAATAATAGGAGGTTCAATGGGAGAAGATTCATTACCAGATGAGTCAACTGAGGAGTTCGGAACTGAAGCAGGGGATGGTGATTGGCAAGGTGGCAGTACACATGAAGGTTGGCCTTTCTTTCCTTTCTTTTGATACGTTGCCAAGGTAGTAGGCCATTCACTGGGTCTGATACGCCTATCCACATCCACTCATCCACCAATATCCTGTATTGCACTATCAACAAATACTGGTTCCACTCCAGACTTCTCTTTCTCCCCCGCACTATCAACAGATACTGGTTCCACTCCAGACTTCTCTTTTTCCCCCTCTCTATAAAAAGGAAGTGACCATGACCCTTGAGTCAGAGATGTAAACAATTCTTCCTCCCTCATCTCTTCCTGACTAACATACTGCTCCCCCTGAAGAGATGGAGTGGAGGGAGAGTAAAAAAACTCGGTTTCCCAAAAAGTGACATCCATAGAGACAAAAAACTTCCTAGAGTGAGGATCATAGCATTTATAACCCTTCTGGGTAGGAGAATACCCAACAAAAATACACTTATGAGCTTTATGACCCAACTTGCCTCCAGTAGGGTGAGAAGCATGAACAAAACACACACAACCAAAAACTCTCGGAGGAAGAGTCAGGACACAAGAACTGTTAGGAAGACACTCAATAGGAATCTTGAAGTGGAGAACACTAGATGGCATACGGTTAATAAGATAAGTTGCAGTCAAAATCGCTTCTCCCCATAAATATTTGGGAACATTCATAGTGAACAAAAGAGAGCGAGCAACTTCAGCAAGATGACGATTTTTGCGTTCAGCAACTCCATTTTGTTGTGGAGAGTCAACACAAGTCGTCTGAAAAAGAATACCATTGTCATCCAAAAAAGCCCTAAAATTCCTATCGATATACTCAGTGCCATTGTCACTACGGAGAATTTTGATATTCGTGTCAAATTGAGTGCGCACCATCGCATGAAAAGATTTAAAACAAGAAAATACTTCACTTTTTGACTTAAGTAAATACACCCAAGTCACACGAGAATAACAATCAATAAAAGTGACAAACCACCGAAAACCTTTAAGAGAGGTAACAGGAGAAGGACCCCAAACATCTGAATGAATAACCATAAAAGGGGAGTCACTCCGTTGATTAATAGGTGCATAAAATGAACGTTTATGTTTTCCAAGCTCACAGGCTTCACAAAAAAACTGACTCCTAGAACAATGCTTAACTAAAGTAGGAAAAAGTTTTTCTAAAATCCCAAAAGAAGGATGACCCAATCTACGGTGCCACTGATGTAATATAGAGAGAGTTGAACTCGTATCTGCTTGTAGAGCAAGACCATATGACAGGGGTGGACGAGGTGCAGACTCCAAAAAATAAATGCCACCATGTGCTTTACAAGCAGATACGAGTCCAGTTCCTGAAAAACACAATGAGTAGGAAAAAAAGTCACTAAACAATTTGCAGAACGAGTAAGACTACTAACGGACAAAAGGTTAGTGGCAAAATTTGGAATATGGAGAACTGAAGATAGAGAAATGAGGAGAAAAGAGAGGGAAATAGAGGGAGAATAGCAGAGAATGATCCATCTGCTATTCTGACCTATCCTTACCGGAACAAGTAGAGTAAGAATCAAATACAGAAGAACAACCTGTAATTAGGGTCGTTACAGAATCTATAATCCAAGGAATAGTAGAAGAGACAGTAAATGCGAGCCGGAATACCTGTGTGGGCAAAATAGGATGACGTGGAACCTGTTGTGGAGGTAGAGCTATAGTAGATGGAGAATGGCACCAGAGCCATAAGGCACGAGGCTTGCATGTCCCCACGAGAAAATCCTTAACATAATCGGGCGCGACCTCGGTATTGAACCCAGAGTCGGGAATAGCAGAATGTGGACTCTGGAAACATGAGCCTGGGCTTGAGAATGCATGAAACCACGACCCACGACCACTGGCCCACCCCTACGCTGAGAAGGCGACCATGTAACTTCAATGAAATCCTTGGTATGGCGGTGTTGTGGCAATGATCACACCGGAGTGACTCACGATCAATAGTCCCTGCTAGCAGGGCGTGACTTACCACTGCAATGGAACAAATGACACTAGAACCAAATTGACCACGAGGAATGGCAACCAGCGAGCGATCAGTAGGAGTATGCACCATCTCCTCCTACTCTCCTCTTGCTGAACAATGGCATAGGCCTCTCCTAAAGACGGAAACGGAACACGACCCAACACCTGCACCCGAATTGGATCATATTCCCCATCAAGGCCAGCAAGAAAATCATAAACACGCTCTTTCTCTATCCTTTTTAACCAATTAGCAGCATCCACCGCACAAACAGCCTGGCATCACAACCATAATTGACTTTTACTATTCACAAGATGTGACTTGACTTTCCTCTTCCATAACTTGTCACGACCTAGATTTTCAACATAAAGTAAATAGTACATTTTAATAAAAGAACCACACTTGCCATACATGTTACCCAGATGAGTTTCCCGCTTGTTTAAATTACAAACAAGTTCTCAATTCAAAAGAATATACAGATTTGGCACCACGGCCCAAATTAACTTAAGTACGGTTACAACCCATGCAGAGCGTTACAAACTTCCTTGTCAAAGAAATTCATGATTTACTTAGTTACAAAACCATCTTGATCAAAGGCTAAACTATTACAAGATGAAATAGTAACTAAAAGTGATAAGCTTTCAAAAGTCGTCCACAGTCCAAGCATGCAATACATGATGCTACTGTCCAGCATTAGTACCTGAAAAGAAGGATTTTGTTGAGCTACAATAGCCCAGTAGGAAAATCTTTACCCAAGTTATATGCATACATGATGATTGATGCAGTGGAGGGAAAGGTAAGGAAACAAGCGCGTTGCTTAATGATCAATCGATTCGTAAAAAAAATAAAAAAACAAAAATAAACTTCTATTCCGATTTTACACACAAGTCACATAACTCAGCAATCTCGAATATCCTAACTCAACTTGCTACCTCAAACTTCCCCTATCGGTATTTCCACCCCTTGCGTTACCGTCCAACACCACATGGATTGCCGTGTTACCACCCCTTGCGTCACGGTGATCCCTACTACCCCCGGGTTATCGTATTTCCACCCCTTGCGTTATGAAACCCCACTAAGTCTCCGTATTTCCACCCCTTGCGCTACGGGACTCCCTAAGCCAACTTCCGGCCCAAACGACTAGTTTCTATTTATCATACATCCACGCATTTTAGTGCTAAACTCGTTGATTTTGTGCGAAGGTGTCGTGTTTATAAGTTTCAGGCAAACCACAAGAAAAAGATTTGTTTTGACGCCGTGGATTAATTCTAAGGGTAGCCGTACCTCGAGGCCACATGGCACCCGGCCACCGAGTCCCAAGAATGATGGAAAGTGGTATTGGAAGGTGTGCTAGACATCGGAAGGCCAAGGAACAAGAATGGAATGAAGAAACAAAGAAAGATCAAAATTGTCCAGGTGGTACCCGTACTGGAAAATCTCAGTACCCGTACCCAGGGATCAGTACTGGTGCAAAAAGGCTCCAATCCGGACTGGTACCCGTACTGGAAAATCTCAGTACCCATACCCAGGGATCAGTACTGGTGCAAAAAGGCTCCAATCCGGGCTGGTACCCGTACTGCAAAAATGCAGTACCCGTACCAATTGGGAATTTTCTGCAGAATTTCAGCATACGAACCACAACCAAATCCAGCCATCAACAGCCCAAATTCCACATCAAAACAACAAGTAAACATATAAAAAAAGTCAAGAAGTTCCTACCTCGCAACAATGGTCGATATTTACGCGTTATTGGACGAGCCCTAGCCTTACGAACCTCGAAACTCCGATTCGAACTCAACCCAAAGGTTTCCAAGCTTAGGAACACGAATGGAAGGCTTGATTGAGGATGTTTCTTGAAGATTTTGGGTTGTGTGGTAGAGTTTTGAGTGAAAGAAGATGAGAGAGAGAGAGAGAGATCGGTGGAGAGAGAAAAAAGAACGGCGTGAGAGGGAGAGAAATTTGGAGATGCTTTTATCTCCTACAAACACATCCACCATATATATATATATATCACCTCAAAGACAAATCACACATTTACTCCTTCAAACGTCAATTCATTCATTTAAGTCCTCAATTCAAATATGCACCAATTAATCCAAAATTTCTCAATTAGGCATTTAATAAGTATTTCAAAAATTAAAATTATTCGGGTCTCTACATGTACGAAGTCTTTTCCTCAACTCAAAACACTGTGCATCATTACCTTGTTGCGAATAGGTTTGAGCTGCAGTAGTCCAAATCTGATATGGAGTATCAAGGAGCAGGAAAGTATGGCGAATATCAGCTCTCATGGAGTTAAACAACCAGGTCATGACCAACGATTTCTGAGATTTAAACTTCTTTAGTTCAACTGCTTCAACAGGTGGAGTAACAGGGCCCTCAATGAACTCTGACATCCCTTTGGCCTCAATAGCCAACGTAAAAGTACGAGACCAAATCAAATAGTTTGTACCATCCAACTTAATGTGGCAAATATCCAGAGAATAGTTATCCATCATTCCTACACGACTCAATTCTTTCTTTGTACTAGTGGAAACCTTTTTCGACTCCTCCGACATCTCAACAAAAAAAAACAGTAAAGAGCTACAAAAAACTCTTAAGTAATCTCAGCCTTTTAATAAACTCCAAAAAGGTCACAAGTACGCAGTGCTATACAATTTCTCAGTGGTGTACCTTTTCCTTTTTTTCAATACCAGACACCTGGGTCACCAGGTGTCTCCCGTATATGCCTTTTCCTATACCCACCACAGATACCATTAGCTCAGTAGAAAAACATAGAACCCGCAACGTCTGTACGAGGAACTCAGTCACGTATAACCAGAAAACAAAGAGTACGAGATTACCCAGAAAACAAACGTGGTCGCAAAGAGTATACGAGATGACCTAGTGCTTGAACGTGGTCGTATCAGGTCGGATAGGAGTCACCGGCGAGATTCAGAACTGTACGTGATACTACAAAGGTCGTCGAGCAAGATCCAGCCACTGTCGGTCGTCAGTGGAAGCAGATACAGGACTGGGCAGAGGTCGACGGCAGTAAAAAAAAAAAAAAAACTCAAAGGCTCGTCAGAACCTAGGAGGCTTCATCGGCAGTGAGAAGATCAGTTGGAGGGCCAACGAGGGTCATTGGAGGTTGGGTGTCGGTCGTGGAAGGCTGACGAAGATCGACGGTCATGGGTCTTCAATTCCAGCATCGGAAAAATATGCCGATGACTGAAAACACGGAGCCCTAGGTATCGTAGAGCTTTGATACCATGTGAAATTGAGAGACGTTGAAATTTTGGGTTATATTTCTCATCACATAAACTGAATACAATGTAAGTATTTATACAACACATTAGACTAATTATACTATGGTCCTAGAGAATGAACTAGTTACATAATAGAACAACTAATAAACTAATTACAAATAAACCCATAATAATCTAACAGTAAGTTTATAATTCAAACATCTAGTCTTCTCTTTTGATTTTTTTGTTTATTAAAGATGTTTTGAGTAGGATTTGTGTGAATCCTGAAGAGCTTGGTCAATGAATTGGACTAAATCAAGTTAGGTAATTCCTAGAACAGGTTATTGAGGGGAGTTGCGCAATTGGGGCAATACAAAACAAAACGCTTGGTTTCCTTCTCCTTTATCACATTCTACTTATGAAACATTATGTATACTAACACTGCCAAGAGGTTTAGATTGTTTGGTTTGGATAGCTTTCCCTACCATGTACATTTTATTTCAGCATGTATGAAAAATCATAAGTAGAAGCTTGGATGGACCTGTCTTATTGGTTAGAAGTGGGTTTAGTATGCATTTGATATTGGTTGACCGTTGACTTGTTATTGAGTGTTGGGATGTGGTCTACCCCTAACGCATGATGTTTGGATAACCATAATGCTCCTGCTTTGACTTAAATTTTATGTGATACTTAAGTATGTCATTTTTATGCTCATCTAATATGCAGTCGTATAATGTATATCAAGCTACACCATGACCATGTTACGTTACCAGTAGTCCCAAAAGAATAGGTTGTTAGGAAATCGGCCAAACAGTGTACGTCAAGCTATTCAATACCATCCCTCATGTGCAACCCTGTCTTGCATATGTAGATGCAAGTATCCATAAATGGAGCAAAACAAAATGTTTATTGACAATGCATGAACAGACTTCTTGCAATGTCTTGTTTATATTTTTCAGAATCTTAGCAATGCATGAACAGACTTCTTGATGTTTATTGACATGCGTTGGATGAGTTTCATACAGAAATTATAATCATTTGCTGCACTTTGATAGATACAATGATAATCCAAAAAAGGTTGTGCAGAATCTCTTCTGAAACTCTAGAAGTTTGACCATTGGTGTCCCATGTGGGGATGACTAGGAAGCAAGGTTTTAAATTTGTAATAGTTCTCATTTTTTTCCTTCTTATATACTCCCTTTGTTTCAAAATAATAGTCCATTACGATAACTCGCACCATTTTTTGGATTACAAAATAAAGCACTTCCATGCAAGTTTTTTAAATTTGTTCGTACCAATTTCTGCTAGTTCTTTAAATTATGCCAAAAAAAATTCAAAAACTATGCACAAAAGCTTAGTCACACAATCTTTTAAAATGCCCCGCGCTCTCGATCTCAATCCTTGCACTACGCTTGTGCTCCCAATCCTTGTTCCTGCGAATTTAGTCGGTTAAGATGTGTTTCAAGGACGCATTCATGCTCGCGCTCCCACATCGCTCATGCACATGAATTATGTGACTCATCGCAGAAGTACAATTTTTTTTTTTGATCTGTAAAATGGGATGGCATTTGTAATGGACTATTACTATGGAACAGAGGGAGTACCGTCAAGAGATTATATTATCTTGGTTGAATTCGGACTCTTTGATATGAAGGAAATTATTAAGGTTAGTTACACATACGCGTATATGTTAACAATCTGTTATTATGAGTACATGAAAAGGGTCTCTTTTATTATAAAATTTATGGTATTTCGATTGTAATGGATAATCTATTTACCTTCAAATTATCAATTACTTGCTGACTACTACATTTCAAATGGCAATACTCCATCTTAAAGTAAGTTGATCTGGTCAACTCAAAATGGAATAAATTTAGCTGCTGAACAAACCTAAGGGATTGTCTCTCCCATTTAATAATGTTGACTTTATCTTTACCTTATTGTTGCAGCATTTTATGGAAGAACATGCTGTGTGTGAGCTGATGTGTGAATTTACATGAGCTGGAGATGTGCGATTGGTTGATGTAATTTAGTGGGGGGAAGGAAGAAGCGGGAGGACAGAAGAGACAAAGGCAGCGTGTCCCTTGTCTTTCCGTGTGAGTTAGTAGGTAGCTTTCCCTAGACGGATCAGTGCTCACCACTCTCTCTCTAGAAAAAAGCTGTCTCGGTCAAATCAGAGGAATGTTTGGGGTATTCATAGGGCACCTCAGGCCCAGGACGACACCCAGTAAAATCCCAACATGTGTCCCTTTTGTTCCTCTAAGTCGCAGGGGTGACATCACTGCACGCGGGCTAACCCCGCAGGAGCGCCCCTCCTGCGACGAGACACCAAGCCACGAAATTCCCCTCAATTCTCGTAGGGGTAGTATCGCGATCCTACAACGATCGTTTCGTCTTGAGGTTCCCCTGGCCCTGCCTTGTGGCCAAGGTAAGACTCTTGACGCTCTAATGTGATCTCTTTTATTATCTCGGGCCCTCGCCTCACGACTCGCCCGACCCCCACCACAATGGCTCTCGTGGGTTACTCTACCCATGAAAGTTTGCCCATCCTGCGACTCCTATCGCGTGGGGTCCTTTGCCATGCTTCAAATCGCTCAGGTCCCTTCCACATGTCTCTTCGTGATTGACCAATCAACGGTATTCTCTAAGTCAAAGGTCAAAAGTCACCTTCTTGCCTCGCGGGTCCCCTGGCCACGTGTTTGTTCACGGTTGGCTAGTCAAAAAGTCTCCTCAGGTCAACGACGTATATTTTGACCAACCCTACAGATACTAAACATCATCTGAAAGACGTTCTTGTGTGCCAGGTAACTCTTCGGATAACTTTCTTTGTTGAGATTTTTTTATTGCTTTTTCTTGATTAATTCTGGTTTTTTCCCCCTTTGCAGCCATTTCATTTGGAGCTAAATTTCTTCAATAGAGAGAATCAAGTTCTTCAACATCCCGGGAGGGCATTTTACTTGGATGGTGCAAACCTTGTGGCATATATAATCTCTGCTATGGATTAGATAATAGCTACAAGGAGCTTTACTCCTCAGCGTCTTTTCTTCTTAGTTATTTTCAGAACTGTTCTTTGCTAAGCAGTAGGTATGAATTTGCATCCAAGACATCCGTTTTCTGTTTTCAGATTCATGGAAATGTGGAATTCCTATCCAAACACTTGCTTTACAGCAATAAGCAGCACCTATATGTTGTTGTTTATGAGTTCAGTGGTGCTACAAACGAAGTAGTTCTCTATTGGGAAAATACTGATGCTCAGTCAGCGGATAGTAAAGAAAGCACAATCAAGGGTTTGTTCTGTCAATTAAAACATCACTTTTTTGCTGGCATACTTCTGCATAATGCTTATTAGGACGAAATAGTGAATCATCCATTTTGTTGACTCGTCCAGGTCGAGCTGCTGCATTTATTGGTCCTAACGAAAATCATTTCGTAATTCTTGATGCGGACAAGACTGGGCTTGATTTATATGTTCTTCCTGGAGGGGGCTTCACAAGAGGTTGGTAAGAAGAATGTCTTAGATGAACAAAGCCAGGCTGCAGATGTTAATGTTGGTGCAGTGAAGGGACCACTGCAGTTTCTTTTCGAAACGGAAGTTGATCGTATCTTTTCAACCCCCATTGGTGCTTGGTGAAAAAGATTCTTTGATTTGATGATACTTAATGCTATATATTGAATATTAACAAAATTTTGATCGTAGTCTTCTTTATATTAGAATCAACTATGCTGTTTGCTTCTTCTCATGGGGACCAGATTGGCTTGGCTTAAGCTTGTTCAGGGTTACCGCCTATCAGAATATGGCTTAAGCTTGTTCAGGGTTATTGCCTATCAGAATATGGCTTAAGCTTGTTCAGGGTTACCGCCTATCAAATTCTAATGGTCATTATATATCCACAAAGGGTGAGGGGAGAAAGGCAATCAAGTTGAAAGTAAATGAGTTTGTCCTCCAGGTAATTAGTTCAACCCCTTTGGACAATGTTTACAACTCATTTTTGACCAATTGAATAACTGACAGTGACAAAGTTGTGGGGACTAGGACTTGATTCAACATAGACATCCAATCCTTATACTCCAATGGCTACAAGTACTGTAGCAACCATTTCTTTTCTTTATTTCATATATTTTCGTTTTCTTTTTATATATTTGTCATTTTGTGGCTCAAGAAGGATTCTGTGCACAAACCTCCAAATCATTCTTTCATTTAGCAGAAGTTGTGTCAAATATGGTCTAAGAATATCTCAATGGGTTTGTAATAGGGATGCAAGCATCTGCCTTCCCTTTCAGTAAATAACTAGAGTACGTGCACACACATCACACGATGTGTGAAATTTTTTGTTGAGACTCAATGATATTTGTCAATGGTCTTTACTCTTTCCCAAAAGAATCCTAAAGTAGTACTCCATCCGTCCCTTTTTAAATGTCCTGCTTCGTAACTCCAACTTATTAAAAAGACATCATCATTACACCTTTCACATCAACTTTTTCCTCCACTTTCCCTACTTACCCATCATCATTACACTTTTACTCACTAACTTTTCAAAAAGGAATATACTTTTAGGGACAAAATAGACAATGTACCAACTTTTACCCACTAACTTTACAAAATGAACACTTATTAAGGGACAGCCCAAAATGGAATACTGGACTTCTAATAAGGGACGGAGGGAGTAGTATTTAAAAAAAGGGCATATGCCTCCATGCATTATGATGCTATAATTTTTGATATATAATACTATATCTAAACCCCATTGCCTACAACAATTCTGAACTGTTTGACAAATGATGCTATAAATATAAAACTCGAAGTATAACAATGTTAGTAACACAAAAGATTGTTAAGAGACTGTCACGCCCTCGATTTTCAAGATAAATAATAATAATATTGATAGTTAAAATCCTCACCGAAGTTACAATTAATAGCCCAAAAGGTAGTTCAATCTCCAAATTTACAAACTTGTCCAATAAATTACAGAGTTCCAAAAGATAAAATACAATACAATGTTGTTTGGTTTACAAAGATAGACAAGTACTTCCGAAAATAGCTTTAAACAACGATATCAACATGCACTCCAAGCATTCCATGACAATGACCTGCAATGAACTTGAAAATGATAGGTTGAGCTACACTAGCCCAGTAGAGAAATCTATACGCAAGTTATAAGAAAACACAATGAGATATGCATCCAAAATGAGTGAACTACGACAGATATGCCCAAGGTACGTACGACAATCAACAAACAACTCACTAAGAACGAGAGATTCTAGACACCCTATATGAAGGATCTATCAACTCATTGCCAAGCCTAAACCATTATCATTCTCGCATCAATCCTAACAAACCAATAAGAGGTTTTTCAACCATATACCATATCTCATATTAATCCACAATCTTTCTCATTTTCTAAATCATCACCAAAATCTCATTTCTCATTTCTTTATCACTCGTCATCAAAATCCATTTCATTCATCATCTTAATCCTTCTTCAAAAATTCCTTTATTTTCAAATAGATGTAATGTAAAGAAATACATGACCTTTAATGGTCAAACTCCGTTGATTCGAGCTTGAACAGTCGGAATCCGTTGATTTGTGCCCAAATACTGGAACTGTTGATTCGCTCAGGAATACCGGAGGATTTTCAATAAAAACCCTTTTTCCAAAGCCTAATTTCTCTCTTTTCAAAACCTTTAATAAAATCAATCGTTTATCTCTTTCTTTAATGGTCACAATCTCAAGTAGTAAACAATCCAGACAACGACATAAGCTTCTAAAGTCAACCATAATTCCCTTCATCATGCAAGACATTCACCTGTATTACCACATCTTGCGTTATAGTGAATTCTCTCCACCTGGGTTTCCGCATTACCACACCTTGCGTTGCGGGCCCTCTAGAGTCCTCGCATTACCACACCTTGCGTTGCGGGACCCTCCATTCGAATTCTCAATTTAATCATGCACACAAAACATCATTCAATATATAAGCGGATAACATTTTCCAAATTCACTATGTAATACAACTCGTAAGCATGTCACATCGTACATTGATAAATACCCTAAGATCACTTATTCCTCTAAGTATATCATGACGCCCTTCGTTGTGTACCGAACCCGCAAAATAACTCTACGACGCACCACCCACTAGGTTTTGTACTAGAATCTTATAGAATGATCGGTAAAGGAGTCTAGAAGGATCAACAAGACGAATCATGAGAACACGAACTTCTACGATACCTTTCGGATCACTAGGCAAGCTCATATCTACCTATTATACTCATCTCAAAGCCCCACATAGCCTACCGTACTCTTAAACAACCTTACGACACATATTCCATTTATAATGACACTAAGATTGTGTTCAACGAGTATCGAAGGGATTGGAACGATTAACGAATCATTGGAACCCGAGAAATCAAAATTAGAGATGATTAGAATGTGTTTGGGGAGTGTTAGGGGTCAACACAATCGACGAACGGTCAACGAGGTTCAAAACAGTTTTCTGAGTCATTGGTAACAATACCTCAAAAAGTAGGTATCGATACCAAACCACTCCAGGGAGCAATCAGAGATCAAGGTATCGGTACCTCGAAAAGGTGGTATCGGTACCTCAAAAAGGTGGTATCGCTACCACTGCATTACAGCAGGCGATTTTGCAGAAAACGAAGAATGAGCACAAAGTCAAAATCCAACAAAATAAGGCACGATTTAGACACATAATCATCACATAAACTCATAACAAGAGTAAGAAATCCTTACCTCAAGTCAAGAATCGAAACCCACGCGATTTGAGCAAGCCCTAGCTCTCCAAACTTCGAAATCAACCGAATACTCCTCCTTCGAGCGAAACCCACAAAATTCAAGCTCAAGACTACGATTGAGGGGTGGAATGGAGGTAGATTTGTATGGGTTTTGGTGGATTTTTGAGTGAGAGAGGGAGAGAGAATGAGATGGAGAATTTTGTTCCCCTACACATACACCCACTCTTATATACTAGCACCCACACAAATCACACTTGCACTCCCTCAAATAACAATCCTAACACATTAACCCCAAATCAAATAAACTCAATATATTTCACATTTTCCTCAATTTCTAACATTTATAAAACTTTTAAATAATATCGAAAAATACGGGTCCTTACATAAACCACTTTACCAATGTGGATGCTTTCCATCTGTCCCAAAGATCAAACATTGCAAATTGAAAACAACAAATTCAACAACCACACACATAGATTTTGTATATAGAATTGGGGAAAAAATGTCATTGCCTGTATAACAACTACACTGAAGACAAAACAAAACTAAAACAATTGCTATGCGAGCCTTTTCTGTGATTCCTAAGAAAGCATCAAAGGTAGTGTCTTGTGTGGGCTAATTCTTCTTCACTTCTTTTTTGTTGTGCGCTTTGTGTGGGTGGTCGTGGAAGAGATTATCGAGTACATGAAGAAATGAGGAAGATAACTGGAATAACTGTATTCCGTTGTTAATCGTGGGTAGTCTATTCGTAGAGGAGCAGTTATAAATTGTTTTACTTTCTTACCCTTCCAATTAAAAGACATTAAAACTCAGTTAAATGGTAAAAACATGCATTAGTAAGGGATAATTTGGTAAGAGCAAAAATCTATACAGCCTCAACAAAGGTGGACACTAAAAGGTTCTCTCCCTTTATATGTAAGGATTAATGTATTTGTCGCTAAATTGCTGGAAGACCTGTGTTTATGATGTTTCTGGTGTGCTTTTTGAGTTGATGCATTGCTGTTAGTTGTACTTGAGTAGTTGGATCTTGTTAGGAGTTCTTTTTTTTTTGGTTGCAAACTATGGTACAACATATTTCACGGAAAGTAAAAAGAAAAGATTGAGCTCTGATCTTTGTGGATTTACTCTTGCTTGTCATTTCTCTCTCCCTCTATTGTATGATGCATACACTTAGTCGATTAGAATTGAACGCAGAGATGATTGAAAAAGGTTCATTATTTTTCCCTCGATCTTTTCCAGGTTTGCTGGCAAGAAACTCTTCGAGGCTACATTGCAGGGGTATTAACAACTCAAAGGGTT
Organism: Rhododendron molle; assembly: GCA_025413875.1. Lineage (NCBI taxonomy): Eukaryota > Viridiplantae > Streptophyta > Magnoliopsida > Ericales > Ericaceae > Rhododendron > Rhododendron molle. Next base: position 14,625,717 of record CM046395.1, on the reverse strand, counting down.
CTTATTCTTTCAGCACATCTGGATATACTGGCTAGCAGTTCTACAAAATTCAATAAAGGGCTTCCTTCAATATCCTCAGATGGAAAAGTTATTGCCTTACTGCTTCTTTTTAGCAGTACCTTTTTTTTTCCCCCTCTGACCTTATTAACGTCTCCTACAATTGTTTAGACTCTTAACTTCTAGCCACTTTAAATCTTTTCTCTGGGTTGAACCTGCACTTTTGTTTTCAACTACCACTTCTATCAGCATGCATGGGTGGGACAGAATAGTCACGACAATTCTTTCCACTAGTATGCCTGCTGCAGGTATCTGACATTGTTTCAAAGCCTTAAATGTTCACATTCCCATTTGGTTCCTCGACATTACTAAGAAGCACGGACACGTCTACAAGCCTTTTGTATCTGTGTTGGACACGTATTGGACACGGACATGTTCGGACATGTTCCCGACATGTGTTCAACATGTGAAATTATGTGTTTGAATATTTAATTATTTTTTCTGAGTTGAATACGCTACGACACGTATCAGACATGTTTTGGGTTGTTATGTAATTTTTAGAACTTGAAATGGAGTAACAATGTACTATTTGAGATATGAACCGAATTTAAAGCCAATGTCAAATAACTTAACAATGAAAACACAATCCGCTATTCTCATAGTATTGAATTTCTCTCTCTCTCTATATATATATATATACACGCACACACACTTAACATAAATGGTGTTTTAACAAGTCAAATAAGTTGACGTCCTGTTAACGTTGGAAAGCTTTAAGATGGTGTTTTATGAAAATGTTTGCGACACTTGTTGAAGGACAACAATAGTTTAAAAAATGTAGCACAAATGAGACAATGTCAGAGTTGTGGATGTTAATTGAAAAGTAGGGCAATTGAGCAGTATTTTAGAACAGCGTTAAAAGATAATGTGGTGAAAAGTAGTGGAAGTTGGAAGTGCATTGAAATAGTGTTATGAGATGTCACATGGGTCATCTGGACTTGCGAAGCTTCATTTAAGAAAATTGTAAGGATAGTTTAATAAAATTTTACATTGTGCAATAACTTTTTTTTTCACTCATAAAACTTTCCTAGTTTTTTTAAGCTGGTATGCCGCCACCGCTACTCTTTTATGAATTACCTTGATGTTTTCTTCATTTCTTGGCTTCTGAAATTTATCTTTGTATTTAGGAATTGGAAATATTAGTTTAGTTGTGTTGGTGGTTATGTTTTGAATTCTACTCTTTTTTTGTTGATGCACTGACCTTGCCTATATTAGTTGCTAGTCCAATGGTTTTTTGGATCTCGTTTCAAGATTCCTTTAATTATTCCCTTACTGTATTAGTTGTTTGTGCTGGGATTGGATGAATGGCTTGCAAGTTAATTAATTCCTTGAATCAATAATTCATTGACTATCTTATGAAATGTATAAGCGATGAATACTTGGATTGTCAAGAAAGAGAATTTACGTCCTATGCTTGCGAAGGGATCCCATGTGGGGAGATGTTCGTTAGATAGATGTCAATCTCTCGAGGTACATACTAGACTCTTAGGATACTTCACAAGGTTTTTTTGAAAGTTTCTATGGGTAATTACTTTTCTGTCCTTGTCTTTGTTAATTGTAGGATATCCATGGCAAATGCTGTGATGAAGAAGTTGTCGTCCATACAAAGTACATTCAATCTGGGCTAACGGGAAATGTAATAGTATTTGTATTGTTTTGGTATCAAATTTTTCCCACAAAATATAGATCTCTTGCTAAAGGTTTTTAGACTCTTCTTCAGTTGATGTTAAAAGGTCACACACGATTGTTCTTTCATTTCTTTTGGGCTTTCGTATATTAGTACATAACTTGTTTCCGTTCGACTATTATAGATTTACTTCATCCATTCACACAAAATTCATGCAACCGCACCCCACAACATATGCAAAATTAAAAAATAATAATAAACAAAAATAAGAAAAGAAAATATCCAACAAATTTTGAGGTTTCACACGCTACTAATGATGAAATTCGTAGCGCATCTTTTTGTGGTTTTGCTGGAGAAATCAAGCCTCAGGTTGAACCACAAGATAGTTTTAGACTGAAGAAATGTGACCAGCCTGTGAGGCTTGTAAAATCATGTGTCTTAGAGTTAAGTTTCTGGAATGTTCTGATAAGCAAGACCCATGCTTTGAGTTGTTTTATGCTTTATTTGTTAACGGTTGGAATTAGGCATTCTGTTCCCAGCTTGCCTCCCTACATTTCATGTCAGGTATTTCTTGGTGATTGTAATTTTTTTTTGTTCATGACTTCCTAGTTCTTAGTTATTTTTTCTTTTGACAACTTTCTTATATATTTTCTTAATCAAATTCAGTGCACAAGGGCCGTGGAATGTTGTGATTGCTTATGATGAATGTGTTCGGCTGGGCCTTCACACGTTGATGCATGGAAGCTCCACAACACATTTAGGGGAGTTCATGTTTTTCTCTTTTTCTTGCTACCACTATGCTATCATTTCGCAAGTTCTCTTGATATCTTAGAATATTATTTAAGAACCCCAACGATAACTAAAACAGAAGCCTTCATGGAGCAGAACTATTGTTTGAACTAGTTTCACAATTTTAGGACGAGTGATATGGCTGTCACACCATCACCAACATCCACAAGGAACCAGCAGTGCAAACCCCAGCCATAACTAGTTCGTTCATTGGAAGACAAAAAAAAAAATGCCTCCGTCTTTCCCTCTCTAACTCCCAATTTAAAACCCAATTTCGCGAATTGTAAAAATCTGAAACTAGCATAAAGTTTTGGGATGCTATCAGAATCACAAGGCCTAGGATTCGATGGGCTAAGCTGATTTGATTTCCCCACAATGTTCCAAGATGGTTTTTGTATAAGAGGTGATGCAGAGAAGCGTATAAGAAGTTGAACGATGCAACAAGGACAGTCACAAATGCAGTAGTTTAGAGAAACTCTCTGGACTCTTTTATTAATCAATTATCAACTACGTAGCTCTAAGGCTTACAACTTATTATATAGGTAGGCAGCAAACCCAAACCCTAGTTGAAAACAAAAAAAAATACCAATATCGGAAAAATCCAAAATTATTACAAACTCAAATAATAGAGAAAAAACTAAGACTTCTTCAAAAGAACGGACTGAAATGGAGTTTCCTACTAAGAGTTATAAGCGAAACAATTATTTTCTAAAATTGCAAAATTGGGCTTTCGGTGGCCTATACGGCCTCGAACAGCTATAAAACACATGGCACATGGCCAAAGCATATGTGTTTTGACCGTTGGGCCGTTTCGGATCGAACTCATGTCGGCCCAATGCCAAATTCCACGGTCGCATATTTACGATCTTGCCACTTTAGACTTGGGATGCCTAAAGTGGAACTCCTCCTCTTTGGCTACTGCATCATCCCTCCATCTATAAAGAAATTTGGCATCGAATTTGCCTCCTCGTCAACAGTACGAATATGGCTTAGAAGCTTCAAACGGTAGGCATTGGGATTTATCTTCTCAATAACCTCTACGGGACCAATTTTGCGAACAGCAAGCTTGTTATAATCATGGGCAGAATAGCGGTCCTTTGTGAGGACACCATACACAAAGTCACCAACATCAAATTCTACAAAACTTTGCTTTCTATCGGCCTTGTTTTTATACTTTGCAATAGAGACGCGAAGGTGCTGCTTAGTCTCCTTATGAAGGCGCTACAATTGTTAAACAAAATCTTCACCCTTTCCATGAATTCGCTTCAAGTCCAGAACCAGAGCCAAATCTATGGGTGAACGGGGATTGAACCCATAGACAACCTGGAAAGGAAAGAAACCAGTGCTACGGTTAACAGGAATGGTTAAATGCAAACTCGGCTTGGCTCAACTTTTGGTCCAACTCCTGAGATACTCACCCATCAGACTGTAAAGAAGGTCGCCCAAAGAACAATTCACTACCTCAGTCTGCCCATTGGTCTGAGGCTGGTAAGTTGTGCTAAAGTCAAGCTTAGTTTTGGCTAATCTCCACAGACAGCTCCAGAAATGGCACTATTTATACGCAATATAAGTTTCCACATTTTAGGACTCAAGGGTGGAATTTATTTATTTTTATCTTAATACACATTTTAGCACATGCTAATATTAAAAAAAAATAGGGAGTTCACTGGAGATTCTTAGCCACCACACAAAATAAATTGGCTGGATTAGCACGACACTGTGCGCATTTTGACATCTCTATTCAAAAGGAAATTAAAATTTTGAAAAATGACTTTTGCACTCGGCTCTTTTTTTAAATGCCCTACAAAAATTGTCTTTTAGTTTCTCTATTGTGTAATTTTAACTACTAAATGACCAATGTTGGAGTGCATTTATAAAAAGGTATAGTGCAAAAATCAATACTCCATCTGTTCCATGTTGAAAGTCTCATACTCTCTTTTACCATTTTTCAAATCAAAAAATCAACTACTTCTGTGTATAATTTTTCAATTTTTTTCGAACTGTATTAAAGATCTCGATAAGTACTTTAATTTGGTGCGAAAAAATTCAAAAAATTATACACGAAAGTAGTTGATTTTTTTTATTTGAAAAATAACATGACTTTTCATAGTAGACTATCAATATGAAACGGAGGGAGTACCTTTTTTTTTCGAGGAAAAAGCATTTCCACCCCATCCTCTATTTTGGCCTCCATTTTTTGAGATGAGATTTGATACTCCTGTTTGGAAAATTGCAAAGGATATTCTCCATTCACTATTCACATTTTTGAAGTTTGTAGTTTATTCATCAACGAGGTATTTGTACATTTAAATGAATCCCACATTGTTTAGGAATGGAATGGGTGATCACTTGATAACATCTGAGATCTCTCCATTTATTGTCAATTGGTTTTGGTTTTTAAAATATCCATCATTTAAAAGAACAAGACCATTATTGAATATCCTTAGCAAAAAATTGGAAAATTATTATTTGAATGTCGGAGAGAAAGTGTTAATGTTTGAGTATGGTGTTTAATTTTTAGTAATTTATAAACAGAGTATTGGGTTGGTGTTGGAGTTGGCTTAAATAGAGTATCCTCCAAAAATCTTTTTTCTCATTTATAATGTATTGTCTTCATCTATAATACAAATCGCGACGGTGTGGTGGTCCACACATTTTTCCTGCATAAATCCTCACCGTACCGTTTAATTTAGGACACATTTTTCTGCATAAATCTCCACCATTTATTCTAAATGCAGTTTAATTTGGTAAGGAGTAATGATTTATTCTGAATGCAGTAAAATTTGGTAAATGAGTTCTAAATTTGGTAATCAATGTTTTTAAGAATTCATGCTTTCCATAATGGAACGTTACAAACCGTTCTTAATACTAAGTAAAAATGGTTAAAAGGCTTAAATCTTATTATCGTAAAGGAAACAATTAATTGATTGATTTCAAATTTTGAAATGAATTTGATGTTTTAGGAAAGCTCTCGAGATAAGGAACGAAAATAGTCAATCAACTAATTTTGAATTCCAAATATTTCAAGTGAAATTATACAATAGTTCGGGAGTACCGCTACGTGGTATTTCGGACCACTTTACTACCACACATTCCTATGGGATCTACTATTAAGTGTATAGACCCCACAGAAATGTGTGATTGTGTAGTGGTTCGGGGTATCACGTGGCGGTACTCCCGGACTATTAAATAATTACTCATATTTCAATTAGTATACACTGTACGTAGAAGGAATAATTGATGAGTAAATTTTTAATTTCAATAGCATTTTAAAATTCCAAAATTTGAATGGAAAGGTTTTAAGTTTCAATACAATCTTAGAAGTAAGTAAAGCATCCTTAAATCACGGGGTAACATACAATTTTTCATAAAAATAGTTGTTGTAGATGAGATTTTTAAATTACGGGGAACAACTTTTCCATGAAACATTTGTTGTATGTGAGATTTTTAAAAGTTCTCTTTTTTCTTCAATTGATCTTCACCATTTTCCAAAAACTTGAGAGGTAAGGATTTCTCTCTCAATTTTGAGTTAAGGTCTAAGAGTTGGGTTGATTTTTCAAACTCGACAACTGTAATCAATTACTCCCTCCGTCCCTTTTTAAGTGTCCCGCTTCGTAATTCCAACTTATTAAAAATACATCATCATTATACGTTTCACATCAACTTTTTCCTTCACTTTCCCTACTTACCCATCATCATTACACTTTTACTCACTAACTTTTCAAAATGGAATCTACTTTTAGGGGCAAAATGGAAAATTCACCAACTTTTACCCACTAACTTTACAAAATGGACACTTATTAAGGGACAGCCCAAAATGGAATACCGGACTCTAAAAAATGGACGGAGGGAGTATATTGGTAATAGAATCTCTTGCTCTTTCTCTGATACCTTTTTCTTTATGGTTAAGTTTTTCTCTATTTTTGTTTGTTTGGTTGCTCATTGGGCGAACCATCTTGAGGGTGAACGTGCAAATGAGCAACTCATGATTTTGTGGTGTTTTCAGAAGAAAAAAAAAAAGAAGAAGAGAGAAAGATATTCAATCTGAATTTTTTTGAACAGAAACTCTTTTATGCGGGCCGTACTGAAAATTAATTTACCCATGTTTGATGCCCACTACATCTTATATCATCTTTTGTAGTATTTACCATCACAATAATGTTAACGCACCCCTTTTTCTTGCACACAATCAGATTATGTGCTTACAAGTAACCCATATTTTGAAAAGTCTCACCATGTCTGAGGAGAAAAACGGAATTCTCTATGTATGCATAATACGCTTTTAGAACCAATGGTAATAATACCGTACCTGTAGGTGGTCAATTAGAATGATGTTGATTTTACAATTAATTAGTTATTGGCTAACGTTATGCAATCCCGTTAGTTCTTAATAAGTTATAATTTTTTTTTCTTATTCTTCAAGTGTGATTGATTTCAAGATCATAAGAGCCTCGATGGAGTTGTTGGATCCTAAGTCCAGGTACTTGGTTTAGGTTAAAGGGGTGAGTTTCTTTAGTCATATACTACGCTAGGTTAATGTCAATTTATTTTCAAAAGGAAAGCATTCATAAAACTCGACGGCTAAATTGATGCACTCAATTTTGATCATTAGAACTGAAAAATTTTGTGAGTTTCACGACTTTTGGTATAATTTTTAAGTGGGCCATGTTTCAGTTTTTTTTTTTGCTCATTGTTGGGCCTTTTCCATGACATATGGTTTCTTTCAATTTTCAACAAGGTGGTGTACTGGTGTGTGGGGTGTTCTGATATTTTGGTGAGCTAGTTGTGTGTGTGCGCTCGTGTGTTACTGTTGGTAGTGGTGTGATGGCGACTACTCTATTTTTTGTGGCAATGGTGATAAGGGTTACTTGGATTAGGATTTGGTTTTGATTCTTGGGCTGGGCTTATTATTTCAGTTGTGGGCGTTTTGTAGCCTTTAGGTGTTCGGGCCAGGTGGTTGGACCTCGGTCCTCTATCTTCCAACCTTGGTTGGATTTCCCTCCCCTCCCCCCAACTTGATGTTAATTCCCTTTGTCAAGTCTTCTTAATAAAACTTTTTTGCCTATCAAAAACATAAAACAAAAAAACAAGGCATACTATTTCACGTCATTATTTTAGAAAATAAAGCTCACATTCCATAAGATAAATTTAGTCGCCGTTTTACTTTTCATTCTTCTGCTCGGTTTCCTATTCATTTGTGTTTTTTTGGGCATATTCCAACTTTTTCTATTTCAAGGTCGTAAATATTGTTCATTCATGTCACGATCTTATTTCTTAGAACATACGAATAGGTTCTTTTGATCTATCGTAGTCTGGACAAAATCCTTTTCTTATCTACATTTGGCTTGGCTTGCTGCAAATGGTGGAAATCTGAATTTGGAAAATGACAAAATCATTCTTTTCTTGGTCATATCTCCCTGCTAGAAGAGAATCGAGATTAATTGTATGCTTTTGGAGAATAGAGATTACGAGTTACCAATGGACCTCATATGGCTATTTATATCTAAAGGTGCTAAAATAGAAGTTGTATCTGATGGTGGAACAACACTTCAATGTGCAACAGTGCAACTCATGGAAGGAAAGAGGTTGTGCAAATACGGTTAGGTAGGAAAACTAATGAAAGCAGTGAATATTACTTTTTTGGGTTTCTTTAATGCTTAAGAGGCTTTGGTTTCTTTAATGATATTTTGGTTTCTTTAATTGATCAGATTGTCCTTCTTCCGTGTCAAAAAAAATGATCAGATTGTTAGGATTATTGTTCCAAAATCTGATGCATCAATACACATTGCTTGACCAGGGAAAATATTACATACTCCTCGATAATTTATTTTAGTCATGTTCAGAAAATGTGTTGCGTCGTGCCTTCAGGCACAGGTCATTCGCTAGAAAAATTTATTTTGGCTTTAGGTTATTGCAAGGAAAATAGTTATTTTATCTACGGAAGTGATTAAGTTGTTGCTTTGAAGATGAAGGAGCCGAGGAAGGTTCATTGTACGAGTGGTGTTTGCTTTGATCATTGTACAAATTTGTTGACACGTTTACGAGAAAAAAATAGCAATTTATAAGAGCTCCCTAATTTTTATAACAATTTTGCATTTGCTTTAATTCCTTGGGATTAAAGAGTTTTAGTGCGAAGCTTTTCATTGTTTTATGTTAATGTTTTTGAATTAGAGACTTTTGGCACGGGCGCAGTAGTACTTCTAGATTTCAGACCTTCGAAAGTTGGACCATTTTTCAGAATTTGAATACACACTCATCGACCAAGAAAAAAAATTACACATTCGATAATTCATCTTAGTCGTGTTCAAAAACGTCTTGCACCGTGCCTGGCAATTTCTAGTACTCTTACGTAGAAAAACAGAGGCAAAAATGGTGGATTGGATGGCAGATGCTGTTATGCTCATATCCATCCCAAATGCTGAATCAATCAATCAACAGCAGCTTCACTTTCCTAGGCATTCTGTTTGTTATTATCCTGGCTCTGTATTTATCTAACGTATTTCCTGTGCTGCATTTCCTCATCATCACTTCATATTGTTTTCGCCTCAGTGAGTTTCTCGAGCTATAATAACAGATTGATTATGTGCACCATCCATTGATATCGACGATTGTAGTTTTCTTGAAGTTTACTCGTCCTGCCTGTAAAATTTGTGGAAGGATACTTGCATGCTTCTAACACTATCGGTAAGTGGGAGTTTGTATCTTGAAAAGTAGTGGAACCCATTCAAGTCACCGGAAAAATCGATCGATTGGCAGCGGAACAACGCTTTGAACAATTAGCCATAAGGCCCATAACTTGGCCGGCCAACTAGAAACAGAGGATGCAGTAAATCATCTGCCCTACATACAGACATGGTTTGCATATATAAAAAGTCAATAGACCTGGAACAATGTCACAGGACAGGAGACAATATTCCTGGTTCGATCTCCACAATGTAAATGTCCACAAAGGACGCTAATTTTGACCGAGTCGGTGAATCTGCCATTAAGTTACAATGACCATCGCTTCACACATCGGCAATATCGTAATTGTATATCACTTCTATAACTATGCATCATTCACGTAGTGAATATAGTTTCTACATGCTCGGTATGTTTTAGAAAAAAATTACAAAGAAGGGTTTGGATCGAGGTTACAAAAGATATATGTGTATAAGACTATACGCAAATATTAAGGTGCACACAAAACTGCAGAAGTACCTCCTTTACATTCACAAAAAAGAGATGTAGCCTTAAGCAATGTTTGCTGACTGAACTACATGACCCAGCAAGCTGCTTGATGCAGGCGAGCTATGTCCACTTAGCCACGGGTCCTGTACAGAAACAGGGGAGCTATCCTTCACCTCCGCCAATGAAGTCAGACAATCAGCTACCGCCCTTTGTGGGACAAACAATCTCTTGCTTGCAACCTCTGACTTCTTAAACGACGTTCCACCAAACTTCTCACTTCCATTGTATGGGGATGAGCAAGACGATGCCACTGACAACGATGCCATGCATGTGTTCTCATCGAGTGGAGCCCATCCACTCAGCCTTATCTGTTCTAGCTCATCCGCGACTTCCATCATGGACGGTCTCATGTCTCTGTGGAAAGCAAGACATCTAAATGCCAATTCCGCTACTTTGTGAAGAGACGAAAGTGTCCAAGCGTCTCTATTTGGCTCAAGGAACGGATCTATAATCTCATCCAGACGACCCTTTCCGATCCTGTCGATTGCAAGTGCAGCCAAGTTCACCTCACTGTGGGGCCTAGAGAAATCAACCACTTTCAATGCTGTTATGATCTCCACAAGAACGACCCCAAAGCTGTAAACATCACTTTTATCAGAAAGGTGGAAATTTTGATGGTACTGAGGATCCACATAGCCAGGGGTCCCCTGCGGAGCTGTTGAAATGTGGGAATCATCAGTCATACCAAGTCTAGAGAGACCAAAATCAGCTACCTTGGAGTTGAAGTTGTAATCCAAGAGTATATTGCTAGATTTGATGTCTCTGTGGTATATAGGTGGATTCTTGACAGAGTGGAGATAAGCAATTGCACGAGCCGTTTCAGTGGCAATAGTAAGACGTATAGTCCACGTAAGGTCCTTACCCCTTTCTCTTTGTAAATGCTGTGATAGCGTTCCATTTGGCATGAATTCGTAGACAAGGATTTGTTCATCATTCTCTATGCAGCAGCCTAACAGGCGGACAAGATTCGGATGACTCACAGAGGTCAGAAGCTTGATCTCATTCATGACTTGTTCAAAACCGTCAGTGTCTTTGTGTCTGATCTTTTTAATTGCCACCCACTCGTTGTTGTGGAGTTTCCCCGCATAAACTGTACCGTAGGCCCCAGTTCCCAGCCGTTGTTTCTCAGAGAAACTATTAGTGGCCCTCTCAATTTCTTTGTATTGATAGAAAGGAACACTGGAGTTGCCTGCAGCATCACAAAGAAGGCGCTTTGTACTTGTAAGGTTTCTTAAAGATCTGGACCGCCGTTTGATGAAGTAGCAGGTGGCAAATACAGCAGCCATCAGAATAGCTCCAGCAATAATCCCTGAAGAGATAGAAAGTGGACAATGCTGTTAAACTTACCGGGGAAAAACAATTGCAAACTTCTGATTGGTCACTGTATACAGACATTTTCTACAAATAGTTTGGGTCGTCTTAACCGATCTTTATAAAGAAGCTTATTTTGGTGTATAGTAAATTTTGTTTTATATATTACTCAAGAACAAAACCGAAAAAGCTGAAGTTTTTTTGGCTTATTCCTGCCGCTTTTGTAAAGCAAATTTTACTTTGTCAGTTTGCTTCGACAAGAAGAATCGGAATGAAACAAATTGGAAAAGAAAGCAAGGTTGAACAAAACCAAAAAAAAAAATCAAGCAAAGACGGAAAAAAAAAATAAAAAAAATAAAACTGGTTATATTAGTTAGGCCAATGAAGTGTGTCTCATAAACCTCATTGTTTAACCGAATGAATGAACATTGGTTCTTTTGGTAACAATATCATCACAAAGCGCACACAATAAATGTTCGTAACATCCCTACCCAATCCTACTGTATGGTTGCTATGTACACTTATATCAGGATTGTGGAAATGACTCTAGCTCTAGTCTAGCAAAATTGAGAATTCAAAAGGGTAGGAAAAGGAAACACATTTAATAGCTTCTCCAGGCACACAAGTATAAGTACAAAAGCTAATAGAATCTCTCCGGTTTTATGTAGCTAAATACTAAACTAGAAAGTTGCTAAAGTCAATATTTGCTCAAAAAAGTGCTCACATTGTAATAACCAAACTTAGCAACCTCTTAACAATTCATCAAATTTTGGCCTTTAAATAATCAAAACTAGCAACTTTTTTGCCAATAATCAAATCTAATGGTCTCTACATTTTCTCAATCAAGTACACCCATTACTACATAAAAAAAATTTCTCTCTTAACTATGTTTCCAAAAATTATTTTTAAAAACTGTTTTTTTTCCAGAAGCTTTAAAAAAATAGTATTTACAAAAAAAAAAAATTAAGTGTTTTTACACAAAAACTGTTTCTTTTTTAAACGGTTTCTAATGGTTTTTCAAAAAAAAAAAAAAAACTGTTTTTTTAAAACTGTTTTCTTTTTGAAAAAAACTATTTTCAATTTTTTTTACTAAACTATTTTCTTTAAAAAACTGTTTTTTTTTTTTTCCAAAAAGAGTAATCAAATTATTGTCAAAAATTTTAGTTTTTAGAATTTTGTAGTTTAAAAATGTGATGTGGCAACTGACAAGTTTTGGTAATTCAATTTTGATTATTACATTGTGAAGTGTGAACCTCTACATTGTTAACCTTAGCAGTGTTTTAAATGAATAACCAAAAGATGATGTGACAATTTTTGGTTATCCAATTTTGATTATTACATTGCGGATGCTCTTAGAAGCCTTCTGAAGTGCAGAAGTCATTGTAGCAAAAACGGTCACACAACTGAAGATCGCCACCATGGTAGGAGAATTCCGTTTTGGAATGTATAAGTGGTGAGAGTAGTACGCTTGCTACAGTTGAAAAAAACAACTAGATTTCTTGCCAATTAACAAGAAATAACTGTACCTGCGATAAGAACACCGACTCTGGTCCTTCCTCCGCATTCGCCAGACATGTACTTTGAAGCACTGCAATTAGGATCTGATGATTTGGCAATCAACGGTTCTGGGTGGGGAGGGGAAGATCAGCAATATACAAAAAGATTTGTAGAATACTGAAAACATAGAAATTGAGTTACATATCATCTTCAACTTGCATGATGGAAGGAGCATCACATTAGAAACAGTTCTTCCTTAGTTCAATGTTTTTTCATCACAACCCAAAAGGTTGTGTAGCCGGCATAAAACTTTTAATTTCATAACAGCCAGTAGCACGAAAACTTACAGTTTGATCTCCAATTACTAATGAACTAGCCTTTTTTTGTTTAAATCAAGTCTGTTTTGAGCTGAAAACTCATGCTTTTAGCTGAATGCTGTAATCAGGTAACTGTTACCACATTATCCAGTCTGAAGAGATTAACTTTATCTCCCTATTTGTTAACATTTTCGTTATCTGGAAAAGTTATGGGCACAGCGACTTGGTAACTCAACTCCTTCAACAACCAAATAATCATGTAGGTTTAACGACCACACAATCATCCAGGGCCTACAATATTGTGTTTTTTTTTTTTTTTTTTTGAAACGGCAAAATACTATTAAGAAACTTGATAAGGATAAATCAAGTGGGGGGAGAGGAATCCAATCAAAGGTTAGACAAAACATCCGAAGAGGGCAAAGCCCTACAACACTTGGGGGCGTAGAGCCCGAAGACCAAAGGGCCTTAAAATGCCCAGATCAAAACATACAGCTCGAATAAAAAAACAAAGGGCCTAAAAAATGCCCAGACCTGAAAATTAAGCCCATCCCAAGAAGCCCAAAACCAAACCCTAACCCTGTTCTACTGTCACCACCACCACCAAAACCAGTTCAATAATCACCTCCTCATTTAGATTTGGAGCTCAGAGTCAGCAGAAGCTTAAAACATAGGAAAAGGTAGCACTCATATCCAGGTCAGTTGGATGTACAAGCATACAACATGTCTCCCCTATCCTCAGACTTTTCTAATTTAGAATCAAATCCCATCTATTCAGCATGTGGCCTGCTTTTATAAACAAGAATAGTAGTAGTAATAAACATTTGAAGTCAAATGTAGGAGGCTTTGTCTTCGGAGATCATTCATTGGGGAAGTTAGAATTTACAAAGTCAATCTAAGTTCATTATGCAGATTTTAAAAAAAAAATCCTAAGTTCCGTTTGTTTGGCTTGGGAGAAGTACATGGGATGCATACTTAATTGCCTGGTCAAACTGAGATTAGCAGTTGGAGCTCCATAAGTTATGGTCCATAACCCAGAAACCCATTGACATTATTAGTTGGATGTACCTCCCTAGCCTCATTCTCAATAAATCCTTTTCTTAATTAGGGTTTAATGCCAATACAGTTCTATGCACACCGGTTGAAACTTCAACTCCAGACTCCCATTTGTCATTTTCTAGTCCTCTTTCATTTTTTATAAATTTCCTACATGTTTTGCGTTTATGTTTAACTAAAAGCCTCATTCAAGGAATTCTTCGCGGAAAGTAGAGCAAGAAATTATGCATTAACTTTGATAAAAGAACTGATGGTTGAGAAATAGGGACTCAGTAGTGCAAGGTGCACTACGGGGGTGTACACAATCCAAGCCGTAGGTGAAAATTCTAATTGTAGGATAAAATTTTGGCTTGAACAAAAAAAAGAAGTAGAGGCACATAATTCGGCACAAATTAGAGAAACTATGATTTAGTTACGATTGGATACATATTATTGTAGACCAATTTATCATTGTGATTCAAAATATGAATTCGCAAATAAACTTATGACCTCAAACATAGAAAATGTACACATTGCGTGGTTTAACTTAATGTTTTAATAATCTGTCAAATCCTAACTTTGAATAACGTTTACGTCTCAAGATCCTCTAAGATGGAGAATTTTTTTGAAAAACATCTTTAGTATAACCTCCAGGCTTTACTGATATTGTCTTTCTAGACCTTATCTTCCCCTCAATGCCAAATGAAATGGAAGCCTTCACCCACCAACCGTCAACGAAAAACCCTTGAAACTACTGTAAATTTATCTGGTCGTTAATTTCAAGGTCAAATTAGTTATGCGCGAGCTCTCCGGATGCCTAATTATATTTTAAAAGAAACGGTCAAAACTTCATAATTAACTTAATGACCACCTTGCCCGGGTTGCCCCCAACTTTAAAAGAAAGAAGAGGAACCCCATTAAATATCATGAAGTGGAGTAGCTATTTTGGCCATTCGACAACTTACGACGTGTCCTTCCCACATTGGTCGTCATTCCCGCATTGGTCAACAGATAAAAACAGACCACATCTCCTCACTAATTAAACCCACTTGCCCAGAGTCAAACGCAAATTAGGCCACCCGCCATATAAACAATAGACATAGTAATCGCTATTAAAAAAATTGATTTTTTTTCAAGAAAAATAAACAGAAATTGGATATTTCTAAGACATTGAGGACTTATTAGGAGTTGTCTCAAATGTAGGTTCCTAAAATGATCCCCCCAAAAAAATAGGTTCCTAAAAACTATCGTCCCTATCTTATCACTACTAGACTATTCAAATGACTGTAGAGGATCCCAACTCAATAAAATATTTTTAAATTCTCATTTTACGGACAATTTTTTTTGGGAAAAAAACAAAAAATAAGCAACGTAGACTTGGACTTACCTTTCTGGCGGCACCCGCCGCCGCCGGCGAACCCATCTCCCACGAACCCTTCCCTACACTGGCACCGGTACCCCGGACCACCACGTGGCACCGTCACGTTCGTACACTCCGCATCCGCCGAACACTCGCACCCGCCGTCCAACCACCACCCCAACTCCGCCGCCTGAAACTGCAGCGAAACCGTCGAATTCCTCCCCGCATCATCATCGCCCCCCACGTCCACCTCCGCGATCGAGCTATACACCTCCCCACAACCACTCTTTGTCAAGTTGTCGTAATTGATAAACCCCGACCTGGCATCCGTCCCGGAGTAACAGCTGACGTTATTCGATCCGAACTTGCAATCCAACGACCCGAACCGGGCGTCCACCATGGCTGTCGTAATTATGCAACCGTTCAGCTGCGACGTGCAGTTTTTCAACAGGAGTCCGTTTTGCGACGTCAGCGCGTAGTTCCGGCCGAAGAGCTGTTTGGTCTGTTGAATCGTGCGGCCGCACTCGGCCGGGAGGTTGATCAGTATGCTGTCTGAGGTGATGTTCTGGACTTGGAACGTGCCGATTTTGATTTGGCCTCCGGTGCAGGTGAGGGGGATCCCGCAGCCCGGGGAAAATCCGAACGGGTACGGAACCCGGTTCGGATTCCCCCTTGCCGGGGTTCCGCATGTCTGGTTGCATTCAGCTGATTTAACGGGCTTGACTGAAGCGGAAATGGAAATTATTACTAAAACAGTAAGAGCGACGAGTGTCTGTGGGTAAAGCAGATTCATCGCGGATTGAGCTGAACGGGTTCACATGCATCAAACGGCTCCGGACGCAGCTGTGATCAAGAACTGTGTACGATGAACGAAGGATGTGAATTTTGAGAGAAGAGGTTAAATTTTTCTTCAAGGCTGTTGAGATGGGAAGTCTGCTGAACATTTACTGCGGTATTGAAGGGGTGTAGTTGATGTGGTTGAGGAGGGGGGGGTCGTGATTATCATTAAATGGGGAGAGAGAGAGAGAGGAGAGGACCATACATAGATACACGTAAATGGTCTGGTGAAGAATTAATGGGGGTGATGCGTACTCCCGCAACGATTTGTGCAATTGCTCTGTGAATTCAATTTCCGAAGTTGGATGAGTGATTGTCTGATTGAAACCAAACCCGAAGGTCTTCGTCAAGGTCTCTGTAGGGACTGGAAATGTTGGGGCATTTTCTGAACGATAGAACACGATAATGTGGATAGAGAGAGAGAGAGAGAATACACGGAAAGCGTGGCCTTTGTCACGCAACTTCGCGGCTCGGAAACGCCGAAAGAGAGAAGTCAAACTGTCAAATGTTAGTAGTTATTACTTGGAGTGTTCCTTTAGTTGAACGACCTTTCTGTCCTGAGGAGTTTGGGCTAATTGGTAAATAAGACAAATATAGTTTTTTTTTTTTTTGTCTCTAGTATAATTTGCTTTGTGATAAATTTTTAAATTTATGTGAATTATTGTTTTGTCAAGAATCGACAAAAGTAAACAATTATAATTGAGATCCATAAAACAAAAATAAGTCAAAAAAACATATTTTTGGCTTTATTAAAAAAATCTAGTTTCAATTATAATTTTTTACTTCTTTAATTGCTCTCATCAAAGCGAACTAATGTTCACAAAAATTCGACTAGAAGCCTAAAAACAAAAAAAAAAGTAAGAATAAAAGATGAAAAAATAAGCCATTTAGCTTATTTACCAAGCCGGCCCTTTGCAATAGTAGTAACGAATTTCAACTAGAAAAAGTGGGAAAAAGAAAGAGAATAAAAGAAAAGAAAAGGCAAATGAAGAATCGTTTGACCAGGCATAAACTTTGCGCGTGAACATCATTACGTCCATCGTCGTGAATTTGGGGAGGGTTGGCCCACCCTTTTTTTTATTATTTAAGCTTAAGGCTTGTCTGCAGTCATGTATGGTTAGAGTATTCGCAAACGTCGGTAATGTTTTTAACGGTCGAGATTAAAAAAAAATTAACTTTTTCTTGGGAAAGTTTTTTAAATTTGGACCGTTGAATACGAAGACAAACGGCTATGATACAACTGTATGAGCTCCCACGTCTTTTTTTTTATCGGCAGGGTTGGCCTACTTAAAAGGTTCTTCTTTTTTTTGTCAATCGAGATAGAAGAGATACATCAAATATGAAGTACATAGTTCAAACCCGGGACATCAATTGTTTATAGAGTAGAAATAAAGTAAGAAAGAAAAAACGCAGTAAGGGAATAACACCCGCACGCGGGTGGAAAGACTCATAGTCTTAATCTCATAGTGAAATACAAGAGTTCTGACCAACTGAATTAGCTCGAATTGATTACCCACTTAAGAGATTCTTACTAGCGTTTGATTATGTAAAATCGAAAATTGGAAGTTGAAATTTTAAATTTGATTTGAAGGTTTCTAAGGTAAAATGAACTATTTAATCAAAATTTAGAAGTTGAATTATAATGTATGGTTCAATGGAAAGATAAACTAATTTCTTTCATCATTATCTTTTGATTTTAGTAATCGTAATCAAGTGTTTGTAGTGGCAGTGGTACGACAACTGTGTAAGAATGGTAGTGTAGAGATGACGAAAGTGAGAGTTGTGATGATGGAGAGTTGGAAGTGGAGGAGGTATGGCTGGCTGCAACGGAGAGTAGTGATGGTGGTAGAATGGGAGATTATTATAGAAGGAGATAGGAGTAATTAATTATGAAGGATTTGTTTATGCCTTTTTTTAGGGGGTGAAAAAATTTGAGAGTAAAATCACCCAAAGCTTCGAATTAGAGAAATGTTAGGATTTCTAAAATACTCGCGTATGATTAAAAACGTATTAAGTCCCTTGTTACTAATTAAGGGGGCGTTTGGACAAATAAGCCACTTTGGTTTATTTTTTGTCCTTATTCAAATTTTTTTCGCATTTTGTGGCTTATTGTCAATTTTTTGGGGATTATTGCTTCGTTATGACAAGACGAATCGGAAAAGTAAAAAATTTCAATCGAAATCCAATTTTTTTGGAATTTCGACGAGATTTGGCGGGAAGGACGAATATTTGGATTTCGATCGAAATTTTTTACTTTTCCGATTCGTCTCGTCATAACGAAGCAATAATCCCCAAAAAATTGACAATAAGCCACAAAATGCGAAAAAAATTTGAATAAAGACAAAATAAGCCAAAGTGGCTTATTTGTCCAAACGCCCCCTAAGTCCCTAGTCTCACCCATCAGCTGTTGATCTAAATTGTAGAGGTTTCAAATAGAATCATAATGAGATTCTCGTCTCCGTACGTAGAGTGGAAAGTTCTCAGTTCTCGTCGATAATTTATCTTTTCCACCAAAATTGGGGTAAAATAATTCCTATGGTTCGGGATATTATTGTATAACTTTTGAGAATTTTGTAGTTTTTGTAAGTTTGGATAATGAGAAATTATCAGTTCCAACAAAATAGAAGGTGAAACCAAAAGCTACAAACATATTGTTAGTATCTTCGCTCCTCTTTGTACCTCAATTTGACTCCTTTATTTTTCTTTTGCCTCACTTCAAGCCCACAACAATAATTCAAACTATTCATCTCGTAGATAATAATAATAATAATAATAATAATAATAATAATAATAATAATAATAATAATAATAATAATAATAATAATGTAACAAAAAATACTTTTACCTGTTCAACGTCCAAGGGTGTTAATATGACACTGAAAAACTTATTAAATCCAATTTGAAATCCAAAACAGATAATTCGTCCTAAGGATTCATCTATTACAAACTATTGTAAAAATATTAGAAATAGTCTTCGAAGGGATAAGCTAAACAGATAATAGAGTCATCTTCTAAGATTGATATGGGTCCCAAGCGTATTCTGGCTCAACTCCCACCTCTGGATTCTCCTCAGCATAAAACTGTTCGCCCTCGGGGCCCTGTGTTTCCTGGTTTTCTGCAAAATCTGACACGGATGCCAGAAAATCCGTGCCTGAGTGAAAGAGTTCACCCCGAACTATAATCCAACCCAAATACCCCTCTTACAATACAATTAGCAGGCAAACAGGATATATATAGAGCGACAAGGTAAAACAGAGATATTTCACATAACTTGATTCATTACTATCCATTAACTTATCATGAAATCTAAGATCTCTGCACGAGATCTTTCCTCCCCAACCACTAACCATATCCCGTCCCATGAGATCACTTCCTTTTGCTGTCGCAGATACACCTAAGTTATGTACCGAGTGTGCATCCCAATAACTACAACAAAGGGTAAGCTTATCATGCCGTTATATCGCTAGGGTTCGCCTATCTTATAAACCACATCATAACCATTTCACAATTATCACTGGACACCCGCCAGTTTATCACAATCATCACTGACACCCGCCGCCTATCAATTCATCATCGAACTCTCGCCATCTATCAATTCATCACTGGACTCTCGCCAGGTTCCAATTCACATCACAATCTCATCAAATCACAACATCACGCTTGCAGGCAATCTAAACATAAATAAACTTCACCATTTATCCATTACTTAACATCGTCTACGTGATTTCTATTTCGCATACCACCCCATGTCCCTAGGGTCCAATCTAACATTCAAATGAAGTATCGATACAATATCAATCACAATAATAATTGAAAACGAATAACAGACGGATCGAAACAGTTAATAAGCAATGCAATCACATAACTTTTTATGATTGGGCCGTTGCCCTTAATCTTGTATGGTCACAAAGTCATTAAAAATGTAAGAATTATTTAATTAGGATTTAAAAAAATAATTTTCTAGGCTTCTATTAATTATTTATAAGTAATTAAGTTAATAAAATACTAATTAAATACATTAATTAGTTAAAATATTAAAATAATTATCGTAACCTTAATTAAGGTCCTAACAGTCCTCTATAATAAGTTCGAGTGCTAAAAGTTGGGTTTGGATGCTCACGTAGTTATTTTAAATAAAAAGATTAAATTAATAGACAAAACAAGAATAAATAGACAATAAATAATTAAAAATATATTTTTATTTACAGAATATCCTCTTAGGACTGTAAGAAGTCTAAATAAAATTATTCGGAATTTTTAACATCTTTTATAATATTTTAAAGTATTTCTATTTAGAAACAATGCGTAATTTATAATAATTAGTTAATGAAATAATTAAACTATTATTTTAATAACATATCATCTTTGGGATGTCAGAAATCTAAAAAAAAATAGTTTAGATGTTAAAATCATTAATTATAAGGTCGCAACTATTTTTCGTTTGTATCTTTAATTAAAAATAAAATAAATAGCTAATAATATCAAAAGTTTATGAAATCAGTAAGTTATGACCTTTGACATGTTAGAAAACTAGGAAAAATAGTTTGGGGATTTATGGAATAGTTTACAAGGTCGCAATGAATTTTAGTTTGTAAATTTTCACAAGATAACGAATAAAATTTTAATAAATATCAGATTAAATAAAAAAAATATGAAACTAACAAGGTATGATCTTTAAAGTGTGGGCAACCTAGGATAAAAATTTCGGGATCAAATACGATGTTTAAAAGGTCGCACGATCAATTCGAAACGGAAACAACAACACGCGCACTGGGGGAAAACGGAGTTCGCGGCCGCGAACTCCGGGCGACTGGTTCTCGCGGTGAGGGAACCCGCACCTTGCGGCCGCAACCTTGCTCGCTGTTTTGATTTTTTTGCTCTTTCGTCGCGGTTTTCGATGCATGGAGGCACGGGGCTTATTGGGTTATGTCTATAAATCATATATATACTTAGAGGAGGGCTCGGATTGAATTATAGTACCTCGGTTCGGATTGAATTCGTTTTCGATCGAAAACTTGAATTTGGGGAAGACGACTTCAATTCTTTCGATCGGGGGACTTCGGGGCCGAATTGGTTGATCTACGGTGAACCTTGGGACTGTGGAAAGTACTTCGAACGATCAATTTGGATCTCGGACGAACGGAATCTCGAAACCCACTTTTCTCTCTCTCTTTTTCTCTCTCTCTAAAATTCTATGGATTAAAGCTCGGTTCTCTCGGGTTTTTCTTCTCTCTCTGGCTCTGTGGAACGTGGTGTGGTGATGTGCGTGCCCTAGGGTCGGAGTAGTGTATATATATAGGAGAATTGGATGAGTTTCGAATTAAAACGAGTCCTAACGGTATCGGGTTTTTGCATGGACGAATTACGCACGAATTTTGGGTCATGGAGGAGGTAGAGATTGAGTAGGAGAGTGAGGGAGAATATAGGCGTGCATGCATGCATTTATAAGTATGTATTTAATGACAAAATAATTTTTTTAAGAGGTAATTAGATAGAATACTTATTTTTTTTGTAGTTATCTACTAATTAATAAATAAGGAAATTAATATTATCATAAATAAATAATTCTTTTTATTATTTTTATTAGTTCGATTTTTCGGGTTATTACAAATAATAATAATAATAATAATAATAATAATAATAATAATAATAATATCCATGCCAAAAAATCAGCTTGATCGTATTATCAATAATTGCGTGAACAGATTGCAGGTCGTTTTTATAAAATTAACATAAAAGAGGGGTGTTTAGTGCTGATTATTTTGGTGAATTCTAGATTATGGATTGTGATTCTAGATCATGAGATTCTGGAAAATACATAGTCAAAATCTATGAAAGTGTTTGTAAATGTATGAAAAATAGATTATGCATCTTAAAGGTGTCTGGTAGTATAATCAGATTATTGGATTGTAAGTGTGCATTTGACCATGATGCCATTTCTATTGTTTATGTAAAAAGTATCTACGTAATATACAATATTATTATATATGTTCCATTAAAATTAAAATATTCAGGTGTATAATTATTCAAAAATTATACCATAACAATGCTAATAGGAAGTATTTACGCAATATACAATAATTAATATGCGTTCTATTGAAACAAATTATTCACGTGCATAATTATACAAATAAAGTTTAATGCTAGTCCATAATGAGAATCATTCCTTAGAATATTTTCATGTCTTTTATGTTTCATTTATCTGATCATCAAAGTATACGGAAAATAGGGTCATTTCAAGTTCATGACATACAAAATACACCATCCAAAACATAACATTTCCCATCGCTAAACTTTCATTGCACGCATTAAAAAATAAGTAAATGAAGGGTAGGGTTGAAAAGGTGAAGGATAAAAATGGTCTTCATAGTTCACAATCCATCATTAAAATTCAAAAATAGCTCCAGAGCTACTTTTGGGATTGTGTCTCATTGTGTCTGTTTTGATAAGTGATTATGGCAGAATCTATCTCAGAATCTACACCGAATGCTCAAATGCACAATTAGAAGCCAAAATTCAGAATCAGGCAAAAATCAGAACCCAACACCCACAAAGTATAATTTGTACTAAAATTTTCTATGTTGTAAGAACTATATATTCACGTGGCTGTCGATATTCTGTTAAGTTTATCTTTCTCAAGATGTTGTGGGCGTGAAGTGGGGCTAAGAAAAAGAGTCCTTGGTGACATGGATACAAGCATGATATTTAACACCAAATTTAATACGGAAAGGGATTCAGCAACAGTGTCCACCATGATGTTTTTTATTATTTCAAAAATATTTCACTGGGGAAGATGAACAAGGTTCGATCCCGTGACTGTGTTGGGGTTGATGTAGTTTATGAACTAATTAATCTTGTATAGAATCAATTCACTTCAGGTTGTTAAACTTGTGATTTTGCAAGGGCAATGTTGTCCCGTCCTTGGAGTATTGACCCCGCTGATGGGTTGTAAATTACAAATTGCCCTGCATATTTGGGAAATTATAAAATACTCTTTGTCTTATAACAAAACACTCACTTATCGCGATGCAACCGTTGGGAAATTTGATGGAATTTGTCTGATATTATCAAATCCTAATTGCAGTGGATCAACTTGTTTTTTTTAGCCTGTGACTCCTTCAGTCTTTTACAAGCTATAAAAAAAAATAGTATGGTCCATTGTAATTAGGATTTGATCATGTTAGACAGATTTCGTTGAATTTCCTAGGGGTTGCATCACGCCAATGGAGTAATTTATTGTGACTCTATGAGACAAGGGATATTTTGTAATTTCCAAACATGAGAAAGCAATCTATAATTTGCAGAAACCTTGGGGTGATTTTGGTAATTTGCTCTTTTTTTTTTTTTTTTTTACAGGAGTGGAAATTTCTCCAGAATAACGTGACTTTTCCTACTAAAATATCCGTAAGTGTTCCTTCTTTTCCATGTTTTGACTTTTGTTAACGCGGCATAAGATGTTGAATAGTCTCCCCCCATTTGCTTCCTCTTTTTCAGCCAACCACCAAATATAGGGGTTGAAGATAATCCATTTATAATTTTGAAATACTTAAGCTAATTGATTCAATAATCAATTAAGCATTAAATATTTGAGCATATTTTTACAGGTGACTTATTTTCGTCGTTAGCGTTTTTTTTTTTGAATTTTTTGTCAAAATAGTTGACTTTTTTTGTTTATCTTGATATGAGAAATCAGAACAGTAAAATTTTATGAACTGAAGTTCAACAAAATCAGGAAAAAAAAGGTAGTGATTTCACACTCCATTTTTATAACCACAGTCCATTTTTTTTCTTGTGATTTGAATTTACAATATTGTCCTTCAAGTAAAAAAACAAACAAATGATAGGTTAATTTTGTAAATTCATATCACAAGCGGACAAAAAATAGATTGCGGGTATAAAAAAGGGAGTGGTAAAATTAATTGCCAAAAAAATAAGCTTAAAACTTTTACCTATTTTTGGTTTTTGTATATTCGCTTCTGGGATGACTTCTTTATAGTACCTTTTTGTTGTTATAAACCCGGGAAACAATGTTGCGTATAACTAGGTACATAAGACTTAAGCGCTCAAAGATATTTGGGGCTCGAAGCGAAAGTCCTAATAGGGAGAGGCCATCTATTTCCATATTTTTGAACTAAATTTTGCAAAATGTTGAGGAAAACTTAAAGGGTGGAGATTCAAACTCAGCACTTAAAGCATCCAAAGAAACTAAGGCTATTGAAAATCCTTATTATTTAAAACTATAAATGGTATTTTTTGGGGCCTTCCACGGGTAAAAAATTGGGGCCTAGCAGCGACGGCTTTCTTAATTTCCCCTCTAAGCTGGCTCTGGACTTAAGACTGTCACCATCTAGTCTTTTAGGGCTTTTGTTAATGCTATAATTTTTTTTAATCGACTCAAATAACCAAAAAAATCTCTCTATTTTCCCTCCATCTATCAATCACTTTTAGAAGTGTGTCTGAAAATATATTAGAATATAATATTTTGAATGTAAATTGACTTGATTAGGAGTTGTGGTTTTTAGTGACAATTGTTCGCTGTGGACGGACACGTTTTTCATTAATATAGGTGGCCCTTCCCTGGTGACTATTTTGTAGGTGTTGATTTCTAATACTTTCATTAAGTCAAAGACATTGCATTTGAGACACTACGAATACAAGTTTGGTAGGGCAGATCCATTGATTGTAGTACTGCTTCTGTGGGACGCTCGATCAAGTAGATAGGAGGAGACCTTCCAACTACTGAGACAGACACGTTTTTCATTAATATAGGTGGCCCTTCCTTGGTGACTATTTTTGAGGGTGTTGATTTTCTAATACTTTCATTAAGTCAAAGACAGACATTGCATTTGAGAAACTACAAATACAAGTTTGGTATGGCAGACCCATCAATTGTAGTATTGCTTCTGTGGAACACTCGATCAAGTAGGGAGGAAGAGACCTTCCAACTACTGAGAATTCATCTCAACCATAAAAGCAGCAAAATTGTGGTTAGTGTGTGTGTGTGTGTGTGTGTGTGTGTGTATATTGGTTTGATAAGTTTTATTAAGAAAACTTGACTATGGTACATCAAGTTGGGGGGAGGGGGAGGGGGATCGTCGATAGCATAATTTTCGAAAGTCCAGGATCGTACCCACAGAGAATCGAATATAGCTTAATCGGATTATAGGTTTTATATGGTGGATTTTGGCGTTAAAGACAGCCAACTTGGTTTTTCTTTAAACGATGAAAATGCAAAGTGACAGACTAGAAATTTGCTGAATGAACGTAAAAGAGGCAAGTCTAGGGATCGTCTATCCCTTGACAAAGGCCGTTATCGGTTCTCGATTATAACTCAAACGAGAGACACGGCCACGTGCTCACGCTCAGAAGATTTAGCTTTAACAACTACGTTTATCAAAAGATGTGATTTAACGAAGGCGAACCAACTTGCTTAACAAATTTATCGAACACATAGGAGGCCACGAGCTCTAGGCATGCCATGTGCCAAGACTGCTTGACTAAACGGCATGCCAAGAAGTTAACACCCCTAGTTTATACCAAAATGCAAGTTAAACTCTTATTTCGAAAACCATGCTTTTAAGCCCGAGGCTTTAAGAACCAAATAACCACATAAGTCCTTGGGAAAGATTACCCCGATACTTAGCCAAAAGACTACTCAACCATACTTAAAGAACAAAACATAGAGCTAAAAAGAGACATGAGATTTAACCGTAGAAAATGGAAATAAAATTGATATTAAGGAGAATCTAATTCGCAGCTACAAAATTAATAAACGAGAAAACGACAAACTAGAAATTAAACTTATAAGTATTGAAGCTTGAAACTAAGAACAACAATGGAGAAAAATTATAGAGAAAACTAACCTAGAGCATAAAATAGATAATGAGATAAATTGGGAGAGAAGGGTATTTATACCACTCAACTTATCTCCCAACAAATATCCTATAAACATACTATAAGTAATAAGTATTCCATAAATAGAAAGTCCAAAAAGCAGCAAATATCTGGCCGAAGGCTCGTGGTATCGATACTTATTATGGAATGTATCGATACCACACTGCTAAGCTGAAATGATCATTTTCCCGTAATGCTTTGGTATCGATACGGCCTTAATCTGTATCGATACAACAAAAGCTGCCTTGGCTAGTAAACTAGTAGTATCGATACAGCCTTAAAGACGTATCGATACCACACTGTTATCTCCAGTTCTACCTTCAGCTTCAGCAGACAGCTTCCACAGTATCTTATTTTCATTCCATAAACTTAAGTAAATATTTTATTTAATGAAAATAAGAAAGTACCACCCATTTGGAAATAATGACATTACCAGAATTTTAAGATTTCATTAAATCAAAATGTCAATCCCTCACTTTTAGTGTAAAATGGAAAACTGCACGTTTTTCTCTCGAGGAAAAGGCTCAAAACATGGCCTTGCTCTTTAAATAAAACCTTGCAACTTTGTAGTTACTCTTAGAAAAGTTAGAGGATCAATTACCGCCATTTTTTATCTCGAAAATCGATACTTTTTCGGAAAGTCATTTTTCATACTTAGGACAGATTTTAAGGGACCGGCAGGGTCTTCGGGTACTTGGAAGCACTTGGGCCATCCATGGCGTTGAAATACACCTTATTTGCACGTTTTACCTGGAAACACTAAAAACACACCTTACGTGCAATATCACTATAAAAACTAAATAAATACAAGATAAAATAACATAAAACGGGACTAGTCGCACCAAATATCTACAATATTGGGTGCTCATCAATAGCCAAAACTGTCACGCCCTCAATTTTAAAAATAAATAACAATACCATTTAAATACAAATCCTCACAGTACATACGATACCCCAAATTACAATACAGTTCTCGAATCTCACTAATTTGTCAAACAGGTACAACTTTTCAAAATAGAGAAAATGGTATGATGCAGTTTGATTTACGAAGAAAGATAAGTGATCCAAAAAACAACTTTAGCCTCTGATGTCTGCAAGCACTTCACATCCTTCAAGACTATGTCCCTGTAATGTATCTGAAAATGATAAGTTGAGCTACACAAGCTTAGTAGAGAATTATACACTCAAACTATAAGTAAATGCGATGAACACGCCAATAAACGATCAAGAGATACAAAGAGGCACCACAATGAATCAACGGACTATGACAACTGGATTCTATATGTCTTAAAGATATCCCTAACCATTTTTACATCAAACTAGGTGCAACATTAAGCACACGTTAATCTAAATAACCCACGACAGTTTCTCAAACCATTTTATGACTCCTCAAATGAATGTCACAATTAACTTCCTCATTTCTTACCATTCACCATTAAGTCTCTTTTCATAAAAACATCCCTTTTTGATTTCCAAAACAATTTTGAAAAAAACTCAAGACCATTACGGGTCAAACTCCGTTGATTTGAGCTTGAATACGAGAATCTATTAATTTATGCCCAAATACCGAAACCATTGATTCGATCAGCAATACCAGAGGATTTTTCATAAAAATCCTTTTTTCAAAACCAAATTCATTTCTTTTCAAAAACTTCGATGTAGTCAATCATTTATTTCCCTTTTTCAACAATTACAATCTCAGGCATTACACCGCCTAAACAATAACATGAACTTCTATAATCAATCATAACTTCCTTCATCATGCGAGACATTCAACTGTATTACCACATCTTGCGTTACAAAGAATTCTCTTCTACCTGGGTTTCTGCATTACCACACCTTGCGTTGCGAGCCCTCTAGAGTCTCTATATTACCACACATTGCATTGCAGGACCCTTAATTCAAAATTATCAACTCACATATACACACATGCATTATCAATCCATATACAATGAGACAACATTTCTCAAGGTCACATTCTTTCATTTATCGTCAGACAATGTATTACAAACTCATAAACATACTCTCTTGTACATTAATAAATACCTTAAATTCACGTTATTCCTCAAAGTCTATCATGACGTCCTTCGTCACACACCGAACCCACAATGACTCCACAACACACCACCCGCTAGGTTTTAAACGAGAATCTTATAGAACAAGAGCCAAAGAAACCTAAGGAGCTCAACAAGACAAAGCACGAGGATACGAGTCACAATACTATCCATCGGATCACTAGACATGCTCATGTCTACCCATAACACGCACCACGTTACCCCTTATAGCCCATGGTACTCCTATCAATCTTACGGTACATTTTCTATTGAACAACACTAATATCATACTCTAATGAGTGCCAAGAGACAAGATCGAACAAGAAGTTATTTTGACATAGGCAACCATATTTGAGAGTGACTTAAACATGTTCCGTTTATATAGGGAGTCATTACGATGGAACGAGAACAACCTTTGGAGTAGGCCTGTCAACGGGCCGGATCCGATCCAAAAAATTTGGATCTGATCCGAATCCGATCTGAAAAAATTTTTACTTCAAAAATTTTAGCAAAAAAAATTATTTTCCAAAAAAATAATAAAAAATACAACTTTTTAACATTTTTTTTAAATAAAAAATTTACTGTTTTTTTTTAAAAAATTTATAAAAAGTTGAAAAAAAATGAAGTTCGGATTGGGATTGATAACAGATTTAATCCGATCCGATCCGAATCCGATTACCGAATTCGGATTATCGAATCGACGTTATCGGATTCGGATCGGATTTTTCGGATTGGATCCGGTCCATATATTGAAAGGTCTACTTTGGAGTAAGCAGGCTGACACACCTTCACTCTTATGGTCATAACTTTCTATGTACTTAGAATTTTAAGGCAGTTCCGGTTGCAAATGAAAGGTGACTTCAAAACCTTTGAATCGATATAAAATTTGCATGAAACAAACATCGGACGAGAAAGTTATGGCTGTTTGAAGTTGGACTGGAACACAGAAAACGAGCAGAATTTCCAGAGAGGGGTGAGATCGATCCCTCCTCTAATGGGATCGATCCCCAAGGGCAAAATTCCAGATTTATGAAGGATCGATCCCTCCTTGCATGAGGATCGATCCCTAGGCGATTTTTGACAGACTTTAAGGACACGAATGAGGACGATCTAAACTCGATTAAAACATGAAATCAACTCATAAACACATAGAATGAGTAAGAAATCCCTATCTCATGAGTTTTGAGCAAAACTCGATCGTTTGACCAAGTCAACCGAAGCTCCACAAGGTCCGATCATGAATTTTCTTGGATATTCGGAAAGCCCACGCTCCGTATAGCAACTTTAATTCTTAAACTTCATTTGGAATCACGCTCTAAGGTGTTGAGACCGAAGAGAGAAGAGAGGAGAGAGTTTCAGATGGAGAGGAGAGGAGAGAGACAGCCGAGAGAGAGAGAGAGAGAGAGAGAGAATGAGAATTTTTCTCCTCCTAGAAAAATAATAAAGGTGGGGGAGTAATCCCCTACTTCTCACACCACACACTCACACATGCACCACTTGCTCAATTACCCTTATATCTTTCCGCGAGTACGCCACATCGAATATCCACACTGTCTTTCACGACGGGCCATACGTTTATAAGAGAAAAATATGGCCTAAAAATTACGGGTTTCTACAAAAACGCCACTATTAGGATCAAACGTTTACCATCTTACAAAAATCTATAGGTAGTGGTAAAGGTGCAACTTTATTTTCTTATATTAAAGTGTAGCAGGCCCCAAGCGCCACGGTTCGACTTGCGTGGCCAAAATGCTAACCCGCGACCGATAAGCACCTGCCCACATGCAACATGCCATCTAGGAGAGTCGAACACACGACCTTGGCTCTGATACCAATTGTTAGGATCAAGCGCTTAACATCTTACCAAAACCCGCAAGTAATTGTTGTTGACAAATATATGCATGATAATTTGTTGAAAATTATATGCATTACTATTTATTATTTTGATGATTATATTGATGAAGTTTTTATTATTTGGCAAAAGAAAATCTTTTATCGCAAAGTCCTTTTTCGGACTAATATTCTTTTTGCCTTGAAACACTACATAAGTCTCTTGAAATTCAATATTTAATATCTACAAAGACTTAGTAAGCTCAATACATGCTTTAACGGAATTATTCAGATGAAGTTTTGAGGTGCAGGTTGACGAACCAGCTGACAGGCCGGCTGTCTGAACAGGAGAGGTTGTCAACCGGACTTCACTGCATGGCAGATAGGTTGAGAGAGCGGACGACCTCCCGGTCGACCGGTCGGACGACCAGTAGTACATCTCTGCAGATTTCCGCAGATCAGTAAAATTCCAACGGCTGTATTTTTCCTAAATTAGCTCTCAACGGCTCTATTCACTTTCCAACGGCTAGGAAGCATATTAAGGGCTATATATGGCTTCAAGAACTCATTGATGAGTATCAATCTAAGCTACAACATTACATATCATTCTAAGAGAAAATTCTCCAAAGATGAAGTCCAAAATTCTCTTTGTTCTTCCACTTTCATATTTTCCTTGAGAGAAAATTTGTACAAGTCGTGAGCGATAATTTTCATACTTTCTCCACAAACTTGTAATTCCTAAGCGAGTGTTTGAGTCAAACACTTGAAAGCTTAGAAGACCAAATTCGGGTTTGAATTTGGGTGTTATTGTTTTCGAGAGGCTTTCGGAGAAAACTCTTGCGGTTGCACTAGCTCCTCGAGAAAGCTAGGGGATAAGGTCGTTGTAAGCACCCACAAGTCTTACAAGTTGTAATCTTTTTGAAGATTAGTGGAACCTTTAAGTAGTTGCTTGAGGAGAAGTGGAGTAGACCGGACCGTGGACAAATCCGGGCCGAACCACTATAATCGGGTATCTCTCTAACTCTCGCTTTTTTATTTGCGCATATCGTTTTAATTAAAAGATTGTTAGAGATAATCTTTATTGGTAATTTTTACTTAGCAACCCGTTTCATCTCTTCCTTTCGGTTTGACAAAAAAAAAAAAAAAAACCCGTTTCATCTCCACTCTAGGTTGCCATTTTTGGGTAACAGTGGTAAATGCGCAGCTCTATTTTCTTATACTAAAGCATAGCAGGCCCCAAACGCCATAGTTCGACTTGTGTGGGCAGGATGTTGGCCTGCGACCAATAGCCACCACCCCAAGGACCGCTGAGAACGCAACTTTCCACCACTCACTAACCAAACGGCAGCCCGCACTGACGTGAATCCCACGAGAAGTCGAACCCCACCAAGAAACTATCGATTCAGTCTTTCACAAACGGTTGAGCTCCGACTCCTAAGCTTCCATACGCCACCCTAAACCACCACCACCCACCCAAGCAACCCATTCCTGCATAACCACCAACCGCCACACCACAGAAATGAAGATGCCCAAAAAAAGCAATCCCGCTTCCGTTAGGATTAGGGCTGTTCAAAAAAACCCACTTGACCGACAACCCGACCCGATCCGATCCGAAAATTCAGGCTTGGGCGGATTAAAACGACACAGTCAGTCGTGTTCGGGTTGACTCAAACAGACCCGAAAACTTGTCGATCGGGTTTCGGGTTGCAGATATTGTATTTCGGGTCACCCAACCCAACCGAATTCAGCACCCACTATAAAAGCAAAAAATTGGGGATTTCTTCATTTAGGGTTCACTGGTTCAGTACTGAGTTCCTCTCTTCTCCTCTCGTTCTCTGCCGACACCCACCCCACCCCACTCTCTCATTCTCTTCGACCGGCGACCAGATCTCCGGCCAGTCCTCTCCTCTCTTGCTCTCTCCACTGTCTGTTCTCCACCCAATTTCGTAGCCAATCGACGACGGCGGCGGCGGCTAACTCTGGTACGTCTCTTTCTCTCTCCTGCTCTCCAGTCTACAGTCTCTCGCAGCCGATCCTCCCCAGCAGCATGTCTTTCTCTTCCTTTGCTTTTGTTTTTCTTTTCCTTTTTTTTTCTTGCAAGTATTGGGTACTTTGTTCAGTTGTTGTCCTCCGGAGATATATGGATTTGTAGGGTATCTCGCGTTAAGGAGTTTTGCCCCATTTTTGGTACTTCTTCTTTAGAATACTTGGTTTTTACTCCCATGTGATATTGTATAACAGAGCAGGGAAAGATCGGATTTAGTCTGATGACAATGAGATTACGATGATGAAATGGCTGATCTGTTATACAATGGATTTAGTCTGATGACAATGGTTGATCTGTTTTACTTCCATGTTACTGTAGACACCCCAATCCGGACCTCGGAGAGTTTTTTGTCCGTCCCGATGATGAAATAAAGGAAACGGTACCCTTGTGAGCTTGAAAAAGGATTTTCCCAAGCCCAGATAAAACCCAGACAAAGCCCAAAAGACCCTGGACCGAAGAAGGAGGCGTCGTGCGGAGTGGCACTGGAGCGTACGGCACCTTGAAATTCAGGGAGCCATGCGCGACAAAACTTCACCGCACGGCACCTCGAGCAAAAGGCTGACTGGCTCAGAAAGCTGTCGGCCACGCCAATTTGAGCCACAGCTGATGACTAGCTCAGCCGAAAATGCACTTCTGGCCCACCCAGAAAATACCTCCACTATTTGAAATTCAAAATCCTTGGCCTTTGCCTATAAATTAAACCCTCCACTCAATGCAAAAGGGCCCTTCCTTTGAGTCCCCTTTTGGCTCTCTTTGCTTCTTGGTATTCTTACTCCATAAGTTTTCTCTCTCTAGTTTCCACACCTACTTTCCCATTACCACTTCCATTTCCAAGTCTTAAAGAATGTCATTCCCAAAAGACATTCTTTAAGCACATTCACTCACTCCCTTCTCATCATTAAAGTTGATCACTCATTAACTTCAAGGTCCTACCCCCCAAAACACCTAATCTTCACTCACACCCATACTCCCTTTGTCTCATTTAAACCTCCCCCATCTACATCCATGACGATCCATCCTCTTCCTTGCATCAACGATCCTTGATCAAGCTCAACACCAAAGGTAAAAGCTAGTTTCCTTGGACTAGACTGCTCGTCCCGAGGTCCTTTGTCAGCAGGTCTAATCCCTTTTGGTTAGATCCTGACTTAAAACTCATTTTCATAAAATAAAAACAGTATTGTGCTGAGGTCGGAGAACCGCGCGGCTGGATGACCAGACGCACAGCACCCTGACCATCAGTGCACGGCACCTGTGTATCTTGGTGTTATCACAGGCATGCTGTCTGGATCTGAGTTGTCATCCGCTGGGGTTGTTTGCATCTTCTGTTTGCTGTTTCATTTCTTTTAAAACAAGATCATATCTACAAGCCATGTCTTGGCCCTTCGAAAAAGGTTTTCTAGATCATCCCAAATGATCAAATACACCAAAAATCGTTTTAAAGACATGTTTTAAGGAAATAACAGTATCCTTGGGATGATCTGACTGTTGTGAGACTTCTGATGAGTTTTTCAGAGAAAGCAATGAGGTAGATGATGTCTTGAAAGTTTGTAATACCGACAAAGAGCAGTATACTCCCGTGACGGCATGTTGAGGTGCCAGACGCTAGCTCATAAAGGCTGCAATCGTATGAGTGAGGTCCGCATAGCTTTGCTGAATGCTTTTTATTCCACCTGTTCACATTATTTTATCACTACTGTACAGACAGCACCACATGCACGTCAATGTGATATATTTTCCATGTCCCTTCCCCGTTATGTGCCTTTATTAAAGAGGTTAATCTTTTAAATGATACTCGAAGATTTTCCCTTTTGAAAACATTAAATAGAGACCGGTTTTACTGGGCGAGTGGGGTGCTTTTTTAAAGAAAAAACCTTTCCCATTCGTAACATGGCTCCCGAACCCAAAATCTCAACGTTTTCGCTAGACCAAAAGCCTTTTGCAAGCGATTTTTCGGTTTCTCGGATGATCCATCTCAAAAATCCGGGTGGCGACTCTTCGAACCAAAAAAAGGGGCGCGGGAGCCCACAGTGGCGACTCTGTTGGGGATCGAACCCAGAATCTCTGGTTTTCGCTAGACTAAAAGCCTTTTGCAAGCGATTTCTCGATTTCTCGGATGATCCATCTCAAAAATCCGGGTGGCGACTCTTCGAACCAAAAAAAGGGGCGCGGGAGCCCACAGTTACATTGGTAGTTACATAGTCATAAGAGGTTAGGTCTAAGTACAATTTAAGTTAAGTTTCATCTGATAAAAAAAAAACACTACAATTATAGTTATGAAGTTTGTCAGCTTTTATGCATTCTTTCTGCTCTATTCAGGAGGCCAATTTCCCTACTCAAACGGGTGCTTTCGTTGCTTTTTATTGTTTTCTTGCTCAAGTGTGTATGTTTTAGCAATAATAATTTGTATGCCCAGTGATCATCACTCTTTGTTTGTTGTAGGTGATGGAGGGTATGGAGCCAGTTTTTGATTTCCATCTTGGTGGGAAACTTGAGGATGATGTTGTTGATATCGAAGAACTTGAACTTAAAGGTAATCCTAATCCTGCTGTGACTACCCTTGCCGATGTTGTCAAAGTTGAAGATGATACAGTAGATAAAGTAATCAAGTTAGGAGAAAACCAATAAAAGAAAGCTTCCACTACAAACTCCTAAAAGCCCCAAGCCAAAGAAAGATCGACATCAATCTCCTGCCTGGGATCACTTCGAAAAAATAAAAGAGGGCGACGATACTTGGGGTGAGTGTAACTATTGCAAGAAACGATATGCGGCTGATAGTAAAAAAACATGACGTTAGTAATTTGACAGCTCACATGCTCGTTTGCCCGTTATATCCTCTTAGAGACAAACATGGACAACAAAACCTTTCATTCAAAGTCAACCAAGGGGGGGGTTGACGTTGTGACAAGTGTATTTTCTTTTAAAGAGTGTAAGAGAGCTCTTGCAGAAATGGTGATTATTGATGAACTACCGTTTAGGTTCGTTGAGGGGATTGGGTTCAGAAAGTTTTGTAAGGTCATGCAACCGAAGTTCGCACCGATTCCTTCTCGCCAAATGATTACTAGAGAGGTGGTTGCAATTAAAGACTACGAGAGGGAAAAACTGATAAAATTATTAAAGGGCCATAGGATTTGCCTCACGACTGATACATGGACTTTAATTCAAAACCTTAACTATATGTGTCTTATTGCACACTTCATTGATGATGATTGGAAGTTGCAAAAGAGAATCTTAAACTTTAGTCAAATTGAAGATCATAAGGGAGCTACAATAGGAAAGAAAATTGAGTCATTATTGCTTGAGTGAAATGTTGATGGTATTTTTACAATGACGGTAGATAATGTAAGTTTGAATGGCAAGGCTATTGAGTACTTGAAAAAGAAAACAATGGATTGGAAAAGGACTGTCTTGGGGCATGAATATATGCATATGCGATATTGTGCACACATTTTGAATCTTATTGTCGTTAAGGGATTGAAAAATATGAGTGAATCTATTTTGCGTGTTCGTGATGTTGTGAGATATGTGAGATCTTCTCCACAAAGAATGGAGACTTAAGAAGTGTGGGAGAAGGAGAAAATTCAATCGAAACAAACTGTGTGTCTTGATGTGTGTACTAGGTGGAATTCCACTTACTTGATGTTAGAAGTAGCCATCAAGTTTAAGAAGGCATTCCAAAGAATTTGGGGTAGAGAAGGCATTCCAAAGAATTTGGGGGGGGGGGGGGGGGGATAGTAGTTTCATAAAATTCTTTGGCATAAAAGAAGGCGATGAGGATTTGTCATTAGAGGGTGAGGGTGACCCCATAGGGTCCCAACTCCAAGACAAGCAACTGTCCCAAATAAGCTTGATTGGAAGAAATGTGAGTTGTCTGTTACATTCTTGAAACTTTTCTATGATGAAACCAATAACTTTTCAGCTTCTCTTTTTGTCACATCCAATGTGTTCTTTCATGAGTTGTTTGAGGTTCAAACCAATATAGATGAATCAATCCTCAATAAAGATCCTTTATATCTAAAATGGCAATTGAAATGAAAAGAAAATTTGAGACGTATTGAGAGGATGTAGAGAAATTCAATCTCCTACTTTAGGTGGCGGTGGCACTTGATCTCCGGTTTAAGTTAAGGTTGGTGAAGTTTTGCTATACAAAATCCAAAGAGAATGCGGTGGGTGAGAAAATGGAGAAACAAGTGAAGGATGTTTTGAACAAGTTGTATGATTTTTATGAAAAAGAGGGCGAAGTTAGACAAAACGTGCCTAGTGCAATGCCGAGAGTAATGGAGGACAATGAGGATTGTGATCGTCGCTTGAATTTAGCTAGTGAATTTGACACTTACTTAGAGGAGGAGTATTCTAGTGTTTGTTCCTCGAAAGTAGACAAGTACTTGGGGGATTTGTGCGAATGTAGGGACAATCCAGATTTTAATATCTTGGTAGTGGAAGAACAATTTCAACAAGTATCCAATCTTGTCAAAAATGGCGCGTGATGTATTAGCTATGCCCGTGTCTACCGTTGCTTCCGAATCGGCCTTTAGTACGGGTGGTCGCGTACTTGATCCATTTCGAAGTTTACTCTCACCGTCAATGGTCGAGACTCTTGTATACACCCAAAATTGGCTTCTAAGCACGGTTCTAATCTCTCTTCGACAGTCTATGAATAAAGTGGAAAATGTTGAACTAGGTAATTTAATTTAATTGATCTAGTCTACTTGCTATTTAGTTTTTCCTTAGTATTGTATTGAATAAAGTGTGTGCTTTTTTTCCAGAACTCTTACAAACTGAATCAATTAATGATGAAAGGCAAGTTCCTATGGATTGAATGATGGGCCTTTGGACATTGGACCTTGGTAAAACATTTAACATTATGTTATTTTGTAATCTTTGAAGTTTTCAATTCTCTTCTAATTTCTTTGTCTATGTAACAGGTTTGGTCAGTTTAGACATCAAATTGGGAGCAGTGGAGCACTATGGACAATTGGACTACAGAACTAGTTTATTATTATGGAGACTTCTGTGTTTGGTTGCTTTAAATTATTATGGACTTGTAGTTGTATTCATTTTAGACTTGTAATTGCTTGCCTAGTGTGGGTGGTGTGGGTTCCGCTAACTGTGCTTACGTGTACAGATATGAGCTGGAGAGGTGCGATTGGTCGATGGTTAGTAGAAGGGAAAAGGGGGAAGAAATCTTATGGGGTGAGGAAGGGAGCAAGAGGTACGGAGAGGACAGAGGCAGCGTGCCCCGCTTTGCTTTCCGCGGGGTGTCCGTGCTTTTCCAGAAACAGATGGGTGAGGTCACCTTCTCTCCGGAGAAGAATGTTCTCCTTCCTCAGAATCAGTGCTCACTCCCTCCCTTTCTGGAAAATCAGCTCTCAATCATTGGAAATGTCAGGGGTATTTATAAGGCACCTGGGCCTAAGACAGGCCCAGGACAGCGCTCCTATAGGACCCCTACACGTGTCCCCTCTGTACCTTAAGGCCTTGGATATACTTGCCTTCCCGCGAAAGCTTTCTGCGGGAGGGTTCGCATTTCCGCGGCATAACCTCCATTCCAATCCACCAAGCCATAAGAAATTCCCCAATTCTCGCGGGAGCAAGGTCGCGACCTGCGGCGATTGTATTATCCTTCGCGGAGTCCCCTTCGGACCCTACCTCTTGGCGCGTCAGAGACCCCAGAAAGACCTCTTTACTTGCGGAATGAGGCCTCTAGATTCATCAATTTTGAGCTGTCAACGGATCTTCCCCGCAGGCTAGTAGGGTTCCGCGGTAGCTGCTCTCCACCGCGGGTGTATCGTTCTTTCCACGGACCAATGACGCTCCTACAACTCGTGGGGTATGAGTGCTACCTTCTGCCATTAGGGGCATCGCGATCCTTCCGCGGGACCTACAGAGATCCGCGACAGCATACTCTTTCACAGGAGCGACCTTGCTGGCTCTTTACACGTGTTATCTTCCCATTGGGTAGTCACCCATTGTTCTTTAGGCGAAGTTTTGACCAAGAGCTTCCTCCAGCGCGGGCCCTGCTGCCACACGTCTGCGGCCCACTGGAGGGTCAACCGGCCTTCT
This sequence comes from Rhododendron molle, assembly GCA_025413875.1. Taxonomy (NCBI): domain Eukaryota; kingdom Viridiplantae; phylum Streptophyta; class Magnoliopsida; order Ericales; family Ericaceae; genus Rhododendron; species Rhododendron molle. The sequence goes on along the minus strand of CM046395.1, from coordinate 14,587,775 downwards.
TCAGCCAAACGTTAATGATTGCACCTACACCTAGTAGACGATAGTGGACTGAAAATGTTATGACTGATTGTATCATGTATGGTTGCTGAAAAAACAGGGGAGGAGAGAGGCTGGTCACTGGTGTGTGGTTGTGTGCCACACTGTCGTGTGTTTGGTTTGTTTTTTTGCTATGTGGATGTGTTTGGTCTTCTTTTTTTTTTTTTTTGGCCTAATCTTGCTCAATACTAGACTACTACTACTAGTAGTAGTAGTGGACTAGAAATCTCTTGCTGGCATTGCTGGAAATGGTGTGCTATGGCTGGAAATGTTTTGTTTTTGTTAGTGGTTATGGTGTGCTACGGCTAGAAATGATTATGGTGTGCTATAACTGTTAATTTGGTTATGGTTTTTGTTAATGATTATGGCTGGAAAGGTTAGTGTGATATTGTTGCTGGAAAATTGGAAATGGAACTGGAAAACTGGAAACGGTGATGAAAAATTAGGATATGATGTTTAATATGGCCCAAAACGTGGATATGGGCCATATGGCATTGGGCTTGATTAGGTTTGTTGGGAAAGTGGTAAATAAGTCCAACATAATTAACAAGCCAGTCAAAAAAATGGCCCAATAAAAATGGATAAAGCCCGAAATAAAAGGCCCAACAAAAAAGCCCAATTCGAGAGTCCGACCGAACCTGACCCGGCATGTGTAACGGCCAGTTTGGTTCTAACTCGACAATTGTTTCGGTCGGGTTCAGGTGTATTATCTACCATTCGATCAGATGTCGGGTCGGGTCCAACCCGTCGCAAACCCAACCAAACCCGCCCGATGGACAGCCCTAGTTAGGATCAACCGAAACAAGCCTAAGAGCCTTGAATGGTGGAAGAGACAAGCAGTCGTGCCTCCACCAATCGACGCCGCCCTAGTCGTTAGGACAACTGGAAGCAGTCGGTGGGTGAGATGGCAACTGTGGAGATAAAAAGCAGATATGAGGGCGAAACGAAAAAATGATGTAAATGGAGATAGTGTGCATAGCATGGGTAGGGGAGGAACAAAGAAAGAGGGTGATGGATAGAGAGAAGAAGCACAGAGAAGGGAAGAGCCCCGGGGGGAGGAAGAAAGGCGACGCCTCCCCCTTTAGGCAAAACGCTAGAAAGGTGTAGCTAGAGTCAGGAAATGTAGAGAGAGAAGGGAGAGCCATGTTAATCTATTAGAAATATCAACATAGCTCTAGAAATATCAATTGTTAGGAAAGTTTACAATATATTTTTGTAGTTATGAGAATCTTCTATAGAGTATTTAGTATTCAACACTCGGTACCCAATTACATTATTTTCCTATTCCAGTACTTCCCTAATTCTCAAATTTCATGAGTTCATGTGTTGTGAAAAAGTGTTCGAATGCTATTTGGGTAGAACCATAATCGAACCAAAACGGACTAATCTTGCGGTTTGGTTGCGGTCAAGTTCAACACACATATAGTGATTCTCAATTTTGGGGATGCCCTTGGTGATATTTCAAGGAACATAAGGGGTAAAATCCATATTATTTTAGGAAATGCACGTGGCTGAATCTGCCGAGTCCGCATGAGTTCCCTTAGCCTTGCTACTGTGTACTTCCGATACCCCCTGTTTGCAAAAACTGCAAAATCCTAACCCTAAAATCCTAAGGTCTGAAACGGAGATTGAAGCCGAGATGTCTGAAAGAGAAGAAGATATCGACTCGGACGCTCCCGAGGAATTCACTTCCGAACAGGTTTTCTTTTATTCTCTTCTGCCCAAAATTTTCCGTTCGTAGGTATATCTATGCTTATTGATTCAGTCACTCAATAAAAGGTCATTGTGAAGCGTATTTCCGTAAAATTTACTTGGTTCGAAATTTCTTTTTGCGTTACAGGGACTACAAAATGACGAAGAGCTAAGAAAAGTTCAAGAAGAAAATAAGGCCAGGTATATTCCACATCTCTGATTCTATACATTTTCCAGCTGCCTATACACGTACAGACGGTTGGTTTGATTTCAAATAGAATTTGAAAAAGAAATCACCTCAAATGCTATTCCATTGCTGTGCTATTTGCTTGCCTTATCATGCTTTTAGTGTTCTTGCATGTTGCAAAGTGTTATCTATCTCATTAAAAGGGGGGAAAAGAGGGGAAAGGTAAATTCACAGAAGAAGTTCATATGGAATGTTAGAGGTCTATAAAATCAATGTTGTTAGAGGGATTGACATGGTGCGTCCTGATTTTGAATTGGATGCAGTGCGTGTTTTTACCGCTGCAACCATGTAGTAAACCTTGTCTAACCTTTTACCATCGTGAATTTTCTAGTCCAAAATATGCAATGCAAAGAAGAGAATATTGCTAGAGATTTTCATCTTCATGCTTCGTTATATGAGTTCGAGTTTTTCGAACAGGGACTGAAAATAACATACACACTTCCCCGGCTGGGACCTTCAGGCTATCCCTGAACGCTAGAACATCGTGGAAAACTGTTGAGTATTAAGGATGTGTCGCCTATTGTTGAAGGGAGGCTAATCTTGATACTCAGTGCTGTTAGAGCATTTAGGTGTTGGGACGTGGGGTTGCACAAGTAAGCTTGGTTTCATTGTGGTTGAACTTGAACCAAAATCTTTGGCAGGCTACAGTAGTCACTTGTCAGTGGCGATTGACAGATATATACGCCTCATTAAGGTTTAGACGCCTCATCCGGTGATGTGCACTCAGTGTAGACCGACTTATGACATTATTAAAATTTTACTGAAGTTGCGGATGTTTCATCTATCCGTTTGTGATTCTGTGAAGGATTGACAAGAATCTACACCAAATAAACTCGTTTGGTTATGCACGAACCACAAGTGCAAAAACTTTTTTGTGGATCAAAGGTTTCATTGCAGACAGTTTGATTTCCACTTGAGAACATCTCCAATTTCCAGTTGTGCTGGTATTTGATGGTTTCATATGCTAGAGCGTATCTTCTTCTTGGGAGAGATAAATCCCCTTCATTTTAGGATATTCAAAAAGTTCCCAGCTCCAAAACTTATGACTATCAGTAACTTACCTCTGGAATGTCCGTGGACATTTTGCCCTTATAAAAAGCCTCCAATTTGGAAACACCTTACTAGTTGCCACTCATTACTTCTGAGGTTGAGTCTTAACTATTTTGTACTCCCTCTGTACCATAAAGTTAGTCCCCTACGAAACTACATGCAATTTTTGCAATTTTTGCAATTTTCGAACTTAAAATAACGTACTTACCTAAATGATTATTTGATTTTTTTGCACCGTTCAAAACAAGATTCCTATTGCATAAAAAATTATTTCAGTAAGTACGTTAAGTTTGAAAATTGAACGTAGTTTCATAGGGGACTGACTTTATGGGACAGAGGGATGTAACTGTTATTTGGCCAAGTGATTTGTGTTTGTTACACAGGCTTCTCTTTGCTCCTTTCTTTGGCTGGTGCAGTTAAAAATGGTGTTTTCAGCTTGGGAAGAGTTGTGATATGTTTCTTTTACCTTAATGCTTAATGTAGCAACTGCAATGTACAAGGCATGTGCATCTGTGTTAGTGGTACAAGAGAAACGTTTAAATTAGAGTTTCAATGCAGTTTTCACAAATATCAATGCACTTTCACGGATATTTTTACCCCTTTCACAAATATGGAGGAACTTTCTGAATGTTAATCACTGTCCACTGGGCTGTGATTAGCATTTTCCTTTACTTAATGGTTGGGTTTTGTTCAACAGTGGGAGACTTGTCCGCTACGTTCAGATGGAAAATTGAAACTATTGAGGGAAATAGGTGACCTAATTAGGTGGAAATTAGAACTTGATTGAGGGACATAGCTGGTTGTTGCTGGCAAATACATCCCGATTACAGAAAATTGATTTGTTCCACCCTACTTAGCCTATGTTTTCTAGAATGAGCTTTTTGGTTGTCCGGGCCGTGCATTCCTGAAAGGGTGCCTACACCTCTAATGGCAAGAATCTAAGAAGCAAAGACTTGTTGTCTGACCCTGAGTCCCATAATGTGTGAGCGTGAAAGCTTCTCTGAAAACATTCCAAAGTACTGAAATTATTGAGAGCGAGAATTGAGAGCTAGAGCGTAGATCGATGATTGAGGGTGGGAGCCTCTTATTTCTACGTGAAAGATTCTCCGAAAACATTCCAAAGTACTGAATCGAGAGTGAGAATTGAGAGCAAGAGCGTAGATCGAGGATTGAGAGTGGGAGCCTCTTATTTCTAATAGGATATGACTAACTACTGACACTTGTTAGACACACCTAAAGACATACTTTGGCTTATTTTGCCAAATAGGTCTTAATATGCTTTCTCCTGCTGAACACAGAAGAGAGTTATAACGGTTGCGGTCTGCCATAGCTTTTTCATCAAAACATTTTCTCTGCAAAGACACCTGACATGTGTATATAGTCATATAATGATGTATTGAAGTCTTCTCTAATAGGTTTCCTTTGCAATTCAATTGCTGCAACACTTGCATATTTTTAATACCTTTCCCTTTCAATTAGCAGCATTCACCCTAATGCATTGCATGGTACTAGATTAGACAGAAACCAACTCCTTGCTGTAACATTTATAATGTTAACGCCCTGACTTTCTTCTCTTTGGCCTAGCTGTTTACTGTTTTCTATGTCCTGAAGCTAACCTCCTCAATAAGTGAAGTTGAATGCAAAACTTTGACAGATAATGTGCATGAAACATAATGGTCTTAGTAGAAAGAGTTTGTGATCAGGGTCAACTACTAAGTTCTGTTACCTTAATTTGTTACTACGCTATTCTTGGTAGATACTTCCATATGCAGATAACATCAGCCATGGTCCTCTTTGTAGGATTGCTCGTGAAGGAAAAGACCGTCGCAGGCAATGGGCTCAGAAGAAAACACCAAGAAAACCTCCTAGGGCTGAAAACATCCGAGATGTAATAGAACCTGAATCAACCAAGGAGTCCCAGGATAATGCAGGAATGCTACCAAATGACATAGTCAAACTGCTTGCAGCTCGTGAAAAGTATGCTCTCTCTCTCTCTCTCTCTCTCTCTCTCTCTCTCCTGTATATGTAACTTCAATGCGACATTGCATCTGCAGGAAAGTTTTCGAATCAGACTCAGAAGGAGAGAAGGAAGAGACAACCAATAAAAAGAGAACCGCCAAAAAGAAAAGGTCCAAAAGCTCTGGGTAAGGACTAATTCCTATGGTATTTACGGTATATAAAATACTTCAGGTAGATAGATTGTCTATGAAATTTACTTTCTCTCAATGATATTCCTTCGCAGGCATGAGCCCATTATTTTGAAGGACCTACCACCTCCTCAATGCTTGCAGAATTCCTTGGAGTTTTTGAAGAAAAGGAAAATGCAGGTTGCAAGATCTTCCTCTGTTTTGAACAACTCCAATCAAGCACTACGCCTGCTTTCTAAATCTGGCTTGTTAAGTATGAAATAATTTCTATGATAGGAGATAAAATGATGAACTTAAATGTTTAGACTCATTCTGGAACTGTCGTCGGTGCATTTTTTTTACGGTTCAAACACTACAAGGTGGTGGCGGATCAAAAAAAGAACACTACAAGGTAGTATTGTTGTTTGTTAAATCAATCGCATATGTCAATCCTCGCATTTCTACCGTTTCTGCAGATTGTTTTTATTCTGACGTTTGAGATTCTTTTGCCCTGCTCCGAAGGGAAGCTTTAAATATGTGATTGTGTCCTATCCACGGTCAATACGATCACTGAATGGCCTTTCCGGGTTCTTACCATAATTGCCTGGTTTTTAATTTCTTTAGCCTATAGGTTGATCAAATCTAGCTTTCTTGCCATGATTAAAAAAAAAAAAAAAAAAACTGGTTTTGTTGATAGTTTTTTTTTTTGGGTCAAACGGAAGATCAAATTTCTTGATAGTTTGTGAGTAAAGAAATTAGGATGAATCCGCAACAGATGACACACTACACTAAAAACAGATTCTTTTCCTTCCCTGCATATTCCACTTATGCAGCTTAGTACTATTCTGGTTCTATTATAGATTCACATCAAACATTCCTAATTACGATAGTTTTTGCTTTTTGTGATCATTCCTAATTACTATAGTTGAAACATGCCTTGTAACCTTTCGCTGATTTGTTTAGTTAATTGTGTGCTGATATTTCCAACTCATCAACCAGTTACTTCCCAATAAGAGGGAGAAAATCCGTATCAAGGACTCAAAAAGACCTTACGAAGGAGTGTCATGGTTGGGTAATCCCACTTTTAAGACATCATGTATGCTAGCTACTATTCCACTTTACATTGGAGTTAACTAAATCCTTAAATTTTTTAAGAAAACCCTCGGAAAAACAAACAATAAGCGGTAATAGCACCGAAACCCACCATTAGGAACACATCGATCGAGCTATATTTTTGCTGGCTTTGGTCTGCCATGAAAGAAAAACCCTCTGGTTCGAGCGATATAATGCAAAGAATGGCAGGATTTTAGCCATTAGGAAAATTTGCTACAAGAAACTAGCCGAGTAGCGGACATTACTAATACATATACAAGTGGAATTAGACACTGCTGCAAGTACTAGCTAGAGCAGTTTCAAGGAGCAGAGAAAGTATCGTCCGGTTCCAGCCACCGGTGTTCCGAGGAAGGAGGGGTGCTGAGGAGAGCTTGGAAAGTGTTTCGGATCTTGTTCAAGCACTTGTGATGTCGAATCCGCCGGAGCACGACCTCTTTGTCCAGAGGCTGAGAGATTGGGCCTGATGATGATTTCAGGTGGATGCAGCTTGTGACTGCTTCAGCAGTGCTATTGGCTCTGCTACCATCCGGGATGCTCACTTCCTCTGCCTGTGACATTGGGTGGCTCTTGGATGCCATGGAAGCCATTTTTTTTTGCTATACCTAAAAATGGGGAGATTGGAAGTCTTTTGAGCTTTCTATATATACACGTATGGTTAAGGCACAAAAGTTGAGTTTCCTGTGGGTTGGTTGCCCACTGGTTTTGTCTGCTCCTTCCCATGGATTTTCAGTAATTTAACATCTACCCATTGGGTGCGTGTGTATCATTATCCAGACAATTTATGTGAATTGAAAATAATCCATAGGAAATGAGTGTTTTTGTAGTAGAAGAACAAGAAAAGACTTGTGGCTTAGTAACATAATTTTTCAAAATATCCTGCGCTCTCACTCTCAATCATTGTATTGCGACCACGCTCTCAATCCTGCTCTTGTGGATTTTGGTGGTTTGGAATGTGTTTCGAAAACGTTTTTTCGTCATGCTCGCGCTCCTGCTTACATATGCGTACACAAATTATGTGACATAATTTAAAAATCTCTAGTTATTTAATAATCTCTAAAATACGCACACAAGTCACACAATTTCTAAAATTAGAGGGGTACTTGTCTAATTACAGAAAAATTAAGGTAGGGTATGACCCTCCTTTAGCCCGTCTAACTTCGTCCCCGTGCAGCGTACATACCGACTACATAAATTTGCACACAAACGTCAAATGAATGGAGCGGGTCCGACATTGCATGGTTTTTGTCGGAAAGGGGTGCTGTAGTGCACATCTGGACCATTCGTTTTCATAATTGATTGTTCATATATGGTTGTTAATTTTTATCGGTAAGAGTTAATTTTGCCTGCTAAGAGTGCTTCAGCAAATCTGAAACATCGATTAGGGAAACGGATAGTCCAGATGCTCACTACACAATGCACTCTCCAGCAGCCCGGGTTCCAGTTTTTATCTTGAAGGTGGATGTAGCATTTTACCAATTTGGCCCTTCTTCTGACGAGTGGTATTCTTGAAATCTGGTGGGCTGGATCCGAATGTGGTCAGATTTTTACTGCAGCCGGCTGTTTCATTTTGAAGTTTGACAATTAATGAGCGATCCATGTAGCCTCCCTCCCACCTCTTTTCCCCAACTAACAAACTAATGCATTATTTTGTGTGATAAGAAAAAACCAATGCATAAATTCCCGTTATACTTAATTTGCTAAAGAGTTGGGAAAAAAAAAAGTTCAAGAATTTTACGACGAAGTAAGTTGAAGGGATGGCAGACATTGTTAACCCCAAGAGTTGGCCAAGTGGTCTTGGTTCGACATTTAGGGGTTTGCTCTCTAATGGCTTTTTTGTACTTACCAAAAAAAAAAAACCTCTTGGGACTACACGCTTAAACATGTGAAACGACTGTGGAATAGGCTGTAGGGATTAGTCTGTGGTGCGCGTAAACTCTCTCGGGACACCCTGCATTACCAAAAAAAGAATTAGAAAAAGGAGAGCATACATTGTTTTGAATTCTGAAAGCCAAAAAGATGAAAAGGAAAAATTATTCAATAGTCTTGGGGCATTGCCACAACACTTCTTTTCCACTAGACATTCTCGTGGGACTCGGTCTAAATATATGGACTCCATAAGAATATGTAGTAGAGAACTGGAGAAAGGTGTTGAGGCATTACATGGCGGTGCCCCGACACAATTGAATAATTTACTCACTGACAAGACTATGGGCAACTTCCCTTGGTTTTGGGTTAAACAGGTTACAGGTGGCGTCCAATTTTTTGTACTCTTCTCCACCTCCAACGCCATAGAAATACACAAAGTGAATTTTAGACGAAAACAAGTTCTTCACCGGAAGAAAAGGAACAATTCACATTGTTAGTATCAGAAAACAGAACAAATTAACAACTGCATTTAAGGAGAAATGAAGGTCTCCGTACAAAGTAGAAGCAAAGAGAACAATTCATCAGATGCCTTTATTTGATTTCCAGTGCATTTTAAGAACATGGATGTAGAGAATAATATGTAGGTAAATTTTTTAAAAGGCAAGATAAGGTCTAGAAAACTTGAGTTAATTAATCTATTCAAAAAAGTGCGAAAACGATTAGCCTTTTTTTTTTTTTTTTTTTAAAGCTTTAATTAATTAACTTGATTAATTACGCAAGATTGGTGGGTAAAAATTAATGAAGGATAATTAAGAGAAGCAATTGTATAGGCCGCCAATATATAGGGAAAATTTTCGAATGGTAAAAAGCTGATGACACAACAAATTCACTAGTATGAAAACACCACCAAATACTTAAAACTAGTTTGATGCTAACTGTTAGCATAATATTAGAAAATGGAGTATTATGTTATCATGTAATTTAAGTTTTATGATGCTTCCTATTTAGTCTTGGTAATTATTCATGTTTCATAATTAGTCTTGATTTCTTTATTATGCATGTTTCTTAAAGGTATGTTAGACTTGTGTTTAATACAACATCAATGAAAACAAGATTCTTGCCAATCGGAATTTCAATTTTCTTAACATGGTATCAGAGCCACTATAGAGATTTCATAAGCCCACAAGTCCACCCTATACTAGGACTTGACATCTTACAAAACTAATAGGTGGATTTGTGGACGTATGAAATTCACATAATGGACCTAAGACCAATTTTTTATACTCCCTCTGTCCCAAATTGGATGACAATTTTTAAAATTTGTGCGATTTTTTATTGCTTATATTTTTCAATCTATAATGTTTTTCACGAGTTTGAAAACTTTGTACAATAGAACTAATCAAAAACTATCAAAACAAGATCCATATTGCATATTTTTTGGGATTCATATTGAAAGATATAAGGAATTGAAATTGACACAGATATCAAAAATTGACATCCAATTTGGGACAGAGGAAGTAACATCTAGACCATGTGGGATACTCGCTCTTTGGTAGGCAGCCTAAGCTTCGTTGCCGTCCGCCAGGCTCACATCTCTAATATGATTTAGTATTGCCTTGACAACTGCAGCTTCGCCACAGCTTTCCTTTTGACTCGATCTCTCTATCTTTTCTTATAGTTCCCACTCCTTGCTCCTGATTTCTTCTTACTTTTTTAGGTTTCTCTAGTTTTCTTCGTGAATACTCCTGCCTTCTGGTTTCTAATGGTTTTCTTTTTCGTTTCTCCTGGCTTCTGATTTTTGGCTGCTCCTGATTTCTTTTTTCAAACTCAAGTTGGTAAACATACTTGAGTTTGAGAGAGATGTTAGCATAATATTATGAATGCAAGCAACCGAATATCAAATTTCATATGATTCTTGTTAAGCCAACTCACTATATGAATGAATTGATGAATTATGAAGAAGATACAACTCTATAAACCCTCACGGCATAAGAGCTTCAATAATACTACTGACACTTCATGTTTTACTGGATATATTAATACTATGACAAACACAAGTGAGGGAATAGTTGGAGATTGAGGTTGCAGTAAAAGTCCATTAAGAGTGCCATCCATCTAACTAAAAAACAGATGTGTCATGAAAGCACAAAACATGCATATTGCTCTCACGCTGCATTTAGTCTGAGATATGGTTGCTGAGGTTCTTATTACAGCTCAAAAGAAGCACACATTAGAGAATCAAGCAAGACATGTTGACAAAACTGAAAACTCCTTACGGGTAGTCATGTTCAAGTATTGCTTGGCTGAGTATAAATAATAATAAAAAGCAGCAGCAAAGATACATCCTCACCTTCAAAACAATTAGCAGATACTGTACATGAAATATATGGTCTTCCAAACCTGAGAGAGAGAGAGAGCATAAACCCTCCAAAAAATTGGCTGTACAATTTGGACATACATTTTAGCCTTTACAGCTCCAGTCCCTATACTGAATTGCAAATCACTGATATATATACATTTCCGTGAAAAAAAAAATGTACACCTACTTCATACAAAAGGGGTCGCAGCTTGTACCCCTATACCCAAATCAGAGATCACAATTATCCGCTAGTAAATTCATTCATCCTCATTTTTGTCAATATAACTTAACAGAAAGCCGCTCACAATCCTCCTCGCTACAGGATGAGGAATACTGCGGCATAACCGTCCGTCAATGTAAGCAAATATAGCCGACACCACAAACTTGCCAATTCCCCACTTCCAGAAAAGCTTCATTTTCTGTCCTTGTTTGGCGGATATCGGGATAATGGCTTTCTGATCATCACCCACGAATTTTTCCTTCAACTTTGTTCTGGCAATAAGCTTACCGGCTTGCTTTCTGAGTAAACGAATCACAAAGCTCACCAAGAGGTGTTCGCACAAAGTCACTACAGTCGGCCCAATTTTCCACTCCTGCAACAAATACAGGTCAAATAGTGCAACTAAATTTTTTTTTTTCGGAAAATAAATGAACATTATTTTACCTTAAAACAAGAGAAATACTATTTTACATTGCAAAACCCAAGCTATCATACATCAAAAAGGCAGTAAGATAGTGCAACTGTTTGCAGTAGATAAAAAAAATCCATAGTTTTGGAAAATTGTGAAACCACCCTCAACATAATTTTTAGTTTCCTGTTGCACCTTTGACATATTGTGTTGGGACTTAAGCATTAAGCAAGTTGGCACCAAATTAGACTGCATAAGAAACAAAAAAGAAGAGGATCTAACTACACGAATAGATACTCTTAAGTGATAAAAATGCATAAAAACTTTCAAATGCAGACAACACTTGGAAACCAAAATCAATAAGAGATAGATCTTGTATGCTGAATACTGCATAGCAGGTACATGAAAGGAAAGAAATCGAATTTAAATAGTGCACAGACATACACTATCACCACGTCGGTGGCGTAAAGGCTGTGAAGTTATTGAAGAATCTCCTTTTAACAATGCCTTGCTCAAAAGGAAGCCTTTCACACGATCAATGATCTCCTCTATAAGGGAACTGTTTGGAGGCAGGTTTTTGAGGAACACCTGTAGAGAATGATAATGGGAAGAAAATCGTAACAACAAACAATAATTTTGCAGGTGAATCTAGTTTGGCATGATCTGCTTAAATGATAATTTTGCTGGTGATTCTCACATCAACTGGGACGGACTATAATTTCTACACTAAAGCCAAAGGACGCAAAGCGCACAACTGTAAAACATGAAGTTATTTGTTTAGCGTTCCATCTCCATGTGAAAAATCATTGAGTACTACATGCTTTCTCGAACGAGCCTAAGAGAATTAGACATTACCCGGATCATTAAATTTGACATGAGATATCGTTTCAATAAGATGCATGATGGCATTAACAAAGTAACATCGGCTTTAAAATGTTCTAATTGGAATTTCAAGAGACAAATAAAGCGTTGGTTCAAGATTAAACTTCAAATAGATCTGAGATATTACCAAGATGTTTTTTCTGGAGCCACCACTGATTTGTTAGTTTTTAGAAATAGATCTATCATATTAACTGGGACGTTTTTGTCTTAATAGAGCTCGTAAAGCCAAGTTTCTCAACGACCACCCTGGCAAAAATTTCTAGAGCCACAATGGGAACATAATTGAAAAAAGGATATTGAAAAGAAACCAAGTCACCTGATTGTCAACAACTCGGACTCTCAGATATTCTTGTTTGTACACTGTATCCAACATGGCTTGCAAGTACCCTTCAATATATAACTGCATTTTACCATATAGCCAAATTACTCTATGGTCTCACATTCAACACCAGCTATAAAGGAATTGGCATGGTAACATTGGAAGTGGCATAACAAACTATGGACTCTAATGCCGTGCACGAGACCAGCATTTCATCTCATAAACCCAAAATCATCCCAAACCAATTCTACTACAAAACTAATGCACAAAACCAGTCACGGAAAAGTAGAATACCTCATCAATTCCAGGGCTTCGATCAAGCTCAATTTTTCTATCTGGGCCACCTTCCACAAAAGCAGCACCCAGTACTGACGGTTCTATAGCCAACTTCAAAATTCCTTGGTGGAAACCACTAACCTAAAGAAAACCATGGACCCGAAAGTTTGAAATTGTTCAGCTAAGGAATTTCTAAATTGTTGAAAAGTTTAGAGTACATCCATTAATATAACGGTAGGTGGCCAAAAGAAACCATAGAACACATGGGGTATGAATAGGAAAAGATTACTTACCATTCCTTTCAAACCACTTGCTTCTGCGCCCTTCAGTACTGAATCAGATAGTTCAGTTACTGCAGCAAATAGTACATTTGACCCAGCCGTTTTCATCTGGATAACCAACAGGATACAAAATTGAAGGCAACTATAGAATCAAATCTGAAATTGAAAGAACGTGAAAACTTACGGTTTTCCCCAGATCACCAAGATAGCGTTTTGTTCCAGAAAATCCTTTACTATCTATACATTTGCTGATGAGTTTGAATGTACCTGCCCTTGACAGTTCAACCATTGACGATGGATTACAATGTGACATAGATAGCGGGAGACACACAGTTAAAGCAAGGAAGACCAACAGCTGCATCATCGTAATCCTTTACAGTTAATTAAATATTTGGGTTTCACTAGAAAACAATATGTCAATGCCGAATGGTACAGAATCAGTAGCCATCTAGGACAGGAACTCATAATCTGTGATCCTACATTTCCAAAATCTGAATATGTAATAGTATTATGCACAACGGCGCAGTATCTCTCAAAATAAAAAAGAACATAAGTTAGAGAAGAAAACATTGGCTTCTAATGCACCTCTAAATGCCACTTTATACAAGCAGCATGCACCAAACTGTTTACCATCAAATTCACATTTTTACTTGTCCATGAAACATCCTTGTGAACACCACCAAGGCTGCAAGTAGGTCAGTATATAACCTTTTCCGCATCCTCTCAAGCCATCTCAATCCCGATCAATTTCACCAATCATTATCGAGGCAAACAAACAAAATTAGACTGACAAAAGTCGACTCATTTGGATAGCTTGATATATTTGGCCCATTTCCTAACAGCTTCAGCTTTAAAGACAACACGTGGTCTATGTTTGAAACATGATACTGCAGCTTTGGTTCTCCTCGATGTGAAAAACTGGTTTGCACTTGTGCTGGTGTTGGATAGCTTGAAACACATTGTTGGGCCATGTCCTAACTGCTTAAGCTTCTGGGACCATAGGTGATCTAAAAAAGTCTGTCACTGAAGCAGGTATGTTTGAAGAGCTCGTATGTTTCTTTCATTTCAATCCAAAATAACAACAAAAGTACACACACAAAGAGAGAGAGAGAGCGAGCGAGAGAGAGAGAGAGTACCTATTGTCAAACCAGGAAGATGGATTTGGCCACTGGACGGCTCAAAAAAGGCATCAAGAGAGGATGATGCTAAGTCATCAAAAATAGAAGCAAAAGCTGGTGGAAGCAACGTGCTCCCCTTGGCAAGATAGATGGCCCTCATGGCATACCTGGAAAGACATAACTTTTTATAGCGGGACAAACCACTGCAATATCAAAAAATAAACCCAAAGAACAGTAGTTGGGCAACAGACTGACCATGAATAATGCTGCGCACATTTGATAAACAATTCCTTTATGGTAATCAAAGCATGAGTAACCAAGACACCATTGAGCTCTACTGTCGCACTTTTTATGACAGGGATCTAGAAAACAAAGTAAGATGGGGCCTGAAAATTCATGAAAAAAAGAGAACAGAAGAAAACAAATAGGCAAGCAATGAATCTAGTAATGCCAAGAAGTCAAAACAACAGGCAAAACAAAGAAAAAAAAGAAGAAGAAGTGAAGTGCTTCTTGTCAGACCTTTATCACACTATGCAGCAAAGACCTCAACATCTCCTGTGATGAGCTATAACTGGAGTATGAGTCCCCTGGAAGAAAGCTTGCTATGATCTTCAAACACATACACAATACACTTAAGATCACCACCATTACCGAAGAGAATCATTAAGATCCTAAAGACATGTACACAATTGAGGCATTAACCTTTATTGGGTGGATCTCAAAATGGTCGAAGTAATACTGTTGACTTCGAGTAGTTGATTCGCTGAGGGATGTTCTCCAAAACGGAACAAGTCTCATTAGTGTCTCCTCATCAAGATTCAAATCAAGTGGCTGTGGTATGGTTGATTACTATCAGTATATCGTATCATCAGTTTTCATAAGACATTTGGCAAAGCAAACAAAAATATATACAATAGCCCAAGAGAACGTGTCTAAAGAGTAACAATTCTGCTGCTTCTCTTACCTGCAGAACCACTGACGAGTACTTGACTTGTTTGACATTAGAACTGGACGGAAGTAGGACAACAACGACACGCAGAATATCGTCGTTCATGTAACTGTAGTCCGATTGGTGCCTGCGAAGCATTGCCGCAAAAGGAGCTCCAACCCATTTTTGATCGATACTGAGTAACTGCATTGGACAAGGACGTAAGATGTGAATTAAACCTGGGGAAGGATTCCAACGTTAGAACTTCTAAATTATTCAAAATGAAGCAAATTGAAGGCACAGATCCAAGAGAGATAGAATTACATAAATATGCACCAGCACGTAAAAAAGATTACCTGCACCCGCAATTCATTGTACTTGTGCTTATCAGTAAGCATAGAATCCAAATTGACGTTTTCAAGCCTCAGAACTATGATAGGTGCATAACTTGATGCATCAGTATCTCTCTCCTTTTAAAGTATCAGAAGACACGAATCGTTAGCGGAAGTTAACTCACAATACAAGGCAAGACTACTAGCAACCTTGGGCTCCATTTTTTTTGTTACAGTAAAAAGGACGGTTGAATCCTATGACGTAAACTGGAAGAAATGATACTCATCTTTGCACCTATTAATCTCCAGTCACAAGATGGGAAGGGTACATGCTTTTCCATCAAGCTCAAACATTTTTCATGACCAGCCACAGATTTGGAAGTTAAGAGAGGATTAGAACTAGAGAAGCAGAAAACCATTGGGAAAGCAAATATGTTAAATAAATTGTTGCACCAGCTCAAATCAAGAAAATCGTAATGATCCAATGTTAACAAGTATTCTAGAAATGCAATTTCAAAGTTGATGATTGATCATTAAAAATTGGATTGACAAGAAAAAGAGAGCAATATATGGTTAGTAAGAAGTGTTCAAGGTGACATAAGCACTAATAAACAGAAACTAACCTGTTTGGCATGTTCAACTAAGTGGAGAGCAAAAGAGGAGATTCTCAATCGTATCTTTGTATTCGAGTGGAAAACTACATCTTGATTGTGACTATCACGAACCTCACAGAACCGCAACACTCGTGTGGGGCCGTCTGCATATACTTCATAGCCCACATTTACCATCTGAAAGCCCATTGATTCACCAAAACTAGTTTTTTCCCGCTCTCCTGGCTTTTTATCTAATGGCAAATGAAATCCCAACCCCCCGCTTTGGCTGACTCGATAAAATGGTTTCCACGTTCGCACTTTATCCAAGTTGATTTCACGCAAAATATTCATACCTACAAGAAGACAGCTTTACATATTTAGTCATGAATATGGTGTAAAGCTACCCAAGAAAAAGGTTCACTGAACCATTATACTCTCGGCGTTAAAGAGAAAAAAGAAAGTCCAGAAGATGGCGAATCAACCACAATTGGAGGTGTTGTGGTTCAGATGTACCATTTTTAAACCTGCAAATTACACAGCACATACATGGACAATTACAAATAAGCATATGAATTATATCCTCTATAGGTGATCCAAAATAAGCATGAGTTGCACTAGGAATCGATTCAATGACTAGATGAAACAAAAACATGCACACAAAAGAACAAAGTTGCAGCACACACGCACAACTCGTGCATTGCCTAGGCACTAACCAAAATATGTGACTGGAATTCATAAAGCAATTTTTGATAAGGCATTTTCATATTGGCCATGATTTAGGGGACAAGTTCACAAAAATTGAATGTCATGGAGGAAATAAGTAATAGGCATATCAAATCAGGGACTCACAAAAGAGTCACTTATCTCATTATTGGACTGGTTTCTAAGAGCAAAGGGCATGGCCCAGTGTAGAGACCTTGGTATCCGGCTCCCCTCATCTGGGTTTGAACCCCTACTGATGTTCTTGCCAGATCAAAAAGGAGGACTGGTTTCTTAACAAAGCCGCTTATTTTCATGCATAGTTATTTGAGAACCCCAATACAAGCAGCCAAGCAATGAATGTGTACACTCCTATTTCATCACAATAAACATAGTTACCCAAAGCCAAAGTTGTCAAGGGTGAATACCCATAAATTTTAAAATATTTTTTATGGGGCCCTGTAAAAAATCAGCTCCAACGGATATCGATTAGGATTTTTTCTGGATTCGTATGGGCGAAATTGAGCAGTTGAGCAATTTCGCCCCACGAATCCAAAAAAAATGCTTATCGATATCCATTGGAGCTATTTTTTATAGGGCCCCGTAAAAAATTATTTTTAAATTTATGGGTAGTTTTATGTATTTTGTGGGACCCGGAGTGGGCCCCACACGCGTGCGGTACACATGTGCGGTAAGCCTAGACTTTCTAAATAAGAATATAGATATCGACGACAATTTGTTTAAAGTTCAGAAAGGGAGAAGTAAAGGTAACACAAGAGTTGATGAGGGGCCACAACCATTTGTAAGACAACCTTAAAGGGTAAAATTTAAAATATGTTTAAACATGAGTACTTGAGATATTTAGAAGCTTTTAAACCAAGTACAAATTTGTTTAGATTTAAATTTCACCAATTGTATAGCTTTTACCAAATATTGGAACATTTAAAAGTACCTTAATACATACTCCCTCCGTCCCACTTTGTTCTGCCCTTATTCCTTTTTGGGATGTCCCAAAATGATGTGCTTCTTTCAAAACTTTTCAATTTTGGATGTCCATATAACCATTTTACCCCTCATTTCTCCCTCCCAAATTCAAATTTTGAACTTGATTTGAAAGGAAAGTGGAGCAAATTAATGACATGACAAAAAAGTTGACAAAAAGTTATAAGTTACAAAACGGTAAAATTGACATAAATTCAATGTAATTATGATCTTTCCTTAAATTACGTGAAAGTCAAAATAGGCACAACAAATTGGGATGGAGGGAGTACCAATCATGTGATCCACAAAAGTCCTCCCTATCATGTCTTTACAAGATATGTGGTCTAAGATGTTCCCATTCTCGTTCCACATTCAGGTAAAGTTTTATGTCCCAAGGAACACTGTCTCCAAGCAAGGGATATCCAACTAATGGCAAGACAGAGAAAGTTTGGGCAAGCATCACTACTTAACAAGTTTGCAGAACTCCATGTCTGAGGTACATGTGTCTTCTGATCTTCTCCAGCTTCTCCAGCATACCAACTTATTACCGGGGGGGCATTGGCATAACGCATGACCTTGCCTCACTAGGGGCATCTGGAATAAGGATTGCCGGATGGAACTTGGGTACCGTCAAAGTTGCTTGACTTGCCTTCAAAAATCAGAACTGAGCTTTCACCATTACACCAAGAGGTAACCCTTCAACTCAAACAAAAGAGCAGTGTGTATCAAGTCTTGGTGACATAAAACCACCAGGACCTGATATTACCACCACATAAAAGAGAATAACACTCTGCAGATTGAGATAGCCATCTTAGGAATGTATGGCATCTGGAAGACAGAAGCATACGGTAACCCAATTTCCCCATGCATGGAAGCTAATTAATGTCATGGTAACATAGTTAATGAGTTCGCATGGTTGCCAAGCCTCGTGATTAATCTTAACATTGCGATCATTCCTCACTAGCATCATGTGTGACAAGCAATATCATAAGCCTAACTACATGAGTGTAACCCCGAAAAGATAATCTAAAAAATGAACTCAAAAGCATGTGTTCTTGTCTAAATAATCACCAGACAAACAAGATTTAGATAAGAGTTGAGATGCTGGAAAGAGTAGACAGCTTCAAACTTTGTGCCCCTAGAGTTTAATTGACCAGGATGACAGCCACGTACAAACAGCATCAAAACATATTTAGATCAAAATATCATCAACATCATCAAAAACATTTTGAAGTGAAGTAATTACCATTAATTTGGACAACTAGCCTACGTGGAAGAGTAAAGTCATCCCAGACATAATCTACACTCCTTCCAGAACCTAGATTCTCTGGCTCCACTGAATCCTGGAAAATGCCCATTTTCAAAAGGTAACTATGGTATCGGGTAAACATATATAACACAATCTGAATTTTACATCTCCTAAATTTGTAAGAGCATCTCTAGCAGAGGTACCAAATGTTAAAAACTAAGATATTTGAAGGTTCTATCATGTTTTAAGAGCTCCAGTAGAACCTTCAAAGGTTAATCCACCCATCAAATTTCTATCGTCTATCTAGAAATATTAAAGAATACATTTTTTTCCGTTTTATATTTACTTTTTCAATTTCAATGATTATTTACAGTTGGAAGTTAGTACGTTTGAATGTTTATTTATTATTTTCGTATCCTTTCGTCACTTTCCTATTGCCTATAAACCCTAAACTATTCTTGGGTTTTTTCACTACCAAATTTTCAAAACTTTTCCACTCTCCCAGAATTTTTTTCTGTAAATATTCTGAAAAATGATTTCTATATTCCAGATTGTAATATCTAATAAATAAATGGTAACAACAAATTCTAATATCGAAAAGAAAGGGAGGTAAATTTGTTCTTAATTTACTAAAGATATAAAATGATAAAAATAAGTAGAATTTGTAGAGTCAGTTGGAGTGCACTCTACTAACCCACCCTTCAAATTATGTATGCAAGGTAGCAAAGTACAGTTTTAAAACTAATTTTTGTAAATTCTGACAGGAGATGCTCTAAGAAGGGTAGGGTCAATGACACAACCTTTTGATAATAGGTGATGAATGCTTGATGCAAGCTATTCTCGATACGATATGGCAGATTGATATCCGGTGGTTTGTGGAAATGCAAAACAAGAGTAGAACTTCTTTCCACAACATGAACAGCTGCGAATTCTGCTGAAATGTTTCTATCTGCAGTTACTTGGCTAGATTGTTCTCCAAGAAAATCTGATGGTCTTTTAAATTTCAGAAAAAAGCGCCCCAGTGAAGCCACACATACTGGCCCTGACCAGCCCAATCCAGCCTTATCCAGTCGAAACTGGATGAATGCCATGGAATCATCATGAGTATTCCTGTGTTTTCGGACAAATCTCTCAAAACCACTAATTTCCCTCTTGCTAGTTCCACTCCGCAACTTCAAGGCTATTTTTTGCTTGCTGTTGATAGGAATCATCCCTTCCATGCCATCCTTTCCAAAGTGAAAAGACAAGAATTCAATTCAAGAAACTTTCTGACCCATCCAAACAAAAAACACCTTCACAATGGATACAAACCTCCAAATAACATTGGCGGACAATGATGGCTTCCTCTGATTCATTGGATACAACATATCGTGGGACCATGGATACTATCTGTGACGTGATATTCAGTTCACTTGTAGATGGTCCTAAAGAAACCCCCAGTTTTGTAAGGTACTTAAATCCAGAAGTGTCCTCTACTTCCACGCTTATCTCTGTAAGGCCTGACAAAGCATCCAAGTCCAACATCACCACTGATCCTTTCTCTTCCAACAATTTCAGGCACACCTTGTTCTTTCTGGGAACAAAATGTAGATAAGTTGGCCATTGTTAGATAGAGACAGATATTTCAATCATTGCATTGGCATGTGATGAAGGGCAATGCAAAAAATGGCAGTTAGGCGAATTATTTTACTTCATGAACCAAGACTTGGTGGACTTTGGGGGCAAAAAAGTTCCAAGCTCCGGAGGAATCGTGAAGCCAAGCTTTTCAGTTTCATCCCTGCAAATACTATAAGTAAACGAGTGTGGCAAGAAACAAGTACTGATAATGAGCTGCACAATCGGCCCAAATATAATCAGATCAATGCTACCTAGAAAGGGGCTTCTGATGGGGTGCGAAGCAGAAAAAAGGAATATCGGTGTCATTTTTCAGTGTGTACGAGGTAAAGATAGCCACCTGCAAACAACACAGAATTCAGTTTTCCCACGGATTTCAAACAAGCAGAAATAAATAAGCTGAAGTATTTGTAGTTACAAGTGCAGAACTCAAAGAGAGACATTCCAAATGGCTAAATCTGCAACTTGTAGTTTAAGTAACTTCATGCAACGAGCAATAGATTGTCTAAGAAGTAAGAGCTATCAAATGGGTTGCAAGTGATCACCTCCAACACACCCTTATTCCCACGAGACAATCTTAATGACGCTAAATATTTTCCACCGCAAAAATCAATATCAATATCCAGATAATGAACATCATCTTTTCGCTTCTGTAACTTCTTAACCCAGTCACCACTATTAACCGGCTTGCAGGTTGAATTGAATGCAGTCAAAGTAACAATGAAGTATATCGTGACCGGGTTAGCATACAAATCAATAGATGACCCACGAGGAATAGTTGCCTGGTTCCCAATGTTTCCACGATCCATAGCAGCACATGGATCTGCAGCAAGATGGATATTAGTACTGAAAGCAAATATACACTTTAAATTTTTGTACAAACCGTTTTCTGCTATTACCCATATCAGTTAAAAGCACGTGAACCTCTTCCTGCAACAAATTGAAGACCCTAACTGTAGGAAGAAGAAAGATTTCCTTCTGCTCCTGTAATGCTAGTGGTGAATCCCAATTTCCTGGGGTATGTCCATGGTTGTTTGGTTGTATAACAGGTATATTCCTTACAACACTCTGAACAAGGAAAAATAAATCAGCAACTTCTCCACCTTCGTATCTGAGGGAGCAACACACTGTACTGAAGGAATATCTCGCTGGTTCAACAAGGAAAGCCTGCCGAACTTTGTAATTTAATTTATCAAATATTCCAGAGAGCCGAACAGCCTTTCCACCTTTAAGATCATCTGACCACTCCAATGATAGTAATTTCTTAGCAATGGTCAAGTACTCTGTAATTTCCGGTCTAAAAGATAATAAGAAGTTACCTGCAAATTCATTTACGATAACATTAATTTCATGGTTGTAACCATCCCCTGAAGAAGATAAACTTGAGCACATTCTCCGAATTGCGCTTGCTCAACCAAAGTTTCCACTTTTATCAGAAGAATAACGAATAAAACAGCAGTACAACATGAAGTTCACAAATTATCTTAAAGGAATTACCGTCTAATACGCTCTCAAATATGCTATCCGTAAACAGTAGCAGAATATGGAACTGGAAGGCTTATAACCCAAGATCACAAGGGTTTTACTTGGAAACCAGAAAACGTAGCACCTCGGATTCCCTCAGTAAGAAATGGCGTGAGTTGCCCAGGCTACGGCTCAAGCAGGTAGAAATTCTAGGTAAAAAATTTCCTTCACCTCCATCACAACTATGGTTTTTTTAAGGAATCACAGGGAGGATCATGATGGATTCCGCTAGACAAAGTGGTTCTCACAGACACTGAACTTAAAAAAATCATGAAATGCCATAGGTTCCAGTGTATTACTAACATTCAAGACGCCACCATAGTAATTGATTTAGTGGATCATCCAGTAAATGTTGCATGACAACATCACTTTAAAGGATTTAGTTTGCTCCGTATTGACAAAAGAAATTTCTATTTCACATCTTTACAAAGGACAAAAGCATCAAATAATTGTAGTGAGGAACTACTGGTCCAAAATCGAGATCGTGGAGCTTAACATTATCCTATGTTAGCAAGAGCACCACTCTCAGTCCCAGTTAGCAGGCACCGGTCTCTTCTTCTGGCAGGATTGCATCAATAGGGAGCAAATAACTCAATAAGTGAAGATTCAGAGATCGATCAAATTGCTTCTTTTAGTTCTCACCCTTCATTTTATTTATATCTAGTAGCAATGTTTTAGATCGGACCGGCACGTCGGACTGGTTAGCCCGCCAACCGGCCCTTTGTCCGGTTTGGGTGGACCCCAAAACCGCTATTATTAGAGAACTGGACTCTTTAATGAGAACCACCTCAAATTTCCGGTTGGCCCGCCAACCGGCCCTTTGTCTGTTACGGTTATAGCAACTCAGCCCGTTCAAAATTTAAACTATTGCTAGCCAATCAATGGCCATTCCCGAAAAAGGTGGGCCCACGGATGAGCAGGTAATGGACCCACTCACTACACCAGCACACTTGTTGACAAAAGGAGCATTAGATAGGCGAAGGAGGTCCCAACAGTTCTAAAATCCACCGATGTGGAATTGGCAAAAAGTGTCCAGAATTTGTTCCTAGCTCAAGTCCTCCACTTTTCCGTTAAAAAAAAAGTCCTCTTTTCACTCCAAGACATATTTTTACATGCTCATTTTAATTATATGTATATATTTAATATATTTACAGATTTTTACCTCTTAAGTACAGAAAAGTGACACTTAATTCCCACTAAGGAGAGATGGAATACTTAATTACCACTAGGTCCACTTTTACAAAATTACATTTACCATTAATGGAAGTGTCACCCTAGGATTTTAGGGTACTCACTAGGGTGCCCTAAAATCTTAGGGTACCATATGGTTTTAGAGTTTTAGGGTATCCTAGGGTTTTAGGGTACCTTGAGTTTTAGGGTTTAGGATACACTGGGGTTTAGGGTACCCTAGGGTTTAGGTTTACGCGCTTTCATAGAGCCCTTGGGTTTAGTTTAAGGCACTTTCAAAAGGGTTTTAGGCTGCACTTTCCTATTATAGGGTTTTAGCGGTTTTGGCACTTTCATAGGGTATCCTAGGGGTTTAGGCATTTTTATAGGGTACAGGGTTTAGGCACTTACATAGGGTGCCCTAGGGGTTAGGCAATTTAAGGGTTTAGGGTATTAAGCACTTTCATAGGATTTCAGTGTTTCAATAATTAGAGGAGACCTAGTAGGAATTACTTTCTATTTTCTAAACCTAGAGGTAAAAAGCCCATATATTTATGATATCATGGTTTGATTCTGGTCCCATCCGCCCGGTCCCTTTTTCGGTGCGCTCACTAGTCCGGTTTTTAAAACATTGTCCGGTAGCACTACAGAAAATTAGTAGTATAGAGTCTACAAACTACAGAGCAGTTTATTAGATGTCGAGAGTCAGCTAGCGGGTTTGTTTTGCATAGTGTTCATTCAGTACCAACAAGACAACCATTGTCTCTGTAAATATTTCTAATTCGCACCCAAGTCTATCAGCTTCCCATCGGATCCAAAGTCCAAACCAACTGCTTGTTTGAATAACTTCCCCAAAATATTGGTGTCATAATCATCTTGGTAACAAATAGCGAACAATATCTACCAGTCAACAAATAATATGACCAATTAGATCACATATGTACTCAGCAAAAACGAAGCTGATTAAACAATCAAATGATCAGTCTACATCCAATCTTTGGAGCTACACACTTCAACATCAAGTCCTTTACCATGAATCCATAAAACAAAAAAAAGAAAGTCCTTATCAAAAAAAAAAAGTCCTTTCGTCAACATTGAATCAATGTTATCAATACCGTTCCGTACCGGCCGGTACGTACCGTTTTTGCACATGACCGGTACTCTGACTACCCAATACCGTTCCGGACCAAATACCAGTCCTTACCGCCCAATACCGGTCATCACGGAAAATACCGGCCGAGACGAACTTACCGGAATTTCCATCCGGTATTTTGCAGGCGCAGTTTTTTTTTTTTTTTTTTCTGGGACAGAAAAAGTGAAAAAATTTATGATAGTTTAATTTCTCCAATCATAAGGTTCAATTTTGCCAATCCATTTCAAAGAAACCCTTCTCTTCAAGATTTATTTTTTTGAGGTACTTTACATTACAAGCATTAATTTTCATTCTCATCCTCTATCTGTGTGACACAATTGCTATTGGATACAAGACATACTTGCGAAGTCCCAAAAAGGTACGTGACACACCTCCTCTTTAGTCCATTATTATAACTCACTAAAATAACTCTGCTCAAAAGACAACTAGGAAACTAATTGTTTACAAAGAAAATAGCGGCGCTAATGAAAGTAAATATACATATTATATACATATGTGGCACTTGTTCATAGATAAAAATCAAAATAATATTTGATGTATTTCTACTATTTGTTACAATTGTTTTTTTTAAAAAAGTCGCATATTTTGAAACAAAGGGGCAAAAAAAGGAAAAAAAAACGTTGTGTATTTTAGCAAAACGTGGGCTTAACTATAGTACGTGCGCAAGGCTCAAATACCAGATTTGCAACCCACCCACCCCGGGCGCGAATAACCCGTGACGCGCACCCGATTAATTGGTTTCCGAATCAGTTTTTCCAAATTGCCCTTGGTTTCCTGAGCGCGCGAGACCTCTCCTTGGGTCCTCATTCACAAGGTCACTAGTGTGCAAAGTCATTTAAAATGGAAAAGAGTTTTGTAACTAGGCAATGTGGGAAAAGAGGTAAACACATAGGTATTTTATGATGAATTGCATGGTATGGGGGATTTTTTTGAATTATAATTATTATATATATTGTAGTTGCGGTAAATCCGAGACGGTACCCAGTATTTGACCGGTACCGGTACGCACCGTACTAGTAGGAAAACCGGTACCTTGGCCAGTACAGTATTCAGAACATTGCACTGAATGGTATATATTCTACATTTCTAATATTTAAATGAAGCTATGGCACAACACAACTCCAAACTCTGGGAGTTATAATATATTTTACATTTCTAATATTTAACTAAAACTCAGAATGATAATACGAGTAATAAACATTTTAATGAAGCTATGGCACTAAAGATATTTACTCGGGCTAGAGCTGGATAATTCCTAACAGTTAACATGATGTTGTGGAAAATGATACTTATTTCCGCATCTGCAAGGCTGGCCTCGGTAAGAGGAGGCTTAAGTTGAACAATCCAAAATACCAATAATCTGTAGATTTTTTATTTGCAGTTACCTTCCAATCTGCAATATCCTTGGGTAAAACTTTGCATAGTACATAGATAATGCTCATTACACCTCTTTAAATGAGCAAGTCCTTTATAACACCAAGAATGCTCGTTTCGCTTGGCTGCTATGTATGTGAATAGGCCCCGACCGGAAAACCCTTCCATATATAAGAACTAGGGCTGCAAACGAACCGAGCTGCTCGGGAGCGGCTCGCAGCTCGGCTCGTTCAAGCTCGGCTCGGAAGTTAAACGAACGAGCTCGAGCCGATTTTTTTAGCTCGTTTACAGCTCGAGCTAGGATAAACTTGGCTCGAGTCGGCTCGCGAGCTGGGGTATGTATACTTAAGTTTAGGGTTTTTATTGTTATTTCATAATTTGTTCTTTCCGTTTTCACTTTCCAGTCAACCAAAGGGGGCGAAAGCACACGCACACCAGTACACCCCCGCTCCATAGGAAAATGAAAGATATATACCTTCACAATCAAAATATTTTTGGTTGTATTAGGCCTATGCGAAGATATATATACATTTTTCGTTGGTCCGTTGAGGCTCGTAAACAAGCTCGAGCTCGAGTCAAGCCAAGGCCCGCTCAGCTCTAGCTTGACTCGTTAAGTTTTCATTGAGCTCAAGCTCAAGTTCGTTAAAAACTTAATAAACAAGTTTGAGCACTGTAAAGCTCGGCTCGGCTCGTTTGCAGCCCTAATAAGAACATGCCTTGCTTCTCGGATAATTGACTTCATGAAAACTACCTCGTGCTAATTGATCGAAGTAACTTAGAATGCCTAAAACTCGTGATTTATGATATTTTTCTTACCAACATTAAAAAAGAGACTGGCATTAATTCAGTTCAAGCTAATAGATATTTATTTAGCAGCACTTGTTAGGGCTTCTTTGATGCAGTGTTTGAATGGCTAATCAAGGTGCTTAAGAGAATTGGATTAACGGCTACCAAGGGTAATAATTTACCGTTCAATACAAGAGCAATCTATGAAAATTGCAAAGTATCCATGATAAACTGATCACGTAAGAGAATTGGATTAACGGCTCCAAGGGTTATAAATTACCATTAAATACAAGAGCAATCTATGAAAATTGCAGAGTATCCATGATTAACCATGATAATTTAATCAGTAACACTAAACATGAGTAATTAATACCAATGATCTTGGTTACTTGGCTGTGTTAGATAACTTGATGTACATTCTTGGACCCATTTTCTAACAGCTTAAACTTTTGGGACTACATCAGAGAGCTCAGGTTGTGAGAGGTCTAGGGTTCAAGTCTCTCTGCTTGCAGTTCTTCCCCGTTTAGATCCTGTTTCTCCCCTTCGTATTATTTTCGCTCTATCTATGAAAATTTGTATCTCCACATGCAAGACGGGGTTGCTAGTGAGGTAGGGTGTTAGATAACTAGATATACATTATTGTACCCATTTTCTAACAGCTTAAACTTTTGGGACTAATGGTTACTTAACAAGCTGAACGATTTATCCATGGTCGGATGGTTCTGAGGTGTCAGAAACCATGTAGATATTGGCGTCAACAAGTGTCTATTAGTTTTCTTGTGACCAAAAGATGCCTTTTCTCAATTTTAGATCTGTTTCTGTTCTCATTTATAAACTATGGCCTACCCTCTTCTTACATAACTAATGGAGAACTGCTTTTGCATGAATAAAGCATGAGCATCATGGCAATTTTGGTTTCCTGGGAACCATGTAACGCAAAACCACACATTCACAGTTTTACCACAAGTCACTGACACATCCATGTCAAATGAAGACAATTGCATCTCTATGCTCATTGATTAAGAAACACCAAGTATAACTAACAGAATGTAGTTGCAAATCGAATCATCATTTACAGCAAGAGCAATATTACAACACGAGAGGCAAATAAGGTAATATAGAAGTCAATTAGAAAGGAGAACTGCCAGTGAATACCTCCGCTACTCGGATTACAAGCAGCAGCTTAAAACTTTTAGTACTACAAGTACTCCGCAGAATCATCACCAGATACATGACTAAAACAAGCTACCCGGTGGACAAGGCTACATCTACCGTGGGGAAGGGTTGACGTATGCAGTCTTACCTCTGCAAGGGGAGAGGCTATCACTGTGACTCAAACCTGTGACCACCAAGTCAAATTGGGGCAACCTACCCATTGTACCCAGGCCGCCCTTTCATCACCAGAATCACGACTATAAAGAATTATTCCTTAGATACAAAAGCTTTTTGATGAAATATTTCCAGAATTCTAGGTTACGTAATGAACATTGAATGGTTCTTGTATAGTTAAAAAAAACATATGAAGTTAACACATTACTTTTTCATACAAACATGTCCAACTTTTGGGAGCCGTAGGTTTGAGCACACAAAAGGGCTTTCAGATGTACATTTTTTGCATACACTGCAAACGGAGCCCAAGCTTTCATTATGTCCTTTCTGTTGACCAATTTTTGCCCATTTCATAAGATTTCGTCCCTTAATCATCGCAAATCCTCGACTACACTAGGAGGCCCACCATAAAAAAAATGTATCCATGCACCAAGAGTTTTACTGTGAATACACAGCAATAAAAGAGCATGTCCTTCTCTTGCTAAGGTCTAACAACATCACAGCTTTAAAAGAAACTTCTAATTGTTACTTTGGTAGAAACCATAAAGGAAAAAATAGTCTCCTGCTCTTGAAAACAATTCAGCCCGATTAGTTAACACTTACCAACGCTTAAAGATGTCAATGCCTTCTTTGATCCACCAGATAAACTTATAGCATCAAAAGCTGCCACAGAATCATCAATTGAATCCCCTGTCTTGAGCACCACAGAAGCAGATTGAGCTTCATTTTGTTCAGGCCGTCGAAAACACAGCTCCATTGAGAATTTAGTTTCGTTGTGTATTCTCAATAAAGGAGAAACCACAATCGCCAAACCATCCTAAAAAGTATCAATAAAGCAACATGACTAAACAGATAACCAGAGTTTCTTTTGAAACTAAGAAAGTAAAAAATATTTTGAGAAAATACCTCACTTTTTCTTGAGATGTCAACCACGATAAATGGGCCTGGATATGTTTTGGAATCTTCAATAATGAAAAGGGAAAGGTTAATGAGGTAATAATTTAGTCCCTATGGGAGATCCCAATGGGCAAGGATGCATTCACCCATAAAGGAACACAACGAGTCTCCACTACTACCAATAAAACAAAAGAATCAGAGAATGAAATGATCAACTAAAACTTGGAATTACTAGTCGGGGCACGTGCCCCTCCTGATTTTATGACAACCGAACTTGTACCCCTACACTAGGAAGCACGGATATGGACACGACACAGGCACGGCGACAAACTTCTCCAAAACTAGGACACGGAAACTTTAGGGACACATCAAAGAAAATATTTACATTGTAGATAATACTTAGAAGTTCATGTAAAATATTAATCCATTGTTTCTGTTAAATTTACATACATAAAAAAAAAAAAAAAAAGACAAATAGTATTCAGATTATGAAGATACAGATCTCGAGTCATTATATACGTATATCCTTGAACGAAACAATTGAAGTCATTACTCCGAGCAATCTTTTAAAAGCGTTCTAATGTCCTAATGTGTCCCAAGGTGTCCCCAATGTGCCCTAGAGTGTCCGCAACGTGTCCTACTTAAAAAATATAACAAATCAGACATGTAATTAAACATATTTATGTGTATCTGACACGTGCCCGGAGAGTGTCAAACACATATTGCGAGGTCATTACACGTGTCCGTGCTTTGGCTTGTTGACTACTTTTTAGCTCTATTGGACAAATTTCCCAATACTCATACCTGATATTATGACCAATCTCCCAAATACTCAACAACTTAACTATACTTTCCAGCAGAGTGTCCATCTAAAAAAACCAGAATATCACATTCGGTTTACTCAACTGTTGAGTGTCTGAGACGGCCCAAGGGTACTTAATAAATTTCGAAGCCCGTAAACGCCCACATTATCATGGGGGTTTGTGTCGTATTTGAGATATATTAGGGATTATCTTGCCAGAAAAGATGTTTATTGACATGGACTTTCATAACATTGTATTTTGGTAATCTTAAACCATCATTGAGAACCTTAGAATTTGAGCTGGACAAATATCTAAATATTTAAACCTGATTACCCATCCATTCCAGAATTAAAACAGGTACAAGAGTTATTATTCTCGATTATGAGTAGACAAGCCAGCCCCAGGTGTGAAATACCTGACTGCAATGACCCAACGGCCATCACAGAGTTTTGCATAATGAAAGAGCATCCTTACAATTCATATTCAGAAGATGATTTATCCTCTGATGGTTGCATCTCCGATTTTTTATCCCAACAATGTGGACTGCTGACTTGGCATTTGCATCTGGTCACGAGACTCACGACACTCTTTGTTGTTTTATTTTGTCTATATATTATTATTATATAAAGAATCCAATTACCCCTTCCTCCCTCATTTCATTAAGGAAATCTCCATCCACCTTATTTCGATAACTAAATCTGGATTGAATCCTAAAATGAGGGAGAAATCTTATCACCAAGGTTGACTCTAATTTTTTGATGCATCATCTTCTCTCTTCCTCATTTTATTTCGTTACAAGAAATCTGAATCAAATAAAAAATTAAAAAAATTTGGAGAGAACAATTTTTCATTGAATATATTTTTCGATATTTGGTGCGACGAAAAATATAGTCAACAAAAATTCAATTAAATATGGCACAAAATATTTTTTTTTCCCCACTTTTTAAGAGTGGAAAATGTTGACCCGTTCCTTCTTACTACCACACCATCAACACGAAGTAGTTTCATTTTCATAGACTTGTATTCGAAATCCCTTGGCTCAAAAAAAAAGGGGGGGAAAAGATGGAACTAGATACCAAACAAAAGAAAGATTATACAAACTGTTACATACACCTAATGATTTGTACTACCGCAATTCGGAGATGTTTAAATTTGTCTATATTTTTCACGGCACCGACTCTCTTTTCCCGACAGCTTCTCTCTAGATTCTCTGTCCCCCGGGCTCTCTTTCCCCCTTCCCTTTCTCTTTTGCAAGTGCCTCTCTTCCGCTCTTCCTTGTCGTTGCTCCTTCTATCCCCTCGTCTCCCCTCTGCTTCTATCAACCGCCGGTTACCGTTGGTGTAACTGGTTTTGCTTAACAATGAGGTGTGGTCGTGGGTCTGGGGGCGAGGATCGTGCAGCTTCTAGCCGATTCACTCCTGAGTGACTCCGTTGATTCCGGTTTGGCCTAACGGCGTTGGGAGCTCATGACTAGTGTGGTGGTGTGGCCGCAATCCTTGGCTTGCTGGTTTGGCGATGCTCAAAGCTTTCAATGGACGATTCCGCGATGGTGGTGTGCTGCGGTGTTTCGTGCCTTGGTTGCCGGGGTCTCCGGCCATTTGTAAGGGTTGAAGTGGCGGCTTCTTGGCGGGTTTCTCGGGGCTTCAGCAATGTAGGCAGACGGCGGCGTTGTTCATCGTCTTCAGAGTCTGATGGATAAGGATTTGCGGTCCGATCAGGTTGTTGAGGTGGTGGTGTGTTCGCCTGGGTTTTGGTTGTCGACGACGTTTGGTTTGGGCGGCGGGATGGGTTCATCCGTGGATGGGTTAGGGTTAGGATGCGGTGTTTGGGCTGGGGTTGTCTTTTGGGCTGGGCTTCGCCCATTTATTGAGCAGATTTTTCCTGATCTAGGCAGATAGGCCATTTGTTATTCATGTGTTGTATATGTTTTGATCTGGGTATTTTTAGACCCATATAGGGTGTTTGGGTTTCGGCCCTTTCAAGTGGGCTTTATCCCAAATGGGTGTCCTTTGATTGGTTTCTTGCCAATCGTAGGTTTGGGTCTCGGATTGGGCAGAAAATTGTTCTTCGAACATGATGCTATTTCCTTGCTCCTTTTAGTCTTGTAACAATTTCAAGACTAATGAAATTTTTGTTGCCGTTAAAAAAAAAAAACAGCGCTGGAGAAGGCGGACGTCTGGTGGGAGATAAAATCGCTTCAGATTGGATTGGATTCGATTACATTTCTTTTCTTTTTTCTTTTATCATAAAATCACTGGTTTATGATTATATTTTGTTTTTAATTTAAGGTCTTCTATAAGCATACATCAGATCTTAACCTCCTTCCCACATGCACAGCAATTGAAGGGTTTGGTTTGGATTTTTGGGCTCGGAGGATATAGCAGGACTTCATATTTAAGCACAAGATTGTTTAGTCAATATCTAGGGAGGACAGGCACTGGACAAACCTTGTTCTGACATTATGCGCGTTCTCCAAGCAAGTGATCTAGCTTCTAAGAGCGAGAGACGGATGGGAGAGGTCAAATAGGTTCCTCGCTCAGCAAGCTGGAATGAGACATATGACGCTTCTCGAGGTTGATTGGCAAGAGCTGAGTGCCTTAGAAACATGTACCAAGATAGTAGAAGTCATAATCATCAGAGAAACATATTTTAACACGTGAAGATGCAACAAATGAAAAACCAAACCTCAATTGCAGAAACAAGTTTAAAACAAGTTGTGTAAGGTCCGCGACCAAAACACTACAAAAGTTTATAACTTAAATGTTACATAGACGGCTATCTATCTAGGTGTAAGACTCATCTAATTTTATATCAAGGACACCTGCACATTGCAAAAAAATTGTATCTTTTATGTTTTCAGTTTAATTTCTAAGGTAACTTGTATTACAACTTACAAGGTGTCTTGACCAATTTCATGCATAATACAAGATGATGCTATAAAGAGAGATATAACAAAAATATTTGAAAACTGATTGTCAATGTTGATTGGATCCTAAATTCACTCACCCAAAGGAATTATCTTCTCCGTGTAACCCCATGTTACATGGACTTGTTCTAAACATGCACTCCGGTAAGGCCATCAGCTATGTGTGCCACGTGTAGTTGACATTCTTCCATTAAAGACTTGAGTTTTGCAAATTAATGCATTAAGCTCTCATACCATGCATGAAATGTCTAATTGGCACTCATAGAAAGATATTGGATGGCTCAAGTTCATCAAGTGAGGCCAGTATGGCTTTCTTACTCTTATCTATATCCCTATCGCTCTGTCTTCCTTGCCATGGGTCACTCTGGCTCTGCTTTCTTCCATGACTCCCTTTTTGAGACATAATCGAATTCTTCTCCATGTCCCGTTGTCTCTGTGTCCGTAGCCTCCACCTATGCCTTTAGGTCTTCACCTAAAAGATCAACCAACTACTGATGTATCAGCTGGTGGCTTGACTATCCAGGTCTTATTCTTCTCAATGGCCTTCATGTAGAAAGACAGGAGCTTAGTTGCACAAAGCGGGAGCGGGTGCGGGAGCGGAAGCGGGAGCGGGAGCGTGGGAGCGGGGATAAGTGGAAGCTCCTAAGGTTAGGAGCGTCTTGGGAGCGTGTATATATATATATATATATATATACACATACACACATTTAGTCATTTGAAAAATAACAGCAGCTAGTTTGAAACTTTAGATTCTAAAACAAAAGACATCTTACTTCCCATTGATAGGTCTGATATTTCCCATTACATATCCACATTTAGGCCCAATAAAAGTCCATTATATGAGAGAAAAATGAGTAGGCCCATAAAAGCATTAGTGGACTACTGTAATACCTTTAAATACAAAACAGGAGTATATATAAAAAAAGAAAAAAGAAAAGAAAACTATAAGTTGCTATACAGCTGTACGCTTGTACAGTAACTATTGATATTTTCATTTTAATTTCTAGTAAAAAAAGAGTTGACAGCTGTACTCATCTAGAGTTAACAAAACCCTAAAACGAATAGTGTTCTGCTCCTTCTAACGATAGAGCAGCAGCCGTAGCTCTTCGTCTTCGTCGACCAAAGGAATCGCAGCAGCAATCGTCCAGGTCTCTCTCTCTCTCTCTCTCTCTCTCTCTCTCTCTCTCTCTCGTCCTCCTCCTCCTTTTTTCGATCTGCAGCAGCGGCTGCCCCTGTTCTTGCTCCGATCGACTGATTCTCTGGTCTTCTTCCCACACGCTCCAAGCTTGGTTAGGATCGCGCTCCCATGTAGTAGGACTCGCGCTCCCATCACGAATCTGACTTTGGAGCACAAATCCACGCTCCTGTGTTGGGAGCGACACCAAGCTGGACGAATCCTGCTACTAAGGACAGGAGTCAATTTGATATCAGAGCCAGTTGGAAAGGTGGAAAGTCTAAGGGCAGCCAGCGGTGCCGCCTCCGACTCTTGAGAACAAAGAGGTCACGAGTGATAGAAAAATCAAATCTGCTATACACACCGACCATGGCCACCGACGGCCACGCGGGGCCCACTCCGGGCCCTGCACAGACGATCCAAGCAGTTAAAAATCAGCTCAATCCGGTCTTGATATAGTCTTCCATTTTTTCACGAATCTGAAATCGGAATGAAAAAATGAAAGATTGGATAGAGCACCAACACATATATATATGTGATTGAGCTTATTTCACAGGCCCACTCGTCTTTTTTTAAAATTATTGAACGGCTCGGATCATCCGTGCGGGGCCCACGAGTGGCCGTCGGTGGCCTTGACTTTCTGCAGAAAAATTGATCTGTTTGCGAATCTTTTTAAGGTGTTAAGGAGAA
This sequence comes from Rhododendron molle, assembly GCA_025413875.1. Lineage (NCBI taxonomy): Eukaryota > Viridiplantae > Streptophyta > Magnoliopsida > Ericales > Ericaceae > Rhododendron > Rhododendron molle. Next base: position 14,553,562 of record CM046395.1, on the reverse strand, counting down.
AGGAGATTTCTTTCTAGGCTGTAGTTTTCAAGAAGGTGCAAGGGTATGTAAATTCAAGTTTGTAAATGCAAAATTCGTTACAAGTCCATGTAATAAGAGCATCCCGTTCAATGAATTCAAAGCTTAGAAACATACCCGTACCACCCGTACCCAAGTCCATGTAACATGTGTAAATCTTTACTTGTGGTCTCATCGTAATTAACTAGCGTTCATTAAACACCAAAGTATACGAGAGGTTACAAACACGGCTGCTAACTACGACACCATTGTTTGTGGTACGTAACGTAACGGTTCCAGAGGGTTACAAGCCTGTATCACTAAAGCACCGAGCCAAAAATTCAAAAGCTACTATCCAAGTTTCTCTATATAACATGCATTCCATTCGGCCAGACTAGACAGGTATCCTCCTCTAATAATCATCTATGCTTGGACTATAGTCGCCTTCCATATCTCTAACCCTTCTCAGCCAGAGTATACTTCACCCGGCCAACATCAACTTGTGGCCCATTCTTCACACCAGTAACCCCTGTTCATTTCTACAACAAATTATGTGCCTTAACTCCCAGACCCACCTTCACAGCCTATCCACTTGCTGACCCAACCTGAGGACACATGTGCCATCCCGCTCCACATCTTCACCCCAAGACCACCAATCTTGTAGGCCACTATGAATTTTAAGTCCAATGCACCCCCCCACCTGGTGGCATGCACCTCCTCATGCCACGCAAAAGCAACCTGAACTAAGTGGACGCCTAATCGTTAACTCCATGAACCAACAACTTCCTCCTATCCAACATGTGCAATATTATCTGTCAACATTCATGTGCTTGCCCAATTCTGTTATTTGACCCATACAGGACCACAAGCAATCGACGTCAACATGATGCTAACCCAAGTGTGGATCCAAAGCCATTGCCTTGTACATACAGGATAGCTCACCCAAAATGCCTTTTCTCTGTTGCCTCACAACCCCAAAACAGCCTCCAAATCTCTTGCCGATGGCTTGGAAATTAACCTCATCGCACACATGACTGTCAAAGCCCCGCAACCCGCGCACAAACCAAAAAAGATCATCCTAATCCCCACATTCTGGATTTATACAACCGTAGCCATATCACTACTCCTAACTACTGCATCTACCGATCCACAATAGACATGTCAAAACCACCTTACTATATTCTCTCTCATCTTCTATCGGTGCTGTGAAGCAAAGTCTTGCATCGCCTAGGTACGTAATGTGAAGTATATAAGCGTGAGGGCACCCTCACTTCTAACAGCTAACTTTTGGGGTTGAGTTTTACCCAAGACCGCATAACATGGTATCAAAGCTAGGTACCAAGGATGGGTAGGGTGCGTGTCTCTAGCCTGCACGCGGCAGGTGCTGCCGAGTGAGCTCGTTGCGCGTGAGGGAGGGTGTGAAGCAAAGTCCCATATCACCTGGGTACCAAAGTAGTGTTTAGTGTATAAGCGTTAGGGCACCCTCACTTCAACAGCTAGCTTTTGGGGTTGAGTTCTACCCAAGACTGCATAACAGGTGCTACCCCTACCCTCCCGCTAAGGTTTCTGTTTCAAATTTTATATGACATCCATCTCAACATTCTCATTTTAGCTACAACCACTTTACTAGCATCTCATTTCTTATTAGCCCAACACTCCGTGCCATATAACATGGTATCTCTTGATACCAGATCCAATGAGAGAACAAATACATGCTGCAAGACCAAAATATCTCCTGATACCAGATCCGATGCACAGCTAGATCACCAATAGTTGCAAAAGCTTAAACTGCTAAAAAGTTATCCCAATTGTACAAATCAAGTATATTACCAATAACCATACAATTTTGCAAATGTTTATCTCGCACAAAGTATCATATGATTGCAAGACTTCCCATGATACATCGAGAAAATAACTAGTTGCTCAAATAGAACAGGATAGAACAGGAAACAAATACTTCTCAAAATTTGTGAGGAAGAATAGTTTTCCTTTTGGAAAGTTTATCCTTAACTGAAAATCAGTATTAAAACTTCTCATAGAATTACATACATTTTCCTTATGTGGTATGTCCCTCCTATTAAGTTTGAATCTCCTTCCATTCAACTTGTCATGAAAAAACAAACAAATTTACAAAATAGTCTACAACTCGCCTATATTACCTAGAATTGTTAGTCATTATTTAGTCAAGCAAAGACACATTCTCTTCTGAAGTTAACTTGCAATTAGCTTGAAAAACATAGTAACTACAAAGTTTTGCAATTGCAATCCATGTCCAACAGCAGGTGAGAAAGAGGAGGAAATGATAAGCTTCCTTCAGCAAGGCTCAAAAAATGACAAATAGTTTGTGTAGAATCCTCTAAATCTCATGTGGCTAAACATTCTATGAATCGCAGGCAGAGAAAAACTCGTTACAATATTTAAAGGATCAATAGTAAGAGTGGTACCTTAACATAATGATACTTGACTGCTTTCTGGCTACCAACACATCTTGATTATCATAAAAGTGACAAAGAAGATTTAAGCCCGACTGGTTTTCCACCTATTTCACAACATAACAATAAACCTCTGTAATGCTCCAAGTTCACATTTTGGGATTGATAGAAATTCAGAAAAATTTAAAGGTGGAAGAGAACTAAATAAAATAAGGCCAAGTAAATATTTCACCTATTGGACTCTGAGTACCTTACGGATATAAAATTAGGAGAGGAAACAACACCATCAAAACAGTAAGCGTACTTGACATACATCAACATAACACCGAAACCCAAGATCATATTGAAAAGAAAGAGAAAAAAAAGAGATCAAAATCCTGTCTTTTGCATATAAGGCACAATCACCGCAGAGCATATATTGAAGAAGGTCAAATTAGAAGTTTTAGATGCAGCATCCTAAAGAACGTAAAAATCAAGCATAGGTTAGTTGGAATGACAGCCAAGCCACAACCTGGCGGGGCTGGACCCATGTACACAAAACCGTCAACAATATAATATGCGTTTAAGCCCCATACTACAGGCTACCACTTATCCTGGGAAACTGGAAATGCCATCAACATTTTCGTAGCCACCAGTTTTCTCTACTCAATCCAGAACAACAAATTAAGCAATGATTTCAAGAAGACAAACAAAGTAAGCGAAAAGGCTCAATTCGGAATCAGAAAAAGTAAAATACACATGGAACCAAAAAAAAATTCATTCCTACGATAGAAACAAGGAAAAGGAAAATATTGGTCAAGATATGCATACACTAACAAGCGCAAGTACAAGCAGAAAGATGTGCATGCATATGAGATGAGAACAGTGTTCACAGAAACAAGTAAAAAAACAAGATGAGAACACTCACAATAACAAGCAGCGAAAAACAAACAAGTGCTTCTTAAGAACCAATCACAGCAAAATAAAGTACAGAACCTTGCAGCAGTTAGCCAAAATTGTAGAGGTCTTTATGGCGTAGGGACCAGCCAAATCTAACTTTCCGATCACAAATAAAAGTATGTCCACAGAAAGCTCACTTACTGACATCCTGAACTGCCAATATGCAAAGATATGAGTACATAATGAACATAAAACAGCAATGAAAGAATGAATGACATTAAAGTCATTTAACATGATCCAGACCTCTTTTATTTTACCATAAAAATGGACAGGCACCCTGTGTAGATTAAGTTCTGAACCTTTAATCAGGAACCGAGAGCGGTAGAAAACACATATTTCAACTGGGTGAATGACATCTCTCCTGCAATATTGCAATCACAAGGAGAAAGTAAGGAAACATATTCATATCAAAAGAGTAAATCTACTGGAGCCAAAATTTCAGAGATTAGGGTGGGGATTGCTACTATCTTAAACGGCACGAAAACTCACCATAAGTTACTTTGGGAATCAAAGTAGCATAGCACCATGCTTAATGTGCTTATAACCCTCGCTTTAGCAGGTAGAATTTGTACTGTGAATTCCCTGGTACTGATAGATGCCTGAAGGAGAGGGAATGTTTCCTTTGTATCTGGAAGTTCATGAACAATGGTCAATATGATCTTCTCAATCACAATATCTATGTAATGAAGATTTTGCAGTATGCCAGAGAAGCGCTCTTTATTCCCATGTAAATCATGTTGCAGGCTAGTTCTAGAAGCATCCACCGGATATCTATCTGGCAGCCCAACATCACGAGCTAGAGGAAAATCAACAAAGACTTTCCACTTGAAAGGATTTCCAGGCTTGTTGACAAACTCAGGAACCCCGTCAACAAAAGCGACAGCACGGTCAATCTTCTTATTTACAAGATAAAATGTATTCCTAGCTAAAAAGTTGTAGGACTCTGACTCTATATCACCCTCGGAACTGTCTAGTCTACGAGAAATCATCTTCCAAAGTGCCCGCCCACCATCATTGGCGCTGGAAATATCAACAAAACCAGATCCTGGGCGATAGTTCAATTGCAATGGTTCCCCTGAATCACTCTTAGCATACAATGAAATTAAGGAGAACCACAAAACTGATGATTTCCATCTCGTTTGATTCTGATACTTCACCTAAGCACAAGTTCGATCAGAGATCAGGGATATAAGACATGATGGGCTTCCAATAACAAGTAAAGGACACTTAATGAGAGAAAAGGATACAGAAGATGATGGATACATAATCTGTTAATCCAATGCTGTAGTACAAGTTAGTAAAGAGGAAATCCTCCAGTACAGAACCTTCGATAAAAAATGTAGCTTACCAACAGTGTTCTAAATGGCGGCCGCCACGCCGCCTAGGCAGTGACCTGCCGCAGCAATTACACCCCTAGGCGTTTCATTAGGCGCCCAGGGAGACTTGGCAGAGCTAGGCACTGTAATTTTAAAAAATTATGTCGTGGTAATCTAATATAAGGGGACGGTGTAATTTTCTATCATATATTACGATCCAGAGCACCCAGTCAATCAATCGATCGAAATTGATAAGCCCTGGCCCAGTTGAGAAGCCCTCTCATCACCGTCACACCTCATCGCCGATTGTCGCGTTCGACTCTGTGTGTGTGTGTGTGTGTGTGTGTGTGTGAGACTGGCGGTGTTGACTGGAGATTTGTGTTTTGTGTATGTAGTGTGATGGATTATGTTTCTAACAAGCATATTAAAACAAAAAAGAAGAAGGCCAAATCGCTCGGCGGCTCCTAGGCGCTTGGCGGTGGGTCGCCGCCTGACTAGCGCCAAGCGCCATTTAGAACACTGCTTACCAAGTACTGGAATGCAAATCACGTAAACTTCCAACTAACCTAGCAGCTCTCAAATAATTACATAGCTAATTCCTTTAGTTGAAACAAATGATATGAAAAACCTATTCTATAATAAGGAAACCAGTATTTTAAAGCTTATACATGGGAAGGAATGCTACATATAGAATTTCATACTCTAAAAAGAGCCCTGTCTCCAACAAGTGAATAATGAGTTGCTCCAACCAAACTGTACTTGCTTTCTCCACCTTCAACTGCCATATACATGTGCTGATGGACATCTTGAATAGCAACAAGAGCCCCTAAACATGACATGACCATGCCGTTAGGCTAAAAATCCCCAAAGTTCTCTGGAAGGAGAATTGTATGACAACAAAAGGCATCAAGAAAAAATAATACCATCACGAACTGTTTCATCCGAACTTCTACCAGATTCTTGGTTAGTAGAATTGTGCCTCTGTTTGACATTGCCAGAAGTCTTCTCACCAAGAACCCCAGACAAGGATTCAACAGTAGATGAAAGCATCTGTGATGCAAGAAAATAAAGTTATGCAAAATGACTTATTCCAAAACCAACCACAGTAACAATGGTACATAAAGCATCCTTGACATCAGACAACTTGCACTACCTACACCCCAATTACTTCATATGAGAGAGAGAGAGTCAAAAAACATGGTAACCATAGACACGCTTCTAAGTTCTAACAAGATCTTTAGCATCAGTCAAAGCCCTACTATAATAAGGGATAGAAAACCTCTCCAGAATAATTACATACAACATTAAAATAGGGCTCACCTTCACTTCTGGCAGAGAGATTGTCAAGTCAAAACCTGTGATAGACCCAGTGCCAACCCAAACCTCATTCAAGACCTGACTCTCTCCCTGCACAGGCTTCTCAACAGCAATGGATGCACTTAACTGTTTCAATATATAACTTTGACGACTTAAATCCAGGACTCCAGATACTGAACCATCCACAACAAGTTCCTTTTGCCAAAAACAAGGGCTTGAGCAACTTGCATCATTAAGAGCTGAATGAATCCCATCGGAAAGTTCAAATGCCAATGTAGGATCCCCATGTAAAGACTGAGAAGATGAATCGCTCGGCATGAGAGACGAAAAATGAGGAATCGGAATATCATTGATTTGCTGTTCCACATTTTCATGAAGGATTTGTGAAAGAATAGACAAGCGGAAAAGATCAAATAAAAATCTTTTATTTGTATTGATCAATTCAAGCTCCAAATGCAAATCAGCATCAAATTGAAGTTCTTTAAATCCACCTGCACCAAAGTAAAACATAACTCAAACAAACATGGCAGAATTGTTTAACAACCAACAGACCTAGAAATGGTTATACCAGATTCTTCTGCAGCCACAAGAAACAGAGAAAGCTGAGAAAGATCTACTGTGAATACTTCCAACTGCTCCCATATCCTTTGTTGAAGGGTCTTTTGTTGCCCTTCACTGGGATGACCATCCTGTGCAGCCATGTTTTCACCAGTTTCAGTAACCACGTGCTCTTCAGATGATGCTACATGTGAAAGACTTCTGATGCAACCAAGGTACGAAGCAAAACCTTCAACAAACATTGCCAGTGCTTCTGTTTCAACGAATACAGAACCACCCTGCCCAAAATCCTTAAACATGTTAATAAGTTTCCAAATAATCAGGCTAAGATTAACCAATAATAAGCCTGCGTATTTTAATGACATTACATGAAGTCAAAACGCATGATCACGGGAGTAAAGCATAAAGACGTCAGCAACAAGGCTATCTTTCACATTTCATCCAACCAAGAAGATAATTACCTGTATATGGCAAGCAATCATCCGGAATTCATGCCCGACAGATACAGAGCATTCAAGCTTGGTTGATTTTTGAGCTCCAACCAATATCTTCTTTACCGACAATCCTGTCATATAAATTTCGCTGATTGCGAAGTTCGTAACCAACCAAGTACCAATGGCTGGTGCCACCCTATTTGGAGTGTTTGATTCTTGAGGGGGTGTAGCCGAATCCTCCACCACATGAGAAATCTTTCCCACAGAAGAAGAGCCCTCAGCTGCATCACTCACACTTCCTGAATGTAAGTCATTCTGAAGGGATGCTAACCGCAAAGCAGATGTACAGTGGGAAAGAGAGAGTTCATACAAGCAACTCAGAGAATGCAGAAGATTTCTATGTTGAAATTTATCTAATGTTATACAAATGTCATTCTGATCTCTGAAAATGACGGAGCGAATTTCTGTGACATGAGCAATAACTTCCAGCTCACTTTCTTCACACAAAAACTCCAAAGATGTCTGTTGAACACAAAACAAAATTCCATAAACAGGCAAACCATCCATCGCAAACTTTTTAGCTACAGCGTTGTAGACACCCCATGTTGTGTCAAATGGCATGACAGAGTTCTCCATATTGCTTTTCCGGGAGTTATGGAGGATAAGAACTATTGACCTGATCTCAAAAGTGCTACTAATACTAAAAAGAACTTTCGTCCAGCACAATGGTACCCTTTTCGTTCCTGTCACCAGTGTCGCCTCACTTGCAGAAACAGCGCACGTCATCTCTTGCCTCCTTAATTCTTGAAAGCTTACACCACCATACAAATCAACACATGACACTGCAGAAAACAGGTCAACAAGTTCCTGCAATATAGAAAAGCATTAACTCTTACAAAGGAAATAAAAGGCTACTAACTTTAGAATTCACAAGATAAACAAGACAAAACGAAAAAAGCACCCATCATCTGCTGACATCACAAGATACCCAATGATCTAGAGTCATATAACACATGCCTACGCAGGCATATGTCAATATGTCAGGCACCTAATATCCACTGTCCACTTATTGACAGCTGTAATGAATTGTCAAGCATCTTACTTGAGACTGACTTATAACATTCACGGGATAACACATAGGATCTTGCTTCTAGAACATTCCAGAATGCTTCCACCGCCCTACCACTGAGGGCAGTTCTGCTAGGATTTGCCACTGTTCGGGAATGAAGCTGTATCCGAACTACCTGTTCGGCAAAGACCACCGTGCACCTACCGCCGAGCAATATACAAGATCGGTTATACCGTTCACCATCACGTGGTATCCCGCATGGGTCACGTGCTATGCACACGTCCGTTTCCTATTCGGGAGAATCCCTCTTCAAATTAATTACAAATCACCAGCATAACCCATATATTAGTATCAACTCAGGCATGAATCATGAACATAACAGTGAATCATAGTATATTGATAACTATGGCGATAAATGCTAGGAAGTATGCAAAATTTCTTCGTAATGTGTGAAAAGATCCTCAAGACTCTCCACACTCCACAATTTGGCGTTTTCCTCATCCATACGACAACTCAGTAGACATAAGCAGATATAAAATAGGGTTGTCATTAATATGATCCATTGTACATAACCAAGTATGTAATGAAGATGGTTTCAAGACTGTAACAGAAACAACAAAATGCCTAGAAGAAGATTCTCAGTCATATTCAAGAGACGGCCAACAAGTATCCGCCAACTGCTCCAAGAAACAAAAAGAGAAGGAAATGTAATATGAGCAATGAAACAAGCTGATCCACCTTACTTGAAAATTATCCTACTAAATGCAGAATTAAAAAATATATATATATATATATGCTGAAACCAAATAACAACAAAAACAAAAGAATTACCTCAACCAAAATAGACAATCTATCCATGCATAATGAGACAGTTACTCCTGTCGCCATCCCATGCAACGCTGCTGAGAATGCCACAATTGATGTGCTAAATGAATGAACATCTTCCCTGCCATACAATGCAAAGTACTCTCATAATCGGAGGAGGAGGGGAGAGAGTTGCAATATGGTGTATGAAACCAAAACAAAGGGAAAATACCCACAAAATGAGCTGCCATATCAACAAGTTATGAAATTGACAATGCAGAGAATAGGCAACACGAAAACACCTGAAGAGGGTTTCAAATCACAAAACAGGCCTCATTCCAACAATCATAAAACTGAACACAACATAACCTCAGGACTTCAAAGTGATCTCATGTAATGTCGAAAACGCTAAGAAAACATAATCCCTATGCAGCTTTTCCATTGGGAATATATGTACAAGATTAATTTCATTTCTAAACATTTGACTCCTATATCTCGTACGCAAGTACCTTTCTAGTCGTCCACACAGTATTTCAACAAGCTTACCTTGAGTATGCAAATATGATGATGAGTCATGAGTGTATCGCAATTAACATCTACCCAGGAAAATGGACTAAGTGATGATGTGCTGAACAATGTAGGCTTGACGACCAGCAAGAAAATATTAGGAGACAACAACATTAACCCTGCAAAATAGATCCACACCCAGGGGCCACATTAAACCCAAAATTGCCACACCTATCCATCCTTTCGTTGGACAACTTGGTAAGTTGGTATACATTTTTGTGGACACATATCCAAACAGTTTCAGCTTTGGAAAAACTGGTGATCATTATCAACCGCATGTGTCTTGGTACAGGAATGAACAATAAAATACATGGAAGGCAATATTATGCCTTCATTGCCATGTCAACAAGATTACAAGTTTATAACTCCAAAAATGAGGATTGATAATTTGACAAGAAGAACTAAATGGAAATTTGAAGCTTATCGGAAGTTACATTTGCTACTTTGATCATCCTTATGAGAACTTCTAGTTTCCACGTCGATATTACCTTGGTATTTTACATAGTACTAAAAAAAATGAAAAATAGAAGTCTGTAAGAAAGAAATCAACAATGCCATGACAAGAATCTGCACACAAATGCATGTTTTAATAAAGACCAAGGTGGAAAAAAGCATGGAACTAGTAAGTAGTAACCCTGCCAAGTGATTTAACTAGTTACAATAAGCAAAAGCAAGGTCTTTCAATATCCTGCATCTAGAGGAACCGCAGTATCCAGATAAGGTACAAAAATTAGTGACTAAAATCCTACCTCAAGCAGGATAACTTGATAGTTGTTGGGCTTAGCAAAATAACTGGACACTGTTGATTTTTTGCTGAGTCATGGCGGTAAGCCTCTAAACCAATAACATTTATGTAAATACCATGCCAAATTTTCCCCTGACACATGTATATCTCATTATCCATCTTAGGCACTTTAACTGTTCGGGGTTCCTTAAACCTGAAAGATTCTCGCCCTGCATCATTCAATCCTTGTCGGTCAGTAGAAGCTACAAAATCAGAGTTCAAAGTTGGCCAAACAGAAAGTTCTATATTGTGGACATTAAGTTCAAGGTGAAGATCATCCTGGCTAGAGACATGACGTCCATTTTCATACTCATCATGGAAGCCCTCCTTTCTCAGGGACATTTTGATGAGAGGACCAGCAATAAACACTGCAATTTGAATATGTTTCTGTGGAAGCATTTTAAGCACTGCCTTCTCCATTTCACTAATATATGACTTGCATCTACTATCCCAACTGATTGCTAGTGGGATCTCATATGTCACTGGAGTAGGCAAAACCACTTGTGCTCTCCTGCTGCAATCTGTCCAACAAAGAGCATGGTGTACCTGTCTAAGAACCCGAGCAGTCGATAGTATCGAGGGATAATCCAAGACAAACTTTAATTTTCCCACCATCAAACAGAATTCCCAAAACCCAGAACTCAAATTCTTCAGGCTTCGATCCGTCGCAAATCGTTTTATCTCACAGAGAATCAAAGGATTTTCAAAACACTGAATCATACTTCCTTCAAATGATGTGCAATAATTTTTCCAATTTAACCTCATCTCACCTAGAAGATTCCACAAGGGCGAGACAGAAGACCCATCAGTTGCATTAGTTGTAGTATCTTCTGGATAAAACACTCGTGCAGGCTCACCCCACACAATGGTTTTCGAATAATCAATTTTCTTTTTCAAGTGTCCATTCAGATATCTAGTATTACTCTTTACGCCATCTTCAGCATGAGATGAGGACATAACCTTCAAGTTCCCGCATGAAAAGAAAAAACACTGTTCACAAATTTTCTCAGTGAATACTAAAAACAAGCCGTCAATTGAAACACAAACTGAAACTACACCCATGGATGAGCTCCCGGCACTTGAAATTGGGTCCCCACCACTAACAGTCTGAACCCTATTCACTGAGGAAACAATAGAAATCATTCCCATGTTTACGTTAAAGCAACTTTGTGCACAGGAATCTTCAGAAGTTCTACTCTGTCCATCAATGTGTGAATGGTCATCCAATAATATTTGCCCAAGTAATATCATTAATGACCTTAGTGCTCCGCATAGAAAGCTCCAAATAAGTTGTAGGAGTGCAAGGACCCTATTGAAGAATCCCCAGCAAGTACTGACAAACAATCTACTAGAATAATCGTTTGTTTGTCTAATATTTAATGCTGCTCTGTAACGGGTTATTCGCCGTGCCCGTGCAATAGCCTCAGCAGGCAGCTTCTTTTCAATTTCAGAAACCATCTTCCATTGATTTTTAACAGATACTGAAAAGGGGTTATCCTCGGACATCTTAACAGCAGATCCTTCCATGACGTTGTCCACAGGATATCCAACTAACACAAGTAGATTCTCATAAGCATTGACATACCGTAACCACAGACAGATAATACCAACCAACCTATACAACGTCAATCTCGAAGTCAACATCAGGGAACTAATTCTGCTTGCAGCTATGTTCCATAGGTGCCTACCACTTCTCGGATAATTGGATTCATTCGGTGAGGGTGGCGAAAATGCGAAAATGATGGGAAGGTCTTCTGGAGAAACTGACAAGCTTAACACTGGAACATTAAGATTGACGCCCATAAGCTGCAGACCTTTGAATTTGATGCGAGTGAACAGATCTGCTGAAACTACAGGACGGCTGATTCTATCTCTCCTCTTCAACCCAATCTCAAAACCTTTTACGTCAAGACTGAAAGATCCCTCTTTTAAAGGAGAAAAAAGTGAACTGATGAGTCCTTTCAAAATACACCCATTCTCAGTATACATAGATTCTGCATTAAGCTCCTTTATCTCACAATAACTGCCAAATGTATCATTTGAAGTGGGAAATTGCACTTGAAGATGAATGTCATGCATCTGCAACTGACTACATTTTAGTATCCCACTAAAGATAAAAGTCTGCCGATTCCTTGCATAATCGATGTCTGCTAATGTTTGCATGAGTTCATGTAAATCTCTACCCTGTAATCCATCAAAGAATCTGTCATTACTGATTACTATTTCACTTTGTATCCAATCTAAAACCCAACATATCAAAAGCCTATATGTGTTGAATTAAGAAGCCTTCTATTGCTTGTATTTGAATTAGTGCATCCTAAGGTCAATGCAAGTCATTACCCTGTGACCCAGATTAAGCCCAAACTTTATTAGCCAAGTTACAGATATACAAATCAGTAAATGTAGAGTGTGAAAATGCAAACTAGGATTTTAATGCTTCAAGGCTCATGTAGTGGAATGGAAGTCGGTTATTGGTCGAGAATGTATGTTAGCATTGTTAATGACAGCTAAATGTAGAAAGCAAGAGTCTTTTCCTCTAACTCCAAAAAAGTAGTTTAATATTCCGTGTTGGCATAAGGTAGTCTAATGGTGGTTCTCTTTAATTTCCGAATTTGAGCTTAATTATTCTCATTTTAGACAATTTTCATGTTTTCTCAATTATTTAGCCTTCTTAGCACAAGAATTTCCTTTTCTTAAGTTGTTCCTAGCTTCTTTAGAACTACTGCAGCTTTAAGTAAGGTTAGGAGGTGGCATGGGATCCTTACTCAGAGAAAATTTTTGGCTACTCAGCTTATGTTTGATTAATCAGAAACACCATGCACAATGCTTGCTGTGCCACAATTCATACAGCATGCCTGAGTGGCAATGACCCATTGGTGGTTTAAGACAACAAATAACAAACCATCCCAATCACCAATGAGGCGGTGTGACATACGCACGTTGTACACCATGTCATGTTTGTTGACTGGTCTCTGATTAACAATATACCAGGAAGAGTTTCTCTTCTATTGATGTGCTTGTGGCTCTTTTTCTTGTTGTTTGCTTCATTCCGTTAAACAAACAGAAAGCAAGTGATATCACCGGGTTGGCACAACCAACGGGGTGTCCATGCCATGGTAATCTTAACATTGTCGTACAAGACTTCAAGCTTCTGTAAGCATCAAAGCTACCTATTTTCGTAGGATTAAGCGAACCATATTGCACCCAGTTAAACAACAAATGGCTCTTTTCTCCTTTAGTTTTCTCACTGTAAGAAAGCACCAATACCTCAGGATCCATTTCGGCTAAAGCCCTCTCCTTATCCTCCAAAGCCGTGTCGGTCCATTCCCGTCTCGTTCTAAAATCTCTCTCCTCCTTCAATTCCCTTCAAAAAAAATTACATAGACTCTAAAAACATGCACAGATACACAATACATACAACAAAACACAACCTTTTTCGCAAGATGTAGAGAGAACAGTGGTTTACCCAAGTGATAGAGCGACACGGACACCGCGAACCTCGAGTACGAGGTTGGGGGAAGACCAGTAAGACACTCTAACACTCAACTGTTCGACCGTTACGTCCGTGAAAGACCATCGAGAGGAGTCGTCGAACAGCTGCCGGTTGAGAACCGAAGGGTCGAAGCTGAGGTTCTTGGCGACGCCGTGGGAGCGGAGAAACCCCAGTTGGAGTTCCAAGTCCGGGTCCTGTCGGAGCCACGGACGCAACAGGGACGATAGCCTCCGTTGGACGTAATCGTTGAGGAACATCGCGGACGGTTCTATGCAGCGGATGGTGGTGGTCGTGAATTGGATTGCGATTTCGCCATGAACGAATCGGTGATGAGAGAAGACTCAGGGTAGAGAGTGTTCGAGTAGGGAATTTGAATGGTTTGTGCTGATTTCCGTGAGTGGGGAGCTGTGTAGTAGTAGTATTGAATTGTCATGTTGTCGGCGGGATGGTTCGGGGCTTCGTGAGTTGAGGGGGCCTCGTGGATAACGGAACTTGGTTTTGTCAAGCATATACTGTACTGTACTACCGTGGATGCCTCTGGAAATTGAAAAAACTGGACTATCGGGGATGCCTCTGGAAATTGAAAAAAGATTGATTCAGGGATATTGGCATAATTTAGTTAGTTTAGGGTTATAGTATGAGAAAATTTTATTCGCGAAATAGCCGTGAATGAGTTTTACGGCGGTCGGTCGTATTTCCACTTTGATACACTGTACTTGGAGGCTGTGGCTATGTCGTAATCAATGACAAGTTCTATGTCGTAATCAATGACAAGTTGGATAGAAGACCTGATGTGGCATGCCAAAATGCTATCCGTGTGATGCAGCTGATCTGATTTTTTAGCAGCTAACGTGGAATCAGTTCAGGATGTAGGGGGTGGTGCAAGAGGGTAGGATTTTGGGGGCAAACAAGCGGCAATGACCTCAACATGGGAGTATTTCAAGATTAATTTTGATGGTGGGGTTGATCGGCAAGGTAGGGAGTGCGGGACGGGATGGTAGTTTGGGATTGGCACGGGCGTTTGATTGCAGTGAGAGCCGTCCGCGAACGTCATGTCACCGATGCGTTATTGGTGGAAGCTTTGGCAGCAAGGGAGGGTATACAATGAGCTATTGGGCTGGGGTTGGACAAAATTGTATTGGAGGTGATTCTCAACAACTACTGATTCAACTAGTTCAAAAGCGGTCGGACACGCATCACGATATGGGAGTTATCGTGGCAGACAATCTTCGTCGCCTTGACAATTTTCAGGAGGCGAATACGAGTTTTGTGAGACGGATGGCAATGGGGTTGCTCAAAAGCTGCCAGAGATCCTTTTTGAAAAGCAAAAAGGATAGGTGTTCAACGTGGGAGTTTATGCCTCCAGTGTGTTTGTTGTCTATCCTTCACGGAGATGGCTACCTGTTGTAATCTTTTGCTTTCTATGATTATCAATAAAATTATTATCTAAATTATTATCTAACCTTTGACCAAAAAAAACCTGCACCTCGTTTCAACAGTCCAGTGCAACCCAACTACTATATGGCCACTTGGGGGTTCACTTCGGGTCTCACACGGATGATTCGAGCTGTTTAATAATTTAAAATAATTTCATTAGAAAAATGGATCAAACACCTACACATATCCAATTAAGCTGATTTTTCATAAGTCCACCCGATTTCTAATAAAAAATTATCGAACGGCTCGGATCATCCGTTTGGCATCCGAAGTGGGCCCGCGTGCCGATTTATGCATCGTCGGTGCTCTTAGCAGTTTCTAGTCTAGTGGACTGTCAATAAACGAAGAACAAAACAAAAAAATACACACCCCTGCGCATATTTCATACTTTTCAATATATATTTCACGCACTTTATGCTTTTTTTATAATAATTAATATATTATTAAATCTTAGGGGTGTTCCGCTTTTTGGGAAAAAAACTTTTTGAAAATCATGTGTTTGCGCAAATAATTTTCCTATCAATATGGATCTTGTTTGATAGATCTCATTAAGATCTTTTAAACGGTGCAAAAAATTTGAAAAAATATTTTTCATTTTCAATATATTTGAATTTAAAATTACCTTCTTTTCGAAAAAGTTCTTTTCCAAAAAGTGGAACACTCCCTTAATCACATTCCATTGGTCTGTCTTTAACATTTTTCAATTTTAAACACACCCCTGGAACACTGGAGTTAAATTGAAAAGGAAAGTCCACTTTCACCCCATGTGGTTATCGTCATGTGCGGATACCCCCGTTATGGTTTAAAACTAATCACATAACCTACCTGTGGTTTTGAAAATATGCGGATAGACCCCCTGCCGTTGTGTTTTCCACACATATTAACAGAGGTGTATTTTCCACATCTCTAGAATGTAATCTGAGTCGTTCATAATGTATTTATTAAATAAAGAATAGAGTATCTCTGTAAAAAAAAAAAAATCATCTCGATCAGGGATCAATAATCCAGTGATTTAATTTTTAGTAAATTCAAATTTGAAATTTTAATTTTATAACAAAATCGATTTGACCATGAGTTTTTCATTTTTGATTAACTTGAATTTTGGCATAGAAGTAGTACTCGTCAAAATTTACAATATCAACGGTTTGGATTTAATTTTTTGTATATGGGATGACGTGGTTAGATTTTTAAAAAAAAAGAATCAAGGAACGTGATGGGGCTATAACGGTCTTTTAATGTTGTGTCCGTTAATATGGATGGAAAACATGACGGCAGAGGGTCTATCAGCACATTTTCAAAACCACAGGTAGATTATGTGGTCAGTTTTGAACCATAAGGGGGGTATCCGTGTAGGGAGGTAATCCCAAACAGGTACAAAGAGTGGCCGAACACGTGGTACGTGGGGCTGAGAATCAATATAGTTAGAGTATCCGCCAGTGCGCACGGTGAATCCGGCATGAAGTAATGGGGCACGAAGGTCCCAGGTCCAAGATACCCGAGTGGGTATGGTTCAAAGAGCAAGTGGTATTTGTTGGACCGGGCCTCGTGATTAGGGTCCAAAGCGATGATGAGATATCATTGGTCCAGAGGGTCTGTTCAACAACGAGACGAACAGTAGCAGTAATCTGGAGAAGGTGCCAGGAGGCGCCCCAGAGTGGTCCAGAATGGAAATATCCAAGAAGAAACGAGATCCAGGTGATTCCCAACGAATGGGATGAACGGCGGCTTTGGGAAGAGTGCCTAAATGGTCTAAAAGAAAATGCGCAGTTATGAATGAGAATCCCCGATATTCTAGGTTCCCTTTACGAGAAGGGAAACTAGGCAGCAAGATGGCTTGGATAGCAAGTAGACATGGGTCTATAAATATGAGGTAAACCTAGAGGTAAAGGCACGCAATTCCTGGTTATTTGATTACTTCCTACTGAGAATTAGGTTTTCACTAGTACGAGATATCAACTTTGGCATCGGAGGGCTCTTTGCCACGAAGGCAAAGGTGCGCCACCCATTGTTTGTTTTACAGGCTCAACTCCGGCGGTGTGGTAAGGTTCCGGTGTAAGAACGAGAAGTAGCCGCATACGATCAAGGTGTGTTGGAGGCCTTTTTCGCTTTCGCACCTACAAGTGCGCCGCCTGTGGAACGAAAGAGGTCCCTTCAAAAGCGACCATGGTGAGGAAGATCCAAAGACCCCAGTTGACCGAATATCAGCTGGGTGGGGGAGGTGACAAGTCCTCGCCGGATCTCTTCCAAGAAAGCCCGATGGCGGGCGAGCGAGGAGGACCACGAGTAAGGACCGCGCCCCTGGCGATTCTGCAAAAAGGATTTGACGGACGAACGGGATCCACGAGAAGGAGTAAGTCCCGCCAGGGGAGAGAGTCAGTTGCACGTTCGAAAAGCGTGCATAGCCGGGAGGATATCCTGGACAAAAAAGAGACAGAGATAGAAGAGTACGCCGCTTGATTAAAAGCGAGTACGAGATTCAATAAATGGTGAGGATACGAGAACATCCAGAGGATTCGGCTTTCACGAAGGAAGTCCGAAAAAGAAAGGCTGGCTGTGGTTGAGTACAAGAGAGCTTCTTCACGGTTAAGAAGAAGAAGTGGAGCCTCACTCCGAGACCAGAGGGCTTCTTCACTAAAAGGAGAAGCAGAGGCAGGAGCCCTCCCCGAGGAAGGAGGCAGGAAGACCACAGGGACAGGCACGGCAGACTGATTCGACTGAAAGGAATAATGCCGGTGCTAAGGTATCGGAGGAAGTGACCATGTCCTGACGAGCAGCACTGAGAGCCCTTAGCAACATAGCACTTCTCCTTTTGCAAAGAGATTGCAGGAGGCAAGGTTGCCGAAAGCAGGTTAAACACGGACGTTTATCTTGCATTTAAACCAACGCAGACTTTACGGCACATACACAAGATTACAAAGAAGTATGTTTATGCACGGCGGTGATCACGCAATCATGTGTAAGATGTTCCCATCTAGTTTGGGAAAAGTGGCCCTATCATGGTTCCATAAGTTGGGGCGGAACACCATACGAGGGTGGAGACAGTTGGCCGAGGAGTTCACTGCTCGGTTCCTTACGAGCCAGAAACCACCCAAAACTTTTGAGAGTCTCGCGTTATGAAGCAAGGAGAGGATGAGCCAATCAGGGATTACGCTAAGAAGTATTGGGAGACTTTTAACGAGATTGAAAGTTGCGGTGAAGAAGAGTATGCAATAGCAATGTTCAAAACTGGGCTACTTTCGGGAGAAAGCTGCAAAGTCCCTAAACATGAGTCGAGTGAGCACACTGGCAGCGAATAGAGCAGCATGCCAGAATGAGGATGACATACTACGGGAAGACGGCAAGCTGCCGAGCAAGTCAAGGGACCCGCAAAGAAGGCGGATAAACCCGAACCCAAGACTTACAAAGAAAGAAAGGAGCACGGCGTATCAAGAGAGAAATGCATCGAGAAAAACACGCCTCGATCCAAGTCGTTTTTCCGGTGACAACGGGTTTGGAAAGAATCCTATTTATCGGGTTCTTTATCGAATAACGAACCGCCCATACTTTTAAATGGCCCTCACGCAATGGAGGGTGACAAAAGATGCAAGGGCTACGAGTCAAAGACTGCAGCTACCACAAAGGCCGGGGTCACATGACAGAGGATTTTAGATGTTTAAACAAAGATCTTGATGACCTGGTCTCCTGTGGGTACTTGAAAGAGTTTATCCAAGAGGAGCACAGGGGCGCCGAGAAAGCGATGGAACTGGATTACGAGCAAAATCCAAGGAGCGTAATCCATATGATACATGGGTTGGCCACACTTTATACGAGAAATGAGGTGAGATTACTCGCAGGCGGGTGAAACTCCACCAAAGATGTGACGCGTCGGGAAAGAAACGGGACGAAGCGGAAGGGTGCAACGAAGGCATAGTCTTCACGGATGAGGACCTGGAGGAGTCCAGGTGCGCACAACGACGCTCTTGTCATAACCTCTAATCGGGAATATGACATGGAGAGATCCTGGTGATTCGTGAAGCGACCGAGGTGCTTTTACTACGACGCATTCAAAAAGCCGGGATTGACACAAAGTGACTTGCAAGTACCAAGAATCTCGCTTGGTCGGGTTTAGTGCAGAGGAAGTCTGGCCACTGGGCAAAGTAACCTTCCTGCTCGGGCAGAATCAAGGTGCTCAGAACCGATTTTTGGTGGTGGATGTGCCGCCTTCCTATAACGCGATTATAGGAAGGACCTGCTTGCATAAGATGAGGGCATTCGCCCACTTACCATCGATGGTGAAATTTCCAGGATCCAATGGGATCGAGAGAATAAGGGGAACTGTGAATGACGGCCCAACAAAGGCGGTTTCCATAATCTAAGGCACCCGGGCGCCAATTAACAAGGCAAACCGTCGGTTAACAACCACCGACCATCGAGGATGCCTGGAGGAATCCTACCGAGAAGGTGGTGGAAGGATTGAAGAAAATCCAGATCAACGCAAGAATGATCCAAAAAGGTATTTCCTGATTGGGGGAACCAGTGCACAAAAGAGGAGGAAGAATTGGTGAAGTTCCTTAAAGAATACGTTGATGTGTTTGCTTGGGTGCCAGAAGAGATGCCTGGGGTAGATGTAAACGTGATTTGCCACCACTTGAATGTGGATCCACAACACAAACCGGTGATGCGTAAGAAAATGAGATCGCCGTCTGACATGTGGACGTTTGTCATCGAAGAGGGACGCTGCTCGAGGCAAAGGCGATCCGGGAAGTGTATTACCCGAACCGGAGTGGTTGTCTAACACGGTGGTGGTGAAAAGAAGAATGGAAGTGGCGAGTTTGGCGCCGACTTCTGAGATCTAAACAAGGCCTCGTCAAAAGACAGCTTTTCCCCGCCAGGATAGATCAGGCGTGGATGCAATTGTGGCGGGCGTGTGAGTTTTCTCGACGCTACCGAGGATATCACCAGATAGCTATGTATGGCCTCGACAGGAGAAGACGCCCTTATCACACCACGGGCCGTATCGTTACGATGTCATGCCCTTTGGTGCGAGGAACGCTGAGCAACTTATCGAGAGATTAGCGATTATGCTAAAGAATCGCTTTCTGGCAAGACCATGGTGCATACATAGACGACATGGTGGTTAAAAGCAAAGAGAGAAACGGGACCACATAGCTGATCCTGAAAGAAGCCTTTGAGATATTGAGAGAGTATAAGCTGAAGCTCAACGCCATGTGCCTTTGGAGTAAGTTCTGGGAAGTTTCTGGGCCACTTAGTGACCATTGTAGGATGAGGCGTAATCCCGACCAAATCACGGCTCTCGCAGAGCCGCAGAGTCCAAGAACCACGAAGGAGGTCCAACGATAACAGGGATGGCGGCAGCTCTTAACAGTTTCATCAGTCGTTCGAGTGACA
Organism: Rhododendron molle; assembly: GCA_025413875.1. Lineage (NCBI taxonomy): Eukaryota > Viridiplantae > Streptophyta > Magnoliopsida > Ericales > Ericaceae > Rhododendron > Rhododendron molle. The sequence continues at coordinate 14,533,027 of CM046395.1, read as the reverse complement.
AATGCAGCTTTCTTTCAGTTGTTAAAAAAGAGGAAAGGTTACGAATGGGGAGCAGAATGTGAGCAAGCTTTCCAAGACCTGAAGAAGTTGGCCGCCCCACTTCTATCCACTCCCGAGCCTGGTGAGATCTTGACCTTGTATTTAGCAATGTCAGAACATGCTGTAAGTGCGGTCTTACTAAGGAACAAGGGATCCGAGCAAATCCCTGTTTAGTACGTGAGCAAGACGCTACTGGACGCAAAAACGAGATATCTGCCCCTTGAGAAGTTGGTCCTGGCATTGAGAACGGCGGCTAGGAAGTTGGCCCATTACTTCCAAAGTCACAAAGTGGTGGTTTACATGTAGTTCCGAAGTCCTTGCTCCGAAGGCCGATTTCTGACGAATATCGACCGGGTCGAGAATTGCCGCAAGATGATATGATATTATCATCAGCGCAGCTTGGCGGCAAGTTTTTGACAGATTTCGTGGCGTAGTTTTCTCCCCACATTGCTCCACCGCTTCCTACGAGAAAGGAGCAGCTGGTTGAGCAATCACCGAGAAGAAAAGGCATCCGCCGAGCAGATCCTTTGGAATGGAAGCTTTGTTGATGGGTCCGCATGCAATACCGGATCTGGAATTGGAGTGGTACTCTTCCCTCCTGAAGGAGGAGTTGTGATCGAGTTGTCGTTACGCTTAGGTTTCAGCGCGTCAAACAACGTGAGCACTGAGGCACTCCTACCGGTTACGGAGCGCAAAAGCCTTGAAGGTAGAAAGAATTCGAGATTCCGTGATTCACAACTCGTGGTGAATCACTACCCGATTACGAGGCTCGGAATGAGAAGATGGCAGCCTACGTGAAGGCAGCTAAGGATTTGCTTGATACCTTCGAGAAGGTACACATCGAAAGCGTATAAGCTCGGGCGGAACGCCACGCTGGCTTGGTTGGCAGCGGCTGTGGCAACAGAGTTCAAGAGGAAGGTGGCGGTGGACTATCTTGCTGAGCCGAGTATTGGGAGGAGTGTGGAATTGGTCCTGGGCATGAACCAAGGACCAAGTTGGATGGATCCACATAGTGGAGTTCCTACGAGATGGGATACTCCCCACAGACACAAAAAGAGGCCCACAAGATAAAGACGAAATCTGCAAGATTTTGGCTATCACCGTAGGGGAAGTTGTACAGAAGTCCTTCACTGGACCGCACTCTGTGTGCATCCAGATGGTGCGTAAAATTTCTCCACGATACATGAGGGAACGCGATGTGAGTCATGCGGTGGGAGGATCCACGCCATCGTGCAATCACACAGGGTTATTGGTGGCCACATGCAAGAAGATGCGAAGGTGTATGTGAAAATTGCGAGAAGTGTCGGTTCTCACCACTGATCCGAACACTCCGCCAAGATCCGTGCCCTTGACAAGTCCTCGCTGCCGGCAGTTGGGGAATGGACATCGTGGGTCCACTCCACGAGGCTACTGGGAGAAGTTTCTATTGGTAGCAACGGACTATTTTACCAAGTGGATTGAAGGAACCATTGGCAAAAATCACAGAAACCCATGATAGAGAAGTTCGTGTGGAAGAACATCATCACCCGATTTGGAGTTCCTTATTCCCTGATCACGACAATTTCAAAAGAAGTTCAAGGCTTTCTTGCCCAATATGGAATAAGGAACTACTATTCCCACGCCAAATCACCGAGCAATGGTGCAGAGAAGGCCCAATGTAACCACATACTTGACGGGATCAAGAAACGGGCTGGACAAAGCAAAAGGCAAGTGGCTTGACGAATTGCCACACTGGTCCTCGTGGGGCACACCGAACAACTCCTGGGGAGGTCTACGGGAGAGATCCCCTATTCCACTGGCAGATGGAACAAGGCCTATTCCATTGGAGGTTGGTTTGCCGACCAACAAGACCACATTGGTGGAAAGTGGGGCAATGACAGAGCCCTAATCGAACTGGACCTGGCCGAGGAAAGGAGAAAACGAGCTCTGGTACACCTGTTCGTACCAGGAGCAATTGATGAAAAGCTACAACAAGCATGTCCACCCACGAATTTGGTGTTGGAGACCTTGTGTTAAGAAAGGTGCTCAAGAACACCAAGGTGGCTATTACGAGGAAAGTCAGCCAATTGGGAGGCCCGTGACGAATTGGCAAGAGGTTGTTGGCATTGGGGCATATCGAGTGGCAGACCTGGACGGGAACCCGGTACCAAGGCCTGGAATGTTCACAACTGAGGAAGTTCTACGATGTAAAGAACTTCGATTTACGTTGCTTCTATTCTCGCTTTTAAGATGCACATCGTGATTGTGTGGGAATTACGAATAAAATTCCCTTGTATTTTGTTTTACTAGTTGCAAGGGGTACGCGTAACGCCCCCTTGAGTTCTTTGAATTATGAATAAAATTTCCGGATTTTGGTAAACAAACACCGTTTCTTACGAGTTTTTCTTTCGTTATGCTTTAAATACGAAGTCAAGCTATGTCCTTAGTCCTCACTTCATATTGGGAGCAGAGGGATAGGGTAACTAAATGGAATTTCAATATTTCAAAATCAAAATTGAGCCAAGTACTGAATATACTTGTTTATTTTGCTCGGCACGTAATACACTCCGAATTGAGCCAAGTAATTAATATACTTGTTTATTTGCTCGGCATGAATACACACCGAATTGAGCCAAGTACTAATATACTTGTTTATTTGCTCGTAACGAATACACCCGTGACTTTGCCAAGTACGAAAACTCCTGAAAGTGCCAAAATATCTAACAATTTTGCCAAGTACGAATATACTGGACTGCTTGCACGCCCAGGAGGCATTTGAAATTATGCACACGGTACTTCAAACACGAATATGTTTGGAGTAATTTCAAAAGTACAAATAGGTTTGTTTACTTGTACGGGCCCATACCCATGTATCTGGAGTACGAATGAACTCAAATTCACTAAATAATGATGGGGAAAGTTCCCAAGCATGAGGCATATGGGGAGCATACGAGAGTATGCAAAAAGCTAAGTACGAATACACTTAGCATGCCAAATGCCGCCAAAAGATGGCCACTGATAGAAAAAGGCCACGGCGGCCAGCAAAATTCAAAGTTACCACGAGGCCACCTAAACATGGGCATGAAGCGGCCAAACCAAAGAAGTTAAAAGTATATGGAAATGTATCAAATGCCACGCAGGGGCAATACCAAAGGCCACGCAGGACGTCAAAAAACTGCTCAAAAGAAGTTCTAATTGTTGTTAAATACGAGTCTAACTTACTCTTCGATTGTCAAGTCCTCAATGACCTGGGGAGAGGGTCAAAGCTGCAGGTCGATAAAGGCTGGAAGCAAGTGGCGCAATGCATCGCCCACAAGAGCAGGTGCTAGGTTCGGACGGACCTCCACCAGCTTCCTTCTGCCAGGGTTGGTCGCCTCTTCAGATTGGTCAGCATCAGCATTTTGGGATGTTGGCATTAGGCTTCAAGTTGTCTTCTTCTACAACCTCCTCCTGCTCTTCAATAGCTTGGGTGCTCGAAGATCAATCTCCGCCCGTATGAGGAAGAATCACCGCACTAGGACTTTTGAGGCAGCTAACCAACCAAATTGACCTCAAACACTTGGTCCCGAATCTCAGTATCCGATCCGTGGTAGCTTCGGTAGCCACGAATCCCTTCGCTATAGCCCCGCTGGTAGGAGGCCTGCTTCGCTTTTACTTCGCCCGGCACAAACTGATTCAGTCGTCCCAAGACTCCTCCACCTTGTTCCTTAGTTCATCCGCAGAAGCCCGCTGGCCTCGATTTCTCTCTCCAGCCTCACGATGGTGTTTTCAAACAGCTTAATGTTGTTAGTCCGCACGCTGAGGCCTCAGATCGCTGCTTCGTGCCATGGCCACTCATCTTCAGCATTGCCGGATATTTTTGAACACGAAGCAACATCAGGCAGATCACAGGTGACAATCTGAAAACATCAATAGACAAAGATGGACATGACAAGATTACCTTAGCACTTGTGGCTCATGAATGAGCCAAGGAGATTGTCCGGAGTCAGTGATCACTATTTGCATGTCCCGTGAAGCATGAATGCCCGGGACAAAGCAGGTGGTCGCTCGAGTCCACACTGCCACGGATCAGATCGCGGATCGCCGCCATGGGTGAATTGTGGAGCCCAGAGGGGTGTTGGAGGTGCCGCTGGGAGCTGGGCTGTCCAACAGAGGAGGCTTCCAACCGTGACGCTTGTCCCCTGGCGCCTCAATTTCTGAGAGGCTTTGGAGGGCGCTGCCAGTTGAGCTGGCCACGGGCGACCATGAGAAGGCGCCGGCTCGAAAGGCCAGCCACGAGATGTGCCGCGCCGCCCACGCCCACGGGATAATGAGAGGCCGAGGTCGATCGGTTCAGCCGTGATCTCGTGAGAGGGGGAGACTGGAGAGTAACCACTGAGGATGTGGAGTTTCTTCAAGCCGAGTTGGATTGGCTCGCTGGCGCAGGAGGGGTCCGAACGCCTCTCTTCGTTTCGCCGCTGAGCCGAGGATCGTGGATGATGGGATTATCACGCTCGATTCGTTGGTCGATGAATCCGACGATGCACCCGGTAGCTCGTAAGAATTGCGATCGCTTTGCTGGCGCTAAGCACGCAGGTTTTCGCTTCGCCGTTAAAGCAAGTGCACGCTGATACCGCGAACGTGGACCTGGGTAATGATGGCGTGCCCCTCGATTGACGTTCGAGGCCGCAAATACGAGAAAAATTTGCAGTCAGTAAAGTAAGAACAGGAAATGCAATACGAGATATTGCTCGGCAAAGAATTCTACGAGAAAGGAACTAACGTGGTGTGCCAAATCTGTGTGGGGTGCGTGAAAACCGATGACTCTGCCGTCCTCGTCCCTGGCTTGAAATTCCCTGGGACGATGAGGAAGTCATCATCGCCCCCACGGTGTAGTCCGGCGCCTGCACAATGTCCTCCTGGAGTCCCTACTCTTGAGATAGTAGGTCCGAGCATCTTTGGTTCGAGAGATGTTGGTACAAATGATGAATATCGTGTAGACCTAAGGACGTGCCTAGATTTGATTCAGAGCATTGATGCCCATGACCACCCCTGAAAAAATTGGCAGAAACCTGCATGGGGATACCAGATTAAGCCAAACCTGGCGGAGTAACGGTGCCAGGAGAAACCTAACGCCGCCTCGACGACGGCTGACAGGATGCAGAGTGTCGCTGTCAAACACTCACGAATGGCATTTTCAGCCAAAGAAGTTGGCCACATTATCTGGATCTCGAGCGCAGTTCTAAACCCGCCATTCTTTGGCGTGTCACGGTTTGCCTAAATCGACCCATAACGAAAGCTCTGGGTTTGGGTTTTGATAGGGGAATGGGTACAAGAAAGCCCTAAAGAGATTAGGGAGATCCTAGATCAAACGAAAAAACCCTAGACTTAAGAGAAAAGTGGAGGGAAAGGGGAAATGAAACTTACGAATTAGCGGACGAGAACCCTAATATCGGAAGAGAAGGAGACTTTGAGCAGAGCTTCAATGGCGTGTATGGGCGAACCGTCCGTCTGCAGAGGGAATTTAGAGAGGAAGTGGGTTTGAAAATGGGGATGAAAACCCAAGCATACCTCAGTAGTGGGGTGACGATGAGAAACGCGTCACCTCAGACGCAAGCCATGCTGCTAGTGCTCAAACGCTCGCCACATTTAATATGGGCGGCATAGAGCATGCCGCGTGTAAAGGTGTTAGCTGGAAAAGCCTGTGCAGACCAAACGACGAGACGTTTAGGTTAAGCTAATGATGAGTTTGCACCAAGTACGCGAAACATAGGTGCAGGAGCAAAGGACGAGAACCTTGCTGGGTCTGGAGCTTTGCTCGTCATATTAAGAGAAAATAACAAGTAAAGCGGGAGCCATTGCAGGGAGGTAATCCCAAACAAATACAAAGACCGGGTACGTGGGGCTGAGAATCAATATAGTTAGAGTATCCGGGCCAGTGCGCAAAAAGACGGTGAACTAGCAGTAGTGGCTTGGGCACGAAGGTCCCAGTCCAAGATACTTGAGCGTGGTATGGTTCAAAGAGCAAGGGTATTTGTTGGACCGGCCTCATAAGGGTCCAGTGATATGAGATATCATTGGTCCAGGTCCGCTCGCAACGAGAAGGCCGACGTGAGCCGTAATCCGGGAGAAGGTGCCAGGAGGCGCCCCAGAGTGGTCCAGAAATGGAAATATCAGTAAGGAAACGAGATCTGAGGTGATTCCCAACGAGAATGGGATGAACGGCCAGTTTTGGGAAGAGTGCCTAAATGGTCTAAAAGGAAATGCGCAGTTATGGGAATGAGAATCCCTGATATTCTAGGTTCCCTTTACGAGAAAGGAAACATAGGGCAGCAAGATGGCTTGGATAGCAAGTAGACATGGGTCTATAAATATGAGGTAAACCTAGAGGTAAAGTTACGCAATTCCTGGTATTTGATTATTACCTACTGAGAATTAGGGTTTTCACTAGTACGAGATACTAACTTTGGCATCGAGGGCCTTTGCCACGAGAAGGCAAAGGTGCGCTCACCTGTGTCTGTTTTACAGGTTTGAACTCCGGCGGTGTGGTAGGGTTCCGGTGTAAGAACGAGAAGTAGCCGTTACGATCAAGGTGCTGTTTGGAGGCCTTTTTCGTTTTCTGCACCTACAATCCGCACATAGCGATAACCACATGAGTGAAAGTGGACTTTCCTCTAAATTGAAACCGGTAAGAATTGTATTGTAAATGTTGAAAAGACCCAAAAGCCCACTTGAGTCATCGTAATCTTCTCATTTGTAAACACGCACACTTTTTCTCTCTAATCTCTAGAAGGGGTTTTGGTCCAATTTGAGGGTGTATATACTCGGGTAAGTAATTTGTTTTGAGGTTTGAGTTTTTTGAATTTTTTGCCCCTATTTAATGTGTTGTATTGGAGGCTAATCTCAGAGATTTTAGGTGTCTTTTTAACTAATTTATATTTTTTTCAATTGGGGGATTTGGTTAAACCATCGGACTTGTTTGCTTTTTTCTAAGTTTTATTTTGGTGTAGTTAGCTAGATTCAGTTTCGAATTTTGGGTTTGTGTTACAATCACGAGTGTCAAATTCGATGTCTAAATTCCGGCAGATTAGGTGATGAATTGAGTGAGATCAAATAGAGTTAGGGTTTTGTCGATGGCTTCGAATCCACCATTTTCAAAGTGGAGGATTAGATAGATGAGGACTTCTTTAATGATTAATTTAGGATGATGAGTTTAAGATCAGTGCATCAACTTCCCGTAGTTTTGCAAGAGAGTGTTTGAAGGTGTCTTTAATGGGTCACATGCTTGTTTTCTTGTCTTTGTATTTTTTGTAAGTACCGTTGGGCTTATTGAAAAGATATAATTGCGGTTGACTTGTAAAAAGAAACTCATATGATTTTTTACCCCCCAGTACCCCTGGTTGCCTAAGAATGGCTTTGATGATTAATGATAAAAGGTTCTATGGTGACTATGGGGAAAGAGGACAATTACAATTGGGGTTTTTGCGGGGCTTTGATGCCCATACCCGAGATTAATTAGTACACAAAAGACGAGTCTTTCAGTAATTATAATCACCAGGGTTTTAATACGTGGCAACAGGAGAATGTTACCAAAAGCTAGGAAAGAGGAAATTAATATAGGCCAAAGGGAAGAATTTCTTCTCTGCTCTTTGATTTTCCTTGTTTTTTATTTTGAAATCAGTTTCTTCTCTACTTCAAATGCTGGCTATGATTCCACGACCGTTAGATTTATTGGAGGGTTTCAACTTAATACCAATTAACAATAGATGGAGTAGCCTTTAGATTTTATTAACCAAGATTGGGTGGCTTAAATGAGCAATGTGAGACAAGTCTAACACCAAGAGGTGACTGATTGACTCGGGTGATGGTCCTGATGGAGATGACAGAGATTTTCTCACGAGAGGTGAGGTGAGGCCAAGCGATGTAAGACAAGTCTAACACCAAAAGGTGACTGATTTGTAAAAATAATCTATCTTGCCGTTAAATAATTAACAAGCCCAATAAATCTAAGAACTAGAACTATCATGTTCTCACAACCATAACATAAGGCGGAAATTAAACATACGAGGAAGCGTACCCGAATCCATGTGAACTTTACTGATCCGAGAACTTTAGCGATAATACCTGCAAACCCTATCGGAAAAGGTTTCTCTCTCTTGACCCTCTTTCTAGCAATATAGTAACGTAAATATGATGGTGGACTGCATGCTCTTTTATAGGCAAAGAGAGGACCTGTTTCCTAATAAACATTTATTCTACTTTTCCATCAAAGTGAGATTCTAGAAAACAACTCCATCGGTTTGACCAATCACATAATTTCTTAGGGGAAAAGATATGGCTCATAATCTCATCAATATATAATTACCATATGTGCCGATTGCGTAATGTGGGCCAATAACGAAAATAATCTTACATTCTCCCACTTGGCCCATATGATATTTATATCACAATTCGACGAAATTAACTTTAGGCGCGCATTAAACCATACCAAACCCTATCATACTTTGGTCACTCTCATAGTACCGTTATTAAACAACTCACTAATGCAAGTCATGGCGGTTCTATATTTAATCTACAACATAGTCCCTTCCATGTACTATAACACTAGAGAAATGCCTAACACAGTCAATTAGCGAGGAGAATATTCAAAGGTCCAACGATAATGTCTTTTATAAAAGACTATTCCTGTACTCGTTCATTCATTCTCATACATGTACGTACCATTAAAACAGGAAATAAATGCCAGAAACACATTAATTTGATATCGAAAGTGTCCAACATAACATAACCATCATAATGCAATCCAAAATATAAACAAACTGTTATAGGTTACGCTCAAGACCCATCCTATTGGCATGTTCCTTAAATATTCTTGGTGGTAAACCCTTAGTTAATGGATCTGCGATCATAAGATGAGTGCTTATGTGCTCGATTGACACATTTTGTTTCTGAACCTCTTCCTTAACGACAAAGTATTTCAATTCCATGTGTTTAGCACCATTAGAATACTTGTCGTTCTTGGAGAAAAATATTGCTGCGGAATTATCGCAATAAACTCTCAGCGGCTTGGCAATAGAGTCGACAACTCCAAGTCCTGAGATAAAGTTCCGCAACCACAATCCATGAACTGTGGCCTCAAAGCACGCCACGAATTCAGCTTCCATAGTAGATGTAGCAGTGATAGTTTGTTTCGCACTTTTCCATGATATTGCTCCACCAGCCAACAAGAACAAAAAATCAAAAGTGGACTTTCTACTATCAACGCATCCAGCAAAGTCTGAGTCTGAGTAGCCAATCACCTCAAGATTATCAGACCTTCTAAATGTGAGCATGTAATCCTTTGTTCCTTGCAAGTATCTCATCACTTTCTTTGCAGCTGTCCAATGATCCATTCCGGGATTGCTTTGGTATCTACCAACATACCAACAGTAAAATTGATATCTGGTCTGGTGCAGGTTTGTGCATACAACAAACTCCCAACTGCTGATGCATAAGGAATATCTTTCATTCTATTACGTTCCAATTCATTCTGCGGGCATTACATACGACTGAACTTATCCCCTTTCTGAATAGGGGCATCAGTAGGTGAACACTTACTCATGTTGAATCTCTCTAGAACTCTTTCAATATATGCTTTCTAAGACAACCCTAACAATCCGCGTGATCTATCTCGAAATATTTCAATTCCAATCACGTAGGCTGCCTCACCCATATCCTTCATTTCAAAGTTCTTAGAGAGAAACTTCTTGGTTTCGTACAACAAACCAAGATCACTGCTGGCAAGCAAAATATCATCGACATATAAAATCAAAAATATAAACTTGCTCCCACTAACCTTCAGATATATACAACGATCAACAGTGTTTTCCGTAAATCCAAAGGAAGTGATGATATCATTAAACTTAAGATACCATTGTCGAGAAGCTTGTTTAAGTCCATATATCGACTTCTTAAGTTTGCAAGCCAAGTGTTCCTTGCCTTTAATTGAGAAACCTTCAGGTTGATCCATATAAACTTCTTCATCTAAACTCCCATTCAAAAAAGCTGTTTTCACATCCATTTGATGTAGCTCTAAATCATAATGAGCCACTAATGCCATGATAATTCTAAGTGAATCTTTCTTGGACACAGGAGAGAAAGTTTCTTTGTAATCAATGCCACCCTTTTGAGTGTAACCTTTGGCCACAAGTCTAGCTTTATATCGTTCTACATTGCCTTTGGAGTCAAGTTTGGTCTTGAAGACCCACTTGCAACCAACTTTCTTGTAACCTTCTGGCAATTCAACGAGATCCCAGACTTCATTCTGGTCCATTGATTTCAACTCATCATTCATGGCCTCAATCCACTTAGTAGAGTTATCACTTTCCATGGCTTGTGAAAACGAAACCGGATCCTTAATAGTTCCAATGTCAAATTCAGATTCTTGAAGATAAACCACGTAATCATCCGAGATAGCCGATCTCCTTTCTCTTTGAGATCTTCTTAATGCCATTTCTTGTGGTTGTTCTACAATCTCTTCATTGGTAACAATCTCATTATGTGGTTGATTATTCGTTTGTTGGTCCACGACATCATGTTGTTCAACAACTGTAGGAATAATAACATTAGGTGAAGCTATGGATAAAGAAACTTGTACCCTTACTTCTTGAATAATCACATTACGTGATTCATCACTCCCACTGATTTCACCATTCTCAATGAATCTAGCATTACCGGTTTCTACGATTCTCGTACTATGATTAGGACAGTAAAACCTATACCCTTTGGATTTTTCAGGGTAACCAATAAAATAACCACTGATCGTTCTAAAATCCAATTTCTTTTCATGTGGATTATAAATCCTAACCTCCGCTGGACAACCCCAAACATGCAGGTGTCTCAAGCTCGGTTTTCTTCCTGTCCACAGTTCAAAAGGGGTCTTTGGAACTGCCTTACTAGGAACCCGATTCAAAATGTATACAGCGGTCTTAAGAGCATGCATCCACAATGTAGAGGGTACTTTAGAATTACTTAGCATACTTCTAACCATATCCATTAATGTACGGTTACGCCTTTCAGCTACTCCATTCTGCTGTGGCGTTCCTGGCATAGTATATTGTGCACATATGCCATGTTTTTCAAGGAGTTTAGCAAATGGCCCTGGGCGTTGCCCTGACTCATCATACCTTCCATAATATTCCCCACCCCTATCCGATCTGATGATTTTCACTTTTCTTTCTAATTGCCTTTCTACCTCAGTAATGAACACCTCAAGAGTGTTCACTGATTGAGATTTTTCATGCAATAAATAAACATAACAATAACGTGAAAAATCATCAATAAAGGTGATGAAATAGGTCTCTCCACCTATAGATGGAGCGTCAAAAGGCCCACAAATATCCGTGTGGATCAATTCAAGTAGCCCATTACTTCTTGTGGCTCCTTTCTTGGTATGTCTGGTTTGCTTTCCCTTAATGCAATCCACACATACACTAAGATCAGTAAAGTCTAAAGTGGGAAGAATCCCATCCTTTACTAATCTTTCCATTCTTTCTTTGGAAATATGTCCCAACCTTTTATGCCACAAGTTTGAGGAATGTTCATCAACTAGACTACGTTTAGTTCCAACATTATGATGCAGGGTAAGAATAGATTCAACGAATTGGCCGTCAAGCTTTAATTTATACAACCCATCACAAAGCATGCCAGAACCAACAAAAGAAGCATTCTTGAATAAACTGAAAGTCTTATTCTCAAAATGAAATGAGTAACCATCCAAATCAAGTTTAGGTAGCGAAACTAAATTTCTAGAAACAGAAGGAACATAAAAAGTCTGATGTAAATCCAAATGATGACCAGTATCTAGAAATAAACGGTAAGTGCCCACGGCTTCTATTGGAGCTTTGACTCGATTACCCATGAAGAAGAAGTTCGCATCAGGGTTTATGGTTTGGGTTGAAAGGAATCCCTGCATCGTATTTGAAACGTGAGTAGTAGCACCAGAATCAAGCCACCAAGTATTAGAAGGAACTTCAGTTAGGTTTGATTCGAAACATACAGAAATCAAATTCATAACTTTCTTTTCAAACCAAGCCCTACGTTTTGAACAGTCTTTCTGATAGTGCCCTGGCTTTTTGCAGAAATGGCATCTATCACTATTCTTTTCCTTCTTCGGAGTCTGAGAACTTTGAGCAGACTCAATCACTTTAGGTGGTCCTTGCTTTACGACCTTTTTAGGCTTCATTCCTTTCCTTTTGGCACCTTGATATGTGAGATGAGCCGAATGTTGTCCTGATTGCTTAAGTCTTGCCTCCTCTTGAACAAGCATACTAGCCAATTCATTCAAATTCCACTTATCCTTCATAGTGTTATAATTAATTTGAAATGGCTTATACTGAGGAGACAAGGACAATGAGTTTAGAACAAATTGCACGAGAAAAAACTCATCCACACTCATTCCTAAATTCTTTAATTGAGCAGCCAAATTTGTCATTTCAAGGACATGCTCATGCATCCCACGGCTACCATCATATTTCATGGTGGTAAGCTTTGCCATTAGTGCCCCCGCAAGAGACTTATCAGCCTGTTTGAAACGTGTCTCAATACTAGTAAGATATACCTTAGCATCCTCAGCATTAGGAAGTGTTGTCTTGATATTGTTCGCTATAGTCATTCGCATAAACATTAAGCCCAGTCTATTCGACCTTTCCCATGCTTCATGTAAAGATTTTTCTTCCGCACTGCTTTTATCGGTAAGAGCAGCCGGCTTCTCACATCGAAGTGCTAGATCAAGATCTAATACTCCAAGGTGAAATTCCACATGTTCTTTCCATTCTGAGAAATTCATTCCATTCAAGGTCGGAACAGACGAAGCATGCGAATGTAGCGAAACAGATTTTAGTGCTGCAAATAATGATTCATGTTCACTACGTTAGTGCTAAGAGTTAACAATAATATGACAAAATAAATATGCCAAAACAATAATCAATAGCGTAACTATGATCTGCCTTTGGGTTCATCTAATGTGACACTATTTAACAGTTATGGTGATTCCCTATCACTCATATGACTAATCGATAGATATTCATAATTCAGTAGGTATGTTACCTTTGAGTATCCATTCCAATCTCAATTATGAATAGTTATCAATTATCATATTCCAATTCATTAATCATTCAAAAGTGGTGCACCTTTGGGCCTACCTAATATTCTCATGATTAAGAATTGCGATTTACAAACTCACTAATTTTTAACACTTGGGATTAGGTGCTAAAATTCCATAAGTTGACTTAAAATCGATGTACCATTCCGTTTGGGTCACTTTGGTGGCTACCAAACGTATCTTAATATAGATCTTAAGTCAGAATAATGAGTTTGCTAAACATTAGGTTTGTATTAAAACAAAACTTCATAAATTTTCATAAAAAAGAAAACAGAGCAGACCCATGAAAAAGCCCATTAATAATACTTGCAGTATTCCGTTCATAAAAATTATTGGGTCACCAAAAATTTGTCAAAACTTGTACCGTTAACATAATCGTGTTTGATAGAATACCACTGTTTTCTCATAAACCATTCGATAGAAAAGACAAAACAGACTACCCGTCCAAAGTCATAGAAAAGATATCATCATATCCTTTATAACAGAAACCTTCGGATACTATTTCATAAGAACTACATAAAAAAAAAAAAAAAAAAACTAACTGGAACATGCCATTTAAATATTTGCAACTATTGACACATCCTCAAAATGCCAGTATCATAAACTGATATGGATTCCATGCCATTAAGAACCAAATCAACGAGTTCTATGGTTCCACGAAACAAATCCCATGATGCCGCCACATAACAGGCCAGTCATGCATATAAACATTGATTGAAGACATACATGGCATGCACATATATCATACATCCATTGATCATAAAGCTGAGTGCGGCATCTCAATACAAGTTTTGAGTAAATCATATATTCTGATTGGACCGGAAAGTAATCATCAGAATTTACCAAAACTAGAAACCACCGAATTAACTGATCGTGTGCAAAACCCACCGTCCGAATGGTCGGCAAATATAAAATAGTCAGCAACATTAAAACTAAATTTGCCGAGATGACTAATCGGGTTTAACACATGTCAACAGATTGATGACAAGAGGCAAATCAAGCGATTTCATATGTCGGAAAACAGTTAATTGGAGAAACACGATAATTCATAAACCATGCTCTGATACCACATGTAAAAATAATCTATCATGCCGTTAAATAATTAACAAGCCCAATAAATCCAGGAACTAGAACTATCATGTTCTCACAACCATAACATAAGGCGGAAATTAAACATACGAGGAAGCGTACCCGAATCCATGTGAACTTTACTGATCCGAGAACTTTAGCGATAACACCTGCAAACCCTATTGGAAAAGGTTTCTCTCTCTTGACCCTCTTTCTAGCAATATAGTAACGTAAATATGATGGTGGACTGCATGCTCTTTTATAGGCAGAGAGAGGACCTGTTTCCTAATAAACATTTATTCTACTTTCCATCAAAGTGAGATTCTAGAAAACAACTCCATCGGTTTGACCAATCACATAATTTCTTAGGGGAAAAGATATGAATCATAATCTCGTCAATATATAATTACCATATGTGCCGATTGCGTAATGTGGGCCAATAACGGAAATAATCTTACATGATTGACTCGGGTGATGGAGATGACAATCTAGCTCTAATACCATGTTAGATTTTCTTGGAGGGTTCCAACCTAAAACCAATTGACAATAGGTGGAGTAGCCTTTAAATTTTATTAACTAATATTGGATGACTTAAATGAGCGATGTGGGACAAATCTAATAGCGGCAAAGATGGGAAGTGGTGATGGTAGTTGGCCCTACTGAGAGAGAGAGAGAGAGAGAGAGAGAGAGAGAGAGAGAGAGAGAGAGAGAGAGAGAGAGAGAGAGAGCACTATTTGTTCAGCCTCTCTTTTTCTTTGGTTTCAAATTACCCAAAAACATCACATTAATTAAAAAAAAATTAGTCTAAGATCCAATAGCATTATTAATTAATTACTCCTTCTACCCAACACCCAATAGCGTTATCTCAGTTTTATTTGTATGGTATATGATAAACAAGAAGTCTACAACCACACTAAAAACACACACCCAATTAAATGCATAAACACTAACATAAATGTGTTGGGTTCACACACATTGTGCACCATTTGAGCTGGGGAGCAGAACAATAACTTCATTGAATAAATAACAATTTACAAGAGAAATACACCATAGAAAATAGAGCTACAATGAAATTGAAATGTTTTGATCTCTCCTAGCTCCATACAATAGGTGCCGATTTCTTATAACTAGAGAAACTGGAAACGAACTAAGAACTCCCTTAGCTAGGCAATGAGCTCAATGGATCTATATATATATATATCCTTGCGATCAACCTTCCAAATTCTGCAAAAAAGAAAGCTTCAATGTCTTGTTTATAAGTTTGCGCAACAAAAAATATCAGCATAGTGACCCTTAGTCTTCCCTCCTAACTGCATAACAATATTAAGGTCCCGTTCTCTTGAACTTAACTTAAATATGAGAGTTTTGTCCTTATTTGAATTTTTTTTACATTTATTAATTTTGTACCAAACTTTTGTAAGTTATTAATTCGTCTCGACGAGAGGAATCGGAAAAGTAATTCTTTTTTTAACTCCTACCCACTTATTTTGAGAAATAACCACTTTTTAGCACACAAAAAAATGTGTCGATCGAGACGAATCAATAACTCACAAAAGTTTGGCGCAAAACTAACAAATGCAAAAAAAATTTTTAATAAAGACAAAGTCTCAGATTTAAGTTAAGTTTAAACTTAAGCTCAAGAAAACGGGACCTTAGACAATGAGTAAAAATATAAACAACCGAGTTATAATTATTACAGCTTCCTGGATTGCTAGTACTCCTATATTTGTGTTTGTAGAAGGCTTGAACTACGGCACGAAGAAGACGGAGAGTAAATGATGGAGCCATTTGGCAAGCTGGCCGTGAAACCCTGACCATTTCAGAGGTTTCTCTCCTTCCGAGCTCCATCCACACCACATGAAGGTTGTCCACTCATTGAGGCATGGTGGGAAAAGTATATGGGGTTTGTATTTTTCAACTTGCCTTTACTTCACCAACTAGGTTATCTCTAAATTAAAAGCAAAACTCTTAATGGTTCGAAGGTTTATAATGTTTGGCCTATGTGAGAAATGGCTTGAGAATATAACCAGTGATTTCACTCTCAGCTTTTAACCATGGTTACTTTTCTTTTACCACTCAACAATTGCAATTGCCGTATGTGCAAAGTGACTAGGGACGAAGATTGTCTTTTTTTTTCTTCTTTTTCTTTTTTTTGGGGAAATTCAGCAATGTTCATCTTTTGTTTTTGTTTTTTTTTATAATCACTATGTTCATCTTCGATCTCTTCGGACTGGTTTGGTGACTATGAATCACGTCTATTGAGTTCATAGTATTTTGATTCTATTTTTTTAATAACTGAATGTCCGGACTAACTTGCGTGTACCTCAACAAATTACAGGACCCTTAAGGTAACGATCGGGTGTAATCTCCACTGACCCCAAGGTTTATAATGGTTGGCCTCCATGGGAAATGGCCTGGGAATGGAACCAGTGATTTCACTCTCAGCATTTAACGAAGTTTAATTTTCTTTTACCACTCAGCAATTGCAATTGCCGTATGTGCGACGTGAGTACTAGACACGAAGACTGTCTTTTTTTCTTCTTCTTCTTCTTCTTTTTGGGAATTCAGCAATGTTCATCTTTTGTTTTTTTTTTTGATAATCACAATGTTCATCTTATCTTCGGACTGGTTTGGTGACTATGAATCATGTCCATTGAGTTCGTAGTATTTATTTTTTATTTTTTTTTATAACCGGATCTCCGAGCTAGTTTGCGCGTACCTCGACAAATTTTAAGACGCTGAAAGTAATGACTGAACATAACCCTCAGTGGCCCCAAAGTTTAAAGGGAAAATTTCAAAATACCCTCCAACCTTTACACAAAAATTCAATTAGACTCCTAACCTTTTAAAAACTTCAATTTTATTTCCAACTTTATCTTCCGTTAATCAAAACGCTCTCTTCCGTCAGAATGACTAACGGATTTTGTTAAAAGCTCCGTTAAATAGCGTCCCGATCGAATTTCAATGATCCGAGGAGCTCAATGGGTTCAAAACGTGATTTTAAGGATACCCAATAAAATCGAAAAAAAAAGGACCCGAAAGGGCTTCATCTGAACAGTTTTTTATTTAATAGTTCAATAAAAAATTATTCAGATGAAGGCCATCCAGGTCATTTTTTTTGTCAATTTGTTGCTGGTTCCTTTAAAATCACGTTTTGAACATATTGAGCGGCTCGGATCATCAAAATTCGATTGGAAAAAGGGAGGTGCGGATTGATCCGGATTTTGTTCAAGTCCGGACGTCCGGATTTTGCTTCGGTCTGCACCTCCTTTTTTTCGATCGAATTTCGATAATTCGAGCCGCTCAATGTGTTCAAAACGTGATTTTAAGGGTACTAGCGAGAAATTAGCAAAAAAAATGACCGGGAAGGGTTTCATCTGAACAGTTTTTTATTGAATAGTTCATTAAAAACTGTTCAGATGAAGCCCTTCCGGATCATTTTTTTGTTGATTTCCGTGGGTATCCTTAAAATCACTTTTTGAACACATTGACCGGCTCGAATCATCAAAATTCGATTGGGACGATATTTAACGGAGCCTTTAATGGAATTCGTTAGTCATTCGGACGGAAGGAGGCATTTTGATTAACGGAAGATAACGTTGGGAGTAAAATTGAACTTTTTAAAAGGTTGGGAGTCTAATTAAACTTTGGTCTAAAGGTTGGGGGGTATTTTTAATTTTCCCCAAGTTTAAAACATTTGGCCGAGAAAAGGTCTGAGAATAGAACCACTGACTATCACCCATTTACACTATGCCTCCTCTAACTATTTTTTTTGGCACTATACAACCTTTAACTATCAAAACTTGGTAAATGTGGACCTTATGTTTAGATTTTGTTATGTTTTTGGATGGACAACAACATGTGCCGATTACATGTCATATTTAGTTCAATTTTAAGACAATTGTGCCCATCATCTTCCTTTCCCCACCCCAACGTCTCTTTCCCTCTCTCCAAAATAGTGGAGCACATTCAACTCACCCAACTTCTCTCTTCCTTTTCTCACCACTCTCCCTGAAACTCTCTTTTTCTGTTGCTTTCGTTCTCTCTACGACAATTAATGGAAGGAAGCAGTTCCAAGCAAAGGAAGCACAGCTTGAACTTTAATGGCGATTTTAAAATAGATGTGACTTAATCAACGACGCCTTGTGCCATCCAGTTGGCTGGTTATCAGCCATCAAATTATTCCTAAACTCTCTAGGCGGACACAAGACCAGCCGATCATCGTTCTTCACTAGGGTTTCAGGGCTCGAATCTGACGGCGACAAAGAGATCTCTTATAGGCCTGCAACGACATCGTTTATCGTCGGTCTGAGTGGATGCGTTGGCGGCAATGGAGAACTCGCCGGGGGATTCAGACATGTAGACCCGGTACTCATGGAGGTCTATGGCGCTCAAGGATTGGTTCCGATGTTGCGTCCACAAAGCCGGGAAATCAAGATCGTCGCCAGAAGGTTGAGGGGGGCGATTTTCTGATAAAGCCCTATTTGAACCATCTTTTCTCTCTCTCTCTCTCTCTCTCTTCTCTCTCTTTCTGTGTGTAGAAGCCCCCAGTCACATATGCTGTGGTGAAAGCCCCAATTGTATATGTTGTGGGGTATAAATGAGATTTCGCTTGCACCGTTAACACCGCCCATGGCTTGCTAGGTTTTGGTAGTAAAAGGTAGTTAAGTGCTAAAAAAAATAGTTAGAGGGGGTAAAGTATAACCGGGTGATAGTTAGAGTGAGCAGAATATAATTTACCCCTGTCCAAAAGGCATCACCATGCAAATCTCTTTGCGCGCCCCCTCTGACAGGGCGCGCCTCCCGGACCCACCCCCCAAGGACCAATTTTTTTTTTTTTTTTTTTTACTTTTATTAGTTTTTTTTTCTTGTTTTACTTTTAAGACTTTACTGTTTTATTTATTTAATATTATTTAAGTGTTCCAATTTTCAATCCGGTATAATCGATGCAAAAATTTTGTTTTTTTTATCATTTTATCTTTAATGGTCATAATGAATTTTTGGCTCGAAGGCCTTTCAACAAGTATCCTAAGGCACTTTATTTAGTTTCAGGTCTCTCTTAGGGTGTTCATTGAAAGGTCTTAGAGCCAAAAATTCATTACGACCTTTTAGGATGAAATGATAAGAAAAATACGATCTTCATACCGATTCAAACGAATTAAAAATCGGAACACTTATTTTTTTACTCTTTATATGTATTTTTAAATTATTTAATATTATATATGTGAGTAAATTTCTTTTTTTTTTTAAATTTTATAATTCTGTTATGTTATTGAATTTATTAATTTTGTATTTATTTATATCTTTTATCTATTTTATTTCTAACCCCTTATTCAGATTTCCTTTTATCTTCTTATCTTCAACTATAACCACTCTTCAACTATAACCCCTTATTCAGATTTCATGTATTTTCACTCTTCGATGAAATTAGTACAAGTTAGTATAAGTTATGCTTTACTTATTCATTTATTAATTAAAATTAGTACAAGTTATGTTAGTATAAGTTATGTTTTAATTATTCATTTATTAATTAAAATTATAGGAAGAAGTCTTTTAAAAGTAAATAAAAGTAGTAAAAGTTAAAAAAATAAGTAATTAAGTCTGTTAAAAGCAAACAAAAAAATATAGTAAAATTTTTAAAAATACTAAAAAAGTAATTAAAGCCTTTTCAAAGTATAAAAAAAAAAACTAGTAAAAGTAAAAATAAAAAATAAAAATAAAGTCTTAAAAGTAAAACAAAAAAAAAACTAACAAAAGTTAAAAAACAAAAAAAAAAAAAAAACCGAAATCAGAAATAGTTAGAGGGGGTAAAGTATAACTGGGTGATAGTTAGAGGGAGCAGAATATAATTTACCCCTGTCCAAAAGGCATCACCATCTTTTATATTTTATTTATTATAATATATTTCAATCAACTTTAAGGCCTGCAGGTGCTTCTGTCAAGTGTACTACCTAACGACTACTAATTGATACCATTGACTATCATTTCTTTTTTTCAATTGGACACTTTTGCCCTTCTATCACTTGCTTTATTTGCACCTTAAAGCAATACATTTCTCCACGAAGAGTCTGTCCAGACAGCCTTTCGTGCACAGATTTTGATACGAGTTTCCTATGAGTTTCACACAAATAGATTTGAGAAGTTCATTAAATTTAAATTACTTTTTTGAGAGCACTAACAAAATATTAGTTTAATCTGATACCTATAAATGCTCCATTCAACCATTAGTTTTTCATTCAACATGAATGAAAATTTAGATGATTGGATTGAATATCTATAGATATCATATTGACTTGATTTTTGGTGAGAATTCTCAAAAAAATATTAAAATTTCAATGAACGGCTCGGATCATTTGTATGCGATCCGTAATAGACCCTATATTACGATCTGTGCACAAAAAATCAGTGTCAATAACACCTCCGTACCGAAGAACCACTTCCAGTAAGTTTGGGTTCTTATTTATTTTTTCTCGTTTTTATAGGAGCATCTACTTTATTCATTTTTGCTTGATAAATAAAAAATTAACAGAAATAGAACAAACACTGAATGCACTAAGGCACTTTGCCCTCTCTCTTTTTTCCCCTCCACTTTATAATCGTTTCTCTTCTCTTTTTTTTTTTCAGGCGACACTTCACTCCTCCATTTTTCTTTCACTAATGAAATATTTTATTTGGCCAAAATAAGCCTTAGGTGGCGTTCCCCTAAGAGATTATTCAGCTTTTTTCGTTTTTGTCTTTATTCAATTTTTTTTTTTTTGCATTTGTTAGTTTTGCGATAAACTTTTTTAGATTATTGTTCGTCTTGATGAAAGGAATCGAAAAAGTAAAAAAAAATATATATGACTTTTACCCAAATATTTTTTGAATATCTAAGATAAACCCAAAAGACGCAAAAGTCTACTTTATCTTAGATATTTCCAAAAAATTTAATTTAAAAAAATTTTAAAAATTGTGCGCAGAAGGACTTCATGTTTTATCCAAGGAATTGATCCAAAAAGACAGGAGTAAAGAAAAATTAAAGAGTAGCTGGGCCTGACGAGATGTTTGCTATTTGCTAAAAGAGAAAAAAGGTTAAAGTTCAAAGGTTAAAATAGACATTTAACGAAGTTATAAAGCCTACTCTGCATATGTTTTCAAAAAGCCTACGGAATAAAAGTACAGTCCCTCCACGTGTAGCATTGTTATGAAGACAGCCATAGATTGTCTTCCTATGCAAACTCCCATTGGGTCGGTTCTAGCAAAACCCATTTTCTTTTACCGCTGAGCCCGTTTCGTTTTCTCCCAAAATCTTTTTGGAAAATGATATTGATATTTTAAAAATTGATTCAAATACTTTAATATCAGTGTAATTTTAAAGTCACTTTTCTTTATTTTTTGGAGTGCCTCTATTAATTTTTGGAGTGCCAATATCATTTTCCATCTTTTTTTTAAAAAATAAGCTAATTTCAAACTCAAATATAACAAAAATAAAAAATAATTTTTTAATTTTTTTTGACACCATTTAAAATATCCCATTGAGATCTATCAAACAAAATTTATATTAGTAAAAAAATTATTTACATAAACACATAATTTTTTACCTTAAAATTATTATTTTTTCAAAAACTCACTTTTTCCAAAAAGTGGAACGGGCTCTCAGTAATTGCAATTGCCGTCTGTGCGAAGTGACTAGAGACCAAGACAATCTTTTGGGTTTTTTTTTTTTAATAATCAGAATGTTCATCTTCTGTTCGGACTGGTTTGGTGACTATGAATCACGTCCATTGAGTTCGTAGTATTTTGGTTTTATTTTTTTTATAACCGGATGTTCAGGCTAATTTGCACGTATTTCAATAAATTTCAGGACTTTAAAGATAATGACCGGACATAACCCCAACTAGAGGTGTAAACAAGCCGGGCCGAACCGAGTTTCGGTTCGCTCGAGCTCGGCTCAAATCTTAAGGAGCCGAGTTTAGTTATTTACTAAATGAGACTCTTTAATCGAGTTGAGTCTCCCTTAACGAGCCAAACTTTTGTCGAACAAACAGAGTTTCACTCGGCTTGTGTAAAAGAATAGAAAACTCGAGCTCGACTCGTTTACTGAACGAACCAAACCGAACTGAGCTCGCAAGCTGCTCAATTTGTTTACAACCCTAACCCCCAATTGCCCCAAGATTTATAATGTTTGGCCTCCATAGGAAATGCACTGGGAATGTAATCTGTGATTTCACTCACAGCTTTTAACCATGGTTACTTTTCTTTTACCACTCAGCAATTGCAATTGCCGTACGTGCGAAGTGACTAGAGTCGAAGCTAGCCGAAGCCTGTCTTTTTTTTTTTTTTTTTTTTTGTGTGTTGGAAATTCAGCAATGTTCATCTTTTGATTTTTTTGGTAGTCAAAATGTTCGATCATCTTCTCTTTGGACTGGTTTGCTGACTGAGTCACGTCCATTGAGTTCGTAGTACTATTTTGTTTCTTTTTTTTTTTATATAATCTAATGTCTGAATTAATTTGCATGTGTCTTGACAAAATTCAGGACCTTGAGGTAATGACCGTGCATAACTTCCAATTGCCCCGAGATTTATGATGTTTGGCCTCTGTGAAAAGTGGGTTGGGAATGGAACCTGTAATTTGACAGAAATACTTACACTAAGTTCGGTTGCAATTTCTGGGTAATGATCCGGAAAAAAAATTTTGAGTTAGTGATTGGTTTGGTTTTTAGAAATGGTTGTTGGAGTAATGATTTGATAGAAAAATAGGGATAATGATTGGAAATAGGGTAATGATTGGAGAGAGATAGAGAGAGAAATAGGGGTAATTATTGGAAGAAAATAGGGGTAATGATTGGATGAAAGAGTAATGATTGAAATGAGAGAAAAGTGAATAGGGGTAATGATTACACTTTTTCCGGAAATGTTTTCCGAAAATTACTGGAAATTGCAACCGAACACAGCCTTAGTTTTTCCAAAATCACTTGGCCAAATCCTTAGGATTTTTTTTTTTTTTTTTTTTTGGGCAAATTAGCCAAAACTACCTTAATCATTTTTCAACCTAGGGGAAGGACACGGAACTTTTGTTTCCCAACATAAGGACATGTCGGCATTTTTGGTTTTTAAGGGATGGACAGGTGACGCTTTTTTTTTTTTTGCCAGGCGATATTTTCATAGGGTTTCATGGTGCACTTTTCTATTATAGAGATTAATGCCTTGTTGTTTTTGTAATTCAAAAAAAAAAATTCAAAAAATTTCCCCTAGATTCTTCCTACTTCCAACATTTTTCTCTCTATCTCTATCTACCTATTACCTCTACTATTTTTCAAAAAAAAATTTAAATTCCAATCCAAACACAGCATTAGTGGTTTAGACACTTTCATAGGGTAACATAGGATTTTAGGCACTTTTATACATAGGGTACTGTAGGGCTTTAGGCACTTTCATAGGGTACCCTAGGATTTTAGGCATTTTCATATATAGGGTATCATGGGGTTTTAGGCACTTTCATTGGGTACCCTAGGATTTTAGACACTTTTATAAGGTATCCTATGGTTTTAGGCACTTTCATATGGTAATGTAGGATTTTAGGCACTTTTATAGAGCACATTTGTCCTTATGTTTTATTGTAAAAGATGCTTGTTTTCGAGCTTACAAAATGTAAATATGAAAGGTTTTTGGCTAAGTCTCCATTTTATTTTACTAGTTCATTTATTGGGAAAAAATATTCAGTACACATCCCCTTTACAAATTTGTTGGTATTCAATTACGATATATTGTGGTGATTTACGAATTTTTGTAACTCAAAATACAATGATGCATACGGTACACCAACTTCCACGTGTACCTCGCGTGGTCTGGCATAATTCTCCTTGATCGGAAAACCCCTCTACAAAAAATAGACCAAAAAGGGGCCAACGAACCAATGATCTAAAAAATGAGGAGAAACCAACAAGAGAATTGATACTCACGCTCTTTTCAAAAAATGCAACTTTGAATTATTTAATCAAACTAGGCCTCCGTTACTACGATATCCATTTAATAAAGAGAAAAATAAGTCTGCAACAAAAGAAAGAAGAAGAAGTATTGTTGAAAACAACAAATTTTTTTTTTTTCCCAAACTCTTGATTGGCGCAGACGTTAAATTGTCAAAAACCATATTTGGTGGACGAACTTTCATAATTTAAAACCATATTGGGTGGGCGGACTTTTTATAATTTCATAATTTTTCTTGAAATAAATTACTAGTATAATTCATGGGTTTGTCAACATAGTAAGGGCGAACCTGGGCTTGTAACATAATAATGTTCGATTCCCCGGGAGGCAAATCATGATTCAAGTGGGGGGCCATGACAGTGGGTTGCTGTGTTAGTCTCTCTCAAGGTTTTGGATTGGTCCAATAGTGACTTGACTGTAGGATTGTTTCTCAATTACCAAAAAAAAAAAAAGAAGAAAAACTTGTAAAACGTGGGTAGAGCGAAGGTATGAATTCATCCGGCTTGATAACCAAAAGAAAGAAAATGTGAACGAAAAATCGGATAAGCGCAGAGTACTGGAGCATGTATATGCTGGAAGCCTGGAAGTGGCATTCCATGTTACTATTATGGTAGTAATAATTCAGGGTGAACATATATTCCACGAACAGCAATCGTGTTGACCATGGTTAAATGGGAAGGGCTTTGATTCCGTGTGGTTTCTGTCCCCCATTGTTTAGACTGAATTAGGCTGATGTGTTGAGTAATCATTGGCTGCTTTGTTTTGCTTAATTACGGAACGGGGAAACAGCCGTGAAAAAAGAAAATCTTTATCGGTACACTTGCTTTTACATTTTCTGTACACTTTTTTTTTGGCTAACACTTTCATTATTTTTTCTGGCACCACTTGTTTTTCAGTACCACTATCATTATTTTTTTGGGTAACCACCATCACTATTTCTCGGTACCACTATATATATATATATAAAATTGGAAAATAGGAGGTTCTTATCTTAATAAGGTAAAGGCGTCCTTACATGAAATTTTATACTCTCTTCGTCCCTTTTTAAGTGTGCTGCTTCGTAACTCTAACTTATTAAAAAGACATCATCATTATACCTTTCACATCAACTTTTTCCTCCACTTTCCCTATTTACCCATAATCATTATTCTTTTACTCACTTACTTTTCAAAAAGGAATCTACTTTTAGGGACAAAATAGACAATTCACCAACTTTTACCCACTAACTTTATAAAATGGACACTTATTAAGGGACAACCCAAAATGAAATACTGGACAATAAAAAAGGGACGAAGGGAGTATATATTAGTCAGCTTCAGGTAAGGGCGCTCTTATCGTATTAAGTTGCGTATCTCCCTTTTTCTCCCCTTTTCCAATCGAATTTCAATGATCCGAGCAGCTCAATGTGTTTAGAACGTGATTTTAAAGAAATCCGCAAGAAATCAGCAAAAAAAAACAAGATTGGGAAGAGTTTCATCCGAGAAATTTTTATTTGAATCGTTCGATAAAAAATAAACAAAAACTGCTCGGATGAAATCCTTTCCGGTCATTTTTTTTGCCGATTTCTATAAAGTACCCTTAAAATCACGTTCTAAAGGAATTGAGCGGCTCGGATTATCAAAATTCGATCGGAAAAGGAGAGGTTCTTACGTTAACAAGGTAAGTGCACCATTACCTGAAGTTTTGTGTGTGTGTGTGTGTGTATATACAGGGTGGTTCAAGAGACACCCAAAAAAATACCCCAACTCTCAATCTCATAGTTTTCGATTAAATTTTTATGATCCGAACCGTTCAATATGTGAAAAATGTGATTTTAAGAGTGATCGCGTGAAATTAACAAAAAATATGACCGAAAAGTATTTATTTTGAACACTTTTTAATTGGACCGTTCATCAAATCTAATAGGAGTGTGTGTGTGTATATATATATATATATATGTATTAGCTGTATTAGAGCATCCGCATTGTAATAATCAAATGGATGTGAATAAGCAAACTTAACAATAATGCTCAAAAGACACCTCACATTGTAATAAGCAAAGTTACAAGTCTTTTAGCAAATAATCAAATTCCACCCATTCCATAACCAAACTTAACAACTTTTACCAATAACCAAAACTCAATAACCAAACCCAATAAGGAAACTCGAAACTCAATAACTCAAAAACACCCCTCATTGGAATCGTCTCATCGAGACGAATAATTTAGTATGATCGGATGCGTGATTGAAACTCGTTTGCGATTGGACATTGGTGCATTAAGTATTTTGAGATTTTTTTGGTTAGTCATGCAAAAATAAACAATGTGGAGATAGAGGTAGTTAAGTTTGATTATGAACTAAATGGATAATCAAATGCTGACGTGGCACATTTTGGTTATTGATTTTGATTATTCCCATTGCGGATGCTCTTACTTGTGAGATAGATTAATGGAGTAATTAAATTTGGTGTAAATGGAATTGGCATCATTGATTATGAGGTATGGCTGATGTCGGTCAACTATGAATTATCCAAACCTTGCCTTGCCACCCCAAGAAATAGCTCCCGTAGAAATTTCCAGCCACCCCATCTTTGACAAAACCTCTCTCATGTCCCTGAGAAGTACTTCTATGATTACTCGCTATTTTCTCCCTTTACTATTTGAATATATAGTACACATACATCTATCTATCTACGTACGACCACCATATATACACTCTCTCCTCCACCATTCGATTCTTTAATCACCTCTCTCTCTCTCTCTCTCTCTCTCGTTCTCTAATTAATCACCACTCTGCCCAAATCTCTCTCCCTTTTCTTTTATCAACTAACTTTCGGTTTTCTTCCGACCTGGTTTTCCTCTTTATTCGATCTCCTATTTTAATCCCATTAACCTGTTCCTTTACCAGAAAATACACAAATTTGATTAATCCCATGCATCAACCTCCGTTATATATATGATGATATGAGAGCACAATATACGTATATTAATACGATGAGAAACTCAAGAAAAGCCAAAATGCTCACAGAAAACAACAACAACAACAACAGCAGCAGCAGCAGCAATTCACAGCACCAAAAATTCGGCAACTTGTTGCACCAATCCGACCCTCCTCCGAACGACATGGACATGGAAGAACTCTCCTTCCGCTTCAGCAACGGATCCGACACTCCGACAAACTCCAACAATTCTCCCCAAAATACCCTTTCATGGGACCAAACAACCTCTCCATTGACAAGATCCCCGTGGTCCACCTACGTCAATCAGGAGGCCGCTGATGAAGATGAAGCTAGTTACTCCTACACGGGCCTAATGGGCTCCCTTGTCCGCGAAGAAGGCCACATATATTCGTTAGCCACCTCGGGCGATTTGTTATACACCGGGTCGGATAGCAAGAACATCCGGGTATGGAAGAACCAGAAGGAATTCTCCGGGTTCAAATCCAACAGCGGGTTGGTCAAGACCATCGTGATCTCCGGGGAGCGGATTTTCACGGGCCACCAGGATGGGAAGATCCGTTTGTGGAAGGCCTCCGGAAAAAACCCGAGCGTCCACAAACGGATCGGGACCTTACCCACGTTGAAGGCCTGCATAAAGAGCTCCATCAACCCGAGCAATTACGTGGAGGTGAGGCGGAAGCGAAACGCCGTTTGGATCAAGCACGTCGACGCAATCTCGTGTTTGAATCTGAGCGAGGACAAGACGCTCCTCTACTCCGCTTCTTGGGACAAGACGGTAAAAGTGTGGCGCGTGTCGGACTCAAAGTGCTTGGAGTCCGTCACGGTCCACGACGATGCCGTAAACGCCGTCGTCTCCGGATTCGACGGGCTGGTCTTCACGGGGTCCGCGGATGGCAGCGTGAAAGTGTGGCGGAGAGAGATGCAAGGGAAAGGAACGAAGCATTTCTTCTCGCAGATTCTGCTAAAACAAGACTGCGCGGTGACGGCGTTAGCGGTTAATCCAACGGCCACGGTTCTCTACGGGGGATCGTCCGACGGTCTAGTTAATTTCTGGGAACGCGAGAAGTTGTTATCGCATGGCGGGGTTTTACGGGGTCATAAGCTGGCGGTGTTGTGTTTGGCCACGGCGGGGAACATGGTGTTCAGCGGGTCGGCGGACACGACGATATGCGTGTGGAGGAGGGATCAGGCGGAGGGGGAACACACGTGCTTGTCGGTGCTGAGGGGGCACAGTGGGCCGGTGAAGTGCTTGGCTGTGGAGGCCGAGGATAGGAAGGAGGCAGTGAGGGGGAGAGAGAGAGCGTGGATTGCGTACAGTGGGAGTCTTGATAAGTCGGTGAAGATATGGAGAGTGTCGGAGACGACGGAGGTGGAGGGGCAGCAGCGGCAGAAGGAAGGCGGTGGTTTTACGGTGGCGAAACCGGAGGTTTTATCGGCGTCTCGTGGCATTGCTTCGCATGGGTAGAGCAGAATGGGGGACCAGAAATTGTAAATATGATGAGATGCCATGGTTAGTGGAATTTTCTAACGCTTTGTTTCGAACTTTTAGAAATTAATGGAAACAATGAAAAGTAATTAGGATGTGTTCTAAGTATTTATTTGTTTTTTTCTAATTAAATGTAATGTATTGTGAGAGATTAATGACATATTTCGTAAAGAAAAAATAAATAATTAGAAAATAAGAATTTTAGCACCACGTGACCTTAGTAGTACCTAATTTTTTATATGGTGTTCGGAATCTAGATAAATGTTGTGTTTGAAAAGTGTTTGACTCAGAGTGCCCCATGGATCCCATGGATCAAGTTGGGAGCTGCGGAGCAAGGTCTTTCCTCCAATACTATGAGCTTTATGGCCGGCAAGCATTCTAGAGGCGTGGAGTAACTCTTTTGGAGATAGATCATCCCTTAATGCTATTCAGAAAATGGAACAGAAGGTGAGAAGATCGAAGAGGAAGATTAGTTAAAAGAAGCTTCTTGCAGAGCTCGGGGTCAAGGCTGAAAAATTAAATCCTAAACTTGTTCTTTGTCCTCAGATGACATTCGAAACCAACTTCATCCTTTTTAAGAGAGCTTGAAAGGTCATGGATATAGGTACCACTTTGGGCATTAAATTTAGATGGAGAGAAGTTTTAATTTAAAGAAATATGTTGAAATGGAGGAGACCAATTTAGCAGAAAGGACGGGTGCTCTTGACAATTTGGAGGAAAACGTGGGTTTGGAGGATGAGGACTTCAAGGATGGTGCCTCTCTCTCTCTCTCTCTCTCGAATTTTAATTCCATAGATTGACGATTTTGGTTGTCGGTTCTGTATCTTTCGGTTAATTATTCGGATTTAGGGTTGTTTTCTTTTGGTTTGTGGTTGTTTGGTGTTAGGTTGTTAGGCTATTTTGAGGCTTTCGTGCATCTTGTGCTGTTTTTGGTTGGCTTCTTGCCTTCCTCTGGGTGTGATTTTCGGGTGATTTTTGCCGGTGTGCCCTTAATCCTTTTAATCTTTGTAATCATCTTCATTTTTGGTTACCCTTTGTTTCCCCCCGGTTCTCGTTCATCAAGCTGTCTGGCTTGCTTTCCCCTTCGATTTTCTGCTGGGTTTTCCAGGGTATGCCTAATTGTCACGACCTGAATTTTTAACATAAATAAATAGATCATTTCGATGACTAATCCTCACATACGGCTAATAATGACCAAAATGAGTTTTCCCTCCTGTTTAATTACAAATCAAGTCCCCAATTTTAAAGAAAAAACAACTTTGGCTCCATGGCCCAAATTGAGTCAAATACAAGTGCAAAATACTTAGAACATTTCAACTTGAGTCAAAAGATAATTCAAATGAAAATTAATTACAAGACTATCTTTAATCAAAAGCAAGTCTATTAAAAGATGAGTGAGTAACTAAGTCAAGTTGGCTTCCAAAATTTTCGTGTCCAAGCACATCATGGCATGAAATCTATTGTCCGGCGCTAGAACCTGAAAAGAAGGATTTTGTTGAGCTACACTAGCCCAGTAGGAAAATCTATACTCAAACTATATGAAAATGCGAAGAAATATGCACCAAGAGTGAGTGAAGTTCAATAAGCGAACATGAGAAACAAAGGGGCACCGCGATGAATCGAAGGACAACGACTACTGGATTCAATACTTCTTAAAGATATCCCTAAACATTTTGTACATCAGCTAGGAGCAACATTGAGCACATATCAATCTAATAACCCAAGACTATTTCACGAACCATTTTAAAATTTCTCAAGTGAATGCCACACTTAACTTCCTCTTCTTTTCCCATTTACCATCAAATCTCTTTCATAAAAACATTCCTTTTTGATTTACCAAAATATTTTTGAGAAAACTCTCGACCTTAATGGGTCAAGCTCCGTTGATTCACTTGAATGCCGGAATCCGTTGATTTGTGCCCAAATACTGGAAACCGTTGATTCGCTCGAGAATAACCGGAAGATTTTCATAAAAATCCTTTTGCCAAAACCAAATTTCTTCCTTTTCAGAATTTTGATGAAATCAATCATTTGCTCCCATTTTCAACAATTACAATCTGAGTTTGCTACATGTAGCGGGGTAAAGCTGGTACATGTATCCAGCGATCAGAAAATAAATTTTGGAGTTTGGTACATGTAGCGGGTTAAGGGCGCTACATGTAGCCAATGAACGAAATTGAAGAAATCTGGATTTGCTACATGTAGCGGGGTAAAAGTGCTACATGTAGCACCTGGGATTTTCAGCACGATTTGACAGATTTCAATGGCAAACCCGAGGCTTCCAAACAACGATTCAAGGCAAGTTTTGGACACCGAATCAACTCATAAACATATAAAGAAAGTTAGAAATCCCTACCTCGAAATTGGAGAGCAAACACGAAGAGAGATCGAGCCTCAACCTCCAAAATCAACACCGAGCCAAATACGAAACACCAAGCTCCTACGAACGCAATACGAGCTCCAATGCACGAAGAGGTGAGGGTTTGGGGGTTTATTGATGGAGGGTTGAAGTTGTTTTTGGTAGATTTTTGAGTAAGGAGGAGAGAGAGAGAAAGAGACGCCGAGAGAGAGAGTGAGAGATCGGGAGATGAGAGAGAGCAAGCTTTGGGATTTTAATCTCCTATATACACATCTCTCTAAATATACTAGTATATTTACAAATTACACTTACACTCCCTCAAATAACAACCTTAACACATTAACCCCAATTCAAATAAACTCAATAAATTTTCCATTTTAGCATTTAATAAGCATTTCAAGAAATTAAAATTATTCGGGTCTCTACAATAACGGCTTGGGTTTGCGGCAGTGGTGATGGATGGCGTGGTCGTCCGCCATATCACTGTTGGGTGGTTTGGTTTTTGCTTAACGGCTGTGATGCTTCCGCGGCAGTATGTGTGGGTGGCGGATCTGTTTCCATGGGGTTTACCGGTGGTGGTGTGGCGGAGCGTGGTGGCAGGGTTCTGTTGGCTGGTGGTTGCTGTCTAAAACGGTGGGGGCGGAGGGTGGCTGTGTATGGATGTGCTCAGATTAGTGAGTTAGGTTTAGGATTTTCTTTGGTTTGGGCTTAATTGTATTGATCTGGGCTTTTGGCCTTTTGAGGTTTTGTGCTTGTAATTGTTTTATCTGGGCTTCTAGGCCCTCTGGTGTTCAGGGCTCTGTCCCTTTAGGTTGGGCTTTGCCTCATTTGGCTGTATTTGTCCAACTTTTTGTTGAATTCCCTTCCTTTTCCCCTTAATAAAATGTTACTTTTGCCTATCAAAAAAAAAAGACTAATAAAATCTTCTTTTTGTCGATAAAAAAAAAGGACTTAACCAAAAAAGAAGAAGAAAAGATACAGTAAAAGGAAAGCAAAGTAACATAACGAATGGAAAGGTTAATTAGGTTCACAAAAGTAACCGGAAGGGTGGCGATAATCCCACAAGTATATTCTTTAATTCCACGACTTTTTTACGTAGCCGTACAATTATGCCTCTCTCTCTCTCTGTGTACTCTACCATTTCAAATCTTACTGCATTTTGGACCATCGATCGCTGAGGAAGGCCGCAAGAGAGGGCCATGAATACAAGATAAATCAGGAAAGCTTCAAAATCAGAGGGTGTTTCGGTTTTTTTAAAATTAAAAAGGATGGTAATTTCAAACTAAAAAATTATGTGTTTATGCAAATAATTTTTCTACAAATATGGGCCTTATTTGATAGATCTCATTGAGATATTTTAAACGGTGCAAAAAAAATTTTAAATTTTTTTTTCATTTTCATTATATTTGAGCTTGAAATTATATTCTTTTTGAAAAAGAAGGTTTAAAAAGAAAGTGGAACAGCACATTTCACCCTTCATCTTTTGTGGATGATGACAGTGACAATTTCCCTTCATATTTGAATCAATCTACAGTACCACCATACTCAGCACTTAAATTCTATCTGGATTCAACTCTATATTTTTAACACAAGAAAATGGGATGATCTAAAAAATCCCAACATCAAATGGCTATGCTTTACCAAAATCAGCCATTGCTCTGTCTATTATTTGTATGCATGCATAGATTGTGAGCTAATTTGGAGAGTGGGATTTGGTGTATGGGTTACGAATGAGGCATGGATTAAAGGAAATCGATCCATTGCAAGGCAGTGCGCAGGTGGTTTCTAATGAGAGGGATCAGATTGATTTGCAAGTGGTTTGAGAGTGAAGACGATTGAAGGCCATGAAAGGGACGAAGGGAGAGATTAGTACAAACTGAGTTTTGCTTCTTACCTCTCATGACAAAATTAAGAGAGAGAGTGTGTGTGTGAGAGAGAGAGAGAGAGAGAGAGAGAGAGAGGGAGGCAGAAGTAGTCATGTAGATGTGTCGCTTGCATTGATCAAAAGGGTATAATAGTCAGCGACATCAAAATGCCGTGGCAGGAGAGAATATGATTGTGGCATTATCATTCGGGTAGTCCTATGGTACACACCCCTTATTAGGGGGTGTACCGTACACACTATGATTTTAAACCATTGGATTTGAAAGTGAGTAATCCGGACCACCAATTTATTAAATCAATTAATAAAATAAAAAAATGGCTTAGCAGGTAATAGGTTGTTCTCTCCTTCTTGACTCTCTCTCCCCCTCCCTCATTAGTAAAATACTGCAAATTATATAACATGACCATTATTGTTATGACAACACAAAAAATTGGTATTTCTTTACCACAATGTGTCGTACCAAATGAATATTTAGAATTATATATTTCAATATACTTGATATGAAACCAATTTCTCTATTGTAACTAAATGTACGGTTGACTTGCAATCACGACACAATAATGATGATCAAAACCAATGATTTCGTTATATTTGTAGATTAACTAATTCACATAATTTTTTGGCTCAATAGCGTTTAGAAAGCCCTTTCATTGGCACCCGAATTTAATAGTAAAAGAATTTTTTTGTCTGATTAAGGGTCTAATGATAAGCAATCAACTTCATTTTTGGTACATGTGATCTATTCATATTATGTAAAAGATAGACGGTTCCGATAAAAAAAAAAAGCATTAGATGGGGCTCGGGTGGTGCATTGTTAGACTTTAATGTATCTGGATATATTAAATATTTTTCGATTACGGAATTGTCGATATCTGATGATATCTAATTTTGGTGACAATGCTGAATATCGTATGACTTGATATTCTAACAGTTATGATCGATCATTTTAAAAATATACTCGCTAACGACATTTAGTTATGATATGGTATTTTGCTGATTATTGTGGTACACAATTGAGAATTTGAAATTTTGAAAGCTATTAATTATAAAATACTTTCTTGTACGTAGGGGTCCTATTTCCGGCAGAAAATTTGAGAAAGCAGTGGCCTCAAATGCCTCCGCCCTAGTGTTGGGCATGCACTTGTAGATCATATTATGGCCTATGTCATTGGTGTAAATCAGTATGTCTACTATAATAATTTTTTAAAAAAGAAAATACAATGACAATAAATTTACAAAATTATTTTGATTGTACTTCCACGACCTAGTTCCAAGAACCACCATTAAATTTGGATTTGTATGCATAGGGTGAAGGTTTAGTATCAATCCGCCTGTCAAATATATAGTGCCAATTGTTAAGTGCACCGCCTTGAATATCCGTATCTCGAGACAGTTGGATAATTATTTGTTTTAGTGACCTCTCATTTTTCCACGAAAATTTGAAGGAATTTTGATTTTTTGAATTAAATTTTGTAGAGAAAGAACATAATTTAGACTAATATTTTGAGAGAAAATTGTAGTTGTATTCAAAAATTTGGGTATAGTACTTACTTTTTGGTGAATTTCTTGGATGAAAATTTTGAGCGAGAGTTTCATTTTTAGTTTAAATTATTGAGGTATTGTGTAGGGACAAATAAAAATTTGAAAAAATAGTGTGCAGGAAATTGAAAATTAAGATAATATGGTGAAAATTTTAAAATTTAGGAAAAAAAAAGTGGCAGGAATTGAAAATAATTAGTGGTATGGTATTTTGCTGATTATAACTATCGTTTACTGAACATTCCGATTGAATTTTTTTTATACGACACGTTGTGGGTATGAAAACGTCAATTTATGGTATTGTCATAACAAATTTGGTTATAATACTGAATTTGTGGTATGGTATTTTGTTGATTATAACTATCGTTAACTGAGCATTTGAATTGAATTTTTTTATATGACACGTTGTTGGTATAAAACGTTAATTTATGGTGTTGTTATAACAAATTTGGTTATATTACTGAATTTGTGAAATGGTATTTTGCTGATTATAACTATCGTTTACTGAACATTCCAATTGAATTTTTTTTATACGACACGATGTGGGTATATGAAAACGTCAATTTATGGTATTGCCATAACAAATTTGGTTATATTACTCAATTTGTGGTATGATATTTTGCTGATTATAACTATCGCTAATTGATCTTTCTGATTGAAATTTTTTATACGACACGTTGTGGGTATAAAACGTCAATTTATGGTATTGTCATAACAAATTTGGTTATATTACTGAATTTGTGGTATTTTAGACATGTGTTATTACAAAATATTTTAATTAATTTCCTTTGGTACGGCACATTGTGGTAAGAAAACGTCAATTTATGATATTGTCATAACAATTGTGGTTTGTTATATAATTTGTCGTTTTTTAATATGTTTTCTTTTGATACGACACATTGTGTTAAGAAAACGACAATTTTAGGTGTTGTCATAACAATTGTGGTTATTTTATAAAATTTGTGGCATTCTACAAATATTTTTGGCTTGGGTATAACAATTGATGATTCTGATACGACATATTTTGATTTTGTTACGAAATATCATACGAGTCAAAGAATTTTTGGTACGACTCATTGTGGTAAGATAATGCTAATTTATGGTGTTGTTATAACATTTGTGGGTAGCATGATTTAATTTTTGATATTGTACGCATACATCTGGTTAGGGTACAAGTATTATAGATTTCGGTACGAATAATTATGGTTATATCATAACAATATTTTTTAATGTGGGTAACCTGCTAGTGACCTATTCAACAGGTAAATTTTAAAGTAAAAGTCGTAACTGAAGTCATAAATATGCATTACAAAATCAAAAATCGGCATAATGAAAATCACAAATTGTCATAATTTAAATATACGGTATATTTAGTTATTAACACTCTATTTTTTGCCTTTATTCTATGTAAAATTGCCAAATTATTCTTTACTATTTTGTTAGTGTTTAATCAACTTTCTCACACATGAAAGGCTATTATTTTTTAATAAGAAAAAGACAAAAAATGGAGTGTTAAAATCAATTTCCATTAGTTTTTGGTCTGGTTACTCGAAGATACAATTACGTAGGAAAATCATTTTCTTGCCTTCACTTTTTGTCTAAATGAACTTAGATTAAAAAGAAAATAGTCTTAGGTAAATGAGAGTAATTAATGAATTAAAAAGAAGCTCATGAAATGAAAGAAGTTAACACTTTTCCTTGCTCGACGACAATGAACTCATGTTATGCACGATCGACAAAGCAAGTTTTTGTATTTTACATAACTCTTTAATCCTAATATTTTTTAAACTTCAAAGTCCCAATGAAGAATACTAATATGAATTTAAAGAGTCATGTCAGTAAAATTTACTCTAGGCCTTGTTTGATAAGTGAGTTAGAGGGTGGGATAGGATTACTAATCCTATGCATCACCTAATTCTATGTTTGATTGAACAAAATGGAAGGGGATTATTAACAATCCTATCCCATAAAATTAAATTACATTGACCCAATTACCCTTGGTCATTTGGATAAATTATGCAATTACCCTTAGGATCTCACCCATGCACCAAAAAACCACCGAAAATTACCACTAATATAATGGGTATGATATTGGCCGTGTAAAAGTTAGATTATCAATGCATCAGTTCATTTTTGAAGAGTGAGTTAAAAACATCCATTATTTTTCTATATTTTTTGAGCAATGATTTTAAAACAAATTTTTTTTTTTCATGTTTTGTAAATTTTTTGTTTTGTTCCACCTTTTTTTTTTGGTTGCTTCGTGATGTTTTTGGAACTTGTAAAACCCAAAAAGACAAACAGAAATGAAAAAAAAAAAGTAGCATGATAAATTTAATTTAGTAACTTGAATTATTTGTGTGGAACTCAAAAGTGGATTTCACAAACCAAGTTGTGCACCGTCGGTGCATTGTGTTAGGTAGCCATAATTGTGTTGGACCTGAATGTATTATAAAAATGTACATTAGTTGTATTTTGAATCCATGTTAATTGTATTTTCACAAAATGTTGAGTACAGTTAAAAAAAGAGAAGAAAGACTTAAAAAAAAGGACATTTTAATTGTATTTTCTCTTTTACTTTATTGAGGGCAAAAATTAAATAAAATTATTATTTTAATCCAATCTAATCGTGTCCTAAACAAATATGGTTTTAATAATTTCATCATTCTATGTTTTTTTTTGAGTAAGTAATAGGTATTCCATATTGTTTATTGCCTAAAAAACAAATTTGGTAAAATTTTGGAAATTACGCATGAACAAGGGTGATGTTGGAACATCTATCTTCCAATCCTATCCTACACGTGGGAAACAAACGTAATATTACTCTTCCCATCTCTTTATGAATCCAACTCCATAATTGCATCTTCTTACGAATCTCATCTCAATCACATCTCCTTACTAATTCTATCTAATCCGACACATTTATCAAACGAGGCCTAAGAGAAGTAGCAAACTTGCTACACAGTTTTGGTGTAGCGCTCTCACTTTTCACTCTCACTCTTTAAATTTGAAGAATGAGAAATGACTTTTCAAAAACTTTCACGTGATTTTTTTTTGACAAAGTGAAACCTTAAATGTACTCTCCCGTCCTATTTTGTTTGTCTATTTTTGTTATTCATATCGTTCTTTAAACGCGTATTTGTCCCAATCTGTAATATTTTTCATAATTTAAATTTTTTTATATTATAGACTTAATCGAGAATTATCAATCAAGATTTATATTGCATACTTTTAATTTGAATAGTCATATTGGAAAATATAAACGATTGAAAACTAACACACGCGAACTTCAAAAAAGACAAACAAAATGGGCCCTAGCTAGGGAGTAAAAGCAAATAAAAAACTTAAAATTTGAAGACTTCCTTGAGTGCACTTGTTGCAATTTCTTCTTCAACTTGCCATGTATGTCACCAAAACTATATCAGTATAAAATTATACTATCTCCTTTGGAGATGCTTTCATGCGGTCCTTGCAGTCACTAAATAAAGTAAATGTGCGAAGTAAAATCGAACTTTTTTTTTAGTATAAATTAAAGATTTATCAAACGAAAACGAACATGCAGGAGCTAAGGGGCATAGCTTAGACAATATATATATAAGAGACGAAAAAAAAACAAGCCTGTTATAGGTAGACAACACAAACCAACATGACCCAGGGACGATGGAGATCAGAACTCCGCAGCTCCTTGCAATATAAGTTTGTTGCAATTACTTAATTGAAGGTTAGCTCGAAAAATAAATTTTTTTTGGACATGAAAATGTGGATATACGATTTTTGTCTTGGTTGGCAATATCAGTATCCTAATATGATGAACAAAGTGTGTTGGACAAAATCAGACTTGTAAGGCTTGTTTCATGGACATTCCCAGGTACCGGAAGACTAAAACTGAACACTGATATGGTGGAGTTTTTAGGGAGGAGAGAGAGAGAGAGAGCATTGGATCGTTGGGTTGTTTAGAAAGCTTGAAGACTGTACAAGTTTGGAAGCAGAGCTTTGGGGAGGGGCTTGAAAAGGGATGGATGCTATGGATGTGGAGTCGGATTCAACCACTGCTATTGATCTGATTATTGGGAAACCACCTGAGAATTCACCCCACATAGTGCTCGTAAAAGAATGTAAAGCCCTCATGGACCCTGAGGCACACACTTAGAGAAGGAAATAAGGTGGTAGATAAGTTTGCCAACATGCGAGTGGTTGGTGTCTCACATTATCCCCTGGATGACATTAATTATCTCACTCCTGGAGGCGGATATGAGAGGAGTGACTTTTGAGAGGGCGTAGTTGTGTTTTATTTTCCTTTGTACCATCAAAAAATATTATGAACAAAGAGATGGTTGACTATAGTGGCATTCAGGGAAAGTGAAATTCCAACAGGTGGGTACCAAAGTGAGGCCATATATGCATGAATGTTGAATAAAGATACGTTTTTGTCTTCAATAATTTTGACTTTTGATTCGATCTCCAGAATTGATATCAACTTATCACTTAATTTTCAAAGCCGTATGCATCAATATTAGGTTTACTTATTGTATTATTTTTCTTCGTGGACTTTTTATTAGTAATTAGTACCTAACACAAAGCATGCATGCCGCATGTCTTGATTTGCATATATTACCGGTAACTCTCCATTTTCAGTCTCATTTTCAACACAATAAACGAGATGGCTAACCGATGACGTGAAGTTTTCTGTATTTGCCAAAAATCTTCTTATTAAATTGAATAACTTTCTCAACAAACTTCTATCCAAATAATTGTTCAATCATCAAAATGGAAGCTGCAACTTCTCTCCAGTCGAAAAATGAGGCTGCATTTTGCAGTTTGCCTGTTACGAGCTCTCTTGGATCGCTATTGGATGATCCGACCCATTTACACCGTAGGACTAGTTGAATAAAATGTTCACACAAAAATTAAAGTAGTTGTGGTGAATAGATGGTGCTCATGGGGGCAGGTGGCAGTGCAGTGGTAAAGATGTGATGGTTACTTGACAGAGCTGCCCCTGACTTTTCAGGGGCCTAAAGCCCACACATATAGATCGAGTCGAAAGAGATATGGAGTCCGAAGGGGAGTGGAGTATTCTTCGGGGCTAAATTAAGGACTGGGGTCTTTTTGCTAGACCATAATAAAGGGTACCAAAATAGGACAAGCCCTGGAAATTTAAAATTTTTTGGGGCCTCAAGTGGCCACCTCTTTGGCTTTAGCTCAGGACCGGCTTTAGTGCTTGAGCAGATTGGTGGGGTGGAGATGTAGTTTTTGCATGTGGTGGTGTGGTGAGAGATGGTGGTCATCATGGCCAGTGGCCAGTGATGTGGGTGACAGAGAAGTGATGGTGGTTGTAGCGAAGGTGGTGGCGAAAGAAAGGTTTGTGACTTTTTATGTGGTCATGTGGAGAAGGTGGCGAGTGGTGGTGCTCATTGTACAAGAGGTGGAGGTGGTTGAATGCACGGAGGAGTGGTACCCTCGATGACGATGATGATGACGATCGAGTGGTGACACAATCAAATCGGTGAAGAGGTGGGGTGGTCATAGCTGTCAAAGGTGATGGACAAATTGTTGATCATGGTGGCCGGTGGTGGAGGTGACGGCAGGTGGTGAGGTGGTGGAGAAAAGGTAGCAAGTGGTTGAGGTAGAAAGATGGCAGCAACGGTAGTGTTGTTGGTGGAAATTAAGAGTTGTCCATACTTTTTAATTAAATTTTTTTAAATATGTAATATGCATATTTGTTTTGATAGATTTTAATTAAATTAATCAAACTAAGTTTGCAAAATAAAAAGTTATAGCTTGTGAAGTATATATAGGAAATTTCTTAAGTGACACAACTGCCAAAAGGGGCCAACAATTTGAGATGGAGTTTGGGTTGTAGTGAATCTGTGCGATGCAGTGTTATGCACATCTATTTGTATTATTAGAACAGCAAAAAGTTCATTATCCTTACCATACATTATAAGTTAACTTATTTTCTTTAGATTTTTGCTAGTTTTGCATCAATGCTTTTTATTTATTTGAAATATGAGAAATCTAAATACTAAAAATTAAGAAACTTCAAATTTAAAATAGTTTATTAATGCCGAAAGTTATAAAAGTACAATAATTCTTTAGATTAGTTTTGTCTGCTTTGAATATTTTCAAGTTTGATTGATTTCTCTCGTTAAGATGAATAACTAGCTTAATACAAATATGATGCAACACTAATAAAATATTATAAACTACAAAAACAAAATAAAGTAGGCCAAACTCTTGAGTTAGTGGTCTATGAAAATAGATAGACAACAAAAAAATTACTCATGCAGGATTTAAATAAGGAAAATGCAAGTGGCACATCAATGTGTCACACCCAACAACATCTCTCTTATATGCATGTGTGAGAATTCTACAATAAATACTATAAAAATGCTAGAGACACATTGGTGTGGTACATTTCAGCCACACCCCTCTCATATACATGCGGGTCCCACTGAAACGGATCCCATCTGTATGTGAGATTAGTGTGACTAAAATGTGCCACACCCGATGTGCCTTTAGCACATCTCTTGTCCCTTAATGTATCATCTGGTATCACTTAGCCCCTTTTGTTATTCTGTCTTTTAGATTTGAGCCTTAGACTTTGATAGGACATGCACATGTGGCTAATATATGACAAAAATATCTTCTTTACTGTGATATTAGTATTAAAATATTTTTATGACTCATATTTAAAATATTTATAAATATTAAAATCATAAAAATTAAAGTCGTAGTGGGCCCTACATAACAAATAAATGATGAAGAAAAACATGTTCCTTGAATAAGAGGATGTACTAAAAAAAGAAGAAGTAAATGAGAATTTATGTAACATATGAAAAACATGCTATAGAAATTGATATATAATAATGTCTCATTGAAAAAGAGAGATTTTGGTCATAAATTACTTAGCATTTTCATGTCACATAGGACCCTAATGCTCAAATATGGGGAATGAGGGATGCTACCAAGCATCCCCTGCCAAGCGGGTGTTGAGCGACCGATTCGACCGTTCATCTCAGCAATCAGTAGCTCGGATCTTGATCAAGCAATGGATGGGTCAGATTTGTATGTGCTCAGATTTAATCTAAGTCGTCTGTGCCAAGATGAGCGACCGAATGCCGCTCGGTACCCACTTGGTAGGGAGGTAATATGGTGAATAGGGGTGTAAACAAGCCGAGCCGAGCTTCGGCGAGCTCAAGCTCGGCTCATTTACTAAACGAGCCAAAAACTCGAGCTCGAGCTCGACTTGAGCCTTAACGAGCCGAGCTTAGTCATTTACTAAACAAGTTTATTTAATCGAGTCGAGCCTCCCTTAACGAGCCGAGCTTTTGTCGAAAGAGTCGAGTGGAATCATTTAGTAGACGAGCCGAAAACTCAAGCTCGAGCTCGGCTCGTTTACTAAATGAGCCGAGCGGAACTCGCGAGCTGCTCGGTTCATTTACAGCCTTAAATTGGCAGAAGAGTGATACAAGGTATAATATGATACTAAAATGATAGATTAAGGAGGAAAGGTATAAGATTCTGTATACGAAGGGTCTAATGTGCAAAGGTTTATAGTTTAAGGGGGTAATTTATAATTCACAACAGAAATTCTAATCGCAAGGAAGATTCGCAGGGAATCATGCAAGGAAAAAAAACATTTGGGCCTATTTCGGATCCCACAAAAATTTAGAAAAATATTCATAAATTTTTTAATATTATTTTATGGGGTCCTGTAAAAAATCAGCTCCAACGGATATCGGTAAGTATTATTTTTGGATTCGTAAGGCGAAACTGCTCAATTCGCTCATATGAATACAAAAGTAATACTTACCGAAGTCTCTTGAAATTGATTTTTTATAGGGTCCCATAAAATAATATTCAAAAATTAATAAATATTTTTTTAGATTTTTATGATACCTGAAATGAGTTCAAACACATTTTTTCTTGCGTGGTTCCCTGCAAATCTTGGAATAGTATGGCTGTTTAAATAATCCAAGTCTAAACAACTCTTAACAACTTGTAGACTTTTTTTACTCATCCAAAACTGAATTTCTCACGTCTCCTCCACCGCAGACAAGGGGCATGTCCAGTTTCCTCACTGTCCAATTCTGTTCGGTTTGACTTTTGTGGGCTTTGTTCTTGGCTTACAATAATAATCGAAACCGTTTATTTTGTAGAATTTGTTGAGACCTTCGACCTCAAAAAGTTTTATGTTCGTCAGTCACCAAAGAAAGCTTTGATCAAAACACATTTTATCTTTAAATAATTCACTTATAGCACTGGATGGGGAGAAATTATTCAATGCCCCTGGGGCAGGGGTGACGTGGTGCCCCTCGGCATGATCCGAGCCGTCCGTTTGGGTACCGAACGGATGAGATTAAAACAACCTCTCTCCTCCTTTCTCTCTCTCCTTTCTCTCTCTGCTTTCTCTCACTAAATCCGAGCCGTCCGAGTATCGAACGGACGACTCGGATGTGTTGTGGCACGGCCACGTGTTGCCCTTGGGGCAAGGAATAATTTCTCCTGGATGGGAACCATTTGTTTGAAGAGAAGATGAATATATTAAGATGAGATGATTGCTAATCAATAAACATGATACTATTTTGCATGGTCGAATCTCTCAACAAGCCGAACGGGTTCCCAATCACTGCTGTGAGCCCGTGACAGAACCCACGAAAGCCAAACTGGATGAGACTGGACAGGGCCATTGTCAGTTGTCCCCCCACCGCCAGCCCTAACCGCGGCATCTCGCCCTCCCAGGCGTGGAATCAACCCACCCCATAAAGAAAAGAAACAGCCTAAAACCGTAAGAAAATGCTAGAAAGATGCCATAAAGAAACAGTGTCCACCCTTATTTGGTTCCTTCTTCCACTGTCTTTTTCCTCCCCCGATTCCCTTCACTTTCCCAACCCATCTCCGCCTCTCTCTCTCTCTCTCTCCTCCCGATTCCTCTCTCCTCCGGTAGGTAATTCCAATCTCATCTCCTCTTCTCTCTTGATTCCCCCATTCACTTTTCTGAGCTCATTTCTGTCCAAATCTCCCAGATTTCACCTCTACACAAAACACACACACACTAGGGTTGGCCTTCCTTTGTTTTTCTTCTTTCACATCCTTAACTGTACTTTCAGCCGCCCCTGCTTTTTCCCTACCTCTGTTTCTAGGGTGGGTGGTAGAGGTGGAGTTTCTCAAGAAATGGTTCAGGATGCGTCGTTAGGGTTATTGCATTGTCTGTAGTGGTGCAAACCCTAGCCTGAAGACTAGAAGGGTTTGTTTAAGGTTGAAAATGCCGCCGGAAGGGGCGAATTCGACCGGTGATGGAGCCGATTACGCGTTCGCCTTGGAGTACCACGGCCCGCCCATAACCGGCGACCTTCCCCGGGCCGTCCCGATCAATGTGCAAAGCATTCCAGTGGCTTCCGTGGTCTCCCAGGTGCCATTACCCGGGAAATTTTCGTTGCCGGTTGTGCAACCTATATTGGCACCTGATATTGCTAGAAAGTTTTCGAAAGAGTTGAAACTAGGTTTGGAACACAGTGTTCCGCCCGCGTCTTTGATAGCCTTTGATAGGGGAAGTGGGGAGGTTCGTGATGCGAAAGAATTAGGGTTAGGGTCTGAGACAACTGTTTCGCCGACTTCTGTGATTGCGTTCGAGGAGACTAGCACTCCGAGCAATGGGGATTTTGCTTTATCAGGTGAGTTAGG
The DNA here is from genome assembly GCA_025413875.1 of Rhododendron molle. Classification (NCBI taxonomy): domain Eukaryota; kingdom Viridiplantae; phylum Streptophyta; class Magnoliopsida; order Ericales; family Ericaceae; genus Rhododendron; species Rhododendron molle. The sequence goes on along the minus strand of CM046395.1, from coordinate 14,488,967 downwards.
CAGCTTGAGCGCTTCGGATTTCCCAATTGGTGATAAGGGCTCTGGAGAGTTTTCGGATGTGATCTGTTCCTCCGTAAGCCATCAACATTCGAATGAGTTGTTGGGTGGGCCAGGAAGCTCGGGCACTTTGGGATTTTCGGGGAGTTTCGATAAGCCAAAGGATGTATTGGGAAGCTCGGGTGGACATAGGGTTTCAAATGGCTGTAAGGATAGTTTGGATTTTAATTATTTGAACCAAACAGATTGGGAATCAAGCGAGTCAGTGTTGAGCTTGGATTACCCTTCTTCTAGGGTTTCTTCTCTTAGGATTGGGGATTGCAACAATGAACCTGCTTGCAGCACGAGACGGACTCCGGTGGTAACTTTCTGCGATATTGAGTCAAATGAGGCAGATTTTGACGAAGCATTAAGTCATTATGAACCTGAAGTTGTCCGAGCAAAAAGAGAACCTGGGGTTAAGGCAAGGAAGGGAGCTTGCTATCGATGCTTTAAAGGAAACAGATTCACTGAAAAAGAGGTCTGCATCGTTTGTGATGCAAAGTATTGTAGTAATTGTGTGCTCAGAGCAATGGGGTCTATGCCAGAAGGAAGGAAGTGTGTTACATGTATCGGAAGTCCTATTGATGAGTCAAAGCGAGGGAACTTGGGGAAATGCTCTCGAATGTTCAAGAGACTGCTTAATGACTTGGAAGTTCGACAAATAATGAAGGCTGAGAAATTGTGCGAAGTTAATCAATTGCCGCCACAGAATGTTGTTGTGAACGGTAAGCCTCTCTGTCAAGAGGAGGTCGCTATTTTGCAGAGTTGCCCAAACCCACCAAAGAAGCTCAAACCTGGACATTATTGGTATGACAAAGTATCTGGTCTTTGGGGAAAGGTATACGTTGCACTATGAGGCATTGTTTGTTGATTCTATACTACTATTGTTCTTCATTTGTTGTATTGCCAGGGAACTTGATTGTTTTGCTAATTTAACAGGAAGGACAGAAGCCTTCCAAAATTATTAGTGCCCATCTGAATGTTGGGGGTCCAATCAAAGTGGACGCCAGCAGTGGAAACACACAAGTCTATATAAATGGTCGGGAAATTACAAAAGTAGAACTCCGAATGTTGCAGGTTTACATTTCTTACTATACCAAAGTTGTCTTGTAAGTGAAGCTATTGCCAAGTATATATTTAACATTACCGTGTGGAAAATTTAGTTGGCAGGTGTTCAATGTGCTGGCAACCCTCACTTCTGGGTGAATGAGGATGGTTCGTACCAGGAAGAGGGACAAAAAAATACGAGGGGGTATATCTGGGGCAAGGTGTGTATCTAGTTATCTATGTGCTTCTGCGTCTTTCTAAGCACCCTTAAAAGAAATTTTCTGCTGGTTAAACTTAAAGTTTCTTTTCAGGCTGGGACAAAGCTGGTTTGTGCTGTGCTATCCCTTCCACTTCCTTCTAAGTGTGCAAATCCTAGTGGAGAACAAGTGAATAGTCTTGTTTGCCGAACTGTGCCTGATTACCTTGAGCAGAGAACCCTTCAGAAACTTCTTTTGATAGGGTATAGTGGATCTGGAACTAGTACTATATTTAAGCAGGTAATAACCCAATGGAGTGAAATTTTTATGTTTCTCGCATTAAAAGTCTCCATTTGGATAAAATCTCTATGTCATCTATTCCTTATCATGTGTCCTGGTAAGTGATGCAAAAATGATCTTACGAAGTCTTTTGCAGTTTGATGGATATTCTTGTGGAGATCCTTTCTGTATTTGGCTTTGAATACCGTTCTTCTTGAGGGGAGTACTAATCCTTTCTGACCTGCTTTTAACTTCAAAGGAATCTTCTCGTCTGATAGTAATCTACTGGATGCATGATTATGCGTTCTAATTTATCACCTGTTGATGAAAATTACATGTGGATGATTGGTGAAGATTGTTTAGATATAATTGGAATAATACTGACAAAATTCTGTGTTTTTCATTTCCCTTTACGTTTAATGAAGCTACATTGGCATTAGTTATGTTTTTCACTGAATCGATATGAACTTTTAAATTAAGGCTTTTATCATATTCAAAATCTTGGTGAAATCTAGAAAAATGAGTGTTAAATAATGTAAATTCTTTTGATAGGCCAAGATCCTTTACAAAGATGCCCCTTTCTCAGAAGATGAACGTGAAAGTATCAAATTAGTGATCCAGAGCAATGTGTATGGCTATCTTGGTATTCTTCTTGAGGGACGTGAGCGTTTTGAAGATGAAAGCTTGAATGAAATGAGGAAGCATCAATCTGATGATGAAACAGGTCATTCAGGTATCAATTTTTTGTCTTCAGTCTCTCCTCCTCTTCACTCACACACACACACACACACACAAAGGATAGAGAAAAGATAAATAAATAAAATGGACAACTATCAAGCTAAGTCGAGTGTGTAATTGGCACAAGCCTGAGCTTGAGCATCATTGCTCTGCCCAAGAAAAGGCTGTCTCCAGCCTGGTTGAAGGTCAAGCTTCTGGATGAAACTCTGGCGTGCGACAAATTGACCGCAAATATAAAGAAGATTCGTCATTGCATCAATTAATGACGTTTTAACTTCTGAAAGTATATTTTGTGAACTTGGAAGATAAGTTGTGCATGAATCATATTTGTTTTCTTCACATTATCCTTGTACTTTAGTTGTCTCGTAAACAAATACGTTGAGTTGATTAACCATGTTATATTTGGTATGTAACAGCAGAATAGTGTCTTATGTTTTGTTATCTTTCAAGGTGAGTCTTGCTAATCTTTATTTGAGGTCTTCTTTGTAAGTTTTTGAGTCACATAGTGGTTGTCTTAACATTATTCTTAACTTATGGTCTAGTTGGTTCCTATAGGTTCTGTTGCATATTGACACTGTACATCCTCCAACAAAATGTTGTTTGTTCTGAAAATTGGTTATTGTTAACACCAGGGGATACTGATGGGAATGATGGCAAAACTATCTTTTCCGTTTGTCCAAGGTTGAAAGCATTCTCCGATTGGCTTCTCAAAGTTATGGTATCTGGTAATTTGGAAGTCATTTTCCCAGCCGCTACTCGGGAATATGCGCCATTAGTTGAGGAGTTGTGGAACAATTCAGCCATTCAGGCAACATACAACCGGAGAAGTGAACTAGAACTGCTGCCTAGTGTTGCTAGTTATTTCTTAGAGCGGGTAAGATCATGCCTTGTTCTTTTGCGGTAGTTTAGTTTGTTGAATATGGAGATTTCCCAGCATACTAATGCTTTTGCAAATTCTTTGTTCTTTTTTATTTATTTTCCCCTCCTTTCTTATATTGCTTACTTGGAAAAAACATGCTTGGTCTGTGATACATCTGACAAGTCTAGCTACGTTTAGGCCCCGCATTTGACACAATTGGCAAGTCCTGTCCTTTGGAAGGTAGGGAGCAGATGTTCCAAGTTTAGGCAATTAGTATCTTGTTTTTGGGCCCAGCTCGGGATCATCAGCTTACAGAATTCTGAGACCTGGGCTCGGGAAGTTACTGTTGAGTTTGGCTTACAGGCTATGATTATGTTAGTGTAGAATTGTTGGCAAAACAAGCTTCTAGGTTATCTTTGCCAACACTCCCACAAGATTAACTTGACTTCTATCCATAGTGGGGTTTGGATCTACCAAAAAAAGAAAAATAACTTCTATGAGAAGATCATGTGTTGCAACCAATGTTTACAAAGGCTAAGTTGGGGCTCACCTCGAGGTCGCGTCAAGGCTTAGGGCCAAAAAAGGCCTCAAGGCTTTTGAATTTGTGCTTTAGCCTCCGAAGGTGAACGCCTTGTCTTAAGGGCCTTTGATCGTTCGGATTTTCACACATTTCATGTGATGTGTGTGCTTCTTTGGAGCAACATGACCTAGTTCTCTCTCTCTCTCTCAAGTCACAACCTTGTCGATCTTTACTTGGGGAGGGAGGGAGCTTATGGAAATATATTACGCGAGAGAGTATGAGAGAAAAGTTATCGAATTAATCCATGCAGCGGTTAGAAATTGTACTGACTTGGAATATGAGTACGTCTCTTTACGTAATAATATTGCACCAGAAAGAGGTTATTTGTGACATATAGACTGCTTTATTTGGTTAATGAAAGGCTTTAAACGTGTGGCGACGATGGTTGAAGTTCATTGCTGATGTTTCCATTGAAATCCATTTCTTTTCCAGGCAGTTGATATATTGAGTCCAGATTATAAACCATCTGACGTGGACATCCTATATGCCGAGGGGGTTACCTCATCCAATGGGCTTGCTTGTTTGGATTTCTCATTTCCCCAGGCAGAACCTGACATTGATATTGACACTGCTGACCTGCATGATTCTATGGTTAGGTATGTCCTTAAGGATTATTTTCTTTCTTTCTTTCTTTGTTGTAATACAGGTGCCTGGCACTTGTGACTTCTTTTGCCATTACTTGTATTGCATGGACATTAGATGAATGCGTCAAATGGGGATACATGTCTAGGTGTCAGATTTGTGTACTCCGGTACTCCCTAAGTTTGATGTGTGGGTAAAATGATGATAAACGAAATTGCTCATTAGATGCGGTAACTCGAGCACATTTCTAAAGAATCTAAACAACCATGTAGTAGGACATCATACATGAAATTATCTTATACACCTTGGTTCACGGGCTACAAAGCAGCAGACCCTGTAGCCTGTAAGCTTAACTATATCTGCTATTTGGTCATATTGCTCTAGTTAGAGATGTGGTGCTGTTCAGATCCAAAAAAAAGAAGAGATGTGGTGCTGTTAAAGTGCTCTTGAAGTTATGCCCGTCCATCTTTCTCCTGTTCCTTTCATAGCTGTGGGGAATTGTGCTTGACAAGAGTCCCTACTACTAGATATGCTTGTGTTCCTGTATACATGTAACAATAATTTGGATGTGTTAATGCGCCAGGAAGTAAATCTAATACATGGAACAATCATCAGATTGGTCCTCTGATTTTACCTTGCCAAACTCTTCGTTTGGGCAATTGCACCATTGGTTGTCTGCAGCACTTTCTTCCCAGTTTCCTGTGATTTGTAAATGAGGATCTGTGCTTATAAGTAGATCAGTTCTACATCAGCATTATCCAATTTTATCGCAGCATATAGGTGAGACAGGCTATAACTAATTTGCTTGACATCCAATTTCATGTCAGCCAAAAAACTTCCTGGCCTTGGCGTTAAATTTATTTTCATCTGCAGTTGCCAGTTGCTAGATTTGGTCGACATGGCAAATACTATAAACTTAAATTAGTAAATTACTACTGCGCCATTTCTTTCCTAAGCCACTTACAAAACAAAACATAAAGAAGTAAATGCAATACATGATAATGCTGCTAGAGGCACAATTTTATAGGTGTCGCCTAGGTAAGTTGATCATACTCAGAAAATAGGTTTCGACAAGGCTGAACTTTTCATGCTATTTAGCTGCTCATCCTCTAAAATAGGTTGAAGCATGCTGATATGATATATTCATTTACTATCGTTCATGGGAGTTGTGATGGTAGTGGTTGCATGTCAGGTTTTTGTAGTTGCCCTTGATTATTTTAGTTATTTTTTTCCGCTCTTCTTGCTGTATGGCCGGTTGTTTGCATTCATGTGATGTGGTTATTGCTGGGTCTCAGATACCAGTTAATAAGAGTACAAGCAAGAGGGTTTGGTGAAAATTGCAAGTGGTTGGAAATGTTTGAAGATGTTCGACTTGTCATTTTCTGTGTCGCCTTGAGTGACTATGACCAATATGCTATAGATGGAGATGGGGCTTTGGCGAACAAGATGTTACTAAGCAAGAAGTTTTTTGAGTACATTGTGACTCATCCAACCTTCGATCAGATGGATTTCCTCCTCATACTTAACAAATTTGATCTGTTCGAGGAAAAGATAGAACGGGTCCCTCTGACACACTGTGATTGGTTCAATGATTTCCATCCTGTGATTAGCCGAAGTCAACGCTTCAACAACAGCAACAACATCAATAGTAACCCCTCCCTCGGCCAGCTAGCTTTCCATTATACTGCAGTTAAATTCAAGAGGTTATATTCATCTCTCACAGATCGGAAGTTGTATGTTGCTCCGGCAAAGGGTTTGGAGCCTAAGAGCGTTGATGAGGCCCTTAAATATGCAAGGGAGATTCTGAAGTGGGAGGATGAGAGTTCCAACTTCAGTTTTAGTGAGTACTCAATTTACAGTACTGAGGCAAGCACTTCCTCTCATTGACAATGGCATCGTAGAGAAAAGCTGGTAAAATGGACTATTCCACTTCACAAGTATCATTCCATGTGTACATAAAAGGTTGTGTAAATGATTGTCGAAAACAAGCAGGATGCGAAATTCCCAGATGGTGATGCCATTATACATCCATAGTTGCTCCCAAATTTAGGGTGATACTGCGGTGCTGCATATGGTTTAGCAGTCACCAAATTCTGGTACGGTGCTCCTTATAACAAGTTTGAATAGTCGTGCCGTTTGGGGATTCTATTCTAAAATATTCTTCCACTGGCCTTGTAGGTTAGGTAGTGCTCAAATTTTCTCTCAAACTTGGTGTTAGTGCTATTCCTCTTGTTGTATTTGCCTATCGGGTTATCTAGAATGAAAATGCAGCTGATTTGTATGTTAGTCTATCAACTTTGCAACCCTGCAAATGCCCTTTTTGCTTGATGGGGCTCCTTCTGGCTTCACACAAAATTCACGATTGTTTGGAAGTTCAACCTCAAGATTTATGATCACATTAGACACACCGGGTTTGAAGTGTATGTATCAGTCTTTTTATACATTTTTCTTTCATCCGCTAATCTTTCTGCATTTTTGTTACCTGTTTGGTATATCTTCAGAAGCTTGTGGTGCATGTCGAAGTGTTCAAAATAATGATAAGCAATCTAATTGGCAGTAAATGGGTCACGTGGCACTTAAGTTAGACGTGACCAAAGCTTACAATATAATTGGGTCGATTTTTCTTGGAAAAGGTTGGAGAGCTATGGGTTTTGAAAGTAAATGGGTTGATCTTACCATGAATTGCATCAAAACTGTATTGTATTTGGCTTTAATGAATGGCGAACAATTCGGCTATTTTCTCCCAGGAAGAGGCGTCCATCCAGGAGCCCCTCTTTTTGCACAGCTTTCCTATTATATGCGGAAGGGCTAACATCTCTTTTGCAGGCGGCGGAAAGAAATGGCCCCAATTCACGGGGTATCAGTTGGACAGGGTTGTTCTCCTTCAATACCGCTACAGAGGAGGCCTCGGTAGTTAGAGATTATATTTAGATACCGCTACAGAGGAGGCTTCGGGACAGCTCATAAGCTTGGCGAAGTTGGCTTTAGTCGTGTGTAAAAACCCGACAACGGAGATAAGTCATACGCTTGCTGGAATCCAGGGAGTTACAGTTTTCACCCACATGAGGATGGTTCGATGGTGGTTGCCATAATTTGGGATGAATTGGGCCATTTCGTCATCCAGGATTTGTTGCTGGTAGAGAGAAACTGTCCGTTTTTCTGTTAGGTTTTCACCACCACGAAACCATTTTAATATGTTTGCGATGACACGGGCAGCTTTGAGTCCCGTTTGAAGTATTGACGGAAGATATCGGACAAAACTCGAAATGTCTCGGAAAGATTGGATTTAGTAGTGTCCTTGCAACCTGAAGTTGGGTAGCTCGTCACTTGGCTCAGATGGCTTGTTTTGGTTATGACTATTATGTATGAACAAAGTTGGAATTTTGTAATATCCATCCTTATTTAGGCTCTGTTTGGAACTCAAGGAAAATGAGAAAAAGGAAAAGAAAATAAAATAGAAGGGAAAATTTACTACTCACAAAACTTGAAATTTTATTTTACTGCTATTTACAAAACTTAAAATTTTTATTTTCTTCTCTCTCTCTTCCAGCCAAACAATAGGAGGGAAATTTTTTTAGTTTTCCTTTCTTTTCCTTAAGTTCCACATACAGAGTAAGGTTCTTTCAAATTAACAATGCTACAACTTGTATCAAAACAAAAAAAGAAAAAAAGAAAAACAGAATTAAAAAAAGCTACAAAAGGCCATTATATGATGATATTACCACAACACGAAACTGGCAAAAAAGATTCGACAGTACGATTTGAGACTTAAATTGAAGTATGGACCTAAACCCTTTAGAACTGATGGCTCCAAATGCAAGAGCAGCTACTCCCTTCCAGATTTCTTCTTTATGAGACTGGGTACAATAGATGATGATTTTCCTCACAAAGGAAAAGGGAATGTAGCCAATGGGTTTTTACTAGCTGCTTGGAATTTTTGCTCTCAGAAATATAATCCCTCAATCTGGGCATCTGAAGATAGAAACTTTCAGCACAACATCATTTTTCTCAATTAGTTCAAAAACACAAACGTCGTCTACTTTAAGTGTGTTTTCCCTACAAAATGTGGACCAACCATGACAGAACTTCACTCTGGTTTTGGTCAATTTCACAGGCCAAGACCGATCTGAAACGACGAGTGTTGCACCTTGTCTATCCTTCATGTACGTATGGAAGCTTGATGGTACATTCTGCAAAAATGAGAAGATATCGTATCATTTGTGGATGTCATCAAGCTAGTTGCCCATACCAACAGATACATATATCAATCAGGGCAATTCAATCAACTGATTCTAATTCCAAATTCGGACGAATTTGTGGTCCTGCTTTGAGCGAAGCACAACAGGCTCGGCTGTGAGCAAAGTGTCAATAGACATCCATATGGTTCGGCCAAATTTGATCAATTCAAAGGCCAAGACCGATCTGAACAAGTATAAAACCATGTCTATCTTTTCCATGTACCTGTGGAAGCTTGATGGTTATATTCTAAAAACATGAGAAGTTTTTTTTTTTTTTTTTCTTATGTGGATGTGTTTATGCCCGTTTTTTGCACCAAACCGTGGGCTCGCACTGGAGGGCCATTTGACTAATTGTTAATTCAATCGGGCCGATATTCAAGAGTTTCTCGGGCTAAAAATTAATGGGCCGCATTAATTTTGTGATTTGAAGCGAGGCCCGATTAAACAAGATTCAAGTGGAGCGGGATGCACAGGATATTTTTCCTTCATGGTGATCTGTCCGGAGATATACATGTGTAAATACCAAACTGTTGGCCATATCCCTCCAAAATTGGAGACAGTTATTGGTGCATGGGTGATTAGTTTAATTCAAAAAGAAAAATGGCAAACAACGTTCAGTTGGTTTTCCCTCACAACTGCTGCCCATGATCTCCATTATCTTTAGTTTCTTCATGTGCAAAGAAGATTAACGTGGAATAACTTCCCATAACTGCCAGTTTGGAGGGAAAATTGGAGGCTAGTGGGACACTTGTCAACATACAAGAAACCCACTCCCCATGATCTCAATTTATTCGGCCACTCTTCCACAATCCGGGCTGCTGCTTTGCTGTTTTCTGCACAACTTTGGAGCCTATAAATAGCAGAATCGAAGATGGAAAAAGGGTCCAACGCCAATCAAGCATAACGCTAAAAAACCCAAAGCCTTCCCAGCGAAGCAAACACTTTCCTACTTTCAGCAAAGTAGATTATCAAGTCCACGTACTCACCCCTCATTCAAACTCACTTCATCAAGTAGTTTGGATCTTTTATTTTCCTATAATCCAACTTTATTATCCCGGTGTAATAAAGTTACGTTTTCTTTTACGCTCCAATTCCTATACGACTAGGAAATTCTAAGTCCACGACCGTGTGGCAAACCCCGAACCACATTGTGATCTTTAACCTTTGGGTCACACGCAATCGCTCACGAGTTAGAAGTCAAGATTCACGGGAATCTTCTACCAAAGTTAGGCGCTACAAGTCTTGGCACGCCCGCATTCATCCCATTCACGCCTTGTGCCAAAAACGAGAGTTTTCAGGATGTCATTAAGCTAGTTGCCCATACCAGCAGACACATAAAATCAATCAAGCTAATTCAATCAACTGTTTCCTAAAAAAAAAATTGGACGGATTCGAAGTCCAGCCGTAAGCAAAGCACAACAGGCCCGGCTGTGTGCAAGATTTCAATAGAAATCCTTCAACTATAACACCAGTTAACCACTGTGAACAAACCTTGAAGCATTTTTCATATGCATCCAAGAAACTGAAATTGCTATATTCTTTTCGGTGATCGAAACTCAACGACAAATTTTTTTTCTTCTTGGAATCACAACCGAATAAGGAAGCCATTAATTTCCCCCGGAACTGTCTCAACATCCCTCTGCAATAACCAAAGAGTGGCGTCTGCGTACATTGGCGATGGGACTATTTTTTACCTATACACAATGAATAGGTTTCGTCTATAATGCTTCTGCATATCAAAAACGAGAATTTCACGAGCTAAAATTCATAAAGATAAGTTCAAATTAAAGAAAGAGACTGCCAGCTAAAACCATTTAAATTAGACCCTTTATCAAACTACGACCCTTTGTTATTTTGGACTTCTATAAAGAGTGCTAAAATGTGAAAGTTCACATGAGCTTTAGCCCAGAACGTAATAGTATCTTGTGTTGCGTAATTTATCTGGGTGAGCAAACCTAGCATAACATCAGAGAATGTTGAAGATATGTTTCACATTTATGACAGGTGCAGGGTTCAAGACCTTACCATAAGCCCTTTATTGAGGCAACTAGGGCTCATAACTACTTCGAAGAATGGAAATTCAGAAACGAATCTGTTGGCTTCTTTACGAGTGTGCTCTTGAGTCGCCGATGAAATGTCGGACACAATTCTTTCTGCGCACTTCCCTCGCCATTGGCTCCTTGTGCCGGTCGTTTAGACTTCCCTACTATTCCAAGCATATTCTTAGATTTTTTTCACCCGTCGTAAAATTTGACTTCCTGGTGTAAAGAAATTAACTTACTTTGTTCGACTGTCTGATTGTCTTGGGGATGTGTGATTTCTTTGTCAATCTCCCTAGCAGGCCCGCTAACCTTCTTTCGACAACCATTTTTCCCGTATATCTTGGTATAGAATTGTGCATTGCCACCATAGTAGAATATGAGAAAGTCTCCAAATACTAAGGAATTGTCATGCACAAATTGCTGCCAACCTTCTTGGAAATACAAACGTTCATCGACCTCTTTCAGTTCTACATGCCATGATCTTTTTTCCGGAGTAGTGATTGTAGATTTGTATGGCAGAACTCCAGTGAAATGCTTCAGAAAATGTGGCGGGATTCCCTGTTGTTTTAGCAATGAATGAAGATGAAGATGAAGAAAGGAAAGATTGGTTATTGTTGAAAGGGGAGAAAAGGAAGAAATTAAAATTGGCAGAGGGCCAGAGGCATTACGAAGTAGTATAGCTTATAGACTAGACTAGATAGGCCATGTTTCTCAAAAGGAAAACACATTTTAAGGGAAAATCGCAGAACACTGATAGGAAATCAAAACAATTGCCCAAAACATTGGTTTCTTGTTTACTTAACACACACACAACTCCCTCCCCCCTCCCCAACCCCCCCCCAAAAAAAAAAAAAAAATGAAAAAAAGAGAGAGCATGGTTTCAAGTTTTAAAACGTCCACTTTCATGGGGATTGTAAACTTAATCATATACTATGACAACAATGACAATATCGACACCAATATCCATTTAACTCTTAAGCAATAGGGGTATGGGCAGGGAAGGACTCGAGACAGTTACAACCATTAAAGATATATGAACTAGAAATTAAAAAAAACCCGGAAAGATAAAATGCGACCACTTAAAGAATATGACAGAGTTTTATAAATGTGACGGAGAGGGAGGGAAAGTGAGGTGGGTGGTGGTGGTGGTGGTTAGGGCATTATCCACAATGGACAAGCTTCTTAATATAATGAAGGTGCACCCAATATGTGTGACTAGAGCTCCCGACGTGAACCTAATTCATAACAAAATGACGCTCCCTGTTCTTCATTTTGGTCTCATTTTTTTTCCGGAGTTTTTTACTTTTTGTAATTTTTATGTTTTAGTTTTTCATAGTAATTTTTGGAATTAATCATTCATCTTGACAAGAGTAATCGGAAAAGTACAATAATGTAGACCGAAGTACAAAAACCTCTGTATAAAATGACACTGAAGACAAAATTAATCGCGTATGGTAATTTTTGTTTTGTTTTTAGTGAATTTTATTTTTGCTTTTGCTCACAATTTTTAATAACCAAGACTCCTCTTGTTGAGAACGGGCCTGGACCAAATTCTATTATTATGTTTATTGTACAATTTTCTTAGTAATCATACATATGCGGTTTCAATAGTAGGCGCCATATTTTCATCATTTTTTTTAGGCCCTCATTTGCCTAACTTTGTGTCGATCTTTTTGGTTGTTCTCTTAAATCTTTACTCGATTTATGCTAAATTTTTACATCACATTGTTTGTCTTGATGAGAGAAATCGGACAAATATGAAAGTATAGACCAAAGTTGAACAAAGTCCAAATAAGACGACAAAAAGACAAAAGGAAAATGTCAAATTTGGGTCTTTTGATCGTCTTATAGTGATATTTTTCAACTTTAAAATATATGTTTTTATAGTTTTTCGACTTCCTTCCTCGATTCGAACGATATATAAAATTAAGAGAAAACGAGACAAAAAAAATCATACCAACAAGTCTCAACACCTCGGATAAAAAAAAAAAAAAAAAAAGTGTCTCAACACCACGGTTATGGCATTTTTCCATTTATTTAAAACACCGAAAACACTTTTTAGGACTTCCGGAAAAAAAAAAGAAAAGGAAAAGATGCTGACAAATTCACTTGATTCGTTGTTACCAAGAACATTCCTAAGAATTGAGTTAAAAAAACCGAAAATGATATTGATACCGCCGTACACATAAATACCTGATCCGTGGGACCCACATATGGGTCCAACACAATAGACCTAATCAGTTTATTATTATTATTTCTAAAACACATCTTTATAGAATTGGGTCAAAAATCAGATCAAAAGTAATGGAGTATTTGCAAGTGCTCCATCCATCCATTCATTCAATTTTTGGTTCAGATATGTGTCTAAACTAAAAATTGAGTCTATGAATTGAGCACGCACTTATTACTACGGTGTATTATTTTGAGTTGATTTTTTGACCCAATTCTATAAAAATGTTTTTAGAATAATAGTATTATAAAAGGATTAGATCTGTGGTATGGGAATTAACCGCAGGTGGGTGGTACCTGGGATTTATTATTTGTACATGGTCGTACTCTATGGGTCCGTGCCTACAGCAGATTTCTTTTAAAAAAAAAAAAAAAAAACAGCTTTACAAGAACTTAACCGAAAACAGCTTTACAAGAACTTAACCGAAAACACTACGAGAACATCATAGACTTTACAGAACTGAGGAGACCTGATCATCGGAGAGAGAGAGAGAGAGAGAGAGAGAGAGAGAGAGAATGTTGTTTTACCAGTCGGTGAGAGGACAGATCAGGCACATAGACTTTGCAGAACTGAGGACAACTCTCCGAGAAGTCGAGAATTTCCCGCCGTTCCACCATATCCTCTCTCTCTCTCTCTCTGAAGTTAAGCCCTAAGTGAAAAAACCTGAACCTATGGGCATTTGGGGAGGGAATCCCTCAAGGTTGGCAGGCAGGTTTCCCGGTTGGGAAGATGAACAGTTTCTCCAAGTGCCGACCCCACAAAACAGAAGAGACTTTTTGTAGTAGAAGCTTCGAAATGGATCCAAGATTTGGACGGGACGGGACGGGACAGCCTGAGCCTGTATGTCGTCTGACCGTTTATTTGCTGGAATCAATGATTTGGACGGAATGAACCGTTTACTTGCTGAAATAAATGATTTGGATAATAATTTACATACAAATTCGAACAATTAATTATACCAATAGATGGTCTCAATTTGAATTATCTTCTTCAATCTAAAATTTGGATAGGAGATCATCTAGACCCTTTTGTATAGCTTAACTGAGGAAAAGGGTGAGAGAATGTTTTGGAAGAAAATTGTTTTTTACCAGTACTAGTTAGCAAGAAAATTGTATTTGTGCAGGTTTATTTTCTTTGTGGTAATTTCCTATTTTAATGGAAAAAGTATATGTACTTTTTGTTGTTAATTATGAATTATAAGACCTAGTTTTTCTAAAGAACTACAGTATATGATTTTTTTAATCACAAAGGGGTTTTTTCTTTCACAAATATAAGAAAGAAAAAGAGAGAGGCTCATTTAGTACCTAGAGCACTTTTGAGAAACTACTCCTCTTGTATCACTTATTGTTCACGTATTTTCTTAATATTACATATTCACTTGGATATATTACTTCCACACAAGGAGGGTAGAGAGTAGTAGTTCTTAATTTTTACGGTGTTTTGGACATTGGGACTAATTGTCTGGTGTATTTGTTAAATAGGCGTGTCGACATATCGTGCTATTCAAAATCTTCTCTAAGTTATATTTTTCCACGGGACGCTAAATGAGACACACCATAGTTATACCTAACGATTGAAAAGTGATCTTCCAAGTAAGGAGATGGAGATAACGAGACTGGTAAAAACTGAAAGGGGTCTGCAAAAATTGACCATTTATTTTTCTTACGGGAAAAACGATTTTTGTGAAGTGGCTACCAATATTTGGTTAGCACGATTTGATGTATTCATCATAACAAAAGAATGGAGACTTAAAACCCAGAAAGCAGATGACAATTGAACTTCAGCTACTTCGTACCAGAAAAAGAAAAACTTCAGCTACAACTGTTGATATTAATTCAATGAGCATGATTTTTTAAGACTTAAATATGTAGATGTGTTAACCATAATGTACCTTCCATTTACAATTATCAATTGTGTCACAGCTACTGCTTTTTATTTATTTATTAAGTTTTGTACTCTCCACAAAAATTTCAATATATCTGCAAAAATAGCACTTCATAAAGATTCACCACAAAGCTCAGTGCAGTTGCCAAACCAATCTTTTGATCGAGATGCGCACATTATAAACATCAACGTACGTTGGTCAATCCATTCTTTTGCTTCAGATCTGTATCAGCCTCGGCACTAACCACAAACAAGTTCTAGCCACGGATCCAGATGGGATGTCATTCAGCCGAGGTAACAATACCTTAATCATCAAGTTAAAGATGCAAACATCGACGACTTTCAAATAGTTTTCCTGCGCAAATGAGACCTAGCCGAGCATGTGTTTGCAACTTCTTGCCGCAGGATTATAGACCTTGTCCTCCCATCTGAAACTTGTAATATCACACTCTTACGGTTCAAAGGCCATAAGTATATTTTCTTCAGGAATGTAGAGTATTAAACAAGCATCTTTTATGTGAGATTTATGGAGTAATATGGAAGCATCACTTCCTAGGTCCTAACCAGTACACACGTCCAAAGAAAATTTAATTGAAAGCTTACCAAACTGTATTTGCCAGAAACATAAGACGGATGGATGTATGTAAACCGTGAATAAAGGTTTTTCCAGATTTGAGATTCTGGGTCTTTCGAGGGCTCTAGAGTTCTTATTGGTGGTTGCTGATTCTTTTCGACAGGAGAATTTGAGATTTGCCGGTGTGTATGGCTACAGAACACCCCGCCAATACATTCTTCTACTGCAGAATGAGCAGTCGTTGAAAATGGAGAACGGCGCTAAAACAAATTCTTTAGTCTTGCGGCACAATTGACAATCTCGAAGCACTTGGAAAATGCACCTGGCGACTTGCCATACGACACCATTGGAACCTTGAGAAATATGAGGTCCCCCTGATTCTTCCCATATTCACCTAGTATAACTTTTCTGGGAATCCTCTGCCAAGAACATGAAACTAAGATGTGAAATAACTGTTCAGGTATCAGATTTCAAATTTCATTTTGACATAATGAGATATAGATCTTGTTCTCTGTGACTCTTATGAATCACAGAAGCAAGAGTAACTTTGATCAATGTGCTCACCAGTCACCAACCATGCTTACATGACCAGAAGTACATGTTGTACAATCATCAACTTTGATCGCACAGTTCGTACGATCTTGCTATGAGGGAAGCAATCCCCAAAAAATAAAAATGATTTACGTCATATGGTTTAATAGCCGACAATATAAACGCGAAAGATGAGGATCCCAGAAAGAGCCCCACTATATATGCAAAAGTCCAACTCAACAGACCCGGTGAACACTACAGAACTTGACAAAATGCGTAGGACGTAGCGTTGGAGATCAATAACCGGGTTTTGCAAGTCGAAAACTGGTTTCTTGGAAACCAGTAACGTATCTTAATGACCCTTTTTTTGTTGATTGAATATGAAGAAAGATTACCAGATAAAAAAGGAAAAAACTGTACCGAAAAGAAATTTTCAGTTGAGAGACAGAGAGAGTCCTGACCAGCTTCTCATTTTACAATTTGGATCAGCAAAATTTTGCTTCTTATTCCTCTAGAGACATAGCATGATGGTACTTTCGAAATATTGTGACATTCAGACGAGGTTCAATGCTCTTAATCAATTCAAAGACACAAACATCGTTGGCTTTCACATTGTTGGCCAGTACAAATGACTTCCAATGTAGAACGTATCTGCCACGTCCTCCACAATGGCACTTTACAGGCCATACTCCCCCGTTTGAACTCTGCAATACCACCTTCTCTGGTTTTTCACTTAGATTTTCCTTTGAGAACTTTGTTGGTAGATACTGCAAAATTTCAAAAACTATTGGCTGTATCAATTAATACAGAAGGATTTGAACGAAAGTGAACTGATATAAGAGCTCAAATTAGAATATTGAAGGATCATTTTTCCAACTCCATTCACGACAACTACATAAGTCACAGAGAATTAATTGATAACTTACAAAATAGTAATATCCAGTAGAAACATAAGATGGCCGCATAATTTTTGTGAAGTAAGGATTTTCAGATCTAAAAGCCTTGGCTCTTTCAAGAGCCCTAGATTTCTCTTTGCCGGATAAAAATGACCTTTTGACAGTAGATGGATAGTGTCGGGGTCTTTTGGCAAGGCCTCCTGCAGGAAAAATCAAGACAGATTTTAGAGTTGAAGAGCATGCGAATCTTCAAGGTCACAACGTTTCATAGTTTGTTCACGATAATGGATATTTGGAACTCACCCTACAAAGAATAAGCAAAACAAGCAAAGCGAAACAACACTTACTTCTACTTTCCTGGCGCTTGACAGCCTTTTTATTTGGACTTGGTAGCTTTAATTCAGTACTAGTGATTTTACCATAATCATCTTCTTCAATTTCTTGAGTGTCAGGCACTTGCGAATTCCCCATATGGTTCGCGTCGGTTTCATCACCGTGAGTGGCACGGAATGGATATTCTACCTCTGAAGCTGTCATATCAAATATAATGACATGAAAATTGGAATCCCCATCGTATCTGAAAACCAAAAAGTGCCCGAAGCATACAGAGTAATGCCCTGCGAATTCTTTCCAACCATTGCATAACCAAGCATCCTCACCAGATTTTATCAGTTCTACTTTCCACACCATACCATCGGGAACCTTTAGAAAAACATGGTTCGCTAGATCCTTCCCGTAGGTACTTGTAAATTTTCTTGGGATTTTCTGCCAGGAACATAGAATTAAAACTATTTGTCAAATGTTTCATCAGATGAGCAGAGGGATTTAGGCAAAATTATACCTCATAAAAACAACCTACACAAGAGGAATAGACACTGAAAGAAAGCAGTAGTTTATTTTTTTGGCACGCCGAAAATTGAGAGAAGTAGTTCATTCACTGCAGTGTGTTAGCAGATTATATCGTCAATTTCAAATATTTCACCAGATCATTCATTAGATTTAAATTCGCCGGATAAGGACTAGAAATCGACTCCAACGATTTCATCAACATGACATGAAACCAATGAATGGAGAAATTTTAGTATTTTCTGTAAACAAACTTGAGGAAACAAGATTTTTGGAATAACTTGTGATTATCAAAAAAAAAAATTGATGAAATATTAAATTGGTGAGGATGAGGGTATTCAATTCCATTATGAAAATGGTAGAATCGGGCTTTTTCCGCACAAGTTCAGAAATGTTGAAAAGATGAAAAACAATCGGAGGGTTCAAATCAGACTTTACCCTAAAATGTTGCTCAAATTGGATGAAAATAAGGACACCCTGGTCTCCGGAATCCATCGATTTCTCCGTCGGAATTTACAATTGAAAACTCATGCTCGTTGTAATATCACCAAATGAAAGGTTGGAATAAATTGGTCACGGAATAAGAAAACGGAAGATTTCAACTGGTTATTCATACTCTGACATCAAATTTTTTTTTTTTTCAATATTGTATACATCAGGGGGATTAGAGAGCAATTAGTAAGCTAACAGTCACTTGGGATTCGACGGCTCTCCAGAGCCTCAAACTCAGACCATCCCTTGGCTTCCAAGGGGTACAGATAGGCCGGTTAAGAGCCACATCAAGTATTGATCAACTGAAGTGAACAGGTTAATGCTCGAGAGAGAGAGAGAGAGATGTGGGTGATGAGTACCAGCTTCTCGTGTGGAGAGTGTATTATCTTGAAAAAATGAGGTGGTGGCTTCGCCGGAGAGCTAGGACGGTGGCTTGACGCCATATCGCCTCGTCGCGGGTGTCTAGTTCTTTTCTTTGTTGTTCCTTCCAGTGGGAATTTGTGATGAATCCAGTGGAAAGCAGTGGCGGAACTAGCATGGAGCCCACTCGCCACTCCCCCATTTTTTCTCAATGTCCACCTCAATTATTCTCTCTTTTGGTCTAATCAGAGACAAACTATTTATACCGAAATTAGAGGATACACGAGATTTCTCTCTTGAGCCTGATACCAAGTTCATCTCTACCTTCTTGTATTCCTGGACTAATATTTCTGATTCACATGAGTTTTATATTTACCTAAGCTTTATCTTGAATATTTTTGAAAATATTTGGGGAAAAATTTATAAATTTTTAGATGAACCAATAATTCACAAAAGTTATGTGCAAAATTAACAAACTCAAAAAAAAAAAAAATTGAATAACGAGAAAACAAGAAAAAGCCCCAACTTTCTTAGCGGAAATTAGTCGAGGCTCAATGCCGAAAGCACATAGAGGCTGTCTTGGGCTATCACCTAGGTCGGCTCCCAAACCTCCTCCCCTCCAAAAAAAAAAAAAAAAATTATATGTAAAATTTAAGTTTAAATTATTTTAGCCCAACCCACCATCCTAATTCAACCAACTCTGCCCTTACCGATAAAACTCAGTTGACAGTTGATTCCTATCAAATTTTACAAGATAAAACTCAATGAACCGATCAAGTACTTACCGATATCGAAATGAGTTAATTTTTTAAGGGTACTCTTAAAAACATATTTTAAACAAATCGAATGGCTCCGATCATTAGTGGGAAACTCTGATTAGTTTTATGTCAAAATTTTTATCAATTTTTGTGTGAAGGGAACCGGCCCCAATATGTATATACATTCTATAGTACAATACTTTTGTGTAAACATTTTTTTTTTAAAAATGTTTGTGCAAAAAAAATCACTTAAATACGTCGAATCACGGGGTTCAAGTCCGCAAATATATATTCCTTTATTATGTAGTAGAACACTAGATGATGAGCTTAGATTTGCACTTAAGTACGTTGAATCATGGGACTTAGATTTGTTCTTATGTTATTAAATACATAGTACTGGTTGATGTGCTTCGATATGCTCTTATATATGTGTATCAAATGCAGAGCATTGATTGATATGCTTAGATTTTACCAATTTAGTTGATGCAGAGTACTAACTAATGTGCTTAAATTGGTATTGGTTTTGGGCTAGCCGAGGGCATAATAAATTCTTGATTCCACCCTTGCCCGGGGCTCAAGATCAGAAAGAAGGAAAAGAAAGTGACGCTTGTCAAACATTACCTTGGCCATACACCCTCGTGGGATGGGGAATTGGGGATTGCCTTGAATGGCAGAAGAATTGCACGAAAGAGAAACTACCGCGCCCGTTTGGCTACAGAAAATGCTATCAGATTTCAAATTTCATTTGGACATATAGATCTTGTTCTCTGTGTCTTACGTATGATTCATAGAAGCAAAAGTAACTTTGATCAATGTTCTCACCGTTCTTACAAGACCAGAAGTACACATGTTGTACAATCATGAACTTTCCATCGCACAGCCCGCACTGTCTCTCTATGACGGAAGCAATCCCCAAAAAATACAAATGATTTACGTGGTGTGGTTTAATAGCTGACAATATAACCGCGAAAGATGAGGATTCTGTTAGTAATTTAATTTAATTAACGGGTAGCTGTAATCTTAACGTGGGGAGATTAATAAGTATTTAATATCATGGAGCTTGTAATATAATTGAGATAAGGACGGGAGTGCAATTATAATTCTGTAGTGGGGTGAATTATAATTAGTGAAATAAGAAATAGAATCCTAGTGGAATTAGGTTTTCTTATTTACACTGGGAGCCCAGACTTATTACTCTTTAGGTCCCTATCGTAGCCCTATATATACACGTTATGCTCTCTAGGTCAGATGTACGTTTTCACGTTTTCTATTATTCACAAAATAGAGGCAGGCTTAGAGAGAGCAAACAGATCGCGAGAGAGTCCACACTCGGTTCGTGTTCTAGACGTGCAGGGAATACGATAGAAGATCGTAAGGTACGGCCGAGCAGTATTCGTGGTTTATAGCAAGACGTGCTATAACAAGTTCAACCAGCGTTCGTGTCGCAGGAAGTTGAGGTGAAACCCTAATTCCGCCTTGTAGGGTTTTACTTATTTTTATTGTTTAATCTATACGCATAATTACTGGGTTCTGGGATTCGTTTCCCAACAGTGGTATTAGAGCGGGTTGTAATCATGCGTATGGATTAAGCAAGCCATGTTGTCCGTAGAACATAGATATAGAACTGTGCTAACCGTTTTGCAGAGTTCTAGCTTGTTCTAACGTCTGTTTTGCAGAATCGATTATCCCACTATTATGGTCACGCATGTTTTTGATTGTGTGATTGGATCCCACGCTTTGTAATTGTTTTATGCGTGGTTACTATTACTGTTTTTTGATTACAAGTTTAGTTTTGTAATCTGTAATAGTAGTATGTGGGAGGCATAAGTTTTTGATGTAATTTTTGTTCCTCCAGTTGTATCATTATTTCATATCTAGAACTGTTGTAAGATTACAAGTCATGCAGTATGTATTTTAAATCCAGATTATGTGAACTCTGTAAAGGAGGCATAGGATTGATGTATAAAATCATAGTTTCTGTATGGTGGCCGAAGTTGCTGTTTGGAGGTCGAATATCAATTTTTTAAAGGAGCAGATGCGCTTTTCAATGAAGAAATGGCTCTGGTGTGGAAGATGCGACTGCAATCTTGGCTGTTTTTTGGAAATAAGGCTATTGACCATAATAGTTGGGATGCATATTTTGTTATATTTCCTTATTTATGTTTATGCATAATGTTTCCATGAGTGTTTGCAATTGTGATAGTTTTACCATATTGGACAACATGGTAATTTTTGGCTTTAACCTAGATCATGGTTTTGCAATCTCGAAAAAGTTTGATAACCCTTACAATTTTTTTTTAATAACTAAGTGGGAGAGTGAGTTTATTTTTATAAATCCCACGGTCTCCATTACTAATATGTAGATGATGTAATTAGTTTTGTGTGATGATTTAGAACCTTCCCCCCCATCGGGCAAAATTAATTATGGTATCATCGGTACAGACTTCCTCAAATGGATAGGTCTGTAATAATTGTTGTGTGAATTACTTCTCCATCTGAGGTAATTCATAACGAAACAATGGGTCATGGGGCTAGGTAATGGTATACACTTAGCTGTAAATAATAGTATCCTCACCATCTGAGTCACTATTATTATTTACAGAACCGAAACTATATTGGCTATTTAGTTTTGCTTGGCATGGTATAGTGTCTGGATAGTAAAATTAAAAGGTTCTGCCTATCTACACGAATGATGAAGAGTAGACGACCTTCCCATCGAGGCATGCTCTTCACGGTGTGTAGGGTTGCCAATGTTTTTCTTTTAACATATGGTTGAGGGAACCAATTTTAAAATGAAATTCAAGGTTTTTTATTGCCCTTCGTAATTGTTGTTATGTTATTTGATTCTCAGATTCAAAAATGGGCTCTTTCAATCCACTTGCCATTATTCTCAAAAAAAATAAATTTACTGGACCAAACTATGTTGATTGGAAAAGAAACTTAGATATTGTGTTAACTGCTGAGGGCCACAAATATGTGCTATCTACGGCGTGCCCTCCTGTACCTGAACAGAATGCCACCGAACAAGAAGCAAAGCCTTATAAAGATTGGGTTAAGGCTGATGAGATGGCGCGGTATTATATTCTGGCTTCTATGTCAAATATATTGCAACATCAGCATCAAGCTATGGAAACTGCTTCCGATATGATGCTGAACCTCAGAGAAATGTTTGGGGATCAGAATCGGGCAGCAAGGCTAGTTGCTATGAAAGAATTGGTGAGTATCACCCATGTTGAAGGGACCCCGATTAGGGATCATGTTCTGAAGATGATAGCTCTTCTTAATGAATTAGAGATCCTAGGAGCTGAAATTGATGGGGAAACCCAGGTCGATTTTGTTCTTAACTCACTGCAATCTGAGAGTGTTTCGCTTGACTTATTCTATGAACAAAATGCATTTATCTTTGGCGGAACTTCTTAAGGAACTCCAAGCAGCTGAGGGTCTTTTGGCTGGGAAGAAATCACCATCAGTGTTAGTGGCAGAGAAGGCTTCTACTTCTAAGCCGAAAGGCAAGAAGAAGCAGAACAAGTCTCAGAAAAAGATTGTGGAGGCAGTTCATGCGCCTCAAGGTGGAGTGAAAAAGCCTGCGGGCAAGTGTTTTCATTGCAAGCAGAAAGGACATTGGAAAAAGGAATGTCCGATTTTTCTCAATAAAGTGAACAAACAAGGTAAATCTTATTCACTAGTTGTTGAAACATGTTTAGCGGTGTTATCTACCGATACCTGGTGTGTAGATACAGGAGCCACTAATCATGTTTGCAATTCATTGCAGGGGTTCCAAGAAACCAGAAAACTCAGTGATGGGGAGATTTATCTACATATGGGAAATGCTACGAGAGTGGCAGCAGTTGCAGTAGGAAATGTTTTCTTAAATTTTAGTAGTAATAGGAGTTTAATTTTAAGAGATTGTCTTTATGTTCCTACTATTAGAAGAAACTTGGTTTCAGTTTCTAAGTTAATTAAGGATGGATATTTGATTTATTTTAGTAACTCTGTGGTTATTAAGTTAAATAAACGTTTTATCTGTTCTGGTTCATTGGTGGATGATCTCTACATTATTAATCCTATGTTTCCTACAGTGCAACTGCATGAATTGAATAATACTAATAATTTACCATGTAAGAGAAAAGAGCCTTCTAAATTGAACCAAACGTATCTTTGGCACTTACGTCTTGGTCATACTAATCAGAATAGGATTTCTAGACTGGTTAGAAATGGACCTTTAGGTTCATTACAAGTTGAGGAACTTCCAGTTTGTGAATCCTGTTTGGAAGGTAAGATGACCAAAAGGCCTTTTTCAGCAAAAGGATATAGAGCCAAAGAGCCGTTGGAATTGGTTCACTCTGATTTGTGTGGGCCTATGAATGTCCAAGCTAGAGGTGGTTTTGAGTACTTTGTCACTTTTATTGACGATTACTCAAGGTATGGATACATTTATTTGATGCACCGTAAGTCCGAATGCTTTGAGAAATTCAGGGAGTATAGGACGGAAACGGAAAAGCGTTTGGGTAAATGTCTCAAGACACTACGATCTGATCGTGGTGGCGAATACCTCTCGGGAGAGTTTAGGGACTACTTGTCAGCTGAAGGGATTACATCCTAGTTATCAGCTCCAGGTATGCCACAATAAAATGGTGTAGCAGAGAGAAGAAATAGGACTCTTATGGATATGGTAAGATCAATGATGAGTTATTCAGAATTACCAATTTCGTTTTGGGGACATGCACTAGAAACAGCAGCGTACATTCTTAACTTGGTACCATCTAAGTCAGTACCATCTACACCCACAGAACTATGGACTGGGCCCAAACCTAGTCTGCAACATGTTCGGGTTTGGGGTAGTCCAGCACATGTGCTGAATGGGAAAGCAGATAAATTGGAATCAAGGACAGAAGTTTGCTTGTTCGTGGGGTACCCTAGAGGAACGAAAGATGGACTGTTTTATAGTTCTACTACAGATAAGAAGGTCATTGTTAGCACTAATGCCCGGTTCTTAGAAGAGGACTATGTGATAGACCACAAGCCCAGAAATAAAATTGTTCTAGAGGAACTGAGAGGAGAGAGACCGACACAAACTTCTTTACCACCAATAGTGCAAGAGGAAACGCCACAAGGGATATCTGTAGAGGCACCTATTCACACACCGATACCTCGTCGTAGTGGGAGGGATATTGTTCCACCCAGTCGGTATACGTTGTCGGGAGAGTCTTTTGAAATGATCCCTTGATGATCAATGTGCCGAACCCTATAACTACAATGAGGCACTTCAAGATAAAGATGTGGAACTTTGGCAAAGGTTATAAAATCAGAGATGGAGTCTATGTACTCTAATCAGTCTGGGATCTTGTAGAACCACCTGAAGGGATTAAACCCATTGGATGCAAGTGGATCTACAAGAAGAAAAGAGGGGCGGACGGGAAGGTTCATACCTTCAAAGCTAGGCTTGTTGCGAAAGGGTATACTTAGAAAGAATGGATCGACTATAAGGAAACTTTTTCGCCAGTAGCCATGCTTATGTCCTTCCAGATTTTCTTGTCCATTGCGGCTCATCTCGATTCTGAGATTTGGCAAATGGATGTCAAGACCGCGTTTCTTAATGGAAATCTGGATGAGTGTATCTATATGGTGCAACCAGATGGATTCATAGCAAAAGGTCAAGAGCACATGTTGTGCAAGCTCAAGAAGTCCATTTATGAGCTTAAACAGGCATCTAGATCTTGGAACATCCGTTTTGATCAAGTAATCAAGTCTTTTCGTTTTGATCAATGTCCGGATGAGTCATGTGTGTATAAGAAGCGCAACGGAAAAGTTGTGGTATTTTTAGTACTGTATGTCGATGATATCCTGCTCATCGGAAACGATGTGCGAGTGTTGTCTTCAGTGAAAGAGTGGTTATCCAACCAATTCGAAATGAAGGACTTGGGAGAAACCGGTCACATCCTAGGGATTAAACTCATACGAGTGATAAGCACCCGAGAATGCAATGTATGGTGCGCTAGTATTTAGTTTTAGGTACTTGTATCGTTTAATTAGTTGTTTTTAATTTCCTTTGCTTGTAAGGTTTTCTAGTTTCGTTTTGTAGATAATTGTTCAAAATAGGTATTTTAAAGCCCAAAGCTTTCAACAAATGTCTAAGGCCCAAGGCTTGACAAGAGACGAAGATGACCCAACGCCAAGGCAGCGGCCAGGCGTAGCCAAGAAGTCAACGCCAAGGCAAGCAAGTCAAGGCCAGGAGTTAAGCTCTCGGCATCGATGTCTCTATTTCTTCCCATCGGTACCGAGCCCTTACGGTCAACGCAGTCAACAGGAGTTAAGCTCTCGGCATCGATGGGAAAGAAATGGGACATCGGTACCGAGCAGCCTAGACAGCAGCGTACCATGGAGCTTTAAATAGTGTGATGTCATATTGTACAAGTAACTTTTAGATTGCGTTTTTAGATCTAGATTTCGTTTTTGAATTGTTCTTGGTGTTCTTCATAGCTCTTTATTTTCAGCACTTTAAAATTCATTTTCTGCTTTATTTAGTTAGTTTTTGATAATTTCGTCTTCATTAAAGTTGTAGCTCGTACCCCGATCTATCTTTTAATCCAATTTCCTTCTAGTGTTGTTATGTCAATTTTGCTAAGTAGATTTTTGCTTGCTCTTATCTCTCTAGATATGTGTGAGTAGTTTTTCAAGGTTGGGTCATGGGGTGATTAGCACCTCATGGCTCGAGTAAAATTGCATGTTTCACCAATAAAGTTTCAATCTTTGGCTCGAAAATTGATGTGGGGCTTGGATTTGTTTATCAAATTGCCGAGGTGTTAACCTCATTGATCATGTGTAGGTAAGAGCATCGCCTACTTACCACACATGATGCTTGGAGCTCTGTCGCTCGAGGTGTTTGCTAAATGAATTCTATAGCTAGCTTGATTTTCGACCCATCTTATCTTCCGGTTTAAGAACCTTAATTGAGTATCTTAAATCGCGTAGTTGGTTGGAAAATGTAATTTAGCTCGAGTCGTGGGTGTTAGACATTCCTAGACCTAACCTGTTTCTTTTTCCTAGTTTATTCTCGTTTATTTTAGCCGTTTTAATTTCCACCGCATACGTAAAACCAAGTTGGGCCTAAAAGCCGAAAACCAAGATTGCATCTACAAATCCAAAGAAAGCCATATTAATTATTCTCTTGGGTACGATCCCGGTCTTCCGGATTATTATGCTTCAATTGGACGCTTATACCCTACGCTTGGGGTGATCTTATTATATATATCGACGAACGAAGCATTTTTGGCGCCGTTGCCGGGGATTTCTTTTTATGGCTTTTCTCGGAGGTTCGACAAACCATTGTGAGTATTCCGCCTCTTTCTTTTAGTAGTTTAGTAGTTTAAGTAGCTTAAGTAGTTTAGTAGTTTATTTGCTTATAGGTCGTACTTAGCTTGGTGGATACCTCTAACCTGGTCTTATGCCAAACCTGAGGTGTAACGAAGCCCGGTTAAGTATTGAGCTATCTAGTTAGTTAGTTAGTATTTCTTGCTTACTTTGATTGCATTGCTGAGCCGAGGCGGTGGCATAACCCCTCGCACATTCTGTTTGCTGAGTTGAGGTGGCGGTCTAGCCCCTCCAGTCTGTTAGTTTGCTGGTAGTTAATTAGTTAGTTGGTAGATTTTGCTTGTGTATGTCTGTTGTGTACCGAAGCCCAATTTCCAATCGGCTTCATCGTTCTTCGTCTCCGCCAAGAATCCGTAGCATTGTCAGGGCGTATCCTGCCCACTCTCCACCTCGCAGATTTAATCGCAATCGCATTCGCAAAGGCCCAATGGCCGACGAAGCTCCAGTTCGCACTCTTCGTGATTATTTGAATCCAGAAAGGGCTCCACAAGTATCTCCTATCGTTATTCCGGTTCCAACTGCTGGCAACACATTTGAATTCAAGGCCGAGTATCTTCGGGTTATTCCAGAGTTTCGGGGGCGAGAATTGGAGGATCCTTATTTGCATATCCGAGAGTTTGAAAACATCTTGCATTCCTTTGTTACAGTTCCGGGGCAACTTGAGCAAGCTCGCTTGAAGTTATTTCCATTCACTCTTAAGGACAAAGCGAAGCAGTGGTTCAATTCTCTCAAACCTCAATCATTGCGCAACTGGGGAGCAGTTCAGGATGCTTTTACTACGAAGTTCTTTCCAGCCAGCAGGACCAAGTTACTTATCGATCAGATTCAAAGTTTCAAGCAAAGGGATGGGGAGACTTATCACAAGTATTGGGAGCGCTATAAGGATTTGCTTATGTCGGTTCCTCACCAAAACTTCCCGTTGTATCTTCGAGTGAACTATTTCTACACAGGTTGTTCTCAAGAGAGCAAGCAGCTTTTGGATACTATGGGAGGAGGTGACTTCTTGGGAAAGACTCCAGAGGATGCTTGGGATTTCTATGAGACACTAGCTGAGAAGACTCAGACTTGGCAGTTTGCAGACCCAGGGGATAAGGCGATGTTCAATCAGGGGCCTTCTGGTTCAGGAAAATTCTCTATAGCGGAGCATACAGCTTTTGAAACCCGTTTGGAGGAGATTGCTCGTAAGTTGGATAAGTTGGAACTTAAGAGTGCTCAGTCTCAAGAAGTGAAGGTGGTTCGCCAAGTTGAGGAAGTTTGTGTTATTTGCGAGATGGTGGGGCACACTACTGATGCTTGTCCTAATATTCCAGCTTTGAAGAACGTAATCAATGGGATTGCTCCAGAAGAGGTTCAGGCAGTTCAACGTTTTGATCCATATTCTCAATCTTATAATCAGGGGACACGTCAACATCCAGCTTTCCGTTGGAATCAGTCAAATGAAGGGAGTTCTTCTCAAGTTCAACCTCCCGCTCCTCAATTGCCTTGGAAGCAACCTCAGAATGCGTTCCGTTTCCCTCAAGCTCAAGGTCCGCCAGGGTTTGCTCCTCCTGCTTCATTCCCTCATGCAAACCAATTTCAGCAACAACCTGTTCAATTTCAACAGCCCTCTCAATTTCAACAACAACCCCCTAAGCGTTCTTGGGAAGATCAGTTCAGTGCTCTCTTGCAAGGCCAAACTGCTATCAATGAGCAACAAACTCAGATGATGAATGATATCAGGAATCAGTTGGGTAAATTGACAACAACTGTGGGGATGTTACAACAAGAGAGAGGGAAATTCTCAACACAGACTCAACCTAATCCCCAAACGACTTCCACTCCGACTTCTCAAGGTGTTCACTTTGCTAGCTCTTCGGTGACTTTCCCCGAGCAAGCAAAGGCTATTATTTCTCTGCGAAGTGGGAAGGTTGTGGATAATCAAGTGAAGATGCCTCCAGAGCCTACTTTGTTGCCTCCTTCTATCGATTGTTCAGTTCCAACACCAATCCTTGGGGAATCTCCCAAGGAGGATGCAAGCAAGGAGGATTCAGAAGATAAGGAAAAGGAAAAGGGTAAGAAGAAGGAAAGTGTACCGGATCCTCAAGTTGTTCCAATACCGGCACCTTATCCTCATCGCTTGAAGGCTTTGGCGAAACCTAATCTCAATGCGGAGTTGCATGAGCTGTTTAATCAAGTGAAAATCAACATTCCCCTTATGGATGCCATCAAGCAGATTCCGTCTTATGCCAAGTTTCTTAAGGATCTATGCACTCGGAAGCAATCTACTTCCGTTTTCTGTTTATCAAGAACTTGGGCTGGGGGAAATGAAGCCTACTCGAGTCACTCTTCAGTTAGCTGACAGGAGCATCCGTACTCCAAGAGGGGTAGTAGAAGATGTTTTGGTGCAAGTGGGTCAATTTATCTATCCGGTGGACTTTGTGATTCTCGATACAAATCCGACTGATTCTTGTGTTGCTTCTACTCCGGTGATTCTTGGGAGACCTTTCTTGGCCACAGCGGATGCAGTTATCAACTGTAGAAATGGATTACTTAACATGACTTTCGGTAACATGAAGATGGAAGTCAATGTTTTCAACATAGGCAGTCACATGGGGGATGATGAGAATGTGAACGAAGTGAGCTTTATTGACAGTCTTGTGGAGGAACATGTGGATGAGTTGCTTTATAGTGATCCTTTGGAAGTTGCTCTTACAGCCGAAGAGGCTGAATTTCTCGAATCTTCTGAAGTCAGTTATTTACATGCGTTGCTTGATGGGGATGAAGCTTGTGCTATGAACGCTTGGACCCTAAAGTTTGAGGAGCTACCACCGATCGAGAAGAAGGTTCTTCCCTCTCTTGTGGATCCCCCTCTATATGATGATTCGGGGGGAAAATGCCTCACCGCTAAAGTTGTTTTTTCCGATCTCCCGTATCTTGATTCTTCCCCGGCGGAAGTACTCCTTGCTCACGAGATGAACATACTTGAAATGTCGGGCGTCTACTATGAAGATCCGTTGGCAAAACCTCTCACCGCTAAGGAAATGGATGCCGAAGTGGATTACTTGCATGCGTTGTTGGCTAAACAAGATGCTTATGGACCAATCTTTGAAGACTTGGAGCCCATGAAAGCTAAAATTCTCCCTTCGAGTTCTCCGTGCCTCGATCTTCTCACTACTAAGGAAATGGATGGTGAGGTAAATTCTTTATACTCTTTGTTAGAAAAATAAGATGCATGTGAGCCTATTCTTGAGAAGTTTCCAATCATAGAAGTAATTGATTTTCTTGGTGTTGACAATTTTCTTGTGGTTTATCATCCTTATATTGTAGATTTTGTCAAAAAATTGAAAATTGATTTTGCTTGGGCTATGCACTTGGTGGAACTTAAGTTTTTAAAACGAACTCAGCAATTGCTTTACTCAAAATATCTTATCTTGTGGCATGATAGAGTTCAATTTTTGGCAAAGACTATAGTTTGGAGTGCTCTGTTTCTTTTAATAATTCTCAATGGCGTGCTAATTATTCGAAACCATCATGGTGCTATTGATGTTATGAATCCGAGTAATGGCCAATCTTTTAAAGTGAATGGACAGAGGCTTAAACCATTTCTCGGCAGTTTCGAGGTTGGAGAGCCGGATGAGGAGCTAGTCGATCCAGTTTACACGGTTGATTAGCTTGTTTCTTTATGTTTGCACGGGGAGCGAAAGCGTAACCGCTGAACTTAACTGTTTGTCGGACCCGGCCCCCAGGTAGGGGGTACCCACCATTGACTTGGGTATATGTAGCTTCGCACGCCGCTACTAAAAGAAGGATCGTGTGCCCAGCTCCGGTTCGAAGGGCAAAACTTGTAAATATTGTACATACTTGTTTTTCTTTCTTGCTTTATCATGTTTTAGTTAGCTATGCATGTTTAAGTTTTGTGTTAGCTTGTTTGTTTGCATGTTTAGTTTTGTGTTAGCTTGTTTGTTTGCATGTTTAGTTTTGTTATATTTTCTTGCTTTCAATAAAGTCTTGGAGATGTTTCACATGAAAAGATTTCACCTATGCTAGTGAAAAAAGGGCTTTCATTAGTTCTTCTTGGTATTAGTTTATCGGTAACGATCCATGCTCTCCGAATATGCCCCTATCGGTGGCAACTTAGGTCTGTGGGTGAGGTGTGATATTGCCTGGAGTGCACGCTAGGTTGTATTCTATCTTGCTTTGTTTTGATCGTAGGGGACGCTGGACTTAATTGTTTGGCAAGGTCGAGCGATAAATTTTATTACGGGCGCTAGCATAACACATTTTTGACGGTCTAGTATAGCCACCCATTTCGTACCCCACCGGTAAGGAATGGGAAGAAAAGTATGACTCGTTTGATCGCGTGATGATCGGGTGGTGCGTTGCATTTCATTTTGTTTTGCATTCTGTTTTGCATGTTTTACTTGTTCTTTGTTTTTGCTTTTTGTCTTATGTCTTTTACTTTTGTTTTGTTTTGAAACCGGATAACACGGGCCGGTGTTTCTAATGTCATTTGTCTTGTGGAAAGTCGTTCTTTTAAGTCTTCTGTAGGGTTTATGTGCTACCACACCAGCCTTGGTAGTTTGGACCTACAGCCGGAGTGAGTGAGGCATTCAGGAGCCCTAAGCATGGGTGCGGCTATGTGCCGCGGTTATTAGTCCAATAAAGCTTTGGATATGGTCCCGTGTGACTAGCTGTGGTTCCGAGTTGGCAGAACCGAAGGAGTAAACCCTGGAAGCATCTAATCTGGCTGGAACGAGGCATTGACATGAAATCCTCCAACTTGGTCGAGGTATTTAGGGGTTGACATTCCCCTTGGACGGTACATTCGCGCACTCTTTTCTCTCTTCGCTCTTGTTCTTCATGCTATGAGGGCATAGCATCGCTTTAAGTTGGGGGGAGGGGTTAGCTTATGTGCTATTTGCTTCATTTTAAGCATTTTGTGAGAAATTTGAAAATTCAAAAACAATAGAAATTGAAAAATCCAAAAAAATGAGAAAATGGAAAATTTTAAAAAATAAATAAAGCTTTTTACGTGCAATTCTTTCCTTTTGTCATATTTTTAGTTTTTGTTCATAACTTGTTGCATGCTCAATAATTGTTAGTTGGCAAGAGTTCGTAGCAATCCTAAGAAATTTTGTGCTTCTTAATTTGTATGCTTAGTTAAAAATTGAACGGTTTAAGTTTTGAGCAAGTTTTTGAGCAAGATTTGGCCCATATCCCCACTTTTTTCAATAAAATGCTCGTAGTTAGGAGAATAATCGTGTGTCCATCTCTAATTGTGTTTAAATGTCGATTTTCAATCATTTTGAAATCCAAAACGCACTTAGGGGAAGATACAAGGCATTTTTGTATGATTACACCACAAATGAGTCCCCTTGTCCTATGTTGCATCCTGTTATTTCCTCGTTCTTTGCTTTAACCTAGGCGACCGGTTGTTTGGAGGGTTGTTGGGATGTGTTTTCAATGATTCAAGGAGATTTGGGGGTGGTGTGAATGTGATAGAAGTGGTTGGCATGCGAAATGGCAAAGAATTGATACGTGATTTTTTTTTATCTCTTCTCTCCCACTACAAAAGCAAAAGTCCCAAATTTTCATCTCCCTCTCCAAAAAGCCTTCAAATTTGGCTCCAATATCTCTCTCACTACAAATCTCACCTCAAATGACCCTATTCCTCAAAGAAAGAAGATCAAAGAAATACTATGATAGAGCAAAAGTGAATTCGAAAGAGGGTTGAATACTTTGATATGAGATGATGGTGTTGACATATGGGCTATTATACATTCTGGATGAGAAAGAGTTCAATGAAAAGGGAGCGCTCGAGACACAATACCATGAGAAGCCGGATGAGGATGATGACTTGGTGTGATTGAGTCGGTGGTAGTAGTTTTAGTAGGACTTATCTAGTAGTTCTCTTTATTTCTTCTTCGTACTTTTGTTTGGCTGGGTTGGCCCTTGACTTGGTTGATCTTTGTGAGTCGGCGGCGGTCATTTGGGTAGATGACCAAGCAAGTTATAGACCGTCGCCCATTTTTGTGCTAACTCTTTCTTTGAAACCAAGGTCATTACAAGCTTACAAAGTCCTTAGTTGATCTTTTGTGCGCATGAATTCCATTTTGATTGACTGTCTGATAGTTGCATAATTAGTTGAATGGCATGCTTTCCTTTCGTTATCCAATAATCATCTATTAGTTTGTTAACTCTGTTGAATAAGTGCTGTAGTTGTTGAGGCATAGCTTTCCTTGTTCGCTATTGCCTGTTTGTTAAGCACTTCGTTGGTGGATTTGGTTAGATTGAATTCGCAAGGTTTTGTGTCCCGTATCCTACCTTTGTTCGAGGACACGAACCTTTTTAGCTTGCTCTTGGACTTGCTTGATACTTGGCTTGTTTGATTGGATACTGAAATTGTGAATTGTGGAAATGAAATAAAAAGTTGGATCGCTTGAACTCTTGTTGGTTTACAAAGTTGAGCATGTCCTAAGTTGTGATAGCGGAATGAATTGCAAGTTGCTAATTTTCGTAGTTTTTGTGTTTTATTTGCTAGGGACTAGCAAACCTTAAGTTGGGGGGTGTGATAAGCACCCGAGAATGCAATGTAGGGTGCGCTAGTATTTAGTTTTAGGTACTTGTATCGTTTAATTAGTTGTTTTTAATTTCCTTTGCTTGTAAGGTTTTCTAGTTTCGTTTTGTAGATAATTGTTCAAAATAGGTATTTTAAAGCCCAAAGCTTTCAACAAATGTCTAAGGCCCAAGGCTTGACAAGAGACGAAGATGACCCAACGCCAAGGCAGCGGCCAGGCGTAGCCAAGAAGTCAACGCCAAGGCAAGCAAGTCAAGGCCAGGAGTTAAGCTCTCGGCATCGATGTCTCTATTTCTTCCCATCGGTACCGAGCCCTTACGGTCAACGCAGTCAACAGGAGTTAAGCTCTCGGCATCGATGGGAAAGAAATGGGATATCGGTACCGAGCAGCCTAGACAGCAGCGTACCATGGAGCTTTAAATAGTGTGATGTCATATTGTACAAGTAACTTTTAGATTGCGTTTTTAGATCTAGATTTCGTTTTTGAATTGTTCTTGGTGTTCTTCATAGCTCTTTATTTTCAGCACTTTAAAATTCATTTTCTGCTTTATTTAGTTAGTTTTTGATAATTTCGTCTTCATTAAAGTTGTAGCTCGTACCCCGATCTATCTTTTAATCCAATTTTCTTCTAGTGTTGTTATGTCAATTTTGCTAAGTAGATTTTTGCTTGCTCTTATCTCTCTAGATATGTGTGAGTAATTTTTCAAGGTTGGGTCATGGGGTGATTAGCACCTCATGGCTCGAGTAAAATTGCATGTTTCACCAATAAAGTTTCAATCTTTGGCTCGAAAATTGATGTGGGGCTTGGATTTGTTTATCAAATTGCCGAGGTGTTAACCTCATTGATCATGTGTAGGTAAGAGCATCGCCTACTTACCACACATGATGCTTGGAGCTCTGTCGCTCGAGGTGTTTGCTAAATGAATTCTATAGCTAGCTTGATTTTCGACCCATCTTATCTTCCGGTTTAAGAACCTTAATTGAGTATCTTAAATCGCGTAGTTGGTTGGAAAATGTAATTTAGCTCGAGTCGTGGGTGTTAGACATTCCTAGACCTAACCTGTTTCTTTTTCCTAGTTTATTATCGTTTATTTTAGCCGTTTTAATTTCCACCGCATACGTAAAACCAAGTTGGCTGTCTAAAAGCCGAAAACCAGTATTTACATCTACAAATCCAGCAAAGCCATATTAATTATTCTCTTGGGTATGATCCCGGTCTTCCGGATTATTATGCTTCAATTGGACGCTTATACCCTACGCTTGGGGTGATCTTATTATATATATCGACGAACGAAGCAACGAGATCGCAAGAATAGGATGTTGGGCTTATCACAAGCTACTTATATCGATGCCATTCTTGCCCGTTTTAGCATGCAAGACTCCAAGAAAGGGTTCCTCCCTTTTAGACATGGAATCTACCTTTCCAAGGATCAGTGTCCTAAAACACCTGAGGAGATGGAGAAAATGAAGGCAGTTCCTTATGCCTCGGCAGTAGGAAGCCTGATGTATGCTATGTTGTGTACTAGACCTGATATTTGCTTTGCCGTTGGCATGGTTAGCAGATTTCAGTCTAATCCAGGGAAAGAACATTGGACTGCAGTGAAACATATACTCAAGTATCTGAAAAGAACTAGAGATCATATGTTGGTGTTTCAGTCAGATAGTATGGTATCTCATGGGTACACAGACTCAGACTTTATGTCAGATAGGGATTCCAGAAAGTCTACCTCGGGATATGTGTTTACCTTGGGAGGTGGAGCCATAAGTTGGAGGAGTGTCAAACAATCTTGTATTGCTGATTCTACCATGGAGGCAGAGTATGTGGCAGCTTCTGAAGCAGCCAAGGAGGCCGTTTGGCTCAGAAACTTTTTGTTGGATCTCAAAATTGTCTCTTCAGTACAATCAGCCATTACACTCTATTGTGACAATAGTGGTGCAGTTGCTAATTCGAAGGAACCAAGGACTCACAAGAAGGGCAAACACATCGAGCGTAAGTATCATCTGATTCGAGAGATCGTACAGAGAGGTGATGTTACTGTAACCAAGATTGCATCGGCAAACAACCTAGCAGATCCTTTTACGAAGAGCTTACCGGCTAAGACTTTTGATAGTCACGTAGAGGGAATGGGAGTAAGATGCATGGCAGTACGGTTTTGAGTCTTAGTGGGAGTTTGTTAGGAGGTTATGTAAAAATTACGCTTTTTATATGATGGATTAATATTTAATTATTAATCAGGTTTATCCCTTTTTGATGAGAATCTTTTATGGACAATATTTGCATATTTTTTATGTTGTGCATGTGTCTCTTTTATTCTACATAGTAGATAATCCAGTGTGTAGAGTACGGCTGACACACAGAAGATTGGATCATCGGATCTTGTAAAATATAAGATATAGTTCACAGTCTTAGATGGAACTGGACACACCATCGGTAGGACTGTAGTACAATGTTTAGTAGGTCTGTCTTGACTACAGGGAACAGTTTAGTTCTAACTCATTGTGCTAGTACACTTTGTGTGTATTGAACGGGACCGCACTGAGGTAATTGTCTTTGTACTAACTTTATAAGACAGTTGGAACCTCATGGTTATTATGAATGCTTATGCTCTTAATCCAAAGATAATTATTAGAGGTATATATTTAATGTTGTTGACTTTGATTCATTAAAGAGTGAGATCTTTATACGGTCAATAGTCTCGGTGAGTTGGGTCGCAATATTATGTATATGACAACTATTAATTATTAATGGAATCCACGTCCCGATAGGGATTGATGATACCCCTTGAGTAAGCTTATAAGTTTCGATTATGTCAAACCCTGCAGGTGGATATTTGTATCCGACATATCGAATAAGTTAAGCGGATAGTTTCAAATTAAGATGTTGATTAAGTGGGAGATTGTTAGTAATTTAATTTAATCAACGGGTAGCTGTAATCTTAACGTGGAGAGATTAATAAGTATTTAATATCATGGAGCTCGTAATATAATTGAGATAAGGACGGGAGTGCAATTATAATTCTGTAGTGGGGTGAATTATAATTAGTGAAATAAGAAATAGAATCCTAGTGGGATTAGGTTTTCTTATTTACACTGGGAACCCAGACTTATTACTCCTTAGGTCCCTATGGTAGCCCTATATATACACGTTATGCTCTCTAGATCAGATGTACGTTTTCACGTTTTCTATTATTCACAAAATAGAGGCAGGTTTAGAGAGAGCAAACAGATCGCGAGAGAGTCCACACTCGGTTCGTGTTCTACACGTGCAGGGAATACGATAGAAGATCGTAAGGTACAGCCGAGCAGTATTCGTGGTTTATAGCAAGACGTGCTATAACAAGTTCAACCAGCGTTCGTGTCGCATGGAGTTGAGGTGAAACCCTAATTCCGCCTTGTAGGGTTTTACTTATTTTTATTGTTTAATCTATACGCATAATTACTGGGTTCTGGGATTCGTTTCCCAACAGATCTCAGAAAGAGCCCCACTATATATGCGAAAGTCCAATTCAACACACCGGGTAAACACTAACCAATTTGACAAAACGTATAGGACGTAGGGTTGCAGATCAATAACCGGGTTTTGCGAGTTGAAAACTGGTTTCTTGGAAACCAGTAACATATCTTAATGACCCCTTTGTTTGTTGATCGAATATGAAGAAAGAGACAAACATATTACAGCCGACTTGCATTTACGAGATAAAAAAGAAGAAGAAACTGTACCGAAAAGAAGTTTTCAGTTGAGAGACAGATAGAGTCCTGACCAGCTTCTGCATTTTACAATTTGGATCAGCAAAATTTTGCTCCTTTATTCCTCTAGAGCCATAGCATTACGGTACTTTCAAAATATTACGACTTTCAGACGAGGTTCACTGCTCTTGATCAATTCAAAGACACAAACATCGCCGACTTTCACATTGTTGGCCTGTACAAATGACTTCCAATATAGACAGTGTCTGTTACGTCCTTCATAATGGCACTTTACAGGCCATTCTCCCTTGTTTGCACTCTGCAGTACCACCTTCTCTGGTCTTTCACTTAGATTTTCCTTTGAGAACTCCGCCGGTAGATACTGCAAAATTTCAAAAAAAAATTGTTGTATCAATACAGAAGGATTTGAACCAAATTGAACAGATATAAGATCTCAAATTCGAATACTTTTGTTGAAGGATCATTTTTCCAACTCCATTCGCGACAGACAACTACATAAGTCACAGAGAATTTTAATTGACAGCTTACAAAAGTATATCCGGTAGAAACATAAGACGAGGACATGATTTTTGTGAAGTAAGGATTTTCAGATCTAAAAGCTCTGGCTCTTTCAAGAGGTCTAGATTTCCCTTTGCCGGATGAAAATGGCTTTTTGACAGTAAATGGACACTGTCGGAGTCTTTTGGCAACGGACAGGCCTCCTGCCGGTCGGAGTCTTTTGGCAACGGACAGGCCTCCTGCCGGAAAAATCAAGACAGATTTTAGAGTTGAAGATCGTGTGAATCTATAAGGTCACAACGTTTCATAGTCTGTTCACGACAATGGATATTCTTTAACTTGCCCTACAGAGAATAAGCAAAACAAACAAACAGCAAAGCGAAACAAAACTTACTTCTACTTTCTTGGCGCTTGACAGCCTCTTTTTTATTTGGAATTCGTAGCTTCAATTCAGTACTAGTGATTTTACCACAATCATCTTCCTCAATTTCTTCAGTGTCAGGCACTTGCGAATCCCCCATATGGTTCGCGTCGGTTTCATCACCGTGAGTGGCACTGAGTGGATACTCTATCTCTGAAGCAGTCATATCAAATATAATGACATGAAAACTGGAAACCCCATCGTATCTGAAAACCAAAAAGTGCCCGAAGCATATGGAGTAATGCTTTGCGAATTCTTTCCAACCATTGCATAACCAAGCATCATCGTCAGATTTCATCAGTTCTACTTTCCACACCATACCATCGGGAACCTTTAGAAAAACATGGTTCGCTAGATCCTTCCTGTAGGTAGTCACAAATTTTCTAGGGATTTTCTGCCAGGACCATGACCATAGAATTGTAACAATTTGTCAAACGTTTCATCAGATGGGCAGAGGGATTTAGGCAAAATTACATAGGAGAAACGTTAATTGCAATAGCACACGTCTAAGTATCAGGGACTTGCTCTATATTCAATTCAACCAAAGCTGAGAAGGGTAAATTAAGAATGTAATTTTGAACAAGTGTCATGCACATAGAAGAGCTTAATTTACAACCTAAATGGACAAAGGCAGAGGAACTACAGCCACTTAATATTTCACCAAGTCATTCGTCAGATTTGAATTTGGCTGAGATAAGGACTAGAAATGGACTCCAACCATTCCATCAAAATGACATGAAACCAATGATGGAGAAATTGGCATTGTTATTATTATTATTATTATTTTTTTTTATCAAACTTGGCAAAACAAGATTTTTGGGGAAAATTTCAAATAGTCTCCTAACTTTGACGTTTAATTGCGCACCGAAACTCTTGAACCGTCGTTATTCAATAGGGCCTCTTCCGTCTAATTCATCAAATTGGTAATGGGTTTTGCTGACTTGAATAATGGCTCCGATTAATCAAATATGTGGCTCCTTACTATCCACACTTGGTGCCGCACGTACATTAAAAGGTTTTGTTGTGGAATTGCCCCCTCAACAACACCCCCAAGCACTCACGAACAGCCAAAAATAGAGAAAAAACGCAGCAAAGAGAAACACACCGAGAAATTCCGTGGTTCAACCTACGTCGGACCTACTTCCACGGGGATTCACTATAATCAAAGTATTACAACGAGTAGGAGCCTCAATCACTCGACTAATCTCACCGTTTTACCTTGATTACAATGAAACCAAACACACTCCTCTCCCTTTCCTGCCTCTTTTCTCACTCTCACTCTATCAGTCACACACCCACACTAGTGTTTACAAAAGGAGAGAATAATAGGGCTCCAACGAAATTACAAGAATACCCACCCAAACACCATGGGTATTACCAAAATACCTACCACTATGGGTGGACCCCAACAGTTTTTCGCAATCCTTATGACGTTACTCAATTGGAGGATTAAAATCATACTTTACCCTAAAAGATGAAAACCAATTGGAGGATTAAAATCACACCTTTACCCTAAAATGCTACTCAAATTGGATCAAAACAAGGATATCCTATTCTCCGGAGTCCATCGAGTTCTCTCTGAATTTACAATGGAAAACTCATGCATGCTCGTTGCAAGATCACAAAAGGAACGGTTTGTCATAAATTGGTTACGGATAAGAAAATCTATAATTCTAGGGACACAACTACTGTCCACAACCTAACCACAACTGCTTACATGACAGTGTATAATAAGTGATTGCAAAGTAGTTATAAAGATTTTAACTAATATTTATTCATATTCTGACACTATATATCAAGTACATGCAAGGTCCCGTAAACACCCGCCCTCCCCTAGTCCCTTATGATAACGTAGATTAGGATTAACGTATGAGAAAAAAAAATACATGCAAGGTCCAAACAAAGCATGCATACAATGTGTGGTCCTTAGACCACAAGGTTTTGATCCAACTGGTAGTGAGAAAACAATTCCTCCATAAGGTTACAAACAGGCTCTATTTATACGGAGACCAAACATTTCAAATCTTAGGCCCACCGGAGGTTATACTTGATCATTACCTTCAGGCCCAGTAAATTAATCGGGATGCGCACAAGTTGGCCAAGACATCCGGTTACAAAAAAAAAAAAAAAAACTCATGCAGTGAATAGATTAATGCTCTAAAGTCTAAACTACCGAAAATATCTACACCGAGAGAGAGAGAGAGAGAGAGAGAGAGAGATGTAGATGATGATCAGATGTACCAGGTTCTGGTGCGGAGAGTGTATTATCTTGAAAAAATGAGGTGGTGATGGCTTCATGACCGGAGAGCTAGCACGGCTTGACCACATGGCACCTCTGATCGCCGGCGGCTAGTTCTTGTTTCTTTTTTGATCGATGATCGATCCTTCCTTCCAGTAGGAATTTGTGATGGATACAGTGGAAAGTTGCAGCAAACGCTTCCTCTGGGGAGATGATCATGCATGTAAACTGAAATTAATAGAACTCGTCTTTACTATGCTGATCTGGGTAGTTGAAACAGAGTAGTAATTGATGGAGAAGGTGACAGACAGCAGCTCATACATGTAAAGTGGGAAAATTTTTCAGCGCCGAGCGTGTACCACGTGGTGCCCACTCGTGCATCCAAGCCGTTCATTTTATTTTTAAACGGTTCAGATTTTGAGAGAGAAAAGGAGAGAGAATTTATTGGGATGAGAGGAGAGAGAGGGTTTTAATCCGAGTCGTCCAAAAGTGTATTGGACGGCTCGGATGCGCCGAGTGGGTGCCAGGTGGGCAATACCCGCTCAGCACTGAAAAATTCCTCGTGAAAGTCCTAAAAAGTGTTGGCGGAACTCCACGTGGTACCCGCGCGGCACTGAAAAATTTTCCTTTGCGAGGAATTTTTCAGTGTCGAGCTGGTATTGTCCACCTGACACCCGCTCGGCACATCCGAGCTGTCCAATACACTTTTGGAGGGCTCAGATTAAAACTCTCTCACCCTAATACTTTCTCTCTCAAAATCTGAGCCGTTCAAAAATGAAATGAAAGGCTCGGATGTGCGAGCGGATACAACGTGGTACCCGCTCGGCACTGAAAAATTTTCTTTTACGAGAAATTTTTCAGTGCCGAGCGGGTATTGCCCACCTGGCATCCGCTCGGCGCATCCGAGCCATCCAATACACTTTTGGACCGCTCGGATTAAAACCGTCTCTCTCCTCTCACCCCAACACTTTCTCTCTCCTTTTCCCTCTCAAAATCT
Organism: Rhododendron molle; assembly: GCA_025413875.1. Classification (NCBI taxonomy): domain Eukaryota; kingdom Viridiplantae; phylum Streptophyta; class Magnoliopsida; order Ericales; family Ericaceae; genus Rhododendron; species Rhododendron molle. The sequence continues at coordinate 14,448,005 of CM046395.1, read as the reverse complement.
GAGCCGTTCAAAAATGAAATGGAAGGCTTGGATGCGCGAGCGGGCACCACGTGGTACCCGCTCGGCACCGAAAAATTTTCCTTTATGAGGAATTTTTCAATGCCGAGTGGGTATTGCCCACCTGGCACTCGTTCGGCGCATCCGAGCCGTCCAATACACTTTTGGACGGCTCGGATTAAAACTCTCTCTCTTCTCTCACCCCAACACTTTCTCTCTCATTTTCTCTCTCAAAATCTAAGCTGTTCAAAAAAGAAATGGACGGCTCGGATGCACGAGCGGGTACCATGTGGTACCCGCTCGACACTAAAAAATTTTCCGACTTTTAGAAAAGGTACGCGTTTTGTCCTTAGAAAAATTTGAGTTTTCCAATTTTGCGTTAAACTTTTTTGGATTTCAGAAAAGTAATAATTTTTTTACTTTTATTCAAATATTTTAAAAAATAATAACTTTTGACCTTTTTTTTTAATACTTAATAGTGGTTCTCAAAATATTTGGGTAAAAGTAAATTTTTTTTTACTTTTTTAATTTGTCTTGACGAGACGAATCGGTAAACCGAAAAAATGAGGCACAAAACTAAACAAACGTGAAAAAAATTCAAATAAAGACCAAAAAAAAGTAGAAAAAATTGTTAGTGGAATGGGGCTGCTGTTTAATCAACTTTTACAGACATTTCAACTTCTTCAATTCAACAATTGAAACTCCCCTAATCTATGAGCCGCGATTCTTTTATCAACGAAGCTCTGCGATCTCTGCCGTTCGTTTCGGCTTTAAACGGTTCGAATTTAAATAAAACTTTTTCGAAGAGGAATTCAGATGCGCAATTCGCCTCTGTAAACAATTATTCAAAGAGCTCTTGAATAAGTTTTTACCTTTTTGAAAACATTTATTTATGTATGTTCATTTTGGGTCTATAGACCCATCTCAGTGACCTGACCCGGTTGTCCCCCATTTGGGCGAAGCGGCCCAAAATGCCTCCCCTCCTATTGGAGGTGATGATGGGCCAGTCAATCTGGGGCCCAATGAGGCAATTGGACTATGAATTAGACTCCCCACTACAACGACAAAATTTTAATCTCATATACAAGTTTCGATAAAATTATATTCACATTTATAGAACCAAGTTTCTATAGAGTCTCTACCTTGTCTTAGAAAATTTTATCAAGAGTTGAGTTACCACATAGTAGTAATTGCATATCATGTACAACAAGAAGGAAAAACAAAAATCACGAAAAGCGTAACAAATTGATACCATATATATGAGACATAATATTCGCACTAATATTACGTACGTAACATCTTTCACTGCATGATGCATAATTATTTTAAATTGCCATTGTAGTATTTGTAAATCACTTAGTTTATGGTGCATGTTTTTTGATTGTAACATTCGCCACTTGGAACCTAACTTCCTCATAAAAGAAACTTAACAAATGAATAAAAAAGAAAAAGAATGGGCACTTCGGAATTTCCTCATATACGTACCTCACATATATAAAGGTCCGAGACACTTTTGATCTTTTTTTTTCTTTCCTTATTATAATAATGCAGTACATGGCAGTGTCAAATGAAGAAAAAGAATGGGCACCACGAAATGCTATCCTGCAATACCGTCAAATTTAAGTGTTAGCCAAACATTTTGATGATCTTGCTTTTTGTCCATCCTGCTTCAAATTCTACACAAATTGTTGAGAAAGAAATACGATCATTGGAGGGGTGAGCGGCCCCCCACCAATCCCATATAGTCTACCGAACACAAGTAGCAAGTGGAACGAAATAGATACAGAGATGTGAATAATAAGTAGAGAAAACTTATTGAAACACCGCGCTGTGTGAGGGGGTGGTTCTGAAAATCCAAAGTGAGCAAAGCTTGATTGTACATACAAAGATTTTTTTATTTTATTTTTTGTGTGCGCAGAAAAAGAGTCCATATATCCAACCAAAACAATATGGATGGGAAGTAGTCCAGCTATCCGTTCGCCTAAAACAAAGACGATCCCTGTTTCCAGGACCAGTCAGTAATTTTTTGGCTGCCTATAAAAGAAAAAACACTGAAAAAAATAATGTGGCATCAATTGTTGGCAAAAAAAGAGAAGAAAATGTGCCATCAAAACTCGGCCAAATGAAAAAAAGGGAAAAAAGTGCCATCCGTGAAGAACAACCCATATGCTATAAAGCTTAAACGGTTTGTCAAAACCTCACAAAAACATAAAATCCAGTACATACTTGGAAACAGAGGACAAGAATTTTGATCAAACCACATGTTTATGTGATTATATGTCTACACATTCCAAAATGACGCTTCATGAATATTTACTCTAAAGCTCGACGAAGTTGCCAAACCGTACAAGAGTGCTAGTCATTTACCAAACCTGCATATTTTTCTTCTTATGTAGACTACCTGCAGCCGGATATCACCTTGATTTTCTACTTCCGAATAATGGTGACATCCAGCTGGGGTTCGGTGCCCGTACTAATCAACTCAAAGACGCAAATATCGCCAACTTTCAAATTGTTGTCCCGCACAAAGGGGCCCCAACCTAGATTCCGCTTTCCATTCATCGCTCCAGCATATAACCTTACCAACCATGTCGTCCCATCTGAAATCCGTAAACTGATATTCTTTTGATTGTCCCTTAGATATTCCTTCAAAAATTCTAGTGGCACATTCTGCAAGAATAAAAACAAAGAGTGCATGTCTGAATTAGAGAATTTTGACAAAAAGTGAGCCGCCGGTAGAAAATCTAAGTACACTGGTACGTGGAAGCATTATTTTTCAACTCGCTATGAATTAAACAAACAGTACTACAAAATTGAGTCCAATACTAGAATCAATTCAAAAGCTTACCATACTGTAATTGCAAGAAACATAGGACGGCTGCAAGTGAACCGTGAAGAAAGGTTTTTTGGATTTGAAATCTCGGGCTCTTTCGAGGGCTCTTGAGTTTATATTGGTTGTTGCTGATAGCTTTTGGACAGCAACTTGAGATCGGTGCCGTCTCTCTCCAACGGACGTGCCTCCAGTGCATTCTTCTGCTGGAAAAATATCAAAAGGCAAAACTAGTAGTATTTGATGTGGAACTGATCAATGTGGCCAAAAAAAACATAAAACACTCTTATCTCAATCCAATTACAAAACTAATGGACAGCGACAAAAGAGTTCTTACTTTCAATTTCAGTCTTCGCATCCTTTTTTTGATTTGAAAGCTTTAGCCCTTTGGATTTAAAATTCGGTGGAAATTCCTGCTTATTTGAATTGTTCTCCATTCCAGAATTGGTATTCGCTCTCTCCCTTTCAGAAACTGGAGAAACTCGCACAAGTGAATCATCCAAGATTTTGACAGAGACATCTTTCTCTATATTTGCCCTGTAGTAGGATGCCTGCCTTGTTTTCTGACGAGTTTGAATGCCAAGTTTCTCAATTTCACCCCTTCCGTAGATTTCCTCCCTTTTCGTATTGTATGTTGCACGAGGCGTATCTCCTAATGTTTCAACTGAATCATCATTCTCAATGACGTCTTCCGTGTCAGGGATTTTTGAGTTTCCATTACCGTTTATGTTGGTTTGTTCACCATGGGTTGCACTTACCGGGTATTCAATCTCTGAAGCCGATGTATCAAATATAAGGACATTGAAATTGCAGTTCCCATCGTACCTAAATACCAGAAGATGTCCGTAGCCTATGGAGTAATACTTTGCGAACTCTTTCCAACCGTTGCGCATCCAAACGACATCACTAGATCTCTCCAGTTCTACTTTCCATACAGCACCACTTGGAACTTTGAGAAATACATGGTTCCCCACATTCTTCCCATATTGACTTATAAATTTCAGGGGAATCCTCTGCTAGCAACATTAGAATACCTTGTCACATAGCTGTTCAAGTATGCGCTGAACGACATGCGGGAAACCATAAAATACGGTAGCCAGAAGAATTCAATAGAAGAGATGCTTTTGCTAGAAGCATATCCATTCCAAAACTGAGAGATTTTTTGGATTATTTTTGTCTTTATTCAATTTTTTTTTAGTTTGGTACATAGTTGTTTGTTTTGTTAATTCCTCTTGTCGAGACGAACAAATATTCTACAAAAATAATTAATGCAAAATTATTAAGTACCAAATCTTTTTTAATAAAAACAAAAACATAAGCTAACTAGATTATTAAGCCAAACCGGGCTTTAACATGAACCGTTGTGGTGTATAATGATTGAGAATAAATTCTATTTATTGCTGGTATAAAATTCCACTTTTCCACCATCGCCTCAGCTTGATTGGAAGTTGATAGATATATCAAAATTTGAATTTTGGTTTATAAAATGGACGATCTTATTTCTGTCATTAATGATAAAGATAAACCATCTATTTTACAAAGCAAAATTCAATTTTTGATACTCCTATCAATGTCCGGTCAAGTTTATTTTTCGCATGTATATACTACTATGTGGGGGCCTACAAGATGAACGTTTCAGATGAACAATAAAAAACCGGTAGGACAAAAAAAGACGGTGGTGAAAATGTGGAGTTTTCCACCGCCAGTGAAAAGAATTTAATCTCATTATGATTCACGTGAGCAAGAGAGAGTAGTGCAATTTTGTTCACCCTCCTTAACTCAAGCTTAATACAAAGTACTCCTCAACAAAGCTTATACAGACAACAACTATATATATGTTGTAGAAATATCAACTGGAATTGCAGAAGTCTACCAATCTTTGTATGACCAAAACGTAAGATGAGAAGATCTAGTTGTATATATATGTCAAACTAATTAATTAAACAACCAAACACTAATAATAACACGAAAAAGTTTAATATCATATGTATGTATAGATATTCAAATGTCATCTATTCCTAATATATGAAGGGAGAGCACCACTACTTTGTGTCTCTCCCTGTCATGCTTTTCCATTTCCAAAACTACCCTCAATGAAATCACTTAATTCTATTTTCCAAGCCCCTTATGGGCGGTTACACCTTGGGTAGAATTGTAATATGATTACCACCGAACTACCCCCGTTACTTTTTCCAAAGAACTCCAACTGCTGAAAGGAAGCAGTTTCTACAAAAGTTTTATCCCACGCACCAATGCACGTTGAGGTCCCTTCTTATGCAGACTCATGCCAGCAATACCCCATGATTAATTCGACTCATAGAAAAGCTTTGATTATACATACAGGTTTTATGTTCCCATCCTTTTCTCTTCCACTCTAACGGCGTAGATATTTTTTCTGCAATTGTTCCAAATGTCAAAGTTCTCACATAAATCCTTTTATCCTTTTATGTAAAGCCAGAAGTTCTCACAAAAATTCTTTTATCCTTTTATGTAAAGCCGGTAAAATTATAACGTTTTCTTATTCTAATGGTACAGATTTCCGTGCGGAATTTTGTGTACTTTGTTGCCAGAGGAATCTATTGAGGCTTTTGCGGAATCGGAAAGTGTGGTTTCAACGTCTGCGAATGGTGGCGATGCTAAGGCTGCGCGACAGGGTAATCTCTATTCTAATACATATGATTTCCCCCATTTCCCGCATTTTGTAATATCTATAACAATTAGAGATTCCATTTGGGTATTGTTTTCCGGTTTAGTTTAAACAAGAAAGGCATGGGAGTATTGGGGCATTGAGTTAAGTAAATCCTACCGGTTAATTTAAAAACAGTGAAGTTTCTATTTTTTTTCCCAGATACTAGGGAACACAAACAATTCTTCACATCATCAGGTCCAATTGTGGTCATTTCCAAATATCAACCTCTAGAGGCCGTCACACATAAGTCGAATGTTGCATATTTTGTTAAAACTCGATCAAACAAAAGGTTCGAAGCTATTTTCTATATTATGCCAAAATCAAGTTTGCACACGCATTGCGTGTGGCCCGGCCCCTAGTTCTTATGATTCATGAACATTCCATCGGGAAACAACCAAAAAAAAAAACTCCGTAGTATCTTTATTATTATTATTATTATTGTTGTTGTGTTGTTTTCCTGTAAAATACTCTCTGTCTTATTTTGATCGTCCCCGACAAAAAGATGTGCAATTTTTGGGTCGAAAAATAAAGTACGTCAAGTACAAAAAATTTCAAATTTCTTCGCATCAAATTAAAGATCTCAATTAGTTCTTCAATTTGGTACGGAAAAAATTAACAAAATCATAAACAAAAGTACTTTTTTAATTCATAAATTACACATCTTTTCGTAGGAGACTATTACTTTAGGATGGAGGGAGTATTACATGTCAAACAAGGGTTTTTATTTGGTCAAAGTTAATTTATTCGATTTTGCTTTCTTGTAATCAAACTTTGTGTTGGAAATAGGACTAGCATATACTATGGTATTTTTTTGGGTTTTGGTTACGGATGATCGCCTTGTACGTAGTGGCTATGAATCACCAACACTCTTAACATTCACTTTGGAAGCACGCGACACGTCAGAGATACGTATGGGGCACACAACGTGGCATGTGCAAAACAAACCCACAAACTTTAGTCGCTTACAGTAAAACATATCCTGAGAATACCACTACAGGAGTAGTTCATAACATTCACTACGATCCAAAAACCCCAAACAATAAAAACAGAGGAAAAAAGAGAGGGGTTGTATTATGGGATGATTAATTCCTTACCAGTTTCTGATGGGGAACACCTGAAGAGTGAATTATCTTGAAAAAGTGAGGTGCTGCTTTCACCTTCATCTCATGAGAACTCGACCGATTGGACCCATCATCGCCGCTTTGCCGACGGCGGCTTTTACTGACCATATTCTGGGGGTGAATCTTTCTGAGGGCGGGAGAGCAATTGACTGAATCAGTAGGTAGTAGAGGGTTTTTGCTTCAACGAAAGCTGTTTTGCTTCTCTATGGAGTAATTATTAAAGAAGTTAAAAGTATATATAAGACCTGTTTAGCTTCCTGTTTAAGTAATTAATTTCCTTTAATAAATGGTACGTTGGGTAGTTGAAACATTAATTTACAGATTTGGTTTTTACAGGGTTAAATATGACATTCAACTGTTCAGGGCATCCAATGATTTAAAAAAAAAAAAAAACCTGTTCAAGTCATCCCCATCCCACGATGGTTTACGGTTTACGGTCAAGGTAATATTTGACAAGTGTTAAGAAAATATAGTCCCACAGTACTTGAGAGTGGAATGGATGGTCATTTATTAATATTTGGGACATCTTCACTCATTGTCAATTGATTTTGAGATGGATATAAAGCTTCCACAACAAGCGTCACTTTCTTTTTTCTTTTTTTCTGACCTTGACCCTCACTTCCCATTCATTGCGCCTTTTTCCTTCAGAGTAATTTTGTTCACTACCTTTGCCCATATTTGGTAAGCAATGTTGTAGGTTTTATTCTGATGAACAGAATCGTCTAATTTCTATAAATTGAATATCGATAAGTACTTGATCGGAAAATTGTATTCTTGAGTTGAGTATTGGAGAGAGCAAAATTGAAATTTTTGATCAAGTACTTATAGATAACCGATTGGATTGAATTTATGTACAGTATCCAAACAAATTTATTTATTTATTTTTTTTATTTTTTATTTTTTGTGAGATATGAGTGGTTTAGATTATTGAAACAAAACATCCGAGGTAACTCATCAAATGTGGGTCTACCCACAAATTGTGCTCTTTTCCTCCCTTAATTACATTTAGGCTCTGTTTGTTCGCATACGCAACTTCGAAGAGGGAGGTGATGGGTTTTGGAAGAATAAGGTGGGAAATGTTACACAAATTGCGTTTTGTTGAATGTGGAAATGTTTTTGCAAGAATAAGGTTACATGAAACAAACGCTCATCTTCCGGACCACGTCGAGGTTATATTTTATAGGGCAGGTTAAATACGTCATACTCCTTATGAAATTGTGCCACCAAAACTAAGCCAAATGAAAAAAAGAAAAAAAGTGTCGTCATTGATGCAGTTATACAAAATTCAGTACAGTAGGAAAGAGTAGACTTTGAAACAGAGGACAAGAACTTTGATCAAAACACATGCATATGTCTGCACATTCCCAAAATGACACTTCACAGATGTTTACTCTAAAGCTCCACGAAGGTGCCAACCACAAGAGTTCTAGTTACTTGCCAGTTACCAAAGCTAAATAGGTTTCTTTTCTTTTCTTATATAGAGTCATAGACTACCAGTCGCAAACCACCTTGAGTTTCTACTTCCGAAATACGGTGACATTCAGCCGGGGTTCGATGCCCTTACTCATTAACTCGAAGATGCAAATATCGCCGACTTTCAAATTGTTGTCCCTTGCAAATTGCAGTTCCCATCATACCTAAAAACAAGAAGATGTCCGAAGCCTATGGAGTAATACTTTGCGAACTCTTTCCAACCGTTGCACATCCAAACGACACCATTAGATCTCTCCAGTTCCACTTTCCATACAGCACCACTTGGAACTTTGAGAAATACATTGTTCCCCAGATTGTTCCCATATTGACTTATAAATTTCAGGGGCATCCTCTGCGAGGAACATCAGAATAACTTGTCACATAACTGTTCAAATAGGTGCCGAACTACATAATGGAAACCATAAAATACGGTAGCCAGAAGAATTCCTTTTGGGGTACCTTTTGATTGTTTTTGTCTTTATTTAAATTTTTTTTCACCTTTATGTATATATATTACGTTAGATATTCAAATGTCAATCATATGAACATTCCATCGGGAAACAACCAAAACAAATAGCATCTTTATTATTATTATTATTATCGTTTTCCCATAAAATACTATATCCGTCCCATTATGATCGTCCCTAACAAAAAGACGTGCAATTTTCGGGTTAAAAAATAAAGTAACCCAAATATATAATTTTTCAAGTTTCTTTGCATCTAATTAAAGACCCCGATTAGTTCTTTAATTTGGTGCAAAAAAATTCACAAAATCATTAAAAAAAAAGTATTTTTTTTAAAAAATTAAAACAAGGGTTTTTATCTGGTAAAAGTTAATTTATTTGTTTGTGCTTTCTTGTAACGAAACTTTGTGTTGGAAATAGGACCAGCATATACTATGATATTTTTTTGGGTGTTGGTTACGGATGATCCCTTTGTGCGTAGTGGCTATGAATCACCAACACTCGTAATTGCTTGTCGTATCTGTGTTGGACGTAGCCGCTTTGGAAGCACGTGACACATCGGAGACATGTATGGGACACACCACGTGACATGTGCAAAATAAATTCACAAACTTAAGTCCGTAAATTTGTTTTACAGCAAAACGTTTCTAGAGAATACCACTATAGGAGTAGTTCATAACATTCACTACGACCCAAAAACCCAAAACAATAAAAACAGAGGAAAACATAGAGGGAGAGAGGGGTTGTATTATGGGATGATTAATTCCTTACCAATTTCTGATGGGGAACAACTGAAGAGTGAATTATCTTGAAAAAGTGAGGTGCTGCCTTCACCTCATGAGAACTCGACCGATTGGACTCATTGTCGCGGCTTTGCCGACGGCGGCTTTTACTGACCATATTCTGGGGGTGAATCTTTCTGAGGGCGAGAGAGCAATTGAATGAATCAGTAGGTAGTAGAGGGTTTTTGCTTGAACGAACTATAATACTAGTAGACTAGTAGTAGAAGCTAAGCCGTTTAGCTTCTCTATGGAGTAATTAATGAAGTTAAAAGTCTATATAAGACCTGTTTAGCTTCCTGTTTAAGTAATTAATTTACTTTTAAGTAGATGGTACAATGGGTAGTTGAAACATTTACAGATTTGGTTAAGACATTTTACAGCGTTAAAATATGACATTCAACTGTTCAGGGCATCCCCATCCCACGAGGGTTTATGGTCAATGTAATGTTTGACAAGTGTTACCTCTCGCGCCTCGCTTCCTATTCGTTGTGCCTTTTTCCTTGGAGCAATTTTGTTCACTAGCTACCTTTACCCATATTTGGTAAGCTATGTTGTAGGTTCTATTCTGATAAACAGAATCGTTTAATTTGTATTTTTTATTTTTATTTGGTAACGTAGAGTGTTTTCAGGCCAGATTGCGCGCACCACAGGACTGAATCTATACAGCCCCACCAACGTTTGCTAACCCAAAGGTTTTTACACAGTACATGGGAGTCGAACCAGGGGACCTCGGGGAGGTAAATAATTTGTATAAATTGAATATCGATAAGTACTTGATCGAAAAATTCTTGGGTTTAGAACTGGAGAGAGCAAAATTGAAATTTTTGATCAAGTACTTACTGATAATCGATTGGATTGAACATATGCATGGTATCCAAACAATTTTTTTTTGAGTGAGATATGAGTGGTTTTGAATACTGAAACTAAACATTAAATGTTGGTTTACCGACAAATTGTTCTCTTTTCCTCTCTTAATTACATTTAGGCTCTGTCTGTTCTCATAAGCAACTTCGAAGAGGGAGGTGATGGGTTTTGGAAGAATAAGGTCGGAAATGTTACAAAAATTGAGTTTTGTTGAATGTGGAAATGTCTTCACAAGAAATTGGTATATACCCGTATGGATATACGGACGCACGTGTGTGTGCCGGCAGGCGTATTCAGTTCTTGCTGGGCAATGGTGGAAGAGGATCATGATCATTAGTGATAAAATTAAAGTTACATGTAGGTGTAGCTTCTCCTAACAAACGCTCATTTTACAGACCGCGTCGAGGTTATATTTTGTAAGGCAAGTTAAATACGTCATACTCCTTATCAGGGAGTATGAAATTGTGCCATCAAAACTCCGCCAAATGAAAAAAGCGAAAAAAAGTGTTATCATCGATGCAGATAAAAAAAAATTCAGTCCATTAGGAAAGAGTAAACTTTGAAAAATAAAATAAAAATGGAGTACTTTCGTATATAATTTTTCAAGGTTCGTCATATCAAAACTTAAGCTCTCAATTAGTTTTTTAATTTGGTGTGAAAAAATTTCAGAAATTCATAAACAAGTACTTAAGTTTTTTGATTCAAAAATTACACTACATTTCCTAAGAGACTATTACTTTGAGACGGAGGGAATATTACAAATCAAACAAGGGTTTCTATTTGGCCAAACTTAATTTATTCATTTGTGCTTTCTTGTAATGAAACTTCGTGTTTTTTTTTTTTTTTTTATCAACAAAAATAAATTTCATTTACTTATAACACGAAATACATAGATAATAGGGGTTTGGATACACTGGCCTGACCACCCAAGACTCTCTTCTCCTAACAACACGGAGGAAACTAATTTAGGTCCAACAGACTGAGCCCAAACCAGGAGGGAAAAACCTAAAAGACCCAACGGTTGGTAAGAGACCAACCCAACCCAAAACAACCTAAAAAGAAATAAAAAACTAAACAGCCCACAACAGGCAGGCATTTAACTTTGATATTTTTTGTGTGTGTTAGTTACAGTTGATCGCCATGTAGTTACACATACTATAGTGGCTATGAATCACCAACACTATTAACTGCTTGTTGTATTTGTGTTGAAACACGTGACACAACGGGCACGTTTGGAACACACCATGTGACATGTACAAAAACAAACCCACAAAACTTTAGTCAGTAAATTTGTTTTACAGTAAACCGTTTCCTGAGAATATATACCACTATAGGATTAGGAGTAGTTTAAAGGAGAAATTTTTGGGTGTCGGGTGGGTACCAAGTGGTGTCCGAGCCACGCATCAGGTTGGACGATCCAGATTGAAACCCTCTCTCTCCTCTCATCTCATTACTCTCTCTCTCCAAATCTGAGCCGTACAAAACCGAAATGGACGGCCCGAATGCGCAGCTCGGACACCACTGGCTCGGCACCCAAAAATTTCTCAGTTCATAACATTCAACACGACCCCAAAAAACCCCAAACTCTGAAACCAGAGGGTATTAACAAGTGTAACAGAGAGGGGTTGTGTTATGGGATGATTAATTCCTTACCAGTTTTTGATGGGGAACACCTGAAGAGTGAATTATCTTGAAAAAGTGAGGTGCTGCCTTCACTTTCACCTCATGAGAACTCGACCGATAAGACCCATTGTCGCCGCTTTGCCGACGGCGGCTTTTACTGACCATATTCTGGGGGTGAATCTGTCTGACTGCGGGATCAAAGCAATAAAAATGGATTAGGCAGAGGGTTTTGCTTCAACGAACTAAAATACTAGTAGCATAAGCTTCGTTTAGCTTCTCTATGAGTAATTAAAGAAGTTAAAAGTAATTTTTTTTTTTTGCATTTGTTTGTTTTGCGTCAAATTTTTGTGACTTATTGATTCGTCTCGATGAAAATGAATCGGAAAGTAAAAAATTTTGATTGAAACTCATAATTTGTTGAATAAAGACAAAAATAAGTCAATAAGTAAGTTTTTTTTTTACTTATTCTCGTCTTTTGGAAAAAAATTATGAGTTTCAATCAAACTTTTTTACTTTTTCGATTTCTCTCGCTGATCAATAAGTCACAAAAGTTTGACGCAAAATTAACAAATGCAATTTTTTTTTGAATAAAGACAAAAAAAAAAAAGAGTTAATGTTCCACTTTTAAAGCCTAATGAGGCCTAAGACCTGTTAAGCTTCCTATTTCCGTAAGGGGTAATTAATCTACTTTAATACTCCCTCCCTCCCAAAGTGTCCCCTACGAGAATCTGTGTATTTTCAAACTCAAAAAAATATATTTCAACATATTATTATTTTTATTTTGTCACACCAAATTAAAATGCTTGTTGAGTACTTTAATCAGGTGTAAGAAATAAAAAATAATAATGTGTAGAAATATATAATCCATATTTTTTTGTTTGAAATTACACGAATTTTTGTAAGGGACATTTAAAGTGGGACAGAGGAGTAGATGGGTACATTGGGTAGTTGAAATATTTACTATAACACCCTGATTTTCGGAGACATTAATAAAATATTTAAAAGATAATTTTCCAAACGAAATTCATAGATATACTACATCATTATTCCAAAAGCATATGTCACCATATTGCAACCATAAAAATTAAAGTTTTCGAATTTGTCAAAATATTACAATTCTCAATAAACTTTGAAGCTCCCAAAATAAAGTCAATTTAAATTAGTCAAAGCGACTAAGCGTACGACAAACAAGATTCTTCACCTTCGTCCACAATATGATTGAACTTGGTTGGGTTGTACGGCTCTTTTGTTCCGTCTTCGGTACTTGGCGTTTGAAGACTAGGGTAACGTAGTACCGTGAGCGATTGACGATCAATAGCTAAAACCTACCCGAAACCCATAACATATACATAACAAGATTAAGAGTGCCATGCAAATAACGGCACCTGATTTCTGTTACTAATCTTTAACCTAGGTGAAATCTAGAATCTCCACCTTGAGATCCGTCTTACCCTTAACCTCCAGTGAAAGGCAACACAGTGTGATTACTGCTCCTTACTTTGTCCCGCTGATAGCTACCAAATTATTTATTCGGATCTACAGTCGATGCAACCAAGCAAGGAAGGAAGTAAAACCTCCTTGAGAAACACCCAATTCCTCGGGATGTGGCACAAGCACATTACCCCCTTATTCTCAACCGGTCCTAGCAGCCAATCACCACTGTGCCTTACCTGGGGTTACATTTCTCAACCATCCTAGGCCCATGTTAAAACTCAATTCAATATCAGCCCCCTATTAACACCCATTTCAATACCTGACCCCTGTTAGCACCCATCAATCCACCAGTAGGCAATCAAACCATAACTCAATAACTTTTTCATTTATCCTTTACTTATCAACGTCTATATAATCTTTTAATCGTATAACACCTCGTGAACCTAAATCCACTCTAGGTTCTCGAAATAATACATGTCCATGGTTAACAGGAATTAAACCAAACGACAAAATGAATTATGTTTCACAAGGATTAATAGCCAAGTTCACATATCAATCACAAGACTAGAACAAGATCACTAACTGTAGATCTAGGTGTTCAAGCCATTTAATTATATTCAAAAGAAGCATACCAATTCCCCACTCCTTTACTGGGGAAAAAAAAATGGAAGTAGATTACTCCACGGTTTTCCCCTTCTTTTCTTTTCTTTTTTTTTTTTCCTTTTTTTTTCTACTCCGTTTGTTCCGAAAATAAAATACATACGCACAACGTTCAAATCTCTACATTATCCAAGTAAAGACAAATATGCTTAGGGAGATAAGTTTTAACTACCTCTCTTCCCGTAGAATAAGCGGTATTTGAAAGAAAGAAATGAAGTGAAATGGCAGTTCGGTGGTGCTCGGTTGTGCCGATACGGACTGATTTTCAAGGCGGTTTGCGTGGTGCTCGGCTGTGATGATGGTGAGCGCGGCAGTGGTGACTCGATGGTGATGGTGGCTCCGGTTTCCTCTTCTCTCTCTCTCTCTCTCCGTGCACTGTGTGTGTGTGATGCAAAAAGAAGAAAAGAAAGAAAGGAGAAGTTACCAGTGAAGGAAATATGGTAGGTGGGATTATTGGTGGAGGAGGGGCCACGTGGGAGGAAAATTTTGGCCGGGTAAGTCTTAGGTAAAATGATCTAGTGTAAGACAAGTGCACACTCATGTACACACTAAGGAAATTACTCGTCGAATACGCGTGCGCACACAATCGATTACGGTATAAAATTTTGTGTGAAGACATAAATAATTTTCCGCATAACTACCAAACAAAAATTATATTTTCAAATAAAAATTGTTACTCAAAAACTCAGACCATTACATTTACAGATCTGGTTATGTCATTTCGGAAAATCTTATTCACGGAGGAACTGTGAATAGGGTTTATGGCGCTCAATCTTGGCCATCCAAGTAGATTATTTTTAATCCTCATCGTCCAAAATATTTTTGAACGATCAAAATTTCACGAAGCCGTGAATAACTTATTCACGGTGGAGGCATCCCCATCCCACAAGGGTTTATGGTCATTTCCTCAGAGTAATTTTGTCCACTATCTTTACCCATATTTCGTTAGGAGATTAAGCAAATTTTAGCACAATTGAATATCGATAAATACCAAACAATTGGACTGAATTTATGCATGGTATCCAAACAATTTTTTTCTGTGAGAAATGAGTGGTTTTGATCACTGAAACAAAACATGCGGTGTAACTCATCAAATGTGGGTTTACCCACAAATCGTTCTCTTTTTTTCTCTTAATTACATTTAAGAGGGGTTTTATAAGGTAACATGTAGGTGTAGCATCTCCTGACAAATGCTCATCTTCCGGACCACATCGAGGTCGTATTTTGTAGGGCAAGTTAAATACTAGTATGTCATACTCCTCCGGTGTTCACGCTAGTGATTAAATTATGCATCATAATTTTTTAATTTTGTCCTTATTCAATTTTTTTTTTCGTGTTTTGGTAGTTTTACGACAAATTTTTATGTGATTTGGGTTCGTCTCGACGAGAGAAATTGAAAAAGTAAATTTTTATGTGATTTGGGTTCCCATTCATTGCGCCTTTTTCCTTCAAAGTAATTTTGTTCACTACCTTTGCCCATATTTGGTAAGCAATGTTGTAGGTTTTATTTTGATGAACAAAATCGTTTAATTTCAATAAATTGAATATCGATAAGTACTTGATCGGAAAATTGTATTCTTGAGTTGAGTATTGGAGAGAGCAAAATTGAAATTTTTGATCAAGTACTTATAGATGACCGATTGGATTGAATTTATGCACATAATCCAAACAAATTTTTTTTTTTTTTTTTGGTGAGATGAGATATGAGTGGTTTTGATTATTGAAACAAAACATGCGATGTAACTCATCAATTGTGGGTTTACCCACAAATTGTTCCCTTTTTCTCTCTTAATTACATTTAGGCTCTGTTGTTCCCATACGCAACTTCGAAGAGGGAGGTGATGGTTTTGCAAGAAGAAGGTGGGAAATGTTACACAAATTGCATTTTGTCGAATGTGGAAATGTCTTTACAAGAATAAGGTTACATGTAACAAACGCTCATCTTCCGGACCAGGTCGAGGTTATATTTTATAGGGCAAGTTAAATACGTCATACTCCTTATGAAATTATGCCACCAAAACTAGGCCAAATGAAAAAAGTAAATAGTGCCATCATTGATGCGGTTACATAAAATTCAGTACATTAGGAAAGAGTAGACTTTGAAACAGAGGACAAGAACTTTGATCATAGCACATGTTTATGTCTACACATTCCAAAAATGACACTTCACAGATGTTTACTCTAAAGCTCCACGAAGGTGCCAACCACAAGAGTTCTAGTTACTTGCCAGTTACCAAAGCTAAATAGGTTTCTTTTCTTTTCTTATATAGAGTCATAGACTACCAGTCGCAAACCACCTTGAGTTTCTACTTCCGAAATACGGTGACATTCAGCCGGGGTTCGATGCCCTTACTCATTAACTCGAAGATGCAAATATCGCCGACTTTCAAATTGTTGTCCCTTGCAAATTGGCGCCATGCAAGACGGCATCGGGTACTCATTGATCTACGATAGGACCTTACAGACCATATTGTCCCATCCGAAATCTTTAAACTGAAATTCTTGTGATGGTCTCCTAGATATTTCTTCACGAAGTTAACTGGCATACTCTGCAAGAATTAGAAAAGGACGAGTTTTTGTCGGAATAGAGAATTTCAACCTAAACTGAGTGGGTAGAATTTCAAATTAGTCTGATAAATGGAAGCATCATTTTTCAACTCGCAACGAAACAAAATACTTAATTGAGTCTCGGTAGAATTAATTGAAAAACTTACCAAACAGAATTTACCGGAAATATAAGACGGCTGCATGTGAACCGTGAAGAAAGGTTTTTTGGATTTAAAATCTCGGGCTCTTTCGAGGGCTCTTGAGTTCATATCGGCTGTTGCTGACAGCATTTTGACAGGAATTTGAGATTGATGTCGTCTCTGTCCAATAGACGTGCCTCCAGCGCCTTCTTCTGCTGAATAAATCGAAGGCAAAACTAGTACTTGATGTGGCAAAAATATCACTCCAACTACAAAACTAAGCAAAATTAACGGAAAAAAGAGAGTTCTTACTTTCAATTTCTGTCTTCACATCCTTTTTTCGATTCGGAAGCTTTAGCCCTTTAGACTTGGTATTCGCTCTCTCCCTTTCAGAAACTGGAGATTCTCGTACAAGTGAATCATCCAAGATTTTGACGGAAGCATCTTTATCTATATTTGCCCTGTAGTAGGATGCCTGCCTTGTTTTTTGACGAGTTTGAATGCCAAGTTTCTCAATTTCACCCCTTCCGTAGATTTCCTCCCATTTCGTATTGCACAAAGCGTATCTCCTAATGTTTCAACTGAATCATCAATCTCAAAGACGTCTTTCGTGTCAGGGATTTTTGAGTTTCCATTACCGTTTATGTTGATTTGTTCACCATGGGTTGCACTTACCGGGTATTCAATCTCTGAAGCCGATGTATCAAATATAAGGACATTGAAATTGCAGTTCCCATCGTACCTAAAAACAAGAAGATGTCCGAAGCCTATGGAGTAATACTTTGCGAACTCTTTCCAACCGTTGCACATCCAAACGACACCATTAG
Organism: Rhododendron molle; assembly: GCA_025413875.1. Taxonomy (NCBI): domain Eukaryota; kingdom Viridiplantae; phylum Streptophyta; class Magnoliopsida; order Ericales; family Ericaceae; genus Rhododendron; species Rhododendron molle. The sequence continues at coordinate 14,430,554 of CM046395.1, read as the reverse complement.
ATCTCTCCAGTTCCACTTTCCATACAGCACCACTTGGAACTTTGAGAAATACATTGTTCCCCAGATTGTTCCCATATTGACTTATAAATTTCAGGGGCATCCTCTGCGAGGAACATCAGAATAACTTGTCACATAACTGTTCAAATAGGTGCCGAACTACATAATGGAAACCATAAAATACGGCAGCCAGAAGAATTCCTTTTGGGGTACCTTTGGATTGTTTTTGTCTTTATTTAAATTTTTTTTCACCTTTATGTATATATATTACGTTAGATATTCAAATGTCAATCGTATGAACATTCCATCGGGAAACAACCAAAACAAATACTCCGTAGCATCTTTATTATTATTATTATTATTATTATTATTATTATTATCATCGTTTTCCCATAAAATACTATCTCCGTCCCATTTTGATCGTCCCCAACGAAAAGACGTGCAATTTTCGGGTCAAAAAAATAAAGTAACTCAAGTATATAATTTTTCAAGTTTCTTTACATCAAATTAAAGATCTTGATTAGTTCTTTTATTACTTTTTTTTTTAAAATTCAAACAAGGGTTTTTATCTGGTCAAAGTAATTTATTCATTTGTGCTTTCTTGTAACGAAACTTTGTGTTGGAAATAGGACAAGCATATACTATGATATTTTTTTGGGTGTTGGTTGTGGATGATCCCCTTGTGCGTAGTGGCTATGAATCACCAACACTCTTAACTGCTTGTCGTATCCGTGTTGGATGTAGCCGCTTTGGAAGCACGCGACACATCGGAGACATGTATGGGACACACCACGTGACATGAGCAAAATAAATTCACAAACTTAAGTCCGTAAATTTGTTTTATAGTAAAACGTTTCCTGAGAATACCACTATAGGACTAGTTCATAACATTCACTACGACCCAAAAACCCAAAACAATAGAAACAGAGGAAAACAGAGAGGGGTTGTGTTATGGGATGATTAATTCCTTACCAATTTCTGATGGGGAACAACTGAAGAGTGAATTATCTTGAAAAAGTGAGGTGCTGCTTTCACCTTCACCTCATGATAACTCGACCGATTGGACCCATCATCGCCGCTTTGCCGACGGCGGCTTTTACTGACCATATTCTGGGGGCGAATCTTTCTGAGGGCGGGAGAGCAATTGACTGAATCAGTAGGTACAGTAGAGGGTTTTTGCTTCAACGAACTAACATACTAGTAGTAGCATAAGCTAAGCTGTTTAGCTTCTCTATGGAGTAATTAATGAAGTTAAAAGTCTATATAAGACCTGTTTAGCTTCCTGTTTAAGTAATTAATTTACTTTAAGTAGATGGTACAATGGGTAGTTGAAACATTTACAGATTTGGTTAAGACATTTTACAGCGTTAAAATATGACATTCAACTGTTCAAGGCATCCCCATCCCACGAGGGTTTATGGTCAATGTAATGTTTGACAAGTGTTACCTTGAGCCTCACTTCCTATTCGTTGTGCTTTTTTCCTTAGAGCAATTTTGTTCACAACCTTTACTCATATTTGGTAAGCTATGTTGTAGGTTCTATTTTAATAAACAGAATCGTTTAATTTGTATTATTTTTTTTTGTCACGCAGAGTGTCCTCGGGTCAGATTGCACGCACCACGGAACTAAATCTCTACAGCGCTCACCAGCGTTTGCTAACTCAAAGGTTTTTACACAATCTAGGGGAGTTGAACCTGGGACCTCAGAGCGGTAAATAATTTGTATAAATTGAATATTGATAAGTATACTTCGCCAAATTAAGCTTTTTGCGGCATTTTATAAATGCCGGTAAAGATCAAATTAATGCCGGTAATAGTATTTCTAGCATTTGTTGACGGAAAAAAAAATGCCGTCTAGGTATGTGTCAGTAATACATGCCGGAAATAAAAACCAGCATTTGTTACTAGTTTTGCGGCATTTGTAAAGTGCCGGGAAAAAATTGCCGAATATACATTTATTACCGACGTTGATGCAAATGCCAGAAAAAGATAACATTACCGGCATTTTATATGATAAAATATGAAAAAAAGATTATTGTATTGAACTTGAATAACATGTACATAGAGTCTTGTATTTATACAAGAGTGGAGTGCTAAACTATGGAAATAAAATCCTATACTATGGAACGGTAATCCAATCCTTGATCCTAATCAATTACAATAAATCAGAATATTATTGTAACATTACAAGTGCCGTATTTTTTTATAACTTTTACTAGCATTTTCAAAATGCCATTTTTATATCTTGGTATTTTCTTTTCATTGCTTTTACTGGCATTTGTAAAACGTCGCTAAAAGTTCCTTCTTTTTTTTTCATTTTTTTTGTTGGCAATTTTCATTTTTAATACATGATTTTTTCATTAACAAATTATCCTAATCTATTACCATTTTTGATAACACATTTCCTGCATACAAAATTGTAACTGTCCAAAACAATTTGAAGTTCCACTACCAAAACCAAAATGCAAGTTCCGTATATAAACAAATTGGACATCGTAAAAGACAATTCTCAAAGCAACAAAAAATAACAATGCTAGGCATAGAATGCCAATGTGAAATTCAAACCCAAATTGTCAAAATAAAAGTTTCAGTTGCATGTGTATCTTTAAAAACAAAAGATCATACTAACCAAAGAAACACAAAGATCCAAAATATGCTTTTGGTTGCGAACTCCAAAACAAAAAGAATAAAAACAGTTTTCATTATCAAGAAGATATCCCGTCATTCCTATAATCCTATTGCATGTCTGTAGGGAAATCGGAGTCTCGCGCTCGACTCACAACGAACAAAAAAACACTCAGGATCTTGGGATACTATCGTCAAAGAAAACAAACCAGAGACAAGGAAGAGAAAGAGGAACAGAAAAACAGAACACACAGATATACGAGAATTTCGACAACTTGCCTACGTCCCCGGGAGCCACACCAGTCCACTATGAACGTACGAAAGAAAACGAAAGATTACAAGTCTTCTCCTTCCTCTCTGAGAAAAATTTTCTCCTGCACTTTCTCTCATTAGAAACCCTCTCTAGAAATTTCTCTCTCTCTCTCTCTCTCTCTCTCCTCAAGAATAAATGAATACAACAACTAATATTTATAGGCAAACCCTAAGTGACAGCTGGACCCCTCCAACCAACTTGGGCCGAGGCCCATGGCCCATCCCGGTTGCGAGCCTACCTGTCACGCGCTACATGCTACGAGCCTGAGTGCATGCCTACTTGTCGCGGAACTCTCTGCGCTAGTCGCGGACCTTTGTTGCTGAAAGTTGTCTACATTCCCAACAATCTCTCACTTGAAGATAACTGAAGCAAACCAATATCAATAACCTCAATCAATAATGGACGTAGTGAACTTCACCCCTCTTGGTGCGACTCCGACCCTCCAACTCCTCATGCGTGACGGCCAACTGAAGTTGAGCACAACTTCAACTTCTCGATGGTGACCGACTTTGTCAACATATCTGTTGGATTTTGGCTCCCCAAAATCTTCTCCAGTAACAGTTCCCCTTCTTCCAAAAGTGAGCAAATAAAATGGTACCTCAAATCGATGTGCTTCGTTCTGGCATGAAACATTGGATTTTTCGCAAAGCGTATAGCATTCTGGCTATCACTAAAAAGAACACTATTTTCCTCCTTCAAACCCAACTCACCCAGAAAAGCCTTCAACCAAATCATCTCCTTAGCGGCCTCCGTGACTACTACGTACTCACCCAACTCACAGCTGTTGATCCCAAAGTGTAGACATAACCTGTGGTGCTTCGCCTTGTATCATGATCACCCGCGAAATTTGCATCCACATATCCTCTCACCACCAAATCTGCTCTCCCAAAACACAATGGCACATCCGCGATCCCGCTGAGATACTTCAGTATCCACTTTTTGGCTTTTCAATGCTGCTTCCCCAGATTGCTTGCAAACCTGCTCACAACTCCAACTGCATGCGCGATGTCCGGTCGCGTGCAAACCATCGCATACATCAGACTACCGATGGCATAGGCATATGGTACCTTGGCCATGTGCTTCTTCTCAGCATTTGTCTTCAGAGACTGCATGTCAGAAAGCCTAAACTGACTTCCCAGAGGCGCGCAAACTGCCTTGGCGTTCTGCATATTGAACCTTTCAAGAACCCGTTCAATATACTCAGTTTGACTCAACTTCAAGACCCCTTGAGTTTTGTCCCGCTGATCCTCATTCTAAGTATCTGTTTTGCAGCACCCAGATCTTTCAGAGCAAACTCTGCTGCCAACTATTGCTTTAACTTGTTTATCTCGCGTAAACAAGACCCCACTATAAGCATATCATCTACGTAGAGTTGTAAAATTATGTAGCTTGCCTTACAACGTTTAAGGTAGCAACAATGATCCGCGTGGCACCTCATGTAGCCGCTGCGCTGCATGAAACTGTCAAACTTCTTGTACCACTGTCTGAGAGCCTGTTTCAACCCATACAGACTCTTCTTGAGTCTACACACCATCTCTTCCTTGCCTTTCTCGATGAAGCCAACAGGTTGCTTCGTGTAGATTTCTTCATCCAAGTCCCCATGAAGAAACGCAGTTTTAACATCCAACTGCTCAAGGTAGAGATTTTCAGCAGCCACCAAACTCAATACCACTCTGATAGTAGTTAGCTTCACAACTGGGGAAAAAATGTCCGTGAAATCAACCCCTTCTATTTGTTGAAAGCCCTTCATAACTAATCTGACCTTAAACCTCTTGCTGTTATCGCTCTCCTGCTTGACGCGGTATACTCACTTGTTCTGTAGCACCTTCTTCCCCACAGGATACTTCGCCAACTCCAAGTCACATTCGAGTGAAGAGAATCCATCTCCTCTTGCATAGCATGTTCCCACTTCACAGTGTCACTGTCACGACCCAAACCAACGAGATACGAGTCAGTGACTGACCAGTGCAGTTAAGTCACCCTAGGTCTAAAATAATTGAAACAGTTAAGAGAAGATTTATTTAAAACCCCATTTTGTTAGTTACCAAAGACTTAAAAACTTGAAATCTAAATGTTGCATTTTTTTATTTTTGAAAAAGTTACTAGTTTTCATATCACGAAATATCCAGAGTTCTAATGTGCGGATGCGAAAGGTCGTACAAGTACATAAATTACACAACATAAGTCATCATAGACCGGGACAAACCGGCTAACAAAAGCTACCCTATATTACAGTTCTTAACCACGACAACACATCTGAGAATATATAGAGCAAAAAGAACTTCGACTTTAAGAGAAGCTTATTCCATCTACGGCTGCTGATCTGAAAAGGGTTGTTTTGAAAATTCATAAGCCTAAGCTCGTGTGAAACATGAGCTATCGAATTCAAAACTTAATTTTAAAAAAAAAAACTCTCGAGGAAAGAACAAGTTCTTTCTTTTGTTCTCAAAACCATGCATCCTTGTTACGTTATGAATTCATCAACTCAAAGTTAAATCGATAAGATGAAATCTTCATCTTATCATTTATAGGTTAAACTACAAAACCTTCCAGATATGCAAGATAAGATATGTAAGATATCATATTATTCTTTCTGTTCGTCGGTTTCATGCATCTTTCATGAACAAGTTTCAATCAGAAATCTAGAGGAGCTACCTCTACATAAAAGGGAATGACGTCAAACTACATAAATGGGAATAACATCAAACCATCAGGATATTTGATCAATATCCTCCAACCTTATTACTCCAATTCCACTTTGTCTTTTTACCGTCCTCAAGTAGGGACACATGTTCAGATGCATCGACAAGAAAATTATATATTCCTTTTTAGCATTACTTCATAAGAAATTCCTTTTTCATTATAACATGCAAAGATGATTTACGCATCAAAACAAAGTATAGTAAAGATAATGCATGTTTCACCTCTCGTCCTGCCGACGCAGCTAAGGCTAGACGCGCCCTACCGGTTCACCCTCGCACACCCAAACCTAAACATAAAGTAAAACCGAAGTCAAACACCGACCAACTAAGACGTTTAAAGTCGAAAGGAAAGAAATTAGTCAAAAGAAAGTATAGAAGTATAATTACTTCCCAAAGAGTAAAATAGTTTATTAGCGTTAATATAGTGGACTCAAACTACTTTAATCAACTAAATTAAACTAATGAAAAATCTGATCCAAAAGTAAGAATTCAAAGGAAAATAATATAAAAGATTAACTTTACCGATTAATGCATGAAAATGGCAGTTCAAGCTTAAAATAGCTCCAAGGGCAAAATAGTAACTTAAACTCCCTTCTTTTTGTAAATACTTTAATATATATAACATAAATTTCATGTCACACTTTGAATAATCTTGTGCATGCATCATTTTAGGATAATAGAAAACTTATTTAGTCGATAGGAGGTGTCGGGGTTCGTTCTTGGTACCAAATGTCCATTTACTGCCAACCGATGTACCCGACTTAAGTAATCAACTTAAAAATTCATAATACAACTCAATATAAAGAAAAGAATGAAAGAACAAGACATGCAAAGTCACAAGAAATTTGTATACGAAATTTTAGACTAGTTTTAAAACCGACAACATAACGGCTTAACCAAATGCAATAACATAATTTATTTGAGACTAAAAATTAAAATTTAGGTTCTGCTCTTAAAAGTAGAATGTTCAATTAATTCATAAAAATTCGGTGAAAATTAGTTCATAATACAAAATTTCCCAAAAATGACTACAAACTACTCAGAATAGGAGAAATTGCAACCTTATAACAAAAAAAAAATATAAATCACTCATTTTTAATTCAATCAAAGTAATACTAGTCCCCAAAGTTAAATTAATCCATAGATGTAACTCTAGAAAAAGGAATATAGTGACCCTCTTTGCAAAATAAAAGCATAAAACTCAAAACAAGTGGGATATTTCCAGATTCGGCGTACACTGGACAACTTGTAGAAAAAAAATCATAACTAATTCATTTTAAATCCGATTTAGTTGATTCCAGTGGCCAAATCTTCCCAACAAAAAGATCTACAACTTACTTGAAGGAACCCAATAACAATTTGTGGTTTAAAAAGACCAAAGATGGCAAAAACTGAAGCTCAGAAAATCTGTCTTAAAATTACAACATGTCTTAGCATCCCTTTTGGCTTGCATGCAAGCCAAATCAACTAAGATTCAACAAAATAGAATAGAAAACAGAAGATTGTACTGTACCTCAGCTCTCTCTTTCACTCTCGGACTTTTCTCTCTCTCTTTCTCTCTCTCTATGTGTTTCTTTTTTTTTTCCCTTGCAAAATGCCACAATTTGGCAGCATAAGTCTATTATGGGTACAAGAGAATGGGAGTGGGTCATGACAAGTGTCCCTGGTTTGAACACTTGTTGACCCAAACTTGCCACCGGTCCATGCAGCAAAAGAAAGAAAAAAAAAAGATTCAGTGCATAGGCGCGCGTGCGTTTACGAAAACTGTCTGGAATTCGATCTCAGAAAAATACCAAATTCATACCGTAGACTAATTAGATAATTTTAAGAATCGTTCTACTCTCGGAATTCTAAGGAAAAATCCAAAACTTCAAAATTTAATCCAGCTGGCCTCTCGACCTCAAAACGTGCTTGCGGCCTGATTCGTAGTCGATACGCAATGCCAGCCGGAATCGGGTGACGCTCTACTTTCAATACTGAATTCCTGGACTAGTTCAATTTAAACCGTTCGAAAATCATTTCTAGGCTATCCACAAAGTTGTCTAGAAGGTATAGCCGAATCGTCAAAACGAGTTGTTTCTATGACCCTTAAGTCAACAAGTGACCGAAATCTTCTTAAAAAGATTAATAAAATGACTAAATTATTCATTATACCATAACACCTAATCGTAATCGTATTATCTAGGTGAGGGTCCTCACAGTCACTGACCTGTAAAGCCCCGTCATAGTAAGATGGTTCCCCGCTGTCTGTTAAAAGCAAATAATACAATGACAAAAGATATTTTGGATTAGGTTTGGGTACCTTAGTTGATCTCCTTACCGCGGAAGCTGGTGAGCTAGACCCTGTCTCTGGAACTGCCCCAGACTATGTCCGCGAGACTGCCTCTGTCTGCGAGACTGTTTTATCCGCCCGGTCAATCCCGACTCATCCCCACTGCTTTTTGGAAGATCCTCCAAACTAAAGTACTCAGGTGACCTGCGATCTTCTCGCGTGACCACCCCCACGGGAACTTCCGCGGTGGGACCTTCGCGATCCTCAGTAGAACTCCCACTGCATTGTTTGCTATCCTTGTCCTTGTGCAACACCGACTCATTGAATATGACATCCCGGCTTTTGATTATCTTCCGGTTTTTCTCATCCCAGAGACGATAACCAAACTCATCACCGCCGTACCCAATGAACGTGAAGTCCGTACCCAATGAATGTGTACTTCAATGACTTAGCATCTAGCTTGTCTCTGACTTTGTCACTGAGGTGGACATAAGCAACACAATCGAAAACTTTCAAGTGTGAGAGATTTACCTCTTTACTGCTCCAAACCTCCTTCAGCAATCCAAAGTTCAACGGAACTGATGGCCCATGGTTGATCAAGTATGCTGCAGTACTGATCGCATCTGCCCAAAACTGCTTGGGCAACCCCGCGTGTATTTGCATGCTCTGCGCTCGCTCTGTCAAAGTCTTGTTCATCCACTCTGCGATGCCATTCTGCTGCGGAGTTCCTGGAAGAGTCTTCTCTAAACGGATCCCAAATAGAGCACAGGCTCTCTTGTACTCTCCTAGTTCATACTCTCCCCCATTGTCTGACCTCAGACACTTCACCGTCAAGTCTGTCTCGTTCTCTACTCTGGCTTTCCATTTCATGAAAATTTCGGATACCTTTGTCTTGTGTTTCATGAAGTAGACCCATACTTTTCTCGAGTGATCATCGATGAAAGGAAAAAAGTATCTCGACCTGCCAAGAGAATGCACTGGCGCGGGACCCTATACATCAGTACGAACAAGCTCCAGCTTGTTTGGCTTAGGAGGTCTGCCACTTTTATGAAAACTAACCTGCCTCTGCTTGCCGAAGATACAGTCTTCGCACATGTCGAAATCCACTGACTCAACTGGCAGCTTCCTTTGTGTCTACAGAACCTTCATCCCCTTCTTGCTCATATGTCCCAACCTGTCGTGCCACAAACTTGAACTCACTTGGCTTTCTGGCTGTGGACCTTCCGCGAGTTTACCCTATCGCGAGACCATCCCCGCGAGACCGTCGCGGTCTTCGCATGGGTCCACCCCTGTGAGTCCCTCCGCGATGGCAAGTGAATGACTCCCATGTGAAGTTAAATAGAGAGTACCTACTTTCTTTCCGCGCGCTACCACCATGGTACTGTTGGAGACCCTCCACGCGTCCCTTGTGAATGTCGAGGTATATCCCGCTGCTCCCAGTTGCCCAACTGAAACAAGATTCCTCTTCAGTTGTGAGAACTGTCTGACAGCATTCAAACACCATTTAAACCCCTGCGTTTCAATCTGCATATCACCCATTCCCACTATACTACATGGCTCATCATAGCCCAAGTATACTTGCCCGAAGTCGCCTGCTACATAGTTCTTCAGAACCCCCTTACTGGCAGTCGCGTGGAATGAGGCACCCGAGTCAACCACCCACGACTCCGCGATGCTGTCCATCGAAAGAATAAGTGCATCCTGCACGATGTGGGTTTCCTACTCACCATTACTCTTCTTTGAAGCCTTGCAGACTGAAGACATGTGACCCGCCTGGCCACAATTCCAACATTCACCTTTGATTCTGCGGACCTGTGTCTTGTTGTGGGACTTCTTACCGCGCGGCTTCGACCGGCTCTTGTTCTGGTTCTGATCACCCCTGGTCTGGTTTCTGCCCCTCTGCTCAAAACTTAGAGCTGAACCTGAACCGCTAGATCCTGACGCTCCCTTGAGCGATTTCCTTCAAACTTCCTCAGTCAGAATAAAATTGATTATATCATTCAGTTTGAGTTTCTCCTTCTCAGCCCAGTTACTCATCGCGGTAACTGTACCTTGCCAGCTTTTTGGCAACTGAGACAGGATCAACAAGGCTTGAACCTCGTCGTCGAATTCAATACCAACAGAGATCAACTGATCCATTATTGTATTGAACTCGCTGAGATGTTTCATAAACGAACCTCTTTCAGGCATCTCGAAGTTGAACAACTTCTTCATCAAGTGCACCTTGTTTGCCGTAGATGGCTATTCATACATCTTTGCAAGCGCGTCCATCAGGTCGGACGCGATTTTTTCTTTTAGTATATTGTGCGTGACAGACTTCGAGAGTGACAACCGAATTAGCCCCATCACCTTTCGATCAAGAACATCCGATTCTTTGTTACACTCTCATGGTTTCTTCCCCTTTTCTTTACCCACCAACGACCGATAAAAATCCTTCTGGTATAGATAGTCCTCCATATGCATCTTCCAGAAAGCAAAGCTTGATCCATCGAACTTCTTGATCTTCGATTTTCCTTCTTCTGAACCCATAGCTCCCTTGAAAATCCGGACTGCCCAAAAGCTTCAATCGAAAAACTATTGAACACCCTTACTACAACCGCGGCTCTGATACCAGTTGGGAAATCGGAGCCTCACGCTCAACTCACAACAAACAAAAAAACACTCAGGATCTTGGGATACTATCATCACAAAAAATAAACCAAAGAAAAGGAACAGAAAGAAGAATAAAAAAACAGAACACACAGATATACAAGGTTCGGCAACTTGCCAACGTCCTCGGGAGCCACACCAGTCCACTATGAACGAAAGAAAATGAAAGATTACAAGTTTTCTCCTTCCTCTCTGAGAAAAGTTTTTCCTTGCACTTTCTCTTACTAAAAACCCTCTATAGAAATTTTTTTTCTCTCTCTCTCTATGTGCTCTTGCTCTGCTCAAGAATAAATGAATACAACAAATAATATTTATAGGCAAACCCTAAGTGACAGCTGGACCCCTCCAACCAACTTGGGCCGCGGCCCACGGCCCATCCCGGCCGCGAGCCTGCCTATCGCGTGCTACTTGCCGCGAGCCTGACTGCGTGCCTACTTGTCGTGGAACTCTCCGCTCTGGTCGCGGACCTTTGTTGCTGAACCCTGTTGCTGAAAGTTGTCTGCATCCCCAACAATGTCTTCCATGTCCGTCTATGTCCTATCAACCTGCAAATACAAGAAACAATTACACGTTCATACATAGGTGTGTGGGTATTTATATAGTTCACGACATCCTACACAATCAGTAAGTTTAAAGATACAGGACACAAGCATCAAACATATCCTAGTATAATGGATAAATGCAAGAAACTAAACTCAACCATTTATGATTGAAGCACCAACAAGCCAACGTGGTCGTCTGGGACATGTCAAATGTAAAATGGGTATCCAACGTGTCGTAAAATATCTATCTACACTGTGTCTAAGAAAAAGAAATATAGTAAAGATAGTAAAGAAAAAGAGATGTACGATTCGATGGGGATAGAAAAGGAAACCCGTAACCATGCTTTCACTTACATAAGACATTTCAACAACTAACGGAAGAGGGAATGCAGCTTTACCATAGGGCAATGGAAATAGACCAGGAAAGCCATTCACTCGCTTAGACTCACATTACCATAGTACGTACTTGATCGAAAAATTGTATTCTTGGGTATAGAACGACAGAGAGCAAAATTGAAATTTTTGATCAAGTACTTACAGATAACCGATTGGATTGAATTTATGCACGGTATCCAAACAATTTTTTTTGGGTGAGATATGAGTGGTTTTGATAAGTGAAACAAAACATGCGACATAACTCATCAAATGTGGGTTTACCCACAAATTGTTCTCTTTTCCTCTCTTAATTACATGTAGGCTCCGTTTGTTTCCATACGCAACTTCGAAGAGGGAGGTGATGGGTTTTGGAAGAATAAGGTCAGAAATGTTACGCAAATTGGGTTTCGTTGAATGTGGAAATGTCTTCACAAGAAATTGGTATATGCCTGTATGGATATATGGACGCACGTGTGTGCCGGCAGGCGTATTCAGTTATTGTGTGTGTCATCATCGATGCAGTTACGTTAAAACAAAAGTAGACTTTTGAAACAGAAGATAAGAAATTTGATCAAAACACATGCTTATGTCGGCACATTCCCAAAATGACACTTCACAAATATTCACTCCAAAGCTCCATGAAGGTGCCAACCACAAGATTCAAGAGATCTAGTCATTTACCAAATCTACATATACTTTCTTCTTATGTAGACGACCAGTCGCTAATCACGTTGATTTTCTACTTCCGAAATATGGTGACATTTAGCAGGGGTTCGACGCCCTTCCTCATCAACTCAAAGATGCAAATATCACCGACTTTCAAATTGTTGTCCCTTGCAAATTGGTGCCAGGCAAGACTGCGTCGAGCATTCATTGATCTACGATAGGACCTTACAGACCATATCGTCCCATCTGAAATCTTTAAACTGACATTCTTGTGATGGTGATCTCCTAGATATTTCTTCACGAAGCTTTGTGGCATACTCTGAAAGAATAGAAAACGATGAGTTTTTGTCTGAATAGAGAGTTTCAACCTATACTGAGCCAGTAGAATTTCAAATTAGACTGATAAATGGAAGCATCATTTTTCCTCGCTACGAAACAAATACTTAATTGAGTCCAGTAGAATTAATTGAAAAACTTACCAAACTGGATTTATTAAAAATATATAAGACGGCTGCATGTGAACCGTGAAGAAAGGTTTTTGGGATTTAAAATCTCGGGCTTTGTCGAGGGCTCTTGAGTTCATATTAGCTTTTGCTTTGACAGGAATTTGAGATTGATGTCGTCTATGTCCAATGGGCATGCCTTCCGCGCCTTCTTCTGCTGAAAAAATCGAAGGCGAAACTAGTACATGATGCGGGAAAAATATCACTCCGGCCAATGACAAAACTAAGCAAAACTAATGGAAAGAGAGTTCTTACTTTCAATTTCAGTCTGCACATCCTTTTTTTGATTTGGAAGCTTTAGCCCTTTAGATTGAATATCCGGTGAAAATTCTTGCATATTGTTCCCCGTTCCAGACTTGGTATTTGCTCTCTCCCTTTCAGAAACTGGAGAATCTCGTACAAGTGAATCATCCAAGATTTTGACAGAATCATCTTTCTCTATCTTTGCCCTGTAGTAGGATGCCTGCCTTGTTTTTTGACGAGTTTGAATGCCAAGTTTCTCAATTTCACCCCTTCCGTAGATTTCCTCCCATTTCGTATTGTATGTTGCACAAGGCGTATCTCCTAATGTTTCAACTGAATCATCATTCTCAATGACGTCTTCCGTGTCAGGGATTTTTGAGTTTCCATTACCGTTTATGTTGGTTTGTTCACCATGGGTTGCACTTACCGGGTATTCAATCTCTGAAGCCGATGTATCAAATATAAGGACATTGAAATTGCAGTTCCCATCATACCTAAAAACAAGAAGATGTCCGAAGCCTATGGAGTAATACTTTGCGAACTCTTTCCAACCGTTGCACATCCAAACGACACCATTAGATCTCTCCAGTTCCACCTTCCATACAGCACCACTTGGAACTTTGAGAAATACATTGTTCCCCAGATTGTTCCCATATTGACTTATAAATTTCAGGGGCATCCTCTGCGAGGAACATCAGAATAACTTGTCACATAACTGTTCAAATAGGTGCCGAACTACATAATGGAAACCATAAAATACGGTAGCCAGAAGAATTCCTTTTGGGGTACCTTTTGATTGTTTTTGTCTTTATTTAAATTTTTTTTCACCTTTATGTATATATATTACGTTAGATATTCAAATGTCAATCATATGAACATTCCATCGGGAAACAACCAAAACAAATAGCATCTTTATTATTATTATTATTATCGTTTTCCCATAAAATACTATCTCCGTCCCATTTTGATCGTTCCCAACGAAAAGACGTGCAATTTTCGGGTAAAAAAAATAAATTAACTCAAGTATATAATTTTTCAAGTTTCTTTGCATCAAATTAAAGATCTTGATTAGTTCTTTTATTTGGTGCAAAAAAATTCACAAAATCATTAAAAAAAAAGTATTTTTTTTTTTAAAATTAAAACAAGGGTTTTTATCTGGTAAAAGTTAATTTATTTGTTTGTGCTTTCTTGTAACGAAACTTTGTGTTGGAAATAGGACCAGCATATACTATGATATTTTTTTGGGTGTTGGTTACGGATGATCCCTTTGTGCGTAGTGGCTATGAATCACCAACACTCGCAATTGCTTGTCGTATCTGTGTTGGACGTAGCCGCTTTGGAAGCACGTGACACATCGGAGACATGTATGGGACACACCACGTGACATGTGCAAAATAAATTCACAAACTTAAGTCCGTAAATTTGTTTTACAGCAAAACGTTTCTAGAGAATACCACTATAGGAGTAGTTCATAACATTCACTACGACCCAAAAACCCAAAACAATAAAAACAGAGGAAAACATAGAGGGAGAGAGGGGTTGTATTATGGGATGATTAATTCCTTACCAATTTCTGATGGGGAACAACTGAAGAGTGAATTATCTTGAAAAAGTGAGGTGCTGCCTTCACCTCATGAGAACTCGACCGATTGGACTCATCGTCGCCGCTTTGCCGACCACGGCTTTTACTGACCATATTCTGGGGGTGAATCTTTCTTAGGGTGGGAGAGCAATTGAATGAATCAGTAGATATAGTAGAGGGTTTTTGCTTCAACGAACTAAAATACTAGTAGTAGCAAGCTGTTTAGCTTCTCTATGGAGTAATTAATGAAGTTAAAAGTCTATATAAGACCTGTTTAGCTTCCTGTTTAAGTAATTAATTTACTTTAATTAAATGGTACAATGGTAGTTGAAACATTTACAGATTTGGTTAAGACATTTTACAGCGTTCAATGAGTAGTCCAAACAATTTTTTTTGGGTGAGATATGAGTGGTTTTGAATACTGAAAAACAAAACATGCGACGTAATAACTCATCAAATGTGGGTTTACCGACAAATTGTTCTCTTTTCCTCTCTTAATTACATTTAGGCTCTGTTTGTTTCTATACGCAACTTCGAAGAGGGAGGTGATGGGTTTTGGAAGAATAAGGTTGGAAATGTTACGCAAATTGAGTTTTGTTGAATGTGGAAATGTCGTCACAAGAAATTGGTATATACCCGTCTGGATAAGAAATTTGATAAAAACACATGTTTATGTCGACACATTCCCAAAATGACACTTGACAAATATTTATTCCAAAGCTCCATGAAGGTGCCAACCACAAGACTCAAGAGATCTAGTCATATATACATATTTTTTCTTCTTATGTAGACTAGCAGTCGCAAATCACGTTGATTTTCTACTACCGAAATATAGTGACATTCAGCAAGAGTTCGATGCTCTTGCTCATCAACTCGAAGATGCAAACATCGCGGACTTTCAAATTGCATTTTGTCCTTTGCAAATTGGCGCCATGCAAGACTGCGTCGGGCAGTCATACTCCTTGGTATGAGTACCCCTACTAATAAGGAGTATGAAATTGTGCCATCAAAACTTGGCCAAATGAGAAAGAGAAAAAAAGTGTCATCATTGATGCAGTTATACAAATTTCAGTACATCAGGAAAGAGTAGACTTTGAAACAGAGGACACGAAATTTGATCAAAACACATGTTTATGTCTACACATTCTCAAAATGACACTTCACAAATATTTACTCTAAAGCTCCACGAAGGTGACAACCACAAGAGTTCTCGTTACTTACCAAAGCGAAATAGTTTTATGTTTTTCCTTACATAGACTACCAGTTGCAAATTACGTTGATTTCCTACTGCCGAAATATGGCGACATTCAGCTGGGGTTCGATGCCCTTACTCATCAACTCGAAGATGCAAATATCGCCGACTTTCAAATTGTTGTCCCTTGCAAATTGGTGCCAGGCAAGACTGCGTTGGGCATTCATTGATCTACGATAGAACCTTACAGACCATATCGTCCCATCTGAAATCTTTAAACTGATATTCTCGTGATGGTGTCCTATATATTTCTTCACGAAGTTTAGTGGCATACTCTGCAAGAATAGAAAACGACAAGTTTTTATCTGAATGGAGAATTTCAACCTAAACTGAGCCAGTAGAATTTCAAATTAGACTGATAAATAGAACCATCATTTTTCAACTCGCTACGAAACAAATACTTAATTGAGTCAGTAGAATTAATTGAAAAACTTACCAAACAGAATTTACCGGAAATATAAGACGGCTGCATGTGAACCGTGAAGAAAGGTTTTTTGGATTTAAAATCTCGGGCTCTTTCGAGGGCTCTTGAGTTCATATTGGCTGTTACTGATAGGGCAGGAATTTGAGATTGATGTTGTCTCTGTCCAATGGACTTGCCTACAGTGCCTTCTTCTGCTGAAAAAATCGAAGGCAAAACTAGTACATGATGTGGCAAAAATATCACGTACTCCAACTACAAAACAAAGCAAAACCAACGGAAAGAGCTTCCAATTTCTGTCTTCACATCCTTTTTTTGATTCGGAAGCTTTAGCCCTTTAGATAGAATATCCGGTGGAAATTCTTGCACATTGTTCTCCATTCCAGACTCAGTATTCGCTCTCTCCCTTTCAGAAACTGGAGAATCTCGTACAAGTGAATCATCCAAGATTTTGACAGAGACATCTTTCTCTATATTGGCCCTGTAGTTGGATGCCTGCCTTGTTTTTTGACGAGTTTGAATGCCAAATTTCTCAATTTCATACCTTCCGTAGATTTCCTCCGTTTTTGTATTGAATGTTGCACAAGGCATAACTCCTAATGTTTCAACTGAATCATCAATCTCAATGACTTCTTCCGTTGCAGGGATTGAGTTTCCATTACCGTTTATGTTGGTTTGTTCGTCATGGGTTGCTTTGACCGGGTACTCAATCTCTGAAGCCGAAGTATCAAATATGAGGACATTGAAATTGCAGTTCCCATCGTATCTAAATACCAGAAGATGTCCGAAGCCTATGGAGTAATACTTTGCGAACTCTTTCCAACCGTTGCACATCCAAACGACACCGTTAGATCTCTCCAGTCCTACTTTCCACACAGCACCACTTGGAACTTTGAGAAATAAATGGTCCCCTAGATTCTTCCCATATTGACTTATAAATTTCATGGGAATCCCCTACTAGGAACATTAGAATAACTTGTCACATAATGTTTCAAATAGGTGCCGAACTTGAAACCATGATCTACAAAAATAATTAACATAAAATTAATAAATACTACTCCCTCCGTCCCTTTTTAAGGCTCCGTTTGATAACAGTGATAGATGGATGAGATTCGTAAGGAGATGGGATTATGATTGGGATTCATAAGGAGATGGGATTGGTAATGAAAAGGGATTGATAATGAGTATGTTTGTTTGGAATGGGATTAGATGATGGGATTATAAATATCATGTTTGTTTGAGATGAGATTAGATGATGGAATTGGATTGATAGAAGAAATCGGTAATGAGAAGGGGTTGGGTTCGGACTATGAATACCAAGTCCCACGGGGTATTGCTAATACCCCCTAAAGTCTGGCTTCCTCATCCCAACGGACTGCGAATCCTAACCAATTTTGAAAACCAAACGCAGTATTGTTAATACCTTCGGTTTAGTAATCCAATCCCATCTCCTAAGAGCTTTATCAAACGGGGCCTAAATGTCCGACTTCGTAGTAACTCCAACTTATTAAAATGCATCATCATTATACCTTTCACATCAATTTTTTCCCCACTTTTTCTATTTATCCATCATCATTACACTTTTACTCACTAACTTTTCAAAATGGAATCTAGTTTTAGGGACAAAATAAACAATGCACCAATTTTAACCCACTAACTTTACAGAATAGACACTTATTAAGGGATAGCTCAAAATGGAATACTGGACTCTAAAAAATAGACAGAGGGAGTAATCTTTATGAATAAAAAACAAAAAAAAATAAGCTAACTAGATTATTGAGCCAAACCGGGCTTTGACATAGACCTTTGTGGTGTATTATGATTCACGTGAGCAAGAGACAAGCTAATTAATACAAATTAAAGTACTAGACAACAACTATGCACGTAGCAAAAATATCAACTGGACATTTTTGCAGGAGTCTAACAATCTAGCTTGCTATGACCAAAACATAAAGATTAGAAGATCTAGTTCTATATGTCAAACGAAACCACAAGAACTTGGGTTATCAAGGATTCATTTGGAAGGTGATTCTCTCCAGGTGGTTAACTTAATCCAGAGAGAGGTGTTGGGATTTG
This sequence comes from Rhododendron molle, assembly GCA_025413875.1. Lineage (NCBI taxonomy): Eukaryota > Viridiplantae > Streptophyta > Magnoliopsida > Ericales > Ericaceae > Rhododendron > Rhododendron molle. The sequence goes on along the minus strand of CM046395.1, from coordinate 14,412,336 downwards.
TCCCACATTGGTTAATTATCTCCTCCAAAACTAGTATATGAGCCTGAGCGGCCTCTCCACTCTTTGCCAATTGGTTTGGAGTTAGATGCTTTAACATGGTATCAGAGCTAGAGTTTCGGAGAATTTGTTCCCCCTTATTTGTCCCATAAGTGCACCGTTGTTTGTTATGATCTAAGTATTATATGGATCCTTTATTTACCTCTCCACGTGCGAGTCAGGGGTCGCACGTGCGGGGGAGTGTTGGGATTTGTCCCATATTGGTTAATTTTCTCCTCCAAAACTAGTATATGAGCCTGGGCGGCCTCTCCACTCTTTGCCAATTGGTTTGGAGTTGGATGTTTTAACAAGAGGAGGAGACAAATGGTATGCGTGATTCTGGCTGACGTTAACAGATTGAGGCAAGGGTTTAAAAAGTTGAAGGTGAGTTTTGTGAGGAGAGTTGGCAATTGAGTGGCGCACTCTGTGGCAAGAATGCGGTGAGAGAGAGATTTGTTCCTCCCCAAGAGGGCGAAGAATCGTTTTGATGTATTGGATTTTCTTCTTATCAACATTACTATCCCGAACTTTTGGAAAAAAAAAAAAAAACTAAACAACCAAACAATAACACAAAAAAATTTAATATCATATGTATGTATATATTACGTTAGATATTCAAATGTCATTCATATGAACATTCCATAGGAAAAAAACCAAAACAAATAGGTATTTATCATTAATGTTTTCCTTTAAAATACTCCCTTCGTTCCATTTTGATAGTTCCCAATGAAAACACATGCAATTTTCAAAAAAAAAAAAAAATGGAGTACTTTCGTATATAATTTTTCAAGTTTTGTCATATCAAACTTAAGCTCTCAATTAGTTTTTAATTTGATGCGAAAAAATTCAAAAATTCATAAACACAAGTATTTAATTTTTTTGATTCAAAAACTACATGTCATTTCTATTTGGCCAAACTTAATTTATTCGTTTGTGCTTTCTTGAAATGAAACTTCGTATTTTTTTTTATCAACAAAAATAAATTTCATTACCTTATAACACAAAAATACATAGATAATAGGGATTTGGATACACTGGCCTAACCACCCAAGACTCTCTTCTCCTAACCACACGAAGGGAACTGATTTAGGCCCAACAAGCTGAGCCCAAACCCCAAACCAGGAGGAAAAAAACATAAAAGACCCAACGGTTGGTGAGAGACCAACCCAACCCAAAACAACCTAAAAAGAAATAAAAAAGGGGAAATTACGGCCCAGGACTAATTGGTAGCCCAAATTACTGGAAAGGATGAGGCCCTTTCCAAAATTTACTTCTGAGGACGTGTGAAATACTCTACCAAAAGTACCCCGTTCAGTCCTCTACTCCGTCTCCCTCCCCCGTTTTGTTCCTTCGTCTGCGTCCTGTACTGCGTCTCTCTCTCTCTCTCTCAATCGCGTAACAAAGCCTTCGATGGTAGCTATGCTCAATACGAGCTTCGATGAAAGAAATTAGGGTTTTCTATCGGTAATAGAAAACCTAGTCTTCAGATTTATCAATACTTCGCAAAATACCCTACGAAATCCAATCAATCTCACTTCATCTGTCATTGAGGTCCTCGCCGTTCAACTAGTGGTAAGCTCCCATGACATTTTGAGTTCGTTCGCACGACTGTGAAGAACACAATGTATACATTTTGAGTTCGTTGCTCACCGTTCAGGGTTTTACTCATCAACAAAGAGAAGAGCAAAAATCCATCGCGACTGTCACAATGGCGAGGACGAAAAGTATGTATAAGTATCTTAACTTCAGTTTTTATTATCAGTAGTAATAATCTTAGATTCTTTCTTAATTTTTGTGGATGGTTGTTGTAATGAACACAATGTATACACTGGCTTAATTTTTGTCTCTTGTAGTTTGGCTAATAATTCCAGATGATTATTACTAGTATGTAGTATTGCACAGTTTGGAAGGCAAATCAAAGCCTCCAATCCCCCTTCCAGTTACTAATTTGGCTAGAATACTGTGTATTGCTCATTTGTCTAGAATACTTGTTATGTTGAATAAGTAAGGCTTTGGGCAAGAGATGTTTGTGTTCACTATAGTTTGTTGCCCATCTGTTCGTGCCATAGGTGCACCTTTAACATCCGAATTATCTCTTCTAATTTGTTTGTGTCTCTCTGCTCTTGCCAGTAGGGATGACATACGTGGGGTATGTTGGAGCTTGGCCCACATGCACCTTACTATTTTATTGTACTGTTTTCTTTTCTTTTGATTTATCCCTGATGCTTGCTTATGTAACTCCCACCTTAGCATTCCTTACCCTTGCATTTTCCACCAAATGCAGGGTATCACACATATAGCAGGATAAATGACATTGGCCATTTATATTGTAGGCAGTCGGGGGAAATTTTCTCAACTGGACTTTGGCCATTTCTACTATAGTACCTTTTTTTCCCTGGCCTCACTGCATCTTAGCCGTTTGGCATGTATGATATCCATCTACTTTCACTATGTGCACTATTTGGTTTATGATAGGGCATGTGTGAGTATTTAATACTCCCTCCATTCCAAATTGCTCGTCCTGTAAATTAATGAAACATCGGTAATCCTATAATCTGTCCATATTCGTGACACAAAAAGGTGAACAATGTGTGCCACCTAATTGGGACGCGAGAACAGGAATTTTGGAGATAGAAGAAGATCCACAGCCTTGTTTATTGGGTGTTTGTTAATTTTCTTTCTTTAGCACTTTTGTGAATTGGTAAACTGGCCTGGATGATGTGGTATTTTATATATGTAGTTTTGTCAAAGCTCTTACATTATTTGTTTCCTTGTCCACAGAGAATAACCGTTGCAGCATACATCAATGCGGACAAAAAACAAGCGGCTAAAATGCTCATGAGTGATAAAGTGGAGGTACAGAAGGACTCACCACAACAAACACCTGGAAGGTAAGTAGTGTAAGGTTTTTGAAATAGTCTTTGTCACCTATAGTGTACTTTCTCCTGTCCTTACTATCTTGTGCTTCACAATAAATATTGTTGACTGTGGCATTGTTGTAATGTCAATGATGAGGAAGTACGTCGAGAATGAAAATCCAACCAGTGCAATAACAAGACAGGATTGTAGGCAGTTTAGGCAAACCTTATAGAATTATTCATCAAGCAAGAAGCCTTATAAAACACATGGATTTCACCATGTGGAGGTACTTCCTAATCTATTCAGTAATAAATCTTAGATGTTTGCACATTATAAAATCAACGGTTGCGGAGGTACTTCCTAATCTGTTCAGTGGCAAACCCTTAGATGTTAGTACCATTTCCATTAACCATTACCTGTCTTTGACCTACTTTTAATTGGATTAGTACTATTTCCATTTGCAGCACGGTAGTGTATATTGTCCTTGCTGTACTCTGCAGTTTAGTTCAATTGCTTTACATTATAGTGCTCTGGATTGTTCTATATGAAAGTTAGTTTGATTAGATTGTGTTTTTCAGCTGGGGTATGTAGTACTAACTTGAAAGATGAGGCAGTACTGTTGCTTGTATTTGATTTTTCTTATCGGTGGGGGTAAAGTTCAATTTTTCATTGTAGTATTTACTTCTCCACTCGCCTTCCTACGCTGATTAGTTGCAACAGATAAATGGGTTTAAGGTTTCATGTAGCTTGTCTATTTCTTGCCAAAAACCTCATGGTTGCTAGTGTTTCCTTATGGATTAGATTGAAAAACATGGGTTTGTAAGATTGTGCTGAAACCACTGTCTGTTCTCGTCCATTACGCCATTCTTTAAAGCTGATGTTTTGGTTATGATCCAAGTTCCCATCTAGTGTTGACCTAATTTCTTCTCTTTGATGCCATCATATCATACTTTAAAATGATGCTGTCTGTATAGTCGATTTGGTTGCGAAAAATGGTGGATTTGTATTTGTTGTTCTCTGGTACTTTTAGTTGATTGATTGTTTTGTTGTTCATGCTTTAGCTCAATCTGATTTTTTTGGTGTTTGATTCTGCTTATGGGTTTGTAAGTTTGTTTTGAAAACATTCTTTGTTTGTGCTGTTGGCAAGTTTAGAATATTGTCCACTCTTTAAAGCACCAGCCTTTGACTATGGTTCTTGTCCCCGTCTAATTTTCATCTCATTTCCCTTATGTTGGTTTTGCTGATTGGTGGAAGGTGGTTCTTTTTCACCCACGTGAGAAGGGTATACGTGGCAGTCAAGAATAGGCTGGAACTAGACCGTTAGAGATAGGCAGATTTTTCCACAACTAGGTTTCCTATTTGATCCGTTTTGGCACCTAAATTTTCGAAGATTTGGCAGATTTAGACGTCAAGTTGGTGGATTAGATTAACTTCTATAGTTGTGACTCAGTATATTTTGCAAATCATCTTTCCTTTTCTTTTCATGCATGTTATGACTCCAAGAAAGTGTTGACATTAGTGGTGCACGAGTTATATGATCTGGACGGCTGATTTGGTTTTTCCATCTACAGAGTGATTCTCACTATTATTTGACCTTTTCTTTGATACGATTTGCATGATTTGGAAAAACAAATGATACGTTTATAATTGTATTTTACTCCCAAAGTGTCCTTAAAGTGTCCGTAAAGTGTCGGACCCCAAATATTGGAAAAAAAAATAGGACACTCCGGGAGAAGTGTCGGACAAGTGTCCTGGAGTGTCGATGTCCGAGAAGTGTCCGACACTGGCACTTGAGCTCCAATGAAGTGTCTATGCATAAATACTCCTCCTTTTACCTTCCGTTAATGTCTCTACCCAGTACACTCGATTGTATATTGATAGAAAATTTTATTCTGTTTTGGTTTGGATCATGCAGATGGCCATATCACTTGAACACAAGTTGCTGGTGTAGGCATCGCAGTTGCAGAATTTGAAGAAGTACCCGTATATTAGACCAGGAGTTTCTATTTGCCTGTGATGTCCTGCACATATGCGGTTTGCTGGGCGTTGGTTTTTTTTGAAGCACAAAGTGTAGGAATTTTAAACTGCTAGTTAAGGGTTGAAAAGGTTTTGGTTGTACTTTTCAACTCTAATTTTGGAGGGCTAGGAGTCTATTTCTTGGTTGTCAATGATTTAAATCCTATATCTTGCAATTTTCAAGGATATTTTCATTGGTGTAGCAGTTTGATAGTTAGGAATGATAATCTTTTGTTGTTAAACTTGTCTATAGGCAGATAGCAGTAGTAATCATTCCTTACAATTTCTCTTTGAAAACATATTATCAAGTATGAGCTGCTTTTCTGACCCTTACGAGCTGTATTGGATCCCTGCATATATGTACTTAATTATATCTTAGCGCAAAGAGTACGGGGTTCATGATTTCCTATGGTTTATGCCTGCTGCTACTGTTTTCTTGTGTGCTGCTGCTGTTTCCGTAGGGTTGCTGCTTTTTTGCTTTGTGTGGCAACTATACTTCATGGTTTACCACTGCTTGCTTATGCACCATGAGGTGCAGGCCAAAAGAGTGTTTAGGGGCTGGTGTCTACACTTTTGGGGCCAAAAGAGTGTTAAGGGGTTGGTGTCTATATTGTGGTGTGGTGTTTGGTGCGTCAGCATGTTTTGAGTTGTATCTTGTTGTGCTGAGTCTGATTGTAAATTTACAGGTGTTTGTAACTAAAAACTAGGAGTGTCTTGTTCTCTCATTTCCTTTTTGTATTTTGACCATTTGGTTGCACTTAGAAGGTGTAGATTATTTGCAGTCTAAAAGTGTAAATTTACAGTCTAAAATAAATTTGCAGTTTAAAAGTGCTAATTTGTAAAAACTGTGTTGATTTGTAGTCTAAAAGTTTAAAATGGATTTATTTGTAGTCTAAAAGTGAAAATTTGCAATCTAAATTAAATTTGCAGTTTAAAAGTTTAAATTTGCAGTTTAAAAGTTTAAATTTGCAGTCTAAAAGTTTAAATTTGCAGTCTAAAATAAATTTGCAATTTAAAAGTGCTAATTTGCAAAAACTGTGTTCATTTGCAGTCTAAAATGAAAAATCTGCAATCTAAAAGTACAAATTTGCAGTCTAAAAGTGTAAAGTGTTTATTTGCAGTCAAAAAGTAAAAATTTGTAGTCTAAATTAAATTTGCAGTTTAAAAATACAAATTTGCAAAACGTGTTTTTATTTGCATGTCTAAACGTGCATCTTTGCAGTCTAAAATAAATTTTCAGTTTAAAAGTGCTAATTTGCAAAAAATGTGTTCATTTGCAATCTAAAAGTGAAAATTTGCAGTTTAAAAGTGCAAAGCGTATTTATTTGCAGTCTGAATGCAAATTTGCAGTCTAAAATTGTAAAGCGTAAAGCGTTTATTTGCAGTGTGAAAGTAAAAATTTGCAGTCTAAAATGCAAGTTTGCAGTCTAAAAGTGTAAAGTGTTTATTTGCAGTCGAAAACTAAAAATTTGCAGTCTAAATTAAATTTGCGGTTTAAAAATAGAAATTTCCAAAACGTGTATTTATTTGCACTCTAAAATGCAAATTTGCAGTCTAAAAGTGCAAAGTATAGTTATTTGCAGTCTAAATTAAATTTGCAGTTCAAAAGTGCAAATTTGCAGCCTAAATTAAATTTGCAAAAAGTGTACTTATTTGAACCCTAAAATCAAATTTGCAATCTGAACGTGCAACTTTGCAGTCCAAAATAAATTTGCAGTTTAAAAAGTGCTAATTTGAAAATCATTTGCAGTTTAAAAGTGAAAATTTGCAGTCTAAACGTGCAACTTAGCAATCTAAAATAAATTTGCAGTTTAAAAAGTGCTAATTTGCAAAAACTGTGTTCATTTGCAGTCTAAAAGTGCAAAACGTATTTATTTGCAGTCTGAATGCATATTTGCAGTCTAAAAGTGTAAAGTGTTTATTGGCAATGTGAAAGTAAAAATTTGCAGTCTAAATGCAAGTTTGTAGTCTAAAAGTGGAATGTGTTTATTTGCAGTCGAAAAGTAAAAATTTGCAGTCTAAATTGAATTTGCGGTTTAAAAGTAGAAATTTTCAAAACGTGTATTTATTTGCACTCTAAAAGTGAAAATTTGCAGTTTAAAAGTGCAAAGTATATTTATTTGCAGTCTAAATTAAATTTGCAGTTTAAAAGTGCAAATTTGCAGTCTAATACTGTAAATTTACAGTCTAAATTAAATTTGCAGCTGAAAAGTACAAATTTACAAAAAGTGTACTTATTTACAATTTAAAAATCAAATTTGAAATCTAAAAGTAAAAATTTGCAGTCTAAAAGTGTAAAGTGTTCATTTGCAGTCGAAAAGTAAAAAATTGCTGTCTAAAATTAAAGTTGCAGTTTAAAAGTAGAAATTTGCAATACGTGTTTTTATTGCAGTCTAAAAGTGTAAATTGGCAGTCTAAAAGTGCAAATTTGCAGTCTAAAAATATAAATTTGCAGTGTAAAATAAAATGCCAGTTTAAAAGTGCTAATTTGCAAAAACTGTTTTTATTTGCAGTCTAAACGTGCAACTTTGCAGTCTAAAATAAATTTGCAGTTTAAAAGTTCTATTTTGCAAAAACTGTGTTCATTTACAGTCTAAAAGTAAAAATTTGCAGTCTAAAAGTGAAAATTTGCAGTCTAAAAGTGCAAAGTGTATTTATTTGCAGTCTGAATGCAAATTTGCAATCTAAAAGTGCAAATTTGCAATATAAAAGTGTAAAGTGTTTATTTGCAGTGTAAAAGTAAAAATTTGCAGTCTAAAATGAAAATTTGCAATCTAAAAGTGCAAATTTGCGGTCTAAAAGTCTAAAGTGTTTATTTGCAGTCGAAAAGTAAAAATTTGCAATCAAAATTAAATTTGCAGTTTAAAAGTAGAAATTTCCAAAATGTGTATTTATTTGCAGTCTAAAATGCAAATTTGCAGTCTAAAAGTGCAAAGTGTATTTATTTGCTGTCTAAACTAAATTTGCAGTTTAAAAGTACAAATTTGCAGTTTAATACTGCAAATTTGCAATCTAAATTAAATTTGCAGTTTAAATGTACAAATTTACAAAAAGTGTACTTATTTGCAGTCTAAAATGCAAATTTGCAATCTAAAAGTGCAAATTTGCAGTCTAAAGTGTAAAAGTGAAAAAGTGTTTATTTGCAGTCTAGAAATAAAAATTTGCAGTCTAAATTAAATTTGCAGTTTAAAAATAGAAATTTCCAAAACGTGTATTTATTTGCAGTTTAAAAGTGCAAAGTGTATTTATTTGCAGTCTAAAAGTACAAATTTACAGTCTATCATTCCACACTAACAAAGCTTAATTGCACATCATATGCACCGGAACCAATAACTGAAGCAACATCCACCATACCTATTTATAGGAAGACAGGATAACCAAAATATATAGAGATGACCAACACAAAGTTTCATTTTTTTATTGGGAATGAAAGTTTCAAGTATTACATGAAACTGAAGACACTCATAAACTGCATAGTACTGAAAATCTTCTCAACCAGTATCGCAATACTCAACTTATTGGAAATGCAATGTAAAACTAAACAAACTCCCAATTCACAAACTTTTGTGAAGAAGAATGCAAAAAGACTTCAATGTGTCATTCTAAGAATCAACTAAGAAGAGGTTCCTTGCAAGTCCTTTTGTTGTGCCTCGCAACGGTTCCGCACCTAGAACATAACCTTTTTCTAGTAGTCTTCCAAATCGACAAAACGCGCTCGGTCCTTGGCCTACCCGCTGGCCTCCTTTGCAAAGGAGGAAGGATAACATCATCGGAATCAGTAACAAAATCTGGTTTATAAACTGTAGGGATTGGTTCAATCGACTTCGAGTAAGCCTCACGAAAACTGTAAACCAAATAGCATGGCTCAATAAATCATTAAGATCACACCCGCTCTTCCTTATAGCACAAATTGCATGCACACACGGGAAGCAATTCAGTTGCCACTCCTTGCATGTGCACCTACGCTGACGGATATTAACAGCATTGCTCGGATTGCCTCACACATCGTACACATCAGCACTCGACTTTCGGACAACCCAAGTCCGTGAAAACTGGAACAAGCCAGCTAACCGTGCATCCCACTTCGGACACACGGTTGTCTTCCACCTCAACGACTCTTCTTTTCTGCGAGACATTTGTTCCATAAGCTTCATCCGAATCGCATCCATGAGCTGCGTAACAGGCAAACGTCTCTCATCCTTGATCCATCTATTGAAACACTCAGCAAGGTTGGAGCTCAACTCACTATAGCGATGTCCAGGAAAATATGCATGGGCCCAATGCTTGACATCTAAATCTGATAAGAAATCCATCATCTTGTCTCCACCTTCTCGCTCTAACTCGGCTAAAAGTTCATTGAATAACTCCAAAGTGGGTGCATAAGCACATTTACCAAACAATTCTACCAAATATCTCTTCCGATCCATAGCAACACCCCCCAAGCGTGTCCTCAAGTTTTTCTTCAGATGAACTAAGCAGTAGGAATGAGATGCCCCAGGAAACACATCCGCCACAGCATGCAACAAACCTATGTTCCGATCCGATATGAAAACAACATTCCTCTGAAATTCTAAGAACACCCTCAACTGTTCCAAGAACCAATGCCAACTTTCATATGTCTCACCATCGACAATAGCAAAACAAATCGGATACAAACCTACAAGCAAAAAACAAGTGCAGAAAACAAAAGCAAATTAAACAACCAACACCACTTAAACACCAAAAAAAGGTCTATTTATTCATTCAAAAACACAAAGAACTAGTGAAAAGAGGAGCCTTTTTTTTACTAACATTAGGAATTTTGTGGATATGTGGGAAATTATCTAAATACATGATCAGGTACTGGTGGCGGGATGAGCTTGAGGAATGGGCTCGATGCTTCTGGCAGGAAGGGCAAGGTGCCTTTTTTTTACTAACATTTACTATTGCCTGCCCTTTTCGTGTCACTTTCTTTCAAACATGTAATTTTATTTCAATTACCCGATGTCCGGGCCAATTAGCAACCTAGCGCGCAACTCGACTAATTTCGTAGAGTTCGAACATGCGACCTCATCGAGGACAAACGCCCATTTGGTTCATTCCAAACATGCAATTGATGCAGTCAAATTCTCTACTACAATGTTTCTAATAAATAGAAAAAGAAGAAGAAGATTGTGTTGCCCAAAATGTTTCAATCGGGAGTCCAGAATACGAATTCTATTACTTTCCACATGAACAGAATTACAACAAAATGAAGTTACAGAAATTGAAATGCAAACCGAAATACAGATTGGATTCATGAACCGAAACCCGTGATTCACACGGTGTCCGTAAAACAGATTCACCGCCTACCGGAGGGTGTTGAGGTTACTCGGCGTCTGTCTCGCAGGATTGATCCGGCTCGGACCACGAACGTCGGAACACCACCGAAGAACGTCTTGGCGAACTAACTCTGCGTTTGTCTCTCTCTCACTAAATATCAGAATGTAGTGAACTCTTGTGAATTTCTGTGCTCTAAAACTATGTGTGAGGTGCTCTTTATATAGGCAGATAGCTGCCTTGCCTTCAATTCCGTGAGTGAATGGCAGAGTAAATGGGGAGAAAACCCCCACAATCAATAGAGGAATAACCTCCCAATGAATGGAGGTAACCCCCACCTTGAATATGGGGAAGTAATGACCCCCAATCCATTCAAATTTTCCAACAGATTGTCTTTGTATGAGTACTCAGTTGTGATCTGATAGAAAATCCTATTAATCTAATTTCATGTACTCTCTATTTGTAACAGAATACAGTAGTAATAGCTTTTACTCTTCAAAAAAGCAAATAGATACTATTAATTTCCACCTTGCCGTACTAAGTTTTCCCCTTAATTGATTCCATCGCTGATTCAGGGGAAAGGTGTCTACCAATTTGTGGATAAATACGGTGCTAATGTCGATGGATACAGGTACATAGCCGCACAATTAATCTTTTTGTCACATGAAAGGTTGAATTCTTAGCATTATTTGTAATCATGTTACACTTGCGGCGATGTTATAACGTTCTACCTAGTTAAATACTATATCTGAGCATAAATTTCTGATTATAGATTTACAGTTCCATCTACAACACTGATGATTGGTCCTCTTCTGGTGATGTCTACGTTGGAGGTAATAACAATCTCTCTCTCTCTCTCTCTCTCTCTCTCTCTCTCTCTAGATTGACATATACTTAATTATCAAGTACTGTAAATGACATGAAATGTAGGTACAACTGGGTTGGCAAACGAAAAGAAGAAGTCGAATTCTAGGGGAAAAAACTGAATCAACTACGAAATCTCAACCAAATCACAAATCGGAACCAAATCACAAGCAAATTACCAATGAAACCTGAATCAATGACGAAATAAACCTAAATGAAAGTAAGAATTGCAAAAAACCTGAATCAATGACCAAATCTGAACCAAATCACAATCGAAACCAGCGAATCTCAACCACCAGCAACTCTCACAAATCACCAGTGACTCTCACGATCACCAGCGACTCTCACAAAGAAAATCCTCCACAAATCTCCAGCGACTCTCACGATCTCAATCAAAATCCTCCACATCGGGAGCTAAGGCGAAGAAAGCATCCTTTGATCGCGAGAAAAATAAGAGGGGCCGACTATGCTTTGTAATTTCTGACTTGGCTCTCTAATTTAAACGAACTAAACAAGGGCATAATAGTAATCTTAGCACTTAATCATCCTTATCAGTCATTAAACAAAAAACACGTCCTTGACGGGGATTAATTATCAAAACACGTCCTAGGCCGTCATTTTTCCAATAAAAAACTAAACAGCCCACAACGGTCTTGCATTTAACTTTGATATTTTCTGTGTGTGTTAGTTACAGTTGATCGACATGTAGTTACACATACTATAGTGGCTATGAATCACCAACACTATTAACTGCTTGTCGTATCTTTGTTGAAACACGCGACGCAACAGACATGTTTGGAACACACCATGTGACATGTACAAAAAACAAACCCACAAAACTTATAGTCAGTAAATTTGTTTTACAGTAAACCGTTTCCTGAGAATATATACCACTCTAGGATTGGGAGTAGTTTAAACGAGAAATTTTTGGGTGTCGGGTGGGTATCAAGTGGTGCTCGAGCCGCGCATCAGGTTGGACGGTCCAGATTGAAAACCTCTCTCTCCTCTCATCTCACTACTCTCTCTCCTTTGTCACTCCATATTCGAGCCGTACAAAATCGAAATGGACAGCCCGGATGCGCAGCTCGGGCACCACTGGCTCGGCACCCAAAAAATTTTCAATTCATAACATTCAATACGACCCAAAAAAACCCCAAACTCTGAAACCAGAGGATATTAAATAGTGTAACAGAGAGGGGTTGTGTTATGGGATAATTAATTTCTTACTAGTTTCTGATGGGGAATACCTGAAGAGTAAATTATCTTGAAAAAGTGAGGTGCTGCCTTCACTTTTACCTCATGAGAACTCGACCGATTGGACCCATCGTCGCCGCTTTGCCGACGGCGGCTATTACTGACCATATTCTGGGGGTGAATCTTTCTGACGGCGGGATCAAAGCAATAAAAATGAATTAGGTAGAGGGTTTGGCTTCAACGAACTAAAATACTAGTAGCATAGGCTTCGTTTAGCTTCTCTATGGAGTAATTAATGAAGTTAAAAGCAAATTTTTTTTCATTTGTTTGTTTTGCGTCAAATTTTTGTGACTTATTGATTCGTCTCGATGAAAGGGAATCAGAAAAGTAAAAAATTTTGATTGAAACTCATAATTTGTTGAATAAAGACAAAAATAAGTCAATAAGTAAGTTTATTTTATTTATTCTCGTCTTTTTGAAAAAAAATTATGAGTTTCGATCAAAGATTTTACTTTTCTGATTCCTCTCGCTGTGACGAATCAATAAGTCACAAAAGTTTGATGCAAAATTAACAAATGCAAATTTTTTTAAAAATAAAGACAAAAAAAGAAAAGTTAATGTTCCACTTTTAAAGCTGAATGAGGCCTAAGACCTGTTGAGCTTCCTATTTCCGTAAGGGGTAATTAATCGACTTTAATACTCCCCCCAGCCCAAAGTGTTCCCTACGAGAATCTGTGCATTTTCAAACTCAAATAAATATATTTCAACATATTATTATTTTTATTTTGTCACACCAAATTAAAATGCTCGTTGAGTACTTTAATTAGGTGTAAGAAATAAAAAAATAATAATGTGTAGAAATATATACTCCGTATTTTTTTGTTTGAAATTACACGAATTTTTGTAAGGAACATTTAAAGTGGGACAGAGGAGTAGATGGGTACATTGGGTAGTTGAAACATTTACTATAACACCCTGATTTTCGGACACATGAATAAAATATTTATAAGATAATTTTCCAAAAGAAATTCATAGATTTACTACGTCATTATTCCAAAAGCATATGTCACCATATTGCAACCATAAAAATTAAAGTTTTCGAATTTGTCAAAATATAACAATTCTCAATAAACTTTGAAGCTCCCAAAATAAAGTCAATTTAAATTAGTCAAATCGACTAAGTGTACGGAAAACAAGATTCTTCACCTTCGTCCACAATAGGATTGAACTTGGTTGGGTTGTACGGCTCTTTTGTTCCGTATTTGGTACCTGGCGTTTGAAGACTAGGGCAACGTAGTACCGTGAGCGATTGACGATAAATAGCTAAAACCTACCCAAAACCCATAACATGTACATAACAAGATTAAGAGTGCCATTCAAATAACGGCGCTTGATTTTTGTTACTAATCTTTAACCTAGGTGAAATCTAGAATCTCCACCTTGAGATCCGTCTTACCCTTAACCTCTAGTGTAAGGCAACTCAGTGTGATTCAGACTGCTCCTTGCTTTGCCCCGCTGATAGCTACCAAATTGTTTATTCGGATCTATAGTCGATGCAACTAAGCAAGGCAGGAATTGAAACCTCCCCGAGAAACTCCGAATTCCTCGGGGTGTGACACAAACACATTACCCCCTTATTCTCTACCGGTTCTAGCAGCCAATCACCACTGTTCCCTACCTAGGGTTACATTTCTCAAACATCCTGGGCCCATGTAAAAACCCAATTCAATATCGGCCCCTTGTTAACACCCATTTCAATACCTGGCCCCTGTTAGCACCCATCAATCCACCAGTAGGCAATCAAACCATAACTCAATAACTTTTTCATTTATCTTTTACTTATCAACGTCTATATGATCTTTTAATCGTATACCACCCCGTGAACCTAAATCTACTCTAGGTTCTCGAATTAATGCATGTCCATGGTTAACAGGAATTAAACCAAACGACAAAATGAATTATGTTTCACAAGGATTAATAGCCACGTTCACATATCAATCACAGGACTAGAACAAGATCACTAACTGTAGATCTAGATGTTCAAGCCATTTAATTATATTCAAAAGAAGCATACCAATTCCCCACTCCTTTACTTGGAAAAAAAAAAATGGAAGTAGATTACTGATCTACATTATCCAAGTATAGACAAATATGCTTAGGGAGATAAGTTTTAACTACCTCTCTCCCCGTAGAATAAGCGGTATTTGAAAGGAAGAAACGAAGTGAAAAGGCGTTGAGCCGATACGGACTGATTTTCAAGGCGGTTTGCGTGGTGCTCGGCTGTGATGATGGTGAGCTCCGGGGGTGGTGGTGAAAAGGTGTTCGGTGGTGATGGTGGCTCCGGTTTCCTCTTCTCTCTCTCTCTCTCTCCGTGCACTCTGTGTGATGCAAAAAGAAGAAAAGAAAGAAAGGAGAAGTTTTTTTTTTTCCAACTGTCATACATCAGCGGGGGTTAGTTGGGGGTGTTAGGATTAGTACGGAGTCCAGAAGCTATCCATAGCTTGGGACCCCAAGAGTATTACTCCAGCAAACGTCGAACCCATGACCTCTCTCATAGGGGAGAGATGACATACCAACTGCGTTAGGCAGTGGTTGTCAGAAAGGAGAAGTTACCAGACTGCGTTAGGCAGTGGTTGTCAGAAAGGAGAAGTTACCAGGGAAGGAAATATGGTAGGTGGGATTATTGGTGGAGGAGGGGCCACGTGGGAGGAAAATTTGGAAAATGCTACAAGCACAACGAGCACAACACACAACCGTTGACGTCAGCTGACGTCATCACGGAAACGACGTCGTTTTGAATTTTAAATTAAAAAAAAAAAGTGCTGCTCCCCCTCCCCCCTCTCTCTCTCTCTCATGGTGCCGCGGCTCTAAACCAGAAGCCCAACATGAATCCTCCTCTGAGGAAGAAGAAGACTCAGGATTAGAAGAAGAAAGCCAAGAGCAACGTAAAGAAAACACTTCCTCGAATCGTATCCCCCTTCGCCCTGAAGTCGATCAAGCCCTTGAGGATCATGATCTCGTCGTCCTCGCTCCACAGCCGCTGGAACGGCTACTTCGCCGCGTCGCCGCCGCCGCTCTTGTTCGGTGTCGTTTCGTTGCTGTTATTCATGACAGCTGCCACATCCTTCTCCGTTTGCTTCTTCTTTTTCACCCTCTTCGATCGACTGTCGATCCCCGCCATTGTTCTCCGCCGCCGGCAATTTAACAGAGGCGTTTGAAGTGTGGTCGGATCTGGACTTTTTGGTGGTCTTGAGTGGTTGGTCTTCTTCTTCCTCTTCTTCCTCAGAGGAGGACTCGGGTTGGGCTTCTAGGTCGGGCCGGTGATTCCGTGCCATGACAGAGACAGAGATGGACAGGGAGAGGGGGGAAGCGGTGGTTTTTTTTTTTTTTTAAATTCAAAACGACGTCGTTTCCGTGATGATGTCAGCTGACGTCAGCGGTTGTGTGTTGTGCTCGTTGTGCAAGTAGCATTTTCGCACGAAACGACACCGAACAAGAGCGGCGGCGGCGACGCGGCGAAGTAGCCGTTCCAGCAGCTGTGGAGCGAGGACGACGAGATCGTGATCCTCAAGGGCTTGATCAACTTCAGGGCGAAGGAGGATACGATTCGAGGAAGTGTTTTCTTTACGTTGCTCTTGGCTTTCTTCTTCTAATCCTGAGTCTTCTTCTTCCTCAGAGGAGGATTCATGTTGGGCTTCTGGTTTAGAGCCGCGGCACCATGAGAGAGAGAGAGAGGGGGGAGGGGGAGCAGCGCTTTTTTTTTTTTAATTTAAAATTCAAAACGACTTCGTTTCCGTGATGACATCAGCTGACGTCAGCAGTTGTGTGTTGTGCTCGTTGTGCTTGTAGCATTTTCCGGGAAATTTTGGCAGGGTAAGTCTTAGGTAAAATGATCTACAAGTGCACTGTGCACACTCATGTACACACAGGAAATTATTCGTCGGATACGCGTGTGCACACAATCGATTACGGAATAAAATTTTGTGTGACGACATAAATAATTTTTCGCATAACTACCAAACAAAAATTATATTTGCAAATAAAAATTGTTACGCAAAAACTCAGACCATTACATTTACAGATCTGGTTATGTCATTTGGGAAAATCTTATTCACAGAGGAGCTATGAATAGAGTTTGTGGCGCTCAATCTTGGCCATCCAAGTAGATTATTTTTAATCCGAATCGTCCAAAACATTTTTGAACGATCAAAATTTCACGAAGCCGCGAATAACTTATTCACGACGGAGTTTCTCTCATGTCATTTACAGCGTTAAATATGACATCCAAGGCAGACCCATCCCATCCCACGAGGGTTTATGGTTATTTCCTCAGAGTAATTTTGTTCACTATCTTTACCCATATTTCGTTAGGAGATGAAGCAAATTTTAGCACAATTGAATATCGATAAATACCAAACAATTGGACTGAATTTATGCATGGTATCCAAACAATTTTTTTATGTGAGAAATGAGTGGTTTTGATCACTGAAACAAAACATGCGATGTAACTCATCAAATGTGGGTTTACCCACAAATCGTTCTCTTTTCCTCTCTTAATTACATTTAAGAGGGGTTTTATAAGGTAACATGTAGGTGTAGCATCTCCTGACAAACGCTCATCTTCCGGACCACATTGATAGGCGCGCAATAGCATAGATATAAGCGCCTAAGTAGGGCATTTTAGCGCGTTAGAAGCACGGTTTATTCTATTTTTCACTTGATACTGTGCTTTGTCTTGTTTTTATATTTTTGTTAGTTTCACAGGAAATAAGGTGGCTTTTGCGCCAAGTTTGGATTGCGAGGCCTTGAGGCCGGTTTGGACATCGTCATGGGAAGTCAATGCGGAGGTATGAACGTCGGGTGACGTCGTTTAAATGTCGGGTGGTCAAAACCCATGCAAGGATCGAAAGCTGGCCACGAGAGCGGGCTAAGTGCAATCGTTGCTCGAGCTCGATTTTCGAGATTTTGGGTAAAGACGGAAGTTAGCAAAAATTTTGGATTGAAGTGCAAAGTGCATTGGAATTTTGGATGGTCAATTTCGTAATAGACAAAATCTAAAGGACCACCCTATAAAACCCAAGTTTTACCCTACCGACCAGGCAGTTTTGGGCGCGGCTATTCGCAGCTCTATATTTTCTCCCATAGCCTACTATATTTCGGTAAGTAGTTGTTGAAAATCATAAATAACATTTCGGTAAATAGTTGTTGAAAACAAAATTATATTTCGGTAACTGCATGTCGAAAATA
The DNA here is from genome assembly GCA_025413875.1 of Rhododendron molle. Classification (NCBI taxonomy): domain Eukaryota; kingdom Viridiplantae; phylum Streptophyta; class Magnoliopsida; order Ericales; family Ericaceae; genus Rhododendron; species Rhododendron molle. Next base: position 14,394,822 of record CM046395.1, on the reverse strand, counting down.
TGTTCAACTTTCGATATACAACTGCTAATACATACATTTTGGTAAATAGCTGTTAAAAAAAAGATTATATTTCGGTAATTGGGTGCTGAAAATGTATCTCAATTTCGGTAACTAATTGTCTAGTATAGTTGAAAATTTTTAGCGGACAATGGGAGAAAATACGCAGTTGCGAATAGTCGCGCCCGCAGTTTTTAGGCTGCGGAAAAAGTAAGACGGAAAAAAAGAAAAAAAGGCTGCAGCATCTCCTGACTCACGCACAACTTCGGCCCACGGACCAAACACGAAGAACGGGGGCTGCGTTCTCACGGGTGGCGATCAGGAGAGGTTCCGAAGTAATTATTTTACAGTTTCAGATTTACATTCATTGAGATTTTCTTTTTCCTTCAAGTTTTCGAAGTTTTGTTCAGATCTTCGCACTTTGATAAATCTTTTTGATTTCTGTTCTTTATAAAATTTGTTTGTTGGTATTCAATTAGTTGTTATTTTTATTTCAATTGTTTAAAGCATGTTTAGATCTAGGGTTAACATTATTGCTGCGTTCAATAAAGTCAAGAGTGAGTAGTTTTATAGAGTGCGGCCGCAGGGCTAAGGTGCCCCGTGGCTAGACTAATCGATGTTTACCTCGAGTTCAATAAAACAGAATTTTTAAACAATTTTAGGATATGAAAACTTTTCTAACGGACAAATCCTGGGCATTGCTGGAGTCCTTGTAAGCGGGGCGAAGGATTCCGGAGCCTTCCTCTCGATTGCTCACGGAAACTGGTGACAGATGGTGTGCATTCGTTAGGCAACCTTTTCCTATTCTAAAATCAATTATTTAAAGGAATTGTAACCCAAGTGGACATTGATTAGGGTTAGTTGCGAACGCTGGAGTTCCCACGGGCCACGGCTGTACTCTTCTTTTAAAGTCATATTTAATTAATTTAGTTAGTAAATCAACCTCATTGAACAAGGGGTGGCTACCTAAAAGCCAAGTTAAACTAGAATTCAACACTTTTAAGTCAAACACCGTCCGTCTGTCTCTGTGGTTCGACTCCGGTACTTCCGGATATTATGCTACACCGATCGAGAGTCCTACACTTGGGACGCGTCTTTATTTTAATTCACCCGGTCGGTCAAGCACACATCGAGGTCGTATTTTGTAGGGCAAGTTAAATACTATGTCATACTCCTCCAGTGTTCACGCTAGTGATTAAATTATGCAGCATAATTTTTTAATTTTGTCCGTATTCAACTTTTTTTTTTTTTTTGTGTTTTGGTAGTTTTACAACAAATTTTTATGTGATTTGGGTTCGTTTCGACGTAAGGAATCGAAAAAGTAAAAAATTTATGACTTTTACACAAGTATTTTGGAAAATATAATAAAAAAAAGCCCAAAAAATCAGTTTTTGGACCTTTTTGCAAGCAAACTTTGAGATAGAATTTATTGAATGAAATATTGTTAAGTTTTGGCTTGTTAACCAGTTGATCAAATTCTCAACAAACTGTAATTGAACCTATCATGAGTAGTTTGAATTTTTAAACATACAAAAGTAATCGAGCTAAATAATAAGATTTTTTATTTTATTTTATGTAATTTTCAACATTGTAAGATGCTTTTATAGATAGAAAAAAACAATACATCAAGAAGGATGATTATCTCGCCTCAAAAAACTCAATAACCAATCAGGAGGTCTAGTTTTCCAAGTCTTTGAACTAGATCCTCGCACACCACAAGTAGCCAATTTATCCGCTACTGCATTAGCCGATCGTTGAACAAACTGGACCAAACATACCTCAAATTGTCTTGCCAATCACTATATACTATCTTGTTCTGCTTCCAGACTTGGTATTCGACGGCAGCATTGAGAGATGATATCGGCTGACTATACTTCAGAAAAATTAAAACCACCGGAAAAAAATAATGTGCATGGCATCAATTGTTGGCAAAAAACAAAAAGAAATTGCGCAGTCAAAACTCAGCCAAATGAAAAAAGAAAAAAAAGTGTCATCACTGATGCGGTTACATAAAATTCAGTACATTAGGAAAGAGTAGACTTTGAAACAGAGGACAAGAACTTTGATCATAGCACATGTTTATGTCTACACATTCCAAAAATGACACTTCATGCCTGCCACAAGAGTCATGAGATCTAGTCATTTACCAAATCTACATAATTTTTCTCCTTATGTAGACTGCCAGTGGCAAATCACCTTGATTTTCTACTTACGAAATATGGTGACATTCAGCTGGGGTTCGATGCCCTTACCCATCAACTCGAAGATGCAAATATCGCCGACTTTCAAATTGTTGTCCCTTGCAAATTGGCGCCATGCAAGACTGCGTTGGGCAGTCATTGATCTATGATAGGACCTTACAGACCATATTGTCCCATCCGAAATCTTTAAACTAACATTCTTGTGATGGTCTCCCAGATATTTCTTCACGAAGTTTACTGGCATACCCTGCAAGAATTAGAAAAGGACGAGTTTTTGTCTGAATAGAGAATTTCAACCTAAACTGAGCTGGTAGAATTTCAAATTAGACTGATAAATGGAAGCATCATTTTTCAACTCGCTACGAAACAAATACTTAATTGAGTCCAGTAGAATTAATTGCTTACCAAACTAGATTTACCAGAAACATAAGAAGGCTGCATGTGAACTGTGAAGAAAGGTTTTTTGGATTTAAAATCTCGGGCTGTTAAGAGGGCTCTTGAGTTCATATTGGCTGTTGCAGATAGCATTTTGACAGGAATTTGAGATTGATGTCGTCTCGGTCCAGTGGACGTGCCTCCAGCGCCTTCTTCTGCTGAAAAAATCGAAGGCAAAACTAGTACTTGATGTGGCCAAAGAATTTTCTTATGATTCCAACTACAAAACTAAGCAAAACTAAACGACAGCGACAAAAAAAGAGTTCTTACTTTCAATTTCGGTCTTCACATCCATTTTTTGATTCGGAAGCTTTAGCCCTTTTGATTGAATATCCGGTGAAAATTCATGCATATTAGGATTGTTCCCCGTTCCAGACTTGGCATTCGCTCTCTTCCTTTCGGAATCTGGAAAATCTCGTACAAGTGAATCATCCAAGATTTTGACAGAGACATCTTTCTCTATATTGGCCCTGTAGTAGGATGCCTGCCTTGTTTTTTGACGAGTTTGAATGCCAAGTTTCTCAATTTCACCTCTTCCGTAGATTTCCTCCCTTTTCGTATTGTATGTTGCACAAGGCGTATCTCTTAATGTTTCAACTGAATCATCAATCTCAATGACGTCTTCCGTTACAGGGATTTTTGAGTTTTCATTACCGTTTATGTTGGTTTGTCCATCATGGGTTGCACTTATTGGGTATTCAATCTCTGAAGCCGATTTATCAAATATAAAGACATTGAAATTGCAGTTCCCATCGTACCTAAATACCAGAAGATGTCCGAAGCCTATGGAGTAATACTTTGCGAACTCTTTCCAACCGTTGCGCATCCAAACGACACCATTAGATTTTTCAAGTTCCAGTTTCCATACAGCACCACTTGGAACTTTGAGAAATGCATGGTTCCCCAGATTCTTACCATATTGGCTTGTAAATTTCAAGGGAATCCTCTGCTAGCAATATTTGAATAACTTGTCACATAACTGTTCAAGTAGGTGCTGAACTACATACTGGAAACCATAAAATACGGTAGCCATGAAGAATTCGATAGAAGAGATGCTTTTGCTAAAAAGATATGTTATGAAATTTAAAATTGCACTTAGGGGTGGTTTGGTTTGGCTTAATTATCCCTTTGGATTGTTTTTTTCTGTATTCAAATTTTTATTCACCTTTATCAGCTTGCATTAAACTTTTATTCATTATTGGTTGTGCGTCTCGACAACGAAAATCTAAATTGTATAAAGTTTATTGATAGTCCCTAAAATTAAATTTTTATGGAAAGACGCATACGGTAGTCCCCAAAATTGTTTTCCTTTGAAATACTTCCTCCGTCCGATTTTGATAGTCTTCAACGAAAAAACGTGTAATTTTCGGATAAAAGAATAAAGTACTTTCATATATGATTTTTTAAGTTTCTTCGCATCAAATTAAAGATCTCAATTAGTTCTTTAATCTGGTACAATTAAATTCAAAAAAACATAAACAGAACTACTTATTGATTCAAAAATTATACATCTTTTCGTAAGAGACTACGTATTATTTCGGGATGGAGAGAGTATTAAAAATCAAACACTCATTGAAACTTTGTGTTGGAAACAGGATTAGCATTTAACCATGATATTTTTGACGTGTTAGTTACGGTTGATCGCCGTGTAGTTACGGCATCCTGTAGTGGCTATGAATCACCAACACTCTTAACTGATTGTCGCATCCGTGTTGAGGCATGCGACACATCGGAGACACGTATGAAACACACCACGTGGCATGTGCAAAAACCAACCCACAAAATTTTAGTCAGTAAATCTGTTTTACAGTAAACCATTTCCTGAGAATATTTACCGCTACAGGATTAGGAGTAGTTCATAACATTCACTGCGACCCAAAAAACCCCAAACACTGAAAACAGAATAAATTAACAAGTGTAACAGAGAGGGAGACTGAGAGGGGTTGTATTTGTTGGGAATCAAGAGAGACATTCACATACTAACAACTCTACTTTTATTCATTTCTCAATCAAAATATACGAATACATCTAACTCACTCACAACTCACACACAAACACTTAATCTGGTGGGGGGAGACCCCCTCAGGGGCTCCCTACGTCTCTCTCTCTCTCTCTCTCTGCTCTCAGCTTTCTCTCTTTTCTCAATCTTATTCCCACACTTTTTACACAGCACATACACACATACATATAGCTAACACAAATAACTCAAAACCACACAATCTCTCAACTGCCCTCTTAACTCACCGTACCAAAATAGTTAGGCTAGGTCCCTCCTTCAATCCCATCTCCTCTCATGTCTCCCAACTCACACATATAATGACCTCACACACATGCACACACAGTAATACAATTAAGATTAACTTTCAACAGTATTATGGGCTGATTAATCCTTACCAGTTTCTGATGGGGAACACCTGAAGAGTGAATTATCTTGAAAAAGTGAGGTGGTGCGGCTGGTGCCTTCACCTTCACCTCATGAGAACTCGACCTATTGGACCCGTCATCGCCGCTTTGCGGACGGCAGCTTTTACTCACCATATTCCGGGTGTGAATCTTTCCGAGGGTGGGAGAGCAATTGAATGAGTCAGTAGGTAGAGCGTTTTTTGCTTCAACGAACTAAAATAGGAGCAGCAGCATAAGCTAAGCTGTTTAGCTTCTCTATGGAGTAGTTAAAAAGTCTATATAAGACCTGTTTAGCTTCTTCTTTAAGTAATTAATTTACTTTAATACGTAGATGGGTACATTGGGTAGTTGAATCATTTACAGATCCGGTTATGTCATTTACAGCGTTAAATATGACATCCAAGGCATCCCCATCTCACGAGGGTCTATGGTCATTTCCTCAAGAGTAATTTTGTGCACTGCCTTTACCCATATTTCGTTAGGAGATTATGCAAAATTTAGCACAGTCGAATATTGATAAATACTTGATCGAAAAATTATATTCTTGGGTTTAGAAATGGAGAGAGCAAAATTGAAATTTTTGTTCAAAGTACTTACAGATAACCAATTGGACTGAACTTATGCAAGGTATCCAAATAAATTTTTTTGTAAGAAATGAGTGGTTTTGATTACTGAAACAAAACATGTGATATAACTCTCTTAGATTTACGAGGGTTTTTATCAGGTAACATGTAGGTGTAGCATCTTCCAACAAACGCTCATCTTCCGGACCATGTCGAGGGTTTTTGGAAGGGAACATGAAGGAGTATCCTCCCAAAACAAGTGACAAAAAAAATTAAAGTTTCATAAACCAAGTTTCTAATAAAATAAAGTTTCTATAATTTAAAACCCCCAAGAACTTGTCCTACATCCACAAATGGTATGGAGCCAATGAGTAATTACTGCTTGCGATTTTTGCTCTCATAAATAGTTCAACATCGCAACCACAAAGAATCGCTCAATCGGGACATCTGAAAACAGAAACTTTCAGTACAAAATCATTTTTCTCAATTAGTTCAAAAACACAAACATCGCCTACTTTAAGTTTATTTTCCCTGCAAAATGTGGTCCAACCACAAATGAACCTCCATATGTGTAGGCCATATTTGATCAATTTCACTGGCCAAGATCGATTTGAAGCAACAAGCGTTAAACCATGTCTATCCTTTTCCATGTACCTGTGGAAGCTTGATGGTATATTCTGCAAAAAATGAGACGTTTGTGTCATTTGTGGATGTCATCAAGCTAGTTGCCCACACAGTTGAGAAACATATATCAATCAAGGCAATTCAATCAACTGGTTCCTAAATCCAAATTGGACGGATTCGTGGTCCTGCTGTGAGGAAAGCACGACAGGCTCGGCTAGAGCAAAATGTCAATAGACATCCATGAAATATATCATGAGTTCAACACTGTGAACAACCCTTGAAGAATTTTTCATATGGACCCAAGAAACTGAAATTGCTGTCAAATTTTTTTCTGCAATCAAAACCCAACAAGGACGCCATCAGTTACTTTTTCTTTTCTTGCAATCACAGCAGGACCCTCTTAGACTCTCTAAGTATCTAATCAAAAACTGGCACGCCGAAATATACTGCTTGAAGAAGTAAATTATTGCTCATCCAGGGAAAATTGAAGCTCTATCCATTTATGACAGACTAATAAACCAGTGGCCTAATGCAAGAGAACTCAATACTAAGGCTGTGTAGGTTTGGATTAGGGCCGTCCCTGTGTTTTATGGGGTCCTAACCAAAGTTCTAGAGATGGAGACTATTTTTTGCCCATTCCCAAAATTAAGTTTTGCCTATCATGCTTCCGTACAGAATTCATGGTTATTCTTCTAAGGTTCTATCCTATGGAGGCAGGGCTCAATTAATTCAATCTGTGCTGTTCACTGTGCAAGTTTCCATCTTTATCATTCCACGTAGGGTGATTAAAGATATTGAGAGCACTCTTATGGCTTTCCTTTGGTCAGGCATTGGGCTTAAGCATACTTCAGCAAAATTAAGTCGGCTTTAGAAGAATCAAAGAATGGAACAAGGCAACAATGCTAAGACACCTTTGGGCCTTGAGTAAGAAGGCTGACACCCTTTGGATGAAGTGGGTCCATATATATATCATCAAAAAGCAGAGTTTATGGTCCATGTAAGTCCCCAGTGGATGCATCATGGACTGTGAGAAAGGTTTTTGGCTTAAGAGGGTTGGGTCAGTCCATGGTTCAATATCATCAAAAAGCAGAGTTTATGGTCCATGTAAGTCCCGGGTGGATGCATCATGGACTGTGAGAAAGGTTTTTGGCTTAAGAGCGTTGGGTCAGTCCATGGTTCAATACGAAATTGGGAATGGCCAGAGAACCTTTTTATGGCTTGATAATTGGCACCCTTTAGGGCCTTTGCATAACTGATTTGGGGAGGCAGTGGTGTATAATCTTGGTGCGTCTTTAAATTTTAAGGTGGATTACATTATCCATCAAGGCGATTGGAGATGGCCAAGGCCCAAAAATCGAGTCACCCAGTCTATTATTAGCCAAACTACTACTACTTTTAAACCTGATCGTGATAAGGAGGATAGCATTACCTGGCTTCCACATCCCAATAGTTGTTACTCTGTGAAATCTGCATGGGAAGCTGTAAGGGAAAAGTTCCCTGTCCAGCAATGGACGGGTGATCTGGTTGGCAGTACAACAAAAGCTGAGCACTACAGATGATAAATGTGCGTTTTGCTCTTCTAATAAGGAATTTCATGAACACTTATTTTTCCAATGCCCCTTCTCTTCTGCAATTTGGTGCGCTGTTTGGACTAGGTTACCTAGCTCTGGAATTTCGTGTAGACTGAAGGGAGTTCTGGACTTGTTTTCTATTCATATCAGAGGTAAGGGTTTTCGAAAGCTACTTACGCGGTGCACGTTTGCAGCAGCAGTATACTGCATATGGAGGGAAAGAAATCTCAGGGTAGTTCAGAATAAAGCTACTGATCTGGACCAGGTGACTATGGTTTTGGTGAATTCTATTCGGGACTTTATGAGCTCAAGGACGTGGGGTGAAACCATCCCAAGTAAACAAGTCTTTAGTAACCAAGTGGAGCTTGGCAGATTACATCTTCTCTTAGTAGAATAGGTTTGATTTGTTTCACATATGTTGCTTTTGTTTTGTTTCAGTACTTGGCACTAGTGCAGGAGTTTTTAGGTTGATCCGGCCAAGTCTTGCATTACTGGAGTATGCCCCTTTGAGGATGTAGCCTTAATTGAATTTTTTACTACCTATAAAAATAAAAATAAAAACCATTTGTAAAAACAAATTCAAAATCAAAGAAAGAGATCGGGATTTACCAGATAAAACCTTTTAAATTAGGCCCTTTATCAAACTAAAACTTATTTATTTATATATTTTGGACTTATATAAAGAGCACTAAAATGAGGAAGTTTACAAGAGCTTTAGCCCAGGACGTACTAGTATCTTGCGTTGCTTAATATATCAGGGCGAGCAAACCTATCATACCATCAGAGAATGTGAAAGTCTATATGTTCAAGATTTATGAAAGATGTAGAATTCAAGACCTTACCATATATCCTCTATCGACGTAACTAGGGTTCATAACCACTTCGAAGAATGGAAATTTGGACACAACTTTGCTGGCTTCTTTACGAGCTCCGTTGCCCTCTTGAGTCGCCATTGAAAATCTCAGACATAGTTTTTTCTGAGCAATTTCCTCATCTTTGGATCTTTGCGCCAGTCGTTTAGACTTCCCTGCATTGTTCCAAGCATATGCTTAGTGCTATTCATCCATAGGAAAAATTGACTTGCTGTTATTAGGAAATTAATAACTTACTTCGTTCGACTGTTTGATTGTCTCGGGGATGGGTAATTTCTCTGTCAATCTCCCTACTGGGTACGCTAACCTCCTTCAGACAACCATTTTTCCCGTATATTTTGACATAAAATTGTGCATTGCCACCATAGTAGAATACCAGAAAGTCTCCGAATTCTAGGGAATTAACATGCACAAATTGCTGCCAACCTTCTTGGAAATACACATGTCCATCGACCTCTTTCAGTTCTACATGCCATGATCTTTTTTCCGGACTAGTGATTGTAGATTCGAATGGGAAAACTCCACTGATATACTTCACAAAACTTGGCGGGATTTGCTGTTGTTTTAGCAATGAATAAATTTGCAGAAAGGAAAGATTGGTTATTGTTGAAAAGGGAGAAAAAGAAGAAAATTGGCAGTGGCATTATGCAGTATAGCGTAGACTTGATAGGCCATGCTTACCAAAGGAAAAGAAATCTATCTAGGGAAAATTGCAGAACACTGGTAGGAAATCAAAACAATTGCTCAAAACATGGTTTCAAGTTTTAAAAAACGTCCGCTTTCATGGCAAGATGTTCAATAATACTCCCTCCGTCCGGATTTAATAGTCCTTTTTTGGAGTTCGTGCTATTTTTCGGAGTATACAACCGCAATATGCATTCAACTCCCAATAGATAGGTGTTTGGGCGTGGCAGGACCACAGACAGACACAAACTTTAACAATACATGCACAAGAAATAGAACGAAGCATCAGAATAAAAAAATATATGATCACATCAAGATATGACCAAGTTTTATAAGTATGACGGGAAGGGAGGGAAAGCGAGGTGGGTGGTGGTTTGGGCATAGTCCACAATTGACTAGCACCTTAACTTTTTGGGTTTTGTTTTTATTCAAATTTTTTTCGCATTTGTTAACTTTGCGCCAAACTTCCGTGGAATATTATTTCGTTTAACGGGAGAAATCGGAAAAGTACTTTCGTGGATTATTATTTCGTTTCAACAAGAAAAATCGGAAAGTAAAGATTTATGACTTTTACCCAATTGTCTCAAGAGACTGCTAATGTGACGACTGACTAAGCGTCCATGAGTTATTCCATTTATTTAAACACCATAAACCCATGACCATAACCAGGCTAGTTCAGTTGGCCAAACACTCTACATGTGGGTGTTCTTTTCTAAGAAGATTTTTTCTTTTTTTGTTTCTACCCTATAATGAACTTATTTTTTTGTATTCGTTGATTTATTGGGCTTGATTGTCTCGTGCTCTCACAATTGATGAGCGTTCCGGATTTGTATCTTGTACTTCATGTATGATGTAAGTAATCTCTTCTATCAGATTGGCAAAAAAATAAAAATAAAAACCAATGACGGTGCCAGACTTTTTGAAAACAATTTCAGGACTTCTGGGGGAAAAAAAAAAACAAGAACAGAGGCTAAAAAATTTACTTGATTTCGTTGTTACGAAGAAACAATCTAAAAAATCATGTCAAAATTGAGATTTCAAGAACTTAACCGAAAACTCTTCAAGAACATCCAACGAACCAACCAACAATCAGTTTTGGATCATTCTGGGTGTAAGAATACGGCTAAAAATTCAAAACCAGAACAGGGAGGATTGGGGTTTTTATTAAAGAAACGGAGGGAGAGAGAGAGAGAGAGAAAGAGAGAGAGAGAGAAGGTTCTTTTACCAGTCGGTGAGAGGACTGATTGGGTAAATAGACTTTGAAGAACTGGGGACAACTCTCCGAGTAATCGGGAATTTTTCGACGTTTCACCATATCCTCTACCGATCTCTGTCTCTCTCACCAAAACCCTAATCGGAAAAACCTGAACGCGGGGGCATGGGCATTGGGCATTGGGGAGGCAGACATTCTCGACAAGCCGACCCCACGAACAGGAGTGGCTGTTGGAAGAGGAAAGAGGGGAGAGACTATTGGGAAGAAAATTGATTAATTTTGGTAATTTTCTATTTTTTTGTATTGAGCAATGCTAGGCCCACCGCATGGGGTGGGCGGTGGCCGGCCACCGCACGCCGCCGGGCCCACTCCGGCCACCGAACGGCCGATCCGAGCCGACCAAAAATTCTAAAAAAAAAAACGAGTGGGTTTACGCGAGAATCAATGGCATTCGACTTTTGTAAGTGCTTGAACCAAGCTTTCGTTTTTGGAAGTTCGGATCGAGCACTACACACGTCGGATGCCATTGATTTTCACGTAGGCCCACTCGTTTTTTTTTTTAGAATTTTTGGTCGGCTCGGATCGGCCGTCCGATGGCCGGAGTGGGCCCAACGGCGTACGGTGGCCGACCACCGCGTTTTGCCTTCGGCGGCCGTAGACTTTCTGTTATTATTGAATGCAGAAACAATCTAGGGATGGATCAAAGGAAAAAAAATGAAGAAACGTACACTTCCAACTTTATATTCCTATCCCTTGGGCTGTGCTGAGTTTTTGTTTAGAAGCAAAACACATTAATGATTTTTGTGGGCTTCGGGTGCCACAAGAATAATTCAAACCGCTCTTATTACTTTTCAAATGAGTTTTTATGAGTTCTTTAAAAAAATTAACTCAATCGTATAACGGAAAGAGAAATGAGCGATTTAGATATTTTTGCGCGATCCAAAATGGCCTCCCAAAAAATCATGAATTTGAAATTAATTGTTTCTCCGTACTAATTCTTAAAAGGCCCTTGTTGATATCAAATTGAAGCGAAAAAGCCCTTGTTAGATATTTTCTTCTTTTGTCAATATTGTATACATGGAAGCTATCTACCTATTACCGAGAAGGGAGAAGCTATGGTACACAAGGTATACCGTATGTTTAAATTATGACAATTTGTGATTTTCATTATGCCAATTTTTGATTTTGTAATGCATATTTATGACTTCAGTTACGACTCTTACTTTAAAATTTACCTGTTGAACAGGTCACTAACAGGTTACCCACATTAAAAAATATTGTTATGACATAACCATAATTATTCGTACCGGAATTCATAATACTTGTACCCTAACCAGATATATGCGTACAATATCAAAAATTAAATAATGTTACCCACAAATGTTATAACAACACCATAAATTGGCATTATCTTACCACAATGAGTCGTACCAAAAATTCTTTAACTCGTATGATATTTCGTAACAAAATCAAAATATGTCGTATCAGAATCATCAATTGTTATACCCAAGCCAAAAATATTTGTAGAATGCCACAAATTTTATAAAATAACCACAATTGTTATGACAACACTTAAAATTGTCATTTTCTTAACACAATGTGTCTTATCAAAAGAAAACATATTAAAATACGACAAATTATATAACAAACCACAATTGTTATGACAATATCATAAATTGACGTTTTCTTACCACAATGTGCCGTACCAAAGAAAATTAATTAAAATATTTTTGTAATAGCACATGTCTAAAATACCACAAATTTAGTAATATAACCAAATTTGTTATTACAATACCATAAATTGATGTTTTCATACCCACAACGTGTCGTATAAAAAATTCCAATCAGAAAGATCAATTAGCGATAGTTATAATCAGCAAAATATCATACCACAAATTGAGTAATATAACCAAATTTGTTATGACAATACCATAAATTGACGTTTTCATACCCACATCGTGTCGTATAAAAAAAATTCAATTGGAATGTTCAGTAAACGATAGTTATAATCAGCAAAATACCATTTCACAAATTCAGTAATATAACCAAATTTGTTATAACAACACCATAAATTAACGTTTTATACCAACAACGTGTCATAATAAAAAAATTCAATTCAAATGCTCATTTAACTATAGTTATAATCAACAAAATACCATACCACAAATTCAGTATTATAACCAAATTTGTTATGACAATACCATAAATTGACGTTTTCATACCCACAACGTGTCGTATAAAAAAAATTCAATCGGAATGTTCAGTAAACGATAGTTTTAATCAGCAAAATACCATACCACTAATTATTTTCAATTCCCGCCACATTTTTTTCCCAAATTTTAAAATTTTCACCATATTATCTTAATTTTCAATTCCCTGCACACTATTTTTTCAAATTCTTATTTGTCCCTACACAATACCTCAATAATTTAAATTAAAAATGAAGTTCTCGCTCAAAATTTTCATCCAAGAAATTCACCAAAAAGTAAGTACTATACCCAAATTTTTGAATATAACTACAATTTTCTCTCAAAATATTAGTCTAAATTATGTTCTTTCTCTACAAAATTTAATTCAAAAAATCAAAATTCTTTCAAATTTTCGTGGAAAAATGAGAGGTCACTAAAACAAATAATTATCCAACTGTCTCAAGATACGGATATTCAAGGCGGTGCACTTAACAATTGACACTATATATTTGACAGGCGGATTGATACTAAACCTTCACCCTATGCATACAAATCCAAATTTAATAGTAGTCCTTGGAAATAGGTCGTGGAAGTACAATCAAAATAATTTTGTAAATTTATTGTTATTGTATTTTCTTTTTTTAAAAATTATTATAGTAGACATACTGATTTACACCAATGACATAGGCCATAATATGATCTACAAGTGCATGCCCAACACTAGGGCGGAAGCATTTGAGGCCACTGTTTTCTCAAATTTTCTGCCGGAAATAGGACCCCTACGTACAAGAAAGTATTTTATAATTAATAGCTTTCAAAATTTCAAATTCTCAATTGTGTACCACAATAATCAGCAAAATTCCATATCATAAATAAATGTCGTTAGCGAGTATATTTTTAAAATGATCGATCATAACTGTTAGAATATCAAGTCATACGATATTCAGCATTGTCACCAAAATTAGATATCATCAGATATCGACAACTCCGTAATCGAAAAATATTTAATGTATCCAAATATATTAAAGTCTAACAATGCACCACCCGAGTCCCATCTAATGCTTTTTTTTTTATCGGAACTGTCTATCTTTTACATAATATGAATAGATCACATGTACCAAGAATGAAGTTGATTGCTTATCATTAGACCCTTAATCAAACAAAAAAATTCTTTTACTATTAAATTCGGGTGCCAATGAAAGGGCTTTCTAAAAGCTATTGAGCCAAAAAATTATGTGAATTAGTTAATTTACAAATATAACGAAATCATTGGTTTTGATCATCATTATTGTGTCGTGATTGTAAGTCAACCGTACATTTAGTTACAATAGAGAAATTGGTTTCATATCAAGTATATTGAAATATACAATTCTAAATATTCCTTTGGTACGACACATTGTGGTAAAGAAATACCAATTTTTTGTGTTGTCATAACAATAATGGTCATGTTATATAATTTGTAGTATTTTACTAATGAGGGAGGGGGAGAGAGAGTCAAGAAAGAGAGAACAACCTATTACCTGCTAAGCCATTTTTTTATTTTATTAATTGATTTAATAAATTGGTGGTCCGAATTATTCACTTTCAAATCCAATGGTTTAAAATCATGGTGCGTACGGTACACCCCCTAATAAGGGGTGTGTACCATAGGACTACCCTACGGAGAATGGTAAGAAAGTACAGAGCAAAGAAGAATGATCTTCATATGGTTTTTATAGACTTAGAAAAGGCATATGATAAGGTGCCTAGGGACATCATTTGGTCGGTTCTGGAAAGAAAGGGAGTGACCAAAGCGTATATTGAGGTGATTAGAGACATATATGATGGTGCCGTCACTAACATTCGATCACCAGTAGGGGAAACAAGTGAATTTTTAATCATTGTCGGATTGCATCAAGGGTCAGCCTTGAGCCCGTACCTCTTTGCTTTAGTTATGGATGAATTGACCAGACAATTTTAGGAGGATATCCCTTGGTGTATGATATTTGCAGATGACATTATCCTCGTAGATGAAACTGCTAGAGGTGTTAATACAAAACTAGAAATTTGGAGGGAAGCATTGGAGTCAAAGGGTTTTCGAATAAGTAGGAGTAAAACTGAGTATATGGTGTGCAAGTTTAGTGGTACCAGCAGTGCGCTTGAAGAAAGAGTGATGATCCAAAACCAGGAGATATCTAAGAGTGATCATTTTAGGTACTTAGGCTCAATTATTAGTAGTGATGGAGAGATTGCCGATGATGTGACCCACAGGATCCAAGTGGGGTGGCTCAAGTGGAGAACCGCTACTGGTGTACTTTGTGACAAGAGGGTATCCACAAAATTGAGGAAAAAATTCTATGGAACTGCCATCAGACCAGCGATGCTTTATGGGACAGAGTGTTGGACTATTAAAAAACAACAGGTGAACAAGATGAGTGTAGCGAAAATGAGAATGTTGAGGTGAATGTTTGGTAAGACTAGGCAAGACAGGGTTAGAAATGAAACGGTTCGTGAGATAGTACGTGTAGCACCTATAGAAGAGAAGTTGAGGGAGAATAGATTAAGGCGGTTTGGACATGTCTACCGTAGAGCAGGAGATGCAATAGTAAAGAGAGCGAATAGGATAACTTTGGGTAGCAATGTTACGGGGAGGGGTAGACCTAAATTGACATTAGATGCTGTGGTGCGCAAAGATTTGAGTATAATAGGTTTGTACGAACAAGGGGCCTTCGACAGAGTTCAATGGAGAAAACGGATTCATGTAGCCGATTCCAAGTGATTGGGACATAATGCTCCGTTTAGTTTGGTTTGGTTTGGTCAATATTGTATACATCGGCAAGAATTAGTGGGAAAAGTTAGTGACGTAATCCACATGAGATTCAGAGGCTCTATAACCATGAACCCACAAACCACCCACAGCGGGACTTGAACCCTAGTCTTCCACAAGAGAGAGCTAAGAGTTACCAACTAGACTACAAACCCATTCGTAACTCAAAAAAAAAAAAATTCTATTTACATGCCAAACGAGGACTCAGCACAGCCCAAGAGGTATACAGTTGGATTTGGGTTTTGGCCCCAAAATGATATCGTTTCGGGGTCAGCATAGCCTGCAATTCGTGAGGACCGGTAGAGTCCCCGAATCCTCTCTCGTTCGTTTATGGGTTTGGATTTTAGATTCTAATCATTATTTTTCTTCAATCATTACTCTCATTTTTTTCCTTATTTCTTTTCAATCATTACCCTTATTTTCAATAATTAGGCCCCGTTCCAATTTCTCAAAAACAGAAGGTTTTAGAAACGGAAGGTAATTTCAAGCTCAAAAATCATGTGTTTACGTAAATAATTTTCCTACCAATATGAATTTTGTTTCATAAATTTCATTGAAATCTTTTATACGGTGCAAAAAAAATCAAAAAATTATTTTTCATTTTTATTACACTACCTATAAATTCAAATACAAAATCCCAAAACGAACGGGGTCAGTTTTGGTCTTTATTCATATTTTCCACTATTTTTTTTTTTGTCTTCAACATTATGGCAAAAGCCCACATTCTTTTTCATTAAAAATGTCATATAGTCTATTTAGTTAGAAAAAAATATTACTTCGTTCTATTTTCTCAAATAAGTACTTAAAAAAAAAAAAATCAAACCATAACTGAACTTGTGAGTTGTAACCAATAGATTGTTTTTAATCGAGGAAAAGAAAACTAAGAAAGAAACAATTAAAGTAATTAAAAAAAATCTGACTTAACCTACATAGGGAAATTAAGACGGTGAAGTAATAGAAACACGCCAAAACAAGTGACAAAAAATTAAAGTTTCATAAACCTAGTTACTACTAAAATAAAGTTTCAAAAATTTAAAGGGAAAATTTCAAAAAAATCCTTAAACTTTTGAGAACTTTACAAAAAAATACTTAGACTTTAACTAATGACAAAAAAAACACTTGAACTTATCGTTCAGAAAACAATTAGGCCTCCACTGTCCAATTCCGTCTATTTGTAACGGATGGAGCTAACGGAAGGTGTTAACCTTTCTTCTTCTTTTTTACTTTTTAGTACTTTTTATTTTCAAAAATTACTTTTAACTCTTTTTTAATAATAAATAAATATGCAATAAAGTTTTTTCTTTACTGTTTATTAAAAATTACTTTAACCCATTTTTTTATTATTTACAAAAAAAAAAATTTAACCCTCTTTTTTTGCTTTCTTTCTTTTTTTTAACTTTTTCTTCTCTCTCTCCCTTTTTTTTTTTTTTAGAAATTCGATATATCACCAATCAACCCCACAACCAACTGCCAAAGCCCTAGCCCCAATTTCAAAAATTTGAAATTTCTTTAAACATCCTTTTTTTTTTTTTTACGTTTTACTTTCAAAAATTACCTTTTAACTCTCTTTTTAATTAGTAATAAATAAATATGCAATAAAGTTCTTTTTCTCTTACTATTTCTCCAAAATTATTTTCACCCCCGTTTTTTTAAACATATTACAAAAATTACTTTATAATATGCAATAAAGTTCCTATTCGTGGGGTCGGTTTGTGGAGAAACTATTTATATCTGCCTCCCGAATGCCCATGCGTTCAGGTTTTTTCGGTTAGGGTTTTTGCTGAAATAGAGACAGAGGTAGAGGATATGGTGAAACTTCAAAAAATTCCCGATTTCTCTAAGAGTTGTCCCCAGTTCTTCAAAGTTTATTTACCCAATCAGTCCTCTCAGTGACTGGTAACCTTCTCTCTCTCTCTGTGGATGGCAATTACCTTCAATCCGTCCTCGCCTCCGATCTCTCTGCTTCGATCCGAGCGGGTATTTTTCGATCCGACAAGCAAATGGGGCGGGGATGGTATTTGTTTTCCTCACCCCATTTTAACCTGATTTGACTCCTATTACAACTATTTATATTTTTGTATGTATATGTCTAATTTTTTTGTTGTTTTGATTTAATAAGAGCAATATACCAATTAATAAAGCACTAGTATATGTCTTTTGTTTTCTTTTATTTCTATTTTTTAACTCTCATCATTCATCAATATCTTGTTTTCTTGTCAAAATACTCTAAAAAGAACAAAATTAGTCAAGTTATTATGATCAATGGAGACTCGATTATTCCCTGACCCCGGTACCTCCCCGATCTCCCCCGCTCCGACATAGAATGGGACGAGGTTGGGGGACGCTAAATCCGACTCCGCCTTACCCCATTGTCATCCCTAGCTGTAAGAAGAGGAAATCGGGGCCGAAGAGAGACTATTGGGAAGAAAATTGTTGGGCAGTGATTAATTTTGGTAATTTTATATTTTTGTAGTTACTGAATGAAGGAACATTTACTGTACTATGTAGTTTGACACGGGGATCTGGCCGGCGACAAGACACCAATGAAGAGATCTAATGGTCTTTAATAGTCTTTTTTATTTTTAAAGCAAAACGGTCTGTTTTACTTAATAAAAATCTAACGGAGATCGACTAAAGTCATTTTCTTCTTTTGATGTCTTCTTCTCCGTACGAATTCTAAAAAAGCCCTTGTTGATATCGAATGGTGCTAATTTTTTTTCTAGAATGTATAAAAAATAATTTAGGAATAGTGAGCGGTTTAAATTATTTTTGTTGGATCCAAAATAAGCTAAAAAAATCATTAATCTGTTTTGCTACCAAATGGGGACTTAACACAGCCTAAGGTATACAGTTGGATTTAGGTTTTGGCCCCAAAATATACACTTCAACATTGACATACTTAGGGCCGATAAAGGAATAAAATTACTCAAGTTCGAGCTCATAAGTCAAAGCTCATTCGATATCGGTATGTTACTTGAAGGGTTAAATATATACTTGCCCCTTAAACTATTGTGAAAATTTTTACTTCCCCCTTCAACTATCAATTGCACACACTTGCCCCTTCAACTATCCAATTGCTACTTACTAAGGACAAATCTAACATTTCATCCAACACATGGACGGAAACCATTAGAACAAAGGGTAATAAAGTCATTTCCGTAGCAATATATCATTTCCCATATCTATATCTAAATCTCTTCTTCCTCAACCCAACACCCATTCCCGAACAGAAATTGATCTCTCTCTCTCTCTCTCTCTCTCTCTCCCCATGTATGCACAATGGCAAAGAGCAGCTAAAATTGATTGAGTAGATTTAACTATCTAAAAATTCAAATCCGATCCATTTTTTTAACTTCCAAAATTTTAGAAAAAAGGGAAAAAGATACCATTCTTTTTTTCAAAAAAGTAATGCTGCTGGAATCAAAATCCGTATAATAGAAAAAAAAAATTATCATTTCGATATTCCTTAAACCCGGGAAAAGAAAAAAAAATTCCTTAAACGGGGCCATAACCGCCGTGACCGAGCTGGTTCACCTCCGAGAAAAAGTTGGTGGCAACTTGAAGAGTGTGCAGCTCGAAGAACAAGTCCGACGACTCGCCGCCGTCCTCGTCTCCTCCTCTATCGCCGCTGCCGCCACCGGCCCTCAGTTTCCTCACAAAGCAACTGCACAGTCGAGCGAGAAACCCCATGGACATGGAGGCATCAATCAGTTTGTACACCTAGGTAATAACCAGTGAAGAACCCAAGAACATCCAATGCTAAGTCAAACCCAATCCGATAGCCGTGGACGGTGAAACTGTTTTGGAAATTGGGACAATTATGTTACGGGTTAAGGTTAGGGTTGAGGAGTGTGTGCGCCGTGCAGGATGGAGTGAGAAGGAGGGTGGGTCGCCTGGTGGAGATATGGGATATATTGCTACGGAAATGACTTTATTACCCTTTGTTCTAATGGTTTCCGTCCATGTGTTGGATGGAATGTTAGATTTGTCCTTAGTAAGTAGCAATTGGATAATTGAAGGGGCAAGTGTGTGCAGTTGATAGTTGAAGGGGGAAGTAAAATTTTCGGAATAGTTTAAGGGGCAAGTATATATTTAACCCTTACTTGAACAAACTAAGCTTCAACAATTGCAAACCACACTCGAACAAACTAATAATTGGCTCGTTTGACTTTTGTTGATTACAAACTTCAAAGCCCAGATCAACTCATAATCAACTCGACTAAAGGTCATTTGAGATCGGCTTACTTCATAAACAAAACAAGGTTAGACATATTTTGGAACATCGTAAAGTTTTCAAACCAAACTTGAACAACTAACTGCTCAGCTTGTTCGGCTAATTTATCCACCCATGATACAATTTGATAAAAAAAAAAAAATTATACTCCGTATTAATCATTGGATATACAGAGAAAAGTACTCCTTTAACTTTTATTTCAATGAATAAATATAAATACTCGTACAACATAACATACACAGTAAGAGCTACATAACCAATCACGGATCGCTTAAAAAATGGGCAATTCATATCGACGAATCAAAACCAAAAAACCTAACATAAAAAATGTATATCACTTGCACTTCACATTCTGGAGTTCTCTGGTTGATATATTGACATCCATGGTGCAATTCATATCGACGGATTTCTTCTTCTTGAAAATTAACATTAGCTCCACCTTTCCACTCAATCTGGATTTGCTGGTCAATGGCAAAGTTCCCGAATTTAAATCACTTGCCAAACTAGTGTTGCTGGATATATTAGCCGATGTGAGATCCACTGCAACGTTGATTTTCTTGGTAGACAGGAAATTTGCTTTTGACTTGGGGATAACTGCACTCCCAACTTGAATATCATTGTAGTAGAAGTAAACCGTGTTGCTATCGTATTTGTACGGGCCGAAATTGGTGTTCTTGACCCCAAATTGAGCGTTCATATTCAAGGCAAATGAAGGGTTGGTTGGTTGAACATCAAAAGCGACGAAAGTGGCAGAGCGAACCCTGAATTTGGGAGTTTTGACTTTCATCACGGTGAGCGAAAACAACACTATGACGGCTGTTTGGAAGACAACGAAAGCTGCAATATATAGCAACAATTTCTTGCGCTTTTGGCGGCGGAGCTCTTCGGAATCAGCCATGCCCGCCTCAGCATCGCTTCGGGCGTAGCCATTGGCAGGGGCCAGGGGATACGCTTGTTGCTGCTCCTTATCTGCCATACTAGACAAGGTGAGTATTTCTTTTGAGAGAGAGAGAGAGTGGTTGGTATTGATAAATGTGTAGTTGAAGGAGATGATGGGAAAATGGAAGGAGTTTGAGAGGTATATATAGCCACATATGGGAATGCCATTCTTTGAAATTGTCGATTCATTTGAAGGCTCCAGTCCACACGCACATCGCCTGCTCTGTTTTTCTCTTTTCTCCACGGGGTATTGGGTAATGTTACGACTTTGGACAAGACTTTGGATCATGCCTGTTTAGGAAAGTTCTCGTGTCAGCTTCTAGAGGAACAAAAGACAGCTTGCGACTTTTTGGCCTTTGACAATGTTAGATTGTGTTTTCATGTCCAGAAAAGCTATAAGGACGGACGGTTCCGTAGAGAAATCGTACCGATGGTCGTGTCGGGCCGTCTTCGGCTACCGGATGATCGATCCGAGTTGTCCAATAATTTTATAAAAAAAAAATTAAAGGGCGTACGTGAGAATCAACAGCATCCAATGTGTGTATGGAACGCGAGAATCGCCGGATGACCGATCAGGTTTTTCAAAGAAGATATTGCTTCACAATGATATCCGTGTCAACAGTGCTCTTATCCTACATGATGTTTGTGACATCCCACTTTTTCAATTTAAAAAACAATATTTTTGACGCAAATAATTAAATCTTTCATTTTTCATTTTTCAAACCCTTTTTTCCAATAAAAAGAAAAAACATTTTTTTTAATAAGCAAACGAATTTTATTAATCTCTGAATTCAAAAATTACAAAGATTAAAAGGAAAAAGGGCAAATGAAAATGAAAATTATTTATTCTTCAAAACTACCCGAGACCCAATCTTTGGTCAAGGACCAACAAAACCCTAAACAATACCAAATCTAGACTTCTGCCCTGAACGCCGTGAAACCACAAACATGTTGCCGCCTTAAACACCCTAAACCTCAAAAGATTAGGATCTGAAACGCTGCTGTCGTTGCGGGGACTTCCGTGAACCCGCTGTATATCGCCGGTCCCAAAAACGGTCCGAGAGGTCAACCGCAAACACCTCGCACCCCAACCACTTCCCACAACCTCCTAAAATGCCTCCACCGCTGCCGCCGTGAAACACCTGCTGCCACCATAGCCTCCCCGAACTGCCATCCAAGCCCCAACGCCTACCGCCATCAGCCACCATCTGCCTCATCCACCCTAACCCACCACTGAACCAAAGCCCCTCGTTCGGGGAAAAGAAAAAAGATGTTGGTTACTATATTTATTTTAAAAATTTATTTAAACTCGAATAACTTATAGTATTTTGTTTTGATAGAGAGTGTTAAACTAATTTGAATTTGTATACGTGAGTGTGTGTCACTTGGCTGCTAAGTTATACTCGGGTCGGATCTAACTTTTAACACTCGGGTCGGGCCAGTTATTGATATCATGTATTTAATTAACAGAAAAGAGAGTTCCTTATACATATTGAGAACTAGAGTTATTTTATTCTAACGTTAAGAGAGACCTAGGGTTGGAGAGAGAGGATTTCGGAACAATGGGTCGTCGGGGCCGGTTAGTTCAGGTTTTATAAGATCAAACCCTAACTGAACTTGTGAGTTTTTAATCAAGGAAAACAATAAAGAAAACTAAAAAAGAAACAATTAAAGCCTAATAACTTAACCTACATATGGAAATCAAGACAGTGAAGTAGCCGAAACAAGTGACAAAAAATTAAAGTTTCATAAACCTAGTTACTACTAAAATTTTACACTATGTTTGGTTGCCCTTTGAGAGTTATTCTCAACTCTCGGCCTAGTTTCCAATAAATCTTTTTCTCTATCTCTTTTCACTCATTACCACTCAACACTCAAAAATAATTTTCTAAAAGTTCAACCAAACAAAGTGTTAGTTTCTATAATTTAAAGGGAAATTTTCAAAAAAAAACCCCTAAACTTTTAAGAACTTTACAAAAAAAATACTTAGACTTTAACTAATGACAAAAAAACACCTGAACTTATCATTCCGTTAACAATTAGGCCCCCGGTGTCTAATTCCATCCCTTTGTGACGGATGGAGCTAACAGAAGGTGTTAACCTTTCTTCTTCTTTTTAACTTTTTAGTACTTTTTATTTTCAAAAATTACTTTTAACTCTTTTTTTAATAATAAATAAATATACAATAAAGTTTTTTTCTTTACTGTTTATCAAAAAATTACTTTAACCCAATTTTTTTATTATTTACAAAAAAAAAAAATTAACCCTCTTTTTTTTTTTTACTTTCAAATTTTACTTTTTCCTCTCTCTCTCTCTCTCTCTCTCTCCCCCCCTCTTTTTTTTTTTTTTTTTTAGAAATTCGATCCCACACCACCAATCAACCCTACAACCAAATGCCAAAGCCCTAGCCCCAATTTCAAAATTTTGAAATTTCTTTAAACATCCGTCTTCTTTTTTTATGCTTTTTACTTTCAAAATTAACTTTTAACTATCTTTTTAGTAATAAATAAATATGCAATAAAGTTCTTTTTTTTTTCTTAAAATATTTCTCAAAAAATATTTTCACCCCCGCTTTTTTAAACAAATTATGAAAATTACTTTATAAATAGTTTCTCCACAAGCCGACCCCACAAACAGGAAGGTGGCTGTTTCTTGTTCGTGGGGTTGGCTTGTGAAGAAACTATTTATATCTGCCTCCTGAATGTCCATGCGTTTACGTTTTTTGGTTAGGGTTTTGGTGAAACAGAGACAGAGGCAGAGGATATGGTGAAACTTCGAAAAATTCCCGATTTCTCAGAGAGTTGTCCCCAATTCTTCAAAGTTTATTTACCCAATCAGTCCTCTCACTGATTGGTAACCTTCTCTCTCTCTCTCTCTCTCTCTCTCTCTCTCTAGCAATTACCTCCAATCCGTCCCCGTCTCCAATCTCTCTGCTCCGATCCGAGCGGATATTTTTCAATCCGATAAGCAAATGAGACGGGTATGGTATTTGCTTTCTTTCTCCCATTTTAACACGATTTGACTTCGATTATAACTATTTATATTTTTGTAGGGTGGCGTTAATGCCACAATTCTTTTTTTTAATGCCACGACAGTTCTGACTGAGAGACTATTATGCCCTCCCTTCATCACTCTTTGACTCAGCCCTTTGTTCTAACCGTTCTGGCCCCCCTCTCTGCCTTTCTACTCTGCTCCCCCTTTCATCTCATCTCATTTTGGGCATCTACCATTCCGAATCTATTTATTTTGAGGAAACCAATTGGGGGTCGAAAATCTAAGGTCACCAATCTAAATATGATTTTGCAACCCTCATATGATACAAACCCAACCACTTCTTTCTGCACAAAAGCAGTGAGATTGTTGGCGACTGGCTCCTTTCGCTCATGACAACAGTGTTTCTTCAGTTTACCAAAAAAAAAAAATTATTGTTTCTTCGAATCAAGCAATACCTGAGTACCATTCACTCAATTTCCATCTGCTATCTAAAGTGTTCTTACCACATGAAAAAGTAAGAAGCTTCAACATCACCGAAGTGTGGGCAGAGGAGAAAAAAATCACAGCTTTTCTATCGGCCTCTTCATGTTATTTGTCTTGTGGGCTGAAGAAATTTATCTGTCTATAAAAACAAACAATTAGTGCTCCAATTTTCCAATGTCTGAATGTATAATTAGTTGCAGTTTCCGAGTGAGTATCTTGATGGGTTACGTTGGATGGATGCAATCGAACGGGGGCGGTGGCTTTTTGGAGGTTGGAAAGAGTAGTGAGGACCCCAAAAAAGGGAGAGAACGAATGGAAGTGGGTTTCGTGCTGTCGGGAAAAATTGGGGGCGGCAGTAGCTAATTTGTCGTCGGAGTCGTATGCATTGTGCTGTGATAGTGATGATTGGTGAAGCCAAGGGAAGAAGGTGGAGCCAAGGGAAGAAGGACCCAGGTAAAGAAGAAAATTGAGTTGCTCTGTTCTGTGCTAAAAACGAGGAGCGAGAGAGAGGGGGGAGGCATGAATTGATTGCTTTGACTAACTGGTCGATATTATATTTGTCAAAAAATGTAAGTTGTCATGGCCTTAACAAAAGGCCTCGTGGCATTATCGCTGCCCTTCTTTTATATATATGTCTAAATAAATTTTACTGTTTTGATTTAATAAGAGTTACACACTCTCTCTCTCTCTCTCTCATCTCTTCTTCGATCCTCTCTCTTTCTAGACTTTTCTACCAGCAAGGGTTTAGTTCGGGGGGAGGGGCTGTCGCCCCCCTCCTCTCTCTCCTTCCTCCCCTTTTTTTTAACCTAATCTCCCTCTTCCTTCCTCTCTTTTCCACTGTTTCCACTACTCCGGTTTCAGCTTTTCCAGTTGTCGAGTCCGACATGGACTCCGACCATGGCGTGTGGGTCTTTTCGTTCCGTCCTCGCGGTGGAAGCTGAGATTTGGTAGCTGGTGGTCGGTCGTAGGGTTCAATAAGGTGAGGTTTGTGGAGTTAGATTTTGTTTTTCCGGCGGTCTTCCGTCTCTTCTACCGGCTGGTTCTCCAGTCTGATCGTGTACCGATTCGGGTCTCCCCTAGATCTGGTGAGGTTGTGGTGGTGGGTAAATAATTTCTTGGTTTTAGTTCTTGTTCTGGTGAGTGTTTTGGATGGGCTAGGTTTCAGTGTTTGGCCAGATTTGAGGTTTGCTGTGGTCGGTGGCTGATACGATGGTGTTATGGGGGTTTCTGGCAGGGGCAACAGTGGTGCCTATGTTGGGGGTCTTCGTTTTTGGCTCCGTTTTGGTTGTCTCGCCTGAGTTGCTCCTTATTCTGGGCCATCAACGGCAGATTGAGGGTGAAGGGGGATCCGGTCTCAGCTGCCGTGGTCGTTTGGGGCTGTCGGCGTCTTCTTCGGCGTTGCCCGGAGTATTCTCCTTTGTTGGAATGGGTCTTCGTTCCAGTCCAGCCGGCAGTTGTTGTGGACTGTCCATGGGAGCAGTTTTTCCTTTACGCTTGTATTCTGTTCATTGTCTTCAATTACATCTATTCTTAGTGTGTAATGGTTTGTGCTGGGATTTCTTTTGAGATCTTTCTGTCTTGTCCCGGACGGGATTCTCATATCGGCACCTAGTGTTGATTTGCTTTTGCAGGGTGTCCTTGGGTCCCGGATTAGATAGTTTGGTGCACTCCTGTATTTTGCGATGTAATCTTCGCCTTCCGGCTTAATGAAATTGACTGTTTCAAAAAAAAAAATTTAATAAGAGTAATATACCAATTAATAAAGCACTTATTTACGTCTTTTGTTTTCTTTATTTCTATTTTTTGACTCTCATCAATCATCAAAATCTTGCTTTCTTGTCAAAATACTCCAAAAAGAACAAAATTAGTCAAATTACTACGATCAATGGAGACTCTATTATTCCCCGACCCCTGCACCTCCCCGATCTCCCCGCTCCGATATAGAATGGGGCAGGCTTCGGGGACGCTAAATCCGACTCTGCCCTGCCCCATTGTCATCCCTAGCTGTAAGAAGAGGAAAGCGGGGCCGGAGAGAGACTATTGGGAAGAAAATTGTTGAGCAGTGATTAAATTTGGTAATTTTATATTTTTGTAGTTATTGAATGATGGAACAATTACTGTACTACATAGTTTGACACGGGGATCTGGCCGGCAACAAGACACCAATGAAGAGATCTAATGGTCTATAATAGTCTTTTTTATTTTTAAAGCAAAATGGCGCTGTTTTACTTGACAAAAATCTAACAGGACTAAAGTCACTTTCTTCTTCTGATGTCTTCTTCTCTGTACAAATTCTAAAAAAGCCCTTGTTGATATCGATTTGTGCTAATTTTTTTTCAAGAATGCATAAAAAATAATTTAGGAATAGTGAGCGGTTTGAATTATTTTTGTTGAATCCAAAATAAGCTTAAAAAATCATTAATCTGTTTTGCTACCAAATGGGGACTTAACACCGCCAAAGGCATACAGTTGGATTTAGGTTTTGGCCCCAAAAGATTATACACTACAACGCTGACATAATTAGGGCCGATATACGAATAAAATTACTCAAGTTCGAGCTCATAAGTCAAAGCTCATTCGATATCCGTATGTCACTTGAACAAACCAAGCTTCGACAATTGCAAACCACACTCGAACAAAAAATAATTGGCTCATTTGACTTTTGTTGATTAAAAACTTCAAAGCTGAGGTCGATTCATAATCAACTCGACTAAAGGTCATTTGAGATGGGCTTACTTCATGAACAAAACAAGCTTGAACATATTTTGAAACATCGTAAAGTTTTCAAACCAAGCTTAAACAAGTAACTACTCATGAGCTTGTTTGGCTCATTTATCCACCCTTGATACTATGTGTGATAGAAAAATCAGTATTAGTCATGGGATATACAAAGGAAAGTGTAACTTTTATTTCAATGAAATGAAATAAATATAAATACAACATACACAGTAAGAGCTACATAACCAATCACAGATCGCTTAATACATCTACGAATCAAAACCCAAAAACCTAACATAAAAAATGTATATCACTTGCACTTCACATTCTGGAGTTCTCTGGTTGATATATTGACATCCATGGTGCAATTCATATCGACGGATTTCTTCTTCTTGAAAATTAACATTAGCTCCACCTTTCCACTCAATCTGGATTTGCTGGTCAATGGCAAAGTTCCCGAAGCTAAATCACTTGCCAAACTAGTGTTGCTGGATATATTAGCCGATGTGAGATCCACTGCAACGTTGATTTTCTTGGTAGAAAGGAAATTTGCTTTTGACTTGGGGATTACTGCACTCCCAACTTGAATATCATTGTAGTAGAAGTAAACTGTGTTGCTATCGTATTTGTACGGGCCGAAATTAGTGTTCTTGACCCCGAATTGAGCGTTCATATTCAAGGCGAATGAAGGGTTGGTTGGTTGAACATCAAAAGCGACGAAAGTGGCAGAGCGAACCCTGAATTTGGGAGTTTTGACTTTCATCACGGTGAGCGAAAACAACACTATGACGGCTGTTTGGAAGACAACGAAAGCTGCAATATATAGCAACAATTTCTTGCGCTTTTGGCGGCGGAGCTCTTCGGAATCAGCCATGCCCGCCTCAGCATCGCTTCGGGCGTAGCCATTGGCAGGGGCCAGGGGATACGCTTGTTGCTGCTCCTTATCTGCCATACTAGACAAGGTGAGTATTTCTTTTGAGAGAGAGAGAGAGTGGTTGGTATTGATAAATGTGTAGTTGAAGGAGATGATGGGAAAATGGAAGGAGTTTGAGAGGTATATATAGCCACATATGGGAATGCCATTCTTTGAAATTGTCAATTCATTTGAAGGCTCCAGTCCACACGCACATCGCCTGCTCTGTTTTTCTCTTTTCTCCACGGGGTATTGGGTAATGTTACGACTTTGGATAAGACTTTGGATAATACCTGTTTAGGAAAGTCCTCGTGTCAGCTTCTAGAGGAACAAAAGATAGCTTGCGACTTTTTTGCCTTTTGACAATGTTAGATTGTGTTTTCATGTCCAGAAAAGCTATAGGCACCGACGGTTTCCTAGGGAAATCATACCAACGATTAAGTCGGGTAGTCTTTGGTCATCGGATGGTCGATTCGAGTTGTCCAAAAATCCTATATAAAAAAAATGAGGGGGCCTACGTGAGAATCAACAACATCCGATGTGTGTAGGGTGTTTCATACAAACACCTTATACATATATACGTATATACATGAAAAATAGTGTGTTTGAATCAAACACCCTACACACACCAGATGTCTTTAATTCCTGCGCAAGCTCCCTCGTTTTTTTTAAAAAAAATTTTGAACAACTCGGATCGGCCGTCCAGTAGCTGGAGACGGCCTGAAACGGCCGTCGGTCCGATTTCCCTACGTAAACCATGATCCCTATAGCAGGACTCTTTCATATATGATAAAGTCAGTTTTTTTAGCGTCTTAGTTTCTCTATTAAAATAACGATCATGCTAACATCCGCCCACTAGGCATGGGCAGAGAATAATATGTCAGTAATTTTAAATAAGTTTGAATATCAATGCATATCTCATGGATATGGAGTAATACACTTTCACAAATATTAATACATCTTTCTCATATATCAATTCACATTTTATCAGAAGTTGAAATAATCCTTAAAATAAAGGCTAATAAGTAAAGTTATTTTTGCTATTGTATTCTAGAAAAATGTTGACTTCATATAGCTAACTTATTTGAATTATGCGTTTTTTTTTTTTTTTGGCTAACTCATTCCGCTAAGGTTCTGATTTTTTAAATACATTTTTCATATATTTAAGAGACAATTCATTCTCTTACAATACATTACCTTTAATTCAAAAAATAACTACTTATTTTAAATTAAATACTTAATTCCCCTTAGCGGAACGGGATCGTCCTTTCGACTAAACTAGTAGAAGACACGTGACACATTTAAAAAGACTCTCTAATTAGTAGTACTATTATTGAAACACTATTTTGTTAAATTACACAATACTAATCGTTTCAAAAATTACACAATACGGAGTACTAATATGTAAAGTCCATTTTTTGACAAATTCCATGACAAAATATCTTTTGATTTGTATCCCATTAATTATGTTCAAACTTATTGTGTTAGAGCATTTGTTTTAGGAAAGGCTATCAATTATATTGTATAATTGATTGAGAGACGTTGTCAAAGGAAAGTAGCAGGGTAGGAAATCCTTTTGCAAAAGGATTTCGTGGATCCTTCATTCCAGCAAAGGATATAAAGTAATTGGGTGTATGGCTAATATGGAAGGGCTCGTCAGTCAAGGTGCTTGAGCAACTCAGAGGCAATTATATCCGGTGCTCGAGCAACTTCTCGATTCTCTCGGCAGTATATTTATAAACAGTTTTGTTGGCTTTTAATTTTTTACCGAAGATTGTTGCGCCGCTTCTCTCTTGCTCCAAATCAGAGAAATACCTAAGGGGGATTGTGGCTTGTCTCTTGAAGTAATCATATGATCGGTTGATCATCAGACTTTCAACTTAACTCCAAGAGTTCTTTCCAAACATTGATTCTATTGAGTGAATCATTCTTCCGGTGGAATTCCGGAGGGTACCGACGGTGGATTCCGTAGGTTATTGGAAGGCTTGAGCGATTCAAGGCAGCGGCGGTCAAGCACTGGGTGCGGTGAACGAGTGATTCGGCAATCAACCTTGGTCAACCGAGAGCGATTCTAGGTTGTAAGTATAGGTTTGTTTGTAACCGTACAATGAGTTATAGTGCATGATTTCCTTCCCGTGGTTTTTACCTGTTTAAGGGTTTTCCACGTATATCTTGTGTTCGGTACTGTTCATCGTTTATTGCTTTTCAATTCCTTTTATTCTGCTTGATTAAGTTTTTAGATAGCGAAAAAAAAAATTTCAATTGGTATCAGAGCGGGTCGCTCATTAATTTTTGGATTTCTTCCTAGAGCGGATCTATAGCAATAATGAACATGAACAATAACATGAATCATCCGTCGAGTCGTACACCTATTTTGGATAGTGAAAATTTTGACTACTGGAAATCTAGAATAAAAGCTATCATGAGGTCTGTGGATGAGGAAATTTGGAATTCTTGCATCGGAGGGTATAACCATCCCACGAAAAAAGTAGAAAAAAAGCAGGTCCCTAAACTTACTGCTGAACTGTCTCGTGAGGAAAAGGCTGCTTTACAGGCTAATAATCGTGCATTGGATATTTTATTTAGTGCTGTTGATGTTAATGAGCATCGTAAGATTGCTAATTGCGAGATTGCAAAAGAAGCATGGGATATTTTAGTAACTTGTCATGAGGGAACGGATGTTGTTAAACAATCTAAGTTACAGAGACTCACTACTGAATTTGAGATAATTAGAATGCAAGAGGATGAAACTTTTAATGAATTCTACTCTAAATTGATCGCTATCGTCGATAATTGCGAAACCCTCGGTGAGCCTATTCCTCCTTTTAGGGTGATTAAGAAAATATTGAGATCCTTGCCTGGACGGTTCACTACAACAAAATGGGGATTTAGGGGCACTTTTGAAAGGGCATTTTTCCAAAAATGTCTTATTAAGTTATTAATGCGACACCACCTTATAAAGTGCCCCATTTGATTCTCCCTATTGCGGCAGTTAGCATTGACCCCAAATTTAACATATTTAATTTTTTTTTTGGTAATTTGATAGAGCAGTTTAAAATGCCTCGAAAAGTTAGGTTTAATAGGGCACTTGCTTGGAGATATAAAACTACGACGTTTTTGTAATCGACCTTTGTTTTGAAAATCAGCTAGAGAATTTTGGGCACTTTTTAAAGGGTATTTTTATAAAACTGCCTTTTCAATTAGTTAATGAGGCACTTTTGAGTGTTGCAAAACAATTTCCTAGCCAATTTTCCATAATTTGCGAGGAAGCAATTCCTTGCCAAACTTAACTGATTTTGTAGGGAAAAACAAAAAATTTCCTCGAGCGAACACGTACTGGACCGATCCTGTTCGTTTTCATCTTATCATTTTTTCGATCCCACCCTTTAGTAATTAGAGATGCCAGCAAAACATTTGCATAAGGATATATGTTCTACACTCGAATACTGCAGCACGTAGTTCGACACATCCTGCTCTTTATTCAATTATCCGAACCATTCATCTTGTAGAACTCGTCAAATTAAATCTCCACGCAAAAGTTCAAATCGATCACACGCGACTACCTCATTGAAAAACTTTTATATAGAAAAAAATAGATGAGCCTAGTTATTTTTTGCATGAATAAACTATTCCGATGAGGCAGTTATGGGTGTTCGATAAACTTGATTATCGGAATGAATGATCTACTGATTTAACTCTATCATATTTAAAAGATAGACGGTTCCGATCGCGAAGAAATACCTCAGGTAGTGTTTGAGTGGTGCATTGTCAGACTTTAATTCCTCCAAACGTATTAAATGTCTTCTGACCAAGTGGTTTCCGATATTCGATGATCTCTGATCTGGGTGACACTGATGGAATTGGTAAGATATGAAATCCTAATGGTTCAGATCAATCGTTGTAATCATAGACTAGTCAATAACCTTTAGAATCTATACGTTCAACTTACTTAGTAATTAACTTAGTCTTGTGCTGTAGTTGAACGTATGGTAGCCACACAATCGGGACACAATGATGATGATCAAGACCGTTGATTTTGTTGTGCTTGTTGATCACATCATTCACGTAAAGTTTTAGCTCTATCCGGTTTAGAAAACCCTACTTGATAATAAACTAAGTCTTGTGCTAGAATTAAATGTACAGTAGCCACATGAGTGCGACACAATCATGACGATCGAGACCGTTGGTCTTATTCTACTTGTTCATTAGATCATTCACGTGAATTTTTGGCTCGATCGGGTTTAGAAAGCCACTTTATTTTGATGCAAATTCATTAACAAAATGGTATTTTTCTCGCAATAGGCTGTTTGTGTTGCAGTGTAATTATTTTTCTTCAGGCGCCAAGAGTAGTGAAAAATTTGAACACGTAAAATTTTACGCGCCATCATTCCCTGCTCACAACTTTTCCAATTTTTTTCCTGAACTTCCATTCCATTCTAGCCCTAGCAAATCAGTCTCCAATTGTTTCCGAAGCAGCCACTCTTTTTCCATTTTCCCCAAATCTCTGCTCCCCACCTCTCGCCTCTTCACCACTAAAGCCTTTTTCAACCAGGGCCTCCGCCGCTTCTATCCCGGCCCCGCCCGCACCGTGGCCTATCCCTCCATCTCCTACGGTAAATCTCTCTCTCTCTCTCTGTCTCACACACACACACACACACACAAGCACTGACTATCGATAACGACGCCATCGAAACTCATCGGCGCTACCAATCGACGAACACAGAACACCGGCACTGCCGTTTGACCTCCATTCCGCCACTCCAGGCCCTCCCGTCTCTCGACAGTCACCGAAACATGTGTAAGTAAATCTTCGCTTATACAGTTCTCCCAATTTCTATTCCTTTAACAAATTAGGTTTACTGCAACAGCTAGCTTGCTCTCTCTCTCTCTCTCTCTCTCTCTCTCTCTCTCTCTCTCTCTCTGTGTATGTGCTGAACCCTAACCAAATTGGTCTTCGCTGAGGATATTTGTACGAGTTTCAAGAATCTTTATTCCCGTTATCGGAGGAATTGCATCTCTTTGCTTGCGATTGTAATTTGGTTTATTTACACAAAAAGTATTTGATGGTTCTTTCGCAACACTAACCATGGCGCCAAAATGAAAGAAAGATTAATAACCTCTCAAATCTTAGTGAAAGAAAGATTTAATCAGGAAACAAAACTGTATAACTGTAGAGTTTATTCAATATGTATTCAAGATTTGTAGTATGGCATGCTTAACTCTTGATGGATCAGTGGATTATCTACTTTAGACCGTTGCATTGAACGATTGTACTCCCTACATCCCTTAATGGTAGTCTCTTTTGTGAATTCAACTTTTTTAATGGACGTGCATTCAATGCACCAAATTCAGATTAAAAGGTATTGCTTTTCAACATTACCTCCTTTATCCTAACTTCTAAAAGTATTGAGAGCCCTCTGTAGGGGATAATTTTGGAGAACTAAAAAGCTTTTAGGTTTGGACTTTTGAAAGTGGACATGCTTTTTTTTTTTTTTTTGAAAAAGATGGACAAGAAAAGAGAGCGAAGGGAGTAATTATTTGTGAATGTTACTTCACCACTACTTTAAACATTCTTGCAGGGGGAGAAATTTTCTTCTCATCGCTTACTTAGATCCGTGAAGAATCGTTTTGGATCCACTGATAAGGTATGTAGTGGTATTGATCGTTTTGCCTGACCTTTTAAGAGAGATGATATGCTAGAGCCCTATTTCAATCAGTGATGGCAGTCAGCTGCGTATCCAAGTTAGAAGTTAAATATTTGGACATTTTTCTTGTTGGTCTGTAATTACTTAGAATCACTTCTTGCTGGCAGCTTGGAGTATTTGAAATGTCACAATTAGGATTGCAAGCTGTTTCAAACCCCAGTGAGATGTTCTTGAGTGAGCAGCAATCAGATTCAGAGGTTTTAGCAGGATTAGCTGATGCAGTGATGATGGATGGATCTCGAACGTTTCTGATTGAAATTCAGGTTGTACCATCATTCTCTTTGAGTGCAGCTTTCTTTCTCTGACATTTTTTTTTGGTGGTATAGAATTAAACAGCTCTTTGCGAATTCAGTGTCTCATGAAACTTTTAACTTATCTGGCTCATTTTTGGGATGCATATTATCTAAAGCTAACGTGCATAAATGATAGTTTGTATGCGTTTGAATTAGTGGAGTGATCAAGATTACTTTTATACTGATCAATATTCGACTGTGAGGGAATCAATTGCGTAGGTTTTGTGGCAAATGATAGGTTGTATGATTGTATCATGTCATGACAGTACCAAGAAACGTCCATATTTTGTTCTAAGCCGGCATGCAGTGTTTTCGTTCCATTTTAAATTGGCTGTTAATATGCTTTCATTTTTGTCATTCACCTTTTCCCTTAAAAATTATGTTTGAGTGACTTGCAAAGTTTTCATGTAGGCATTATGTGTCTCTGGCTCATCGGGTTCGAGACAAGTAAATGGTGTTCACGCTTAGCCGAGCAGACATTATTATTTCAGTTGAGTAACAGTTCCGTACTTCTACTAACACCTAATAGTTGGGGCTATTCTCTTGCAGTCTTTCTTGTTGATATTTATGGAGCAATGAGGCTCAATTTAAAGTTAGTTTAGTGATTGCTCGTGGCATATGGCACATGATACCAACCGGTCTTTGACCATAGAACAGTTTTGTTTCCTGATTAAATCTTTCTTTCACTAAGATTTGAGAGGTTATTAATCTGTCTTTCATTTTGGCACCATGGTTAGTGTTGTGAAAGAACCATCAAATACTTTTTGTGTAAATAAACCAAATTACAATCGCAACTACCTATAAGAGGCTGTTTTATGCCTACAGTTTGTGGGTTCTTGGTTATTGCTTTATGGATTAGGCTATTGTCTTATGGACTTAGCTGCTTTTATTTGAGATTATATGTGGATGTTTGGCTATTGCTATAAATTTTTGGTTCCTTGTGCAGTTGTGCTAATTACTGGCCGTTGATCTTGGTTGCTTTATGGACAATTTCAATGCTGGCATAGTTCCTTTTGGGAGGTTCTTCAGGTTATCTTCTTATGGCTATCAATATTTAGCTGGCACATGCAACTTGATATTGCATTGATGCATTCTAATAAGCTAATAGTGTCAATTCCATACGAATACGATAGCTAAAATGGATAGTGCCATAGGCATGGATAATTTGCTAGTATAAATTTGATATTGTAGAATTTACATATGATGTTTTCTTATTGATTGATCTAGGTGGGGGATTATGTATATTTCAAGAGCGTAACTACAGAGGTTGGTGGAGAAGAACTTGGAGCTAATTGGTGTGAGATTGATGTTCAAGTCCCAATCCTGTGAGCATACGGAGGCGTTAAGACCATTGGTGATGCCATCAGTACTCCAATAGCATGACCTATTTCTTTGGTACGTTTAATGCCCAATATTGTCTATTTTTTTAATTCTTACTATAAAACAATAGGTTTTAAAACTATGTATCTGGTTTTTGTTTTGATCAGGTAGTGAAAGATGATGATGGATGCTTTATTGACTGAATGAGATCACTTGGAAGATACCTAGTAGACAGAGTTATGTCATATGGATACTGAACTTATGGGTTTTGTTCTATTTTTATTGGTGGTTGTTTTTTGATACCATGGCATCTCTCATGGTTTAGTTCTAGTTTTTTTTGCTGGAAACTTTAGTAAGTTTCTTAAAATTTTTTCTATTTCATGTTTAGTTTTTTTGTATTCGGATCCTTGTAAGTTTGTTGACTAGTAGTTTAAGTTAATGACTATGGCTTATGTTGCATAGATATGGTTGTGGAAAATTAAAATTTATTAAGGTTTTATTGTATTGTTGTTTGATCGTGTATTCCAAATGGGAAAAAAGAAAAAGAAAGCAACACTTTAGAAGGCATTCAAAAGTGCTGTGAAAGCTATCCTCTTACGTTAAAGAAGTGGTTTAGGCGGCAGTTTGTAATGCCTTAATAGGGCATTGAAATAATTTTCCAAATATGTGTGGCGGCACCAAAAAATGCCTTGATAAGTAATCTATGCGGCACTTAGGAGTGCAGCGAGAAAGTGCTTTTAAGGCTTTTTAAAGTGCCTCAATATGTAATCTATGCGGCACCTAAAAGTGCAGCAAAAAAGAGTTATTGAGGCACCTTAAAGTGCCTCATAACAAGTGCCGCATTAGACCTATAGCTGCATCGATATAGGCGACACTAAGGTGGAGTGCCCCAATAGACGAACTGCCCCAATAGGTCTCTTATTAGGGCAGTTTTGACTGCCCTAAAAAGCCATTTTTGTTGTAGTGGTTTAAGACAAAGGTCACTATGCTTAAGGGCAAACATTAACTCAATGAAAAATCTATTGAAGAAGTGGTAGGTATTCTCCAAACTTATGAAGCTGATATGTTACAACCTAAGTCTCTAAAGTTTAAAGTTAAATCATCGGCTAAGTCGATTGCTTTTGCAAGCTCTCAAAGCTAGTCTAGGGAATCAGATTGTGATGATGAGTATGACCTTGAAGCTATGGATATATTTACCAAAAATTTCAAACAATTTTTTAAAAAGAAAATGACTAATGGAGATGGGAATAAGAAATTTGAAAATAACAGAAAAAGTGAGTCTTCTAGTGCTAAAGAAAAGAAGGGGATTAAAGGACCACCGGTAGGGCCAAAATGTTATGAGTGTCAAGGATATGGTCACTTAGCTCATGAATGTGTTAATAAATTGAAGAAGAAGACTAATTTTAAGGCTAATATAACTTGGGAAGACGATAATGAGTCTGACAACTCTAAAGAAAAACAAGTTGATCATACGAACTTTATGGCATTTGGGGCTTCTTTACAGTCAAACTTTAGTGATCATGAATCCTTAAACGATAGTGAGAATGAGGGAAGTGATGATGAGTTTAGTTTTGATGAGCTAAAACAATCTTACAATATGCTATTTAAGGAGAGTGTTAAGATTAATGAATCAAATTTGAAAATGGCTGAGAATTATAATAATTCTAAGGAGGAGTTAGTGACAGCTAAAAAACAAGTGGAAGAGTTGCAAATTTTTTTGAGTAATGTCACTAGTGAGAAAGAAAAGTTGAGTAAGGAGGTTGAGAGTTTGCAAGAAAAGAATAGGGTCTTAATTGAGTTAAACACTGCCTCGGACGATAAAATAAATATGTTAAACGCTGAGATTGGTAATGCTAATATTCTATTTGAGCGTTTAAATACAGGGTCAAAGACATTGGATGATATTCTGAGCATTCAAAGACCGGCAAGTGACAAAATAGGGCTTGAATTTTGTGAAGTTTCACCCTAAAAAATACTAGGAGGTAAAGCGAATGAGTTGCAATCAGAAAAGGTAACATCAAAATTCCGCACTATAAATATTGTCAATAGCGTGCTTGAAAAGGCTTGTGATATTAAGAAGAGTAATTTTGCTAAATTCATTCCTACATGTCATTATTGTCAAGTTAGAGGTCACATTAGACCTAATTGTTTCCAACTTCACGGTTACCCTAATGCTACTCATAATCATGCTAGTCTCAATAAAAGTGTCCCAAAGCATCACACTGCTCATAAATCTTTGGTTAATCATGCGAACTGTGATAATGATAGAAACATGATAGTAAGAAGCCCGATACCTACATTTAGACCTAACAATCAAATTAAGACTTTTCATGTTAGGACTAGATCCATATGGATTAAAAAGTGTGATTTGCATTGTTTTGTTGCTCAAACGGCATTTAAGACTAGGAACTCTCACATGTGGAATCTTAATAGTGATTGCTCACATTATATGCCTGGTGATAAATTCGGCCGGGGTATGTCTCCCTTATTGAGTTGTTTCTTTCATCTCTATTATTGCTATTTATTTTTCTCTCAGTTAAGTAGTTTAGTTTTGGTTTTTTTTTTTTTGATTTTTTAATCCTCGTTTCCTTGATTTACCGTTAAAAAAAAAAAGAAACAAAAAACAAAATTTTTGGTTTGGACGTAGCTTGTTGCTATTTGTTTTTTTCTGTGAGTAATCCATCCATGGGTTTCAACTATGTGCACATTCTTTCAAATGCATGCATTCTTCTTCTTGTTCTCCTCTCATGCACAATATTCGGATATTAATTGCATCATGCTTTATGACTCTATGATCGCCATAAATACACGTCAGGATTAGAGAAATTATTCAGCTTGGCTAATTGGTTCTCGTGTCCATTGGAATGTCTCATTTTGTTTCTTCGGCGATTGACCTTTTGGCATTTTGGTTGGATACGGTGTGCTCTTGGTTTTATTTAAAAAAAAGAAGAACAAAAGCATATAAGAAAGTCAAAAGTCTATTTGTGAGATCTTATTGCTTATCCGGGCATTCATCGAGTATCGGACAATTGGGGTGAGGTACTCTCCCTCTGAGCGTTCGTGTTACAAAATGGATAGATTTTGTGAAGGTATTCGTGTTGGACCACTCGCTTAGTAACCGGGGATTGGGTATGAGGTACTCTTATTTCCAATATTCGTGTCAAAAGGCAGTGGGGTAAAAATATTAAAACACTTGTATTTGTCTGGAAGATTCAATAAAAATTGATATGGCAAAATACTCATTGGTTGAGAGGGAGTATTTAATCGTTGAGGGGGAGTTTGTTAGGCCTTGGGATGTCATTCGTATCATCATGTCTGGTTTGACTTCATGGGAGAAAGGGTGGTTGCCATTCTCATGGAACATGAGAAATCTTGTATCCGAAAATAGTGGTCTTAATATTTCTGACGTGTCACACACCCATTATTGTCATGATCTCATATTGCATGTTGTACTTAATTCCAAATTTCTTCATGCTTGGGATACATACAAGTTCTCTCATGCATTTCAAAAACTTGTAGTGTCATTTATTGATTCTCATGGTTGAGTATTCATCTCTGGATCCGTGTGTTTGTCTTCCCTGAATTTCTTTTAAGAGTATTTTTAGTCCTCTAAAATCTTCCGTTTTGTTTTGGGCACTAAGGTCGTGGGCCATCGTACACGGTTCAAAGTGTTTCCACATGGGCCACATTTTTTTTATTTTTTTAAAATCTCTCGTGTGCATCAATGCCTATATATCTTTATTTTTGCCACGTTTTTTTTCCATATCACATGCATAACTTCCACCCGTTCTTCTCAGTAGTTCCCTATTTGCAGCTCAATTCACTTATGTTATAATAATTTCCCGATGTGGCCTTTTGCGGGTGTGCTCTTGACTTATGTTTTTATGGTGTTGCTTTCTCGACTTCTTTAGTCTGACTTAAATGGTTTCAACTTTTTAATGGCTATAATTATCTATCGCTTCCTTGTTTTAATTAGGTGTTTATTTCTATATGCTCTACCTTTGTCATTCCGTGACAAAAAGGGAGAGTAATTTATTGATTAACCGATTATCTTTTCCAGATTTGTGTCTGCAGCTCTTCAATTGTGCTCCATCTTTTATGGGATAGGTTAATCGTACTTTGCTTGTTTTGTCATGGAAGTGCCAAAGGGGGAGATTGTAACGTCCATTTTTTGGCAAATCCCATGACAAAATTTCTTTTGATTTGTATCTCATTAATTATGTTGAAACTTATTCTGTTAGAGCATTTGTTTTAGGAAAGGTTATCAATTATATTGTATAATTGATTGAGAGACATTGTCGAAGGAAAGTAGCAGGGTAGGAAATCCTTTTGCAAGAGGATTTCGTGGATCCTTCATTCCAACAAAGGAAATAAAGTAATTGGGTGTATGGCTAATATGGAAGGGTTCGTCAGTCAAGGTGCTTGAGCAACTCAGAGGCAATTATATCCGGTGCTCGAGCAACTTCTCGATTCTCTCGACAGTATATTTATAAACAGTTTTGCTGGCTTTTAATTTTTTACCGAAGATTGTTGCGCCGCTTCTCTCTTGCTCCAAATCAGAGAAATACCTAAGGGGGATTGTGGCTTGTCTCTTGGAGTAATCATATGATCGGTTGATCATCAAACTTTCAACTTAACTCCAAGAGTTCTTTTCAAACTTTGATTCTATTGAGTGAATCATTCTTCCGGTGGAATTCCGGTGGGTACCGACGGTGGATTCTGTAGGTTATTGGAAGGCTTGAGCGATTCAAGGCAGCAACGGTCAAGTACTGGGTGCGGTGAACGAGTGATTCGGCAGTCAACCTTAGTCAACCGAGAGCGATTCTAAGTTGTAAGTATAGGTTTGTTTGTAACCGTACAATGAGTTATAGTGCATGATTTCCTTCCCGTAGTTTTTACCCGATTAAGGATTTTCCACGTATATCTTGTGTTCGGTACTGTTCATCGTTTATTGCTTTTCAATTCCTTTTATTCTGCTTGATTAAGTTTTTAGATAGTGAAAAATGATTTTTCAATATAATATATATAGATAGAGAAATAGAAAATCAAAGCACATAAGACAAAAGTGAAAGTAAATCAATGAATTATAGGACTTCTGTATTTGAAGAATTCTACGTATTGAGAATTGAATTTTAAACAGTGAAATACTGTTTGAAATACGTGCGGAGATACAGTATATATATGAAGTACAAAACTCTTTAAAAGACATTTGGTATTTGAAGGTTTCGTTAGAGATGCTCATAGTGCACTGCAAACACGAAATAAGCAACCCGGCCGAGTGAACGCGGACGAAGGAGAAGGAATTTTCATTAAACTCAAAAAGGATACTTCGAGAGGAAAAGAGGTTAATAAAAACAAAGCATCCAATATGGGGATTGGATGATCTCTACACAAATCCATTAACCAAAAACACTACAGCTAAAAACACAACTCGAGAAAGAGAGACAATTATTGGATCGTTGAGCTCATCAAGCCATACATTCTACCGAAAAGGGATTGTATTTACGTAGTGGTTGTTTCCACAAAAAAGAGTCCACACCCCCAACCAAAACACAGCATTGGCTTATAACAAGAGTATCCCCTGTTCCCATGACTAAAATGACTGCAGCCAGGCCAGCTTTTGAAATGGGAAGAACCAAATTTTACTCTGGCAACAACAGTTTTTCCACAAAAGTGAAACCCAAAAACTAGGAACCAAAAGAAACCCAGATTGTACTTATAATTTATATAGATTACCAACAGCTTAACCCAAAATTCTTAGTCTTTTTGGTGTTGCAGCCAGAGGGTTATTGTACCTGCCCTCTTCCCCCCTTCTGCACCGCAACATCAATCACACCTCCAGCACTCTTGATGAACTTGAACAAACAGGAATCCCCATCTACTATCTCGTTCTCTTTGCAGAAGGCAGGCCACCCAACACCTAAATCAATCCTTCCATAGGACCCTCGATAGTTCCTCATACATAGGTCAACTGTCCACTCTCTCCCTTCTTCATTCCTCAGCTTCACACTCTTCTTGTTCGCCATTCCAGTCTCCCTTGCAAAAGACTTCTTAACTGTCTGAAACATGAGAGAGAGAGAGAGAGAGAGAGAGAGAGATGGTTAACCTTGGCTTATAGGACATCAAGAGAGATTTCGAGAAACGGTGACAATACGTGGGGTGTTAATATGGTGTCACTGATCCGTTCATTTTTTGCAGCGTGTTCTCGATGTAGGTGCCAAGGTCGAACTGATCAACCACTCGACATTGCCTGCTCAGTCTAAAGGTTTACATTGGGCAAGGCTGAAATGTCAATGTTGTATTAGCCCTGGGCAAAGTCGAGCAAGGTACAAATTTTTCTGCTAAAATAGGATCCAATATGTAGTATATTTGTTAAAGGGTAAATTACAATTAACCCCCTTTAACTAACATCCAGTGACACTTAACCCCCTTTAACTATAAAATTGAACACTTAACCCCCTCTAAGTATTGAAAATCCATTTCCAGCTTACTTCCGTTACCATTCCGTTAGAATTTGGATGGAAATGAGCACATGTAAATCACATGCTCACTTATTTGAAGTGTAGAGACATTATTGCCCTTTCCCCACCTGTATCACCCCGTCCTCTTCTCTCTTTTTTGATTAAAAAGAAAAAAAAAAACCCATTTGACTGAAACAAAACCCATGGTTCTCTCTGTCACACGTACATCTCTCTCTCTCTCTCTCCCTCTCATGGAGGACAAACAAACCACTTCCACGACGACTTACCAACGGCTAGGTGAGGGGGCTCCGGTGCGGAAATCCTCCGCTAGAGTTTCGTCGTTGCCGCCGTCGAAGACGGTGGCCACGGCCGGAATTACGTGCGTGTAGATCGATCTGGGCATTCTTGTTGACGGAGACGGTGCAGCCATGGGGGTTGACTACGCTACAGAGGAGGGTTTCATGGGTTAGCCGAAGACGAGGAAGTTGCAGTTGGGGCAACGATGGCAACTCTGCCGCTACCATCGCCCGAGTTTCGATTCATCTTCTTCGCCGTCGTTCATCAGATCTTGTGTCGTTAAAGATCTAGAGGGTCTCGACCACTGCGGGGAACCAGCCTAGGTTTCTCTAGCTGTAAGGCCAGCGGAGGAGATAGTGGTAGGAAATATGAGGTGAATCGGCGATAGCGGTGGGCTAGAAAGAGGTGAATCGGCAGTAGTGTGGGGCTGGAAGGAGGTTAAGGTGAATTGGCTATGAGGTCAGTGGAGGTTCGATTGGTGGTGGGTTTCCGACGAAGCTCTGCATTTGGGGATTTCCGGTGAGGTTTGTGGATAATCGCAAATTGATTTGTGAATTGTATGATTTGTTGCGTTGTGAATTTAATTGGTGGGTTTTTAATCTGAATTTGTGTGCTGGTTGCTTGATTCTTACGTTTCAAGTTTGGATTTATGGGTTCAATTTTAGAGAGTGAGAGAAAGGGCTTTCCGATTATGAGTAGAAAATTCTAGGTTTTGTTGAGGAATAGAGAAGAAATGGCTTTGCATATTGCTGATTGAGGGCAATATGGGAATTGAACGGTTTTCGTTAACTGCGTCTAACGTATTTGGATTTTACATAGTTAGAGGGGGTTAAGTGTTGAGTTTTATAGTTAGAGGGGGTAAAGTTCCAATGGGTGCTAGTTTAGGGGGGTTAAATGTAATTTACCCTTTGTTAAATATGTGTCTATAAAATTAAACTTGTTTCACTTTCAGTTCAAAAATAAATTAAATACATGTAAAAAAAACCATAAAAAAGAGAGAAGATTAATATACGAGCATGCTTAATATTAATTTTAGCGCTCAAAATGCACAAAAGTAATCTTAAAGTAATCAGTAAGTCTGTGCACACAGATTTTTCTTACATAGATCGCACAAATATTCGTGCCCACTATAGGGTCCCACACAAACAATCATAACCGTTCATTAAATGTAAAACATTTTTTCAAAAGTTCCCACGAAAAGTCAGCTCAATCCAATACCTAGAGGTATTCGACTCAATCATCTAACTTTTCTTTATTCTAAAATTCAATTGAAAAGTTAGATAATTAAATCAAGCACCTATAGGTATCAGATTGAGCTAATTTTTAGCAGAAACCCTTAAAAAAAGTTTTAC
This sequence comes from Rhododendron molle, assembly GCA_025413875.1. NCBI lineage: Eukaryota > Viridiplantae > Streptophyta > Magnoliopsida > Ericales > Ericaceae > Rhododendron > Rhododendron molle. The sequence goes on along the minus strand of CM046395.1, from coordinate 14,351,555 downwards.
ATTTAACGAACAACTCAGATAATTTGTATGAAACTTATAGTGAGCTCCACAATAAATCTGTGCACAAAATCTGTTCATTTTTACTGTGAGTAGCATTACTGTAAAATAGTAATACATTATTTTAATACTTTGTTTGGATTGCTTCTTTAAAAAAAATTCTCGACTCAAAAAACACTCATTACCTCAACTTTCAATCATTACTCACCTCTGTCTTCAATCATTATTTTCATTTCTCTCTTTACCTCTCTTCAATTATTACTGTCATTTCTCTTTCCACTCATAACCTTACAAAATTTCTCAAACACTCATCCAAACACAGCATAAATCTTTTCCACGATACATACTTTTAGTTTAATATTTAATCTTTATGAAATCCAAAACTTGCTTTTCAAAGTTGGCTTTAGGGGGTGTTTGGATGGCACTTTTTCCCATTTTTCACTTCTCATTTTTGTGTTTCGGGTGTTTGGCTGAAAGAGGCAAAATGAATTTTGAAGAAAATGGGTTTTCCATTTTCACGTTTCTAAAGCAAAAGGCAGAAAGAGCTCAGGAGGAGCTTTTTCCATTCTCTTTTTTTCATTCTCATTCACCAGCCATGGCAGAAGACCTATATGCCCTCTCCATTTTTTGATTATTTTTACCATACGAGCAAAATGTGATCAGATAAAAAACTAGACAAGAGAGTGTTCGAAAACACTTGAAAACCACCAGGTCTTGTTTGTCTAGTTGAGATGTCGACACTGGTGGTGGTCCGCCGTGAAGAAGAAGCCAGAAAATACATCTCGGAGCCTCTGTTCAATTTTACCAAGAGAAAAAATTGGTCGAAAACAACTTTGAACCACAAATTCCTTTTCGTCAAGGTGAGACGAAGAGATTGGTGGTGATCTGCCATCAAATATGACGCCGGAGGAAGGCTCACGCGCCGATTGGGTAAGGTGCGTGGCCGGCGAGTGATATCCACTCTCAGCGTGTTGTTCACGAGCGGTTCCCATGAAGAAAAGGCAAGGCGGCAAAGGGTTTAAAAAAAGTAGAGAAGAAATTAATTTCAAAATACAGTAAAACTTATAACAATTAATTCAAATATTATTTATACACATTATACACTACTCCCTCCGTCCCTAAATAAGTGTCCGGCGCGCAAAACTAAGTTTTACAAAAGATGCATGTTTTTAATTAAGAAATTTAATTTTTTTTCACAATCTAATAGAACACGTTGCTATCTATTGATTTGTGAAAAAAATTTAATTTTTTTAACAAAATAAATGCATTTTTTTGAAGGCCTAGGTTTGCGCGCCGGACACTTATTTAGGGGCAGAGAGAGTATTATTTATAATCAGGGACAACATAGTAAAAAATCAACCCATAAATCATTTTCATTCTATATCTCTCAAACACTACTCCTGTTGCAAAATCCATTCTACACATATCATCCAAACATTCTACCAAATTAAACACATTCTAATCATAATTCAAAAAGCAAAGACAAAACGTTAAAAATGAAAAGTCAAAAAATAAGCTTCCTAACACCCCTTTTATCTTTTCAACATTTTACCTTTGAAATGCGTAAAGGACTCCACCGTTTTAAAGTCGCCTCAGAGCAAGTACACCAGAAGATGTATACCTTTTTTGCTATTTTACCTAAGAAAAACATAAAAAAAAAAAACCCAACTGCAGCAGATTTGGGGAAAAGATATGTATTTCCCATTCGTGAACAGTGGTGCGTTACTTCTACCGAAGATGGTACAAGAACTGTTCATCAGCTACCCATTAAAAAATTAGTTTCTTTCTTCTCTTCTCTCATTCAAAGCACTATTCATCTTCTCTCACTCACTCTCTCTCTAAAAGTAATATTCTCTCCGTCACAAAATGATTAACAAATTTTGAAATTTATGTCATTTTTCATTACTTATATCTTCCAATCTATAATGTTTTTTATGAATTTAAAAACTTTATATAATAGAACTAATCTAGAACTATCAAACAAAATCTATATTGCATATTTTTTGAAATTCATATTGAAAGACATAATAAATTGAAATTGATACAAATATCAAAAATTGTCATCCAATTCGGGACGAAAGGAGTAATATTTTAATAAAGAATATGTTAAATAAATAGTATTGGTATAATATTAAAAGAAATATGAATAGATAAAATGAAAAACGTGTACTGTTCAAGAGTTTTTTTTAGCAAATGACTAGTAAACTTGCTCTCCTATGCCATAAAAAATAACGGGATCAGTCTTCCGTAACCGTGCTAGTGGTGTCACCGTCTCATAAATACTTTTTCCATGGGACATGTATAACAATAAGAAATAATTAAAAGGAAGAAAAAAGAGAAGGTGTAAAGATAGATTCACCAGGCGTGATCTATAGAATTTCGTGATAACAACGGTGAAACTGGGATGCTCTATTTGTTCCCCAGAACCACCAGATGCTTCAACCACTTTTCCCCTCGATCTTCTAGTTCTTGGACCTGTACGTACATTATCCCAACTACCACATAAGTTAATCAATGAAATGGTTACCAGATGTACGTAGAAATTCAGTGTAAAAAGAACACTTTCTCAATGACCAAAATTACGTCCCCAACGCACAGAGACACATGCCATAGAAATGAAATGCTAGCCCGAAGCAGCCCATTTAATCAAAGGATAATTGCTTCTAGCTGATCGGTAACAAAAAAAAAAAACCAGAAAAAGAAAAATGCTTCCAGTTGTACCCTCTAAAAGGTCCAATGGTCTTCAACGAAGTAACAAGCAAGCAGATCGTTCCGAGAGAGAGATAGAGAGAGAGAGAGAGATTACGAGGTAGTGTCTCAGTCTCCTTGGACTTTTGCGACCGAGTCTTAGGAGCCTCAGCTGGGTTTTCTTTGATTTGCTCAGGGTCTTGGAGCTCTATAATGGGGTTACTTATTAGCTCCTTCTCACACCCATTTGGAGCATATCTTACAATTTCGAACACAGAGTTCGATATAAGTGTGAAAACCAAAAAATCCGTTTCTTTTAATTCACAATCTCTCACAAGCTTTCTCCAACCGCTTCGCATGAAGCTGTAGTGGTTCTCCTCGCCCGTTGTCTTTACTTTCACAGTCCACCAATGCGAATAATTTCGGTCTTTAATCAGCGCCTTTGCTGGTAGTCTTCCATCAAGATCTCTCATGACAAATTCTGGAGGTATCCGCTGCCAGAAACAATATTAAAACTTTAGAGTACATAATGCATTATAGGAAAAATAAATAAAGGCGCTACAGACGAACATCCATGTGTGGGATCATTCACATTTGAGAGAGAGAGAGAGAGAGAACTCACAAGTTTGCTGGCGAAGTCATGCATCAAAACTATGGAGAAGGAAGGGAAATGTTTTGGCTTCCTCCCCATTTTGGTCTCCTCTCAGTTTGGGTAGTGAAATGGGATGTATAGATGCATATAGTAGTGCTCTGGAGTCTGGAAGCTTCTTTTGGTAAACATAATAGGAAAATGATTACCATCAAATACACAAAAACTCCAGGCCCATTTTTTTTGTAAAAAGAAAAGAACAGCCAACCTGACTTTTTGTTGTTTTTATTCAATCTTTTTTTATTTGTTAATTTTACACTAAAGCTTTTGTGAATTATTTGACTTGTCTCGACGATAAAAATCAAAAAATTAAAAATTTATGATTGAAACTCATGATCTTTTGAATAAAGGTAAAAATAAACAAAAAATTATTTTTTTTTTTTGCTTTTTTTGTCTTCATTTAAAAATTTTCAAAATTTCGATCATAATTTCTTACTTTTTCTAATCTCTCTTATAGAGATGAATCAATGACCCACAAAATCTTGACGCAAATTGACAAATGCGATTTTTTTTAAAATAAAGACAGCAAAAAGTCAAATTTGTTTTTTTTTTTTTCCCAAAATGGACATTCAAGTGAGTTTCCACTAATTTTTTTTGTCTTCAGGTCAACGACGATAATTAAGTTGTTTTTGTTAAATAATATTTTAGTTAATTTATGTGAACATAATTTTTTGCCTAGAATTTGTAAAAATAGGGGTTTAGCCATAACCATGAGAATATAAAAAAATATTGAATTTAGATTAAAGAAGAACGTATAAATTAATTTCCTTAACCATTTATCTTCCATTCAAAAAAAAAAAAAACCATTTATCTTGTTTACCCACTTACCCTTTCAACCTCTATTCTTTATCCATCCACCCGACAAGCATAGCTATTGTCTCCACGCCCAATGTTTTCTAAATTATGGATTTTGATTATTGGATAACACTATCAGTAAACAGGGAAGTTTGGCTTGGTGATTCGTTTTTATTTAACCAGTGAAAAAAAAAAAAAACCAAAAATCATTTTTGGTGTATTATTTATATTTCATCTAAACAAATTTTACTTTCGCATTCCATCTCGACGATCGAAATGTACTTTTAGTAGTACAATACAAAACTAAAAACGGTAGGAGAAAATCCAATAAGTAACAAATTTGCAAAATCTACATATGCGTGACTACATGAGGTTAATGTTTAGGTTGTTGAGTTTCACAAATGGAGAAAAACTATAGTATTTTCTTGTAAAACAGTAGCTAGGAAACATACTAAAAATGAAAACAATATGGCACTTCAATTGTTCAATTCTTATAAATGCAATTTAGTAAAAAAAATTCCCTTCTCGTATTTGAGAATCATAGAATAGAGGACCGAATTATTTCCTTCAAAGATTCCAAAAAAAATAAAAAAAAGCTTTACAAATGTAGCCAACGAAACGCCTTTCTAGTTCTGGAAGAACCAAAAGAGCTAGTACTATTTCGTCATCTGATAAAAGATATACTTGAGTGCTGTATATCTTCCGAATCTTTCTTTTGCCAGAGCTGTCATTTGCAAGTCATCTTTCAAAAAAAATGGATGTCGCTTCATGCAGAAGCATATCAAAATGGGACGCCAGGCCAGCTCCCCTTGCGAAGAGCAGGGTCCTGCTGTCCCCCGTTTGGGGACCACTTCAGAAGCGGGGAGCCTGCTTCCTATTGGAAAAGAGCAGGGTCCTGTTGTCTCCTGTTTGGGGCCCACTCCGATAATCGGGATCGTTCACTTTGTAGAGCTCGTCGAGTAGAACAATCATTCAAAAAATCAGCTTAATCGGACATCGTTAAGTGCCTGATCGGATCCCATATAACTCTCGGTACATGGGTTTAACTGGATTTGATTCAGTATTTCGGTTCCATTCTTTTCAAGATAAAAAGGTTTCGATCAAGCACTTAACGATATCCGATTAAGCTGATTTTTTGCATGGTTGTTCTACTCGACAAGCTCTACAAAGTGAACGATTTCGATTATTGGAGAGAGCCCGGAATGGGCCCCAAACGGGGGGCAGCAGGACCCTACTCTCCCCCAAGGGGGAGCAGGCCCCCCGCTTCGATCAAAATGTGGGGAGTCGGAGGATCCCGTCAAGTTGTTGCGGATCAGTTTGGTACAATTTTATTTGCACCATCTAGTTTTGTTTGATGTTTTGGATATTTTGTACTAAAAATATAGGAGTACCAAAAACGAATCAAGACCGTACAAAATATTTTTGGACGGTCCGAATAACAAAATTGGATCAAATTGGTTTGGGGCGACTGGACGGGACCCTTCCCCCAAAATGTGTGACTTGATCGCGTCGAGTGACATCCGCGATTAGTAACGCCAGCTATCCTTGGTCGAGTGACATCCCGGGACTATTCTAAGCTCGCAGTTTTCAGCCTGTGTCATTTGAGCTCTCTATTTTCAGATTTGTTGGAGTGTTTGGTTCATCTATTTTGGTGAGCAGATATGCTAACCACACAGATAATATGTGCACAGATCGTGCACATACGGCTCTATGGGGCCCACGATAGGGTTCCCACAAACAATCCAAGTCATCCATTGGTTTTGAAATGATTTTCTAAGCCATCACGCTGTAAATCAACTCAATCGGATATCTCTAAGTGCTTGATCCAATCGTCTAAATGTTTCTTCAGATTTCAAAATTCTAAAGTCAGAGGGAAATTTTGAAAGATTAGATTAAGTATTTAGAGGTATTGGATTGAATTGACTTTTTCCATGATGACTTAAAAAATATTTTAAAGATAATGGGCAGCTTGGATTGTTTGTGAGGACCCCGTAGTGGGCCCCATAGAGTTGCATGTGCACTATTTGTGCATATACTCTCTGTGTGGTTAGCATTTTCTGTTGTGAGATCTTCTCTCTCTTTGTGTTGAATTTGGTGATGCACTTAAGGATGTTTGTGAGATCCCTATATTTTATAAACGTAATTGTAAATTTTGTTGATAGAAGAATCGGACTTCGGTAATGGATGCATCTCTAATTTGGGGGAAATCTAGTAAAAATTATCTGTGTGGCGTTTGCTTGTGATTTGCATAATTTAGATTTCATTCGCTGCATCTTACATTTCTATCGTGTTTTATAATTGTTGGACTTCGGTCTATTTTTTTTCATCAGAGCCATTTTGGCTAGGGTTTATTGCTTTTGTGTATATCACGTAAGGAAATGTTAGTCGAATGGTTAGCTCCGATAAAACTAATTGGGTGATTTGGAACATTAAAGATCTGTATGGGCTTGTAAAAGGTGATAAGCTAAGAAGCATGGTCGCAAATACAAAATACAGATATGACATGAATAATTATCATTAATATTCAAAATCAAGTATATGTTAAATAAAAATTTTAAAATTCAAACACTCGGAGAGCTGGGGCAGAGGTCCCCCGGACCCCAACATAGCTTTGCCCCTGCGTACTACTCAAGGATGGTTCGTATCTGTGCTCTACGGAGTGGTCGGGGCCATGACACCCTTAAATTTGGAGTAATCTCAGATTATTACTACTACAAAAGAGGACAGATTGAAACACGAGAAAAGAATTAACTGTCATCAAAAATGGGCAAACTTTTTTCTTTTTTGAGAAAAAACAACAACACAGCACTAGGTACATAAACATTAATGATTTCCCTAGCATATATGGTGCACCGTGCACGAAACTTCAGAATCTTTTTTCGTAGTGTAACACGGTACATGAGAGTGCCACATGAAAAAGAGGGGGAGGGGGGGTATCACGGTAGGCTATCATGCAGTGTGCTATGTTTGTGTTGTGCCGACATTGTGAAATACTACTACCACAAAAAAAGGATTGTAAAAGTCTAGCCATCCAATCCATATAGGAGTATTTATACTTGTTCCCATGACTAAAATGACTGCAGCCAGTGCCAGGCCAGCTTTTGAAATGGATTTTGTAGTACCAAATTTTACATTGGCAACCCCGGTACTTTTCCACAAAAGAGAAACCAAAAACTGGGAACCAAAAGAAACCCAGATTGTACCGAGTATAATTTAGAGTACATATTAGCAACACAGTTAAACCCAAAATTCGAAAGTCTTTTTGGTGTTGCAGAGTGATTTTCAATTTTACCTACCACCCTCTTCCCCTCTTCTGTACCACAACATCAATCACATTTCCAGCACCTTTGATGAACTTGAACAAACAGGAATCCCCATATACTATCTTGTTCTGCTTCCAGAAATCAGACCACCCTTCTCTTAAATCAATCCTACCATGGGCGGTTGGATAGGTCCTCAAACATATCTCAACTCTCCACTCCTTCCCTTCCTCATTCCTCAGCGTCACACCCCTCTTCTCGGCCATTCCTGTAACCCTCACAAAATTCCTTGGAAGTGTCTGAAGTAGTACGAGAGAGAGAGAGAAAGAGTCACATAGTTGGTTTACCTTACATGACATCATGAAAGATTTTGAGAAATAGTGACACACACTACGTGGCGTACTGATATGGTGTCACCAACCCATTCATGTTTTGTCGCTACTCAGCATTGCTAACTTGGACTAAAGTTCCATCGGACACACAAGGCCGAATATGGATTGAGCCATGACATGACATCAACACAGTACGAGCCCTTAGCACAGTGGTTTTCGCCTTGGGCACCAAAAACTTTGCTAAAAAGGGACCCAAAATTGTTGTGTATTATATGTCTGTAGTATCAAATTTGTTTCAATTCAAAAACCTAAAATTAAATTCATGTAAAATAAGCCCATCAAAAAAAACAAGCATTGATTAGTGATTCATCTTGAAGTATACACATTATTTAGAATTTTTGTAGCGATACGTACTTTTAGATTTATATATATATATATATATATATTTTTTTTTTTTTTTTTTTAATCTTGTTGAATACCAACACTTGCTTTTCAAAGTCGACTTATCTTTTTATCATTGTACTCTTGAAACGCGTAACGCCCTTACTATTTTAAATTCGTCTCTTGCCTTCAAAATAAGGAATCAGTCTCCCGTCCACGCGGTGTCACTGTTCATGATTACTTTCTCTATAGGACATGTATAACAATAAGGAAGAAAAAGAACGGCCAAAAGGTGCAAATATAGATTTACCAGGCATGATCTGTGGTGTTTCTTGATAACAACTTTAAAATTAGGATGCTTTGTTTGTTGTTGAGAACCAGATGCTTCAGCCACAATTCCGCTCGTTCTTCTGGAACTTGGATCTGCACATTAGCATCTCAGGCACCACAAAAATGTCAATCAATGGAACGTTGATGGATGTAGAGATTCAGTATAAAAAATAACACTAAGCCTATAACATGAATTTGCACCAAAAAATTTAAAAAAAAATCACAAGGAGTTAAATATTGCATCCCTTATGTGCGTTACATTACTTTGGGATTGCCACAACAGATTTATTCCACCAAACGAGAGAGAGAGAGAGAGAGAGAGAGAGAGAGATTACGAGGTAGTGCCTCCTTGGACTTTCGCAGCCGAGTCTTACGGGCCTTAGCTGGGTTTACTTTGATTTGCTCAGAAACAGAGTCTTGGGGCTCAATAATGGGGTTACTCATCAGATCCTTCTCGCACCCATTTGGAGTATATCTCACAACTTCAAATACCGAGTTTGATATAAGTTTGAAAACTAAGAAATCCTTTTCTTTTAATTCACAATCTCTCACAAACTTTCTCCAACCGCTTCCCATGAAGCTGTAGTGGTTTTTCTCGCCCGTTTTCTTTACTTTCACAGTCCACCAATGCAAATAATTTCGGTCTTTAATCAGCGCCTTTTCTGGTAGTTTTCCTTCAAGATTTCTCATGATCACAAAATCTCGAGGTATCCGCTGCCAGAAACAATTTTGGAACTTAAGAGTACATTAATAGCAATGCATTATAGGTGGGAAAAACACACGCTGTAAACAATCATTCGTATGTGGGATCATTTTGTTGAAGTGATCACATTTGAGAGAGAGAGAGAGAGCTCACAAGTTTGCTGGCGAAGTCAGAGCTCACAAGTTTGAAGTCATTCATCAAGACTTTGAAGAAGGAAGGGTAATGTTTTGGCTTCCTCCCCATTTTGGTCTCCCTGGGATATACAAAAGTTTCTCCTCCTCTCAATTTGGGAAGGGACATGGGATGCACAGATGTATATATTACTCCATCTAGTAGTGCGATGCAGTCTGCAAACTTCTTTTGGTAAACAAAATAGGAAAATAACAAATACACAAAAGTAAGGCCCAAGTCCCCCACCCCCAAAAAAAAAAATAATAAAGAAAAAAAAGCCACAACTGACTCTCTTTTTTGTAGAGATACCCATATATCCCAATTTGTTACTCCTATTTTGACTTTCATATAATTTAAGAAAAGATTATAATTACATTGAGTTTGTGTCAATTCTATCATTTTACCCCTTTATAACTTGAGATAAAATTCTTTCCACCACAGTCCGTAACGGGTCTCACAATGCATCTTTTGTTATAATCTGAATCGTCCATTTTGTAGGGTCCGTTGAATAGTATATCCACGCAAAAAATGAGATTTATTTGACGTCAATAGGTCTATTAAAAATCTACTTTCGATTTATGAAATGGACAGTCATGGATAATTTAACTTCAAAATCTATGATCGTCCATTTTGTAAACTAAAATTCAAATTTTGATATAGCTATCGGTATCCAATCAAGATGATTTTTTCATGGGTATACTACTCTATGTACCCTACAAAATGAACGGTTCAGATTAGACCCAAAAAAATCTTATGGGGTCCACACACGGTGGCGGAAACCCCATGGTTTCCACCTCAGGCAGAGGGAACATACTCTCTTATAACTTATGACTTTTTGTTAACTTTCTTGTCATGTTATTAATTTGCTCCACTTTTTTTTCAAATTAAATTCAAATTTAAAATTTGGGAGGGAGAAATGAGGGCTAATATAGTAATATGAACATCTAAAATTGAAAAGTTTAGAAACAAGCACATTATTTTGGGATATCTCAAAAAAGAATAAGTGCACAATAAAGTGGGACGGAGGGAGTATTACTCAATTTTTTGTGTACATCAATTTTGCATCAAACTTTTTTGGAAATTATTGATTTGTCTCAAAAAAAAGAAGTTGAAAAGGTACAAAAATTATGATCGAAACTGTGGGCACACGCCCCTAAAAATCTCGCATTTTTAGTTTACGAAAAGTTCGGTTTGCGCCCTTTTGTTTGAAAGCATGACGAAATGCTGTTTTGAGAGAGTCGCCACTCGGATTTCGCGGAAAACACCCAAGAAACCGGTTTGGAAAACGTTTTTGGTCACATTTGTTTGATTTGAAAAAGGCTTGTAGACTGGACCGTCATCACCTTCGATATCTGAGGTTCGGGAGCCAGGTTACGAGAGGGGAAGGGTTTTATGGCACCCCCTCTCACCCAATCCGGAGGTCGGTCTCTACTCAGGCATTTTGTAAAACTTTTACATTTTTCTCTCTTTGATTATTTTTTTAGCCAGTTAGGGCGGGGGAACAGTTAATGGGAATTAACATAGTGATAAATTGCATTTATATGGCAAAATGAGATGTATGGTCTATGAGCAATGCATAATAGATTGAGAACAAGCACTTCTGTGAGTGTTTTGAACAAATCGAGGCGCCGCTCGAAAAGTGGCATGCGCTTAGCGACGACAAAGATGCACCGCTGCACGGTGCATGCTAACAGGACTGGCGCACGCCGCCCGTCCACCGGCGTGCTTCAGTGAGCCCAAACTCACAACTTCTGTTCTCAACCCTCTAGGCTCTGGAATGGACCAGTGCACACCCAGGACAAACCACGCAGTTGATATCACAGTTTATATACAGTTACAGACTGCAGCAATAAATCAAACAGAAATAAAATAGACAGGGAACCCCATAAACAATGTGGGGATCAAACAGAGGCCAGGATAAAGGTAAGAAACAAGGGTCAGCCACTGGATCCATGGTTTAGGTGGCGCACGCCAGTCCATGAACACCGTGCGCCACTTGTTCCATTTATCCAATGCTTGGCTTTGCTTCATCTGGGTTCTGGAACATGACCAGAAAGATCCCAGAGGCCTTACTGAACGGTTTAATCAGATAACAAACTACACAGTTTTAAAATATGGAAAAGCAGTAAACTAGTTTTAGCATGCTACAAGGTGGTCAGAACATAGACAAAACAGAAAAATAGTGATCTGTGATCCCCACGCTAGTTTGGCCATGCAGCCACGACTGGTGTACGACACTGAACGATTGGCGCGCGCCACATATCACCAAGCACGATCATTGAATCTTTGCCAGCTTTGGGCTAGGATTGGTATTGATTACCAGACTTGACCCAGCCAGCGTCCCTCAGGGGTCAGAACAGTTTACAGAAACAAAGGTGGCATACCTTTGGATTGAGTTTGATGAGTGGTTTGAGCTTTGATCCTTCAAATGGATAGATGATGGATGAGTAGAGGATGGATGTGGCAATGCAGTGGGTGACTGATCTTTCTTGCTTTTTCTTTTAATGGAGGAAAGATAAGCAAAGAAGAACTAAAGAGAAGAAGAGAGAAGGCTTGAGAGCTTCTTAATGGAGTTAACCCCTTTACAAATAAATACAAGGGGGTATTTATAGCCAAGGGGGTGACTGAAATCAGTTGAACCTTAGGGCTTGTTTGGGTGGCAAGAAAGAGGGAGCCTCTCATGCATTTAATGCATGGGATTTGCCTTGAGGGATATTGTGGGAGAGCAGGGAACAGGCCTGAACGATTACAATCATCAGCAGACTGTAGCACACGTCAGGATGGCACAAAAGTCTCGAGCAAGTGATTGCCAAAAAGGTGATTTGACTGGGATTGACTGGCGTGTGCCACTAGAATGTGGTTCATGCTCGATGATTGATACGTGGCAATGCACCGGCGTGCGTCAGTTGATCACCAGCGTGCAGAAGCAGGGTTTTGTTGTGGCCATTTGGTTCTGGCTCGAAAGGTTTGAAAAGGGTTTTGAAAGGGTTTGAACGAGGTTCGGAACGCTCAAATCTCAAATACACCATCAAGCATGGATGTTCTCGACCTTTAATCATCATCGGGGGAATCAAATACCGTAAGTAAGCTAATTTGGAAAGTTCAAAATAGGGTGTCTATAGAAACTTATAATTTTTTGAATAAAGAAAAAACTAAGCCAAAAAAATCAGCAGTTTCAATCATCATTTTCTACTTTTACGACTTCTTTCGTTGAAATAAATCAATAATCCACAAAATTTAACGCCAAAACTAACAAATACGATTTTTTTTAAGAAGTGCAAAACAAAAAGTTAAATTGGCTCTTCTTTTTTTAGGCCAAAATTGGCATTCAGGTGAGTTTCTACTATAATTTTTTGTCTTTCGATTAACGGCGATAATTGAATTGTTTCTGATAAATAATATTTTAATTGATGCATGTGGTAAGTTTATTTTGCCTAGAATTCGTAAATATAGAAGTGTGGTCATAACCATGAGAATAAAACGAAAAAGAATTTAGATTAAAGAAGAGCGTAAAAATTAATTTTCTTATTCATAACCATTTAGCTTGTTTATCCAATTACCCTTTCAAGCTCTATTCTTTATCCATTCACCCCATAAGAGCATTTGCATCAATCTCAGCTGATTTTGAACCAAATTAATCTTCAAAATTCACTTTTCTACTTTAGATAGTCATTTTTTCATAATTACACAAAATCAGACTCTTTATTTTCATTCTTTTTCAATTAAATATTCATTTATCTTCTTTATTCTATTTTTATTCTTCTTTATTCTAAACCAATATGATGTACAAAATCACGCCGCATCTCATCACCACCTCCTCACAGCCCCACCTCCACCACATCGCCTTCTGATAAGCGACCAATATTGCATAATCTTGGAGCTTAAAGTTTCCTAATTTATAGCGTATGTGTGCCTAGGTTATTGTTTTTATACCATTTTGCACGTAAGGTTGTTTTTGCCAAGTTTCAGGTTAAACGTGGTTTAACGGCGGTTTTTTATCGCCAAGGATAGCTCACGGAAGCATCCAAGTGCCCGAGGCCTTGTGGCGGCTTCCCACCAAGTCACGTCGGATGATTAATGAAGTGTCTCAAGCCATCGGGTGGTCATCGGGCCTTGCAGACCAAGGTAAAGCAAAAACTTGGAATCTGCCAACTTAGTACCTGTACTGTGATTTGGCCAGTACTGGTACCTACTCTCCAGGAGTGATGTTTTGGGAGCAATTTGAAGACTTGGAACCGGTACTGAGATTTGGCCAGAACCGGTACCTACTCTGCAAAAATGTCCACATTTTGTTCACTTTCCAACTTTCCATTTATAGAATATTTTTCACTTCTGGTATGTTTTGGGATATTTATTGTGAGATGAGGGCTTGGTTGTATAAATACCATACACTCTCTCTCTCACATTCATTACCTAGGTACAAGTTACTTTAAGTCTTAGAGTTAAAAAGTTCTTCCATAGCTTTTCAAGTTGTAATTCCTCAAGAACACATTAAGGTATTTGCATTACGTTATTTTCTGAAGCATTAAAGTTGTTTGTATGGTTAGGATCTTTATATAAATCAAGTTTATTTCATTTTCTATCGGTTAAAAAATGTTTGTCATTTCTAGCTTGCTATCTAGTCTTTCCATTATGAGTGAGTAGTTAATTAGGCTTGGCCGTGGGACGGTTATCGCGGCGTGACTTATGTTTATCATGCTTTTCTCAACTCATGAATTGAATTTTAGTATGAAAAATTAGGAAGGCTCGCCTTTTACGTAACAAAACTTGCCGATGTTAATCTCCGGTGATCATATGCCCGCTCATATGGTTTCGGAGCGATGTCTCGGTTTGTGTTTGCCAAATGAACGAAAGAGCTCAATTGTTTTCCATATTAAATTTCTAGTTTTTCAATGGTTTCAAAGCAAAATCTTCCGGTTGATAGCCTAAGCCGTGTGATTCAACCGTGTTTTCATTGAGAATGGTTCGATGACCTAAGTTACGTGCGTTAATAGTTCCATTGCCACGCCGCTTGTTTAATCTAGTCAAAACCCAATTTTCTAGTCTTTTCTTAAGTGTTTATTACCACTCAAAGCAAAACCTAGTTGGCCGTCTTAAACGCCGCAAACCCGTACTTCAAAAAAATCCTAGCAAGCTGATAAGCACCCATTATTGTAGATAATTGGTGCGCTTAGTTCCGCTTTAGATTAGTTTCTTTCTATTTAATAGTCGTTTTAACCCATTTTGCGCGTAAGGTTTCTTTTGAGCATTTTCAGGTAAAACGCCTTTAAAAGGCATGTTTTAATGTTCGGTGTAACCCTTGAGGGTATTCAAGCGCTTTTGCCAGGCAGACTTTGTCCGGCGGGCGTCGGAATGAGCAATCGTCTGCTTGGCGATGCTTGCCGGGCATTTGGGAAGGCCGTCGGGTCATTGGGACGGCAGACAGGCCAAGTCATGGCCAAAGCCTGGGAAGCAGACCATAATGAAGCGGTATCGATACAGGCAAAACAGCTGTATCGATACATAATAGCAACCGTGCGAGTGTAACTCATAGCGTTATGGTATCGATACTAGCTTTTCAGCTGTATTGATACAGGTTGCTTACTGGAGATATTTCCAGTTTTGGCATTTCTCTACTTTTTGGATATTTTGTTCCCCTTTTGGGATATTTTGAGGACGTGCAGAGAGAGAGACTGAGGCCATGTGTATAAATACCTCACTCTCTCACTCTTGTATCTCTCTATTGTCTTCATCTACATTAAGTCTTTTAATTTTCTATCTTTCCTCCATTAAAGCTTAAGGTTTCTAAGCTAACTTCTTCAAGTACCTAGGTAAGTTCAAGTCATTTGTTAATTTGTTGTTCATTAACGTTGTAGCTACGGTTAAGGTGATCATTAATATCAAGTTCGTTTTCGTTTCTATCGGTTAAAAGTATGCCTTATTTTTATGCTTTTGTTTATGCTCTAAGTATGTGTGAGTAGTCGTTTGGCTAAGTCTTGGGATAATCTTTCCTGAGGACTTAGGTGGTTATTTGGTTCTCGAGCCATTGGGCTTAAAAGCATGATTTTCGGAATATGGCTAAATTGGTAATTTCGGTCTAAACTTAGGGGTGTTAACTCCTCGGAATGCCTCTTGTCAAGCGGTCTTGGCAAATAGTATGTCGAGGGCTCGTGGCCTCCTAGGGTTTCGATAAATATTGAAAACAAGTTAGTTCGCCTCCGTTTAATCACTTCCATTGTTAAATGTAGTCTTTAAAGCTAAATTTTCCGGGCGTGAGCACGCGGTCGTGACTCTCGCCTGAGTTATAATTGAGAGCCGGTAGCAGCCTTTGTCAAGGGCTAGAAAATCCCTAGACTTGCCTTGTTAAGTTCATCGAGCGTTTTTAGTCTTTTTATTACCATTCCCACTTTTTAAAGCAAAACCGACAGTTGGCCGTCTTGAACGCCACAAACCGACCATAAAACTTTCAATCCAAATCAAGCTGTAATCGAATTCTCTGTGGGAACGATCCTAGACTTTCGGATATTATGCTACCAACGACCTAGCCCTACGCTTCGGGTTTGTTCAACCTTATATTTGAAGGCGAGGTTGCGACGTAAGCACAAGCTATAGAGATTCTCTCAGTGGGAACGATTTCGGTCTTCCGGTAACTATGCTGACACCGACTTAGCCCTACGCTCGGGGTAATTCAACCTCTTTTGACGGTTAGGTTGTGGACGAAGCACCTTCTCTGCTACCCCGTGCCTCCTCCGCTCCGTCGCATCCTCGATCTACATATTCTGATCTTCTCCGCCATCAGTGTACATATTTCGATCTACATGAGTTTACGGCGGCAACGGAGCCTTCTCTCTCCATAGCCCGTGTCGTTGATGACTTCTTCGAGCTCCGGGAACGCCATACGTGCCCCAGGCAGTGGCGGCTCCATGAATTTTCGATAGGGCGTTCAAAATTTACCTTAACTCTATTAGCTGATATATTAACTAATAATATATGTGCAAAATCTCATATAGTTGTATAAATAGTACGGTCAAAAAACATTACCTCTATTTATGAAAAAATTTAACTACGAGGCAAAATGAGAACCTAAAAATATGTACTATTTTTTAAAAAAAACTATTTTTTTTGAAAGTTGTATTTCGTAGTAGACAGTGTTTCGAGAATGGAAGGGTTGAGATCGAATGGAGGGCGTAAAATTTTACGGTTGTCCTAAATGAGTTTTCATATTTTGTGCCAGTGTTTAACTAGCTTATTAATATATTAAAGTTCTTTTGAAAGAAATCGTAGCAAGTAAGTTGGGGTTGACCTTTTCAAAAATATATTGTTCTTTAGGATGATATGATGAGATTTTCTATCGTAGTCTTACATTCGAAGGAATATTATTCAAGTTAACGGGATTTGCAATGTAATTGAATTTTTTTAGCCCTTGTTCGATTGTGGGTTTTGAGTAGTGTTTCTGAATAAAGGTAGAGAGAGAAATAAGAGTAATGATTGTGAAGAGAGGTAAAAAGTAGAGAGAGATAGAGTGAAAAATGAGAGTAATGATTGAAAAGTTAGAGAGAGAAAAAGTAGAAAAGTTGCTTTTTCCAAAATTTTGGGTTTGGAGTTCCAAACCGAAAGTTTTGTCCGTAATGTTATAAGCTAACTAGACAAAAAAGAAGAAGTAAGTGTCAAGAATGCAAAATTAACACGTTTAGATCGTCGATAACAAAGATGGAGAGAGAACGCATAGTATACTTACACCAATAGATTCTTCTTTTCACAATATTTTTATTATGATTATAAGCTTTATATATTTGAAGTAATGTGTACATGCATGTGTTAGGTGTTCAAATATGAATTACTTGAATTGATCAGCTATAATTGGGTTGTGATCGAGTGTTCAATTAGTTTTGGGTTAGATGTTCAATTCTATTAGGGTCGGTGTTTAAGACTTTTAGAATTGGGTGTTCATAGAGAGGGTAGCCCATAAATTTGACATGTATTTTAATCAAAAAAATTGCTTGGGTGTTCAATTGACCATAGAACCCTCTATGTGCAGCCGCCTTTGGCCCCAGGTTCCCCCAATCACACAACAAAAAATACATTTACATGGGTTCACGTATATTTGTTTGATCTAGTCTCAAATTCTCTGTTGCGGATGCAGTACGGACTTCGGCGTCTCTGGTAGGACCGTAGGAGTAATAAAATATTCTGTAAATGAGTAACTTGTTTTTTTACATGAGTCACTGTAGCAAATGTAGTAAAATTTCAAAGTAAAGAGGGAGGAGGAGACTCTGTTGTTATGGTGTTTTGAGGTGGTTTTTTTTTTTGTTTTGGCTCAACAATTTAGTTTAAGCAGAGCTCCCTTTGTCATTTCCTCCTCTCAAAACTATTGTTCCAACATTTTCACTACTTTGTCATTCATGCTTTTTTGTCTTTAGCAGTTTTTATAAACTTTTTAATTAAATTTTTACTTTTAGGATGAATATAGTATAGTGTACCTTTATAAAAAAATATTAAAATATTAAAAAAGATTGACTTAAGATGAAAAAATTATGCAAATCTATACAAATATTTTAGCTTAAAAACTTATCTCAAAATTGACAATTAAACAAGAGCTTCTATTGTCTCCACGACCAATGTTTTCTAGTTGTGAATTTTCATTATTGGAGAACACTATCAATAAACAAGGAAGTTCAGCTTGGTTGGTTCGTTTATTTAACTAGCAAAAAAGAAACCGCAAATCATCTTTGGTGTATTAATCATATTTCAACTAAACAAATTTTACTTTCGGATTCCATCTCGACAAGCGAAATATTGTTAATACCATACAAATTTAAGGTGTTGTTCCACTTTTAGAAAAAGTACTTTTTAAAAAAAATAATAATAATTTCAAACTCAAATATAATGAAAATGAAAAATATTTTTTCAATTTTTTTTTGCACCATTTAAAGGATCTTAATAAGATCTATCAAACAAGATCCATATTTGTAGAAAATTATTTGCGTAAATACATGATTTTTGAACTTGAAATTATCTTCTTTTTCAAAAAATACTTTTTTGGAGAAAATAGAACACCAACTAAAACAGTAAGAGAAAATCCAATAAAAGCAACAAATTTGTAAAATACTACATACATGGAGGTTGTTTATGTAACGCCCCGATTTTTGGACACGTTATTTAAATATTTTTTTGTAATGATTTAATAATTTTCAAAGGATGTTTCTGAAGAGTAACATAAACAAATATCTAAAGTCTTTTAATTATAAAAACTAAAGTTGACATTCAAATTTATTACAAACCGATACTAAACAAGGTTTGATAAGGTGTGCAAACACTTCTTGGAATTGAACGTACAATATTTAGAATATAAAGAGCTTCTCTTAATAATAGTTAGTCCATGGCTCGACGCACTCCCCTTCCTGAGCCGAGAGGTCTTCAGTGGAATACTGCTCCTCTGGTTGTTGGAATTGTTCTTCTTCGGTACCTAGCGTTTAAAACGCCGTGAGTCGACACTCAGTAAATAAAACCCTTACCCTACTATCCCCCTTAAATTACATCTAAACATGCATCACAACAGACCATAATGGAAACAAACATTTTGAAAAAAAACAAAAAAAAACATGTTAATCTTTTCTTACTATTCTAACTTGAAATCCGTAATCTTTTCCTTAATCTCCATTTTACCCCCAATCTCTAACTATGACCGTGTCATGGGCCAATCCCCCCTTGTCTGTCCTACACGTGGGGTTTTAAAAGATATTTTCCATAATAGTCAGAACAAGGGTACGATAACCTCTTGAGACTGCCCATGGCGTACCACTAGTTAAGATTACCGCAATTATTGAAATAATTGGGTCCCCGTAAACATTAATTAACATAGGACTGGACCCCTGTTCGCATCCATCCTAATACAAGGCTGGGCCCCTGTTCGCACCCACCTTAACACAAGACTGGGCCCCTGTTAGCACCCATCTTAATACAAGGCTGGGCCCCTGTTCGCACCCACCTTAAAACAAGACTGGGCCCCTGTTAGCACCCATCTTAATACAAGGCTGGGCCCCTGTTCGCACCCACCTTAAAACAAGACTGAGCCCCTGTTAGCACCCATCTTAACACGAGACTGGGCCCCTGTTCGCACCCATCTCCAAATCTTACTCAATTACTTTCTAATTCATCCTTTATCAGCTAAGTGAATACTAACGTTCACCAACCCAATTATTCTAATCCCATTTTATCAAAAAAAGTATAACCGCAACTTTAAAGTTGGTACAGTGCATGGATAACAGTAACTCGATCATACAATAGTGTCCAGGTATCAATTCAATTCATAACGTAACATGAAACATATGCCGACATTAACTATCAATAATAACTTTAGCTTATCACATGCTGTAAGAAGTATATCAATTAAATAAATACAAATAATTAAAATTAATTAATATTTTATGGTTGGGCCGATGCTCTTAAGCTTCCTTTAATGAACAAGGAGTTTTATTAACACGAACGAGATCGATTTAGTCATTATCCAAACAAAAAAAAAATATAGTTATTTACTATTTTAATACATTTGTGTATAAAATGGTTACAATATGGTTACAATCATAAGTAATACTTATTTTACTTAGTGTACTATTTGTTTATTAGAAAAATTATTAATTCTATAAACCGAGGAACTAATTATGATACAATATTAATACCTTTGGACCAACTCAACATACTTATCAACTAGGAGGGGGTAAGTGAAATTCTAATGTCCATTTTTTCAAAAAAAACGTCTATGAACAGTAGTCATTCGAAAAACAAAACAGAGGAACACTTCGGCTTGCTGGGTTTTGATCCGTAAGCCGATTTCTTTCGTTCTAGCTTATTAAATTCTTCGTCTAGAGGACCAATATACTTAGGAGAAGGTAGTGTAAGGATTTATCTACCTTGGTTTCGGTTGCTCGAGCCTAAAACGTGAACGGAGCGTTTTTGATCAAACGAAAGAAGACGACTGAAACGGAAAACTTTGGGGCTGCTTCCTTGTGATTGGTTGATGGATTTTGGATGCTCAGGAATTGTGGTGATGTTTGGAACCCCGTATTTGATCGTAGCACGCCGCTACCATACAAACCCACTTACTTTCTCTCTCTAACCCACCATGGCCGAACCTGGAGCTTTCTCTCTTAACTCTTGCATTGCACTCTGTTTTTTTCCAATGATGGGGTATTGGGTGTACCTGGAGAGGGAGAGGAGAGGGTTATTTATAGGGTGAAGGTTGGGTGGTGGCCAAGTAGAAGAGGAGAGGGAGAGAGCTACGGGACAGAGAGAGAGAGAGAGAGGGTTAGTTGGGCTGTAAATGAAGGTGTGGCAGTCATGGTAGGGGTGCAGGAGGAGTAGGGGTGTAGGTGGTGAAGTGGTGGAGGCTTGGTGACCATGGGTTAGCATGGGGAAGGTGGGAGAGGGTTCGGTGGAGAGGGGAGAAGAGAAAGAGAGAAATACAGAGAGGAGAAAGAGAGAGAGACTGAGAGAGAGGGAGAGATGTCAGGTGGTAAACAAGTCAAAAAGACTTGATTCAAATAATTAGGAGGTGTGAGGTGGTGGTGATGCCGTGGAGGAAAAGAGAGAGAGAGAAAGAAGGAGGGTAGGTGGGTGGTGAGGTTAATTTTATATCCAAGTGAGTAGTAAATAAATAAATAAATATATATGGGGAGTATTTCTATATATATATATTACTTCTAATAAAATTTTAATATTAAAAGACTAATAATCTATTTTCGAAAACTTAAGCAAAATTTTCGGAACGTTACAGTTTAGGAGTCCGGCTCCTCTCCAATCCATAGGGAATTGGAGGACCCTCCAATTCTAATTCAATGGTCAGAATTATCCTAGTAACTCCAGCCCCAAAACTCATTTGACATTCTACGGACACACAATTGCTCCTCAAATTTTTTCCAATTACATAAGCGTCTTCCCTCTCGTTAAATTTATTCTTAAAGATTATTATTTTTATATAGATCATGTTTCGCCATTTTCGGTTATCTTTTGTTTTTTTGAATTATCTTGTTGTAGTGAAACTCCACAATTAATGACTCTATGTCAGTATGCTTCACGTGCAGCTTATAGTAATTAGTTGCTTTATAATTTTTTTATTGCCGGATGTTCGGACCAACTTGTGAGCATCTTAATTAATTCTGGAGTCCTGAAAGTAATGATCGGGCAAAACCGCCAGTGGCCCCAAGTAATTTCAACGTTTTTACATAAAAAAAAAAAAAAACAAATACAATGAGCATGCAACATCGTGCGAAGAACGTGGAGATACACTAGTATTAGTAAAAAAAAAATTTTATGAGCTACATAATATCAACAAAAGAAACCATGCTGAAAGGAAAAAAAAAATTACTGATATAACATTAGTAAAAAAATCCTCATGAGTTATAGCCTATATATTATTAGTGGGAAAAAAATCCTCATCAACTATATCAAAATAAAAAAAAAACTTTCGTTTAACGGGAAGGGAAAATACTTATGTAATTGGGTGCCTGTAGAATACTATATGAGCTTTGGAGTTGGAGCTACTAGGATGATCTTGACCATTGAATTAAAATTGGAGGATCCTCCAATTCTCTATAAATTGGAGAGGAGTCAGACTCGTTGTTTAGCATGTTGAGTTTTACAAATAGAGAAATTAAAATATATATATATATATATATATTTAATTTGAGCAGTTTTTTATTGAACCGTTCAGTAAAAAATTGTTCGGATGAAGCCCTTCCCGATCATTTTTTTTGCTGATTTCTCTCGGGTACCCTTAAAATCATGTTCTGATCACATTGAGCGGTTCGAATCATCGAAATTTGATCGAAAAAAGGGAGGTGTGGACTTGAAGCTGACTGTATATATATTAATCTTCTTCAAATAAAGAGGCCCTTATTTTAGTTAAAATAAGGACCTCCCCATTTCTCCCATTTTTCGATTGAATTTTTATGATCCGAGCCGCTCAATATGTTCAAAACGTGATTTTAAGGGTACCCGCGAGAAATCGGCAAAAAAAAAAGACCGGGAAGGGCTTGATTTGAGTAGTTTTTATTTGAACCATTCGATAAAAAATAAACAAAAACTGCTCGGATGAAGCCATTCCCGGTCTTTTTTTTTGCTGATTTCTCGCGGGTACCCTTAAAATCACGTTCTGAACACATTGAGTGGCTCGGATCATCGAAATTTGATCGGGAAAGGGAGGTCCGCATTTTATTAAAATAAGGTAGTCCTTATTAGAAGGGGACTCTATATATATTGCAATGAAGGATGTTCCGGACCAACTTGCTCACATTTCAGATTAATTCCTACAGTCCTTCCCACAGTCGTTTCACACACTTACACTAGTGAGTGAGTTGACCCCAAGAGTTGTTGGCTAGGAAACATTTAAAATTTCTTGACACTTCAATTCTTGTAAATGCAATTTACTAAAAAAAATCATTTCTTAAAAAAATTTCCTAAAAAAAAAATTCTTACCCTTCCGTGTTTAAAAAATATTTTACTATCAGCACAGTTTTCCATAAATTTCTCTCTCTATCTCTCTCTACTTATTACATCAAAAATAACTTTCTAGAATGTAAATCAAACAAAGTGAAATATCTTGCAAATGAAATTTACTAAAAAAAAATTCCTTTTTTAAAAATTAGAGGACCGAAATTATTTCCTTCAAAAACGAAAAGATTCCTAAACAGGAGCTTTACAAATGTAGC
Organism: Rhododendron molle; assembly: GCA_025413875.1. NCBI lineage: Eukaryota > Viridiplantae > Streptophyta > Magnoliopsida > Ericales > Ericaceae > Rhododendron > Rhododendron molle. Next base: position 14,328,564 of record CM046395.1, on the reverse strand, counting down.
CAACTAATCGGCTTTCTCGTTCCCGAAGAATCGAAAGGCTATTCTGTCACCAAAATGATACTCACACAATAATCTAAACACAATACTAAATACAATATTTTACATACATATGGGCTCTACACACATTACTATGTGTGAGCTCCATATGTACGTCAGTCGAAGTTGTGTAAGTTGTTGTGTAAGTAGTATTGTTGGGTTTTTTCGACATAGAAAGTCTACAGTCACCGCACGCCATGTGCGGCCCACTCTAGGCCTTGCACGGATGATTTGAGTCGTTCAATAATTAAAAAAAAAAACCGCGTGGGCATCGTAGAACATCATCTCGATCTGATATGTGTGGCTACTCGGATCAAGCTTCTCATCCTTCTGCACACCAAAAAATTAATCTTTCCATTTTTTCCGATTTTTCAAAGATGAGAAACTTGATCCGAGCACCTACACATATCAGATCGAGCTGATGTTATGAGATGCCCACTCAAACTTTTAAAAAAAATTATTAAACAGATCGGATCATCCGTGCGAAGTTCAAAATGAAGCCCACACAATATACGGTGGCCGGCCACAGCATTTTTGACGCGGTGGCTGTAGCGCAGCTTCATTTCGTCATCTGATAATAACCAGTGTACAGATACTTGAGTGGTGTTTCTCCCTCCGAATCTTTTGCCGGATCTGGCTATTTCGTCGTGGACATGTATGTCTCTTCATGCAGATCTTGTCCGAGCCGTCATTGCTTTTCTTCACTTTTCTCCTTATCATAGGAGAGGCTCTGTCCAGTTCGGGATCCGGTTTGGGTCCTTGTGAGCTCACATAGCTCACCATAATAGTAGTAACAAAATTCGTTGATTTTGTAAAGTTTGTCGAATTTCTCATTCACTTAAAAATTATATTGATCGAATTTCGAAAGGTACATTATCAGAAAAGATTTGCACCAAAAAAAATAGAAAATTTAAGTTTTGAATACTATTTTTTTATCCTATTTTTCTTGTATAAATCTGTTTTGATCATGTATTTACTATTTACCAATGTTTGATCAAAGCTAATTGTGCCAAACTTAAGGAGCTTTACAAAATGAGCGATTTCGATTATTGTTGTGGATCCAAATACGATTACGAAAGCCCAAACTGGATCGAGAATTGGATAGAGGAGAAAAGAGCCTAAGGAGGTTTTTGTTGGTCCGCTAGCCTAAACTAGTACTCCATCCGTTCCCAATAGCTGATACTTTTTGCCATTTATGGATATCCTAAAATGAATGTCTATTTTAAAAAGTCAACATTAACATAAAAATTGTGTAACATTACTCTTTCACCCTTTTTTTTTTCCACATCATGTCATGTCAACAAAGCATAATTAATTAAAGTAAAGACAAATTGAAAAAATCAATACCAATTATATTTTTCATTATTTCACCTATAAAAACTCACTTCCTTAAAAGAGGCAAGCAAATCAGGACAAAATAAGTACTAGTGTTGTTTCGGGATGACTGGGACCCTTTTTAATTTTTTGAACTATGTGTCTGGGACCCCATGTTATTACATTTTTGCATTTTGTTTTCTATATTATATATTTTTTGATTTTTTTGAATTATTGTTAAAATAATTATAAATCTGGTAGAATATTTGAGAAAGATGTACATAATGTATTTTATAACAAAAGTAGTGTATGAAAAATATGTGCAGAATATATATCTTGTTTGTCTTTTGTATTAACTAAAATGGAAAAAGTAAAATATGAGAAGTCAAAAAGCTCCTTCAACCTTACTTTTGCATTTTGCTCTCCTTCATCGAAAATCAATAACTCGTTTGCTTGAAATTTAATAATTTTGCGAGGGTAAGCCAAAGGAGCAGAATTGAAAAATGAGAATATGAAACTGTGATAAGTACGCCTCTTGGGGTTTTGGGGGGGGACGACTCTGGTCTCATTCCGATTGATTGAAAACGTTTACTTTGTAAAACTAATTGAGTAAAATAAGTGTGCAAAAAATTAGCTCGATCAGACATTATTTAATATCTATCCATCTTGTCTATAAGAGCATTTCCAATCCACTCTTCAAAATTTTGCATCAAATTTGTCATTTTGTTGACCTATGTGGCATTTTGAAGATTCATTTTTTGGTGGTTTACATGTTTAGCACTCCAACCTACCCCTCAAATTCTATTTATTTAGTATTTTCTCTTTAAAAATATAAGTGTGAAAAAACGGGAGTGATTTTGCCACTCACTTTTTTCTAACGGCACTCCCCTTTGCGTCTCGATTAAGTGATTTAATTATTTTATGAGAGAAGAAGAGTGCCATTAGAGAAAAAGAGGAGTGGCAAATCAATTTCAAAAAAATAGAGGTGGACTTATTTAGTAGAGTTGAGTGGAGAGTGGGTTGGAGGTATAAAATCTCATATTGCTCAACAAATTAGGTAAAAAATTACTCCATTCGTCCCTTTTTAAATATCCACTACGGCTCTGTGTGTCATTTTCAATTTCTTATATCTCTTCATGTATACTGCTACAAATATGCAATTTGAATTTGTTTGATAAATCTGAGTTATTTTTGTAAGACTATGATTTTAAAAGCATAAACATAATATATATCGAGATATATAAACTATTGAAAATGACGCATAGAACCGCAGTGAATATTTAAAAAAGAACTGAGGGATTACTAAGTTCGTAGAGGTTGGATCATCAAAATAGAGACTTGGTGGGATCCATCGGTCGTAATAAAACGCTGAAAAGAGCCAGTTTCCAAAAAATTCCAAGGAAATTAAATTACTTAATTTTCTCTATAAATTTGAATAGTATTTTTTTTAAAAAAAATCTCGCATGTGCATGGCACGGGATATAGCTTGGTTGTAACTAATTATTTGTTAATATTTTATATTTCTTTGGTTTTCATTCCTCTAGTGGTTGATTAATGAGAGCATCCGAAGCGGTAATAATCAAAATCCATAATTAAAATGTGTTACGTCAGTATTTGATTATCTATTTAGCTCATAATCAAATTTAACAATCTTTACCTCCACATTAGTTATTTTTGCATTCCTAAAAAAAAAAATCTCACAATACACAATGCATATTTGTCCAATCGCAAACGAGTTTCAATCGCACACCTTACCACACCAAATTATTCGTCTTGATGAGATGATTCTATTGTGAGATGTTTTTGAGTTATTGAGTTTGGTTATTGATAAAAGTTGTTAAGTTTGGTTATAGAATGGATGTAATTTTGTTATTTACTAAAAGATCGACTTATAACTTTGTTTATTACAATGTGGGGTGTTTTTTGAGCATCGTTGTTAAATTTGTTTATCTATACCCATTTGCTTATTACAATGAGGATGCTTTGAGAGACAAAATTTTAATTTAAGAAGATCTAGGGTTCTACCTATGGTAAAGATATTAATTTGTAGCTAAAGTGGGAAATTTGAAGATGTGATTTCCTCTTCATGAATCATGAGGTTGGATATTACCAAATTCAAGCCCTTAAGAGAATAAACAGCTATGCACTAATCAAATCCTTTTCTTCTGCTAAATTATAAGATGAATCGATCCCTAAATTCATGTCTGTTTGAATCACATCCCTCATTCTTTTCATTCAGTGATTCACAGAATCAGACCAGAGTACGTTACACTGAAAAGGGCCATTCAACTTACCTAATTCTATCAATTAAATCACTTTCATGCACTGGATTTTTGGCTCCCACATTTTTGGTCACTTTCCCTAAGGCTGAGTTTGGATGGCAGACATCCTAGGGTAGAATGAGAATGTGATTTCAGAATTCTAAGATTCCTACGTTTGGGAAGAGTTGGAATGAAAATCTGATTACTGATCTCCCAATCCAGGAGTAATCACTTTCTTGAACAGAGGAGGAATCTGATCACCCCACTACCCCTGGGAATCTGAGATTACGGGGTAATCTTATTATGGGAGGAAAATGAAAGATTAAAACTTTCCTCTTGTACCCTCATTCAATTCTCACATTAATTTGGTCTAATTTTTGTTATGGAATTATTTATTTATCAGTACTTCAATAATATTTGCTTTGGTTATTTTTTCTAATTAAATTTAGTTGAATTATTTATTAATCTTGTGAGAGGAAATATAAAGCTATAAAAACATGAACGCACTTGAAAAAAAGAGTAATTCAAAAATATTTGTCTATTTTATATTATTATTTTTGTCTTCGGTACACTATTTCCAACTTTTGGTCATTAATTTTTATTTTTCGCATTTCTCTCATCTAGACAAACAAACATTCAACAAAACTTAACAAAAAACTTACAAAACGAATTTTTATTTTTTATTTTTGCATAAAAACAAAATAATCCAAAACTAAAAAAGTTAAGCCAAATTAAGTCTTAGTCAATATATATTTTTCACTACGTGATGTCTAATGTAAAAAGTAAAAAAATGACCAAAAATCCTTTATGAATGCAATGAGATGATATATGCATTTGTTCAAGAACGTTTGATACGCATGGGTAGGGTAATGAGTTGTCATACCTTTTTTTTTTATTTTTAAACATGAAACCGATATTTCAAAATTATAGTCGTTTATTAGAACTGATGATGAAATTTCAAAAGGGCATATTTGGAAAATTAGGTTAAACCTTCATTTCATTCCTATGCTTTCAATGAGTAAACAAACGCTTGAATAAAATTTTATTTTTTCCCCTAGTTAAGATTCATGTGTTGAAACAAACATTTGAAAGAGATTACCCATGAATCATATTACCAATAATCACATTCCTGGGTATGAACGCACTACTAACCAAGAATGAAAAATTACTCACTTTTTGACCTTTCAATTTCCTTCTTAATTTCTTCTGATCCTCTGGACCTCCACAATATATAAGTTGCGTCTTTCTTAACCAAAACATCTTCCTTCCATTCTCAGTCTATATTTGAAGTTGAGGCATGGCTACCATATTCAACTCATTGCCTCTCTTCTCCTTCTTTATTGTTCAACTTATCGTCCTCTCTTCGGCGGGTGGTTTCACCGTCGATCTCATCCACCGTGACTCCCCAAAATCTCCCTTTTACGACCCTTCCGCATCCAGAACAGACCTCTTAACAAACGCCGTGCGACGCTCGTTCACCCGTGCGGCCTCTCACTCCCGAAAACAGAACCGTCTCGCTCCGAATAACATCCAATCCGAAATAATCCCGGCCAGCGGAGAGTACCTGATGGCCATATCCATCGGGACCCCTCGTTTCCAAGTGCTCGTGATAGCCGATACCGGGAGCGACCTCACGTGGACGCAGTGCAAGCCATGCAAAAACTGTTACAAGCAGAAAGCTCCGCTTTTCGACCCTAAACAATCGTCGACTTACAGGGCATTGACGTGCACAACGCGCGCTTGTCAAGCCGCTGGTGCTTCTTCTTCGTGTAGACAGGATAGAAACATTTGTCAATACAGCGAGAGCTACGGGGACCGGTCCTTCAGCCGGGGAGACCTTGCGGTGGAGACTTTCACTTTCGGGTCCAGTTCGGGCCAGTCTCTTTCCTTTCCAACCAAGGTATTCGGCTGCGGGTTCAGTAACTCGGGCACGTTCAACGAGTCGGCCTCGGGAATAATCGGACTCGGAGGCGGGCCGCTCTCGATTGTGAGACAATTGAGCAAGGTGATTAACGGCAAGTTCTCCTATTGCTTGGTCGACCTCGAATCAAGTTCGACGAGCAAGATCAAGTTCGGGGAGGACGCTGTGGTCTCCGGGAAGGGGGTGGTTTCGACTCCGATAGTGAAAAAGGAAATTGACACCTTCTACTACCTCACTCTGGAAAGTATAACCGTCGGAAGCAAGAGATTGGCTCATAAGACGAAACTGCACTCCGAAACGGGATCCGCTTTCAAGGGCGAAGAGGGTAATATCATAATCGACTCGGGGACGACATTGACGTTTCTGCCCGTGGACTTGTACGAGACCATGGAAGACGAGTTGGTGAAAGCCATCAACAAGAAAAACACGGCGGACCCGCAGCAGTTTTTCAGCCTCTGTTACAGCGATACGAGCATTGCTCCCCCTGCGCTGACGTTCAACTTCAAAGGAGGGGCGGAAGTGGTGTTGCAGCCGTCGAGCACCTTCGTACTGAACGGGGATTTGCTGTGTTTGGCAATGATTCCCACCAACGACCTCGCCATATTTGGGAACCTGTCTCAGATGAATTTCTTGATTGGTTATGACCTTGAGAAGAGTGTGCTTTCATTTAAGCCAACTGATTGCGACAAGCTGTAGCTGGTGGGGATGGAAATTGTTTCGTTTTAGTTGATTATAATTTGAGATACATTTTGCATTTGAAAAATCTTGGAAGGCAATTGGTGTATTTAGTATTAGGAAAATAATGTCTTTTATTGGTTCTGTTAAGGATAAATTCCGGGCCAGTCAAAAAACTACACCTTCCTATTAAGGAGTATGACATATTTTTATTTATTTGCACGTCTAAGGTAGAAAAGTGTGAGCTTTCTCCTTGATGTTGCATTTTTAGATTGGGTTGGAGTTATTAAAATTATGGGCCAATTACCTAGTCTAGGTAGGAAAGACGTGTTAATAAACTGGCATGATGTTTTTCTAAGGTTTCTCTCCTTTTTCTTTTGGGTAAATCAATTTATTTTTATTTATTTAAGCCCAAAATTTGTCAAACCAATTTCATATATATTAACAAGACTTTTTTTTTTTTTTTAACAAGACACAAAATACAAATCTTTCTATTTCATATCACCTTAGGGTCCTTTTAAATAGTGTGAAAGTGATAAAAAAAAATGCAAGAAAGAGAAAATAATAATACTTTTCTGGTATTTGATTAGTAAGAAAATACAAGAAAGTCTAATAAAGTAAATTTTCTTGTACAACTCATTAAACATGAGGGGTGTTTCTGGTAGAGAAAAATTTTGTATATTTTTATTTGTGATTGAGAAGTTGTTAGGTATTTTCGGTAGTGAATAAATTGTTGAGAAATGACAAGTTATTTTTGGTAGTGAATAAGTTGTTGATGGGGTTTGTGAGTAGAGTTACTGTAGAAAAAAAGTTTTTGTTGACAAATTTTTGTTAATGGAAACGAGATGGTAAAATGTGTTAAATTTTTAGTATTTTTTTTGTTAGTGGAAACACGTACTCCTGAGTACATGGCATCCACTTTCTTGCCAAAAATACTAGGAAATTTTATTTTTTTTGTGAAAGTTGTCACTTTTTATGATACTGCCATTATGTCCATAACTATTTTTTTTTCTGTCATGATCCATAATACTGTATATATAAAAGGGTAAGCTATTAATTTTCTTCTTATTTTTTTTGTGAAAGTTCTCACTTTTTATGATACTGCCCATCATGTCCATAACTATTTTTCTTTTTCTATCATGATCCATAATATTGTATATATAAAAGGGTAAGCTACTAATTTTTTTTTCTTGCAAGATTCTTTCAATAACTTTTCATTCTAACCAAACACATGTAAGAAAATAAAATTTTTCACTTTTTTTCTTTTACTTTACTTTCTCTCATTTTAACTTTCGAGTGCAAATTTCTTTTTTTTTTTTGAACTGTTCGAGTACAAATATCTTTCTAATCAAACAAACCCTTAAATTTATGTCCGTGGAATTTACGGATAGTAGAATGTACGAATAATATCTAAAATTGACTGTTCAAAAAGTTTTGAAAAGCTGTGTATTATATACTTCACTTATTATTTAAAACACTTTTAAAAATCCCAAATCACACATGATATATACACATTTTCAAATCAACTATTTAAATTAAAATAATTACAAAATTGTTTTTTTTTTGGCCCCCCTGTCATGATTATCAAGGTAAGGAATATTACAAGGATGTAATACATTTGTGAGAAGAAGTAATAACAAAAAAGAAAAGAAAAAAGGATTGGATCGAGTAGACTATGTTTTAAGATCCTACCATTATAACAAGCAAGACAAAAAAGTTCTCTCTCTCTCTCTCTGGCGTATATACTAGGGAAAAGGGTTGGGGCTTGGGTGTTCGTATAGCTATATATGAGTAAGAAACAGGGAAGAAAAAATGACAAGAATTTGACATGTTTGGTCAAAGCAATTTCAAAATTAGAAAAGAAATATACATTACAATCACATAGTGATATGGTCATTTTCATATAGAGTAGATTTCACAAACACCCATTTCGGTTTAACAACATTACATTCACCTATGTGGTTTGGGACTTGATATTTCTCCAAAATTCACCTATGCACTAAAAATAAACCAAAAGTTTTAACAATTTTGTTCAAAGCCAAAGCAAAAATTGGAACTTTGCTTTTCACATACATTTTGTAGCGTTCTACGGTTGAAAAATTTCCTTTTTGTTCAACCATTCCTGGTTAATTAATTTTAAGAGATTATCTTCTAATCTAGTCATACCATCCCTTATACTTGTATATCCTGGTTAATTATATCCACTGACAAGTTTGGGATACCATTTTTAATAATTTCTTCTTTACTACTAGGTCCGGTTCTTGGCTTTTCTTTTCAATCTTTTTTGTTAGATTAAAAAGAAATTCATGTTGGAAAGTGAAAAAGAGATAAAGGAAAATAAAAGAAAAGAAAGTGAAAAGAAAATTTATTTTCTTCTATGTGTTTGATTAAAATGAAAAACATTATGAGCGTCTATTAAAAAAAATGCCTATATTTACTAATTTACCCTTAACATACAATAGGGATTTTGGTAGGAAAGGGAAAAAAATATAGGCATTTATTTTCTTGTAAGGGTATCCACAATGTTATAATCAAAAATTGATAATCAAAAGTGTCCATATCAGCTTTTGATTATTTATTTAAGAGATTGCTAAGGTTAGCAATGTTGATATCTACAATGGCACAATTAAAATTGAATAACTAAAACTTGTTACATCATCTTTTCAAACTACAAAAAACTAAAAACTGTGAATAGTAGAAAATAGTTTTTGAAACTAATAAAATCTATTAATTAGAAATAGAAAATAGTTTTGAAACTTAATTTTTCTGGAAAAAAACTATTTTCAAATAACTGTTTTCCAAAAGAAACAATTTTTAATAAAATATACAGTACATTTTTTTAAATATTGTTCGAAAAGAAAGAGAGATATGAAAATTGAAGAGAGATAGAACATTTTTGTATAATGATTGGTGTATTTGATTGAGAATATGTAGGATCTATTAAATTCGGTTATTGTCAAAATATTGCTAGTTTTGATTATCCAAAACCCAAAATTTGATTATTTCTTAAGAGATTATTAAGTTTGATTATAGTATTGTGAGCCATATTTTGCACCAACATTGTTAACTTTTAAAACCTTTTACTTTTGATTGTAGCATTGTAGATACTCTAAGCGTCATAAAATAAAAGCCAAGCAACCATACTTAAATAAGTTTTTCTAAAAAATTTCATTTCTCGCATTTTCAATCATTTTCAGCTAATCAAACACACACAAATAAAAGTGTTAATTTTTTCTCTTTCTTGCATTTTGTATCATTTTCACTCAAATCAAACGGATGCTAAGGTTTTTACATGAAATATGCTTTTATGCTAGGTCTATATGTAAAATCAAATCGTTCAGGAATTAAATCAATCAATGTACAACCTTCGTCGCAAATTGTTGTGCCTGTTTTCTTTTTGAGACCTCACAAAAATATTGTGTTTATCTCACAATCTTTAATATTTTTTAAATCTTTGTGTAAAAAATTTAATTGAGATATATCAAACAAGATTCATATGAAAGATACAAAATATTATAAATTAAAAAATTTAGGCAATTTTTTGAGACGTACAAAAAAGTAAACATGCACACTATTTTGGACGAAGTAAGTAATTACTGGAGGAATTCAAGGTCTTAACTCTTAAGAGAGTAAATAGATAATATATGCACGAATCAAAAACCTTTTCTTCTGCTAATTAGATGAATCAATCCCCAAATTCATGTCTTTTTGTTTTGAATAACATCCCTCATTCTTTGCATTCACTGATTCACATAATTAATCAGACAAGAGTTACACTGAAAAGGGCCACTTATTACTTGGCTAATTCCATCAATTAAACCAGTTTCATGCACTGGATCTTCCCGGATTTGACCTTCTTGTTTTGGTTCCAATGATTTTGGCCACTTTCCCTAATATGAATGCACTTATTACGTACATTTACCAAAAATGAAAAATACCTTTCATTTTGACCTTTCAATTTTCCTCCTTAATTTTCTCTTCCTCTCCACCTCCACAATATATAAACTGTGTCTTTCTTCACCAACTTCTTCATTCCATCCTCTCTCTCTCTCTCTCTCTCTCTCTCTCTCTACATTGAAGTTGTGCCATGGCTACCATATTCACCTCATTTTCTCTCTTCTCCCTCTTCATTATTCAACTTATTATTGTCCTTTCTTCGGCGTCTGGTTTTACCGTTGATCTCATCCACCGCGACTCCCCGCAATCTCCCTTCTACAACCCTTCCGCCACCAAAACCGACCGCCTCACAAACGCCGTGCGACGCTCGTTTACCCGCGCCTCTCACTTCAAGAAACGGAGCAGTGCTCTGGCTCCGAACAGCATCCAATCCGAGATAATCCCGACCAGCGGAGAGTACCTCATGAACATTTCCATCGGGACCCCGCGTTTCGAGGTCCTCGCGATAGCCGATACCGGGAGCGACCTCACGTGGACGCAGTGCAAGCCGTGCGAAGACTGCTACAAGCAAAACGCTCCGATTTTCGACCCTGAACAATCCTCGACTTACCGAGCATTGCAATGCCAGACGCTTGCTTGTGAGGCAGTGGGTTCCTCTTCGTGCAGGCAGGATGACAACATTTGCGAATACACGATGCGGTACGGGGACCAGTCCCAGAGCACCGGAGAACTCGCCGTCGAGACTTTCACCTTCGGGTCCAGCACGGGCCGGGCTCTTTCCGTTCCGAAGACGGTATTAGGTTGCGGGCACAGCAACTCGGGCACGTTCAACGAGACGGCCTCTGGAATAATCGGGCTCGGGGGCGGACCTCTCTCGATCGTGACGCAATTACGTGAAGCGATCAATGGCAAGTTTTCCTATTGTCTGGTCGGCCTCGAATCGAATTCAACGAGCAAGATCAGTTTCGGGGAAGACGCGGTGGTCTCCGGTGAGGGCGTGGTTTCTACTCCCATTGTGAAAAAAGAAGTCGACACCTTTTACTACCTCACCCTGGAAAGCATAACCGTCGGAAACAAGAGCTTGGCTTACAAGACGAAACATCCCTCCGACACGGATCCCGCTTACTCCGGCGAAGAGGGTAATATCATAATCGACTCCGGGACGACCCTGACGTTTCTGCCTGCGGACTTGTACGAGGCCATGGAAAACGAGCTGGTAAAAGTCATCAACAAGGAAACAACTCCGGACCCTCAGCAGTCTCTCAGTCTCTGTTACGGCAGCGATTCCAACGTCGTCGATCTCCCTGCGCTGACGTTCAATTTCAAAGGGGCGGAAGTGGTGTTGCCGCCGTCGAGCAGCTTCATACAGAACGGAGATTTGATATGTTTGGCGATGGTTCCTAACAATGAATTTGCCATATTTGGGAACCTGTCGCAGGTGAATTTGTTGATTGGTTATGACCTCGAGAATAATGTGCTTTCTTTTAGGCCAACTGATTGCGGCAAGCAGTAGCTAGTGGGGTCCGGAATGGGGATATCACTTCTTCGTATCAGCTGATTTTAATTTTAAGACACATGTAATTTGCTTTGAAAAATGTTGGGGAAGGCAATTGGTGAATTTAGTACTAGTATGTTACAACTCTTGTCTTTTAAATTTATTGGTTCTATTAAATCATGTCTAGAACACTGGCAAATTAATGGAGTAGTGGATGGAATCTTATTCCTTATTGTTATGCTGGTTTTTGTTTTGTTTTTGAGTCTTTGTATTATGTGTCTTGATTTTATAAATCACAAACAAAAAAATTGGGATTAGTGTGATCTTATGGGAAGAAAAAAAAAAAAAAAACCAATATACATGAGTAATTATTTGATAGTCTGGGATTTCCGCCACGTGGTATTCCGGGCCACTTTACACCAACACATTCCATCGGGGTCCATACTCCATACACTTAGTGGTAGATCCCATAGAAACGTGTGGTTGTAATGTAGTCCGGAGTATCTCGTGGTGGTAATGCCAGATAGAATTTCACATTATACTTAGGCTCTGTTTGAATTTTTTTTTTTATTTCTAGTGTTTTATTTTTTTCCCAATATTTGTTGAAACAAGCACCATAAGAATGTTTGTGATATTAGTTAATTTATGAAAATTCTAGAAACACAAAAATTGCATCTTCATTTGTTTTGAAAACACTTTTAGCAGCCCAAAAAATAAATAAACAAAAACTATTATGGTCACCAAACATATTTTTTGTTTTTAATTTTTAATAAATAAACCAAAACTCATTTCTTGTTTTTATAAATGAAAAACAAAAATGGCAACTTTATCAAATAGAGCCTTGTTGTTTATATAAGGGTCCGTTTGATTAGCGAGAAAAATAAAATGGAAAGTGAAAATGATAGAAGGTGACGTGAAAGAAAAGAAAAAGAAGAAATATTTTTTTCTCACGTCCGTTTGATTAGAATGAAAATTTTGCAATAAAATACAGTAGTATAGTATAAAAGAGAAAAGGTGGAGGGAAGAGAATAAAGAAGGAAGTTAGAGTAATTATTGTTGATTTTCTCGAGAAAATAAAATTTCCTTGCACACTTTGTGAGAAAAAGTAAAGGAAACTCTCATACTTTAGAGAGTTGTACAGAAAAGTTCACTTTCTAGGATATTCTTGCTAAATGAACACAAAAAAAATATTTTTTTTCCTCTTTCTTGTATTTTCTATCATTATCTCACTAATCAAACGGACCCTAAAGAAAAAAGGATCGCAAAGATTTCTCACATAAATGAGCAATTTATGCTCGTTTTGTAATTTATGAGAACTTTTGTTTTTTTGAAAGTCCAAATTGAGAACTTTAGTTGGCATATCTATGCTGAAAGGAAAAATTAAAGTATGTAAGATCAGCCTAATCTGTAGATTTAATTTTCAGTATAAGTTTGACTCGATCGATATACACTATGTTTACCATTCCATTAATTTATGAATCTAGACCTAAGTTTGACCCTTGAAAATATTTTGCATTGAGTTCAGATTAATGGTAATTACGAATTAATAGTTCGTTATCACAATAATGTTTCACTTTGTCATTCTGTCCTCTCCTTCCGTTGTTTGCACACCTTCGATAAGTCATTGATTGGTATCCCTTAAAAATTAAGAATTTGAACAGCTTGACAAATTAATGATTAATCATTGTTGTGAACTAAGAATGGACCCGCAAAAAACTAAGCCGGACGGGGACTTGAGTCTATTGTTTTTTGATGGTCTACATTCCGAACTCAGCTCACATCAATTTCCATCCCTCAAGTCTGATCTAGTTTTATTGATTTGTTGGCTCATCTCAGACCCAAATAACGATATATGAACCGCTGGGTTCGTATACATTTTTTTCTTCATAAAAAAAAACCCCACTGGGCTCGAAAGTCCCGCTTAGAAAATTCCAAGCAAAAAATTAGCTTGATTGAACATCATTAAACCGGTAGTCCGATACCTTTACTCCATTTCCTCAGCTAGAAAAAGGTCTATTCAAACTGTAACACCCTGATTTTCGGAAATAAAATCGGAGGTATTAAATGTAAATTTTCAAAATTTATTAAACCAAATTCGAAATCCAAAACAGATAATTTGTCCTAAGAATTCATTTATTACAAACTATTGTGGAAATACTAAAAATAGTCTTTGCGGCAATAACTAAATAAAATAACAAAGTCATCTCCTAAGATTGATATGGATCCCAAGCGTATTCTGACTCAACTCCCACCTCTGGGTTCTCCTCTACGTAAAACTGTTCACCTTCAGGGTTTTGTGTCTCCTCTTGATTTTCTGCAAAATCTGACACGAATGCCAGGAAATCCGTGCCTGAGTGATAGAGTTCACCCCGTAGTATAATCCAATCCAACTACCCCTCTTACTTTACAACTAACAAGTAATATAACAATAAGTATGCGAAAAAGTAGAACAGAGATCTTCACATAAACCAGTTTATTACTATCCATTAGCCTGACGTGTGATTTCAAATCTCCCCGCGAGATCTTCCCTTCCCAACCGCTAGCCATGCTCGGTCCCATGAGATCACTTCCATTTGTTGCAGATAACCTAAGTTATATACTGAGTGTGCAACTCAATGACTACAACAAGGGTATAGCTTATCATGCCTGAATCACAACTAGGGTTGGCCTATCTTATATACCACATCACAGTCATTTCACAATCATCACTGGACACACGCCAGTCTATCAACTCATCACTGGACATATGTCAGTCTGTCAATTCATCACTGGACACACGCCAGTCTCAATTTCATCGCATCTCAAAATTCCGCCTGCAGGCAATCTCTAGAAAGAAAAACTTCCCAATTTATCCATTACCTAGCATCGTCTAGGTGAATTCTACTTTGTATACCACCCCATGTCTCTAGGGTCCAATCTAGCATTCAAATCAAGTATCATCACAATATTATTCTCAATAATAAAGAAAATGAACAACAGACGGATCAAAACAAATATTAAACAATGCAATCACATAACTTTTTATGACTGGGCCGTTGCCCTTAATCTTGTATGACCACAATATCAATAGCAAGGTAGGAAATTTTATATAAGACTTTAAAAATAATTTTTTTAGGCTTTTATTAATTATTCTTAAGTAATTAGATTGATTAAGTACTAATTAAATACATTAATTAGGTAAAAATATTAGAATAATTATCGTAACCTTAATAAGAGCCCTAAAGGTCCTATGTAACATGTTTGAGTGCTAAAAGTTGGGTTTGGAGGTCCGTGGAATTATTTTAAATAAAAAGATAAAGATAATTGACGAAAGAAGGATAAATAGATAATAAATAATTAAATAATTAAAAATATATTCAGATTAATAACGTATCGTATTTGAATAGTAAAGAGTCTAAAAAAAATTAATCGGGCATTAATAATATATTTTATAATATCGTAAAGTATTTTTGTTTAAAAACAATGTGTAATTTATAATAAATAGTTAATTAAATAAAAAAAATTATTTTAACAACATATCATATTTGAGATGCAAGGAGTCTAGAAAAAATAGATTGAGTGTTGAAAACATTGTTTGGAACGTCGCAAAGGTTTTTCGTTTGTAAACTTTGATTGAAAACAAATAAAAATTTAATAAATAGATAATAAGATAAAAAAATATGAAATTAACAAGTTATGATCTTTGAAGTATGAAAAATCTAGGAAAAATAGTCCGGGGGTCAAAATCGGTGTTCGGAGTGTCTAAAAGTCCATTCGAACCAAAACAAAAACTGCCGCGCAGTCTGGCAGAGGGAAGTTTGCGGCCGCGAGGTCTCGTTCTCTGGTTCTCGCGGCTGGGCCGCTCGAAGGTCGCGGCTGGGTTCTATTTTTTTTTTTTTTTGGTACGGTTTCGATGCATGGGATTACGGGGGTCATTGGGTTATGTCTAAAAACACTTATTATACTCAGAGGAGGGTTCTGATTGAATTATAATACCTCGAAATCAGATTGAATTGATTTTCGATCGAAACTTAGAAATTTGAGAAAGATGACTTCGGTTTGGGTGATCGGGGAACCTTGGGCTCGAATTGGTTGATGTTTGGCGATTTTAGGAGTTGTAGGAAGCAATTGGATCGATCAATTCGGGTCTCGGAGGAATGAAACTATAAAACCCATTTTTCTCTCTCTTTCTTTCTCTCTCTAAAAATCTATGGATTGTAGCTTGGTTCTCTCCGGTTTTTCTCTCTTTTCTGACTCCGTGGAAGGTGGTGAGTATTGTGCGTGCCCTAGGGTCAGAGTAGTAATGTATTTATAAGAGAATTTTGATGTAGTAGGATTAAATTGAGTCCTAATGGAATTGGGTTTTAAAACGGACGAATTAATCTCGGTTTTAGGGTTACGGAGGAGGTAGAGATCGAGTAGGAGTAGGAGAGAGAGATATAGAAGAGTTTGTGTGCATGCATGCAAGTAATTGTATGCAATTTGAATAAAAGAAATAAAAATAAGATAAACTCTAATTATATTTGTATATATCTATTAAGAAAATAATTTTATTAATGAAATTAATAATTCTTAATGGTGTTATTAATTATAAATTTACGGGTTGTTACACAAACTAGAAAAACTAGCAAAAGTACAAGTCCACAATTTTTTGTCCAGGTAAAACTTAATTGCCAAATTAATACTGTATGTAAAAGTGACTAATCTGTAGATAGATCTATTGATTTTACAAATACATCGCACAAAATTAGGATTACTGATACACTCACAGAAGTCCAAAAGGGAAAAATCCATTACTTATTTTGTGACTATTGTTCATATTCGGAAATTAAGTAGCAGCGAAATAGAGGATACATAAAAAGAAAAGGTTAGTCTCACAAACCTTTTTACATTAAATGAGCAATTTAAGCTAATTCCATTATGTAATTAACAAAGAAATGTACCAAATTAACATAAAAATGTTGGAAATTATTTACCAAAAAAAAAAATGTTGGAAATTGAATTCTGTTTTCCAAATTGAGAACTTTATGTCCGTATAATTAAAGATTAAAGAAGTGCTTTCACCAATTAGTACACTCGTTAGTACGTACTAATTTATAGTAAACGTTAAAAATAGTCCTTCTAGCTAGTTTGCATGAAATCTCAATTCTATCCTTCAATTATTAATTGTGTCAATTTTAACACCACATTTTACATTATGTCTAAATTTTGTCCCTTAGTGTGATGCATTGGTCTAAGCAGAATTCATTAGCAAATTTGTCGTGTCTCACCCTCTGAGTGACGAACTTGCGATTTTATGCAAACTAAATGTACTATTCTGTAATTTACATTTTGCTTTTATTTTTTGGCAAAATAATAATTATCATACTATATTTCTCGCTGAACTTTCTTCGTGTGTTACTACTGAATAATCATATTTGTTGAGGTGGTTAAAGTTTTTATTTTAGTTTGTACTAAAAATATATTATATATGAAATTCGTGAAGCAACCCACTTGTTAAATACTATCTTGGCATCTTATTTGTTTCAATGGTCTTATCTAGTACAGGCCTTGATTTGTAGAATCTTGTTATTTTACAACATCATCCCCAAGTTGGAGTTGCACTAGGTTATTGAAATAACCAGATTATAAAAATCAAGATAAAACCATTGAAAAGGTAAACATGATAGAAAAACATGCTTCTCAAATTTCTAACATATTTCTTATGTTTAACAAAATAAGATATTAATTTCCTCAATATCTTTGATTATTCTTGTAGCGCCCCGATTTTCCAAGGAATTTTGGAAGCATTAACACCTAAAATACACTGAATTTTATAAACTACTAGACCCATATTTGTTGTTATACACAATCTACATTAAAAGAAAAATACAAAAAAGAATCTAACATTTTATTCAGACATCTTCAGAGCGATTCTAGTGTTGATACAGATTTCTCAAGCATCCTCGGTCTCCGCCCTTGGTATTCCTCCTGTGTCAAACAGCTCCACCATTGAACCCTGCACCCTCTGGCAAATTGATCGCCGAAGCAACCGATTTACCAGGAGACAAACGTATCCGTGAGTAATAATTCACCCAGTAGAATAATCTCAATCCTACCAACCCCTTATGCTACAATTAGCATTCAATAATAACAATAATATCACAATTGATAATACACTTGAGGTACAGAATAATAGCACATCGTCTTTTTCTTTACTATCCATCATCTTATATGAAATCTAAGGATTCTCTCCACGAGATCCTTTCCTCCCATATCCACTAACTACAACCGTCTCATGGGTCCACCATTCCTCTTGCTTATCCTGTACCAGGGTCCTAGGTGAGCGCACCTATACCGAGCATGTTCTCACTTAAGACCATAACAGGAGGATCGAGTCATCCCATGACGTATCGTACATTAGGGTCGGACTCCCCTACCCCACGCTAACTATAACCGTCTCATGAGACCCATTCTCTTTATCCAAGAGAAACTTTCCATGACGTATCATACATTAACGCCTCACTAACTATAACTGTCTCATGTGACCCATTCCCTTCCTCGAAGGAAAACTTCCCATGACGTATCATACATTAGCGTCACAACATTTCTCAACACTGGGCCCCGTAGGTAACCCATTCAACACAGGGCCCTATTGGTTACCCTTGCCATCACCATGACTCAAATCACAATCCACACAGTACTCACACTTTCAACACTTTACATTTTCTCATTTACTTAACATCGTCTACATGATTCACTACTCGTAACCACCTAGTGAAACTAAGTCCAATCTAACAAGTACAACAATAAGAAATCCATAACAGCGTCATCAATAAACAAGATACATTCCATTATAAAACCAAGCATGACAATTGATATTGTGCGAGTAAGTAAAACACATAGAGTTTTATGATCGGGCCGATGCCCTTAAGGTTTGTTGAACAAGTAAATTAGTTATAGTTTTTATTTTATACTTTTGCTTGCTTATACACTTTTTCTTTACCTAGTTAAATAAATTGATGATACTTTGTACATTTTTAATTACCTTCTCCTAGTATGTCATGCCCTTGATTTTTAACGTAAATAAATAACGCATTTTAATAAAAGAGTCTCGCATATCATACATATTACCCAAAAGAATTTCCACATGTCTTAAATTACAAATCAGATCCCCAAGATTAAAGATTTACAACTTTGGTACCTCAGCCCCAAATATACATAAATGCAAGTACGAACCTGTTTTGAATATTACAAACGTTTAGTCAAAAAGATTGAAACTTTAAGTTACAAATACATCTCTGTCAAAATAAAGTTAATTCAAAGATGCTTAAGTAACTACATGAGGTTAACTTCCAAAAAGTCTTTTCATTCTCAAGCACACATTGCATGCGAGCTGTTGTCCATCGTTTTGTCCTGAAAAGAAAGATTGGGTTGAGCTACACTAGCTCAGTAGGAAAATCTTTACCAATTCTATGTATAAATATGAAGTCAAGATCAAAATGAGATGACAAAGAGATGTAGTTCAATCAAGAGATAACCACGAACTCATACGTATATCGACATTCATTACGATGGCTCAAGGATATGCTGTCATCATCAAAAAAGCCGCACAATTCTCAAGACACATGCATTCTACCAACATAACATGACTCGTTATCCCAAACTCCCACCATTGGTATTTTCACCCCTTGCGTTATCGTATAACACTACGAGGATTACCGTGTTACCACCCCTTGCGTCACGGTGATCTCAAACAACTCGAGTCACTGTATTACCACCCCTTGCGTTACGAGACCCGTCTAAATCTCCTTATTACCACCCCTTGTGTTACGAGACTTTCTAAACCAACTTCCGACTCAACAACTACCGTCTCACACAACATACAATTTAAGACTCCCCCAATGTTCACATTCATATATGAGACTTCATACAATATACCACGTTATCACAAAAGTGCCATAAACATTCACAAGTGCTAACAATCAATAGAAATCATTTATATGAAGCTTTAACTAAGTAATTCTTTAGTCTATCCTCACTAACGGAAAGCCAAAGGGTCACAAATATCATCCACAAATCATAGGAAGTCGAAACGATAGAACGAGGATCCTAGGGGTAGCCAACGGATGTTGGGAGGCCAACACACCCTCACTCAAATGGTCATAACTTTTTGTATACTCGGTGTATTAAAGTGATTTTAGTGGCAATGGAAAGCTAATTTCAAGACCTTCGAATCGGTACCAAGTTTGCATGAATCGGACCTCGGACGAGAAAGTTATGGTCGTTTGAAGTTGGGCTAAAACCCAGATGACGAGCAAAATTTCCAGAGAGGGGAGGGATCGATCCCCCCATCACCAAGGATCGATCCCTGGTCTTGCTGGACCAGAAATGAAAAGGGTGATCGATCCCCCAAGTTTAGGGATCGATCCCTACGCGATCTGGGAGATTTTCTGCAGGTTCGACAGCTTTCGAAAGGAACGAAGGGAGACGATCGAGGCTCGATTTTCACTCCATATCAACATATAAACACATAAAAGAGGTAAAGAAATCCCTACCTCGCGACGATAACCAAGATCTACGAGTTTTGAACGAGCCCTAGCTTTCTTGAACTTCAAATCTTCGATTCGAGTCCGACCCAAGGATTCTCAAGCTCAAGAACACGGTCGGAAGGCCGGAGGGAGGTTAATCGCTGAAGTTTTCAAGAGATGGAGTGAAGTTTTGTGAGATAGCAAGAGAGAGAGAGAGAGGTTCGGCTGGTGAGAGGGAGAGAGAACGGATGAGAGAGAGAGAGATTTGGAGAAAATGACCTCCTACACACCACACACCCACTATATATACTCATATATCTTTTTTATCACACCCACACTCCCTCAAATTGCAATTCTTTCACTTTGACTCTCAATTCAAATATCCACCATGCAAACCATAATTTTCCAATTAGGCATTTAATAATCATTTCGATAATTAAAATTTTCCGGGGCCCAACATAGTAATTGCACCGAACTTTGTCTCATTTGTTTCCATCCTTGATTTCTAACTTTCGATCTATAAAAATGTACTTTGACCGTTTACAAAAAAAAAAAAAAACAAACAGAATCCTTGTTTTGTTAAGGGAAAATATTAACTACTATTTACTCTAACATGGGCTTTACTTTACTTATAATAAAGTTGAGTTATTTACTCAACATATTATCATTACGCTAACATTTAGCAAGAATAATTAGTGTTTATCATTTTGAACAGTAAAAAGTAACAAAAGAAAAAGAAAAGAATAAAATAAAGTTAGAACATAGGCTACTTCGGAACTAATTATTTATAGGAATTGAATTAAGAACTAAATTTAATACAAGGGGCAAAGTGTAATTTAAGAACATTTTGCTCAGAACAACACGTGCATGTACAGTGATGCATTTCTTATTTCCCAGAAAAACAGAGGCCGTGTTCGTTTCACATACTTACGAGTACTTTGTTTTAACTTTGTTTTTCAATCATTACCATATATCTTTCTCCAATCATTACTCTATTTCTCAAATTATTAATTTCATTTCTCTCTCTATCTCTCTTCACTTATTACCTATCTCTCCAATCATTACCCTATTTCTCTCTCCATCCACTACCAAAACTAAAATACCCAAAGTAGCTAAACGAACAAAGCCAGAGTATTCTTGGTTCCCACGATTCGGACGCGTACATGCGATTTCTTTCATTATCACCTGCTTAAATCAATATATAGGGACTATATATATTTAGGAGAGAGTAGGAAAACGACTATACTACCTTGGTCCGTCCGAAAAGTGAAAAACGGGTTCCGGTAAAAACTAAGAAGACGGCGGCGACTGGGACCTCGGGCTGACTTCGGATGAGCGGTGGATGTTTCTGTTAAACTTGAGAACGTGGGGTATGATGTTTGAACCAGATTTTTGTTCGGGTGAATGTAAAACCGAAACCCATATCTTTCTCTCTCTAAACCACCATTTTTTTGGGAAGCTCTGGCTTTGCTCTTTTTATTTTTCCTACTAATTTACAGTGGTGATGTAGGGATGGCAATCGGGGCATTCGGGGCGGATACGGGGATTTTCATACCCGATCCCCGAAACCGAAAGCCTACCCATATCCGCCCCGATACCCGAACGGGGAGGGGAAGAAGGAATCATAACCGAACCGAACGGGATTCGGGTAATCCCCGAAACCGATTGGGTACCCGAATTTAGTACAAAATCAGAAACCAAAAAATATACCCCAAAATCAGAAACTCATATGGGCACCTGTGGATTTTGAAACCATAAAAAGAGTACGAAATAGCTACCAACAGTTACAGAGATCTTTAGAGAGAGAGAAGCAGAAGATCTATTTTTTTTTCTCGGCCTTCATATATTTGAAGCAGCAGACCTGTTGAGGAGACTGGAGAGAGAAAGGATATGATTTGAGGAATTTGAGATTTTGATTTAACTTCCAGCCCTTCGAATTTGTGAGATCAATTTCTCCATTTGAGGAGGTTCTCTGCCTTAGGTGGGAAGTTGTAGAAACCCATAATGGCCAAAAAAGAAAAAAATCAACAACGATGGCGATTGGGGCCTACTGAAGATGTACGACGGAGGAGGATGAGTGGGCTCCGCGGCCAGCGATGAATGGAGTGAGAGAGTTTGGGGGAGAAGGGAATGGAGGACTGGAGGTGCTTCGTGAGAGAGAGAGAGAGAGAGTTTTGCAGAGTGAGAGAGAGACCCCTAGCCTCATATCTAAAGTCGCCGCCTCTCCCACACTGGGAAGTGAGAAATGAATGAGTAGGAATGGAAAACCCTAACTTGATTAACTCACGTATGTGTATATATAGGCAAGGGTAATTTTGTAATTTACTAGTTCGGTTCAGTTCGGGTTCGGTTCGGTTCGGGTATCAGCTGAACCATAACCGAACCGAAACCCGTTCGATTATCTTGTGTGCCAACCATACCCGTACCCACGGGGAAAATTTCGGTTATGGTTCAGGGATAATTTCGGCTATCGGTTCGGGTACCCATCGGTTCGGTTTAAATTGTCATCCCGATGGTGATGTTAAGTTTTGTGAATCTCGAGTGAGGGAGGGTTTTATAGGAGGGAGTGGAGAGGTGGAATGTGGACGTGGGTGCAAGAATGGAGGGAATGAGGTGAAAACTGATGATGATGGCTGCTGAAATTAAAGAGTAGAGAGGTGGAGGTGGTTCGGCATTGGGAACAGAGAGAGAGAGAGAGAGTCGGCAAAGAGATGAGGGAGAGAGAGGAAAAATAGGGGAGTAGAATCCCTTAAATCTGGGGTTCGAAAGTCATCACATGATTTTGTTTTTATTTTATTTTATACGTGCATGTGTATATATGAGTATGAAGGTACTTTTCTTTTCAAATATTGGAGTAAAATGTATAGCTAATTAATTAGTTTATTAAATTAACTACTTAACTTAATAATTATGATGTAACAATAATTAAACTAATAAATTAATAAAATTCAAGATGCCAATAAATCTTTTTATTCGAAAAAATTGGGTTGAAAATCCGGGTCGTTACAATTTTATAACACATATTGAGGTTAAAAATATTACATATTTTTTGTTTTTTAAGTAAAAGGTAAAAGATTACAAATAGTCCATCTGGTTCGCATAAAATATCAATGACGTCGTTAGTGATAAAGAAGAAATTGAGATGGTATCTAAACTCTGAGGCTAAAATTGGCACATTAATTAGAACTAGATGGATGAAATTGTGATCATGCAAATTAATTAGATGGATTATTTCCGAAATTTAGCTTATTTTTTGGGTTGAAAACGAGTTGAGTCAAATTGAGCATTAATTTAGAATGTTCAGGTTCATTTGTTATGTTTTAAGAGTACTTGAGCCCAAGCTCAAAATAAATTTGACAAGTCAAGCTCGATCCGACCTTTCCCAGCTGTGATTCGAATTTGAGCTTGTTCACGAGCCTTGACAAGCCAAAAACTTTAATAGCAACAAACTTTTATACAGGTTTAAAGCTGCAAAAAATATTTTTATTATATACTAAAGTAAGTTCATAAATATATTAGTATATCTAAATTTATAGTACTTTAAAAAGTAACAAATAAAAATTTTATTTTGTGCATATAAGTTTTATGTTTAGATAGACATATATTCAGATTCATATAGGAAATTCTTATTCTAGGTTTGCGAGCATAATCAAGCCAAATACTGTTAGATTCAAAATCGACTCATTTATTAAATGAGCCTAAAAGCGAGGTTCAATTCCGTTTGTTTAGTAGACGATCGAACTTGAAAAAGTAGAGTCGATCCTTGAACAATTTATGAATGGTTTAGGGGGTGTTCCGATTTCTCGGGAAAAAAAACTTTTAGAAAAAGAAGGTAATTTCAAGTTCAAAATTATGTGTTTACGCAAATAATTTTTCTACCGATATGGATCTTGTTTGATAGATCTTATTAAGATCTTTTAAACGGTGCAAAAAAAAAAATTAAAAAAATATTTTTTATTTTCATTATATTTGAGTTTGAAATTACGTGAATTTGAAAAAAAAAACTTTTAAAAAAAGTGGAACACCCCATTAGTCAATTTGCAGCTCTACCTATTTTAAACTTAGGTGTTGTTTCTCTAAGCTTTTGGTCGCTACTAAAAAAAATCACGTATATTTTTTTTTTTGCCAAACGTTTGTGATTATCGATTTGTTTTGACAAGAGAAGTCCGAAAAGTAATTTTTTTACTGTTAAACAAATATATTTGAAAATATCAAAGATAAAATCCAAAAATATTTTTGTAAAAGTTATATATTTTTGGCCTTTTCGATTTGTTGACGTGACAAATCAATACTCCCTCCGTCCTATTTTTATTATCCATTATTCAATTTGTTTCTTTTATGTTTTTTTGCCTATATTTTTTAGTATGAATTTTAAAAAATATACAATATAAATATTTTTTGATAGATCTCGATTAGTTTATGTAATACAAAGACTAAAAACGCAAAAAATAATTTGAATAAAAACAAAACTTTGGGCTTATGTTGTACGGATTCATTCCATTGCTTTGGGGATTTTACAGACCCAACGAACCTCTCCGTGCGTCTTGCGTCTTTCGAGCTGTCGAGAGGCAGCTACGGTTTTCTGTTTTTTTGATCCGCAGGCAGCTACGGTTGAGTCTCGGCCCCCTGCGATTCTGTTGTTACTTCCAATAGGCCATCTCACGATTCGATCAGGCTTCATCACCCTCCGCAACATCACTCTTACCACATCCGTTCGACATAATTTCTGGTGAGAGATGAAAAAACTTCTGTCAGATTTTCACTTTCGAAAAGGTTTTAGTTAATGTTTCTTGTTTGACTCGATGATAAATGACTAAATGTACGAGTGGTAGTTCCTATCCATGTAATTTTCGTTGAGAACTCCAGAATTTGCTTGACTCTCAATTTGGGAGTAAACCCCTGTTCCCCTGGGCTTTTTTGGGGGTTTTTTTTTTTTCCTTTCTGTTCTTATTCAAAAATTCTCCTCATTTACCCATGTTTTGCCACACTTTTTTGGATTATTGATTCATGAGAGGAATCGAAATTATGACCTCTATCCATTTTTTTTTGGAAATATGCAAGAAAAAGCCGAAAAACCCAGCTTTTTGCTCTCTTTTTTGGGATATTTCAAAAAAGAAAAAGAAAAGGGTCTTAACTTTGTATTTTTTCGATTCCTGATGAGACAAATCAATAACTCACAAAATTATGACCCACTTTGCTTAAATGCATTCAAGGGTGCGGGTTATATTCGCTCTGGCCGCTTCTCACCAGTCTTTGTAAAAACTTGAATAAGAACAAAACAAAAAAAAGCCCAATAGCCAACGGGAACAAGGGCTTGAATTTTCACTTTTAATTGTTGCCGGTTGAATTTGGGTCTTGAATTTTCTCTTTTCATAATCATAGTATTAGTATCCATCAGAGTAGAAGAACTGGTTCGATCCCGAGCGGGAGTTCTTGACAACCTTTTTGTGCCAAGCAACCAACAGCTAGTTTAGGTTCAGCTGAACATTTGAATAACCAATCACAAAGTAGTTTTAACTTTTAAGTGGTTGGTATAACTTGTAATCTTCGTAAGTAGCTTGAATTTCTTATCTGTTTGGAGTTCAACCCTAGTCATACTCCATTTGATTTCGACAACATTTGGCCGAGTCAAACGAGACATATAAGAAAATAATGCACACCCTTGCACAGATTTCACAAATGCAGTAGAGTTAGCATTTCACATCCTGATTGCCAAGGAGGAATTATCATGTCTTAAGCATAGCTTTCAATTGTTGTTTTCTTTCATGGTGACGGGAATTCTTGGACAAGGTTGTTCGTAGTGTCCAATTTTAGAGGATTGGATTCTTCAGATCACTTGGTGCCATTGCGTTGTACAAGGAAAGGGCTACTACTAATGCTACGGAACATGAAGGACAATGACATTCTAGTTTTGGCATACGATGTTGAACGAAGTTCACTCTTATTGGTTACTCCAATCAGATATGGTGGTTTGGATGTAGATGTCAATGTGTTCATAGAAAGTCTGGTTTCACCTCCCAACTGCAATTGGGAAGGGGAAGAGTACACAGAAAATTTTCTTTCTGGGGTGACAAA
Source organism: Rhododendron molle (assembly GCA_025413875.1). Classification (NCBI taxonomy): domain Eukaryota; kingdom Viridiplantae; phylum Streptophyta; class Magnoliopsida; order Ericales; family Ericaceae; genus Rhododendron; species Rhododendron molle. Next base: position 14,302,401 of record CM046395.1, on the reverse strand, counting down.
GAAGTGGAAGCGCAAGCCAGGAGAAACCCGAACTTTTACCTTTATAGAATTGTAGTTTGATGGGCACCCCAAAATACATGAATTGTTGATATGTTATTGTATTGCTTGCTTGCTGAACACTAGTTTTTTCCAATCCTAGAGTATTGACATTATTAGCTGCATGTCTAGAATTTGACTGCTATGTTTAGGATGTAGTTGTGCAGGAATTTTTCAAATTAAATGAAAATGGCTCGGAACACATTTTGTATTTCTAATTTATGAAGTACGAGCGTGACCACCTGTTTCTTTCGTTCATATCTTCTTATCATCAATTGCGAATCCCGAGTTTTACGTCTGTTTCCCCATCTAGTTTTCCTCCACAAATATCATAGCTCCATTGTTTGAAGACATCCTTCCAGTGTACTAAACCTTGCTCTGTTTATTCTCCCCTGTTTTCTCCTTATTCCAGTCTCTTGATCCAGTGGGTGATGACTGAAATTCATTTGGGAATGTGAAAAATGATAGCTGGAATTCATGCAAGGATGTTAGGAAAGTTCCTCCACAAATCTCTTCATGGTTCCACTGCTTAAAACTTTAAACACGTCCTTCAAGGGACTGGTTGATAGGGTTTTGCTATGGGTTTTCGCTTTGCAGGTTGTGTGAGCTAAAACTTGCTCTCTTTATTCCTACTTTTCTCCGCCTTATTTTCAATCGTTTTTGCCCATGCGTTTGGAATTGGTTGGTTGGAACGTCGATTTTACCAGTCTCTTGATCGATCCAGTGGATGAAGGCCGATATTCCTATGGGAATGTGAAGCTGAAAGTCATGCAAGGATGTTAGGAAATTTCCGTATTCCTAATTTGCTGGAGATTAATTGTCATTTCAACTCCACAGTACCAACACATTATGGAATCATTCATCCCTAATAGACGGCATCTTCTTCTGGAATTTGACTCTCTCCATGCACTACACATACCAGGTGCACGGATAATCGTACTTTGCGTGGTATCAATTTTGTATTTCAATCCGCTCCAGATATAGGAATTATCACAATCCAAAATAACATTCTTAATAACCCTCTCAAGATCCTATCTGGGCCTTAGATTCAAGACAAACCAACACAACAGTAAGCTTTTTAAATCACCTGGACAAACCCATAGTACACCACAGAATTCAAGTAAACACCCTTTGTTAAAAAAAGAAAAGAAAAGAAAAGAAAGTGATGCATTTTGTTGTTCGTTTCCACAAAAGCGATGGAGGATGCTTTGGGAGAGTTTTCCTTCATCATAAAAGTCAAAAGATCCGAAGTTATGATCCAAATCCTTTACAATACTAAAATATTTTGCCGAAAATAGTAAGGTGTATGGTATCGATAAGAAGTTCATGTGACATGGGTTACAACTACAATACATTCGATCCATAAAATTCTACTGAAATATTAGATCTCAACCCTAATCAAATTGAGAGTTGAACTTGAAGCGAACTGGCCGGCCTCAGCTGCATTCATGTGTGGTGAAAGCACTAGACCGAATATGCTTAAGAAACCAGGTTGAAGCATCTGTACTTCTGCTCTTCCACTTTGGTTCCATCCCCAATACAGTAAGATTTCAGTTTTTGAAGTTCTCTTTTCATCAATAAATAAAAAAAGTCATTTGTCGCAAAGAAAGAAGAAGAATTGCTGTATAAAGTCTCTGCAAGTAGTGTGTAACTGCAAAACAACCAGCATGAGCACCAAGATTGCCATCACCGGTGTAGTAACGAGAGAAGTTGGCATAGAGATGATCTCTGAACATGGACACAGAATTCTTTAGAGACATATATTTCACTCTGAGAAAGAAATAAAAATACAAAAGGTAACCCCAAACCAAACGCTAGAGGATGGTCTATAAAAACACTCTTTCTTCTGTTCTCTTATATAGAACCCCCACACCTCCGACTTCCCTCTCAAGACAAAAGGCTCTCCGCGGTAGCCACTCGCCCTCCGACGATCAAATACCAATCAGTAATTCTAGGAGGGAATTGTCTTGCCCCCATCCCATCTTTCCAATTACGATGGCCTTCCCTATCCCAGACAGTCATCTCCGTGCTCTTAAAGAGAAAATCCCCAATTGTGAGTATTTGCCGCGCAAGATGTTCATCCTTGTCAAACACTTTTTTGAAGAGCACATGGAAGAGGCATATGAAAGGATATGTCAATGAGATCGTGAAATAAAGCTTAGATTGTATGGAATAAGGCATGTCTTCTTCTGGGGATGAAATAAAGCTTAGATTGTATGGAATAAGGCATGTCTTCTTCTGGGGAAGAGGAGAACCAGAAGGAGGAGGAGGAGGAGGAGAACCAGAAGGAGGAGGAGGAGGAGGAGAACCAGAAGCAGAAGGAGAAGAAAAAGAAGATGAACAAGAAGAAGATGATGATGACGATGAAGACTAAGAAGAAGAAGAAGAGTCCATGTGATGCATTTTCCCCGTTGAGTTCTGAACGATTTTGACTACTAGCTTTGGGAAAATAATTATTTACAGTGTCAAACTTGGGAAGAGATATGGACATGCAGATAGGAATGCAATCGTGACGTTGCGTTTAGAGGCTCAACTGATAAGCAGCATACCTAGTATGCATTTTGCCACTTAGATGAAGTGCTAATCTTGTAGTGATAGTGACAGTATTTCCGCGAACCTTGGGAAGCCACAAAAGGTGCAATGCGAACATAGTAGGTGACAAGTTGCAAATGACCTGTTGTAACATTTCCAAAATATTTAATGGATATTAAATGTGAATATTGGTGAAAGGTTTTAATCCAAAAGGTGTGTCTATTCACGTTATATGAATGGACATGGTTATTGGATTGAAAGGCAAAAGATGTGTCTATTCAGGTTAAATAAATAGACATGATCTAATCGAAAGGTATAACTATTAGGATCGCATGAATAGACATGGGTATTATGAATAGACATGACTATTGGGATTAAATCAAGAGATGCAACTTTTGGCTAACAGTCATGATCTATGCCTATAAAAGGCAAAGGGTTCTACCAATTCGAGGAGAGATAATCAGAATCATTTTGATTGTTGTTTCTCTCTAGAATTATCTCCTACGATTATACTTGAGGGGCTCGCAAAAATCCAAAGGTATTCGGGTCTCTCTTCATTTGTGCATAACGCAGTCAGACAACAATTGCAGACTGGGCCTCATTTTATATTGGAGACGGCTTCGTTGTAACCCGGTGCACACCGAATTCTCTCAAATTGGTGGGGGCAAATATCGTCTTAAGGACAGCGATATAGTAATATGACTTGAAGTATCTCTGTTTATCCACTTTCATCGACTACGACGACTTTGCACCAACATGACCTAGTCTATCTGTGGGGTACGAGGTGATATTTTGTTTTTTTATAACCGTCTTTTTTTTCCCTTTTCACTGATATTTTGTTTGGTTTTTTTTGGATATCTTTGGTTATAAGGATTAATCAAATTGGAATCAGCTTATTGATTAGTTTTCCCCTGCCCCCAAATTTATGTGTTCGTTTCAGATGGATTCTTCAAACCCCCCCTTATCCACTCACATAAGCAAGCAAGCAAGCGTACACACAGAATGCTAGGGCTTGCGTTTAGAGTGAATGGGGAGGGGGTTATTTGGGTTTCAGTTGTTTTTCTCCTACTATCTTCAATCATGTGTATGCTCTGCCACTTTTTTCCGAGGATTACCGACGGGACGCGAAAGTACCAGTATTTGAGGCCAAATGGCCAAGGAAATCTAGTTTCTACTCAATAGAGTTGTGTTTTGCCTTGACGAGACCGGTTAAAATAGCATGCCATTTTAGGGGTATGATGTCGTGCTTGCACAATGTTGGCCTCTCTCCATTCAATGCTTACATTGTCACGTATCAAAAAAAAAAAAATGTCTTACATTGTCAACCCAGCTGTACACATTAATTTGTGTAGTATTTTTTTCCCCCGATCTGTGAAGTTGCAAGTATGTTCACTTATTTTTGTAAAGTTTGGTTCTCTCTCTCTCTCTCTCTCTCTCTCTCTCTCTCTCTCTCTCTCTCTCTCTCTCTCTCTTTTCTATTATTTTCTGCAGGTGGTGGTCTCTGGCTTTTGGATGGAAGTGGTTATACTTTAATCCTTGAGGGGCATGGGGGCCTGGTTTCTCAATCCTCAGTAATCTTGTTTGTTCATGACATAGATCGTTATGTTTTTAGTAGCTTGTTTGTTGTTCCTTCATCTATTTTGCTTGCTTTGTTTTGTTGTGGCAGTGGACCGACGATGTCATGGATCTTATTAACACAACAGAATCATCTGCGAATAACAAGTGAGAGGCAACCAGATCAAAAAAAAAACAAGTGAGAGGCAACTGGGCAATGAAAGATACAGCTGAGGTAATTGCACACGTAAACGACAAATAAAACATTAAATCAAATAAAAGATACATCTAGAGATAAATTGATCAATTGGTTAAATGTCGAAGAAGCGCATGCAGGTTTATCGAATTGCTGTCAAGATAGTTCCACCGTTGACGAGATTTCCCTACAAAAATTGATTGAAATCAACCAAGTGACTATAGCACCCCAAGTGGAGAGCACTGCGTGCACGGTTACGCATTATGCAACTAGATGGCCAGGACCAATTACAGTACAGAAATTGGTAAAGTAAATGCAAAAAAGAATCACAACCATAGTTATGCGGTGTACCCAGTGTTGAAGTTTATATTCCATAGAAAGGTAGTAACTTTTTTCATTTGCCCAGCTTGGTTCATTGGGGTTTCTAAAACCAACCCCTCTCTCAGCATGGTTTTCAGTAAGTTTTCCCTTCCACTTATTACCTCCATTTCTCTATATCTCTCTCTCCACTTGTTCTTCAAAAAAAAAACCTCTCTCAATAATAGTTGAAAGCAAAAAATCGCAGTAGTTCTACCCTTTCGACTGGACAAAGAAATTCCAGCTACTCTCATAACTAGTTGAAAGCAAAACAAAAATCAAAACAAAAGTGAGAAAACAATTAGGAGAACATTGACACCATAGAAGCAGCACAGAGAATGGATTCTGTGGCACATTCCTATCATAGAACACATTTATATAAAGCTGAATCTTACACACAAGCAGAAAAAAACAAGCTTGTATAGCACATTCCTATCACAGAACACTTTCTTTTTTGAACATCAAAATTCAAACTCTACAACACTAGGATACCCCCTGGAAGGCAAAAAAGGAAAATCCAAGCAATTCTAAACATGAATGAACAAATCCACCTGCTTGCCGCTGAGCTGCCTTCAGGAAAGATCAGAGGACATCGCACATGTAAAACATCAACTCCTCATTCTGTCAATGCAACCAAATGTTCCAGTTCAACTCCAAGAAAAGATTTCCCAAAACCATTACACTGTGCAGATCCATCTTTACATTGAAATGCAATGTAGAGTAAGTACTACACACTTGATTGCAGCCTCATGCCTCTGAACATTCAGCAACAGTTTGAGATCCACCCTCTCTGATAAATGCTGGATCAAGGAACTTTGCAACAAATGCCCACAGCGTGTAAACATCATTGAAATTAGTCAAAAAGCCAAGAGAAGCCGTGACAACCTCAACTCGGATGAACCCACTTTTTCGATCGTGCCCCTCAGTTTCCATTGGCCTGCAAAGGGCAGTCTCGTCAAGATTGAGATACCCACGTTGCTGTTTTGGACTGTCTAAAATCCTTATGTGACTTAGAATACCAATCCCAAGAGAGATACCATTTATCTCTGCCAGCTTCTGGACGAGTTCCGGATTGATTAGACCCCGATTTCCATCTCTCACATTGAAAGCTACAGAAGCACCCCTTTCGTACTCAATCTTGGGGCCATAAATGTGAATGAGTGGCACAGGTTCCTTCCCATCAGAAGAGGGTAACCTTAACCGCAGTAATGATGTCACAAGCCAGTTGATCAAGAACCTCAACCTGAGAGTGGTCTTGTTGAGACCCAACATGTTTATGTGATCAAGATGCCTGCACTCTATTTCAGGTTCCCTTCGGTCCGAATCTTGCCAGTCACCATATTCTCCATCACTGACGTACTCCTTGTCATCCAAACTTGCGGCCGGTAAGTCTCCTGGTTCCATTGTGTTGCTCACATGCTCCGTATGGTGATCTTCCGAACCAGACGATACCTTTCTTCCGTTACTACCAGGCTGTTCAATTTCTTCCACCCCAAAAAACCTACCACCTTCCCTCCTCCCCAACAACCTAAACTCCCCTTCTGTCTCTCTTCTTATCATGCTCGATTTCGACTCCATACAAATCTCAAAGGTTGAGCCATTGTCCAGGGACTCTGTTAGGCGAGATCCAATTACCCCAGAATATTTCCTTGCTTGAGGTTCCTCCTGAATTTCCAGATAATTTTTCTGGCCTAAATCCTTTTCACCATTTTGAGAAAAGGATCGTTCTACAGTTAATGGTTCTTCTGTAACTTTCTTGAGATGTTCTGAATCCTGTGACACAGATAGAACAGCAGGATCGAATGATGGCATGTGGATGTCCTCCTCGGAAGCTGGGTGCACCTCTTCATCGTATATTGGGCAGTTGGAAGATTTGGACGACGGTTTTGGAGAAAGGCGCTTGGTCTTCTTCCCAGTAAACCAAACAGGCAGTACGGGAGAGGAAACCTTCTGTTTATCATCTGACCCCAAAGGACTCTGACCCAAATCAATCCATATCGAGTTTTCCGATGACTCATCTTCACTGAAAACAGGACTCCTCATCACCTCTCCAGCACACATACTCACAGTTTCTTCGCATATGGTGCTTGCCCCATCCTTATCAGAGCTGTTATCCTGATCCATCTGAGTCTCAAATACATCCCTCACCTGAGCAGAAGTGTAAACACCAGAAAAGGCAGGCAACAACTGCCTTGGGTGAGTTGCAGTAGATAATTCCCCATCCCCGCAGGCTTCATCATCTTCAACTCCATGAAATTCAGGTAACCCATCAGCAGAGTCACTCAGGTAGAGAGGAAAATCTGGGGTAATTTTGACGATACCGGAACCAGTGTGCCCAGACCGATTTTGAAGGCTCCCCAGCACTGACTTTTTAATGAGAAGGCATCCAAATCCAGTTGGGTCATAACCAAATACCCTATAAAATGAGGTGATAATGAAATCCGGCCTAAATAGAGACAATCCAAGAGAATCCATGTCTTTGGGACCCAATGACCCAGCATCAAGCAAGACATGCCAATTGTTCTGTTGAGCTAATGCCATCCACTGGTATGAATACTTGGCACCAGTGACTCTAGACTGGACAGGAAACACGAAAAGACCAGTTGCTGAATCCTTTTTCCTCTTTTTCTTGTTTGAAATCCGCTTTCTGAGATCAGTTGAGCATAATTTGAGGGTTGGCCATTTAAACCAAGCACTGTGAACTTCTGCACCTTTATCTCTGGCACCCTGAGCCATCATATTGACCGACTGGCTCTCATGATCAAACATGGTTAACAACTTCTTGTTTGTTTGAAAAGGGTATGATTCAGCTAGCAATTGAAATGCAGACCCTCTACTAACAGTAAAAACAAGGCCATATTCATTCTCAGGGATGTTCAAATAATCCATAATCCTAGTCTTTATATCACGTTCTATAGTACCCTCCCCAGCACCTCCATATAAGACATGATTGCTCAAATTTGTAGTAATCTCAGATAAGCTAAATGTGGATGATTCCCAATACTGAACTGTTTGGAGAAAAGAAAACAACCCAAATCCACAATAATCAAGACATACCTTAGGGTGTGACCCCGATAGGTTTGCATACTCATTTTCCCTCAGCTCGTCGATCTTTTCTGACGATTGGTACTTCGGGTACACTGCAAGGAACTTGTTGAAAGATTCATTTAGGCAAGGAATGGAGTCTTCGGATTCAAATTTGTGGTCGGCCACAAGAGAAGTGGCTCTGAGGAATTCCCTCTGGGCGTTGAGCCTAGCAAGGGATCTTGATCTCCCTAAGCCATTTCCTTGATTCGGAGCAGCCGATTCGAAATCCATTTCTTGGGATTTAACAAGGGACCCATCTTCAGATGCTTCCTCAAGAGCTTCCCTGAGCTTGTGCTCTTGCAATTTTCTAAGAATTGATGGGTTTCTGTTGATTTCTTGGGATGAGTGGCTAGACCCATCTTTTTCTCTTCTCTTCTTGTCCAGAATCAGAGAAGCACAGTGAGAGATTGGCTTCCATAGTGAAATATGCATTGAAAGAACCCAAGAAAGATAAACAGGCTCAAGCTACACTGTAATAGAACTTATGAGATTTTTGTTTAGCCCATGAAGTTTGAAAGGCCAAAAAGCAGGTTTTGGTTTCAAACCTATTGTCAAAAGGAAGCAAGAGGAATAAATGTAAAAGCTTACCCAGAATCTAAGCTTTGGTTTCAAAAATCAAAACCCTAGGTTAAGGAGGGAAACCCCTGGGTACTTTGTTTTAAGGCAAAATTCAAAGAGAAAAACAAGAAATTGGGTCAAAGCATCTCAATGAAAACCCCAGATTCAAGATTCTTGAGGTGCAAAAAAGACAAAACCCACAACAGATTTCAGGGTTCAAGTATTGAAATCAAGAGGACCACATTGACATTCTGGGTCAGTGACACGAGAGAAAACAATAGAAAGTCAAACAAGAGAATTAGCAAAGAAACAGAAGGGTTAAATTGGAAGAAACAGAAACAAAGAGAGAATCATAACCTCGAACTCTAGAAACCAACGCCCAGATCCTCAAAATATGGGCAAAGAAGAGAGCACAAAAGACACTCAACCTAATATAGCAAAGAAATGGTTCTAGAGAACAAGAAGGGTTTTCAAGAATTCAAGAAACTGCACAGGGCTCCTTTCCTTCCCTCTCTCTCCAGCTTTCCGGAAACCCAACTGAAGTCAGAAACTCCAAACCAAATGGTCAATTAAGCCAACTGTGTTTTACCCTTCTCTCTCTCTCTCTCTCTCTCTCTCTCTCTCTCTCTCTCATTGACCCTAGCTGGCTATCTCAACAATCTGCACTAACAGACAGAGCGAATCACATTTGACTTCTTTATAGAAACCAATGAGTGATTGATTGTGTACTAGGAGTATGTGTTTTCTATGCCTCATATAAAGTATAGAATATTGGATTGAAAAATACTTAAATCACAACCAGCCGATGGAAATCACATATTAATGTGTGGAGAGTTGATTCGTTGGAAACGAGGTGGTTTCTCAATTTTTTTTATAAAAGCGTAATTTCATTGACTCAAATTGGCTTAACGTACCCCTCCGTTTACTACAAAAAGATGTGTAATTTTGAGACTAAAAAATTATACATTTTCGTGCATTATATTTTAACTTTCTAGACACTAAATTTAAAATCTCAATCACCTTTTTAATTGGTGTTAAATTTTTTTAAAAAACCATGTACGAAAATACTTTATTTCCTATTTCAAAAATTAAAACTTTTTTTTTCGTAATAATCACTTAGATCAGAAATGGAAGAAAAATTATTTAATGCCTTTAGGGCAATGCCACATAGTGTCCCAAACTCTTTTTCTATTACACATTTGTGTAGTCCCCACCACAAAACGTGTGGAGCCCACACAAATATGTGATAGAATAGAGTTTGGGATACCACCACGTGGTGCTGCAAGGGCATGGAATAATTACTCGAAACCGATTTTTGATAATTCATTCGCACAATTCATTCGCACAATAATTTGTTTCGTGATAAATATGTTTGATGGACACACACCACCTCAAATACCTCCATTAGTAACTTTTAAGGTTACCCTCATGGAGCTGAAAAGGTCCCTCGATTTGAGAAAGGATGGGTCCATTCTCTGTCCAATTATCCCACCAAAAGGATGAGGAGAGGCCCCCATTGCCCATACGGATGCGGGTACCCTTATCATAGATCTTTTTTCCCGTTTGAATTCCGCTTCAGGAGCTGGAGAGTTTAAAAAGGTGCCCTCTCTAAATGAGATTCCTTCCTGGCTCGGTCCCTGGTTACGAGCATTTGCATCACATCCTCCACATGGCTTTGAATGCTCTATTCAAACGAGCCACAGCCCACAGCTGAGAAAGTGCCCTACATCAGCTTTGGTAGAGGCTTGGTAGATTTCCTAATCGCTATAGGACCTCACTAGAAACCAAGAGGAACTGTTCCTTTTTCCGTAAAATAAAATACAATTTTTTTTACTAAAGAACAAAAAACACTGATCACCCCTTTTCATAGTTCATGACTGATTCGACGAATATTAATAATTTTAATATTAAAGAATGTGCAAACTAATATAGTAGTATTTTAACAAAGGCGGCTGATTTTGTCATTCCCTTTTTTGTTGATGTCACTCTCCTACAAGTGTATTTTTGGTGCAAAAATACACTTGTAAGGGATTAGCGTTAACAAAAAAAAAGAGTGGTAAAATCATTTCCCTTAACATAATAGAGCTATTAGCAATGTAGTATGAATTTGCAAAGGTGACTAGGTAAAATAGAAAAGTGACTTTTAAATGTGTGAATTTGGTCCAAAATTTGGTGAAGCTGATATTGATGATGCTCTTAGTGATCGAGAAGACAATTTAACCTACTTTGAATTTCTCACTCGTGGTATTGATTATTACAATAATTTTGCAAAATGCAAATATTTTTATCAAAACACAGTATTTACTTTCCAAAATTATTATAGTAAATTAAGACTTTCAAAAATACATATGCTTGGGTGGTATCATAAAGATATATCAGGAAAAATGCCTAAATGCTAATGTTGGTTAATAAAAATCAGTCCATCTATATATTAGTGCTAAATCCGCTACTAAATGATTGTTTTACATAATTGGCTAAATTAGACGGATTGAATTAATTACGTATTTAACCAATTAATAAAGCCTTTCTCTCTCTCTAACCAGAGCATTTCTCTCTAAAGAAACCGTAGGCACAGCCTCTCTTCCTTCCCTTCCCTCCCCCTAGGATTTTAACCACAATTATGGGGCAGCAGAAGGGGAGGGCTCTTTGGGGTATTTTCTTCCTCCATGGTGATTTTTTTTTTCTTGCTTTCAATAACCCCTCCTTTTTAGTGAGAGTTTTCTCTCTCGATCACAAATATGAGAGTTCTTCGTGTTATCCCCCTCTTTTCCTTTCTCGGCTTCCCCTTCATTAGAGAGGTTTTGGTTCAAATTGCGACAGTGGTGGTGGTGATGTTCTCTTATGAAAGAAAGTGGTTGTGGTGGCGATCCAATGACGGCGTCGCTTCTATCATTATATCGTTGTGAGTTTTTTTTTTTTTTTTTGGTGCGTAGGAATGCGAGTAATGTGACCTATTCATTGATGAGGAGAGGTAGTAGTGGTTTGGCTACCTGTACCCAGAAAGACTATCCTCCTTTGTATCTTTCTAGTAAAAAATTTAAGCATAGATGCCAGTTCTAGGCTTGTATTAAATTGAGAATTAACTTCAAGACAAACATTTCTTAATCATATCGCTATGGATGTCTAATCAGTGTTGTTTTGTTTTTTGTGCTTATGTGACAAACTTGATAAACAGAACATGATAAAGGGAATGGCCTGGATCACTTTTTGGGACCAGCTGGAACGTACGATGGATCTCATATATACATTTGTTGTGTCCCACTCACAACATGCAGCTCCTTCAAATCCGTTGTCACTCAAAGAAAGGATCATTAGTTTTCTAAAATAAGGTTGAATAAAGTAAATTGTAAGCGGGTACGTACAACTTCACCTGATATTTATTTATAATTTGTCCCAAAGTTCATAAGAGTAACCAAACATAATCAATAATCGTATGCCGGTCATCTTATCTTGGTTGACATATTCAAGTTTGAATTTTTCGTATGCCGGTCATCGTATCTTGGTTGACATAATTGCGTGGGAATAAAGTATTATCTTACTTCAATCGGCATAAAAATATCAAGACTTCCCGTTCTCTTGAACTTAACTTAACTTAAATTTGAGAGTTTTGTTTTTATTTATTTATTTTTGCATTTGTTAGTTTTGCGCAAACTTTTGTGTGTTATTGATTCGTCTTGATGAGAGGAATCGGAAAAATTTTGGCACTTTTACCCTAGCATTTTGAGAAATATATAACCACTTTTTGACATTTTTGCGCTACAAAAATGGTTATTTCTCAAAATACTTGGGTAAAAGTAAAAAAAAAAAAAAACTTTCCGATTCCTCTCGTAGAGACGAATGAATAACCCACAAAAGTTTTTCGTAAAACTAGCAAAAAAAAAAAAATTCAAATAAGGAAAAAATTTCAAGATTTAAGTTAGGTTCAAGATAATGGGGAGTCAGATATAGATTAATTCCTGAACACAATCCTAATAGTTAATTAAGGTTGTAGATTAATTCTTGAACAAAATCCTAATAGTTAATAAAGGTTGTAATCCTGAACAAAAACTAGTAACAGGACGGCCGGCTCAATAGGTTACCAAGGCAAACTTGTTTTGTTAACCATTTGCTTTTGTTCAGGGGAGTGATTTTGCCGCTTCCTTTTGTGTCTTAATTAGATGATTTGTTTTATAAGAGAAAGAGAGTGACATTAACAACAAGGGGAGTGATAAAATCAATTCCCGTTGTTAATCGCTTGTATTATGTTTGGCAGTTTTGCAATATAAGCACCAAATATGTGGTACTATATAAAAGCCACAACGAATATAAGTCCGCAAACCAAACGACCCACAAGCTTCCAATTTAATTGCCTAAACAAAATACTACTAGCAAACAACTCTCTGCAAAAACCCGACACGTACTATATAACTTGCCAAATATGAGTGACGATAATTGAGGGACGGAATGGGACGGGATGGAATACAAGATGAGCGATGGACTGGGCGTATGAGGCCGACGAGCTGGGGGTTAGGATGAGTGACGGAAGTTGACGGTGGGGTGGTGATTCAATTCCGAGAAAAAATAGATCGAGGGGTTTCGCGTTCGCGTCCCTGCTTTGAAAACAGAAGCTTTGAAATGGTGGGGTGGCAAATTGAAGAAATGGAAAGCGTGAAATATGGGATTTGTTGGATGTGCATTTATATCCTCCATAACTTACGCCACAGGACCTCCATGTTTAGTTTTCAATCCCAAATATTTGTGCATCTATAGTATCCCACAAAATAAAGAAAATACAAGAAAATAGTGCAATAAGGATAAAACTGTATTTTTTTTTCTTTTAAATATGAGGATGAAAAAATAACCTCAAAAAGTGGCCAGGATAAAAGCATAAAAGATGAATTTTGAAATCATATCAAACGGTATCTGAAATCATATCAAACGGTATCCGATCAACTAAACTTTCGATGTGGTCGATGTTCTCGATGAGGTCTAAAAAATGAACGGTTTCGATCATCGTTGTGGACCCGGAAAAAGCTCACAAATGGTCCAAACTGGACGGAAAATTGGACCATGGGAACTGGATGGGAGTCTCCATTTTGACCCGTCTATCTGTCTATGCGTACCAACAAGTACACCGATTCGGATACATCATAATAACAGACAAACCTAGCTATTTCAATGCCAAAGTTCACGTTCGATCAGAACCCACAACCAATCCATCAATTCAATCAAAAAGATTACTTATCATGCCTCTTTGCATGAGTACTCCCCTACATTATTATGAAATTCATCTTTAGCTTTACAAAAGCTATTTGATCGTGGGAGACGAAAACTATCATCATGTCCCTTTCCATTAATTTGCTATTCCATTTTCACTAATGAGAGTTATGTTGGGTCGTTTTCTTTATGTCCCGGGCATTAGTTGAAGTGTGCGCAAACTGCTCCGGATATTCAATCATCAAAATAATTTTTTTGAAAAGGATCTAAAGTTAAAACCAACTTATGTTACGTCAATCTCCCCGAAAAGCACTTATATATAGCTTCATGTGAACACACAGATGTCACTAGCAAAGTGGTTCCATGCATGCGTCCGTCCCACCTCTTTATACTAGCACTAGCACACGTCATGGGGTTTGATAATTGTGTAGTGATTAATTTTAAAGCAAAAAAAAAAAAAAAACCGTAATTTATGTAATCCTATTATGCAAACTATAAGGGGACGGAGCTAGGATTTTTACGTAGCGGGAGCGAATATATACAATCAAAAAAATTAAAAAAAGAGACACAATAATGTGAATTTTTACTAACTCAAAAAAATACAAAATAACATCAATACATATAAAACTAACACATGTTTCTCATATCCAGAGAAAAAAAAAAACGCGTTTGTCATATCAACTTAGATTGCAAAAGTATTCTCGTTTACCTAATCCTCTCTACTAATTAATAAGTAATATCAATTATTTTGAACTGTGTTCGACGCTCATTCATGTCATGAAAAATGTTTATGATAGAATCCGTGTCAAACCCTCGGGATATATCTTTGAACATACTGATGGTGGAATCATGTGGTAGTAGCAACAATGTGGTGTTCAACGTTGTCCTTGTGGTGCTAACAACCGCTAGGTTCATTAGGGCAAAACGTTGGGGAAAGAAAGGAAAAACGCCAGATGAGAAAGAGATTTGAGTTTGGGGCAATCAACAGCCGTTCTTTTACGGTAAAATCAAATAAGGTGAAATTTAATCAGGCTTTAGCCCCCAAAAATATAAATATTGCTTTTGGAATTAGGATTTAGCCCCCCCAATTCTTAAGAATCGTGACTATAGGTGAAAAGATACTAAACACTTACCCTCTCTAATTTAAAAAATCAAAGCATATACGGATATACTCCACTAACTAAAATGTAATCATGACTAGTCAATCATTGATGGAATGACCAGATTACCCCTTGCTCGAATAGTTACTATTTGTGAATGGTTTTGCAAGATTCGTGGGACTAGGCGGGAATGGAAACGGTCAGCATGTGTACTTTGCATGAAGTATACAATATGCTTTAGTGTCCATCAATGCAGAGGGTAATTTTTTACTTATTTAAAAAAGGACGTGAGAATTTGAATGCATGGATTTTGCTTTTATTAAGTGTTAAAGTTGGTATCACCGACACCACTTCTCTTTTTGGAAGCATGCCTTTTGCTTTGGAATTGAAGGCTTTCCTTTTTGCTAGTACTTAATTTTGCTTTCACTTTTGTAGTGACGTACCTACGCCAATCCAAAACCAATGTATCTGTGGGAGGGCATTGCTATTTGCTCTTAGGATCCGGATCCTCTCCACACCTTTCTCTCCAACCATCTACCAAAGTTTTTCACTATAAATTAACACCTCATTAATGAAGGCATCTGACGGTTGAGATTAAGCCAGCAACTTGCAAAATCAAATCCTTTTAGTTGCACGATGCTGTTTCATATTTGCTCTTTCTTTGCGGATTATATGAGTTGAAGGGAAGAATATAATTAATTAATAGGAGAGGAATAAAGAAGTGAATATAGTTGGAGGGGAGATTATTTTAGAGAGAAAGTTTAAAGTTACAAATGGTTTGGATACTTCTTTTAGAAGGGGATATGATGGGTGGATAATGTGCCATATATAGTGTAAAATACCTAATTTTCCCTTAAACAAAATAGGTATTTTTTCCCAACCAAATCGTTTAGACAAAAAAAGAAGAAGTTATATTTAGTCCAAATTCTCTCTCTCTCTCTCTCTCTCTCTCTCTCTCTCTCTCTCTCTCTCTCTCTCTCTCTCTCTCTCTCTCTCTCTCTCTCTCTCTCATCAAGGTGTAAAATGAAGGGGACAAAGCGGACCCAAGGGGTAGTTTGGCCGGTAAATACGGGGAAAATAGTTTCCAAGTATAGAAAAAACGTAACAAACACTGGATATTCTCCACTCGGATATCTTCATCCCGAATCTATATTCCCTCCGATATCCTTCTACAAAACAAGCCCTTAGAGTTGTGCACAACCAATGCTAGCTAGACTTAATTATAGATTTTTCGAGACCATCAAATAGTTAATATTTTGATTTACGAGTGTAACGTACTCCCTCTTTCAAATAAATTTCTCAATTGCACTATAGTTGCCTAGATAGTTGGACCTCTTTAAAAGTTAATTACTTATTTTTCAAACTTAAAACATACTTTCTTCTGCGTAATATCTTGTTTTATATATGGAATTCACTATTACACTGTTTACACAATGATTTATAGAAGATCATAAAATAACTATACATTATAAAATACAGATAATTTGTTCCAAAAAAAGAAAAGAAGAAGAAACGTGTTTAGAAAGATTTTACAAGTGCATACATTAAAATACATATATATGGGTTTGAAATTATTTTGTTCATACGAATGGCCAACACAACACATTTCGTGAAAGCATACTCGAAACTAATTAATGTAGTAATTTCTTATGGATATACTAGGTAGATGGGTAGCTGCACCAAACTAGATTTCGACATATATACTTGATCTCTTGTGTTTTGTCCTGTTTTTTACGTTGCTTTTCCCCTGTAAAATTCCTAGCTACTATATATTATCCAAATTACTATATAAAAATCCATGCCTTGGAATTGAAGATACCTACTATCTTTCATGCAAACTTTTGACTAAAATGGTCTCAAATCAAATGCTTAAAAAGAAGAGCGTAGATTCCTTCAGCAATGGTGTTGGAAGTTTTGGGCTTTTCCCTTGGACTGGCCTCCTGGGCCACGAAAAGAATGATGGTTAGACCAACTCTTCAGTCCAAAGATTGCAACACATGATGCAGATGTCAACAAGGAGAAGAATTTAATCAACCAAAAGAAAAACAAAAAAAACAAGGGAAGCAAAAACATATATATATTAAATAGTTTTCACACTCCCCTTCTTACAATTCACTCTTCTTTTTTCTTTTTTCTTTTTTGTCTTTATCCATGTGAATTTACTATGTTAGTAGGAGTATCATTTTTCAATACATTTTTTTCACTCATCCAAGGGCAATTTTATTTATTCAAGTGGATAAAGACGGAAAAGGGAGGGTGGATTGTAAAGGGGGAATGTGAAAATCACTTCCCTTTATTAAAACTTGTTTTTTGTAATTTTTGTTCATTTTTTCGTCGAAATTTTTGGGATTAATCGTTCGTCTCGATGAGAGAAATCGAAAGGATATGAAAATGTGGACCGAAGTTAAAAAAATTTCATGTAAGTTGACATTATTGACAAAAAATACAAACTGTTCGATATTTTTTCTGTCTCTAGTGAACTTTTTTTTTTTTCTTTTTAGACTCCTCAAGTCGAGACGGATAATTAAGCCAAAAAATATAATGTGAATTCAACATGAATTCAAAAAAGACGAACAAAAATACTAAAACGAAAAAAAATATAGCTTGGACATAAATTTTCCCTCCATTTTCATAATATATAAGGCTCCAAAACCAAAACAAGCGTGAAACTTGAGTCGCTACACGTACTAACCAAGTAAAAAAGGTTGCTTCAATATCGATCACATCTAGCATAATGCTTAGGACTAAACAAAAACAACCCAAAAAGCCGTATCCAGCATGTCATCGCATCCGAATGCTGCAAAATACATTCAAGCGCACAAAACATCGTCTTGCAACATTTTTCAAGTTGCTCTACATATGCAACAATGAAATTCTCGGCTCGAGTTCAAGCCGACAAAACCCCCATTAGTCCACCATGTTCCCTTGCGTCGAAGCCTCAATACTCCACCTATGCTGTCTCCACTAGTACTGATTGCCCATTGCCAGTACGACGCCTCTGCCTGAGCCTACCACCTATACTATCTGGGGTTGGTTCAGCAATAGGACGAGGAGACTTCCTTTTTAACTTTGGGCTGCTTTCCAGTGGAACATGATTGTCACTGTGTTTATAATCTGGAACCTGCAGTTTCTCCTCTTTCTTGCCTTTCAATTCAGAGTCTGATGACTTTGACTCTGAGGTAAGTGCAGACTTCTCGTCGGGCTCTTGGCTGCTTTTAGATGCAATATCACCATGTTCGTTCTCAACAAAATCCATTTCTTCAATTTTCACACCTTTGAGCTCGTCATCTGTCTTGTTCTCTTCATCTTTGGTGCTTACCAAACTGAGATTGTCATCGTTGGAGATAGACAATTTGTTCCCCTCTGATGTTGCTTCTACTTCTGAAAACAGCAGCGATTTTTTGGAAGAAGCCGGAAGCTTAGTACCGGGATTTTTGTCGGAATTAGGCTGTGATCGTTGGGTTTGGATGAGATAATGTGCGACCGACTTGAAGCCCAGCTGAGAAATCTGGAAAGTGGACAGTTTGAACTTAGCTCCAATTGTACCACGAGAAATGTGTACATCATATTGTGAATGGTTAGAGAAATTACCTTTCTATAAAGAGCGCCAGTGGGAGGCCATCCTTTTGCTTGCCTGCACAAACTGCAGTTGCAAATTCCACGACAGACGGGGCAAATCCAGTCCGGATTCTGATTTGCTTCAAGAACATGTTCCCCGTATCTGCTCAAACAATACATGTATACCATAATCATCAGACCAAAACTCCTGGAGGAATAGTTCGGCAGTTCACAGCTAGATTAACAAGGAAAAGACCACAACTAATCCTTCCCCCGCAGTGGCACATTTAATAATAGGGAACTTTAAAAAGAAGGAGAGGAAGCAACTTCTTGTTTATTGAAAATTGCCCACAATACACTTCGGAATGAAGCACTACTTGAACAAAATACTCTTCTTGTTTGCTTGTTTAAAAGGAATATATGACAACTCAGACCAAAGACTGAATTAACAAAGCGTAAATCTTTAATTGGCTGAACATAGCTTGCTGCGGTGATTAGGTATGCGGCTATTGATCAACATTTGTATGCCATGGATTGCCTCCATTACCCAGAAGGTAGTCCCCCAAAATCGAACCCATCTACTAAATGAATAAGTTCATAAGGGTCATCATTTAGCCCGCCGGCCCACGACCCGCCCGAAGCCCGGTCAGCCAGTCGGGCTTTTGCTCGGCCCGAGCCCATCAAATGGGCGGGCTAGCCCAGCCCGAATTGTTTATGGGCTGGGCTTGGGCCTAAGTATTATATCTTGAGTCCGACCACCCGGAATACCCGTATAATCTCCTATCTCGTAATTTGCCTCTTGGAACTTGGCACTCTTGCACTTGATTATTTTCCAAGTGCACAACTTGATATGCAATCTGTTTTTTACCGTGAATGTGTGGGTTTATTTTGTTTTTTTAAATGTTTGCCTCTTGCTTAAACAAAGCAATTTTATTCTCATAAAAAAAAGAAAAAAAAAACAGTTATCCAAATAAAACGAAATAAGGAAAGTCCAGTTAATTGCCAAATGACATGCAAGTGATCAAGTAGTGGACCTAAAAAATTTTAAAATTAGTATAAGTCTTTCCGACAGTAAAAAGTAGTAGTACCAAAAAATGTAGTATGACCGTTGGTCCGTTGGGCTTTCTGGCCTGCTAGCCCATTAATTGGGTAGCCCGTGGGTTGGGCTTGGGCCTCATTTCAAGATATATAGCCCGGCCCGTCTGGCCCGTCAAAAAGAAAAAGCCCGCTCGGCCCAGCCTTTGGGCGGGCTTGGCGGGCTGGGCCGACCCGGCCCGGCTTGATGATGACCCTTAAGTTCATTGCATACTATGATGATCCAAACGAATAACGAAAGACTTTATTGATGTTAACATTCGGGAGATTAAGATTGCTGTATCACAACATACCGCATATACAAACAGTCTCCACAAAACTGTCCTTGGACCATGCCACATTTGCTGCAGTGTGTGCGGTGACCAAGGGTTTTCTGCCTGCAAAAAGCAAAATCATATATCTATCATGAATGATGAAGGTATGTAGCCACACAGCAGAGTAACAGCGTCTCCATATTTAAGCAAGGCCATTCGAGGAGAATGTGTAAACTCTATGTAAGAAAGGTATAATTTTGATTATCTCAAGACATTTTGGTGGATTTCTATGAAAAACAAAGCACGACCTGCATTGATGACAAGTTTTTCCCTTGACTGGATCGTAAATTCTCTTCCCATCTTGTCCAATACCATCAACGAAAAGAGTCCAACTCCGCTCAGTGTTGCCCAACAGCTTTTCATGTTCGTCCTTGTAAACCTCTGGCTTTGAACCCTCTTCCAGTAAATCACGCTCATCTTCCAAAGAAGTACTCCTATTCTTTTTTGAGACTTCCACCTCAGAGTAGACAACTGGTGTTGCATTCTGCAACCTATATTCATGCCAAAATGAGTGAGGACAATGTCAATTCATGCCAAAAGTGTTACGAACAAAAAACACCTCACTAGATGTCAAAATCCCAAGATTCATATTTTTTCACAAGAATATATTAGAAAAGCTTCATTGAGTATTAAAACACGAGAAGAAACAAGAAACTGTAAGCTTTAAGGTCTTGAGATGAATATGGTAAACATCAACAATCCACTTTGGATATCTATAGTCCACTCACAAAGCATCAACAAACCACCAATATCACCCTAAATAAGAGGAAACAATGAGGGTCTAGAAACAACTTAATACCCATATATTGTGTATGAGATACACGATTAGTCAACCTAATAAACATAGAATCCAAAAACACCGCAGTAAGTGTTAAAATTCCATAACTCACATTGAGAGTCTTGAAACTTCTTACAAGCGCAGAAATAACGCATGACATATGTGATTAATGTAGTAGCAGGCCGAGCGAGAATGGCTCGGGTCGTGCCGATAGAATCTCAAGACATTCGGAGGATTAGCCGGACGTCGAACGGATAACATCCCTAAGCCTCGGATAAGCCGAAGGTCTCACGTTCCACCTCTGACCGTGTCAGTTACTTGTTCATAACGTTCGGCTCGGCAACCCCCCCCTTCGACATTCGGCCGCCATACTCGGTCTCGAACGAGTGTGGGGACCATAACCTCCAGCTCACCCACGTGGGGATAACCACCATAGCCATGATGACCATAGTGACGTCAGCCGAACGGTTATCAAAGGTAATGATGAGGAGCACGTGAAGGTACCAGCTCACCTCCCAAACGGTTACAAAACCCTAAATGTGACGTAAGGGCGACGTCAGCCGACGCGTGTCAGACGCATAACCAATCTTGGAGACCAAGCTACGGGTTCCCTACAAATACAATACTATGCCTTCTGGTAAAAGGTACGTTCGACACATTCTATACAACCCAAAAACCCTAGCTCTTGCTCTCGACTCTTTCCTCTGCAAGTTGACTGATTCTTGCACCGGAGGGCCATCCCGGAGGGCCTCCGGTGTGGTCTTTAGTCGTGCTCTCTTTTGCAGGGTGAGCAAGAAGACAGGAGCAGATCCCACATCACGACCCAAGGAGAGCGAACCATCCTGATCGGAGTCCCACAATTTGGTGAACCCGACGTGAACCCTTTTTCAGATCCACGGCGGCTCCTCCGTTTCCTCCCCTCTTTCATTCTCCAAATACCTCTCCCACCACATCTCCACCTCCACCATAGCTCCTCATAATTTTCACTCCACAAAATGGGCGGAGCACCACCACCTTTCCAACCCCCTAACCCCTCGCTACAAATCCTCTCTGACACAGGCGTCCATGCTGCCACCCCTTCCCACCCGCCAGGGTTTACTCCTCCAGGCACCTCCGTTCAACGACCAGTTGGACTTAGCGAGGACGCTCTGGCCTATGTCCAAATGCTGGAACAACAAGAAGAACAAACCACTGCAGATGTAGCTGTTCTCAAATTGGAGATCGCGCGGATCAAGTCCCTTGAACGCCCCGCGACCTCCCGCTCTGGTTCTCAGGGGAGGCGCAGGCGCAGGGACGGACCACCACCTCCCCCATTCGCTGGTGATGATAACCCTCATAGGGTCTCGGTCCATGACCGCCTAGACCCGCCCCTGACAGATATTCGGGCTGGGGACAACGCTCGCTTTAGGCAGCAACGCTCCCCAGTTCACAAACGTCTGGGCAATGGTGCAGGGCAAAGAGGCTTCGGTTCAAGAAGAGAGGGGAGCCCCCACACAATATATTCTAGCTCTTCGGCAGGAGATGAGTAGTCCCAAGGCGGACAAAGCTATGACACGGTTCAGTTCAACGATCACGAGAATGGTCAAGCCTTGGTCCCTTATGACGCTGGACGGCGCAAGAGCCGAACATTTCAAAGGGACGGCAAGCAACACGAGGGCTCACAAAGGGAGGACGACGATATCCCTCAGGGTAATCTCCAGGCAGGAAGGACTTTTTACTCGAGGAACCCGCCAGAATTTGCTCAGGACAAAAGCGTAAGCGTGGTGGTTCGGCGCGACGACCAGCCAAGTCGCCGAAGGGTGTACCGAACAGAGAACCTGCCAGAAGATGCCCAACAATATGAACCCCTCGGCAGGGGGAACAATCCACATCACCGTCGGAATGACCACACGTCTGACTATGACAGAGATCGTCGTGCCTCGAAAAGATGTAGAGCTGACAAAGACGGACGACCGCCTCGGCCAACCAATGAGTACCAACTAAAGAAGTTAACAGCATCTCCGTTTTCAACAAAAATTCAAGCAACTTTGCCGAAGCCTGGCCTCCACCTCCCTAAATTCCAAAAGTTTGATCCCAGCACTACCGAGGCTTACACTCACCTCATCAGTTACCGAAGCACGATCTCATGCGTAACTGACGACGACGCAATCATGTGCAAGGCCTTCCCCTCAAGCCTCGGCCGACTCGGTTTGCTTTGGTTCAACCAACTGGAGGCAGGCTCGATCCACAGCTTTAAGGAACTTGAAAGGGCTTTTAACTACAGGTTCATCACAAGCAACAAGCAGGCCAAAGAGGAAGACGCCTTGGCCCAGATGAGAAAGCGACCAGGAGAAACGCTTCGGAAGTACGCCGAGCGTTATTGGCAACTGTTCAATGAGATACCTGGAGTCGACCAATATTGGGCCGCCAGAAATTTCAAAAATGGCTTAGAGACGGGAAGCAAGATACTGGATGAGCTGGCGATTCGGGCTCCACACGGGATGAACGAGCTCATCAGGACGGTCGAGCAGTTCTGCACGTACGAGGAGTTCCTCGCCGAGCGAGAACTTCAAAACGGACAGACAACTGCCGTCCCTCAACCTCTCCATATTCCAACCCCGCAAATCGCGGCTCCTAAGCCCGCGGCAGCTCCCCAGCCAAAGAAACAAGTCAATACGGTAAAAACGGCAGCGAAGAAGGCCCCAAAGCCTCATGACTACGTCGCCGAGACAACGGTCTTCAAGGAGCCCATCTATTTCCTCCTACGAACACTGGAGCGCGAGCCCTTCTTCGTCTGGCCCAATCCCCCGAAGCTCAATACCGAGGCGGACAATGAAAACAGTCGGAAGAGATGCACGTATCACAACGAGCTCGGCCATTATACAACCGCCTGTGCCCCTTATAAGGCGCTCTTGGAGAACTTGGCAGCTCAGGGACTCCTAGACGATCACATAGACTGGACCAAAACTCCGAGGCGACAGCCGAATGCCGGAGCTCAGGCTCAAATCGCTCGACCTGTTGGGGTAATCAACGTTATACATGGGCCAGTTACAAGGGAAAGCTGCACAAGCACTTCGGACTGAACTCCAGGAGGCAAGGAACATTTCCCAAGTTTATTCTATTGGCACTGCTCCGAAGAAGCCGAAGAAAGCTGAACGACCGTGGTCTATAACTTTTAACGACCGTGACCTCCAGCGAGTCCAGACTCCCTATAATGATGCTCTCGTCGTTACAGTACAAATCTCAACTCACTCGGTCAAACGAGTTCTTGTGGACCAAGGGAGCTCGGCAGAGATCATGTACTTACCCCTCTTCAGCGAGCTGAAGCTCCCCCAGTCCTCTCTCGTCCCAACCGACGTCCCATTAGTGGGTTTCAGTGGAACACCAGTCTGGCCCCTCGGGAAGATTATTCTTCCAGTAGTGTCTGGTTCGGTCGCAGTTAACATGGAATTCCTCGTTGTGGACGCTCCCAGCCCGTACAACGCCATCCTTGGAAGAAATTGGCTACACAGCATCAAAGCCATTGCCTTAACTTATCACCAGGTGGTACGGTACATTGGAGCAACCGGCCGACAGGAGGACCTCTACGGTGATCAAGTCCAAGCAAAGCAGTGCTACGTCTCGGCTGTAGGAAGAGCACCGAGCCCCAAACGAGTACATTGGGTGGAAGTTCCGGATAAACCAGTCCTTGAAGACGTCGGAGCTCCAGCCGAACAGAAATCAGTTGAAGATCTTGTAAAGGTTCCTATAAACGACGACGGCTCACGATTTTTCATGCTCGGTTCCAGCTTGACGGAAGCCGAACGTGAGGAGCTTGTCCAGTTTCTCAAAGATAATATCGAAGTTTTCGCTTGGACGCCGTACGAGATGCCCGGTATCGACCCAACTTTCATTCGGCATTCTCTCAACGTATCCAAGTCGGCCAAGCCAGTAATAAAGAAGCCAAGACGTTCGGCAGCAATCCATGCTGAAGCAGTTAAT
Source organism: Rhododendron molle (assembly GCA_025413875.1). Taxonomy (NCBI): domain Eukaryota; kingdom Viridiplantae; phylum Streptophyta; class Magnoliopsida; order Ericales; family Ericaceae; genus Rhododendron; species Rhododendron molle. Next base: position 14,278,080 of record CM046395.1, on the reverse strand, counting down.
GAAGAAGTTGATAGGCTCCTCGCAGCTGGGGCTATCAAAGAAGTCCAGTATCCGACCTGGCTCGCCAACCCAGTGGTGGTGAAAAAGAAGAATGGAAAATGGAGGGTCTGTGTGGACTACACCAACTTGAACGATGCATGTCCAAAAGACTGCCTCCCCCTTCCCAAAATCGACCAACTGGTAGATTCCACTGCGGGCCATGCTCGGTTGAGTTTTATGGATGCTTACAGAGGATACCATCAGATAGCAATGGATCCAGATGACATGGAGAAGACAGCCTTCATTACCCCTAAAGGTCTGTTTTGCTATCTTGTCATGCCCTTTGGCCTCAAAAATGCTGGGGCTACTTTTCAAAGAATGGTCTACCTTCTCTTTGGTCTTCTCATCGGTGAAATCATGGAGGCTTATATCGATGACATGGTTGTAAAAAGCCTCAAAGCTGAGAACCACCTCGCCCATCTAGCCGAAGTATTCTCTATCCTCAAGAAGTTCAAGCTACGGCTCAACGCCGAGAAGTGTGCTTTCGGCGTCGGCTCCGGTAAATTCTTGGGCTATCTCGTCACTCGTAGAGGAATCGAGGCCGACCCAATCCAGATCTCGGCGGTACAGCAATTAAAGGCCCCGTCAACTCCCCGGGAGATTCAGAAACTGACAGGCATGGCCGCGGCCCTCAATAGGTTCATCAGTCGCTCCTCGGATAGATGCCACGTTTTCTTCCAAACACTGAAGAAACAAAGCCGCCGAAGCTTCAAATGGACGGAAGACTGTGATGCAGCACTTGCTGAACTCAAGACTTATCTTGGCTCGGCACCACTTCTCGTTAAGCCACATCCTTTCGAAACTCTGTACCTCTACCTGGCGGTTTCCCCTCATGCTGTCAGTTCGGCGCTGGTCCGACGAGAGGGCCCTGAAGACCAACCTGTCTACTTTGCTAGTCGAACGCTCCTTCCGGCCCAAACACGGTATCTTCCGTTGGAAAAACTCCTGCTCGCTCTTGTCACTGCGGCTCGGAAGCTCCTTCCTTACTTCCAGGAACACCCAATCATTGTTCTCACGGAATTTCCCCTCAAGAACCTCCTTCGGAAGGCTGACCTTTCTAGCCGAGTCTCTCAATGGGCGGTCGAATTAGCCAACTTTGACATCCATTTCGAGCCTCGGACAGCGATCAAAGCTCAGGTGTTAGCCGATTTCATTGCTGAGTTCACTCTTGGAAGCCCAGACGAGGAGGCCTTGATTCAGCCAGAATATGGGATGCTGGAGCAGTAAAAAGCTCGGAGGACTTGGAACCTTTTCAGTGGTGACGTCTGGAAGCTACACGTCGATGGGGCTTCAAATCACAACGGTGCTGGTGCCGGAGTGGTTCTTGTCACCCCATGCGACGTGCTGCATGAAAGTGCTATCACTCTCAACTTTCCAGCAACAAACAACGAGGCCGAATATGAGGCTCTACTGGCAGGACTTCGTACGGCTGCAAGGCTACAGGTTGAAGACCTCCACGTATTTTGTGATTCTCAATTGATTGTTAATCAAGTGACTGGGGATTATGAAGCTCGGGATCCTCGGATGCTGAAATATCAAGCTACGGCACTGGAGCTAATCAAACAGTTCAAAGGCTTTCATATTGAACAGATCAATCGGGAGAACAACGCTCACGCCGACGCCCTAGCAAGTTTGGCTTCGGCTAGCAAGGCCTCAGAGTTCCGAAGCATCAGCCTCGGCTAGATCGACGAGCCAAGTTTTGAAGCTCCAGCCGAGGTCCTCAATATCTCCCTCGGACCGACCCGAGCGAGAATGGCTCGGGTCGTGCCGATAGAATCTCAAGACATTCGGAGGATTAGCCGGACGTCGAACGGATAACATCCCTAAGCCTCGGATAAGCCGAAGGACTCACGTTCCACCTCTGACCGTGTCAGTTACTTGTTCACAACGTTCGGCTCGGCAACCCCCCCCCCCCCCCCCCCTTCGACATTCGGCCGCCATACTCGGTCTCGAACGAGTGTGGGGACCATAACCTCCAGCTCACCCACGTGGGGATAACCACCATAGCCATGATGACCATAGTGACGTCAGCCGAACGGTTATCAAAGGTAATGATGAGGAGCACGTGAAGGTGCCAGCTCACCTCCCAAACGGTTACAAAACCCTAAATGTGACGTAAGGGCGACGTCAGCCGACGCGTGTCAGACGCATAACCAATCTTGGAGACCAAGCTACGGGTTCCCTATAAATACAAATACTATGCCTTCTGGTAAAAGGTACGTTCGACACATTCTATACAACCCAAAAACCCTAGCTCTTGCTCTCGACTCTTTCCTCTGCAAGTTGACTGATTCTTGCACCGGAGGGCCATCCCGGAGGGCCTCCGGTGTGGTCTTTAGTTGTGCTCTCTTTTGCAGGGTGAGCAAGAAGACAGGAGCAGATCCCACATCACGACCCAAGGAGAGCGAACCATCCTGATCGGAGTCCCACAATTAAGCAGACTAATATACATATGAATCCGAAAACACCAGTGTCAAAATTCTAAAATTCACATTTGGGCTCGAGTTGACATCATTTGAATAGCTCAACTATACAATTGATAGTTTGCATAGAGATTTTGATATTGAGTTACAAAACTTGAAATAAATTTGGTTCGATATTCAATTCAAACCTTTTACCTTAGTTCTTCTCTCTCCATTTTCTCATGAAGCACACGCATAATAAATTTATGGGGCGTTCTAATTAATACCATTTACCAAACAAATAAACAGAATAGTTACATATAATGCCGCATAACAAAGTGGTCAAGAATATACATAATCATGAGTTTATTTAAGTTAAAAAATGTTCTCTCTGCTGGAATGGAGATCATTGCTCCGCCTCTGTCAAAATGGATGCCCAGTGATACAAAAAACATATGGAAACAACGCCATCAAGCGTAGAAACCAAAGAAAAGCAAGAATCCTGTTAAGCATCAAGGAACAGGAACAATCAACACCTATGCTGACAATCAACAACCCATTTCGTCCAGATAAACGTCATGCCTCATAAAGCATTTTCTTATGGTGATCACCTCCCACTCGTCTATTATCAATTCCTGTATTGACTTTAATTAGACCCCGTTAGTCGGCGGTTGGTGATGCGGAATTTTAAAGTTGGGTTGGTGAAACATTAGCAAAAATTTATAACATATGAAAGGCGGTATTAATTTTGCCAATACAAATTGAAAAGATACTATCGAAAAATTATCATATATGTTGTCTCGATCAACTTATTCAATTACTAAATATGTCATTTTGTAATTATAACAAATTGAAAAGATACTATCGAATAATTATCATATATGTAGTTTCGATCAACTTATTCAAATACTAAATATGTAATTTTGTAGTTATAACTGCATAAAATCTTGTGCATTGCTATTTAATTTTAAAAACAAAATAATATTACAAAAATATAAACGTACTACTAAAAGATTTTTTTTTTTTTTTGAAAAAAAATATACGTTGAGAGAGTCTTAGATCCAAGATGAGTCGGGTCTATTGGGCCATGTAAGGGAAAAAAGGGGATCCTTTTTTCCGATGGTTAGGGTGTCTTCAACTTATCCTCCCCAGTCCAGTCAAAGGCAAACCATTTACGTCAGACTAGGAGTACTTTCTTGTGGTGCAAATCCACCAACCTACAGAACTAACCTTGGTGTTTGGAAAAAAAAAAAAAAAACCATTTTGCTTATATGTGCTACACTTAACAATAATCAATCGATACCACCAATATTGCTCTAAATCAGATGAATGAAACGAAACCCATCACCGAACAAGAGAAAAGAGGCAAAGAAGTGTACCTAGAAGACCGGCGAGTGGGTCCACGGGGCGGCAGAGGAGAGAGACACCTACTGGGTTTTCCATTCAAGGAGTTCTTGCGAGCGGGCTTGACCGACTTGAAATTGAGGGAGAGGTCGAAAATGCCCAGCTTTTCCATTCTCTCACGGTTCTCCTTGATCCTCTGTTCCCTGGCCTGCTCGTAGTCCGATTTTTTGTGGGACTCTTCGATTTGGTTGTGGCCATTTTCGTTGATTCGGTCGGTGGTTGGGTTTGCTGGGGTTTCTAGGGTTTTAGCATTTCTCAGAGTCACCATTGCTATCTGTATTCTCTCTCTCTCTCTATTCTCTCTCTCTCTCTTTCAACTCAGGAGTCAGGAGTCTTCAACGGTCGAGTGTGGAGTGGAACTTGGAATACGTGTTTCGTACAGGGAAATGGGTTCAGAGGGAGGGAATTCGAGCTGTGTTGAAATGACATTAGAACCCTGTAATGAAATTCAAAAAAAATTGAATTTTGATCAATTTTTTTACTTTTTAGATTTCTCTTATCATGAATGCAATAATTCTCAAAAATTGATGATAAGCTAAGTGATACGAAAAAAAATTGAATAAGGACAAAAAATTAAGCTACTTGACTTATTTAGCCGAACCTCGTTTCAGATTCAAAATTAAGTACATATTTTAAAAAAATGAAATTCCTAACTCAAAATTATATATTTACACAAATAATATTTTAGCAATATGGATATTGTTTTTGAGATCTTTTTAACAATGCAAAAAAAAACAAAAATTAATTTTTATTTTCATTATATTTGAGTTTAAAAATGTAAAATAAATACTTATTTTTTAAGAAAGAAATGTGGAACACCAGAAGTTTTTATTTCCAATAAGTTTTCTCTATTTGTCTCTCTCCACTCATTAATTTCAAAAATCTCCCTCAAAACGGGCTACACATGAGAGGAGATGTTAACTACAATTCTTCATTACTTGAGTATAAAATGGGTGATCACTCAGTATAATGTTGGAATCTTTCCACCTAATAACTTAAGCTTTTAGGTTGGCAAAATTTCTACATTTTCCAACACAAACATGTAGCGGGTTGAGAAGCTTTAACTTAGAGGCATTCCAACAAATCACCTACAATATAGAGATGGATATGGATTTTTATGAAAAACAAATGGGTATTCTCTTTTTTTGTTATCCACACTCCATATTTGTTTTTAAGTTTTGAAAGTGTATGTATATATATATTTTTTTTTCTAAAAAAAAAAATGAAGAATGGATAACAAAAAGGGAGTGTGAATATAAATCTCCAAAACAAATACGTAAAAGAAAACTTCTTTACAACTTGACAAAGATTTTAGGGGATGTCAGTGCTACAAAAAAAAAAATTATGCATAATTTTAAATACAAATTGTCGCCTTTATAATTTGAGAATAAAACTGGTATTATTGGAGATTGCAGTGGGGGCCGTGCCCCCAGTGTAGCTTCGCCTCTGGCTTACCACATGCTCAATCAAACTTGTTCAACATCCTAGCCGTGAGGGTCGGTACGGGTAAGCTCGGGTTGAGGAATTTTTCATTCACTCCTAACCCTTTTGTTCTTTGACATTAGACTTGATTTGGTTACGTTTTAATCCAAAAATATGTGCTGATGAAAAAAAAACCAATATATGTCAAACATCACGTTGATTCATACATTTCTCCCAATTGGTCCATTTATAACTTGTATTCGTCATTGTTCATTTTCTCAGGAATATTGAATAGATCATTCATGTCAATATGAATTAGATAATGAATTGTACATAAGACAAATGTGTCTACCACAAAGTCTGCTAAATATGACTTTTTATTCACATCATATGCTCGATGTTCCTAAAAAAGTAAATGGTTCAGGTTTAGATCATGAATGGAGATTCTAGAGGGTCCACAATTGGAGGCACTATAGCGACTATAGGGGTGGGGCACTACAGGAACCCAACTCCTCCCCCCATACCCCTAAAACTTTTGTGGATGGTAGTGCCACAATTTGATGGGTATTTTTGTCTTTTTATTATTATTATTATTATTATTATTATTATTTGATCAGTTAACAAGGCCCGCAGGCATCTTTTTATTCATTTTGGTCACGTCTATGTTCTTGTTCTTGTTTTAGTTGGAAGTTCATGGATTATATGCATTCAACAATAAACTACTCCAGTAGAGTACAAGTTCAAATCAATTTATGGTAGGTTTGGATTAAAAAGTTGAGTGACTTATCGTTTTTGTCCTTGCTTATTTATTTATTTTTTTTTGCATTTGTTTGTTTTGCATCAAATTTTTATGACTTATTGATTCGTCTTGAAGAGAAGAATCGAAAAAGTAAAAATTTTTGATCGAAGCTTATATTTTTTTGAATAAAAACAAAAATAAGTCAATAATTCAGCTTTTTTTTACTTATTCTTGTCTTTTTGAAAAAAATTATGAGTTTCGATCAAAATTTTTTACTTTTCCAATTCCTTTTGCCGAGATGAATCAATAAATCACAAAAATTTAACGCAAAACTAATAAATGAAAAAAACAAATTGAATAAAGACAATAAAAAAAAAAATTACTGTTCCACTTTTAAAACCAAAGGAATTGCCTTAACTCTCAATTCAAAGTTCTCTTTTTTGTACTAGAATTGCCATCACTCTCAATTCAAAATTCTACTGTGAATACTGGAACTCGGAACCGACTGTAGTCGCATCGAGATTTCGAAATCTATGAGGTAGAATATTCACTTTAATGCTAGTAATAAATTCCAGAGGTAATTCCTATTTTATCCCCTGAATTGTCTAATTTTTTTCCTTCATCCCTAAGTAAAAAGATGCACCTATTTCGGACACAGAATTGTTCTTAACTTTGTTAGAATATGACGTCGTTATCCTTGTCCTTTAGTCTTTGTAAAATCTTCAGAGATTAGTAAATTTTTTTTGGCCGTTCAAAAAAAAAAAACCTATTTCGTACCTCAAGTTTCGATTAATGTTAGTCTAATCTAATCGTTAAGGGGAGCTAATCGTGCGTTCAAGGAGTAATAAATTTTGAGCTAATCGCACTTACACTTAAAAAGAATACCCAACAAACAAGTGTTTATTTAATTACTTGCACTATAATTGAACTGAACTATGAATATAATAAAGACTACGAGGACATAAAGTCATTAACAAAGTATAAAAACAGAATCCACATTACGCCCACTACAAAGACACAATTCAGGATGAACAGGAGCCCGAATTACACCCACTACGAACACATTTCATAAAAAAAAAAAGAAAAAGAAAAAAAGTGACCGCTTTACCGATACAGTCTAACTTTGATGAATCATTCCTTCGGGGACATCCGATAACGTTCATGAATTAGTGTTAGACTGTTAGTGTTGTGGAAAAAGAAAATACAATATTATCACGTGCTCTGAGCGAGCATGACTTTCACCTTGGGCCCAAAAAGTTTGTTGAAATAGGGGCCCCCATAGAGTTACTACATAGTTTCATTAATTAAACAGAAAGTTTGCTTGTGAAATGCATAAAGGGCCTAAAATTTTAAAATTCCCCTTGGACCCCAAAATGACACGGCCGGCTTTGATCGTCCCATGTAAGAAATAAATGTACAAAACTCATGATCTGAAATAGAGTAGAATTGGGAGCATAGGTTGGAGGGCGTGGTTACTAAAAAAAACCAAGATATAGAGGACGAGTTGGAGGTGCCCTCCATCAAGAGGAAAAATAGAAAAAAAAAAAACGAATAACGCCAAAAATAAAAATAATAAAATTACACAAGAAGAAAGCAAAGGAAACTATTTTTCTTTCTCCTGTTTTTTTTTTTTGGCCACACTTTGAATGCTTACATTACATGTGTTATAGTCACAAATAAAGTACACATAAACCCTTGTTTGGGCTCCCAAGTCCTACCCATTCCCTAGTTGTTGCCAAGAAGTACTTCAGGCTATGGTTCTCTCCCAAGCTTCTCAACCCCTAAACCAAACAAAGACCACTCTAGTCTTCACTAGATTTTCCAAACACTGTGTGTCTTTGACTTCATGTGGAGGCCACATTTTCCCCTTATGAAGTTAACCACTGCGATTCCCTCAACATACTGATGAACTACCTCTTGAAATTCATCTTCACTCCCCCAACACGCTGTTGCACACAATTGGAGTCAAACCAAATGCAACTTCACAATAAACAACCCCCTAGCCACATGCATGTTTCCACCCACTAGAAATGAAGAATTCCCACACACATTCACTTGACTGAAAAATATGAACTTGTCCACAAAGTATATAAATATATTAGTGCCACTGAAGAAGCAATTGCCCAACCAGGCATGCAATTTAGTCCTGGTTTGTGACCATCAACCTGTGGAGATAGAGGAGAGATGGGCATGAGCAGTCCTTTTATCGCCGCACTGTTCTTTTTCTTCATCAATTTGAGATTATTGAAGGGTGATGATCTAGGCTTGGGAGCTTCGTTTATCTTTGGTGATTCTTTGGTCGATGCAGGGAATAACAACTATCTTCAAACCTTGTCCAGAGCCAATGTCGTACCTAACGGGATTGATTTCCAAGCTTCTGGAGGAAGTCCCACCGGCCGCTACACCAATGGCAGAACCATAGGAGACATTATTGGTAAACTTATTTCTTCATTTAGAAACACGCAAAAGAACACTAATTCTAGGAATTCTCTTGGCTGATTTCTGAAGGATTTTATGGCATAATTATCTAAGATGTCTGTTTATGCCCGCTATCTGGCTTTTATGTTTCAGGAGAGGAACTGGGACAGCCACACTTCGCTGTGCCGTTTCTGGCCCCAAATTCCTCTGGACAAGCCATACTGCATGGAGTGAATTATGCATCTGGTGGGGGTGGAATCATGAACGCCACTGGAAGAATATTTGTACGTGCGTAAATTAACTTCTATCATGATTCGTTTGTGTGTGTTATACTTACTAAAATATACCCATATGTGTGCATATTTATGACAGGTTAACAGGCTTTCAATGGACATTCAGGTTGATTATTTTGCCATTACTAGAAACCAGATCGACAAATTGTTGGGTAACTCCCAGGCAAGAGATTATATAATGAAGAAATCCATATTCTCAATCACAATTGGATCAAATGATTTTCTCAACAATTACCTACTACCAGTCCTCTCAATTGGGGCACGAATATCCCAAACTCCAGACGCTTTCATTGATGATCTCATCAACCATCTCAGGGGCCAACTCACGGTACAATCGCCTATCACTAGCATTTGATAACATTGTTAGTCTGTCGTTTATCTGTTTCCCAAAAAGAAAAGCAAAGAAGCGCGCTTGTAATGTTTGGAAACAAAATAGAAAAACCGGAAAACTCCTTGTTTGCTTACATCTGCAAAGACAGTTTGTCCATAACACTTCCAGAGACGTTGTTTTGAAAACAGTAAAAGCCCACTGGTTTTATATGGAAAACATATTGTTGGGGTTCTGGCCCAAAAATGGGGTTTTTCCCCCACCCACACACCCCCCCCCCCCCCCCAAAAAAAAAAAAAAGAAATTTATGAAAAATCTTTGCTATTTTTCTTTGTGTGTTTTCTGATATATGAAATAAGAAATTTATGAAAAATCTTTGCTATTTTTCTTTGTGTGTTTTCTGATATATGAAATAAGAAACCTGAAGAGAGGGCGGTGCGAAGGGGCCCAAACAGTGATAATACTATATCTGTCTGTGTGTTAATTTTGTGGCATATTATCCATCATGGCAGAGACTTTATCAGCTAGATGCAAGGAAGTTTATAGTGGGAAATGTTGGACCACTTGGTTGCATTCCTTATCAGAAGACACTCAATCAACTAACTGAAGATGAGTGTGTTGCACTGCCTAACAAGTTGGCACTTCAGTATAATTCCCGCTTGAAGGATCTACTCACAGAGCTCAACAAAAACCTATCCGGAGCCACATTTGTTCACGCAAATGTCTACGATCTAGTGATGGAACTCATCCAAAACTATGCCAAATATGGTTAGTGTTTATTTATCCGATTATTCACTGCTAATATAGCGCATGATTCAAATAAGATAAAGGCATGGTTTCGTAATAGCCTTGTAGTGTTAGAATTTGTTGTAAAATCAATATCCCAAAACAGAAAAGCCAAATTTATATTTTTCCTGTGACTGGTCTAGTTGTTCTTAATCGGCTATGAATGGGATACGTAGGTAAACTGACATATGAGTGCTCTGTATTCCCACCGATACATCTGGCCAGCAGGCCAAAAAACTATTACCCATCCCATGGTATGTAAAATCAGGGAGAGTTGTACTCAAATGACAAAAAGATAATGGAGATAAGATCACACTGGGATAAGGAGGGACGTAAGTTACCGTGGAACGACCTACTGCGGAAAATAATCAAGACTATCTCATGAATAGTGGGATCGAATAGGAGTGTCAGTATCGTATAGATTATTTATCGTAACCCACCAAATCCCACCTCTCAGAAGAGATTGAGCCAGCCCATGTTAGGATCATACTATCCTGCCACTCATGGTCAAATTCAACCAAAGGCGAGAAGGATCTCAGTGACAAGCGATCCAAACACTCATCTTCTACCCACCAAAGAGTTAAACGTGTCCAAATGAGCAAGCCGAAGGTTCTGATATAATTGCTACTAAATCTCAGCTACATTAACCCAAGTAAGTGATCAAACTCAGAGCACTGATATTGATGAAACTGATGCAGGATTTACAACAGCGAGTAGAGCATGTTGTGGAAATGGGGGCCAGTTTGCTGGAATTGTTCCATGTGGACCTTCGTCTAGTTTATGTAAGGACCGTGACAAGCATGTGTTCTGGGACCCTTACCACCCCAGCCAGGCTGCCAATATTATCATCGCCAAACAGCTACTGCAAGGAGACCCCAAATATGTATCTCCAGTGAATCTTAAACAACTCCGAGATCTTTGATGATTGTAGTATTTCTCGAAAGATTTATGCCCTTTTGGTTCTTCTCCTTTGAAGAATTAATGGTGCTTTCTTGTTCTTCAAGTCTGTAACATGTTTTCTTTTGTTTACTTTCTGTTTCTTTGATGGTTGGCTGTAGCAAGTTGTTAGAGCCCAGATACAAGCTTTACTGAATGCCACAACGAAAGAGACATTTATCAGATGATAATTTCGCATCAATAATCAAAGGATTTGAGTCTTACCAAGGGTTTGGCTGTCACCAAGAAGCTCTACTTGCAGAGCGTCGTGTCTGAATTCGATTCTTATCTAAATGCAATTTGCAACGTGTCCTGTGTTTTATCTCCTCCAATCCACCATCGAAGAAAATGTATGTGATTTGGTAGAACCAAGAACTGATGGTTTGGCCACAACAGAAGCTCCTTGCTCATCCCAGATTACTCCATGCATCCACGGGGTGGCTCTTGCACGTAAGGAGAGGGTGCAAGTGAACCCCTGTGAGTTCCAAATAAAAATATATATAAGCGAGAAAACTTACATACTAAGTCCTACTTTAAAAATTCAAATGCCAGCACTGGGTTTCCAAGTGAAGCGTCTAGCAGCCCCCAAAAGAACTACAAGCATCGGGTTTTTTTCCTTTCCAATTTGATTGCTTTTTTCACGAAACAATTGCATGAATATATCAAAATTGCCTTTTTCTATCTTTCTGTCTTTATTTTTTTTTCTTGCTGATCAAAAATAAAATTATTCTTTTTCTTAGGTTTTGGAAAGTTTATTTCCAGATTATAGGCTTGTTGGAAACATTGCATGGATGTCGTCAACTATTTTTAACAGTCAACAAGATAATCCGTACAAGTGAAGTTCTTATAGTTATAGGTCACCTCTGTCTGAAATGTCTGAAGCCACCCTTGCCTGCATCTTGTCTGCAGCATCCCATTGTGTCAAATTTCATCTCTTTCTAATCTCATCATGTCTCCTTTTAGTCTCTTCAATTCACCCTGCAGTTCATCAATCTCCGGGTGCGATTGATCACTACAGGAAAATACATGGATACTATCTATGACCTCAACCCAACTTAGACCAGGATCTTTATCGAACATGAGCTCTCTTATCTTTCTCCTCATTCTTGTAACTTCATCCCATTTCCCTGCAGCAGCATATAGATTAGCAAGCAGTATATGCGTTGCTCCATCATCCGCATCTATGCTTAAAACCCGTTCAGCAGCACGAACCCCTAATTCTAAATTCTTACTAATAATGCATGAGCTTAACAATGTTCGCCACAAATCCAGATAATTTCCACTAAAAGGTGACTCCAAAATCATTTCCTCTGCCTCCTCGAAGAGTCCAGCCCGACTTAACAAACTAACCATACAAGAGTAATGCTTCGGTAGAGGCCTCAAACCCCTTTCTCTCATACAATTCCACAAAAACTTCCCTTCATCAACGAAACCACAATGGCTACAAGCAGAAAGGAGAAAAACGAATGTTACTTGATCTGGTTCGAGACTATGCTTTAGAATCTCTTCAAACACCTTCAGTGCTTCATCCGCCTTCCCATGGTGACTATACCCACCAAGAATTGCATTCCAGCACTTCAAATCAGGGAATCCTATTTCAAAAATTATCAATTCAGCAGCTTGAAGTTTCCCAGTTTTGGCGTACATATCTATAAGGCTTCCACACACCGATATTTCGATATCATATCCCATTTTAATAGCCTTGCAATGAATCATCTCACCTTGTCTCAGGGTTACAAGGTCGGCACATGCACTCAAAGCACTACTAAGAGCAAAACTATCAATCTTTTGGCCTTGTTGTGACATTCCACGGAAAAACCTAATTGCATTCTCTCCGTCAGCCATTCTACAATGACCCGCGATCATCTCCGTCCATAGAATCGCATCTTTTTCAGCAATCAAGCTAAAAATATTTTGGGCACAATCAGATTCGCCATTGTTGAAGTACATAGATATTAAAGTGCTTGCTACATAGACATTTCTCTCATAACCCGTTTTTGAAACCTGGGTGTGGAGTGGTTTTCCATAATCCGAACCTGGGAATGCTCCTGTTGCCGCAATGATGGCTGCAAATGTATATTCATCAGGTTTATCAAATCCCATTTGCTGCAACTGAACAAACATTACCATGGCCTCCTCACCACGTCCTCTCTCAGAATACCCAGCTATCATCGAGTTCCAAGAAACTAAATCCGGGTTCTCAATTCTACTAAAAACATCAAATGCGGTGTGGGTATCGCCGCATCTACAATACATGTCTACCAATGAATTTCGTAAAGGCAAATCAGTTGGTGCTCCAGATACGATCAAACGGGTATGGACAAGCTGCCCAAAGGCATGATCTTTTAGTTTACCACAGGCATTTAAGACCATTGAGTATGTAAATTGGGTAGGACTCATACCACACATCATCATCTTTCCATAAAATTGAAGACCACCGGCAATCTTATCATTTTTCATGTACCCACGAATAATTGAATTCCAAGCCATAGAATCTTTCTCCGCTATGGAGCTGAAAACTTCTTCTGCAGATTCCAAATCCCCACAATTTGAGTACATTCCAAGTAATGAGGTCTGAACAGATGTATTGCCTGAAAATCCACACCTTATGACATGGGTATGAACAGTGGAGCCAAGAATGGAATCTTCAAGCAAATAAGATGCTTGTAATAAGCTTGTGAATGTCGATCCATTAGGCTTAAGGCCCTCATTTCCCAATTGCACAAACAGCTTGATGCCCTCGAGCGCGAGTCTTGTGCTCCGAGAATAGGCCGATATCAGTACATTGAAGGAAACAGTGTTCCGTTGAGGCATTTTGTTGAACATAAGGCGGGAGTCCCCGAGGGACCCGCATCTTGAGTACATGGAGAGGACGTTGTTTTTGAGAAACGGCGAGTGCAGAGTGGCGGGCACGGAGGTTAGGAGGAGGGCATGGAGTTGGCGTGCTTTTCGGAGGGCGGTCGTGGAGGCGCATTTTTGGAGGAGGAGGGTTGCTAATGAAGAGGACTCATGTGATAGTGGCATAAAAAATAGAAGTAAGCAATACACTATGACTGAATGTGTATAATCACCACTTCCCCGCCAAAAAAATCAAGAAGCAGGGGTGTATATGTAAGTATGTACAGTGTAACCGACGGGCACGCGGAATTCGCACTGGATCCCGCACAGATGATCCGACCCGTTCAATATATATATATATATATATATATATATATATATATTTTCATAAAAACAAAAAAAAACTCGGGTGGACCCATAGAAAAATCAGCTCAATCCGATACGTATGGATGCTCGATCCAATATTCTATTTTTTCATTTAGATTTCAAATCGACAACCAAAAAGTTGATGGACATTATTGATTGGTTTTTTATTTTGGCACTCCACTGTTGACGGGAGGTGCTTCACTTTTGTCTTCATCCCATGTGAGAAGCAATTTGCTCCATTTGTGGCCCACCCCTAAGTCAAGGATTATTTTGCACATGGTTGTGTGGGACTCGCTTAGAAGTCACACACAAACGATCCGTTGAATAATTTTAAAACAATTATTCGATTGGTTTTCAAAAATGTAGCCCAATTGGATTTTTGTATGTAATTGATCTAATTCGATCGTTCAACAAAATTCAGGACTCTAAACTCTAAAAGAATCTTAGAATAAGTTAGACAATTGTATGCTTAGCATCCCATTGGCCGGAATCGTAGAAATTGTAGGACTTGTTGAGAAGAACATTCAATAAAAAACTTATTTTAAAAACAGTTCATATTTTTAAAATAATCTTTGCATTTTGATACCCAAGCAAAATAAGTTTTTTATCGAATGCAAATGCAGTAGATTGCTTCTCTCACCGGATGGAGACAAGAGGAGTGCCTTCAACCAATTGTGGAGCGCGAAAATCAAAATCCTTATTCATTTATAATTAATGGAACAAATTCAAATCAAAATACATTGTCATACATGAACTTAGACAATAAAAAACATGCACAAAAAAAAAAAAAAAAAAAAAATTGTCACGTATGAAAAGGAATGGCACGTAGAGGTTGAGCCTTTCGTAAGGTGATGCTAAACTTGTCATCCATGTCCAACTCCTTTCTTGTTATCCCACCTTCAAGCTTCCAATCAAACGAATTTATGAGCGAACCCAACACCACGTGAACCATTCGTAGTCCCAGAGGCAACCCAGGGCACATTCTTCGCCCCGCGCCAAAAGGAATCAGCTCGAAGTCTTGGCCTCGGACATCAATTTCCGACTCCAAAAACCTTTCAGGCATGAACGTCGTCGGATTTCTCCATATGCTAGGGTCTCTGCCAATAGCCCAAACATTTACTAGCACTTGTGCCCCCCTAGGGACTGCGTAGCCATACACTTCAACATCTGTCTCTACTCTGTGGAGTAAGAATGGAGCCGGCGGGTGAATCCTCATCATCTCCTTCACAATGGATCGCAAGTAAGGCAGTTGTGAAATGTCTGATTCATGAATTGGTTTCCCTTTGCCCATAATTTGTTCAAGCTCGGCTTTTGCTTTCTTTAAGTACTCGGGATTGTGAAGTAGTTCCGCCATTGCCCACTCAATTGTTGTTGATGTTGTATCTGTCCCTGCTACAACAAAAAAAAACTCGGGTGGACCCATAGAAAAATCAGCTCAATCCGATACGTATGGATGCTCGATCCAATATTCTATTTTTTCATTTAGATTTCAAATCGACAACCAAAAAGTTGATGGACATTATTGATTGGTTTTTTATTTTGGCACTCCACTGTTGACGGGAGGTGCTTCACTTTTGTCTTCATCCCATGTGAGAAGCAATTTGCTCCATTTGTGGCCCACCCCTAAGTCAAGGATTATTTTGCACATGGTTGTGTGGGACTCGCTTAGAAGTCACACACAAACGATCCGTTGAATAATTTTAAAACAATTATTCGATTGGTTTTCAAAAATGTAGCCCAATTGGATTTTTGTATGTAATTGATCTAATTCGATCGTTCAACAAAATTCAGGACTCTAAACTCTAAAAGAATCTTAGAATAAGTTAGACAATTGTATGCTTAGCATCCCATTGGCCGGAATCGTAGAAATTGTAGGACTTGTTGAGAAGAACATTCAATAAAAAACTTATTTTAAAAACAGTTCATATTTTTAAAATAATCTTTGCATTTTGATACCCAAGCAAAATAAGTTTTTTATCGAATGCAAATGCAGTAGATTGCTTCTCTCACCGGATGGAGACAAGAGGAGTGCCTTCAACCAATTGTGGAGCGCGAAAATCAAAATCCTTATTCATTTATAATTAATGGAACAAATTCAAATCAAAATACATTGTCATACATGAACTTAGACAATAAAAAACATGCACAAAAAAAAAAAAAAATTTCACGTATGAAAAGGAATGGCACGTAGAGGTTGAGCCTTTCGTAAGGTGATGCTAAACTTGTCATCCATGTCCAACTCCTTTCTTGTTATCCCACCTTCAAGCTTCCAATCAAACGAATTTATGAGCGAACCCAACACCACGTGAACCATTCGTAGTCCCAGAGGCAACCCAGGGCACATTCTTCGCCCCGCGCCAAAAGGAATCAGCTCGAAGTCTTGGCCTCGGACATCAATTTCCGACTCCAAAAACCTTTCAGGCATGAACGTCGTCGGATTTCTCCATATGCTAGGGTCTCTGCCAATAGCCCAAACATTTACTAGCACTTGTGCCCCCCTAGGGACTGCGTAGCCATACACTTCAACATCTGTCTCTACTCTGTGGAGTAAGAATGGAGCCGGCGGGTGAATCCTCATCATCTCCTTCACAATGGATCGCAAGTAAGGCAGTTGTGAAATGTCTGATTCATGAATTGGTTTCCCTTTGCCCATAATTTGTTCAAGCTCGGCTTTTGCTTTCTTTAAGTACTCGGGATTGTGAAGTAGTTCCGCCATTGCCCACTCAATTGTTGTTGATGTTGTATCTGTCCCTGCTACAAATAGGTCCTAGATAAAATTTGATCATAAGCATATCAGATATTGTAAATGATGAATTGGAGGATGGGAAGGTAACTATAGTATGTTACAGGGACAAGGATGAAGGTACGAACCAAACACATACGCTCGATGTGAGTTCGATCAATCTCTTCGTTTAGATTGAGTAACATATCTATCACATCTTTTTCTGCATTAGTATTGTGCAACTTCCTTAAATTTAACCTTTCGTCAATCAGTCGACCAAATAACTGAAGTATTTTTCCGAATTAACCGTCATGCGTTTCCTTATTCCTGGTGACAATAGATAACAACAAGTGTGAATTCCTGATTTAACTTCATAAACTTTTATATCAGATCTAAGAGTTATACACTGCTTTTTCGGGACAGTTCCAGTCTGGTTATTGTTGGGAAAAATTTCGGCAGTCACGAAAATCCAGAGAACAATTTCCATTATCAACATGTAACAATTACATAATTGAACATAACATATTACGAAACCAGTAAGCAGATTACAGAGAATAAGAAAACCGAGATACAAACAAATCTTGGATTGAAACCGAGTCCTGTGCAGAGCCACAGTCTCCTTAAGAAAGATTCGCCCCTACCGTGGGTGTTGTAGGTTGCGTCGGCGACTTTCTCCCAGGGTTAGCTCGGTTGAACCGCTAGCCGTCGGAACACCTCCGATGACTGCCTTGGCGAACTGACTACTGCCTGCCTCTCTCTCTCAAGAACGAATGTTGTAATGTGCTGAAGATTGCGATTTTGCTTGTGAATTTCCCAAGGACGTGAGCCTCCTTTTATAGGGTGAAGGAGGCAGCAAAGGAGTAATGCAGCCATTATTCTGCCATCAAAATCTGCCATTGAAGAGGGAGGTTACGGGAGTTATACACCCACAATTCAATACGTCTATTGATTGTGGTGTGGTGCGTCCAGATTCAACGAACCCGAGCATGGTTGCCCCGATTTCATTTATCCGAAATTCTGAAAATTTCCAACAGTTATGAACTTTTCGATGAAATGATGGTTAACGACCTAACAATACCTTGCGGGTCAATCTTCGCAAGCATGGGGAAGTAATCAACCAAGTTGGGTTTGCCAGCCTCGACCGCCATACTGACAACCAAGTCGTTCAACTCTTTCGCTGAATCCTGACTCAGGTCGGCCAAATCCACAGAAAAAAAGGTGTTGGACAACATGTTAAGGGAAGTCGTGAAAGCGGCCCTGCCTATGTCGAATGCATCACCTTCTTGACAACATTTTTCAGCATAGGCGATCAAGTCTTTGACCTTCTCCCGCCGTTGATTTTGATTAGCATCAAGTCTGGCAACTGAAGAAAAAATACACAAGAAGGATGCGGTAATTACATTTTGAATCCTTTTACCGGGCCACAAAATAGTTTGTTTTTGATAATCGGATGTCCAAACCAGTTTGTGTGCACTTTAACTAATTCGGAGATACTCATGTTCATAGTGACAGACCACAATTTAGTTGGTGCTTAGACTTTGAAATGAAAATACCCATTGGTCATCAGTCTATATATACGAGCATCTCCAACAAACTCACACTATTTCTAGCCATTTAAGCAAGGAATTATCTCAAAAACTGGATTAGCTAGCCACCAAAAGGTTGAGGTCTCCAGCAGCCAAGGCAATTAGGCTATGCAAATATTTAAAAAAAAAAATTAATACAAAACAAAAAAGAAACAGACTGCCGTCTTTTTCATCTCTTCAACGCCACCACCATCTCTATAGCAGCCACCACCTGCCATACCCCTCTCTCTCTCTCTCTGCTCACAAATCAACAAACCCAGGGAGAAAATTAAAAACTAATTCAGATCCTGATAAAGTCCAAAAATGAGATCCACACATATTACACACACACACACACACATATATATATATATATATATATATATATATATATATATATATATATATATATATATATATATATATATATATATATATATAAACAAACGGCGGCCAAGAAGGGGTTTTGCTAGGATCTGGCCACAGCCGACAACGGCGACGACGGCCGATGACGGTGACGACCAAAACGACAGTCATATCCGTGAGAGAGAGAGAGAGGAGGGCGACTGTGAGATGATGTCATGATTGGAATATAAGTACTCTGTTTGTAAAGCATTACCTGAAAACATATTTGATGTCATGATCTTTCGGAGGCTACGCCACCGGTCAGAAACCGGCAGCCAGAGGGCGGAGTATTTATGCTGGTCGTAGGCTTGTAGGGCGTTGGGGATGGTTCTGAAGGAGAAAGCGAGGTCTTGCTTTTGGAGGACTTCTTCGGCCAAGGCAGGAGAAGAAATGACCACTGCGGTTATCTGGCCCAATTTCAAACTCATGATTGGGCCATGAATTTTGGCTAGCTCGGCCATGGACTTGTGGGCCTTGTTACTCAGTTTTAGGAGGTTGCCGATGACCGGTAGCGGAGTCGGGCCCGGTGGAAGCTTTGATTTTGTTCGGGTTGGCCTTAGAATCGAATGGAGGGTTTGAAGCAGAGTCATGGTTAACAAGAGATACAGAATTAATCCCCACAGCTCCATGGTTTTCCAACTACTACTTGGATTACAAACGGAATGGCCATCGAGAAGGGTTATGTACTTTGTCAAGTGTCAACAACTTTGTTTTAATCGTAATTTGTCGCACTTGGCTCCGGTGGGTTTTTGCCCTGTTTTGCCTAATAATCTTACAAGACTATTTTTTGTATTTATTCAAAAAAAAATTCACATTTATTAAATGTGCGGGTTCATCTCGATTCTCTACAATAGAAATTGTATAAAAAAGTAAAAAATATTAAAAAATTTGTTATGGACAACAATAATTTCAAATGGACAGATGTTTTGGATTTCTTTTATCTTTATCCAAGATAAATAGTAGTTTGGTTCATATTTCTTATTTTTCTAATTCTTTTCGTTGAGCCAAATTTAAAAATCCTCAAAAAAAATTCACAAAATTAAGTAACAAATGCAAAAATATTGAATAAATACAAAAGACTAATCTCACTTAAATTATTAAGTCAAAATAGCCTTGAAGATTCCTTTTGCTGATCTGGTGCAATATTTTGAGTGGATGGAAGGCCAATTGCATTCTGCCACATCAACAATTGTTACGATTGTTGATGTGGTTACCCCCTTGCCCGCCCTTCCGCTACGATTCCTTATCATGATTCCCAAATATGTATATGTACTATATAATCCACTTATTATTATTTTTTTGATCCATAAATCTTGATTTTGTTATTTTCAAAAAATAAAAGAAATCAAGCTTTATGGAGTGTCACAGCAAGGAATGAAAAAAAATTGGAAATGGTGACCAATGGGAATGTATGCACGTAAAGTGTGAATCTATTTGGATCATATATTCAATAGAATATGTGTACGTAAGACGGTAAGAAAGAGGATTTATTTATGCTCCTTTTGTCACCGAATACATCTGTGATGTGATGCAGTTTCACCAATGTTGTAGTATTCAAATGCTTTTGGAAGACGTAGGGGTATCATCAAAATTGAACTAATTATTGTATATTTTTGTTTACTCGTCAGCACATTCACAGATTATTATCACCAATTAGATTTGCAAGAAATTAGAAAATACTGCAATCACAGATTGTGTATAGATTAGTTTAAACAATTAGATTTGCTAAAAATTGGAAAAGATTGCAACACAGTTGTGAATAGAAAAGTTGAAGTAGTATAATGGAAAAAACACAATAAAAAAAAGAACAAAAGGACCAAAAAAGAGAGAGAAGAAGAATGAGTAAACATACCACTAACAGATAAGTCTCATCATTTAGCACGAAGGCCCACGGCCCGCTCGGCCCATCGGACTTTTACCCAGCCCGAGCCTGTAAAACGGGCGGGCTAGTTCAGCCCGTAGTTTGTAATGGGCGGGCTCGGGCCTATGATATTTTAGGCAGCCGGCCCGTAGGCCCGGCCCGTGAGCCCGCCCGTGGTGCCGGCCCAATAGCCTGCCCGTAAGCCCGTGGTATGTTTCTGGTTCTGCCGAGGCCCAATCAGCAGACAATCCTGTTGGAATTTCTAACGGCTATTTTTGGTCCAACACACTTGAATACTTGATGTACTTGGGCTGCAACACACAGAATAAAAACCTAAATCCAACCCTAGCTATAAATACTCTTTTTCTCAGCAGATCCAAAACACATTTGCAATCTCTCGCCTCTCAATCTCTCCGCTCATCTACTCTCTCGCCTCTCAATCTCTCCACTCATCTGCAATCTCTGGCCTCCACAGTCCTCTCCGGCTCTCCTCTTCCTCTCATTCTCTCACACGCAAACAACGAACAACGATCATCTCTCTTCTCTCCGATCTCAGTTAGACAACCACAGTCTGACGAGCTCGACGAGACGAGGTCACGAGAGCGACCATCTCTCCGATCTCCGCCTCTCCATCGCCCTGTCCGACGACCTCCGCCTCTCCGCCCCTCCGTCGCCCTGTTCGACGACCTTCGCCTCTCCGCCTCTCCACCGCCTTGTCCGATCTCAACCTCTGTAACAGATTTTTTTTTCTTCCAATTTTATTTTTGTTGTTATGCCTATTTCTGTTTTTCTGGACTTTTGGATTGTATTTCTCGACTTTGGTATTTCTGGACATTGGACTCCTGTATTTCGGGACTTTTAAATTGTATTTCTGTTGTAGCAGATTTTATTCAATTCTGGATTTTATGTCTGTTGTATTAATGTAGGACTTTTTATTTTTGATTAATAAAACAGCAAAGTTGTATTCCATTCCAGCCTAACAAAATTTATTCCAGGAATGCCCAACAAAATTTATTCCAGCAAAGTTGTACTCCAGCCCAACAAAATTTATTCCAGCCCGTTGGCCCGCCTGGGAAAAGTTGTATTCCAGCCCAAGAGATGTTGTATTCCAACCCGCCCATTGGCCCGCCTGGCTTTTGGCCCGTTAGCTCTCCAATTGGGCTGGCCCGTGGGCTTCAATTTATGGTACGCAGCCCGGCCCGCCAAAAAGAAAAAGCCCGAGCGGTCCGTGGGCGGGCTCGGGCAGTGACCGGGCGGGCTGGTCAGCCCGGCCCGATGATGACCCTTACTAAGAGAAATCGTGTTGCTCCTTTTTCCTCTCTCTAAACGTCAAATATTACCAAACAAAAGGAGTTTTCCCAATTTTTTTTTCCAGAAACACAAATAGTACCAAACATATTTCTTGTTCTTTTGAAAACATAAACCTGTTTTTAGTTTTTTAAAGAAAAAAAACTGAAAATGTTACCTAACACACCCAGTGAAGAGACTGGCGGATTGGAGACCCGTCGATTGATAGCGACAGCTTCCCCTTTCCTCCTAAAGACGCCACCCTGCTTGCCGTTCTCCTGACCCCAAACCAACTCAAGATTCCGCAGACTCCGTAATTCCCGAAAATATATCCATTACCACTGGATGGACCTCCCACGGCTGTACTAGCTCAGACACACTCAGAGAAATGGCCATCTTGTTGCGTGATTCAATTGTCACTGAGAAACCACTGAAACTCGTTTACCCGAAAACAAGCTTTCCTTATGGCTTTCAATTCACCATGGAGGACAGAGG
Organism: Rhododendron molle; assembly: GCA_025413875.1. Classification (NCBI taxonomy): domain Eukaryota; kingdom Viridiplantae; phylum Streptophyta; class Magnoliopsida; order Ericales; family Ericaceae; genus Rhododendron; species Rhododendron molle. Next base: position 14,255,774 of record CM046395.1, on the reverse strand, counting down.
AACAGCTGTAGGTGGAGAATGAACCTTCAATACGCTCCTCTTTGTCATTGCGAGCAACCACAACTGCAGTGGCCTTGGAGCCTGCACCGCTGCACGCGGCATAGCCACATCACAATTGATCTTGATGGTACCAGGATAGGTTTTCTCCAGGCCGATCGAAATGGCAAAGAGGTGGGGTCATCACAATGATCCCAAACCTGTCTCTGAATAGGTGATACCGATTCAAATTCAAAATGAGCTTTAGAAGCTCTAATTAACGTGGATGTGGGATCCATTTGCTCCTGATTGAACACCTGACCATTTCTTCGTCGTCTTTTGAAGAACACTAGGGCACCTATATTTTCCGTATTGAATACTCCATCCGTCCCAATTTTTTTTAGTCCTTTTTAGAGTTCGTGTTACTTTCCAAGTGATTATATCTTGTAATCTATAAGGTTTTAGCCTTTTAGGTGATTTTTAAAATTTTATTTAACAATACTAATTGAGATTTATCAACAAGATGCATATTGCACATAAAAATTATTATCAATTGAAAAATATTACCAATTTACTATCCGGTTAGAATAGAATAATGGAACAAAAATGGGGACGGATCTGTGTGAGTAATTGTATCGTTGAACCCCAAGGGGTTCACCAAGTTGTTGTGCTTGCGACTAAGGGGTTTGCTCATTCTTAAGGTCTCATATTTGATTTTCTTGTCAGTAACTCTTGAAGCCAGCTCACCTCCATGAGTCAGCATGTGAAATGGCTGTGAGATAGATTGCTTGGATTTGTCCGAGGTGCGCGCGAGATGATCCAAGCCTCTTTGCATTACAAGAAAACAAAAAAACCCAACTGACAATGAAATAATTGAAGAGGCTTGCAAAAAACAATAGAAAGCGTGTTTGGAGATTGAGGGATTTTGCAAGCACCGTTCCGTTTTATCTCCCTTTTCAATTGCAAATCTCCCCCACCTTTTCAATACCCACACCACCTTTTCTTTACTACTGGTATACCACTTCACAAGATCCACTTTCTTCAAGGCTGCTGATTTTGTCACTTTTCTGCAAGTATATTTTTGGTTGGTATTCCACTTCACAAAATGCACTTTCTTCGAGATTGCTGATTTTGCCACTCCCTTTTTTGTTAACGACACTCTCCTGCAAGTGTATATTTGAAAATACACTTGTAGAGGAGTGGCGTTAACAAAAAAGGGAGTGACAAAATCATTTCCCTTCTTCAATTCATCACAACCTCCCCAAAGAAATTTGCTCTGGATCCAAGTGTAGTGCGTGTGTAAAACGACAGACAACCGTCGATCTCATTAATCAACGGTTCAAATTAAAAACAATCTTTTACCGGTAAAAGATATTTATGACTGGTCAAAGTTAAAAAAATACATTACAACCGTTGATTGATGAGATCGATGATTAGTGTGCCTCACTACATGCGCACTACAACTACAACACCTCTAGTCTCGGTTTAAACAATGTCATATTGTCATGTAGTATATAGGTATACTATTCAAAACAGACTTATAATACGAACAAGCCTTCCTATTCAAACCACGCTGGTGTTTTGGGAAATGATTACCCAGCAAACTACTGTTCTGTTCTTCGGTTTGTTGCAAACTGTGGCTTCTCTAGCACTTGATCCTTGCTATGTGAGGTGCAACCATCCACCACTCTCTTGGAAAGTTGAAGTTTAAGCTGCTTGCTACGCATTTTGCCATTTTGTCATGCACAATCCTTTGGCCATCTGTTTTGTTTCCCGCTATTAGATGGATGAGAAACAGATGTTCATCTAGTCCGATGTAACCGATTGGCGTAGGTTTTCATTGCTTTTATGGTTTCTTTTCTTTTCTTTTTCTTTTCCTCCTGAGGTATGCCCCTTTTAGCCTGTATATTCAGTTATTATTTTTTTTTATTTCAAGCTGATTTACCAAAAAAAAAAAAAAAAAGCCTTCCTCCAAATATATATGACAAAAAATTCCTCTTCCAACAAGCCGATTTGGATTTGAACTTATCAATGAGACGAAATTCCTCACACAAAGCAAAACTTAAATTATAGACTCATGTATGAGTGACTATTCAGTGCTCGTGGAGCACCGCAATGTGATATTCTAAGGACTTTTTTTACCACAGTATGAGCTTTGTTCTAAAATTCGATCTAGACGGCTATCGCCTAGTGACTTCCAAAACCCTGAGAGCCACACGTACAGTTGTCCCCGTAGGTTGTTCGCCTTGCTAGAAGACGTGGCAAAGTTACGAGGCTACGGGGGAGCTAGTTGTTTCCATCTCTCCCAATCCATTAAATGAACTGGACCACATTGTCCAGACCAGTGGGACAGGAAATTGATTTGTTTTGACACTTTCAAATATGTATTTTAGTTATCGAAGCGGGGGGTCTGCTCCCCATTGGAGAGAGCAGGGCCCTGCTGTCTTCCCGTTTGGGACCCACTTCGGGCTCTCTCCGATAATCGGAATCGTTCACTTTGTAGAGATCGTCGAGTAGAACAACCATGCAAAAAATCAGCTTAATCGGACATCGTTAAGTGCCTGATTGGAGCCCATATAACTCTCGGTACATGGGTTTAAGTGGATTTGATTCAGTGTTTCGGTTCCATTCTTTTCAAGATAAAAAGGTTCCGATCAAGCACTTAACGATATCCGATTAAGCTGATTTTTTGCATGGTTGTTCTATTCGACGAGCTCTACAAAGTGAACGATCCCAATTATCGGAGAGAGCCCGGAGTGGGCTCCAAACAGGGGGCAGCAGGGCCCTGCTCTCCCCAAGGGGGAGCAGGCCCCCCGCGTCCTTTAGTTATACGGTTTGTTTCAAATGAGGGCGTCTCATTTTAGTTAAAATGTGAACCCCTTATTCCCGATCGAATTTCGATAATCTGAACCGCTTAATATGTTTAGAATGTGATTTTAAGTGAACAGCGAGAAATTGACAAAAAAAATGACCGGAAAAGGGTTTCATCCGATTAATTCCAAACAGTTTTTTTTATTGAACGGTTCAAATAAAAACTGTTCAAATCAAGCTCTTTCCGGTCATTTTTTTTTGCCGATTTTCTATGCGTACCCTTAAAATCACGTTCTGATCACATTGAGTGACTCAGATCATCGAAATTCGATTGAGAAAGGAGAGAAATAGGGAGGTTCGCATTTTAGCTAAAATGAGAACCCCACTCGTGAAACGGACTGTTTAGCCATATTATGGGAAAAGTCATTTTTGCTTGTATAGTCGTTGCCGCATTTATCAGGATCAGGATATTTGTAACGACTATAATTTCCACACCAAAAAAATCCGAATAAAATAAATTTTTTGTAACCAAATAATTAATGACCAGTATGAAAGTACAAAGTAAATTCGTTCAAAGATGAATTTAGAACCTTGTAACAATCCAAACTTTTACAATAAAAATAGAAAGATACTTTCATGATTCGATCAGTAATTAATATAATTCGTAAATTAGTCCTGGTAGCACGTAATTAGATAACTATTTAGCATAATTTGTTAATTTCATTTCATTTCATTTTTACAAGTGTGGCATAGTTACTACCCTAGACCTAACCCAATTAACTTGACCCTAACCAAATTACTAGAACATGGTCATAATTTCGTCAATTCTCATTACTTATTTTCAGGACTCAAGTGAGAAGCATAAGAGAAATTTATTCCGGCAAGAAACAGAAATTTATTCCGGAGAGAAACCAAAGTGGGTCAGAATCTAGTATTAAATTAGACTATCATAAAAGTTCTACAAATCTCAATCAACCAAATCCATAATCCGAATGATAAAAATATGACACATAGGTACATCGCAGGCCTTGAAAATATGTATCGTCTGATCCCTGAACAGATGTGCCATGCATTTTGGTTTTGGCTCATATACATATAATAACAAATATTAAAACAGTTACCACCACTTATAAACATGTAAATTTTCAGAAACCATTATTGAATTACCAGTAATGGAGCAATTAATTGAAGACATTAATTGTCACATATGCAATGGAATAGCACATAGAGGCTGAGCCTTTTGTAAGGTGAAGCCAAACTTCTCCTCCATGTCCAACTCCCCTGGTGCTATGCCACCTTTAAGCTTCCAATCAAATGAATTTATGAGCGAACCCCAAACCACTGGAACCATCCTCATTGCCAGAGGTAACCCAGGGCACATTCTTCGCCCGGCGCCAAATGGAATCAGCTCAAAATCCTGGCCTCGGACGTCAACTTCCGACTCCAAAAACCTCTCAGGCATGAATGCTGTTGGATTTTTCCATATGCTCGGGTCTCTGCCAATAGCCCAAACATTTATTAGCACTTGTGCCCCCTTAGGGACTGTGAAGCCATGGACTTCAACATCTGTGATCTCTGTTTTGTGGAATAGGATTGGAACGGATGGGTGAATCCTCATTGTCTCCTTCACAATCGATCGCAAGTAAGGCAATTGCGAAATGTCTGATTCTTTGATTGGTTTCCCTTTGCCAATAGTTTGTTCAAGCTCGGCTTTTGCTTTCTTTAGAAGCTCCGGGTTGTGAAGTAGTTCCGCCATTGCCCACTCAATTGTGCTTGATGTTGTATCAGTCCCAGCTATAAATAGGTTCTAAATAAAAATTGATCATAAACACATCATATATTGCAAACGATCAGTAGGAGGATGTGATCGTAACTAGAGTATGGTAGAGGGACAACGATGAAGGTACGAACCAAACACATACGCTCGATGTGAGTTTGATCAATCTCGTGGCTAAGATTGAGCAGATTATCTAACACATCTTTTTCTGCATTAGTCGTGCGCGATTTCCTTAAATTGAACCTTTCGTCGATCAATCGACCAAATAACTGAAGTATTTTCCTAAAATGCACCGTCATACGTTTCCTTATACCTGTTGGCAATACAAAAAGATAAGTGTACATTCTTGATTTATCCTCGTGAACTGTTAGATGAGTTGGTGGTTTTTTTTTTTGTCAAGCAGATGAGTTGATAGTTAACAACCTAAGAATACCTTGCGGGTCGATCTTTGCAAGCACAGGAAAGTAATCAACCAAATTGGGTTTACCCGCCTCAGCCGTTATATTGCAAATCAAGTCTCTAAACTCTTTCGACGAATCCAGACTTAGGTCGGCCAAATCCACCGAAAACACGGTATTGGACAACATATTCAGGGAAGTCGTGAAAGCAGCCCTGCCTATGTCCACTGCAACACCGCCTTGACAACATTTTTCAGCATAGGAGATTAACTCCTTCACCTTCTCCCTCCACAGATTTTGGTTAGCATCAAGTCTGCTACCTGAAAAAGAAAAAAAAACACAAGCCCCTCAACAGTTGATGTTTCGTATTTCAAATAATAAAAAAATGCCCATTGGTCATCACTCTATATTGATTTTAATATGAGCACTCTGTTTGTTAGGCCTTACCTGAAAACATATTAGAGGCCATGATCTTTCGGAGGCTACGCCACCGATCGGAAACCGGCAACCAAATGACGGAGTATTTATGCTGGCCGCAGGCTTGTAGGGCATTGGGGATGGTTCTGAAGGAGAAAGCAAGGTCTTGCTTCTGGAGGACTTCTTTGGCTAGGGCTGGAGAAGAAATGACCACTGCGGTCATCTGCCCCAGTTTCAAACTCATGATTGGGCCGTGAGTTTTGGCTAGCTCGGCCGTGGACTTGTGGGGCTTGTCACCCAGATTAAGAAGGTTGCCGATGACCGGTAGCGGAGCCGGTCCTGGCGGAAGCTTTGATCTTGGTTCGCTTCGTCTTCGAATTGAATGGAGGACTTGAAGCAGAGTGATGGCTAACAAGAGATAAAGGATAAAGCCCAATAAGTCCATGGCTTCCAACTACTTGGATCCAGTGGTTTTTTGTTTATTTTTTCCAACAGATCGAGTGTTTTCTTCGGCTGATCTTTTTCCCTGAAGGATTCCTTTGGCTGATCTGGTGCAAAATTCTTAATGTTGTGGTTAGAACTTGCTTAATCCGAAGGAATAAAATGAAAGTAATACGGCCAGGTTTGGCTAATAATGCCTTTTTTTGCTTATTTATTTGAGAAGGGAAATCAGAAAAGTAGAAAATTTTATAGTAATACAAACTTACCATTTTTACATAAAGACAAAAGCAAGCCAAAATAAAATCATAATTTTCTACTTTATTTTTAAATTATTCTCGTCGAGACGGGATAATAATCTACAAAAATTGAAGAAAAATTAATAAACGTGAAAAGATTTGAATAAGTACAAAAACAAATAAGCCAAATACTGCGTTCTTATGAATTTAACTTAAATATGAGAATTTTGTTCTAATTTGAATTTTTTTTGCCAAGTTAATTTTGCGTCAAACTTTTTTAGATTATTGATTTGTCTAGACGAGAGGAATAAGTATAAAAACAAATAAGCTATAGCTTACAAAAGTTTAACGCAAAATTAACTCAACGAAAAAAATTCAAACAAAAACAAAATTCTCATTTTTAAGTTAAATTTGAGGTAAGTTCATAAGAACGCAAAGCCAAATGGCCCCACAGCTTTCAATGTTTCAACCGTGGGTGAGTGTAATAAATGGCCTCTAAATGTGATACAACTGTTTTGGTGATCCCCAATCAAAGTTATGAATACCGTTCCGTATTGACCGGTACGTACCGGTTTGAGAAAAAACGGTACTGTAACCCTCTATGTAAATACCGTTCCGGCTCCAATACTGGGCCTTACCGCACCTTACCGGAAATACCGGCCGATACCGGCCGAGAATACGTTACCGGAAAATTCGTCCGGTATTTTGCTCAGCCCAAAAAAACAAAAATCAGATCTGAAAATGTTCAGCTACCTCTGAAAATGACGACGCTGGCAGCAACGACCGCTGGCGACTGACGGAAGGTGTTCCAGTACCGACGATTGTGCTCGCCGTTGATGTCTTCTCTGCATTTTTGTTTATTTACTTTTCGTGTGGTCTTCTGAGTTCTGACTCTTCTCGATCGAGGAAGGAAGAAGTAGATAAGCTCTATTGAAGGGTTTTTTTTAGCCTGTGTGTGCAACTTGTGCGTCCAACAAATAAAGTGCCAGGAATAGCTAGTATATTGTCGTTTACCCATAAAACTTGTCCTTTTCTTCGTGGGACTGCCACACCTGATTTTATAGGTTATGTTTTGCCTTTTCACTGGGAACAGCTGGAATCACGTTTACAATTACAAATGTTCTTTATTTTTTGCAATCTAAATAATACACTAGAATAATACAAATTGTGTTTGGTTGAGAGTTTAGTTTAGTTTAGTTTAATTTTGATAATGGGTAGAGAGAGAAATAGAGTAATGATTGAAAATAGGGGTAATGATTGGGAAGAGGCAGAGAGAGATGAGAAAGTAATAATTGAAAAAATAGGGTAATGATTGGAAAAAGAAATAAGGTAATGATTGAAAACAAAACTAAAAATAAAACTTAACAGTGAACCGAACAAAGCCACAGTATTTTACTTTTTGACATTTATTCTATACATATATGTAAGAATTTTAGCAAATACTTGTATTTGACGGAAAATCCGAAACGGTATTCAGAACCTTGCACCACACTTTAAACAATTACGAGAATAACTTAAACACTAGAACATTGCAATAAAATAGAAAAGGCATTAATTTTAACAGGTAAGTGGGGAGGTGGGTTTTGCCCGATGGATAATCTATTGATAGAGTGTTTTTCTTCTTCTTTTTTTTTGGATTTGTAAGAAAAATAATGAATTTAAGTCAATTATGTGAATTTTGCAAGTCTTAATATATGTATTTTATGATGAATAGCATGGTATGAGAATTTTTTTGAGTTATAATTATATATAATTATTATATATATTGTAGTTGCGATAAATCCGAAACGGTACCCGGTACATGATCGGTACGTACCGTACCAGTAAAAAAATTGGTATCTTGTCCGAAACGGTATTCATAACATTGATCCCCATGTGGGAACCGGTACACTGTAGGGAGCTCTCTGTAATGCACAATGTAGTACAAATCCGGATCGTCCATCTCGGTAATCATTAGTTCAGATTCGTTGAAAAACTATTACTGGTCATAGTTATGAAAAAAATATATCGCACCATTAATTACCGAGATGGATGATCCAAATGCGCCTTATAGGTTACATTACGGCTTTTTACATCATACACCTTTCTTTATACACCTAATTTATCCTTCATCCAAATCAAGTATTATTTTATCCCCATTCTTTAAGACATCATTCAAACAATCTACTTTTTAATATATCATCTATAAATGTCACATCAATGTGGACTCTCATTTCTTAACTAATACCACTTACTACCTTACTCCCTCCATAACTAATACACCCAAAACTTATACCGCATCTAATCGGACCCTAAGAAAGCACCATATAGTGCCCCTGATCCCCTCATGTGTAGCCTGTCTCAGATCATTTGTGGATAACCATTTCATGTATTTAATTTTAGGTTGTGTCATATAAAATGGGAATGAAACGGAGAATTTGGGGGCCTAAACTTTTTGAGAAGGGGCAGCCAAAATGACAACTCATTGAGGGACGGGAACCTCTGCCGTGGGTAGAGCATGACAGGATTGCCGGATCCCTTCTGCAGTTCGATTTTGTTTACCCTTATGGTGAGGTTGAACATTTTTCTCATTTTTATTGGTTCATTCTACCTTATAGGTCCCACTAGATTAAACCATAGTTAACACTGAAAGTCATAAATTATGGTCATGATACATGAACCGCTCATTTGAAAATTATTTCCGTGAAAAATGCATGGGCACTACTGAGGAAAAAGCTAAACCCGCTTTTGCTCGAGGAATTCAATAACTTCAAAACAAAAAGATTGATTTTGATTAAATGGTACTTATCTTCAATGAGTTTATGGTAAGTAGATCTTGTATTCTTACCATATTTTGTGGTATTTAACACTAAATAGGGTCAAACTTGGTGGAACTTCAAGTTAGAACGAACCAATAAAAGTAAGGGTAATGTTCTCCGTTATTAGTGAGGGTGAACAAAACCGGACTCGCATTTAACTGCAACGGGTTTCTGGGTTTAACACATAGTATGGTTGTGGGCAACATGCCCCAAAAAATCCCCCGAACTTGAAACGCTTGCTACATTATTTAATTTGAATAGGTGAAGGCATCAATCCGTCATAACCATATCTGGGTTCGGGAGCCAGATTACTAAAGGGGAAGGGTTTTAAGGCACTCTTCTCGTTTAATTCAAAGATCTGTCTTTACTTAGTCATTTGCGAAAACATTTGTGATTCTGATTAATCAATTCTTTAGCCATTTAGGAGGCGGGAAACAGTTTAATGAGGATTAAAGCTGTAACTCGTTTGCATGATGTGATTGAATAGCATGAAAATGCTTTGAAGCGATAAATAGGATGAAACTAAGTTCTGTCCAGAAGAGTAAACCCAGTGCACAGTTCTAAATTTGACATGCACAAGAAGAAACTTGCCTACACTGACCAAAGCCACTGCACGCAGTTCCAACCTGCGCGCGTAAAAACTAAACACGCGCGCACGCTTGCTTCTCTCACAGCCTCTGTTTTTATTCTCCTTCCGGCGCTGGAAGGACCAGTGCACACCCATGACAAATCAATCAGTATTTAGTATTTAAACTACATAGTTTAAAGGCTGAAAAGCCTAACAAATGAACAAAACACCTCATAGACAATGTGGGGGGCAAAACAGTGGCCAAAGGCCAAGTCACCCATGTAAGAGCAACACACTGAAAAATCACAGGATCAAGACCACCTGCGCGCGCGGGTTGGAAACCTGCGCGCGCGGGTTGGAAACTTGCGCGTGCCCGTCCTGGCTATTTTTAATACTTGTTCTCACATGACTGGGGCTCAGGGACATGTCCAGATATACCCCAGTTGGTATTCCAACATAACATAAATAAGTATTGAAATACAAGGTAACAGTTTTAACATAGGAAAGCAGGGAACTGATTTTACATACTCACAGGGATTATCTACAAAGAAAACAACATAAAAAAATAAGGTTCCTGTCCCCACACAGATCTGAGCGAGCAGGTCCCTCATTCGCACGATTTTTGAAACCTACTAGCCTTAGGACCAGGACTGATATTGATTACAAGCCTTGACCTTACCAGCCCTCCTCAGGTATCAGAACAGGAAGCAGCAGGTGTTTATACCATTGGTTCTAGGGTTTGAAAGGTGTTTTGAGTTTTGAGTTGAGGTTCGATGGTTGTGTGTTGGATGGTTGTATATTTGTAACCCTTTTTTGAACTTAAATTTTGTAACCCTTTGAAAAAAAACAGATGGGGTATTTATAAGGCAATCACCTTTCATTAATGGAAATCCTCCATTAATAGAAAGTATTCCATTAATGGAAACATTCTAGAAACTTTCCATTAATGAAAATCCTCCATAAATAGAAACTTTCTAAAAATGGAAACCTTTCAGAAATAGAAAGTAAAAGGCCGGCCGCAACATTAACCCGCGCACACAGATCATGGATTTACACGCGCCAGTCAAAGCTGGTTGACTGACAAATGGTAAACAAACCAATGTGTGCGGAAAGGAAATCTGCGCACGCCAGTAAGGTTCTGAGAAGTTTATTGAGGTTTCAAAATGCTCAAAGCTTAACCAGGGTGTTCTTGATCCGTTTCATAATCGGGAAATCAAAAACCAAAACGAAAAAAAAAGTAATTCAAAAGTCTAGATTAGAGTGTCTACAATGGTAAGGAAATTAAGACCATATTGATGGTTTGGGTAGGAGTTGGTATAGTATAAATTATTGCATGGACTACATGTGCGAAAAGGTAGTACTATTGTACATTTTATGCATTAATATATAGTCCAAACGACTGGTAATCTCTTCTCAAATAAAACATGTGAGTTTTCAGCAAACAAAAATTGATTTACTAATGGAGAAATTTAAGTCAAGCGATGTTTTACAGCTTAAACTTGCCGAGTTTAAGAAAAAGAAAGAAAGTAAGAAAATACCATTGATTGTCACATATGAAATGGAATAGCACGCATAGGCTGAGCCTTTTGTAAGGTTATGCCAAACTTCTCCTCCATGTCTAACTCCCCTGGTGCTATTCCACCTTCAAGCTTCCAATCAAATGAATTTACGAGCGAACCCAACACCACCGGAACCATCCTCGTCGCCAGAGGCAACCCAGGGCAAATTCTTCGCCCCGCACCAAATGGAATCAGCTCAAAGTCCTGGCCTCGGATGTCAACTTCCGACTCCAAAAACCTCTCAGGCATGAAAGTAGTTGGATTTCTCCATATGCTGGGGTCTCTACCAATGGCCCAAGCATTTACCAGCACTTGTGCCCCCTTAGGTACTGTGTAGCCATGGACTTCAACATCTGTCTCTACTTTGCGAGGGATTAAGAATGGGACCGACGGGTGAATCCTCATTGTCTCTTTCACAGTTGCCCGCAAGTAAGGCAATCGCGAAATGTCCGACTCTTGAATCAGTTTCCCTTTGCCAATTGTTAGTTCTAGCTCAGCCTGTGCTTTCGCTAGAATCTCCGGATTGTGAAGTAGCTCCGCCATAGCCCACTCAATCGTGCTCGATGTTGTATCTGTTCCAGCCACAAATAGGTCCTGCAACAAAATTTGATCAGAAGAATATCAAATATCATAAATTATGAGTTGAAGGATGGGAGATATTGTGAGGTAGTGGGAATACGAACCAAAAACATACGCTCGATGTGAGTTCTATCGATATCCTCACCAAGATTGAGCAAAATATCTATCACATCGTTTTCTGCGTTAGTCTTCTGCAATTTTCTTAACTTTAACCTTTCGTCGATTAATCCACCAAATAACTGAAGCATTTTCCTGAAATGAACCGACATGCGACCCCTTATACCTGTTCATAAACAAAATCATAATTTATTTGTAGATCTAATTTCTGGAACTTTTAGATAAACTAATGATTAACAACGTAAAGTTAGATACCTTGTGGGTCGATCTTGGCAAGCACAGGGAAATAATCAACCAAGTTGGGTTTTCCGGCCTCCATCGTTATATTAGTAGCCAAGTCCCTGAACTCTCTCGCTGATTCCAGACTTAGGCCGGCCAAATCCACAGAAAACACGGTGTTGGACAGCAAATTCAGGGAAGTCGTGAAAGCGGCACCGCCTATGTCCACGGCAACGCCATCTTGACAGCATTTTCCAGCATAGGCGATTAACTCCTTCACCTTCTGTTGCCGTAGATTTTGATTAGCATCGAGTCTGCTACCTGAAAAGAACAATAAATACAACCAAATTAAAAGGATGTAGCAGTAAATTTTTAATCATTTACATCAAGTAGTACTGGCTGTTTAGACTTCGAAATGAAAATACCCATTTACCAATATCGTGGATATAGATTTTCATGCAAGTACGCTGTTTGTAAATCATTACCCGAAAATATATTTGTGTTCATGATCTTTCGGAGGCTGCGCCACCGGTCGGAAACCGGCAACCAGACGACCGAGTACTTGTACTGTTCCTCGGCGTGGAGGGCGTTGGGGATGGATCTGGTGGAGAAAGCGAGGTCTTGCTTTTGGAGAACTTCTTTGGCTAAGGCTGATGAAGAAATAACCACTGTGGTTATCTGGCCCAGTTTTAAACTCATGATCGGGCCATGAGTTTTCGCTAGCTCGGCCAGGGACTTGTGAGGCTTGTCACCCAGCTTTAGAAGGTTGCCGACGATCGGTAGCCGGACCGGGCCCGGTGGAAGGTTTGATCTTGTTCTGGTTCGTGTTAGAAGTGAATGGAGGACTTGAAGCAGAATGATGGTTAACAAGAGATACAGAATTAAGCTCAAGAACTCCATATTTCCAACTGCAAGTTGGGATTAGATTCGGAAAACTAATGGAGAAAATAGAGTCGCAAGAAAGTAATGGCAATTTGCCAACATTGGGAAATTTTTTCATGTCTACAGTTTGCCCAGTTGGAACCCACACTTAAGCCCCTGTTTGCCATTCCAAAAAAATCCTATGTTCAATGTTTATTTTTGATTTTTGTGGGGCATCTTACAGGTCTTACAATGATGATTCAAACTGCAAATTATTTTTAAAATATTTTTTTGTGGGTTCTTGAAAAAAATTAGCACAATCCGACGGTAAGTCTGTTTCAGAATTGTAGGGTGCCCTACGAATTCTGAAATAACCATTACCGTTATCGGATTGAGATTTTTTTTTAGATACTCATAAAAAATATTTTAAAAATAATTTGCGATTTGAATCATGTAATAGGCCCCACAACTAGAACACCTGTTATTTATTATTTATTTTTGTGGGGCCCATTATGAGTTCTACAAAGATGATTCAAACTGCAAGTTATTTTTAAAATGTTTATTTATGGCTTCCTAAAAAAATTAGCTCAATTTGATATCAGTGAGGGCTGTTTCAAAATTCGTAGAACACCCTAAGAATTTTGAAGCACCCGACAATTCTGAAACAGACTCTATTGATATCTGATTGTGTTAGTTTTTTTTTAGAACCCACAAAAAAATATTTTTAAAATAAATTGTAGCTTGAATCATTTTTTGTAAGATCCGTAATAGGCCCCACAATAATAAAAAATAAATACTGAACATAGGATTTTTGTGGAATGGCTAAACAGATGCTTAAGGATGGGTTCCAAGTGGCCAAATTCGATCTATACATGAAACGGTGTAGTTCAAGCACAGCAGCGTGCTGCTATATATTCTCCATGGGCAGCAATCCCCCGCTTCCCAGGGCCATCATCGTTGCAACCATTACCGAAAAGCTCACTGCTGCGGCCTCCGCTGTGGCCATCTCCATTATCGTTTCCCGATCTTCTCGTCTGCGGTGTTTCCTAATAATGCCTCTAAGTTTCTCAGATCTTTGTTTGGTGTCCTTGTGATCTTGTTTCTAGTAATACCACTACCAATTTAATTGGCATTAATAGGGTGTGATGAATCAGCTTCGTATCTGGCCCCGACCTGTTCCTGCAAAGACAACGTGAGAGCCTAAGTCACCGGTGTGGTGGCGTGCCGACCACCCTCCGATGCCTAAGTCAGTAGAGAATACGATCTTATTGAGAGAATAGAGATTCACAGGGGTTAATTGGTCGTACCTTATTTGAAGCTCTACCGTTACTATTATAGGCATTTCGTAGGAGGTTGAGTCCTAGTAGGACTGTGTCCGTAGATCTGTTGGTTATCCGAATGGTGATCGTGGAGTCCTGCCTTAGCTAGGACTCCATACTCACCTAATATAGGCCGAGATTCATCATCCCTTTCTGGCCGTGATTTCCCTTGGGATTATCATGTACATCTTATCTATATTTTCACATTTATCCGATGTGGGATATCTTCTGTAGGGATAAGTATGCTACGTGAGCGTTACAAGTCCAGTCCTAGCTAGACTTTTGAGCTGGTCCGTAGACCGTGGTCCAGCTCCGATTGCCGGAGCTGGACTCTGGAGTTTAGTCCAGCTTCGTCGCATAGTCCGAGCTGGTCGACTTGGTGCTCCTCCTGAAGGTGGTGGGCGAAGCTGATGGCTTTACTCCCGCCTTCGCTTCTTTCTCTTGGTCGGGCTCTTTAGGTTTTCCTTACTTATCAGGTACTCCCTTCCCAAGCTGCAGCTTTGGTTTGGAGGTTGGGAACATTTGTTAGTGCTATTGCATGGCGGTTACCGCTTTTTACTTTTTGGGCAGTTTTAAATGCACGGGTCACGTCGTGGGCCAGGTGTCAAGATCTTTGAATCCCTGACGTAAGGAGGTGGACGACGATGATCGAGGAGCGGTTCTCGGGATTAATGCCCATCTGTTAGGCTCCCCATTCCTGATTAAACTCTACCAGAAGGGTATTTGGATCATCCTTGCTGATTTTCGTGTGACTCCTTTCATCTCCGACTCCCCTTCGCCGTTGCATTAGAGCCCGTTTCTTCTAGGTACGTTCCTTTCACTCTGCTGTTCTTCATCTGTTGTTCACGCTGGATTCTTCTTCTGATATAGAGTTTTCAGACCCCTCGTGGAGTGTTCCAGGCGAGTTCATTTTATCTCGACTGATAGGGTTTTCTTGCATCAATCTCTGTTCCCCGATTATAGAGGACTTTGCCCCCTACTCTCTTACTCTCTAAAACAGGGTTTTCCGAGATTTGTTTTACTTGTCCGTTCGTCTTTACCCTAGGTTTTTGGTAGGAACCCTAATGTCCAAGGGCTTCGTAAATTTTGCTTCGATTCTCCAAGCCGAAGAGTCGATGGTGGAGGAGGGGAGTTCCCTGCGTCGGAGTAGTATTATTAGGGCCTCGCTTGACAAGGGTCAGTCGAGCAACGTTAAGCCCTCATCGCCCCCTGCGCCTTCATCGAGGGGTCCCCATAGGGTCCCCATTTTTACGGCCTCTAATATTCCTTCCAACATTACCAACGAAGAGCTAGCTGTTCTCAGGGTTAGATATTCTATCCCATCGTCCGTTTCTCTTCGGAAACCTTCTGGGACCGAACGAGCATGTTCTTTTTCCGAGTACGAGACTTGCCTTTACGTTGGAGCTTTGGAGGGAGGTTTAAGGATTCCTTTCCCAACCGTAGTTAGGGACGTTCTGAGCTTTCTTGGTTTGGCCCCTGGCCAAATTGTTCCCAATTCGTGGCGTCTCTTGATCGGTTGTGCGGCATTGTGGGGGGCGATGTCGGATGGTCGAACTTTTTTGACAAAGGGACCCTTCCTCAACCAGTTTTCCGTTAAAGAGGCCCCTGGTGGTGTTGGGTGGTACTATTTTGCAAAGAGAGCGGGTGAGGGGGAGCTAGTTACGGAGCTCCCTCCTGCAAGTAAGAACTGGAAAGACAAGTTCTTTTTCGTTGGGGGTGCCGGTTGGGAGCTCCCAAATTGGGAGATTGGATCATACGTTCCTCGGATCCCAAATGGATGGGGGGTCCCCATCTCAAATTGTAAGCTGTTTGCCTTTCTTTTATCCCGTAGCTTTATAAATTTATTCATATCCTAATGAATTCTTTCTTTTCTTTGCAGCGAGAGGACCATTCCCGTTGACCCCTGCCTTGGAAGAGGAGCTGCAGCAAGCCCGGACCTACTCAGTCCACACTTGGGATTTACTTGTGACCCCAGAGTCGCTGGCTGCTTATCTCCTGGGCCCAGAAACCACTCGTGAGGCCTTAGCACTTCTGAGAGGTAGTTCGCTTTCTTGTTTGGTTCCATATTTTAGCTGACTTTTTATTGCTTCTTTCTTTCTTTTCCAGAGGGAGAAGGTGAAGACGAAGTCATGGCGCCAAAGATGGACAAAGCACTGCTGGCCCAACTGAAGGCTGAGAGGGCCAAGCAAACACCTGGGGCCGCAGCCACGAAGAGGAAGAGCTCCCGTCTTCAGAAGGAGCTATGTGTGGAAAGCTTTCTGGAGGCTGATCTTTCGATCATCCCTTCTATTGACTTAGTGGTTGAGCCGTCGGTTGAGGGGGAACAGGAGAGGTCTAAGAGAAAAGGAAAGGGTAGCACTGTGGTGGGCACCCCTCCGGCCAAAAAGGCAGTTTTCGGTGACCTTTCTACTCTGGGTAACTTCCAGTATGCCCTGGAGCGTGCCTCCGGATTGTTGTGCGCAGCTGACGAGGATTCAATGGCGGAGATGTCTCTTCAGTCAGTGGGGGAGCACATGCTGGTTGAGTTGGCCATGGTATTCCCCTTCTTCTTACTGCTATTAACTTAAATATTTGTTGTTTTCTTATTGATCCCCTTTCTTTCTCTTCATCAGGCTACGGCTCATGGCCGTTATCTCGCTTCCCAAAGCCATAGCCTGGGAAGCAGGTGGTTACCCTTTCTGAGGCCAACCTCAAACTCACGAAGCAGGGTGCTTCTATGGCTATGGAGCTGCGGAAGGTGACAGATGAGAGGGACGCAATTCTTAAGTCGAAAAGGGGCTTGGAGGAGGAGAGGGACACGGCCGTGGCTACTGCTCAAAGTTTGGAGCAGAGAATTGCTGAAATGAGTAAAGAGGTAGAGAAGCAGAAGGCTATGGGCATGGGGATGCTGGAAAAGGTGAAGAATGCTCGTAAGGAAGCCATCAAACTCTTCCTTCAATCTCCAGAGTACCGTCAAGATGTCACCCAGCAATACTTTGATGGGTTTGAAGCCATGAGGAGTCAAGCGGCTGCAGCTTTCCCAAATTTGGATTTTTCCAAATTTGAGGTTGATGATGAAGAAGGGCCCTCATGCTTTGACGGGGGGCAGAAAGGGGAGGATGAAGCTGATGACGCTGTATCTAAGGACACATCCGTCCCGAGGTCTTCCCTTGCATCCCTTCTCCAGACTCCAGAGAAGGTTTCTCTTGACACTCCGATCCTTGCTGCAACACCTCCTGGCCCGTCATCTGGTGACGGGCAGACAATTGATAACACCCTCCTGGGTCTTTGAGTGGCCTGAAAAACATTTGATTTGCTGGGTTTGTAACTAATACTTTTCGGAATACTTTCGTACTCTCGTACTTTTATGCTGACCTAGGAGTGGCCTTGACCCTTGTTTGGATGATTTTTGAAACTTTGTTCCACTGATGGATGAGGGTGATCTCTTTTTGAGATCATATTTTGGGAGCCCCATTGGGGCTGTTGGTTTTAATGGTATAGCAGGTGCTGGATTTTAACCGAAAGCGTGCTTTCAGTTTTGGGCCAGATTTTATGGCACTTTTTATGCACATATATTGACTGTATGCTAATTCCTGCTTTTACCATAGTTTTAACCAAATACTTGTACTTGGTCTGTTTTGAACCTTTCATTGCATAGCTGTGCTACGTCTGTTTTGAAAAGTTGCTGGCTTGGAGTTTTTCCTTAACCTCGTCTTTTGTGTGTAGCTGTACTACATCTTCAAGTATGTCTGTTACTCCCCTAAGTGTGTTAATTGCTTGCGTCCAAGCGATTGGGACACTTATTGATGTTTCCCATGGGATATTTGGTGGGTGAGTTGTGAACCCATAGATAGTGTAACTGTTCTACACCTGCTGAGCTTGAAATCTTGTTCTAAGCTTTTTGAATTGCATAGCCTTGCTACGTCTTTTGAGCTGGGATATTTATCCTGAGCTGTTTAGTGTGCATAGCCTTGCTACGTCTTTGAGGAAGTGATGTTCCCATTCCCCTAAGTATATAATTGATTTGATTTTCAAAAAATTGATATACTTAATTGAATTCCCGTAGGTGATTCCTTTTAGTCTACAAACAACATTGTAAAATAATACAGCTGAGTAAGACGTGTAAGGTTTATTTTGGGACAAGAACCCTGTATGTGCAGATGGCGTTTGTTTCGACTGCTCGAGGTGGCTGGGTTTATAACTTCCCATTATTCTAAGCGGTTGAGGCGGCCGTCTTAAGTGCGGTTTTAATGGTGATCATGCTGATTGGTGTAGCGAACGGTTAATGAACCGTCTCATTATGCTATAAATACCAATAGTTCGTGTTTAACCACTCCCCATTCCACACTCTACTTCATAATGGCAAACAGCGAAGAAATCTACAAGTTATGTCAAGAATTGCAGAGTTTGAAGGTTGCTGTTGCTGGCCTTATGGCCAAAATGGAGGCCATGACGGAGTCAGTCTCCGTCATGGAGAAGACGGTCCGCATGGTGCTGATAGCCAATTGGGAGCAGTTGGCGGCTTTCCAAGGGCAGCCACCGCCGCCAGTTCCTTCCCCTCCAAGGGAGGGTGGTAGTAATTAGGTTGCAACTTCGTGGGTTTTGTCCACGAAGTTTTTTATGTATTGGCTATCCACATCTCCTTAGAGATGTGGATTTAATAAATGAAATTTAAAAATTTTATTATTGTTGTTGCGTCTTTTCCTTATCATGCATACAGGAAACGTAAACCTTATCATGCTTTAACAGGCAATAAATTAAAACGACTGTCGTTCATGGGGAGTTTATTGGCCTCTGGGGCTAGATAGGAGAACACATAGTCCTAAAACGAATTTATTGCTAGAGCTTTATTCAAACGAAGAGTTCTCTAAAAACAACTTCGATTTCCTAAAAACAAACAAACGAATATTGACAAGCACCTACTTGTAATATTTTTTGAGATGCTCCGCATTCCATGAATTTGGCAGCTCCTTTCCTCTTAGGGTTGCAAGCTTATAAGCTCCAGCTTTGATGTGATGTAGGACTTGATAGGGTCCTTCCCAGTTTGGGCCAAGCTTGCCCACCTTTTTCCTCGTAGGGTCAACCTTCCTTAGAACTAAATCACCAGCCTGAAAATCCCTGGGTCTAACCTGCGCCTTGTGATACTTGATCATTCTTTGTTGGTAGACTGCTATTCTGGCCATTGCTGTTTCCCTTTTTTCTTCCAAGAGATCCACCTCGGCCCTGAGATCTTCTTGGTTTTCCTGCTGGTCCATGCTGGCTGTTCTGTAGTTGAGGAGTTCAACCTCAATTGGAACTACTGCCTCAGCCCCAAATGCAAGAGAGTATGGAGTTTCTCCTGTTGCAGTCCGGGGCGTTGTACGATATGCCCATAGCACATTGTAGAGCTCCTCTAGCCATGCACCTTTGGCTTCTCGCAGTCTCTTCTTAATTCCTTTTTTGATAGTTTGATTGGTCACCTCCACTTGGCCATTAGCCTTTGGGTGAGCTTTGGACGCAAAGTGCACGTGTATTCCCTTGGAAACACAGTATTCTTTGAACTGAGCATTATCGAATTGCTTTCCCCTGTCTTTGACTATCACCCGTGGCAAACCAAAACGGCTAATAATGAATTTCCATAAGAAATCAATTGTTACCTCCGCTGTGATTGTGGCCAGTGCCTTGGCTTCGACCCATTTTGTAAAGTAGTCTACAGCTACGATGGCATGCTGGACCTGCCCTGCTGCCATGGGAAGTGGGCCAATCAGATCTACTCCCCATTGGGCGAATGGCCATGGCCCTTTCATTGGGGTTAAGATCGTAGGTGGCCTATGAATGATGTCTGCAAAGAGTTGGCACTTCTCACACTTCTGAACCATCAGGTTGCAATCCTTCTGCATGCTTGGCCAATAATATCCCAACCTGAGAAGCTTATAAGCTAGCATGCGGCCTCCTTGGTGGTCTCCACATACGCCTTGGTGGACTTCCTCCATAGCTCGTGTGGATTCTGCCACTGTCAGGCATCTCAGGTATGGCAGCGAGAAACTTCTTCTGTATAGCACGTCTCCCATCATTAGGTACTTTGCAGCCCTTATCCTGAGCTGCCTAGCTTCGACTTTGTCATCCGGTAACGTCCCATTCGTTATGTAATCGACTATAGGAGCCGTCCATGAGCTGCTGTAGTCAATGGCTTGTACCTGTGAATTTGGGGCGAAGATGCTAGGGAGCTCTAAATAACGGATTGGGGCATTCTGTGGGATAGCCTCTTCCCTGGCCGTGGCCAGCTTTGACAAGTAATCTGCTTCAACATTATCGTCCCTTGGGATTCTGACAATGTTAAAGCTTTGAAATGTAGCAACCAGGGACTTTACTTTGTCCAGATACTTTTGCATCACTTTTTCTTTTACAGTGTACTCCCCCAGGACTTGTCCCACGACTAACTACGAATCAGTCTTGGCCAGCACATGGTTAACACCTACGGCTTTGGCCAACTCTAGTCCTACAACAAGGGCTTCGTATTCCGCCTCGTTGTTGGTTGCTTTAAATTCAAACCTAAGTGTATAGCTCAGGCGTTGCCCCTTTGGTGATGTTAGGATCAGACCGGCTCCGCTTGCTTCCCTGGTTGTTGATCCATCAACCTGAAGAATCCAAGGCTTGGGATCTTCTTTGGGGAGCTCTTCTGGTCCCGGATACGTGTATTCTGCTAGGAAATCTGCCAGCACCTGTGCTTTGATGGCAGTCCGAGGCTTGTACTCTATGTCAAACTCACCAAGCTCTATTGACCATTGGATTAACCGGCCTGATGTCTCTGGGCAATGGAGAACCCTTCGAAGTGGCTGGTCCGTTAGCACCTTGATGGGGTGAGCTTGGAAATAGGGCCGTAGCCTTCTGGCTGCTATCACCATTGCAAAAGCTATCTTCTCAGCTCTGGGGTACCTCAGCTCAGCTCCTCGTAACGCCCTGCTGGTGTAATATACTGAGAGCTGCATCCCCTGTTCTTCTCGTACCAGGACCGCGCTGACGGCGTGGGGTGAGACAGCAAGGTATAGAAGGAGATCCTCCCCGTCTTGCGTCCTGCTCAGCAGCGGAGGCGAGGCAAGGTATTCCTTCAATTGATTGAAGGCTGCCTCTTCGACCGCAGTCCATTCAAAGGCTTTTTTCAAAACCTTGAAGAATACTTGGCACTTATCAGTAGATCGTGAGATGAACCTATTCAGGGCTGCAACACGTCCTGTCAGCTTCTGGACTTCCTTAATATTCTGGGGTGAGCGCATAGTGAGGATAGCCTGGATTTTCTCAGGATTGGCCTCAATACCTCTTTGAGACACCATGAAGCCCAAGAATTTTCCTGAGGATATTCTAAATGCACATTTGGTTGAGTTGAGCTTCATTTGATATTTCCTGAGGACTTGAAAAGTTTCCTCCAGGTCTGCCACATGGTTTAGTGCCTTGGCACTTTTGACCAGCATGTCATCCACATACACCTCTACGTTGCGCCCAATTTGGTGCTTAAACATTTTGTTGACCAGCCTCTGATATGTCGCCCCTGCGTTCTTAAGGCCGAATGGCATCACTTTATAACAGTAGAGCCCCCTGTCGGTGATAAACGACGTTTTCTCTTGATCGTGGCTGAGCATTTGGATCTGGTTGTAGCCTGAGAATGCGTCCATGAAGCTTAGGAGTTCATGCCCTGCTGTAGAGTCTACCAAGGAATCAATTCTTGGCAAGCGGAAAGCTATCCTTTGGACATGCTTTATTGAGATCGGTGAAGTCTACGCACATTCTCCATTTGCCATTGGCTTTCTTCACCATAACCACGTTTGCCAGCCAATCGGGGTAGAGAACTTCTCGGACGGATCCTGCTTGGATAGCTTGTCTACCTCCTTGGCTGCAGCTTCATTCCGCTCCGGGGCAAAGACTCTCTTCTTCTGCTTAACTGGACGAACCGTGGGATCCACGTTTAGTTTGTGGGTTATGACCCTTGGGTCAATTCCCGGTATGTCCTCGTGGGACCACGCAAACACATCCTTGTTGTTCCTTAGAAGCTGCAATAGCTCCGTCTTTGCTACTGAGCTCAGCCCTGCACCAATCCTGACTGTTTTGCCAGGTTGGCCCGGCTCCAGGAGCTCTTCTATAAGCTCTTCCACAGGCTCTCCTTATTGAAGCTTTTCTTCATCTCGAGTATCGAGGCTTTCTATGGTCATGGTAACATTAGCACCTCTAAGTGAGGTGACATAACATTCTCGTGCTGCCTTCTGGTCTCCTTTTACGCATACTATCCCTGTTGGTGTTGGGAACTTTATCATCAAGTGATGTGTGGAGATAATTGCCCCGATTTTATTCAGGGTTGTTCTCCCCAATATTGCATTGTACGCGGAAGGACAGCTCACCACGATGAAGTCTATCATTCGTGTAATCTGGCTTCCTTCCTCTCCCATGGTGACCGGTAAGGCTATTTGGCCAACAGGATAGACAGGCGTACCTGCGAATCCAACCAGGGGTGTAACAACTCTGATTTTTACTAAATTGGTCGTAAGCATGGAGATACAGGATGTCAGCAGAGCTTCCGCTGTCTATCAGCACCCTTCGTGTGAGGTAATTGGCCACTACAACGGTGATTACTAGGGGGTCGTCGTGAGGACTGAACTCCCTTAGCGTCTTCTTCCGAGAAGATTATAGGTATTTCCTCCGTTTTTTGGAACTTACTTGGACGGCCCACTGTGTTAACTTCCAAATACTCCTCCGTCCTTAGTTTCCTCAGGTGAGCCTTTCTGGCATTACTGGATTCTCCGCCTCCAGCAAATCCTCCATGAATGACCTTGATCTCTCCAATGGAACCCGATCGAGGTGCAACATTATCTCTTCCGTCTTTAGCTGTATCATCTCGCCTTGGCTGTTTCTTCTTTAACACAAAACGCTGGAGTTTCCCTCTCTGGATCAACTCCTCGATTTGTTGCTTTAGATCTATGCAATCATCCGTGTTGTGACCGTGGTCTTTATGAAATCTGCAATACTTATCTCTAGCTCTTTTGCTTAGATCAGACCTCAACTTTCCAGGCCACTTGAGGTCCGGATCGTCTTGGAGGTTGCTGAGGATCTGCTCTGTCGTGGCGATGAGCGGAGTGAACTGCTTGTACCGGCCTTGTGGCGGTCCTCCTCCCCTCTTAGGGGAAGTTCTTGAATCTACCTTCTTGCTCTTTGGTTCCCCTCCCGTCTTACGGGTGGAGTCTTTTCTCTTTCTATCTGGTGGTTGAAATTCTCCAACCTGTGATGGCCCTGCTTGGGGATCAAAGCCATCACGGTTACGTCTTGCGTAAACGGCTTCTTCGGCGTTCATGTGCTTCTGTGCTCTGAGCATGAGCTCCGCCAGGGTCTTGGGTGGTTCTTGAGATAGGAGGTATAGGAACTGTCCTGGGTACAGTCCAGCTATGTACGCAGTTATACTCACGCTGTCGTCAGCTTCGTCTATTTGGACCACCTCCTTGTTGAACCTGGTGGTGAAGTCCCTTAACGATTCCCATCGTCCTTGTTTCACCGTCAAAAGATGTGTTGCTGGTTTGTCGTAGCGTTGGCCAGCAATGAAGTAACTTACAAAGCTCGTGCTAAGCTCTTTGAAACTACGTATACTCCCAGGTGGGAGCTTATTGAACCATGCTCGGGCGCTTCCTTTGAGGGTAACAGGAAAAGCCCGACACATGACTTCATCAGGAACTGCTTGCAGGTGCATCAGGGATTTGTATGTTTCCAAGTGATCCAACGGGTCCGTGGAGCCATTGAATGTTTCCAACTGAGGCATCTTGAACTTCCTTGGAAGAGGGCGCCCCATGACTTCGGCAGTGAAGGGTGAATCGGTATTTTGTACCAGCTCTTCCACCGTAGCAGGAGTCTGAGCCTTGACTTGCTTCATTAGCCCTTCAATCTGGTTCTGCATCTTGAGAATCGCCGCTAGTTCATGGGACGACTTCTCCAACGGGGGCTTGCTATTTCTCTTTCGGTTTTGGCTTTCCTCCTCGCTGGACTCGCTTTCCTCTCCGTGATTCCCTTCCTCATGTTGACTGCGTTGTAAGTTCAGGATGCTGGGTTCGGAGATCTGTAGACGCAAAGCTGCGTTCTCCTGCATCGCGTTCTGCAACCCTTGGGTTAACGTTTTGATCTGCTCTTGCATTTGAGCGAATGCCTCTGGAGTAATCTGGTCGCCCCCTGTCTTACTCGCCCCAGCGGCGATAGCCGCTTCTGCTGCTTTGGCTGCTTCTGCTGCCTTAGTAGCCTTTTCTGCGACGGCAGCGGGGCTTTAAGCGCGTGGCGGTCTTGGTGGCGTCGTCGACGCCCGTTTGCGGGGGGTCCAGCCATCGTTGTTCGCTAGATCGGGTATCCACCATGCAAAACTATTCACCGTAAAGGAGAAAGTCGTTTCACGCACGGCGCCACCGATGAATTAGCTTCAGATCCGCCCCGACTGCTCTCGCAAAGACAACGTGAGAGCCTAAGTCACCGGTGTGGTGGCGTGCCGACCACCCTCCGATGCCTAAGTCAGTAGTGAATACGATCTTATTGAGAGAATAGAGATTCACAGGGGTTAATTGGTCGTACCTTATTTGAAGCTCTACCGTTACTATTATAGGCATTTCGTAGGAGGTTGAGTCCTAGTAGGACTGTGTCCGGAGATCTGTTGGTTATCCGAATGGTGATCGTGGAGTCCTGCCTTAGCTAGGACTCCATACTCACCTAATATAGGCCGAGATTCATCATCCCTTTCTGGCCGTGATTTCCCTTGGGATTATCATGTACATCTTATCTATATTTTCATATTTATCCGATGTGGGATATCTTATGTAGGGATAAGTATGCTACGTGAGCGTTACAAGTCCAGTCCTAGCTGGACTTTTGAGCTGGTCCGTAGACCGTGGTCCAGCTTCGATTGCCGGAGCTGGACTCTGGAGTTTAGTCCAGCTTCGTCGCATAGTCCGAGCTGGTCGACTTGGTGCTCCTCCTGAAGGTGGTGGGCGAAGCTGATGGCTTTACTCCCCAGCTTCGCTTCTTTCTCCTGGCTGGGCTCTTTAGGTTTTCCTTACTTATCAGGGTGATTTAACGAATTATATATTTCTCTTCTTCTAAACTATGTTGAAGAAAAGCTTCCTCTCCCCAGAGTTATGTTTTGGGATTCTGCTTCTTAATAACATTTTTGGTTTTACTGCTTTCATCTCTTAATTTTTTGCTAGGCCAATGAAGAAATTAAATTAATAAAAATTTGAATTGTTTGCATGAGATTCCCAAGAGTATTTCGGTACCAATTGTGTACTATTTCCTCCGTCTCTTTTTAAGTGTTCTAATTTGACTTTCAGCAATTTTAGGAATCAACATAATTGTACCTCCAAAATATTACTTTACATACTCACTCTTTATGGAGACATTATCATTACACTTTTACTCATCAACTTTTCAAAAGGAAATCTACTTTAAGAGACAAAATAGAAAATGTACTTTTACCCACTAACTTTACAAAAAAACACTTATTTAGGGATAACCTAAAATGAAATACAGGACACTTAAAAAATGACGGAGGGAGTAGTTCTTAATGTAACTTCCGTTTGAAAAAAAAAAACCCTCCTTAATGAAGAGGGAGAAAGCAGAAACGGTGAAAAGCTGCATGATGAAAAGAAAACCAAAGAAAAAGCTACAAGGAGAAGGGTAATATGGTCATTAGAAAAGTGTAGAGACTCTTAACAAAAGATTGGAAAAACTGAGATGGAATAATTGGAAAAACTGAGATGGAAGGAAAAACTCTTAACAAATGATTTGATTTGAAGAGATGGGAAAAAGTGCATTACTTTTGTCTTCTTGTGGATAGGGATGGCAAAGTGAACCAAATCGATGAGTACCCAAACCGTAACCAAAAATTTTCCTCGAACCATAACCGAAAAATTCTCCATGGGTACGGGTATGGTTGAGGCCTTGGATAACCGAATGGGTATTGGTGCGGATATGATTTAGCAGATCCCCGAACCGAACCGAAAACTATATATA
The DNA here is from genome assembly GCA_025413875.1 of Rhododendron molle. NCBI lineage: Eukaryota > Viridiplantae > Streptophyta > Magnoliopsida > Ericales > Ericaceae > Rhododendron > Rhododendron molle. The sequence continues at coordinate 14,229,716 of CM046395.1, read as the reverse complement.
TACATGTAATAAAAGAGATCATGGGTCGAAGTGCAAAGTTTCAAATATTTTAGGGACCAGCTCGTTCCATGTGTTAAGGTCTAAGGACCTAGAGTGTAATAACCCTTTATATATTTAAGTACTTAACAGTAGGTGATTACTGATTAGGGTTCAGAATCACCAAAGTACAAACACCCTCTATCGCTCGCCTCTCTGAGAATCACGTCGATCCTAACCCCTCTCGCTTCTCGCCGTCAATCATCCACACCCCTCTCGCCGGCGATCATGCCGTCGATCAGCCTCACTCCAGGCACTCCTCCCACCGTCCATCATCATCACTTTGAAGAGGTGAAGAAAGAGCTGATATACGTTCATTAATCGAAGTTGGTGTTTGCTCGATCAGTTGTGTTGCTTGATTAGTTTATAGAAATCAGTTTCTAGATCTGCTATCTCTCTCTCTCTCTCTCTTGTTTTATTCGGTTACCCATTCAGTTCGGGGATTATCTGAACCCCGTTTGGTTCGGTTACGGTTCATTCCTCCCTTCCCCGTTCGGGTATTGAGGCGGATTTGGTTCAGCTTTATGTTTCAGGGATCGGATACAGATATGCCAATATCCGTCCCGAATGCCATCCCTACTTATGGATGCCCACTAGGCAATTTCTAGCAAAACCCTTTTTCACGGAATTTTTTTTCAAATGAGCCGATCATGTATCATGACCATAATTTATGACTTTCAGTTTTAACTATGGTTTAATCTAGTGGGACCTACAAGTTAGAATGAACCAATAAAAATGAGAAAAATGTTCAACCTCACCATAAAGATAAATTAAATCGGACTGCAGAAGGGATTTGGCAAGCCTGTCGTGCTCTACCCATAGTAGAGGCTCCCATCCCTCAATGAGTTGCCGTTTTGGCTGCCCCTTCTCAAAAAGTTTAGGCCCCCAAATTTCCCGTTTCGTTCCCATTTTATAGAGTTGAGTTTTACAAAGTGATGTCATGCTTATCAAAAAGTGTATTGCATGATAAGCATGACATCACTTTGTGGTAGGATCCACATCATTTCAACCAATAAGAAGGAAGGTAATGTTCAATCTCTTTTAACGAGGGTGAACAAAATTGCACTCCATTTTACATGACACAACCTAAAATAAATGGTTATCCACAAATGATCTGAGACTCCAATACAGGCAACACATGAGGGGATCAGGGCACTGCAAGGCGCTTCCTTGTAGTGCAACCTGTAGGGTGCATCCGAACCATCCATCTCGGTAATCAATGGTGCAGATATGTTTGTTAACTATGATCGGTAATAGTTTTTCAACGAATTTAAACCAATGAGTACCTTGCGCTATGTGGTGCATTACAGGGAGCTCCCCACAATACTGTCTCGGCTCCCACGTGGGGATCACCAAAACAGTTGCATCACCATTTAGAGGCCATTTATTACACTCACCTACGGTTGAAACATTGAAAGCTACGGGGCCATTTGGCTTTCCGTTCTTATGAATTTAACTAAAATTTAATTTAAATACGAGAATTCTGTTTTTATTTAAAATTCTTTTGTTAATTTAATTTTGCGTCAAACTTTTATAAGTTATTGATTCGTTTCGACGAGAGAAATCAGAAAAACTTATTTGTTTTTGTACTTATTCCTCTCGTCGAGATGAATCAATAACCTATAAAAGTTTGGCGCAAAATTAACTTAGCGAAAAAATTCAAATAAGGACAAAATTCTCATATTTAAGTTAGGTTCATAAGAACGCAGTATTTGGCTTATTTGTTTTTGTACTTATTCAAATCTTTTCACATTTATTAATTTTTCTTCAATTTTGGTAGATTATTATCCCATCTCGACGAGAATAATAAAAAAAAGTAGAAAATTATGATATTTTTTTGGCTTACTTTTGTCTTTATGTAAAAATTGTAAGTTTGTATTATAATTTTCTACTTTTCTGATTCCTCTTCTGCTTGAGACCAAATTGAGTGCCAAAATAATAATACCCCAAGCGTAGGGCTAGGTTGGTCGTAAGCATAATAATACCCGGAAGTCCGGGGTCGAATCCACAGGGAGCACATCCATAACTTGTTTCAGAGATTAGCTTGCGTAGAGATTTTGGCGTTAGGACCGCCAACCAAAGTTCGGCTTTGAGACGGCCAACTACAGGATTTAGTTAACTGGCTACTTAACCTATCTATGGCTTTTTAACTGGAGATTAAACTAAAGGCTAGGTTTATGGATAATTTACACCCGTGACGTAAGAATGAACTCGATTCTTCTCTTCTTTACAAATGTGTTAAACATGAATAGGGGCTCGTTGGTCCAGTTTTACAAACACAAAGAGGGACATAGCTCAAAGCATCAAATGTGGCAAATAGCTTAGCCCTTGCCTACGTTTGATCAAAGAGATTAACACCTCTAAGTTTTGATACATAAAATTAGCCCATAAGCCATATTTAAGCTAGAAATGAGATTTTACAAGAGATGACCAAGCCACGTCCTTGGTTACGGGATATTAATCATCCCACAACCTAATCTTACTACACTACTCACTCATATTGAAAGAGAACATGAAATAAGCAAGGGTAAAGATAAGAGAAATACTAAACATGGATTAAATACGAAATAAACACAAGATCCTCGAAGAGGAGAAGATTCCTTACAACTTTAATGAAGGCGAAATGCTTCGAAATGGAATGGATCGTACCTAAAATCACTCCTTAAGACATGAATGAGGAGAGAGATTGGAGCTCCATTAATGGAGGTAGAGAGCGAAAGTGCAAAAGTAAAAGTGCCCTACATCGGGCAAGAGTTGGTATATATACCCCCTTGACAGAAGAATTACAAAAATGCCATTAAAATGTTCTCGCAGGAGTGAGGGATTGATCTCTGGTCCAAGGGGGATCGATCCCTAGTGCCATTGGATTGCTGCTGAGTTGGGGGATCGATCCCTGGGGTGTGGGGGATCGATCCCTGTAGCCACTGGATGGTGTTGGTCTGTTTTGCTGCTGTCGTCGGCCCTTGGTTGCTTTGAGACTTCCTCCATTGCTTTGGACACTTCGATTAGGACTCGATATGACCTCTCGAGACTCCTCACGTACATCAAGCATACTCGGACTCCTCCGGGGATTCTTGAAAATGCCCATAATCATTCCAATTACCTGTCGCTCAACAAAATCACACCTTGAGTGAAATATCAAACAAAACCGGACGAATATGCTTGCAAGTGTGACAAAACGGAGTGAGATAAGCCTATCAATTTACACTATTCAAGGCTTATCACACCCCCCAACTTGAACTTCGCTAGTCCCGAGCAAACAAAAGAAAACTAAATATGATTTATGCAATCTTTCCAGCTAATCGTAAGATACAAGGCATATGCTCACCATTTTCCGGAATGGCAAAAGTTTAAAAAGTCTCCCAACAATAGGGATTACAACTCATTCACAAGCATGCCATGCACCATGGTTCTCAAACTTTATAAAGGAAACATTTGAGGAGGCTAAACACAAAGAGCCTCGGTTCCAAACCTCACCGGGGTAAACAATCAGCAACGGAATCACTCAAGCGTTGCAACGTGTATCCCAAAATCAAGCAAGAAAGGTTTATGCATTAACCGAAACAAAAAGTTATGCATATCATTCAATGAATCCGCTTGCAACGAAGTAAGAGCTAATTATGCACAGAATATGACAACGGAAATATGACAGGACATAGCCAAGTACCACAAGCTTTAAGAAATGAATAATCATGGAAAACATAGGCGTACTCTAAATCCACTAAGGACTTTCATGAGCTTTTAATGAGAACGGGTTACAAAGAATAGGTTAGACAAAATGGTTGCTGGTCTATGCTAGCTTGGGAACAACTACCCCATGACCGGTAACCATAACCTACAACTACCCTACTCATCAGACCATAAACCAACAAAACGTCACTACTAAAAGAAAGACAAAACAAAGCCTCGATAACCAATGACTTCACTGACTCCACCATTGACTCCAAAAAGTAAAAATAAGCAAGTACTACTACTACTACCGCTGCCCCAACTACCACTACTCATCACCTTGCCCACCACTCGCACCAGGACCAAAAACAATCTTTGTACCCTCGCCTTTGTCGCGGATGGTGCTCGGAGGCTCTCGGGAATAGATTCACATGGATAGCCTTATTCAAGAGGCGATATTCTTCCCTAAAAGCGCCTGGTTTGTGGTGACCATTGTAAAGTCTAATGTCAGGATAGAGGGCATTATTGATGATAGCCGAGTCTATGTACGCCCCACCGGGGAGCAGGTAGTTCACAGTTGAAAAATGGGGGCGAGTGTATCCCAAGTACGTAGCAATACTATCGGGGGTCATTCTACCTTATAGGTCCCACTAGATTAAACCATAGTTAACACTGAAAGTCATAAATTATGGTCATGATACATGATCCGCTCATTTGAAAATTATTTCCGTGAAAAATGCATGGGCACTACTGAGGAAAAAGCTAAACCCGCTTTTGCTCGAGGAATTCAATAACTTCAAAACAAAAAGATTGATTTTGATTAAATGGTACTTATCTTCAATGAGTTTATGGTAAGTAGATCTTGTATTCTTACCATATTTTGTGGTATTTAACACTAAATAGGGTCAAACTTGGTGGAACTTCAAGTTAGAACGAACCAATAAAAGTAAGGGTAATGTTCTCCGTTATTAGTGAGGGTGAACAAAACCGGACTCGCATTTAACTGCAACGAGTTTCTGGGTTTAACACATAGTATGGTTGTGGGCAACATGCCCCAAAAAATCCCCCGAACTTGAAACGCTTGCTACATTATTTAATTTGAATAGGTGAAGGCATCAATCCGTCATAACCATATCTGGGTTCGGGAGCCAGATTACTAAAGGGGAAGGGTTTTAAGGCACTCTTCTCGTTTAATTCAAAGATCTGTCTTTACTTAGGCATTTGCGAAAACATTTGTGATTCTGATTAATCAATTCTTTAGCCATTTAGGGGGCGGGAAACAGTTTAATGAGGATTAAAGCTGTAACACGTTTGCATAATGTGATTGAATAGCATGAAAATGCTTTGAAGCGATAAATAGGATGAAACTAAGTTCTGTCCAGAAGAGTAAACCCAGTGCACTGTTCTAAATTTGACATGCGCAAGAAGAAACTTGCCTACACTGACCAAAGCCACTGCACGCAGTTCCAACCTGCGCGCGTAAAAACTAAACACGCGCGCACGCTTGCTTCTCTCACAGCCTCTGTTTTTATTCTCCTTCGGGCGCTAGAAGGACCAGTGCACACCCATGACAAATCAATCAGTATTTAGTATTTAAACAACATAGTTTAAAGGCTGAAAAGCCTAACAAATGAACAAAACACCTCATAGACAATGTGGGGGGCAAAACAGTGGCCAAAGGCCAAGTCACCCATGTAAGAGTAACACATTGAAAAATCACAGGATCAAGACCACCTGCGCGCGCGGGTTGGAAACTTGCGCGTGCCTGTCCTGGCTATTTTTAATACTTGTTCTCACATGACTGGGGCTCAGGGACATGTCTAGATATACCCCAGTTGGTATTCCAACATAACATAAATAAGTATTGAAATACAAGGTAACAGTTTTAACATAGGAAAGCAGGGAACTGATTTTACATACTCACAGGGATTATCTACAAAGAAAACAACATAAAAAAATAAGGTTCCTGTCCCCACACAGATCTGAGCGAGCAGGTCCCTCATTCGCACGATTTTTGAAACCTACTAGCCTTAGGACCAGGACTGATATTGATTACAAGCCTTGACCTTACCAGCTCTCCTCAGGTATCAGAACAGGAAGCAGCAGGTGTTTATATCGTTGGTTCTAGGGTTTGAAAGGTGTTTTGAGTTGAGGTTCGATGGTTGTGTGTTGGATGGTTGTATATTTGTAACCCTTTTTTGAACTTAAATTTTGTAACCCTTTGAAAAAAAATAAATGGGGTATTTATAAGGCAATCACCTTTCATTAATGGAAATCCTCCATTAATGGAAAGCATTCCATTAATGGAAACTATTCCATTAATGGAAACCTTCTAGAAACTTTCCATTAATGAAAATCCTCCATAAATAGAAACCTTCTAAAAATGGAAACCTTTCAAAAATGAAAAGTAAAAGGCCGGCCGCAACATTAACCCGCGCACACAGATCATGGATTTACACGCGCCAGTCAAAGCTGGTTGACTGACAGATGGTAAACAAACCAACGTGTGCGGAAAGGAAATTTGCGCACGCCAGTAAGGTTTTGAGAAGTTTATTGAGGTTTCAAAATGCTCAAAGCTTAACCAGGGTGTTCTTGATCCGTTTCATAATCGGGAAATCAAAAACCAAAACGAAAAAAAAAGTAATTCAAAAGTCCAGATTGGAGTGTCTACAATGGTAAGGAAATTAAGACCATATTGATGGTTTGGGTAGGAGTTGGTATAGTATAAATTATTGCATGGAATACATGTGCGAAAAGGTAGTACTATTGTACATTTTATGCATTAATATATAGCCCAAACGACTGGTAATCTCTTCTCAAATAAAACATGTGAGTTTTCAGCAAACAAAAATTGATTTACTAATGGAGAAATTTAAGTCAAGCGATGTTTTACAGCTTAAACTTGCCGAGTTTAAGAAAAAGAAAGAAAGTAAGAAAATACCATTGATTGTCACATATGAAATGGAATAGCAGGCATAGGCTGAGCTAGGCCTCGTTCAAATTGCTTGGGTTTTGCCTTCCGACATGAGGTAGGGAATTCTACCTCTCTTTATATGTTATTTAAGTGTTTCTATGCCTTTCTCAAGCATGTATTGGTTGTTATCGAGATTGGATCAAAATCTAAAATTCTTGTCAAAAATCACCTGTAAGATACTCTTCCTACCGGTAGAAACTTCCCATCTACCGGTAGAACAAGTTTTCATAACCAACTCAAACGTACAGCAGCAGCTCAAAAGCTGCTCAATGATCCATCCTCTACCGTTAGGTCAAGTGCAAAGTTGCACTTGTTGTTCCATTGGCCTTTCTGTTTCAAGTTTCTATCGGTAGGTTAAGTTGCACTTGTTGTTCCATTGCACTTCTTATTCCATTGGCCTTTTTGTTTCTAGTTTCTACTGGTAGGTTAAGTTGCACTTGTTGTTCCATTGGCCTTTCTGTTTCTAGTTTCTACTGGTATGAGCTTTAACCTACCGGTAGGTCAAGTTCTACCGGTAGGACTCGTTCATCTGCTTTCAGTTGCTTGATTGAACAGCTGCAGCGTCTTTCAGCTGCTTTCCTATATTTTTCCAAACCACATTTTGAAGCTTCTCATTGACTTTAATGGGCTTATTTGCTCATTCTTTCAAGTGTTTTGGAAAGCATTACTTACTTCACACTTAGGTTGGTATCCAGTGAACTAGAATGAACTTGTTGTGTTAAGAAATGAAGAATGGATGTTATTGCACATTGAAGTACGAGGATTCTCTTGAGCATATCTAGGGCTCCGATGAGTAGTATTGCAATCCGTTTTCTCTTAACTTGTAGAATCCGTTAGATTCTTTTAGCACATGCTTTACGAACTCCAAGTATAGAAACTAGAAGACCGGGCATCGCTGAGTCTAGTCGTGGGTTTATATGTGGTATGTGAAGGTACGGGGGTGTACTTAGAGGTACGGTAAGAACGTGTGTATTTAATTATATGTGATATGGTGGATTGTTGGCCTTGTAATACCATGAGATTGATTAGATGGCTTTTGGATTTGATTGAACGACTTGATGTTTGTGAATGGGAAGTGGAATGATAATGGATAACAAATGGACACAAAGAGAACTTTCAGGGCTCTTGAATGAGCAAATGCCTGGCAGGAGCTATATGCTCATATTACATACTTTCAGGGCTCTTGAATGAGTAAATGCCTGACATGAGCTATATTCTCATATCACATACTTTCAGGGCTCTTGAATGAGTAAATGTCTGGCGGGAGCTAAATGCTTATATTGTTTTTCTTCAGGGCTCGATATCGAGTAAGTGCCTGGCAGGAGCACTGGCTCAGACTCTTAATGACACGTAAATGGTTTTTGAAGTTAATGAGAGGATTTTGGTTTTGGTTAAAGGATTTTGATGAAAATCCTCCGGTATTCTTAAGCGAATCAACGGTTTCTGGTGTTTTGCACAAATCAACGGACTCCGGTATTCAGCCCGAATCAATGGAGCTCGGCCTACAGTGGTCTTGAGTTTTTCTTAACTAGTTTTGAAATCTAAATAAAAGAGTTGGTAATAAAAGGGGTACAATGATGAAAAATGTGGTCACGAGAAAGATTGTGGTATTGTACGAAGAATAATAAGATGATATTGAATTGATTGCAGACTAAGGTGGAATGACGTGAGTTTATTAATGTATCTAGTCTGAGAAGTAAACGGTTAGTGATAGTAAAGTGAAGCCTAGAACCCTTCGATTATAACTTGCGGCTCGTTGGTAATCATTCGTACTCTGGGCGTATCTATCAGTATTCACTCACTCATGGTGCATGATTCATCTTATTTGTATATAGTTTTAACATAGAATTCTCTACTGGGCTAGTGTAGCTCAACCTATCATTTTCAGGTATTTTGCAGGTCACCATCATGGAGTGCTTGGAGTGCATGCTGATATTGTTGTTTAAAGCTATTTTTTTGGAAGCACTTATCCATCTTTGTAAACAAACTGTATTGTATTGTATTTTCTATCGTGGAACTCTGTACTTTATTAGGCAAGTTTGTGGATTTGGGGATTGAACTACCTTTTGGGCTATTAATTATAACTCCGGTGAGAAATTTAATAATCAAATGTTATTATTATTTATGTTGAAAATTGAGGACGTGACAACTTGGCATCCGAGCATTGATGCCAAGTTGATTGCATGACCGACGTGTGTTCATTGATGTGGTATTGCATCTATGTATATGTTGATTGGTGGAATGTTGTTGACCCGTGTCAAGAAAAAGTTTAGCTTGTGCGTAGTGGTTGTGGCAGCGTTTGTTGCTATTGTTGTGGTTGCCATTAGCAATCTTGTTTTTGGATTCTATGTGGTAAGGTGCCCTTTTAGGTGGGCTAGAAAGCCATGAAGGATTGTGGTGGTTGTTTGTAGTGCCGAGGCCAAAATGTGAAAATTGATGTCTATTAGTATATAATAGAAGTGCTGAACTGTTAGTAAGATTTTGTGAGCAAAGTAATTGATGTGTTTTATTCGAACTATACAGACTATGTGTTAAATTTCAAATACTTTGAGTAATTTTTATGTGGTGTGTGGTGTGACAAGAACCATAGCTTGTCCAGAAAGTAAGTAAGGTGTATCATAGCTAGAGTATTGAGCTAGTGTAGACACCCCAATCCGAATCTCAGAGGGACTTTGTCCACCCCAATGATGAAATAAAGGAAATAGTGCCTTTGCGAGCTTGAATAAAGGATTCCTCTCAGCCCAAATAAACCAAAAACCCAAATAAGCCCAAAAAGCCCCTTGGACTGAACCTGAAGCACCGCACGGGATGCTTCTGTATCGCGCGGCATATCAAAATTCAGTACACCGCGCGCGATCATGATGTGTACAGCACGGCATTTTGGGTAGAGGTGTCGAACAGGTCGTGCCGTGCCGGCCCGACCCATTTAGATTCGTGCCAATCGTGCTTCGTGTCGTGCCGTGCCGACCCATTTACTTAATTTACATAAATCGTGTCGTGCCGTGCCGTCCCATTTTTCAATCGGGCCATGCCGTGCCGTGCCGTTTAGTTAAATCATGTCATGTTGTGCCGTACCGTTTTTCAATCGTGTCGTGTCGTGCCGTGCAGGCCCGTTTACTTAAATCGTGTCATGCTGTACCGTGCCATTTTCAATCGTATCGTGCCATGTCGACCCGTTTACTTAATAGTTTCATACCGTACCGTTTTTAGATCGTGTCGTGTCGGCACATCATCAACCAATTTTTGTCCCGAAAAAAATCTTCCCAAAAATCAAACATTCCCGATCCGTACCTTCAACTTCTCTGTTTTTCTTAAATGGTGTAAAAAAAAAAAAGATTATTTCCCTCATATTAATCAAGAAAAATGCTTCTATCTCTCATCATCTTTTTGGTGTAATTTATTTTACTCGGCACTTGTTTCGCATCCAAACAACCAAAATGCCATTTGTTAAGAGGAAAGATCGTCCAACTAAAATTGCTTTGTTCTTTAACCAAAATAAGACAAGCAAATACCAACTTATGACATGCCTATGGTTTGTTTTTAACCACTAGGACTGTAAGTGTGGACCTATTAAACTTTGAACCTAACTGCAAATTCAGCAAATACAGAACCAAAATGGAGAACCAGAAATCAAAGTTTCAACCAAAATGCAAAGCCAAATTTCAAAACCAAGAGTGAGAGAGAAGTTGTTACTTAAAGAATCTTCTATTTCGTGACTTGCAAAAGATTATCCTTGATTTGGGATGCCACTAGCAAAATTTTACAACACTAACAAAAGCAAATAACTGAATAAAAATTGATAATTTTTTAAAGGTAAAAAATTGATTTTTTTCTAAAACTTGATTTTTGAAGATATTATTATTTTTAAATTAAAAGTCTTAGTTGTTTACTTTTTTTCCTGAGAAATGTAAAATGCGAAAAAATATTGAATAAGGATATAAAAACAAGCCATTTGGCTTTTTTAATAATTTATTTTTTATTTCTTCTGTTTTTCCGTGCCCTTTCGCACCGGTGTTGTGCCCATGCCTGTGCCCGGCTAGAACTGTGCCGTTCCCATCCACTTTCCGTGCTCGTGCCGTGCCCTCCTACGACCGTGTCGTGTCGTGCTGTGCCAGGCCAACTTTCATGTCGTGCTTGTGCCGTGTTGCCCACTTCCGTGCCCGTGCCCATTAAGACCGTGCCGTGCCAGGCCAAAACCGTGCCTCTGACGTGCCGTGCCCCCCCGTGCCTGTGCCGTGCTATGCCGGCACGGCCTATTTGACACCTCTAATTTCGGGTAAAGTTCTGACTGGCTCAGAAAGCTGTTGGCCACGCCAGTGTGAGCCTCAGCTGATGAATGGCTTAGCGGAAAACACACTTCTGCCCGCCCAGACAATACCTCCACTATTTGAAATTCAAAATCCTTGGTCTTTTGCCTATAAATAAACCCTTCCACTCAAGGGAAATGGGCTCCTCTTTTAGCTTTTAGGCATTCTTACTCCATAAGCTTTCTCTCTCTAGCTTTCATATCCATTTTTCATTTCCAAGTCTTCAAGATGTCATTCCCAAAAGACATTCTTTGAATACTTTCATCCAATTTCTTCCTCATTATTGAGGTTAGCCTCTTACTAATTTCAAGATCTCATCCCCCAAAATACCAAACCCTCCCTCATACCCATACTTTCCTTGTCTCATCTAACCTTCCCATCCACATCCTTCACCATCCGTCTTCATTTTGCACCAAACATCCTTGATCAAGCTCAAGACCAAAGGTAAAACTAAGTTTTCTTTGGGCTAGGCTCCGTTCTGGCCCTGAGGGGAACTTTTCTGTTGTCAGATCTAACCTTTTTTGGTTAGGTTTTGACTTAAAAACTATTTTTTGAAAGTAAAGTAACTACTATGCTGAGACCACCATGCCGCGAGGCTATTCATTCAGTCGCGCGGCGTAGTGAGCTTCAGCGCACGACGCTTCAGTTACTGATGCCTTGTTAGTCAGGCTATCTGGATCTGGGTTATTGCTTGTTGGAACTGTCTATATCTGCTGCTTACTGTTTTTATCACATTTTAAATAAGACCATATCTACAAGCCATGTCTTATCTATTAAATAAGGCTTTTCTTGATCATCCCAAATGATCAAACACATCAAAAGACGTTTTATGGCCATGGTTTGAAAAAATGGTAATCTTTTTGAGATGATCTGACTGTCACATGGCCTCTGTTGAATCTTTGAAATAATGCACGATGAAAACAGTATGCTAGGTGGTGTTTTGAATGCTTTTAACAGTCTGACAGCAGAGCGGGTACCACGCGCGGCTTACTGGAAGGCCGCGCGCAGCATTATAGTATGCCGCGTTTGAGATGATCATGAACCAGATAGTCTGTTGAGTATCTTTCATTCTTATCATTTCTGTACAAATAGCACCACGCACACGCCAATGTGATATGTTTCCCATGTCCATTCCCCGTTATTTGCTTTTATTGAAGGGTTTAATACTTCAAATGGTATTTGAGATTTTTCCCTCTTGAAAACACTAAGTAGAGATCGGTTTCACCGGGCGAGTGTGGTGCTTTTTAAAGAAAAAAACCTTCTCCGTTCGTAATGTGGCTCCTGAACCCAAGATCTCGACCTTTTCGCTAGACCAAAAGCCTTTTATAAACGAGTTCTCGGTTTCTCGGATTATCCATCTCAAAAATCCGGGTGGCAACTCTTCGAGTTAGCACTTCGAGGGCGCGGGAGCCCACAGTGGCGACTCTGCTGGGGATCGATCTTTATTCAATACTTTTTTTTTAAAAAAAAAATGTACAAAAGTATTGAATGATCAAGAGGGCCAAACTTAAAAGGTGTTTTCAAAAGGGGGATTTTCAGTGTCTTTTGGAAGATTAAGTTCTTTTATCCTGTATACTTTGCACCGCACAAGCCTCGCTAGTGTGTTTCGACTATCTTGCCCGGTTTATCGGTGACAAGCTCTCCCGGGACGCCTACCAACCTTTGACTATGATGGGCCATCGTGTTGTTCGACCATTGTTTTGCAATACACTTGACATGGGGTAGTACATCTTGGCTCTAGTCCGGGGAACCCATTTGAGACCAAAACCAGCCTTTGCACTTGTACATAACCATAGAACCTTCCCAACTAGGACAGGGACCCATGGCTAGGGCTTATGTGTTATATTCTGTTTACGTGCATCTTCTTTCTGTACATACATATCATTCATGCATCATTGCATCTTGCAGGCTAGAGGATTAGGCTCCCTTAGAATTCTTTAGGCCCTCCGGTCGGTCTAGGAGACCTTAATGGAGTTTGCGATACCTCCGATGTTTGTCGTGCCCAAACGGCTCCCTTGGTTTGAGTCTAGCCTTAAGCGCGCGCGTATTTGGATTCCGATAGTCACATTGCTCTGTCTCGGATGGTCACGGTAAGGAGATTGGCTCTGGTTCCGAATCATTCGGAATTTAACCTGCTTGACAGCACCTACCCGGACTATCAGAAATCTTTTGTGCAAACGCCTTAAGTAAGATTCAAGTCATGGTAGGTCCTGGGCCTAGTTTCTAGGAGGTACGTAGAAGGTAAGGCGAGCATTCGGATTAGTAATGAGTTGCTCTCTTTTGACTTATTGCCAGTGCCGACAACATTGATCACCCGCAAAGAAAAGAGGTTGTACCCAATTGGTTTCGTCCATTCAAAAGGCTAGTTCGTACAGACACCCTGGAAGGAACCCAACTGTTCGAAGTTCAAATCGAGCAGGAAGAGAAACCATTGATAGAAGAACCGGTGATAGAAGAGCCCATAATCTTGATACGACCCGAAAATCCTTTGCCCATGGCTGACCAAGGAAATGGGGTAGAAGAACTCAGGCAAAACATGGCCAACATGGATGCTCAGTTCAAACAGTCCCTTGCAGGCGTCGATGCGCAACTTAAGGCTTTTGTCGCCTCAATGAAAAATGATATGAACATGGTAATGGAAACCATGCAAGAAATTTGTGATAAGCTCTTAACTAAGTCGTCTCCCCAGCCTGACCCACCTAAAATAGAGACGCCAGCAGCTGATCCCAACCTGACTGCTCTCATTGCTAAGATCGGCAAGTTGGAAGAATCCGTTCAACAAACCAAGCGACTTGGAAAGGGGGAGATTGACATGAGCAAGTTGTGCCTCTTCTCAAATGCCAAATTGCCTGAAAAATTCAAAGGGGTGGATTTTGCAAAGTTCGATGGTACTGGTGATCCGAGGGCCCATCTTCAAGGATACGTTGGTTCTCTCACTATGCGCGGAATCGAGCAGGAAGCTATGGCCTAATTATTCCACGAGTCCTTGTCTGGTCCAGCTCTACAATGGTTCCTCACTCTTGAACCATCCAAGAAAAAGACTTGGGAAGACATTGGGACAGCTTTTGTGGCTCAATATGACTTCAATGTCGATCTGAAAATGACCACGAGGGAATTGGGAAGTACTAAGATGAGTGAGAAAGAATGTTTCGCCGACTTTGTGAAACGTTGGAGGGCTAAGGCTGCACAAATGCAGAATAAGCTTGATTTGAATGAACAAATATGAATCATAACCAAGAACCTACCAAGCTCCTTCGCTCCGCATATGGTTTTTTCCCAGGCTGCCCCGAATTTCGAAACCTTTTATGATTCCGGACTGGCTGTGGAAAAAGCCTTACGGGATGGTACTTTGGAAAAGAAGCATCAAGGTCAGGGTCAAAATCCAAAAGGGCGTATGCAGGAAATAGCAATATCCTCTTCGGGAATACCAATCAAGCAGGAACCTCATCCTCCAAACCCGTAGAAGTCGACCAAATCTCTGAAAAGCCAAAATCCCAAAACCGAGTCTTCACCCAATTCAGCACTCCCAGATCCGCCCTGCTCAAGAAACTCACAGAGATCGGAGTATTGAAACCTCTTTCGCCACCACAAACTATCCCACCAAACCTAAACCAAAGTGTTTACTGTGATTTCCACTAGATGCCTGGCCATACCACTGACAACTGCATTCGCCTTTGTCATGAGATTCAAAACCTCATTGACAACAAGGTTGTCGATGCCCCGCCCCCAGACAAGCCAAACACTGTTTCGAACCCTCTACTGCAACACAACACTCCCTTCCGCATTAACCAAATCACCTTAACCAAACACCAGAACCTCAAAGAGTTTAATCCTACCCTTTCCATTGTCCCTGATATCGAACCAAGGCCTTTGTGGAAAATCCCGAAGAGATCGCCCTTTGTGTCCTGTGGGAATGGAAAGACACATGAGGAGATCTGATCACTGATTGGGAGGAGTTTGAAGCTGCTAACTTTCAAAGAAATGCCGAACCCTTATTCGAGCCCGGATGGGCAGTCAATTGGCAGAACATCCACGTGATAGGCGCGTGATATCATAGATATAAGCGCCTAAGTAGGGGAAATTAGCGCGTTAGACGTGCACTTAATTCTTATTTTCCATTTAATTCGTGCACGTGGTTGGATTTTGTGTTTGTGCTTGATTTGCAGGAAATTTAGTTGTTTTGGCGCTAATGAGAGGTATCCAGAAAGGCCGTGCTGGAGCTTGAGAGCAAGGAAGGCCGTGGAGACTAAGTGTTGAAGTAGAATTCGCAAAGAAGCGACCAGTGGCTTGGCTAGAGCTACACTATTTTTGGTGTAGCGCTACCTAGACATTAAGGAGCAACGGCCAAAGAAATCGGTCAACGGAGTCAACGCCCTTAAGGGAGCTCGGTAGCGCTATGGGAAAATTGATGTAGCGCTACCTATGGCAACAACGGAATTGATGGCAACAGCAGAGTTGGAATTAAATTGGTATCTCCCAATTCCAGAGGTGTCGTTTGAATTAAATTGGTTATTTCCAATTTAGGACTCTTGGGGGATTAATATAAATATCTCCCCAAACTTTATTTTTAGGGTTCGAACTGGGAGGTAGCAGCTTTCTTTTCCGTTCCAAAGCTTTTTTTTTTCTTTCAAGTTTTTAAAGTTTTGTTCAGATCTTCGCACTCCGGTAACTCGTATTGATTTTTGTTCTTTATTAAAGTTGTTCGTTAGTATTCAATTAGTTGATGTTTCTTGTTTATTTTCCGTATCGAGAAATAGAAGCATGATTAATTCTAGGGTTTTCTTCTTTTATTGCTTAAATATGAGTGAGTAATTTTGTAGAGTGCGGCAGCGGGGCGAAAGCGTCCCGTGGCTAGACTAATCGATGTTTACCTCGGGTTCAATAAAACAGAATTTTTAAGCAATTTTGGGATACGAAAACTTTTCTAACGGACAAATCCCGGGCATTGCTGGAGTCCTTGTAAGCGGGGCGAAGGATTCCGGAGCCTTCCTCTCGATTGTACACGGAAACTGGTGACGGGTGGTGTGCATTCGTTAGGGAACCTTTTTCCTATTCTAAAATCAAACTTTTTAAAGGAATTGTGACCCGAGTGGTTAAGGCTAGTTGCGGACGCTGAGTTCCCACGGTTGTACTCTCGCTTTAAATCCATTCTTAATTAATTCAGTTGGGTAATTTAGTCATTAAGTTTGGTAATTTAGTCAGTAATTAATCATTAAACAAGGGGTGGCTACCTAAGAGCCAAGATAAACTGTGAACTCGTCATCTTTGAGTCCTGCACACGTTCGTCCGTCTCTGTGGATTCGACTCCGGTACTTCCGGATATTATGCTACATCGGTCGAGAATTCTACGCTTGGGACGCGTCTTATTTTTAATCACCTGGTCGGTCAAGCACCATGCTGATCCCCTCGATGGGTTTTCTCTGTACATGCTGTTTGAAAATCGAGAGGAAAATGACGAAGTTTTTCAAGAAATGCCTGAATGGGGATGGGACCCAACCCCAGATGAGTACCCGTTTCCAACATGGAACGACCCTTTGGACACCTTCTCCCTACCCACACTGTTCGCTGAAGAATATCAGCTTGAGTACCAACCTGAGACGATGGTTTACAATTGGCCAGAACTCGTCCTGGTCCGCCCAGATTTCTCCCATTTCAATGATTTCGTCATTAATAGCCTGTATAGCAATGTGGGCCTCACCTCGTACCCAAACCCTTCTGAACTCGAAGAAGAAGTGGCCAGTAATGGGTGCGATCCAATAGACTACCTTGTCGATGGGGCTGAATCCGAACCATCAGTTACCTTTTTAAAAGACGCCGATGTCGCCATGATGAACCTATGGGAAACCGAACCAAGGGCTGGAACAAACTTATGGGCAAACACTGAGGTGGTCAATATAAAAGTGGGGAATGAGGAATGCACCGTTAATAAGACAGTGATGGAAGCTAAAAGATGGAAGCCCGAAGACCTGTGGGATGATTTGGTCATCGCTGATTTGGCTGCCAATCTGCGAGACACGACCATTGGAAGCAACCGTAAGGCCCTTGCTAACTTATGGAGCGAGGAGTCAAAATACCGTCAGATTGATCACCTAACTAGAAGTGGCCACATCTACCAACCCCCAAACCTCCAGATCGGAGAGTCTGAAAAACCAAGGATCGGATCACGTCGAGATTTACTACTACGGAGAACAAATTAAATTAACCAACTTATTTAATCAAACCCTAATCTATGTGATTATGCAAGATAATAAACGCAATAAATAAAGAAGCAGGCATCACACACAGATATACGTGGAAAAGCCCCAAGACGGGAAAAAAACCACGGGAGGGAAGAGAGCACTATACGCAAAACGCGGAAACAGAGAGTTTCTTACAACCACGCTATGACTCCTCAATATTGGGTAAGAATCTCTTTGCTGACTCCTCATGAACCGCTCTAATAGATACTCCTTCGTATTCGACTCCTCGAATATTAGATCTACGCAGGACTCCTCCTTTAGACCAACCTCCAATCGCCTTTGAACTCCTTCAAAGAACTCCGCATGATGTAGAAGATTATGGCTACCGTGTGTTCTCTTTTGATGTTGGCTGCCGTGTCTAATATGCTAATGGTTGCTGCCGTGTATAATATCTTGATCTCTTAAAACCTTGTGGCTGCCGTCCCATATTCTAAAAGCAAAACTTGCTTTAAATAGTTTTTTTTATGACCTAGCAATAGCATAGGAAATAAGGGGCTGCCTTGTCTACTGCTAGCATGCTCGAGTGGTGCACGCTGCCGGAATAGGAAAATAAGGGGCAGCTTGCTCGACCGGTCCCTCTATTTAACCTAACTGCATCTAAAATCCCCTTGCATTCTGAATCTTCAATCCACTTTGGTTGAGGCTCTGATTACTGGCTAAACTTCAACTCCAACACTAAAATAACTAACTTGCGATTACATAGGATTTCAATTACACAAAAACGTCACGGAATTAGCCAACCACAAATAAGGGCCTTACAATCTCCCCCTTTGGCAATTCCGAGACAAAACTAAATCGACTAACAATTGAAAATCCTATCCACTGAAATCAAGAGACTACATAGCCCCATACCTGCACGCAAGAGCACATGAAACACGAAAACCAACACTGTGGAACTAATTAAGCATTAGCAATAAGACATTTCTCCCCCTTTTTGTCATGGAATAACAAAGATCATAGCACGCATAAAAAGACACCCTAAAAGAGATAGTTAACAACCAACACTAAAGTACCAGAAACAATCAAGATATCAAAAGCATAACTTAATTATGAATGCAAATATATGACTAATGACGTTCCCATGACAAAATTTAAAAAATGCAACACACCAACGAGGACTCAGTTCCTGGATATGAGATTTAATGAATATGAGAACATTTAAAAAATGCATGGACAATCTCTTTTGAAACCAACCCACTGATTTATTTAGAAGATAAATGTGCCATGAGACATGAATCAGTGACAAATGGTGAGTGTGTGAACCAAGTCATAAGCTATTCAGATTAACATTCAAGTGCCTTGATTTCTCATGTAACTCTGGGCTGTCAAATTGTCTCCTCCTCACGAAGTCAAACAAAGCAATCATCGATACACATTAAGTGCCAAAGAATGATCACAACACCCCCTCAACCAATGAATACTCCATTTTATATTTTTTATGTAACCATCAAAAGTGTATTTCTCTTTTACCCCACTGCTGTTTGACGCAAACGTTCAGACTGGATAGAGCCGAATGGATCCGGTTACTAGGCAAGTGGTCCAATACGAATGCTTTCACAAGATCAATCCACCTTTTGACGCGAACACTCACTGCTTATTGAGGCAAGAGGTCCGGTTACTCTGTGAACGCCCGGATAAGCATTATCAACTCAAACATAACATACACAATTTTTTTTTCTTTTCATAGCATGGCATATGGAACGTTGTATCCCAAAACAAAACTGATATGCTAAACGGTCAATCGCGGAGGGAGTACAGAAGACAGATGAGCAAAGTACATGGGAAGGGACAAGCCTCTATAAGAAATCTGGCTATCTTTGACGGGTAAAAAAGTGGAAATCACAAAGCCATGGATCAAGACACACTTAACTTTCTAATGCATCACATGAATGAAATCATCCAAGACACCCATGCATTAACAAATATGCTCATATGCCTAAAACCCATAGTAAACAACTGAAGACTCACGAGCATGCTCATTGTAAACAAGAAAAATCTAAATTTTTTTTAAATGCTTTTAAAGATCTTTTAATTTTTTTTTCAAAAGAATTGCATAAATTAAAACCAACAGCACTAAACAAGTGAAGTTAGATAAGAAAAACAAGAATACGCAAAGAAAGAAAAAAAATGACTCAACCGTAGCTCTAGGTATTAGATAAAAAAAAAAAAGCAAATTAGCCTAGACCATGGACACGATACCAAGCATTAAAAAACAAGGTCAATGCCTCCGGATGATTCAGCGTCATCTAGAGGATTGGAAGGCAATTCTACAGAATGTCTCAAATCTGACCTCCTTACCCAAATAGGTCTAGTCCGGATACTAACTGATTTTTCTTTGACGTAATTGTGGACATACCTTTTATGATTACCGCCATTCTGATTAACATTAGTGTTGTTACGGTGAATGTGATGATTTGTAGGATAACCATAAAGTTGAAAACAGTTAGGGCGAATATGACCTTTCACACCACAATAGTGACACACAGGAATAAATTTACTAGCAGTAGACCTTTGAATATATCCAGACATTTTAAAAAATCTTCGAGGCTTAGCATTATTCTGAATAGGTTTAGCTTTTACCTCGTTGTGCTGAGTCTGAGATATTTTGGCACTTACTGAGACTTTTGATACAACCTTTGTACTCTTTTCATGTATCTTTTCTCTTTTTTCTGGACGCGAAAAAGAGGCCTGATACCCAAGTCCCGATCGGTCGCTGGTTGGTCTTTGAATATCAAGAATCTCATTTAATACTTTAGACCCTGCATTGAAACGCTTAAAAACAACATCAGCATTTTTAAGATCAGAATTCAACTAGTTGATTTTAACTTCTAAAGATTTGTTTAATTCAACAAGGTTGTTTTCTTTCTCTTGAAAATCACAAACTATTTTTTTCAACACTTCACATTCACCATTACTTGGGCCTTGTTTGGTAACCATTTCATTTCCTGTTTTCTGTTTCTATTTTCAAAATTTTCAAAATTTAGAACCGAAAGTTTGTTTGGTTACCTATTTTCATTTTTAAAAATTAAAATGAGTTTTCTAAATTTTTGAAAATTGAGAAAGTACCAAAAGTCTACTTTCACTTCTTGTAAAAATAAAAAACCGGCTGCCAAAAAAGGGACGCGCGTTCCGCGTAGTCCAGTTCGCCTTATCTCAGTCTTCCCCAAGTTCAGATCCAGCGATCTCTCTCGATTCCACTGGTTTCAAGCGGCTATTGAAAGGTCTCTCTCTCTCGCTCTCTCTCTCTCTCTCTCTCTCTCTCTCTCTCTCTCTCGATCGATCGATCTTCTCTCTCTGTCGAAGAACTCCATCAGATCCTAACTTTTTTTACGAGAATTGGTGATGTAACGCTCTATATCTGCAATTACATGAGAAAATATGGTATATTAGTTGCAAATAAACAAAAAAATTGTAACAATACTGACCTCGTATTGTTTGATTTTGCAAACCCTAACAATTTTTTGTGAATTATTTGATTTCTCTAAACTATTTTTGTGGCTTATTTTGAGCTTTCGGTTCTGATGTATACCTTATTATCTATTATGCAGGAACCCAGGCCTTCTAAATCTCAACCGCAACTCTTTGTTTGGACTAGTACGATTGTTACTATCATCACCTCCAGTTAGTACTTGTTTGTCTTGAAATCTGCATATTATGCCTATATATTAGACAGATGTTTGCATTAAAGTTGCTGGATTAGAAATTGGTTCCCTAAAATTGATTTATTAGCTATTTTTTAAAATCTGGATTTGGTGATTTATCTGATCATGTACCTGATTTTGTTAGATGGTTATTGTTGTGGACACCTTTGACTTATCCATGAGATTTCTTGAATCTATAGTTCTACTTTGCCCGAATGAATCTGAGATCTTATTTAGACAAATTGTGGGGTGATTTACAAATAGGAAATGGCTACCAAAGGCAATGTAAGTATCAAGATTGAGGATGATGATGATGTTGAAGTGGGAGGTGTAGCTGATTCCCTGTGGTCGAAGAAAAATGAGGCGTTTTTTATTGACATTATGGAGGAGGAGGTGAAAACAATGGGTAGTAGAGATACTGGGACTTTTCAGATAAAATGTTGGGCTAGGATGAGGAAGAGTCTTTCTGCTAAAGCTAAATACGAATACTCTGAACTTCAAATAAAAAACAAGTTCAACCAATTACGCACTATGCACACCAAGTTTAAGAGCCTTTGTAACCAAAGTGGCGTTGGGTGGTGTGCGGAAAAAGGTACTATTACTGCTGATGATACCCTCTGGGAGAAGCTCTATAAGGTTAGAAGTGACCTATTCCCTTTTATTTTACTCATGCTTATAAATTAAGTCTGATACATGCCACTTTGTTCTTCACTTAGGTTAATAAGAAGGCCAAGCATTTTAGGAAAAAAGGTTTCCCACACTATGCAGCGATGACCTGAATATTTGGAGATACCACTGCAACAGGATTCAATGCTCACCCGTCAGTCCAATCCCCTTCTGGAACAGATAGTTCTGATCCCTCATTCCAACTTGAACAAGACAAAGACGATGGCGAAATAGAAGTAACGAACACAGTGGTTAGTGGAAAAGGCAAAAAGGTTTTTGATATGAAGGCTTTGAAGACTACTGAGCCAAAGGAGAGTAGCAAGAGTAAGAAGAGGGGCTCATTGTCTGCGAACCTCAGTGCATCTTTAAGTGCTCTTGCAGAAAGTAGCAAGAGGAAGGTGGATATCCTTGAAGCAAAGCATAATGCTAAGAGCACTAGTGTTAGTGTGACTTCCCAAGACCATGGTGAACCACAAGGTTTGCTGGCTGAGTGCATAAAAACTCTTAATGCCATGGAAGACCTAGATGGAGCATCGTATACGAAAGGGATGAAACTACTGAAGGATGACCCTTCATGGAGACCAATATTCCTTGGCATGTCAGAGCAAAGGAAGAAGGACTTCATTTCATATGTGTGAACTTTTGTTTATGGTTGGTTTGGTTTAGGACATGGTTATGTAGTTGGTTTGTAAGCTTTTGTGGGTTGTAAGACTTATGTGGTTGGTTGGTTTTCTCTTCTTGTTGGACTACTATTTGGATATGGAACTTTTGTGGTTTGTTTTCTTGTTGGACTACTGTTAATGGGCAATCTTTATAATGTCACTGAGCAATCTTCTTTTTCAGCAGTTTTTAGTACTTTGTTGGCCTTTTTGCTGTATACAATTCTATCCCTATATTTATCTCCCTTCTTTGTTTCAATTATGTTCTACACAAGATTTAATGTGGCTAATGTAACATTTCATTGAAGGTAATGGAAGTATCTAATGCTCGAAACGATGTCGTTGCTGACTCAGATAACATGGTCTTTGAAGAAGGCCAATCATCAGAGTCTGTCAACAATATATGCAAGTCTACCGGCCATGTACATGACTATGAAAGCTCAAACACAATCTCTCTCAAGTTGGGGTTAGTTAATTTCTTGAAAGTTATGTCGTGTTTCTTTGAAGTTTGAAGCATCTTTTTTATCGCGTTGGAATAGAAAAAATAGTAATCCTCCCAATAGCAAGACCATTTGATGGTTCTTAGGAGCTAATTTAGCTCGATGATGGCAGTCTGCTAAACAAATGAGACAAGCTAGTTCTTCAGTTTAGGTTAATTCTGCTAAACAAATGGTTTTCGTTTCTTTGAAGTTTGAGCTTGTTCATGAATCTGACATGGTAACCTGATGTCACTTGGTTCCAAGGTTTACCTTATAGCTTGACCCATCTGTTCAGTTTCAGAAATGTGCTTATCTGATCCAAATGTCTTAGATTTTTTTTTTTATCATTTACCCATCTGTTCAGTTTCAGAAATCTGCTTATCTGATCCAAATGTGCTTATCTGATCCACATGTGCTTATCTGAGCTATAATAGCAGCATGTATATCATCTTTTGTGTAGCCAAATGGAGTCTAGCGATGACAGTGACAAGGAATTGGAGACTGATTCAGACGACGAAACAGTACTCACATTGGTTACCCTTGCACTACATGAACATCATCAGAAATACTATAATCGCATTCCATGTCGAACCTCTATATTAAGAGGACACGATTATGTATTAGAGGTTTTGAATGGTCATGATGCAAGGTGTGACGAAGGTTTTCGAATGGAAACACATGTTTTTATTGCATTTTGTGAGGCGCTTAAAGTACACACTGGGTTAAAGCATTCAAGGTACTTAACAGTCCAAGAGCAAGTATGTATATTTTTGCTCGTAGTTGGACACAACAGTAGAAATCGCATAATCCAAGAGCGATTCCAGCATTCAGGGGAAACCATCTCTAAGTATTTTAAACGAGTATTGAAGGCTGTGTGTAAGCTTGGGAAGCTCATTATTCAACCCCCCCCATTTGATGAGGTCCCTCCAGAGATTATGCACAATCAAAAGTACTGGCCATTCTTTAAGGTATTATGATAGTTTTACTAATCCCTTCTCTGTTTCATATTGCACATGGTATTTTAAAATTGTCTAACATTTAGTTACATTTACTTGTGTCCTTGGCTATAGGATTGTATTGGTGCTATAGATGGTACACATATCGATGCAAAGGTTCCTGCTCGTGAGCAAATTCCATACCGTGGGAGGCACAAGACCACATCACAAAATGTAATGGCTGCATGCTCATTTGATATGAGATTTACTTATGTGTTGTCGGGTTGGGAGGGAACGGCAAATGACTCACGAGTGCTTTTTGAGTGTGCGAATGATCCAGCAATGGAATTTCCCATGGCACCTCTAGGTAAGTACTTCTCTAGTTTTTTTAGTGACAAATTAGTAAATTGTGAACACATGAGGTCTTGCTGCCATGTTCTTTTAGTTTTTCAGGCTTATTTTTGGCATGTGGTCGATTAATTTGTCACCTACTTTATAGGTAAGTATTATGTGGTTGATTCGGGGTATCAAAATATGCCTGGGTTTCTAACGCCATACAAGGGCGAGCGGTACCACTTGTCCTTGTTCCGTGGACGTAGACGATTACCTACGAAAGAAGAAGAATGGTTCAATTATCGTCACTCATCCCTTCGCAACGTGATAGAGCGCTGCTTTGGTGCATTGAAGGCACGATTTCCTATCTTGAAACAAATGCCTAAAGGCTTTAGTGTGCGGACCCAAAAATATTTGCCAACCGCTTGTTGCACGGTCCACAACTTTATAAGGATGCATGACAAAAATGATGCAGTGTTCAAATTCTATAGCAAGGAAGATTTGATTGTTGAGAGTGAGCAAGGCCATAGGAGCTCTTCTCAACAAATCAATGTAACCCCCGCTCAATTGCGAGAAATGGCTAGAGTTCGCAATACTATTGCCCGCCAAATCTTTAATAGCCAAAGGCTTTGATGCATTGCAGCAGTGAAACATCCATTGCAGCAGTGGTAAGAGACTCCAAAGGCAGATTTGTCCATTGGCAGAATCGGTAGCATTTTACAAGGATGCTTTGGCAGCTTTTGTTTCTCTGTTAGAATTCATTTTTTTTGTACTTTCCTTACTTGCTTTTATGAGACTATGAGAGTGATTGAAGTTGTTTGATTCGGTTTCGCGTTGAATTGTTTAGCAAAGTGGAAGCTCCAGCTAGAGGTTAACAATAGGCTAATGCTCTTTGATTGAAGTTGTTTGAGGAATTTTTCTTGTCATGTTTCCTCTTTTATTGGCCTATCCTTGAGGGGTTGTCCCTTGGAATGTTTATGCTTTGCTAGGGGGCATGTCCCTAGGTTAATGCTAGTTTTGAAGTGTCTGAAATGCTGCTGCTGTTATTGCTCAGTTCCGCTGCTACGGTTTTGCTGTTATGGCTATGTAGCTATCACAAATGGACTGTTATACCTGCTGTTTTGGTCATTTACTGCTTCTGCTATACCAGCTGTACTGTATGGTATAGCCAAGTTAAAGTTGGTCTTTCTTCTGCTGCTACTGTATGGTACAGCTACTAACTGCTGTTCCATGGCAGCAAACTGCTGCTGTTATACTGTTATGGCTGCTGTTCTCTTCTGTTTACGGCTGCTGCTACTGTGTACTAACAAAAGGGCTGCTCCTACTGTCTACAAAGCCTGTTGCTGCTGATCTTTTGCTCTTGAAATGGTCTATGACTGCTGCTGGACCTTGGCAAGAGGGCTGTTGTTTGGCAACAAGTCCTGTTACTGCTCTATCTTCATCTTGGTGTACCTCCTGCCAGTTGAAGGGGATGATTTAGCATGCTGAATATACTTCTGACAAGCATGTTTTGTTCAAATGTTACTCATGTTTTGGCATGTGTTTTTTTTGGAAAATAGGTTGACACAAACATATTTTCTACTTTCACTTTTTTTTTAGAAAAAGTAGAAATTGATTTTTGCAAATAGAAAACAGAAAACAGAAAAGTGGTAGTGTTACCAAACATAGCCAATATGACAAATTGTTTCTGGAAATTACATCCAGTATAGTTTTCTTGAAAAGGATCAAACACCCATTTTTCGCCGAGTCGCACAATTATATAGAATTTCCGGCGTTTGGTAGGGGGATGGAAGTTTCTATCTTTGTTCTAATCAAAGATGCCTATTGTATGGCTCCCAAGCTTTGCCAGACTAGTCTCCCATCTTGACTTGGACTTGTATCTCTCTCTCTCTCTCTCTTGTCAAAGAACACAATTGTTGAAGAATTTTCTGATATTTCATCATTTGTAGTTTTACAATATATATAGAGCAAATATTTACAAGGAAAGAATAAGAATACAGAGAAACGTCTTATAATTAAGGAACAAAATAAAAGTGCTTACTGAATTAAGGATATTGACCATATTAAATTAGTCCCTAATTCTAGCACTCTCCCTCGAGTTGGAGCATGGATATCACACATGCCTAACTTGTCTAAAGAGTCACACAAAACATAGTTGGCTATAGCTTTGGTAAGAACGTCGGCTAGGTTATCTTCAGACTTCACAAACGGAAAAATAATTATCCCAGCATCAAGTTTTTCCTTAATGAAGTGTCTATCAACTTCTACATGCTTCGCCCGATTGTGTTGAACTGGATTGTGAGCAATCTCTATAGCTGAAGTGTTATCACAATACAACTTCATTGCGTCATGAGAGTCAACACCCAAATCCATTAGCAAGTTCCTCAACCATAGTAACTCACATACTCCAAAAGCCATGCCTCTATACTCATCAGCTTCTACGTTTGACCTTGCTACTACCGATTGCTTTTTACTCCTCCAAGTCACAAGGTTTCCCCCCACAAAAGTAAGCAGCTGAACCAGCCCAATCTGCATCAATGTAACCTTCTACCTTCAGGTGATTATTCTTGGTGAGCAATAACCTTTTTCCCTGGAGCAAACTTCAAATACCTCAATATTCGTTCCACGGCATCCATGTGAGGTTTACGAGGATCATGCATAAATTGGCTCACTACACACACTAAATAAGCAATATCTGGCCTAGTGTGGGACAAATAAATTAATTTTTCCACAAGTTTTTGATACCTTGCTTGATCAGTAGAAGTTGCATTCAAACAATGGAACAATTTATGATTTTGTTCAATAGGAGTTTTTGCTGGCTTGCATCCAAGCATACCTGTTTCAGTTAACTAATCAAGAATGTATTTCTGTTGAGATAAGAAAATATCATTCTTTGAGTGAGCTACCTCAATCCCAAGAATGTATTGCAAGTCTCCAAGTTGTTTCATTTCAAACTCCGAGGCCAAGTGTCGCTGTAAGCTCTCAATTTCATCTTGATCATCACCTGTTACCACCATATCATCAACATAGATAATTAAAGCAGTAATTCTACCCTTTTGATGCTTTAAAAACAAAGTGTGATCTGAGTTACTTTGTTTATATCCGAAATTCTTGATAGACTTGGTGAATCTACCAAACCAAGCTCTTGGAGATTGCTTTAACCCATATAATGCCTTCTTGAGTTTGCACACCGTTGTAACCTTTGAGTACTTGTCTATACCCGGAGGAGGATCCATATACACTTCTTCTGCAAGCTCTCCATCTACGAAAGTATTTTTTACATCAAATTGAAGAAGTGGCCAATTCCGATTTGCCGCCAAAGACAAGAGCACTCTAACTGTATTAAGTTTGACAACCGGGGCAAAAGTATCTTGAGAGTCAATCCCATAAGATTGCATATATCCTTTTGCAACCAATCTAGCTTTATACCTTTCAACAGTCCCATCTGCCTTATGCTTGACTGTAAATACCCATCTACATCCCACGGTTTTCTTTCCCTTCGGTAGAGGCACAAGCTCCCAAGTAGAATTTTTTTCAAGTGCTGACATTTCTTTTGTCATGGATTGAATCCATCTATCATCTGCTAAAGCTTCCTGCATTTTACTAGGAATAGGAACAGACGATAACTGTAGTACAGAAGATGCATATGACTTGGACAGTTTTTGGAAAGACATGTGATTACTAATGGGATATTTCGCTTTGGATTTAGGATCAGGCTCATATTTAATGGGTGATACACCACGATTAGAATGAGCTAGAAGACGATATTGTGACACTTGAGATTCAAAAATAGTACCATCATCAAAAATAGAATTAGGATTAGTAGGTACCTTTAAAGGAATCTCAGAAGAAGATTAGCCCAATGTTTGTGTTGGATTGTTGGGAGACATTGTACTATCATGAAGAGGATTATCTTCCCCCCTTAGAAGTCATTGGATCATCATTTTGTAACTTTTCCCGTTCATCCGTAAATTCACCCTTGTCAGTAGCATCTTTGGATGAAGAATTATTTTCTAAAACACGTGGAAAAAATGCCTCCAATTCTTCATAATTTATCACTTCTTCTTGATTCTCCCCCTGAAGTGGTAAATCTGTAGTCGGTGACATAAAAAAATGCTCTTGCTCATGAAAGGTAACATCCATGGAAACAAAAAGTCTCTGAGAAGATGGATCATAACACTTGTAACCTTTTTGATTGCTCCCATATCCTAAAAAACACACTTCAAAGTCCGAGACTCAACTTAGTCCATTGGTGCAAATGCAAATGGACATAGACTACACACCCAAAAATTCGAGGAGGTAAAAGGACTACCGGCGGAAGAGTGCAGTGATCAGAGAGAGCATCCAACGGTCTTCTAAAATTTAGAACACTAGATGGCATACGGTTTATTAAGTAGACCACCAAACTCAAAGCTTCACCCCACAAGTAAACAGGAACATGACTCCCAATCAAGAGAGACCGAGTTACCTCCAATAAATGTCTGTTTTTTCGCTCTGCAACACCATTTTGTTGAGGGGAGCCTGGACAAGTTGTTTGGTGAATAATCCCAACTAAGTGCATGAAATTCAATAAATCTTGCTTGATGTATTCTCCACCGTTATCAGAACGAAGAACTTTTATTGGAATGCCAAACTGAGTAGTCAACATTTGATGGAACATGCGAAAAATCGAGCAAACATCACTCTTGTGCTTCAGTTGATAAACCCAAGTCATTCGAGTGCAATCATCCACAAAAGATGCAAACCACCTCATCCCTAGGGTAAAGAAGAGGAGATTGAAGGAGGCTATGATACCATGTCAAAGAACACAATTGTTGAATAATTTTCTGATATTTCATTCATTGTAGTTTTACAATATATATAGTGCAAAATTTACAAGGAAAAAATAAAAATACAGGGAAGCGTCCTATAATTAAGGAACAAAATAAAAGTACTTACTGAATTAAGAATATTGACCATATCAAATTCTTAATTCTAGCATATCTCTCTATCTCTCTCCATTCAGCTTGATCAAGCACCACCGTAAACAGATCCTCAATACACCGTAAACAGATCCTCAATACATTTGTTTCACAGTAACCATGGACTCCTCCATTTTTCTGTTCATTCCACCTTACTTCTTTGCCTGCACTCTACCCGCAACCAGCCCCGGCCACAATCTTCCTCAACTCAAGCGAACCGATGTCATGGCTAAACGACAACTCGATCGACATGAACGCAAACAGCACCGACAGATCAAAAGTAAGAGCCATTCTATCAAGAACAAGGAGCCTCGGCTTTGTCTCTGGATTCTACTGCACTGGCAACTGCACCTCTTACTACTTCGGCATTACCGTCATTGGCGGAGGCAATCCCTAAACCGTTGATCAACAAACTCCTACCGAATATGAAAATCACGTTGTTCCCAGTATCTCAAGATAGAACTCTGTATTGTCGATAACTAGTTCAAGAAAATACATGAGGAAAAGCTAAGGAATCGCACGTGCAGATATACTAGTGTCTTAGAGTATATGTGTAGCGTAAATATGAACGTAGTTTTAAAGCCATATTGGCCTTACTATTAAAGGAAAAAGATTCCAACATAAACCAGACGAAATGAGCAAGAAAACCATTATATTCGTAGTTTCACCACATTACATATGTATTTACTATTTGCCTAAAACAAGAAAAATCAAAATGTCACACAGGGAATGGAACAACATGAAGGGGCTGAGCCTTTCGTAAAGTAAGGCCAAACTCGTCGTCCATGTCCAATTCCTCTGGCTTAATTCCTCCTTCAAGCTTCCAATTAAACGAGTTTATGAGCGAACCCAACATCAGCGGAATTACCCTTACGGCCAGAGATAATCCGGGGCAAATTCTTCGTCCTGCTCCGAAAGGAATCAGCTCAAAGTCCCTACCTCGGACATCAACATCCAAGTCCAAGAACCTCTCAGGCATAAATGATGTTGGGTTTTCCCATACGCTTGGGTCACGGCCAATAGCCCATGCGTTAACTAGCACTTGGGCTCCCTGTGGGACAGTGTAGCCGTAAACTTCAACGTCCGTCTCGACTGTGCGAGGGAGTAGCAATGGAGCAGGCGGGTGTAGCCTCATGCTCTCTTTCACGATTGCTTGCAAGTAAGGAAGTTGTGGAATGTCCGTTTCTTCTATCGGTTTCCCTTTTCCAATAGTTTGTTCAATCTCAGCTTTGGCTTTCTCTAAACTCTCGGGATTGCGCAATAGCTCTGCCATTGCCCACTCAACTGAGCTCGATGTTGTATCTGTCCCGGCGGCAAATATGTCCTACAACAGAATTGATGTGAATAATATATATGGTCAAACTTCAAAATGCAATGTATCTATTTTTCGCTACATCATAGTACTAGTGAACACCAATAAACTGTCGACAATGAAATTTGCGTGCTTCTAAATGGTCTTAAACATAATGAGGAAGGAGGAAAGGGAAGAAGACAAACCAAAATTTAAACTTTTTAATTGAGTTCTTATAGTAACTTTAGTCAGTCGGTTCATGGACATATGCCTTGTGAATTGCTAAGATGAAATCAGGAAGGAGGAAAGGGAAGAAGACAAACCAAGCACATATGCTCGATGTGATTTCTGTTAATCTCTCCATTCTCTTCAATGATATTGAGCAAAATATCTATCACATCGCTCTCCGCACGAGTTTTATGCAATCCTCTCAACTCCAACCGTTCATCAATAAGCCGACCAATCAGCTGAAATGTATCCCCAAAATGACTCTTCAACCGGCGGGTTATGCCCTGTGGATCAATTTTGTCAAGGATCGGAAAGTAATCCACCAAATTGGGCTTACCGATCTCTACCATAATCTGCCAAATCAAATGCCGGAATTGTTGCACTGAATCTTGAGTTGGGTTGGCCATATCGATGGAAAATACGGTATTCGATAACAAATTAAGGGATGTTTTGAAGGCTGCATTGCCTATGTCCACCGCGATGCCTTCTCGGCAACATTTTCCCGCATACTCAATGAGTTCTTGCACCTTTTGCCGCCGTAAATTTTGATTAGCATCGATTCTGTTACCTGAAAATGGTGGCCAAATGATTGACATACAAAATTATGAATGCCATATTTTAAAATTGGGCCAGCTTTTTCTAAAACGTGCTTTTATATCAAGTAGGAAATTTTTGATTTTCAGAACAAAGATATAATTTTTGTTTAGCTTTCTTTGCTGGTTGCCTTGGTAGCTTAGGCTCCGTTTGATAACTCTTGTAGATTTGGTGGAACTGATAATGAAGAGGAATAAGGATTAGGATTGCGATTATGATTTGGATTCGTAGTGAGTTGGATTACTAGTAAGGTTGTTCCATGTTTTTTTATTCTCATGGGAGATTAGATGATAGAATTGTTAATACTCCCTCCGTCCCAAAATATTTGTCCGGTCCGCAAAACAAAAATGTAAAAATAATACAATTTTTGCACAAAAAATTTAAGTTTTTTTTTCAACAATTCACTAGATATCGATGAGTTCTTTTAATTTATGAAAAAATTAAAGTTTGAGTTCTTGTTTTACGGACCAAACAAACATTTTGGAACGGAGTAGTATCATTTTTGTTTCACACTAGTAGCATAGGATTGAAACATTAAATTTCAAACTTTACTTGACATAAAAGGTTTTCCTTCACCAATTTCTTTATATATATATAAATATATATACATATATATATATATATGTATGTACATAGATACATATACATATGTTTGTGTGTGTAGTACATATGCATACTTGTATTGTTGGGTGCAAAGTATTTAGCTGAATTTTGAGTGAATTCTTAAAGGAAGTGGATTCTCTTGGGTCCAAAACTTGGAGCGGAACAGACGATTGAAATTTGGACCGTTCAATGGGGCAATTAATGGTTCGGATATGCTTAAAAAAATAAAAAATTGATTTCTTCTTGTAAAGAATTTGGCGAGCGGATCTCAACCATTGATTTTCCAAATATGCAGTCCAGATTAGAACTATTTCCTTCAGTCCAGATTTTAGACCGGAGAGGATCCGATCCCACTGCTATAGGAATAGGAGGCTAAAGGAAACAAGATCACTATTTTTTTTTGTTTTTTTGTTTTACAAAACAAGATAAGTACGTAATTGCTAAAGAGAGAAAGGAGTGCACGAGAGAGAGACTACATAAAAAAGGAATTGAAGGACTGTTTTTTTGTCTTTTTCAATCACAAAAAGCAACCAAACTAAAATGATGTTTTGTTGATAATATTGCAAAATCATACATATTACTATATTGTCGGTAATTTTCAAAGTGATCTATGTATAATATATATTGATGTAGATTATTTATTTTAATACATATGACCTTTTTGAAAATGAAGAACTAATTAGTCATACATAAATTTGGCGACGAAATATGGGTTTCCTCCCCAAAAAGTATCATTTGGCGACGAAATTCGATTTCCTCACGAAATACGTCAAATTTGGCGACTAAATTTGATTTCCTTGCCAGAAGGTATCATTTGGCGACAAGTTTGAATTTTGTCATTAGATTTCGTCGCCGAAAATCTTTTTTCTTATAGTGTCGATCAGCATGGGAATTTCGTCATAGGGCTGAAGGGACCCCAGACACGATTGCTAGTACCTAGTTCTCGTGCGATAAGAATCTTTCTTGCACTTGTAAAGAAAAACGGATCTCACCAGCTGAAAAAGTCCTTTTCCTTTTCAATACCAACGAATAAGATAAGCTTCATAGCTCTACCAATTATGTGGGATTCATATTCTCGCTGGTTCTCATAGTTCAAAAAATCAAAGATTAGGGCCCTATGGGCTAGCTAATTCAATCATATGGCTTAAGAGACTTATAAAGCATGGCCTTAGAGTCTTAGCACGTATTA
The DNA here is from genome assembly GCA_025413875.1 of Rhododendron molle. Lineage (NCBI taxonomy): Eukaryota > Viridiplantae > Streptophyta > Magnoliopsida > Ericales > Ericaceae > Rhododendron > Rhododendron molle. The sequence continues at coordinate 14,196,912 of CM046395.1, read as the reverse complement.
AACAACACACACACAATCGACTTCAATTACTTACCTGAAAATATGTTAGAGTTGAGGGTTTTTCGAAGGCTCCGCCATTGATGTGCAACTGGCAACCAAGCCACAGAGTATTTGTTGTGGTCGTGGGCATGGACAGCGTTGGGGACGGATCTGGTGGAGAAGGCGAGATCCTGCTTTAGGAGGACCTCTCTCGCTAAGGCTGGTGAAGAAACGACCACAACGGTTTTTCGGCCCAGTTTCAAACTCATGATCGGGCCATATAGCTTGGCTAACTTGGTCAGGGATTTATGGGGCTTGTCACCCAGTTTTAGAAGGCTTCCGATGACCGGAAGCGGCGCCGGCCCTGGTGGAAGTTTTGGGCTTGGTTTGCTGCTTCTTAATATCGAAAGGAGGGCTCCGACCAAAGTGGTAGCTAACAAGATATACAGAATTAAGATCAATGACTCCATTGTTCGCAACCGAATGGTGTTAAAGATGAGGAGTTTTCAAGTAACTACGTGCAGCCAATGTATAGGAACAAGGAGTACTGTTTGCCCTCTATATATGCTCTTGGTTTTCCTGACTTAATCAGCACTATGAGATCGATGAAGTTCCAAAAGAAGGGACCCACTAATGCCTAACAAGTTGTCATTATTTTGGCCAAGTCCTTTCCAATAGTCGTAGTATATCATGTTTGTCTTGGTGCATGGACATTAACTTTGAAGTAACTTTAAGCCTGAAAACAAAAGTCTACTCTGGCAGGCGAAGGATTCATATATTTAAGGAGCTCTTTATTTTTTTGATATTTTAGTACCAGCTCATTTTGAAACCATAAGTTTGGGAACATAATATCTTTAAAACACAATTTTGGACACAATTAGATCAGCAATCATTAGACGTATGTGAATCAATGTGTATCTAGAGCAACCTTTATCTCATATCATACTTTGATATATTTTTTTACTCTACTGACCAAGATGACATTCATGTATACTGAGGAAAGTCAGTGGCAGCGCTGCAACAACTACCCGGTGTTGATCACTTGAACACTCTAAGCTTTAATTTGCTCCTACAGTAGTATAACTTGAAAGTTCTAAAATTCAATTTATGGCTGGATGTATCGATCATTCATTTGATTTAATTATGTTATTTCTTTAATAGTGTGCAAATTATATATCTTGTTTCAATTGTATTAGTTGCACATACAGTAGGTTATAATATTCTCTTATCGTTCAATAAAGTTCTTGCGCTTCCTTAAAAAAAAAAAAAAAAAGGTTCTAATGTTTAATTGCGTGAAACACCCCTTCACCATATTTGAACCACCAATTGCAAGCCTCCTAATTTGCACAAATAATTCTACACTAGTGATATTATTAAGAACACGCTGATTTGAACTAGCTTGGATATTACAATAGGTAGAGTCCTCCTTTTATAGGCGTACGGAGGGAATACTGACATGGGTGTTTACATCATGACTTACGTATAGTACAAACTTCTATCAGTAATACTACAGATGAAGACTTCTTTTTAAAGACTCCACATGCATCTGTTTGGATTCTAAGATTTAGGTGGAAAAACAAAGTAGGAATTACTAAAACACACTATAACACGCAATGGAACACCCTAAATTTAACTTGGTTAAAAAAATTCACCACCAGTAATTTTAAATTAGATTCTTTGTGAAGACACTGCTCAATATATATATAAATTACGAATGCTGGACGATTTCTTAATCCTAAAATTAATGAGTTGTCCAAAGCGTAGGGCGGAGACCGACGTAGCACAATATCCGGTAAGACCGGAGTTGAATTCACAAAGATAGTGATTTGTGCTGACTAAAAACTCGGGTTGATACTAATTTAACGGGCTCTTAGGTAGCCACCCTTTGTCGTTTTGATTGAGGTTAACTAAAACCTAAGAAATTGATTGATTATTCAAATAATTAAAAAAAAGGCACGGTCGTAGGGTTCATAGCACTTGCAACCAAGCCGGGCTTAACCACTCCATTCGGTGTTCTTGAAAACATTCAACTTTAGAGAGAAAAAGATACCCCAAAAGATGCAAACCTTAATGGTCGCCGTTTACCCATGCGCAGCGCAGAATGTGTTTTGGTCCCTCATTCCCCCATTCCCATGGGCTTTGACAATGCCTAGGTTCGTCTAACGAATATTCTTTACTAACCTAACGATTATTTCAACTCCCACCTTGGGACCATCCCGATGATGATACGGATTCGATGATTGCTGATTGCCTTCTTGTGAAATCCCTGGACTTATGGTACGAACTTTGAGCTACTTAGATGACCCAATCCAGAGCCAAATAGCCTTTCAAACAGAAACATAGAGTGTTAGGAAAATCCATCGGTCGGCCGCAACATCGATCTCACGGCCTTAACATCCATTCCTCACCCGAGCAACATGTTGCTAGCAAAATCTCCCTGAGAGATCAAAGCCTCGGCCGCCAGATCAATGGCTCGGCCGCCATATCCATTTCCAGGCCGCGACATCTTTTACTCGGCCGCCAGATCGGCCCTTTTTCAGACTCTCGAACCTTCTGTCAGTTGTTTGATCGAATTACGCCGCCTCTCCGATGCGTTCGGGCCACGTTCAGAGATTGCAATGAAGAGTTTGTGTTGCAATGCAATTGCAATTGCAACCCCGTGATTTGATTGGACTGAGTGAGTCACTCCCTTTGTCTATATAAAGAGACCCTCGGATACAACAAAGAGATACAAAATTCTTCAGATCTATACACTCTCAAGCCACGAAACTCTGGCTATATACTCCTAAAATCCCTCTCTACAAAAGCCCCAACCTCCCGAAGGCAGCCCCAAATCCGACGATCAAACCCCGGAGTTCAAACCCTAACCCTTGGGTTTCGTTCAAGGGGCAATCAATCAGTCAATCCCGATCGATCCGACGCAATCAAGCAACTGAGGGATCAAGGTGGTGAGGTCCAATGGCCTTTGGTTTGGTTTAATTCTCGTTTATTTCATTAATCGTAGCTTTCTGCTCTTCTGTTAACTTTCTGTCTAGTGTGAGGAAGAACACCAGCCGGGGCTTCGATGCCTCGGCCGGTACATTGAATCAGCGTGATCCCTCGGCCGCGACATCCATTCGCCGGCCGAGTGATCGACCTGCTGGCACAACTTTGTTTTGTTTCTTGCTTTCTGATGCCTGTTCAATTATTGTCTCGGCTCACCTTATTAACTGTTTAAGGAATAAAAAATAGACTACGTGTGTGGATTATATAAAGCATCTATATGTCTTATGTTGAATGATTATGGGCTAGCCTCGCGGCTAGGCAGGGAGGGGTGCCTAACACCTTCCCCTTACTGTACTTTTGGCTTCCGTACCCAGAATCTCTAACTATTTTCCTAGTTTTAATAAACTGGGTGGCGACTCTGTTTTGATGATAACCGTTATCGTGTGGCGATACCTCTAGCCATGGAAGTATCCACGATCTTGGTTTATGAAGTGAGCGGATACCTCTAGTCATGGAAGTATCCACGATCTTGGTTTATGAAGCGAGCAACCAATCGAGCAAACACAGTGATGATCTAATTGTATGGTGATGCCCCATTTGGGAGGTGTCTACAATTTTCTGGCGACTCTGCTGGGGACATGAGAGCCATAACTAGAAAGTTCAACATAAGACTATTACATGCCTTATTTAATTCATTTATCATATGCATCGAGCAGGCAAGCCTCGTTGAGTTCACCTAATGTCCCGACATGACACGGGCTATGTTAGGGGTTCCAGCAAACCCCATAGTCACTTGTACCTTCTGGTATATCAAAAAGGGAATCACCTAATTACCGCCTATGATGGGCTAGTGAGAGGACTGGTGCCCTTTGACAACGGAGCACCCTGAGATTACCTAAAACCTTACATGTGTTAGAAAGCCATAGAACTTATCAAACTAAGACAGGAACCTACAGGCTAGGAACCTACTTGCATTTATTTGTGAAAGTTCTTCCTCACACCCGTTGTATATATGCATATTGTAAAGTTTTCTTTTGCAGGTTAACCCTTAGGAGTCTTTTATCAAATGAAAGTGGGTAAGCTAAACTAATCTAACTTAAACAAAAATCTTTTCAGGAAAAAATGGCCACATCACTATTCATGTTTGATTCGCACTTTCAAACTGTCACCAAGCTGTCTGGTCCGCCCCGCTTTGCCGTCAAGGATTTCAACCCTTCCAAATACATCACTCCGATGGACCAACCAAGGCCTGTGGTAACCATCATTGAAAACAACCATGTCATGTTCGCAAGGACAGTCTATGAAGAGGAAGTGGAAGACATAATTGAGGAAGAAGGGTTTGGCAGGGTCCTAATCTATTTCTACGACCCTTATGCACCCACCGATGACTATTGGCCAATCGATGAGATCAACCACTCCGAAGCTGAAGAAGCAGAAGAAGAAGAGTCTACTGACAATGATCCACTGGATGAAATTTCACTAAACCTACTCTTCGATGAGAGGGTTACCAACGACGAAATAAGGGTGATTCACCCCATCACAGATAGGTTTGGTAATTGGTGGGGATTTGTTGGTACACGAAGAATCGACAACAGCGACGAAGCAGAAATTGAAGCTCAACTAGAGGAGATAATAGCAATAGCAAATCAAATGGCCCTCCAAGACTTGCAGGGTGACAGTGATGAAAGTGCGAATCAAAGTGACTGTGAAGTACTGATGATCAACCTTGGTGATGAAAAAGACTGATCTGAGCTGATTGTAGATGCTGAAAAAGGGGCTTACCCTAACTTGACCGTGGAACACACTTTAAAATACAAAAGAAAAAACGCTAATTCCGATCTTAGCTCTGATTCCGATTCTGACTCTAGGTCAACTCGATCCGAGTCTAGTTTTTCATCTTCCCAACCTACTGAGTCTAGTGAGGAAAATCTGGTGGCAATGCCAAAGAACAGCATCTATTTTGAATTTGACTCTGAAATGTCTTTTGACAGTTTTAGCAATAAGAAGGAAGATTTAGAGTATTTTACTTTGCCTATGATTAACTGCGTGGATTCTAATAATCCAACTTTTGAGGAAGAAATTCCAAAAAAAATTCTAGAATTCATCGAGAGAGAAGAAGAAAGGCACGCTAAACCTTTTTCTGAAGAAATAATCACGGCAAATGTAGGCTCTAAAAATGAGCTCAAGCTGGTTAAAATTGGCGCAACACTATCTTCTCAAGAAAGTGAAAAACTAATCCTTTTGCTAAAAGAATACAAAGATGTTTTTGCTTGGTCTTACGAGGACATGCCTGGTATAGACCCCGAAATTGTTCAGCACAAAATTCCTCTCCATCCTGATGCAAAACCTGTTAAACAAAAGTTAAGACGCATGCGCCCTGATTGGGTCTTAAAGATAAAAGAAGAAGTCACCAAACAAATCAACGCCGGTTTCCTCATAGTCACCGAATATCCACAATGGGTAGCCAATATCATTCCAGTATCGAAGAAAACTGGGGGTATCAGGGTCTGTGTAGATTTTCGAGATCTCAACAAGGCCAGTCCAAAGGATGATTTTCCATTACCACACATAGACGAGCTTGTGGATAACACTGCAGGGCACGCATTGCTGTCTTTCAAGGATGGGTTTTCTGGGTATAATCAGATTCTGATGTCTCCTGAGGATAGAGAGAAGACCACCTTCACTACACCATGGGGAACCTACTGCTATCGAGTAATGCCATTCGGATTGAAGAATGCTGGAGCTACCTACCAGAGGATGGCCACAACTCTGCTGCACGACATGATGCACAAGGAGGTCGAGGTATATGTTGACGACATGATAGTCAAATCAAGGGAAAGGGAAAGACATCATAAAGCACTTCAGAAGTTCTTTGAGAGGATTAGGCAATACAAGCTACGTCTTAATCCTCAAAAATGCACTTTTAGGGTAACAATGGGCAAAATGTTGGCATATCTCATCACTCAAAGAGGAATCGAAGTAGACCCTTCCAAGATACAAGCTATCATGGAGATATCACCACCAAAGACAGAAAAGGAAGTGAGGAGTTTCCTGGGAAAGGTGCAGTTCATCAGCAGGTTTATTTCTAAACTCACAACCACCTGTGAGCCTCTTTTCAAACTTCTAAAGAAGGGTAATGATTTCGAGTGGAATCAAGACTGTCAACAAGCTTTCAAGGCAATCAAAGAGTATCTTCAAAACCCACCTGTGTTGTCACCACCCATTCCTGGAAAGCCATTGATTCTGTATCTCTCAGTGACAGACACGTCCATGGGATGCATGCTAGCACAAGAAAACGACGCCAAGGTATAGTGCGCCATATACTACCTCAGTAAAAAGATGATGGATTATGAAGCAAGGTACACTCCTCTCGAGAAAACCTGCTGGGGGCTAGTATGGGCCACGAAGAAATTAAGGCATTACCTATTGGCACATCCGGTAGTGCTGGTTTCTCGCTTAGACCCAATCAAATACCTTTTCGAGAAGCCAGCACTTATTGGATGGCTGGCTAGGTGGTTGCTGCTGCTCGCAGAATTCGATCTCAAGCACATGACAAGGAAATCAGTGAAAGGAAGGGCTGTGGCAGAATTCCTGGCAGATCACCCTGTGACAGAGGCCGAGGCAGAGGATTTCATGTTCCCTGACGAAGACATCTTGTGTCTCCTAAACGACGCCTGGCAGCTCTATTTCGATGGAGCATCAAACCAATGTGGATATGGCATAGGGGTACTGCTAGTTTCCCCGAACGACTCTCATATCCCTTTGTCACATAAACTGAGGTTTGAAGTCACCAATAACCAAGCTGAGTACGAGGCCTGCATTACTGGAATGGAGGCAGCCTTGGAACTAGGGGCAAAGAGGATAGAAGTCATTGGGGATTCAAACCTAGTAGTATCCCAGGCAAGAGGAGACTGGAAGGTCAAGGAAGAAACACTAAAACTATACCATTCTGTGCTAGAGTCTCTAATTCCACAATTTCACTCTGTTATTTTTTCACACACCCCGCGAATAAGCAATAGATTCGCAGATGCACTAGCAACGTTAGCCTCTATGGTTGAGATACCCTTGGGATTCACAATGCAACCTCTCATGATCGAGCAGAAGGTCAAACCCGCATGTGAATGCACCTTTACTGAAGAAAGTGAGGATGATGGAAAACAATGGTATGAAGATGTGAAGAAATTCTTAGAAGAAGGGGAGTATCCTTCTGAAGCCACCACAAAGGACAAAATGGCTTTGCGGAAATTTGTCGCCCGATTTATAGTCTGCAGAGGAACACTGTATCGAAGGGCACATTTGGGTCCCAACCAACTTTGTGTTACCACAGAGGAAAGCCACAAGATTATGGAGGAAATACATGAAGGAATCTGTGGGCCACACATGAATGGGGCAACAATAGCAAAGAAGATCCTGCGTCAAGGATATTACTGGACTACCATGGAAGCTGACTATGCTGACCATGTCCGCTGATGTTTCAAGTGCTAAACTCACGCTGATCGCCTGCCTATACCCCCTACGGAACTATATAGCATGACATCCCCTTGGCCATTCTCCACCTGGGGGATAGACGTTATTGGAAGCATAAATCCGAAGGGAAAATACAAACATCAGTTTATTCTAGTGGCCATCGACTACTTCACCAAATGGGTAGAAGCAGCTTCCTATGCAACCTTCAAAGCCATTCATGTGGCCAAGTTTATCCGCACCAATATCATCTATCGGTATGGTGTGCCCCACGAGTTCATCTGCGACAACGGATCACACTTTAAAGGGGCGACAAAGAAGCTCTTTGCTGAATTCGGGATACAGAGTCATCGGTCATATACTTACCGACCTCAAACCAATGGAGCAGTTGAGGCTGCAAACAAGAACATCAAGAGGATCTTCCGAAAGACTACTGACACTTACACAGAATGGCCAGAAATGTTACCTCTGGCATTATGGGGCTACCGCACAACTGAAAGGACTTCAACTGGGGCTACCCCTTACTCCCTGGTCTATGGAATGGAGGCTGTCTTACCAATCGAATTGGAGTTGCCCTCACTGAGGGTACTAGCCGAAACTGGAATGATCGAAGAGGATTGGATTCAAAACCGCTATGATGAGTTAGCACTGCTAGATGAAAGAAGGCTGATAGCACTATACCACGTGCAAGGATATCAACGTCGCATCGCACGAGCATTCAACAAGAAAGTAAAACCAAGAGACATCAAAGTGGGAGATATGGTACTCAAGGCCGTCCATCGCCATGTTTTAGACCCAAGGGGCAAGTTTAGACCAAATTGGGGAGGCCCCTACCTTATCAAATGCATACTTTCTGGAGGAGCAGCGTACATTGCAGACCTGGATGGAATGGAATTCGCAACGCCAGTCAACATTGACAAGCTGAGGAAGTACTACCCCTGAAAGATGCTCGTTGGGTCGAAAACCACAAGGGTGGGCGAACCCAAGCAAAAATTAGAGCAGCCTGCTAGGTCGAAAACCCGCAAGGGCGGCTTAGGCAAAAACTAAGACATAAATAAAAGCGCTCGCTAGACTGAAAACCCGCAAGGGCGGTTTAGGCAAAATCAAGAGCATAAAAGGAGAGGAAAAATACTCGAGTGAACCTCAACCAAAAACAAAACAAATTGTCTGGGAACTACGTTTATTGCCTGATTCCCTTCACGGGATACGTAGGCAGTCTCTAGATTGAGATTCGGCCACTGCTATTACCAACACTTCCAAAATTTCCAGGTCTATCCTGAGGCATGCTCATTATTAAACCATGACAGCAACATTCTTAAATAAAACGACCAAATGTTTTATTATTTCCAAGGAAAAAGGAAAGCAAGCTCAAACAATTCTCAATCTATGGAAACTAGAATAAAACAAGTCTTTCAAAAAGCATAAGCAAAGTGTCAATCTCTAGGTCTTCCTTCTCTTTGCACTCTTGTCCTTCAAAAGGTTTTTCTCTAACCAACTCTTATACGAGCCCGATAGCTTGTCAGCAAAGTTTTCAGCAACTTCTTGCATTACTCGATTTGGCCAAAAACAAAGCACGTTGCGACGAAGGTTGGCATCATGAACCTTAGAAACTGCATACTCTGGGTCACCCGAAACTTGAACCTGTTCAGTCCCAAATTGCCTTTGGAAACGAGCAGGAAAATAGAAGGTAACTTGAGAGATGCCAATCACTGCTACACCAAAATGGTTCATAGTGCTTGCAGTCATGCTCTTTACACCATACCAGGGGCAAACCCACTGGATCCGAGTCCCTTTTCGAGTCTCCATCCATGCTTTCCAAGCAGCTTCAGTGGGAAATTGTCTGATCACATGACGCTCCACGCAGTGATCTAAACTATAGGGCAGCCGCTCCGGCACATCCCACACCTTCAACTTCTCATAAAGCCATACCTATGGAAAACAAGGGAAAATTGCCAGCTGTGAGAACATGTGAGTCAAAACAAAAGAGAGACGAGCGAAAAGATAAATTTGGCAAAAAAAAAAAAAAACAGATAAAGAGCGAACCTGTAGCAACAAAGGGCTGCCTGAAAACGGGGCTGTAGGATCACCCTTTACCATGTCAAGGCCTATCAAGGTCTCTGCCAACACTAAACCAGCAAAACCTACACGGTTTCCCATCTGTTGGGCAAAGTCAAGCAGCATAGAATCAGCATGGCCAGAGGAAGGTCCAAGCAAGTAGTAACGAAGGAGACAAATGCACAACGCATGGAAGCATGCCTTCTGTTGAGGAATTTGACGATGAGCTTCAGTGGTACCAAAGCGCTAAACAAGCTGCAAGGTTTCCAACCTTCCATTTACCATGAAAAACCTAACTTCATGTTTCAAAACTTGGAGCAGATCCCTCAAGAGATTGCCCCGATTGAACAAAGGGTTAGGAATAATGAGACCTTCTCTATCCGAATGACCCATGATGGCTGCAAATTCCTCGATAGTAGGACACAATTCTTCTCTTCTAAATCGAAAAACATGGAGAGCAGGATCCCACAAGCTAGTGGCTGCTCGAAGAAAAGCAAAATTCACAGGAATTTGGCGAAGGGAGAAGATGAAGTCCATGCCAAAGGACCTAAAGTGCAAACGGTCGAGGCCATTAAAAGAGGTCAACCACTGATCAAGGACTGGTTGTGCCATGAAATCGTTGCTGAAAAATACCATCGAGTTCGTAGAACGTATACTTATAGGCTAAAACGAGTCTTAGTTCGAATCGGAATCGGATTCTAAAGTCATTGTTAATCTAGTCGGTATCTTGGCCGGCACATCGAATAAACGGCCGCAAGATCATTTCCCTGACCCATGAAAATCAAGGTTGACTCAAAGTCAAAATCTGGCAGATGAAACGAGCAAAAACAAGGCCAAGGCAGCCTATCAACAGGGCTACAATGAGGGAATCCGTGTGGCCATTGAGAGCTACACGGACCAGATGCCCGGGATCTAGGACCAGGTCTTCGAGGCTGGCTGGTTGGCCTGCCTTAAAAAGATTGGTATGGCAGAATCTTCTTCTCTCTGGACCGAGATCAACCTTCCTAGCACCCAGGTGGTTGCTGGTGAACAGGAAGAAGTTGTAGAGGAAGAAGACAGTCTGGATAGGGAGCTCAACGCCAACATCCCCGAACAGCAGAGCGCTAGCGTCGAACAGACTGGAGAAGTGACCAGCCTCGGCCAAAAGGAAACCGATGGTGGTCCATCTGAGCCAAGCGCTGCTGTGGAAAACTCTACTGCTTCGGCCTCTGCTGCTGCTCCAGCCTCCACCACTGCTCCAGCCTCCCCACCTGTCATCCAAGACCTGACGAACGAAGAGTAAGTGGGACTCTTTGTAGTGGAAACAACTGGAACTCTTGCACAGTTTTGACTGGTCCTGCGTGGCCATTGGTTTTGCCCTTCGTGGCACTGATATATTTCTATACATTTTTAACTCTGCTGGTTTTGGCCCTTCGTGGCCTTTCTGAATGTTTTTGGTGGCCTTGTGTGGTCTGAACAATTTTTAGTTGGCCCTTCGTGGCCTTTCTTGAATGCAGGTGGCCGTCCCATGGCCAATATCTTTTTGTGCTAAGTGTTTTCGTACTTAGGTTGATGCATATTCCTCGTATGCTCCCCAGGCCCTATCGTGCCTGCTGATGATTACGCTGTATTCACTTACTCTGTTGTAGGTTTCTCGTACCTTAGAGTAACGCTCAGTTGCTTTAGCAGCTTTCAACACGTATAGTTGTTTGTATTCAGGGTCTGTTTGGAACTCGAGCAACCCTCAAGCTTTTTCGAACTCTAGATATTACTGCATGTTTACGTATGCAGCCCATATGTTTCATTCTTGGAAACTTCCCCTAGTATATTCGTACTTGGGTTACCCAAATGTGCTCGTATTTGGAATTAGTAATTTTGGATTTAATCATACCCAGTTTAAGTTACAAGCTCATGTGGGGATGCACCCGTACAAGTAATCAAATCTTATTTGTACCTGAAATAATCCCAGACATATTCGAATCTGAGAGCAATGTGCATATCCTCGTTTGCATTCTGGGTGTATTTGTACCCGAGCAGACAGAAAAGTATATTCGTATTTGGCTCAATTCTGGGTGTATTCATACCCAAGCAGACAGACAAGTATATTCGTACTTGGCTCAATGCAGGTGTATTATTCGTACGGCGCAGAACAAGTATATTAATACTTGGCTCAGTGCAGGTGTATTCGTACCGGCGAGGCATGACAAGTATATTCGTACTTGGCTTAGTTCTGGGTATATCGTACCCGAGCAGGCAGACAAGTATATTCGTACTTGGCTCAGTTCAGGGTGTATTCTACCCGAGCAAATGAACAAGTATATTCGTACTTGGCTCAATGCAGGGTGTATTGAGCACGCAGACAAGTATATTCGTACTTGGCTCAGTTCAGGGTGTATTCGTACCCGCGACAGACAAGTATATTCGTACTTGGCTCAATATTGGGTGTATTCGTACCCGAGCAAACAGACAAGTATATTCGTACTTGGTAAAATTTTGAAAGATTCGAAATTCCATTTAGTTACCCTACACCTCTGCTCCCCAATACGAAGTAAGGACTAAGGACATAGCTTGACTTCGTATTTAAAGCATGATAAATGAAAAACTCGTAAAAAATAGCGTTTGTTACCAAAATTTGAGAATTTTATTTATAATTCGCAAAACTCAAGGGGGCGTTACGCGTACCCCTTGCAACTAGTAAAAGAAAACACAAGGGAATTATATTCGTAATTCCCACACAATCACGATGTGCATCTAAAATAGAATAGAAACAAAATCGAAGTTCTTCACACGTAGAACTTCCTCAAGTTGTGAACATTCCAGGGCCTTGGTACCGGGTTTCCGTCCAGGTCTGCCACTCGATATGCCCCAATGCCCACAACCTCTGTTACTCGATACGGGCCCTCCCAATTGGCCCCTAACTTGCCCTCGTTGGCCACCTTGGTGTTGCCGAGCACCTTTCGTAGCACAAGGTCTCCAATACCAAACTCTCGTGGGTGGACATGCTTGTTGTAACTTTTCATCAACTGCTCCTGGTACGAAGCCAGGTGCACCAGAGCTCGTTCTCTCCTCTCCTCGGCGAGGTCCAGCTCAATTTTCAGGGCTCTGTCATTGCCCCCACTCTCCACCAGTGTGGTTCTGTCGGTCGGCAAACCAACCTCCAATGGAATCACAGCCTCTGTTCCATATGCTAGCGAATAGGGGGTCTCTCCCGTAGACCACCTAGGAGTTGTTCGGTGTGCCCACAGGACCAATAGCAATTCGTCAGGCCACTTGCCTTTTGACTGCCGTGCGCGGCTGATAATCAATATCATACTGGCTCAATTCCACCGACCAAGTTGATATTCGTCCCAAGAAATCGGCCTTTCGAAGCAATGACTTCAACGGGAACTCCGTGTGAACAACCAATTTGTGACTTTAGAAGTAGTGGGGCAACTTCCTAGCTGCCGTCCTCAGTGCCAGGACCAACTTCTGAAGAGGCAGATATCTCGTTTCTGCATCCAATAGCGTCTTGCTCACGTAATAGATAGGGATTTGCTCGGATCCCTTGTTTCTCAGTAAGACCGCACTTACAGCATGTTCGGATACTGCTAAGTATAGGGTCAGGACCTCGCTAGGCTCAGGAGTAGACAGAAGTGGGGCTGCTGCCAAGTACTTCTTCAGGTCTTGGAATGCTTGCTCACACTCTGCTCCCCATTCGTAACCTTCTCTCTTTTTTAACAACTGAAAGAAAGGTCTACACTTGTCACTCGAACGACTTATGAACCTGTTAAGGGCTGCCGCCATCCCTGTTAACCGCTGGACCTCCTTCGTGGTCCTCGGACTCTGCAACTTCTGCAAAGCTGTTATTTGATCGGGATTCGCCTCTATCCCTCTAATGGTCACTAAGTGACCCAGGAACTTCCTAGAACTTACCGCAAATGCACATTTCGAGGCGTTGAGCTTCAGCTTATACTCTCTTAGTATCTCAAAAAGCTACTTTCAGATCAGCGATGTGGTCCCGTTTCTCCTTGCTTTTCACCATCATATCGTCTATGTACACCTCCATGGTCTTGCCGAGCAGCTTCTTTAGCATAATCGTTGCTAGTCTCTGGTAAGTTGCTCCAGCATTCCTCAGACCAAAGGGCATAACATTGTAACAGTACAACCTCCTTGGTGTGATAAAGGACGTCTTCTCCTGATCGGAGCCGTACATAGCTATCTGGTGATATCCTCGATAAGCGTCGAGAAAACTCATACGCCCATACCCAGCTGTTGCATCCACCAACTGATCTATTCTGGGCAGGGGAAAACTGTCTTTCGGACAAGACTTGTTTAGATCTGTGAAATCGACGCATACCCGCCATTTCCCACTCTTCTTTTTTACCACCACTGTGTTAGACAACCATTCGGGGTAGTATACCTCTCGGATCGCCTTTGCTTCGAGCAAACGGTCGACCTCCTCGATAACAGCATCCACATGCTGTACGGCAGATCTTCTTTTCTTCTGCATCACCGGTTTGTGCTGTGGGTCCACATTCAGGTGGTGGCAAATCATGTTTGCATCCACCCCAGGCATCTCCTCGGGCACCCAAGGAAACACATCAACGTGCTCTTTGAGAAATTTCACCAACTCTTCCTCCTCTTCTTTGCACAGGTTTTCCCCAATCAGGAAATACCTTTCAGGATCATTCTTGTTGATCTGGATTTTCTTCAATCCTTCCACCACCTTCTCGGCTGGATTCCCTCCGACATCCTCGATGGTCGGCCGATTAGTAACCTCGACGGTTTGCACCAACTGTGCCTTGGGTGCTTTCTTGATTATGAAAACTAAGCACTGTTAGGCTGTCTTTTGGTTCCCCCTTATTTTCTCGATTCCAGTGGATCCTGAAAATTTTACCATCTGGTGGTAGGTGGAGGAAACCGCCCTCATCTTATGCAACCACGTCCTTCCTATAATCGCGTCATAGGAAGATGGCACGTCCACCACTAAAAAGTCGGTTCTCAGCACCACTGTTCCTGCCCGAACAGGAAGGGTCACCTTGTCCAATGGCCAGACTGCCCCAGCACTGAACCCAACCAACGGAGTTCCTGACTGTACCAAGTCTGCTTGTGCCTATCCCAGTTTCTTGAACGTGTCGTAATAAAGCACCTCGGTGCAGCTTCCTGAATCCACCAGGATCCTTTCCATGTCATATTCCCCAATTCGTAGGGTTATCACAAGAGCGTCATTGTGCGGCACCTGAACTCCCCCCAGGTCCTCGTCCGTGAAGATTATGCTCTCGTTGCATCCTTCCCCTTCACGTCCTCGTTTCTTTCCCAACTGCATCACGTGCTGGTCGTGTTTTACCTGCCTTTGGAGCAACCTCACCTCATTTCTCGTATAAGGTGTGGCTAATCCATGTATCATATGGATCACGCCCTTGGATTCTGCTCGTAATCCAGCTCCATTGCCCTCTCGGCACCCTTGTGCTCCTCTTGAATGAATTCCTTCAAATACCCTCGTGAGACCAGGTCATCAAGGTGCTGTTTGAACATCTCGCAGTCCTCCGTCATGTGACCCCAGTCCTTGTGGTAACTGCAATGCTGACTCGTAGCCCTTCTTGCATCTTTATCACCCTCCAGCCGTGGAGGCCACTTAAAGTATGGGCGGTTCTTTATTCGATAAAGAACCCGATAAATCGGTTCCTTCCATACCGTCGTTACTGAGAAGAACGACTTTGGGTCAAGGGCATGCTTCTCCCGGTACGACTCTTTCTTACTCTGTCCGTGTTCCTTCCTCTCTTTGTAAGTCTTGGGCTCGGATTTATCCGCCTTCTTCGCGGGACCCTTGGTTTGCTCGGCACTCAACTTGCCGTCTTCCCGTAGTATGTCATCCTCTGGCATGCTGCTCAATACGTTCCATCAGCTTTGCCAGCGTGCCCACTGGACTCATGTTTAGGGACTTTCGTAGCTCCCCCCGAACAGGCAACCCAGTCTTGAACGTTGCTATTGCATACTCCTCACTGCAACTTTCAATCTCATTGAAAGTCTCCCAATACTTCTTGGCGTAGTCCCTGATCGACTCATTCTCTCCTTGCTTTATAACTGAGAGACTCTCAAAAGTTTTTGGTGGTTTCCTGCTCGTCAGGAACTGAGCAGTGAATTCCTCGGCCAACTGTCTCCATCCTCTTATAGTCTTCGGCCCCAACTTATGGAACCATGACAGGGCCACCTTTCCCAGACTAGATGGGAACATCTTGCACATGATCGCGTCATCACCATCGTGCATAAACATCGCCTGCTGGTAATGCTGTATGTGTGCCACCTGGTCTGCATTCGTTTTGTACAGAATAAACGTCCCGTGTTTAACCCTGCTCGGCAACTTTGCCTCCTGCAATCTCTTTGCAAAAGGAGAAGTTGCTATGTTGCTAAGGGCTCTCCGCGCTGCTTCTCGTGCAAACATGGTCCCCTCTTCTGATCCCTTTGCATTATTCTTTTCCCAATCGAAATCAGGTCTTTCGTACCTGTCCCTGTGGTGCTTCCTGCTCCCTCCTTCCTTGGGGGAGGAGCTCCTACTCCTGTTTCTCCTTTTTCGTGAAGAAGCCTTTGGTCGTTTCGGAGTGAGGCTCCTGCTTCTTCTTTTTCGTGAAGACGCTCTCCTGTACGCCGCCATATCCAACCTTTCTTTTCTGGACTTCCTTCGTGAAAGCCCAGAATCCTCCGAATGTTCTCGTATCCGCTGCAACTGTTGAATCTCATATTCTCATCTTTTAATCAAATGAGCGTATTCCTCTATTTCCTGTCTCTTTTTGTCTAGGATGTCTTCCCTGCTGTGCACGCTTTTTGAACGTGCCACTGACTCCCTCCCACGGCGGAACTTACTCCTTCTCGTGGATCCTGTGGCCATCCGTACGTCCTTGTTTCTGGAGTCACCATGGATTGCCAGGGGGCGGTCCTTGCTCGTCGTCCTCCCCGCACGCCCACCGTTGGGCTTCCTCGGAGGATCTGGTGGGGATTTGTCACCTCCCCCACCCAGCTGATTGTTTGCATCAAGTGGAGTCTTTGGATCTTCTTCCGCCATAGTCGCTTTTTCAAAAGGATCTCTTTCATTTCCCACAGACGGCGCCAATTGTAAGTGCAGGAAAACGAAACAGGCCTTCGAACAGCACCAAACTGTAACGGCTACTTTTTTCTCTACACCGGAACCCTAGCACACCGCCGGAATTGAGCCTATAAAACAGACAAAAGGTGAGCGCACCTTTGCCGTCTCGTGGCAAAGGCCCTCCGATGCCAAAGTTAGTATCTCGTACTAGTGAAACCTTAATTCTGAGTAAGTAATAAGCCAATAGCCAGGAATTGCGTACCTTTACCTCTAGGTTTACCTCATATTTATAGACCCATGTCTACTTGCTGTCCAAGCCATCTTGCTGCCCTAAGTTTTCTTTCTCGTAAAGGGAACCCAGAATATCAGGGATTCTCATTCCCTTAACTGCATATTTCCTTTTAGACCTTTTAGGAACTCTTTCCAAAGCTGGCCGTTCACCCTATTCTCGTTGGGTATCTCCTCCAGATCTTGTTTCCCCACTGGGTATTTCCATTTCTGGACCATTCTGGAGTGCCTCCTGCCACCTCCTCCAGATTGCTGCTCCTGGTCGGCCTTCTCGTTGCCGAACAGGCCCTCTGGACCAATGATTTCTCGTATCACTGGACCCTCTTCCATGCGACTGGTCCAACGACTACCCTTGCTCTTTGGACTGTACCCCTTTTCGGGTATCTTGGACCTGGGACCTCTCGTGTCCCCGGTCCTTATTGCCGTTCACCTCACTGTACGGCGGATATTCCGACTATATTTATTCTGGGCCCCTCATACCATGTGATCGAACCTTTCTTTGTCCTCGTTCGGGATTACCTCCCTACATCGAGATTCGTGGTCGTGACACGAAAAGTTGATAAAAATCCGTTTCTTAAGCTATGTTGAAGTGTCAAAATCCGTTCATGTCATTCCAAGCTATTTTTCCAAGTCAGGTCATAATGGTTAAAAGCGACTTAGTCCAAGTTCCGGTTCGTGTTCAAAGTCAAAATTTGAGATTGTCACTTGTTAAAATCAATATTTTCTTACTTTTGAATATCTTTTAAATGCAAAGTTAAGTTTCCAAGTTCCATATCAAACTTTGAAGGTCATTATTGTCATACATAGCTGTGTCCAAAGTTGGTTACAAGGGCGTTTGTGTAAATTCTTGTATACAGAGTCAATTTTTCTTCAAGGATCATCTGATTACTTTCTTTGATTTCTATTCCATTGTTAATATGTCTGCTTGCTAACATGTCACACATCACAAATCTCGCGTTCAAATCGATTTCTCGATCAGTGGCTAGTTATATTCCGGTTAATGTTTTAGTTATTCAATTCTCTTCATACAGATAAAAAGAAGATTGAATGGCTGTAGACACTCCAATCTGAATCTCCCGATTGTTTTACGGTTTCTTGTTTCCCCGATGATGAACCGGATCGAAAAGCAGTCTAAAGGTTGGAAAGGTTTGAGCTCAGTGTGTGTGGAACCCCCGTTGAACCCTTTGAACCCTTAAAACCAAGAAATTAAAGATGGTCAACATTGGGTCTGGAGTGGACCGTCGCGCGAGGGAGTCATTGGCTCGCGCGAGAGTCTGCTTTGCCAGGTGTGGTCAAAGTCAAACATTTGACTGTTGACCCACGCGCGACAGGTGGAACACTCGCGCGAGAGTCTCACTGTCTCGCGCGATGGTCCTGGGCTGTCCCTTTCACCTTTTGCCAGCCACTTGGTTGCTTGCCGGGGAGCTCTGGCTGCTGAGCCAGTTTTTCTCCATAGAGCACTGTACAGTTCAGGCCTTGGGAATGCACCCTCACACAACCCTTCCCATCACCTTTCCACCAAGCTTAGCCACCAAGTTTGGTCCTAAGGGGGTGTTTGCCATCCCCCTTTGCCCTTACCTCCTCCTATAAATATCCCCCTTGTTCTTTCTTTACAAGGACACTAAGCCACAAAAAATCACTAACTTTAAAAGTTTGGGAGATTGAGAACTCTTGCACCCTAAGGCTCTCAACCCTAGCTCACTTTCCATACATTTCTTCACTCCATTTTCCATCACAAGCTTCTCAACCTTGTTCAACCATTTCCAAAACCTTCCAAGCAAAGGTATAGCACCTTTACAGCTTACTGTTTTGATCCCTGAGGGGGGCTGTCAGGGCTAGGATTGGTTATCAATACCAGTTCTGGTCCTAAAGTCAGCAGAGTTTCAAGAAACTGGATAAAGCATACCCTCGCGCGAGTGACTCACACACATGCGCGACAGTCCGCTGTCTCGCACGACAGTCCTCGTGGGGTTTGGGGATGCTGCTTTTCTCTGTTTTATCATGTTATTACCTTTTTTATTAGGTTGTTAAACCTTTTAGATCACTGTTTTGCATGTTAAAATACATAGACTAGTTTTCCTTGTTTATTTGTTCTGTTGGAATGCTTCTGGGTTGCTTCTGGACATGTCCCAGAGCCCAGAGCATGCAAAGCAATTCCTGGAAGTCCAGTCAGGACGCTCGCGCGAGGGACTCAGTGTCTCGCGCGATGGTTCTCCTGATCCCAGAAGCTGCCCTTGCATGAGCAGCTTGGCCCTCGGCCCCTGTTTTAACACCCCACTGTTTAGGGTTTGCATTTCATTTAATTTGGTTCCTGTCTGTAATGATCTGTAATAATTATTTACTCCCTGTCCATATAAACTGCTTGGTTTGTCTCCTGGGTGTGCACTGGTCCTTCCAGAGCCCAGAAGGGGGTGGAATTCAACCTGTGGTGAGGGATGAACCCTCGTGCGAGTGAATGGGTGTCTCGCGCGACGGTCCTCTTTGCATGTATGTAGATCCATGCATGCAAAGATGGCTGTCATGTGTGGTACACCTATTCCAGTTGCTGTTGGGTTTATTTTTCATCAAGGGGTTGGAATTCATCCTACTCTTTATTATTTTATCCATCTATACCATATTTATAACACATCCTGCAAATCGTGTTACAGTTTTGAATCCCCGATTAACTGTTCCCCGCCCTAATTGGCTTAAAATTGGTTAAAGAAGAAAACGAATCACAAATATTTGCACGAAATGCCTAAGTAGAGACCGATCTCCGGATTGGGCGAGAGGGGTGCCTTAAAAACCTTCCCCTCTCGTAACCTGGCTCCCGAACCCAGATATGGTTATGACGGATTTGGTTCCTTCACTTTTTCAAATCAAAGCGGCACGGCAGGTGCTTCAAAATACGGTTCCTTGGGTGGCGGACCTTGAGCCAGTGGCGACTACGTGTTTCGCGGCGCGCTTCTCACTCGCCGCTCCCTCGATCTATCGGGCCGCTTTGGCAAAACGAGGAACGAAATCCTCTTTTCCAAGGGCATGCTGCCCACAGTGGCGACTCTGCTGGGGTTAAATCGAACCAATATTAATTCATACTTAGAGTTTAATACGCTTATGAATAATCCCTTAAAAGTCTGTCAAAACGGTGAGCTTCGCGCTGCCGAAGGTTAGATTGGTGATTTAACAGGACCTCGTGTCCGGCCAATCTGATCTGGGACTTTTTCGATTATTCACTTGCGTAGTTTCCTCTAAAGATGGACTAAATAAAGTGAGCCGAGCTTGAAAAGGTATTTTGTGATTTGCATCGATGTGGGATAAGTCTCGTTGGATCGTTTTGGCAATCCGGCACGGTTTACCGGAGCCCGGGGACCCCGAATGACTAACAACCTTCGACGATGATGGGTCATGCTACCGTTTGACTGTTGCTCAGCGATATCGCGGGCAACAGGAGGTATATCTGTGGCCCTAGTCCAAGGAACCTGTTACAAGCCAAAACCAGCCTTTGCATATACAAAGCTCTAGCACTTTCCAAACTAAGACATGTACCTACAGGGTAAGATTTATTTGCATCTAACCCCCATATACTGTCTACGTGTTACTGCTTTCCCTATCGCATGTACTGTGCATCATACCGTCTTGCGTAAGAGCATGTTTAGGGCGGCTTCTAGGATCCCGTTCTTACAAGTATGTCTTGAGCTGCATTGGGCATTGTTAGGCCCGATGAAGAGTCATGCGTCCAGATGATGCATGTTTTCAGCTTTTTCAAAATCCTTAGAAGCAGTAGGAACTTTAGGAAATCAAAAGTTTCCTACACCCTTATCTATACACTTGATTAGGGTTTCAAACAGAATATTAGGAACAACAGAGAGCATGC
This sequence comes from Rhododendron molle, assembly GCA_025413875.1. Classification (NCBI taxonomy): domain Eukaryota; kingdom Viridiplantae; phylum Streptophyta; class Magnoliopsida; order Ericales; family Ericaceae; genus Rhododendron; species Rhododendron molle. The sequence goes on along the minus strand of CM046395.1, from coordinate 14,176,249 downwards.
CATGATGCTTACACCAGTCAGGTAACAAGTGCCTCGTCACTTACACCGCCTGGCTAGCAGCACTGTGCCGCTCATGCCATTTCTGGTTATAGTATCATGACGTGTCCACCGAGTTGTTCCAACTTCAAAGTTGAAACCCCAATTAGCGGAATGGCTGAAGGTTTAGGATTCTTTCGACATCCTTTAGTTTTGTATTGGCTTGGCTCAAACAGGGATACATCTCTAAAAGGAATTCTGAGGATTTTAGCAGTGTTTGAAACAGTTCGAGACATACTTGTTTTCTAGTCTTAGAGTCTAGGGGCGACACTGACGACGCTGGCTGCATACTTTTAGTCTTTTATTTAGATTAAAGTTGCTGCGGGATCCCTACTGAGCCTTCTGTTTTATTGTCAAGCAAAGTCTTAAGCCATTGCACCGCCAAGGAAAGTATCGAGGAAAGTTGGCAAACCCACTTGGGAACGTCTGCAACGGAATCCGGGTCAAAGGCTTGTCAGGTTACAATCCCAATCACTTGCAACGGAAGACTCTCCGCTCTCTTCGTTGGCTGCCTTACGGTTAAGCTCGTCGCCGATCTTGGAAGAAGTTATTCAGCCAACATCACCTGGTCTCTCTTCAGCGTCTGAAACTTCCAACATGGCTGGAAACCCCGAGGTTCAGCCGCTTACTGTGGAACAGATGATCATGAACCTTCAGACTAGCATCACCGCCATGCAGCAGAGGGCCGCCCAAACTGATGCTAATGTCACCCGTTTAAACGAACTCTTCGACACTCGCATTCCACCACCTCTTGAGGAGGAAAGCGAGGCCGAAGATGATCCGCACGTGCACCGAGTTATGGTGGAAGATCCCAACAATCCCGGGCGCGTCATTGTTCAGCACAACCCCCGAATTGTTCAGGGACCTGCTGGTAACCCTGCGGGTAACATCTTGGCGGAAAATCCAGACATTACTACTCTTGTGGCCAAGATGGCCCAACTTGAAGAATCCATTGCCAAGGCAGAAAAAGTCAAAGCTGGAGGCATTGACTTATCGTCTCTGTCTGTATCCTAATGCCAAACTTCCTGAGAAGTTTAAAATGCCAGACTTGGCAAAGTTTGATGGAAGTGGTGACCCTCGGACCCATCTCTATAGTTACCATGCTGCAATGAAGCTGCTGTCAGTTGAGCCTGAGGCCATGTCACAGCTTTTCCCTCAGACTCTTTCAGGCCCCGCCTTCCAATGGTTTCTGTCACTCGACATTGCCAAAAGGAGGACTTGGGAGGACATTGGGACTGCGTTTATTTCGCAGTACAGTTACAACTCTCAATTGAAGATGACCACACGAGAGCTGGAATCCACAAAGATGGAGGCAAAGGAGTCCTTTGCCGATTTTGTCAAGCGATGGCGAGCTAAGGCTGCTCTCATGATTGATCGCCCCAGCGAGAAAGACCAGCTCCGCATCATCTCTCGAAATCTCCAGCCGGACTATGCCAAGCATTTGGTTCTCGCTCAGGCATCTGCAAACTTCGACACCTTCTATGATTCCGGCCTGGCCATTGAGGATGCACTTCAAAGCGGAATTCTGACAAAAGGGGAATATTCTAATCCCCCAAAGGCAAAGCCCCGTGCTTACTCTGGAAACACCAATGCTCTGTTTGAGACGGGGACCTACTCCAATGCAGCAACCAGTGGTACCAACACCTCTGCTTCCAACACCACAAACCACATCGCCGATGTCCATCAGGTTCAGTCGCCAGAAAACAACCGGCCCCGTGGACAGCAACGTAGCTTCTCTGCAATTAAGGCACCTCTGTCCTCAGTTTTGGAAAAGTTGGTAAAGTCAGGGCATCTCAAGCCCCTGGATCCAATGCCTTTGCCCAAGAACCCTTCGCCTGGCTTCAAGGCCAATCTCTATTGTGCCTACCATCAGGGCGCCGGCCACCTTACAGACTCCTGCTTTCGTCTTCGGCATGCAATTCAGGACCTTATAGACGAAGGAACTCTCTCGGCACCACCTCCACCAGCCCAAAAGCCCAACATCTTGTCCAATTCCTTACCCAACCACAAGGCTGTTCCACATATCAGCCAAATCTCCCTCAGCTCCACTCAAATCAACCCTACCTCCACTATATTTGACCCTACCGACCATATAATCCCAATCAATCAACCAAAACCCATTGTGCTCATACCTGCAGAATCCGATGCCGAACTCATGTTTATAGGGCAAACCTATAATCCACCTACCCGTTTGGTGCAAGCAGGCTTGAATTTCCTCAACGACAATATCAGTGATTTGCACGACGGTCCTTTTCCGTGGATCCGACTTGATCCTACATCAACTCGTAATCTTCCCATCTTTGGTGTAGATTCTCCTGGTTCTGCGCAGGACTTTGCAAGTCGATTCAGAGCTATGATGCCAACCTTACCTGAGCTAGAACCAGAACTTGATATGCAGGCTGTAGGCTGGGCAATAGTTGATAGTGAGGATTATGATGCCCCTCTCATCCAAGAATGGTTCCAACTCGAGTTGGAGGGTTTTCCACTGCACCTTGAGCAGATTCCACCCGACCCGGCATGGGAAGCAGAATGGATCGCTCAGCACGAACAAATAGCACTTGACCCTCTGGATGGCATCTCCTTGTTCATGCTCTTCCAGGAACTTCAGCCTCAGATTCCCGAGGAAGAATACTTTTGGGATCCTGAGCCCGCTTGGTAGGTTCCAGTCACTTTTCCTGGGCCTCTCCAAGGATTTACTACTCCTGAGTACATGACACACCTTGATGAAGACAATCTGTTTCAAGAGGAGACCCGTGTATTGGGAGAGTGTTTCTTCCCTTCTACCCTCAACAGGCTTGTTGACTCGGTAACTGACCCTGTGTATGACCCTGTGCTCAGTATCGTAGATGAAGATCAGCCATGCCCGGTGATTTCTCCTCCAGAAGACTTCAGCGTTATGGTTACAGGTCTGGTTCCGCCAGCTGACCTTTGGGATGTGGATGAGATAGTCGATGTCCAGGTTGGGGCTGAGGTTTGGGCTGTCAGCCGTTCTCTAGCTGATGGTGGCCTCTGGGATGTTCCTTTCACTGCAAATCCAGAACCAGAGCACGAAGTTGCAGCGATCCCAGATCTGCATTTCTGGGACTCACTACTGATGAAGGATCTCGCTGACGACCTAGGGTTGGATACAGAAGCGCCGGTAGCTGCACTGGCCACTGACAAAGGGAAGCGTAAACTAGGTGAAGTCCCTTCTGATCTTTGGGACGTGAATCAAGACCCTCAAGCTGTGCCTTCTTTGGGAAACGTTCTTAACGTTACAAGGAGTGGACGAGTCTTTCAGCCTGCTAATCTGCAAGCCGGGACTTCGTCCAACCCTTCTAATCAAAGGAATGAACCTGTTGCTTTCCCAGGGTCTGCACCGCTTGAGTTACCAAGCATGGATCTCATTCGGAGGCAGCTCGAATGGGTTCCTGCTGCAATATCTCTCTGGGGCCTATTTTGTTCTTCCCGTGAGCATCGTCAGCAGCTTTGCCAAACTCTTGCCCGTCTAGAAGTTCAATCTGATGTCACTCCAGAGGCTATGGTTTCCCTTATCCTCCCTCCTATCGCTAAGCACACCGTGGTCTTCACCGACAAGGATCTTCCTGTGGAAGGAACTGATCATAACCGCCCTCTGCAAATTACAGTCAAGTGTCGTAGACTCTGGGTCCCGACTGTCCTCATAGACAACGGTTCAGCCATCAACGTTTGCCCAATGAGGGTGGCCTATCGTCTGGGACTAGCCAAAAAAGACTTTGCACCTTCCAATCTAGCTGTCAAGGCATATGACGACACCCGTCGTGTGGTCGAGGGCACTCTGATGCTCAAGCTCGATGCTGAGGGTTTCGAAATGGACGTTGAGTTCCATGTCGTCGACATACCTGCAACCTTCAACCTGTTGCTAGGTAGGCCATGGCTCCACCATTCAGATATCATGGCTGTGCCATCCACTCTTCACCAAAAAGTCATGCTGGGACTGCCGACTGGTATGCTGACCATTTGCGGGGACTCTGGAATTCGCCCGCTCAAAGAAGATGGAACACCGGTTTTTGGGAATCATGCACGGTGAAGAGGACGTTGATCTTGGAGGTTTCTCTTTCGACACATCTGGCTCTATTTTGGCAATCAATGTGGACGGGGACTTTCTCATCAGCTCTGTCGCTATGGACATCATGCGCCGGATGTCTTACTTTCTTGGTCTGGGTTTGGGAATCCACCATCAGGGAGTTCCGGAGTTCCCTGTCTTTCCTTCTTCCGAGGGCCGTTTCGGTTTGGGGTACTCTGCCTCTGCCGGAGATGCTAAAAGGAGGAAATACTCGGGAAAACCTCGAACTCTCTATGGTGATCCTGACAGCTACTTTGTGCGTGAAGCGGGGAATGCTGCTTACACTGGATAGTATGAGCCTTTCATCAATCCAGAAACTGGGGAGCTGCTGCCTGGTTTTGAGGTCTTCGCCGATGACACCTGGTCTGAGAGTGATGACGAGCCAGCCAAGCTGGAATTCAAGAGGAAGCTTAATCAGCCAAAAGTAGAGACTGACTGGCTGGGGACTTTTGATTTGGGGAGCTTAGAGCTATTCTTCAAAGAGTTCTCTCAGGTGGGTTTGGCCAAGGAAGCTGAAGAAGCTGAAGAAGCCGAAGTGCTCATGCTCGGGGCGGACGCTCTCGAGGATCCCACTGCTCTTATCACTGAAGCCAAGGGTAGTGTTAAAAATTGCATTTTCAAACCACGCCTAACTTGCATTGATGACACTTCTGAGTCTGAGTCTGCGTCAGAGTCAGAGTCTAGTGAGTCTACTAAGTCTAGCTCTGAGTCGGAGTTTGTGCCTCTTGGCCCTCCACGTCATAGCTTTTATTTTGAGTTTGACTCTCTTGTACTTGGCGACCCATTGGGGTTTTATGAAATGAATGAGGCATCTTCTGAGTACTTGCATGATCTTTATATAAACTGTGTCGACCCCGACGATGAAGGGATAGATTTTGATAGGGATATTCCCAAGGAAATCCGTGCCCTCATCGAGAGGGAAGATGAAAGGCATGCTCAGCCATTAAAAGAGGAAATAGTTTCTATAAACTTGAAAGATGAGAATGATCCCCGAATGGTTCAAGTGGGCTCCACGCTGTCACCAGAGGAGCATCGTGATTTCAAAGAGCTGCTCACCGAGTACAGTGATGTCTTTGCATGGTCTCATCAAGACATGCCAGGCATCGATCCCGAGATAGTGGAGCATCGGATCCCTTTGTTACCGGATGCTAAACCTGTGAAACAGAAGCTCAGACGGATGAGGCCAGATTGGGTCCAGAAGATCAAGGAGGAGGTTACGAAACAGATCGACGCCGGGTTTCTCATGGTTTCTCAGTATCCCACTTGGGTGGCCAACATCGTTCCCGTTCCTAAGAAAAATGGACAAATACGAGTCTGTGTCGATTTCAGGGACTTGAACAAAGCAAGCCCCAAAGATGATTTTCCCTTGCCCCACATTGATGTGCTTGTGGATAATACGGCGGGGCACGCTTTGCTTTCGTTCATGGATGGTTTTTCAGGCTATAACCAAATTCTTATGGCACCCGAGGACCGTGAGAAGACAACTTTCATCACAGAATGGGGAACTTACTGCTACCTGGTCATGCCTTTTGGGCTGAAGAACGCTGGACCTACCTATCAACGAGCTGCCACAACCATTTTGCATGACATGATTCACAAGGAAGTCGAGGTCTATATGGATGATATGATTGCCAAATCAAAGACTCGAGAGGGACACATTCCTGTGCTAAGGAAGTTCTTCGAGAGACTCCGCAAGTTTCGTATGCGTCTCAATCCACAGAAATGCACCTTCGGAGTCACAGCTGGCAAGATGCTCGGTTTTATGATCACTTCCCGTGGAATAGAGGTCGACCCATCAAAGATCAAGGCGGTGCTTGAGATGAAGCCACCAGTGTCTGAAAAGGGAGTGCGGAGCTTTTTGGGAAAGGTTCAGTTCATCAGCAGATTCATCGCCAAGTTGACTTTAACTTGCGAGCCGATGTTTCGTCTACTCAAGAAGGATACCCCATTTGTATGGTCAGACAGGTGTCAAGCGGCTTTTACTTCCATTCAGAACTATCTTCAGAATCCTTCGGTTTTGCCGCCAGTGCCTGGGAAGCCCTTGATACTTTACTTGTCTATCAATCCGTCTTCTATGGGGTGCTTGCTAGCTCAAGAAGGAGATAAAGAGAGTCGAGAAGGCCATTTACTACTTAAGTAAGAAGATGGTTGGATGCGAAGAACGCTACACTGCGCTGGAGAAGACGTGTTGGGCTCTTGTTTGGGCTTCCAAAAAGTTGAGACACTACATGCTGGCTTACCCAGTGAAGTTGATTTCTCGGATGGATCCTCTCAAGTATCTATTCGAGAAGCCAGCACTTACTGGTAAGTTAGCACGTTGGTTACTCATGCTAGCCGAGTTTGATCTTGAGTACGTCACCAGGAAGTCTGTCAAAGGCCGTGCGGTGGCAGAATTCTTAGCTGATCATCCTGTCGATGGGCCGGAAGACTCAGACTTTACGTTTCCAGACGAAGAGGTGCTAACAGTAGTTGACGATGTATGGACTCTCTACTTTGATAGGGCAGCCAATCAGAAAGGATTCGGAATCGGGGTTTTGTTGATAACTCCCGATGGTTCTCATATTCCTCTAGCGTTCAAACTCAATTTTGATGTCACGAATAACCAAGCCGAATATGAGGCCTGCATTGTCGGCATGGAGGCTGCTTTAACACTCGGTGTTGAAAAACTCGAGGTCATTGGCGATTCCAATCTGGTCGTATCTCAAGCCAACGGGGACTGGAAAGTTCGGGAGGAAAGGTTGAAGCCTTACCATCAAGACTTGGAAGATCTTATTCCTCGTTTCAACAAGGTTACCTTCACACATATTCCTCGTCTGAAAAATCAATTTGCCGATGCCTTGGCAACGTTGGCCTCCATGGTTGAACTTCCATTGGGTGTCAAGCTTCGTCCTATTCTAATTGAACAGCGGGACTGCCCTGCTTATCAACATATTAGCACCATTGATGATGTCAATGATGGTCTGCCTTGGTATCACGACATATGGAATTTTGTAGAAAGGGGTGAATATCCGGCTGAAGCCTCTAAAAAGATCAACTCGCACTGCGGAGGATGGCTGCTCATTACATCATTTGTGGAGGAAAGCTTTACAGGAGATCTCATTGCGGAATGCACAAACTCTGTGTCAACAGTGCTGAGGCCACTACAATAATGGAAGAGATTCATGAAGGAATCTGCGGTCCTCACATGAGCGGAGTCATGCTTGCCAGGAAAATCCTTCGTCAAGGTTATTACTGGTCAACTATGGAATCACAGTGTGTGGATTATGTCCGTCGCTGTCATAGGTGTCAGATTCACGCCAATCTTATGCATGTCCCTCCCTCTAAACTGTTTGGTATGACCTCGCCTTGGCCTTTCTCTGTCTGGGGCATTGATGTTATCGGCATGATCAGGCCGTCTGCTTCCAATGGTCATCGATTCATTTTGGTGGCAATCGATTACTTTACCAAGTGGGTTGAGGCTGAATCCTACAAAACTCTGACTGCAGTTCAGGTTGCTCAATTCATCAGGAAAAACATTATCTATCGATATGGTGTCCCTCAGGCCTTTGTATCGGATAATGGAGTTCACTTCAAAGGCAGGGTTTTGGAGCTTTTTGATGAATTCAAAATCCAGATCCACCATTCAACGACCTATCGCCCTCAGACGAATGGGGCAGTTGAAGCAGCCAATAAGAACATTGAAACAATCATCAAGAAGTCTGCAGAGTCTGCCAGGGACTGGCACGAGCAGCTACCTTTAGCCTTGTGGGGGTATCGCACGTCAATTCAAACATCAACCGGGGCGACACCCTACTCCCTGGTCTATGGGATGGAAGCAGTACTCCCTATCGAACTGGAGGTGCCATCTTTGAGGATCATGACAGAATGTGAACTCACGGAATCTGAGTGGCTCAGCGGGAGGTTTGTTGAACTCATGCTCTTTGACGAGAGGAGGCTCCGTGCCTTGTATCATGTTCAGGGATATCAGCGAAGAATTGCTCGGGCATTCAATAAGAAAGTCAAGTCTCGTGACTTGCTCGAGGGTGACATGGTTACCAAGGAAATCCGTGCTCCCATTTTTGATCTCCGCGGGAAGTTCCGACCAAAACGCGCAGGACCTTACATCATCAAAACCATCCTTTCGGGTGGAGCAGCTCAACTCATTGATCTGGACGGCAACGAGTTCAACACTCTGGTCAACCTGGATCAACTCAAGCGCTACTATCCCTGAGAGAAGCTCGCTGGGCCGAAAACCACAAGGGTGGGCGGTCCCAGGCAAAAATTAGAGCAAGCCTGCTAGGTGGAAAAGGAAGCGGTCTAGGCAAAAATAAATAGGCAAATATCAAAAGCTCGCTAGGTTGAAAACCCGAAAGGGCGATTCTAGGCAAAATTTAGAGCGTAAAAGGAGAGATAAACACACGAGTGAACCCTAGCCTGAACTACGTTTTGACCTGGATTCCTTGAAAAGGGATACGTAGGCAATCTCTCCGTGAGATTCGGTCACAATCAATCAATTCAATTCATGGTTTCCTGTTCCAGTATACATGCTGACATACAAGACCGGCTTGGTGTTCAATACCTGGACCCAAAGGGGAAAATTTTTCACTTTTCACTTTTATTCAAACTGTTATTACATGGCTGAGCAAACCTTAAAAACAGTTAAGCATAAAAACAGAATACATGCTGGAGGCCTTGACAGGCTCACGGTTTATTTTAGATCATGTGGGTTTTGCCAGGAGTCAGTCTGCATTTTGTCTTTTTGCAACTTCTTTCCGTAGCCATGCTTTGTAGCGACGCTGCAGGATGGTGCTGAAATCAGGATCCGCTCCTCCAAGTTGTCTCAGGCCCCAATTGTGTGCATATCCGTTCAGGTTTTGGGCAGTGAATGCAGGAGTATGGAAGGCTTCCACCCCAGCTCGGTGTAACCCCTGGCTCATCCCTAGCTGCCGAAGGATACGGCCTGGAATATAGAAGGTGAAGTTGGACAGCCCAGCAATCACCATTCTTTCATAACCTGCGGAGTGTAGAGCCATGTCTGGAATGTTTAGCGCCCTGTGCCTCCAAACTATTTCCTGTGGTGACAGGTTGTTCATGAATGCATACCAGTCCTCTGTGGACATTTCTGGGTATAGCATCCCTCGTTGGTGCATTCGACTGGGCAAGTGCGGCCAATTCGCCTCTGGAGCTTCAACCAATCCCAGCTTGTCCAACCACAACTGCATGAGTGAAAAGACAAGTAAGGAGTTATATAAAACTTGAGCGGAAAAACAAGTCGAAACTCCGATATTTGCCTTAGCTGAGTGTTGAGGTACAATGAGAATGTGTGAAAGCCAGAAAAAGGTGAGCTGAGTGAGTTTACCTGCAGTAGGAGTGGACTGCCGCCGAACGTCTCCGTCTGGCCGGTAGCTACCAAATCCAAACCCATGAGCGTTTCCGCCAGAACCATAGGCACAATGTTCTTCCGGACACCTAGCTGAGTGGCCACGTGAACCAATGAAGGATTAACTCGGCCATCGGCAGGCACCAGCAGATATGCAGCCAACACACAGATTGTTAGAGCAAACCGTCGCTTGGCTTGCACAGTGGTATCCGTGAGGTCACCTTCAGGGCCATACCACTCCATCAGGCGCATTATATTTATCTGCCCTCCACTTAGCAGACCCTCTGCTGCACCTTTTGAGATCTTCAGCGCGGATTTCAAGAGTTTGGACATGCTCTCTCTGTAAGGAGGTACAATAATCACGTTGGACGCAAATCCTTGGAGATATGCGTGAAATTCCTCCACTGTTGGACATAGTTCGTCATTGCCAAATCGGAATACGTGGACATCTGGGTCCCAGAACCGCATTGCAGCCCATAGGATTTCAGGGCGCAATCTCACCGGAGATAACGAAACGCGGCCAGCCCGTGGGTTCGAAATGATAGCCAGTCGCCTGCAACGAATGTTTCAAGCCACGGGCCAATCAAGGTGGGGAGGTGATTTGCCATTTCTTATTGTCTGGGGTTTTAGTCTGGAGACAAGTGCCTTACATTCATGGAGGGTTAAGCTTTTTATAGCCCAAGCATGGCAGGATATTTCTCTTATTCAAAGAAAATATCTCTGGGGATTGGTATACGTCTTTTCAAGTCTCAGACACTTTCTGGACGTCCTCATGTGGGGACAAGGCCTGCAAGCACAGCAACTTTCTGAAAAGGGGTCAAACATGGCATCTGAGCTGAACAACACCATCGCGCGACACACTGGGTCTCTCGCGCGAGGGTCTGTTTTCTTTCACGTTTTAAAATCAGCCTACTGGATTATTTGGAGTGATCATTCACGTTTCATCTTGGGCTGGCTTTTAGGGTTTTGTGCTTTACTAGCAGGTCAATTCAAGTATTTCGACGCGGGGGTTCGAAATATTCATTTTATTCAGCGTACCGAGCAAACAACACCATACGGCAGTTCTGACAATCAAACAAAAGTACAGAAAACTATTCGGATGCCTAACGACTCTCGAACTTATTCTCAATTACAGGCGGAATCCTTTTGCGTTCAGTAATATCCCCCGGGCCTTGCTTGGATTTCGGCACGAAGCCTTGCCACGTAACGGCCATCTAGCCAATCTACGAAATCTGGGCTAGGGCCCTCAAGCACCCCCTGTCTCCAAAGCCTTCGATACTCGCGCAGTGAGGGCACATTGAAGTCAGGCAAGTGGAATTCCTCGATCCCGGCTTGGTGCAGCCCTTGGCTTATGCCTAGTTGGCGTAGGATGCGACCCGGGATATAGAAGGTGAAGCTCGTCAAGCCAGCGATTATCACCCTTTCAAGGCCTGTTGTATTGACGGCCATATCGGGCATGATCAGCCATGGACATCTCCAGACAAAATCATCAGATTGCATGTCGTGCAAGATCATACTCCATCCTGTTACGTCCTGTTCAGGATACAGCAGGGGCCGTTCGAGCAATCGCCTCGGGAAATGTTCCCAACCCGCTTGTGGAGCTTCGAGTAATCCCATTTTGTCAGAAAGCCACACTTGTGAGCGAAAAGACAAGTAAGGAGCTAGATAAAGCCAGAGCGAAAAGACAAGTAAGGTCCTAGAGTGATCCTTAGCCGAGTATTGAGGTAAAATGCGAAAGTGCGAAAACCGGAAAAAGGTGAGTTGAGTGAGTATTTACCTGGAGCAACCGTGGGCTGCCACTGAAGACGTTGCTCTGTCCGCTTTTGAACAGATCCAAGCCCATCAGTGTCTCGGCCAGGACCGTCGGGATAATTTTTTTTCGGGCTCCCATTTGTGAGGCCATGCTCACCACGCTGGGACTTACCCTTCCGTTAGCAGGAACCAGTGCGTAAGCCGCCAGCACGCAAATCGAAAAGGCAAAGCGTTTGTGAGCTTCTTCAACGTGATCCGTCAGAATGCCGCCGGGCCCGTACAACTCAATCAAGCGCGCAATGTCCAATTCATCATCGTGGATAATGCTGGCCGCCAGCCCCCTGGAAATGTTCAGTTTCATCATCAGTAAATGGCTCATATTCTCCTGCACCGGAGGAACGGCAAGGACTTTGGGATTTGCAAAGCCGGGTAGGTAGGCTTGGAACTCTTCCACTGTTGGGCACATTTCGTCGTCATAATTACGGAAGACGTGCTTGACTGGATCCCAGTGGTTCATAGCAGCTTCGAGGAGCTCGGGGCGTGGCCCCACGTATCGAAGATCTCTGATCAAAGCCAGCCCTCGAGTCCGAGGACTCACCCATTCATAGGTTTCGGTTCTTGCCAACCAAGGATCAAGCATTGCAGCAAGTGGACTCTCCATTTCAGATAACCGATGATGTTCTACACAACTATCAATGAGTTCCATTTATGGGGTTTTGGTTGGAAGTGTCGGTTCCTTATTCATTTGTGTTGAAGGAAGAAGTTAAAAAGTTTTGAATACTTTACACTTGGCAAATGAAGGGCTCCCCAATTATGTTAATTACTGTGTGCAGATCGTTGGAGGGCCCCCCTAGCATCTCCTGGTGTCTTCAGAAGTTTATTCCAGTCAAACAAAGCCAGCCTGACAGGGGTTGACTCTCGCGCGAGAGTCTCACTCTCCCGCGCGACACATCTTCCTCGCGCGTGCATCTCACTCTCTCGCGCGACAGAAATTACTCGCGCGAGTGTCCTACTGGCTCGCGCGATGGTCCAAGCTGCAGTTTTGACAGTTTGCAGCAGCTACTGGTTTGGCTTGGTCATTTTGGGTTCCAGGGGTATTTTGGCACTTTTTATGGTTCCTACAAGTCTTAATGGGCATATGTGACTGTACCCGGGCATCGGTTACGGAAATTCGCGCTTAACGAAGATTTTGGACCTTCGGCGGCCCGTTTCAAGTTCAAATGGAGGTTTTGGAGGTTCGAAATCCGTTCTAGGGGTTTTTGCCAAGTTCTCTCATGCCGCACAGGTCATATGGAGCGTATGTGACTGTATGGAGGTGTCGGTTTCAGTCCGGGACATAATTGAGTCTTGTTTCGCTGTTTCGTGTCCCTTTTGTGTCCTCTGGACACTTGTTGACATATTTCTCGCCTCGGGATGTATTTTTTGATTCCGTCAACTCGTGCAAGTCACGTTATGCGTGCTTGACCTTACAGAAGCGTTGGTTTCAATCAAAGTCAAGTATTGCAAATTTTGGTCGTTTGATACCAAAAGATTCATTAATTGGCCGTATCCTCGTATCCTGGTCGTGTCCTGGGTTACATTTTCCATTTTCTTTTGACCTAGTCTCTATTTATACATGCGTGTGCGTCTGCAGTCGGTCTCAGTATGTTATCAATGCAAGTTTGGTATTAGTGGTTGGCGTTTTGCCTCTTTTATGCATATAAAGAGCGAATAAACCAAGAAAATGCAAATTTTATAAACTAACCATGCTATATCAAACCAAACCAGAGGAAGGTGCTGTGTCTATGGCACTCCGGCCAACTCAAAAACCACCAAAGTATACCCGGGGCACACTCGCCCACTATCACAAGGCGCGCAGGCCTCCAAAAGTAAAGTATCAGTATCTAAGGCACGCCGGCCTCTATATCTAACTACTTGGGCACGCAGGCCCGAAATCAAATACAGGTCATGGAAGGTAAAAAGGGCTCCTCAGTGGTCCTCATCCCCTCCAAGCCAGTCGGTATCTCTCAAGTCCTCCTCGATATCATCATCACCATCGTCATCACCATCGTCATCATCATCATCATCGTCCTCATCAGCAGCAGCAAGCTCGTGTGGATTCTGCAAGTACTGGGGATCGTCGACAGTGTCGTCGGAGTCGCTCCTGGCCTCCTCATCCTCCTCATCCTCCTGGGGCTGGGCTAGGACGAGCTGCTTCTTGCGGGCCGGCTCGCCTTGGCCCGACCTGTCTCGCCTCTCTATCCTGTACCTCTCCTCTGCACGCGCCGCTGCCTTCTTGGCTGTCTCCCGGCTCACCACGGCAGGCTGTGAGCTCCTGGTGTGTCGAGTAGCAGCTGGAGGTGTGGTGGCCTATGCTCGCGGCGGAGACCGCGCTCTCTTCCTAGAAGCCGCCCGTCCCTGTGCCTGCATGTTTATATGTTGCATTAGTATACGTTTTGCAATATGTTTGCCTATCACGTGTTTAATTGACAGGTACATTCTATCAAATTGGAAGCTATCTATCAGCTATCTATTGGTATCATGTGTTTTCAAGGCAAGCACGCATGTATCAAAAGCAGGCATGTATCGTATGTATTGAAAGCAAGAAGGAAGTGTATCGTTTTGTATACCTGAGTCCTCCGGGACGCGGCCGCCTGAGCTGGCTGAGCTGCGGGTGCTGGATAACGCAACTGCAATGGCATCCCTTGAGCTGCTCTCCTCACCAAGTTCTCCAATGCAAGCATGCGACGTAGGGCTTCGTTCACCCACTCCGCAGGCACCTGTGAATGTTTTGCAATCATCAGATATTCTAGGTACAGTTCAAGGGTTTTGAAGTTATGCAAATGGAAGTTAGCTTACCTGTACAGTCACGGCCGCAGGCTCTCTAAGGGCAGGCACAAGCTCTACCTCAGCTGTATTCCCCTGATGGTCCACTACGTCTACCTTCCAAACCAATTTCGGAGGCCCACCGACTACTGGCCTGCTCTCTCTACGTCTCACGCGGCGCTCTCCTCCTCTCTGTACCTCAGCAGCGGCCCTTCTCTCGGCACCAGCCTCGCGTGCCTGCTCCTGGATCTCTCTGCGGGCCCTGACACCAAGTGGTCTCGCCAAGCGATCTCTCTGGTAAGCGGCATAGTCCATCGTCGGACGCAGATGGCGTACCAGCTCAGTATCCGGTCTCATGAACCTCTCCAACTCAGCTAGTGTGTAGTCTCCTGTATGGGAAGCTCGTGTTGGGAGTGGCCCTGGCACCTGGAACTCAGGGTAACCGAGTGATTGGCGAACCACTCGATCCCCTAAATACCACTGCCAACCAAAGGCTGACTCCAATAGCACCCTGCTGGCCGTGACCGCTCTGCTCTGCGCCAAGAACTCCGGCTCCGGCCCGTTTGTCCTCCAAGGATTCCACTCAACCTGTATAAAATGACAAACAGGCAGTATGTACAATTGATCAGCGACATCATTAAAACCATGGAAAGCATGCATGATCGTTTATTCGGGTTCTTATGTTATACCTGCGAAGCCCTCAGCTCATCCAAATACAGCCTGTAGGCATTAAGGCTAGCCCTCCCTTCTTTGGTGCCCCTGTGCTCCTTGCTCCATATCAGTGCTCGCGGGAGAGTGCTAGGTCAGGATGCTTGCACTCCGGGGGTACATCCTCAGAACCTCGTATGCCCAAAGCTGCAGTGTTATCAAACATTGAAGTATGTCAGTCACGAATTGTGCAGTTTTGCAGTTAAAGCTAATAAACAATCTATGCAATCAAGTGGTACAATAGAAATTATGTTGCAATAAGTGAAATCATACCTCCCAGACACGCCAGTAGCCGGCTGTGCTCTGCCCGGTCCTCGAGGAGTCACCAAAGAAAAGGTAGGCGGTGCCGAGCGCTGCTCCACCCCAATCAAATCGGGAGGCTGTCCTCAAATCCCTCAGCGCCGGCAGGTACGATAGATGCACCGTACTCCCCCTGCCTGGATATAGCGAAGCTCCAAACATGTACAGCAGGTATGCCCGGGCCATCTGTGCTTCCTCATGCTCATTGGTCGGCTTCTTCTTCTTCAAATACTGTACGAATTGAGCATATCTCGCCGCTCCTCTCTCAACCTGGGGCACCATCCCCAAGAACCACTCCAGAGCTCTGGATCGGCATGTATCCCTGAGTCAAAGGGGATGGGCTCTCCCCCGACCCTCAAACCTGTAATCGCGGCAAAGTCTGATGGTGTCACTGTCATCTCTCCCAGAGGCAGGTGGAAGGTATTGGATGTATCCCTCCATCTCTCAGCTAGCGCAACAAGAACAGCATGATCGTTTCTAACTGGTACCGTCAGAGTCTGTATGAACTCCCTAAAGCCTGCTGCATCCACCAACTCCCTCACTCTCGCTGGCAGCCCCCTGTACAGTGCCAAAGAGCTGCACGGCCCGCCAAAACCGCGGATGTCCCTCTGATCCGCCTGTTTCAGACATCAAAAACAAGTAGCAGAACATAATGTTAGCATGCAGAGCTTTCATTTTCAAGTTCTAGGTAATCAATGCGACAGCTTAGCCACACATGGTAGACAAGCAGCAGAGGATGATGTCAGCATGCAGTGCTTTCATTTTCAAGTCCTAGGTAATCAATGTGTCGGTGTGACCACGGATGGGCGGTCTAGGTTTTTGATCCAAATTCTCGTTCAAGTAACAGCTGTAGGGAGGTAATCCCGAACAGGTACAAGGGGTGGCCGAACATGTGAAGCGTGGGGCCCAGAACAAATACAGTCGGAATATTCGCCGTGCAGTGAGGTGAACGGCACAAGGACAGGGGATACGAGAGGTCCCAGGTCCAAGATACCCGAGCAGGGGCATGGTCCAAAGAGCAAGGGTAGTTGTTGGACCAGTCTCGTGATAAGGGGTCCAGTGATATGAGAAATCATTGGTCCAGAAGGTCTGTTCGGCAACGAGAAGGCCGAACAGTAGCAGCAATCTGGAGGAGGTGCTCCAGAATGGTCCAGAAATGGACATATCCAGTAAGGAAACAAGATCTGGAGGAGATACCCAACGAGAATGGGGTGAACGGCCAGCTTTGGAAAGAGTTCCTAAAAGGTCTAAAAGGAAATATGCAGTTATGGGAATGAGAATCCCTGATATTCTAAGTTCCCTTTACGAGAAAGGAAACTTAGGGCAGCAAGATGGCTTGGACAGCAAGTAGACATGGGTCTATAAATATGAGGTAAACCTAGAGGTAAAGGTACGCAATTCCTGGTTATTTGATTATTACCTACTGAGAATTAGGGTTTACACTAGTACGAGATACTAACTTTGGCATCGGAGGGCCTTTGCCACGAGACGGCAAAGGTGCGCTCACCTTTTGTTTGTTTTATAGGTTTGACTCTGGCGGTGTGAGAAGTAGCCGTTACAGTTCTGAACTGTTCGAAGGCCTTTTTCGTTTTCTGCACTTACAATTGGCGCCGTCTGTGGGAAACGAAAGAGGTCCCTTCGAAAAAGCGACCATGGTGGAGGAAGATCCAAAGACCCCAGTTGACCCGAATAATCTGCTGGGAGGGGGAGGTGACAAGTCCCCGCCGGATCCTCCAAGAAAACCCGATGGCGGGCGAGCGGGAAGAACCACGAGTAAGGACCGCCCCCTGGCAGCCCATGGCGACTCCAGAAACAAAGACGGACGGACGGCAACGGGATCCACGAGAAGGAGTAAGTCCCGCCGTGAGAGGGAGTCAGTGGCACGTTCGAAAAGCGTGCATAGCCGGGAAGATATCCTGGACAAAAAGAGACAGGAGATAGAAGAGTACGCTCGCCTGATTAAAAGGCGAGAGTATGAGATTCAACGGTTCAGAGGATACGAGAACATCCAGAGGATTCCGGGCTTTCACGAAGGAAGTCGGAAAGAAAGGTTGGATATGGTGGAGTGCGGAGAGCTTCTTCACGAAAAAGAAGCGGGAGCCTCACTCCGAAGCGACCGAGGCTACTTCACGAAAAGGAGAAGCGGGGCGAGAGCTCATCCTGAGGAAGGAGGGGCGAGGAAGCACCACAGGGGTAGTGCGAGAGACCTGATTCTGACTGGGAAAGGAATAATGCCAGGGCTGCTAAGGTATCGGAGGAAGGGACCATGTCTGCACGAGAAGCAGCACGGAGAGCCCTTAGCAACATAGCAACTTCTCCTTTTGCAAAGAGATTGCAAGAGGCAAGGTTGCCGAGCAGGGTTAAACACGGGACGTTTATCCTGTACGAAACCAATGCAGACCCGGTGGCGCACATACAGCATTACCAGCAGGCGATGTTTATGCACAACGGTGATGACGCAATCATGTGTAAGATGTTCCCATCTAGTTTGGGAAAAGTGGCCCTATCATGGTTCCATAAGTTGGGGCCGAACACCATACGAGGGTGGAGACAGTTGGCCGAGGAGTTCACTGCTCGGTTCCTTACGAGCCGGAAACCACCCAAAACTTTTGAGAGTCTCTCAGCTATGAAGCAAGGAGAGAGTGAGCCGATCAGGGATTACGCCAAGAAGTATTGGGAGACTTTCAACGAGATTGAAAGTTGCAGTGAAGAGTACGCAATAGCAACGTTCAAAACTGGGCTACCTGTTCGGGGAGAGCTGCGAAAGTCCCTAAACATGAATCCAGTGAGCACGCTGGCAAAGCTGATGGAGCGGATTAAGCAGCACGCCAGGAATGAGGATGACATACTACGGGAAGGCGGCAAGCTAAGTGCCGAGCAAGTCAAGGGACCCGCAAAGAAGGCGGATAAACCGAACCCAAGACTTACAAAGAAAGAAAGGAGCACGGGCAGACTAAGAGAGAGTCGTACAAAAACACGTCCCTGATCCGAAGTTGTTCTTCTCGGTGACAACGGTTTGGAAAGAACCGATTTATCGGATTCTTTATCGAATAAAGAACCGCCCATACTTTAAATGGCCCCCACGGTTGGAGGGTGACAAAGATGCAAGAAGGGCTACGAGTCAGCACTGCAGTTACCACAAAGACTGGGGGCACATGACAGAGGATTGCGAGATGTTTAAACAACATCTTGATGACCTGGTCTCCGTGGGTACTTGAAAGAGTTTATCCAAGAGGAGCACAAGGGGCGCCGAGAAAGCAATGGAACTGGATTACGAGCATAAATCTAAGCGGGCGAATCCATATGATACATGGGTTGGCCACACCTTATACAAGAAATGAGGTGAGATTACTCCAGAGGAAGGTGAAACACGACCAGCACGTGATGCGGTTGGGAAAGAAACGGGGACGTGAAGCGGAAGGGTGCAACGAAGGCATAGTCTTCACGGATGAGGACCTGGGAGGAGTCCAGGTGCCGCACAACGACGCTCTTGTCATAACCCTACGAATTGGGGAGTATGACATAGAGAGGATCCTGGTGGATTCAGGAAGTTGCACCGAGGTGCTCTACTACGATGCATTCAAGAAGCTGGGATTGACACAGGCGGACTTGGTACAGTCAGTAACCCCGTTGGTCGGGTTTAGTGCAGGAGCAGTTTGGCCATTGGGTAAGGTAACCCTTCCTGTTCGGGCAGGAACAGTGGTGCTCAGAACCGATTTTTTGGTGGTGGATGTGCCGTCTTCCTATAACGCGATTATAGGAAGGACCTGGCTGCATAAGATGAGGGCAGTTTCGTCCACTTACCATCAGATGGTGAAGTTTCCAGGATCCAATGGGATCGAAAGAATAAAGGGGAACCAGAAGACAGCCCAACAGTGCTTGGTTTCTATAATCAAGAAGGCGCCCAAGGCACAGCTAGTGCAAACCGTCGAGGTTGACAACCAGCTGACCATCGAGGATGTCGGAGGGAATCCAGCCGAGAAGGTGGTGGAAGGATTGAAGAAAATCCAGATCAACGAGAATGATCCAGAAAGGTATTTCCTGATTGGGGAGAACCTGTGCACAGAAGAGGAGGAAGAATTGGT
Organism: Rhododendron molle; assembly: GCA_025413875.1. NCBI lineage: Eukaryota > Viridiplantae > Streptophyta > Magnoliopsida > Ericales > Ericaceae > Rhododendron > Rhododendron molle. Next base: position 14,157,120 of record CM046395.1, on the reverse strand, counting down.
GAAGTTCCTCAAAGAATACGTTGATGTGTTTGCTTGGGTACCAGGGGAGATGCCTGGGTGGATGCAAACGTGATTTGCCACCACCGAATGTAGACCCACAACACAAGCCGTGATGCAAAAGAAGAGAAGATCTGCCATACAAACACGCCGACGCCGTCATCGAAGAGGTAGACCGCTTGCTCGAGGCAAAGGCGATCCGAGAAGTGTATTACCCGGAGTGGTTGTCGAACACGGTAGTGGTGAAAAAGAAGAATGGGAAGTGGCGAGTTTGCGTCGACTTCACAGATCTAAACAAGGCATATCCAAAAGACAGTTTTCCCCTTCCACGGATCAGTTGGTTGATGCAACAGCTGGTTTCTGGCGTATGAGTTTTCTCGACGCTTATCGAGGATATCACCAAATAGCTATGTACGGCCCCGATCAGGAGAAGACGTCCTTTATCACCCCACGGGGGCTGTACTATTACAGTGTCATGCCCTTTGGTCTGAGGAACGCTGGAGCAACTTATCAAGAGGCTAGCAGCGATTATGCTAAAGAAGCGCTCGGCAAGACCATGGAGGTATACATAGGCGACATGGTGGTTAAAAGCAAGGAGAGACGGGACCACATAGCTGATCCGAAAGAAGCTTTTGAGATATTGAGAGAGTATAAGCTGAAGCTCAACGCCTCGAAATGTGCCTTCGGAGTAAGTTCTGGGAAGTTTCTGGGCCACTTGGTGACCATTAGAGGGATAGAGGCGAATCCTGATCAAATCACAGCTTTGGAGAAGTTGCAGAGTCCAAGGACCACGAAGGAGGTCCAGCGGTTAACGAGGATGGCGGCAGCTCTTAACAGGTTCATCGGTCGTTCGAGTGACAAATGCAGGCCTTTCTTTCAGTTGAAAAAAGAAGGTTACGAATGGGGGGCAGAATGTGAGCAAGCATTCCAAGACTGAAGAAGTACTTGGCGGCCGCCCCACTCCTATCCACTCCCGAGCTTGGTGAGACCTTGACCTTGTACTTAGCAGTGTCAGAGATGATGTAAGTGCGGTCTTACTAAGGAACAAGGGATCCGAACAAATCCTCGTCTATTACGTGAGCAAGACGTTACTGGGCATAGAAATGAGGTATCTGCCACTTGAGAAGTTGGTCCTGGCCGAGGGCGGCGGCTAGGAAGTTGCCCTATTACTTCCAAAGTCACAAAGTGGTGGTTTACTGAGTTCCCATTGAAATCGTTGCTCCGAAAGGCTGATTTCTCGGGGCGAATATCGACCTGGTCAGTGGAACTGAGCCAGTATGATATTGACTATCAGCCGCGCACGGCAGTTAAAGGGCAAGTTTTGGCAGATTTCGTGGCAGAGTTTTCTCCCACAGTAGCTCCACCGCCTCCTACGAGAAAGGAGCAGTTGGTTGAGCAATCAACCGAGAAGAAAAAGGCATCCGCCGAGCAGGACCCTTTGGAATGGAAGCTTTTTGTTGATGGGTCCGCATGCAATACCGGATCTGGAATTGAAGTGGTGCTCTTCCCTTCTGAAGGAGTTATGATCGAGTTGTCGTTACGCCTAGGTTTCAGCGCGTCAAACCGTGGCGGAGTATGAGGCACTCCTAGCCGGGTTATGGAGCGCAAAAGCCTTGAAGGTAAAAAGAATTCGAGATTCCGTGATTCACAACTCGTGGTGAATCACTACCCGAAGTATGAGGGCCGGAATGAGAAGATGGCAGCCTACGTGAGGCCGCCAAGGATTTGCTTGATACCTTCGAGAAGGTACACATCGAAAGCAGATAAGCTCGGCGAACGCCCACGCCGATAAGCTCTGGGCAGAACGCCCACGCCAACAGAGTTCAAGAGGAAGGTGGCGGTGGACTATCTTCTGAGCCGAGTGTTGGGAGAAGTGTGGAATTGGTCTTGGATGTGAACCAGGACCAAGTTGGATGGATCCAATAGTGGAGTTCCTACGAGATGGGATACTCCCCACAGGACAAAAAAGAGGCTCACAAAATAAAGACGAAATCTGCAAGATTTTGGCTATCACCAGAAGGAAGTTGTACAGGAAGTCCTTCTCTGGACATACCTCCTTTGTGTGCATCCCGAGATGGTGCAGAAATTTCTCCACGAGATACATGAGGGAACGTGTGGGAGTCATGCAGGTGGGAGATCCATCGCTCACCGAGCAATCACACAGGGTTATTGGTGGCCACACATGCAAGAAGATGCGAAGGTGTATGTGAAAATCTGTGAGAAGTGTCAGAAGTTCTCACCAATGATCCGAACCCCAGCCGATCTGGTGCCCTTGACAAGTCCTTGGCCGTTTGCGCAATGGGGAATGGACATCGTGGGTCCACTCCACAAGGCTCCTGGGAACAGGAAGTTTCTGTTGGTTGCAACGGACTACTTTACCAAGTGGATTGAAGCGAGAACCACCGGCAAAAATCACAGAGCCCATGATAGAAAAGTTCGTGTGGAAGAACATCATCACTGATTTGGAGTTCCTTATTCCCTGATCACTGATAATGGGTCGCAGTTCGAGAAAAAGTTCAAGGCTTTTTGTGCCCAATATGGAATAAGGAACTACTATTCCCACTTGACCTACCCTCGAGCAATGGGCAGGCAGAGGCGCCCAACAAAACCATACTTGACGGGATCAAGAGAAGGTTGGACAAAGCAAAGGCAAGTGGCCTGAATGAATTGCCACCGGTCCTGTGGGCACACCGAACAACTCCTGGAGGTCTACGGGAGAGACCCCTATTCGCTAGCGTATGGAACAGAGGTCGTTATTCCATTGGAGGTTGGTTTGCCGACCAAGCGGGACCACATTGGTGGAAAGTGGGGGCAATGACAGAGCCCTGGAAATCAATGGACCTCGCCGAGGAGAGGAGAGAACGAGCCTTGGTGCACCTGTACCAAGAGCAGCTGATGAAAAGCTACAACAAGCGTGTCCACCCACGAGAATTTGGTGTTGGAGACCTTGTGTTAAGAAAGGTGCTCGGCAACACCAAAGTGGCCAACGAGGGCAAGTTGGGGGCCAATTGGGAGGGCCCGTATCGAATTACAGAGGTTGTTGGCATTGGGGCATATCGATTGGCAGACCTGGACGGGAACCCGGTACCAAGGCCCTGGAATGTTCACAACCTGAGGAAGTTCTACGTGTAAAGAACTTCGATTTCGTTTCTATTCTGTTTTAAAATGCACATCGTGATTGTGTGGGAATTACGAATAAAATTCCCTTGTGTTTTGTTTTACTAGTTGCAAGGGGTACGCGTAACGCCCCCTTGAGTTCTTTGAATTATGAATAAAATTTTCGGATTTTGGTAAACAAACACCGTTTCTTACGAGTTATTCTTTCGTTATGCTTTAAATACGAAGTCAAGCTATGTCCTTAGTCCTCGCTTCGTATTGGGGAGCAGAGGGATAGGGTAACTAAATGGAATTTCGAATATTTCAAAATCAAAATTGAGCCAAGTACGAATATACTTGTTTATTTGCTCGGGTACGAATACACTCAAAATTGAGCCAAGTACGAATATACTTGTTTATTTGCTCGGGTACGAATACACCCTGAATTGAGCCAAGTACGAATATACTTGTTTATTTGCTCGGGTACGAATACACCCTGAATTGAGCCAAGTACGAATATACTTGTTTATTTGCTCGGGTACGAATACACCCAGAATTTTGCCAAGTACGAATACACTTGACAGTTGCTCGGGTACGAATACACCCAGAATTTTGAAATAGTACGAATATACTTGACAGTTGCTCGGGTACGAATACACCCAGAATTTTGCCAAGTACGAATATACTTGACAGTTGCTCGGGTACGAATACGCCCGGAAGGCATACGAGATTATGCACACTGTTTTCAGAACACGAATATGTTTGGAGTAAATTCCAAGTACGAATAGACTTGTTAGCTTGTACGGTTGCATGCCCTCACGAATTTACACACAATCTGGGGATGAATATACCCAAGGTTACTAAGTACAAATACGAGCACATTTTGGGCTGCATACATGAACATGCAGCAATACCCAAGTTCGAAAAATTTTAAAGACTGCCTGGATACATATGAGTAAATGTGTTGATAGACAAGCTGCGAATATACTTAACACTTACATTAGGGTACGAGAAACCTGCAGCAGTATAAATGAGAGTGCAGCTAAAACATCAGCAGACCAGCTAAGGCCTGGGGAGCATACGTAAGGCTAAGACACTTAGCACATAGAAATTTGGCCAAGAGATGGCCACCTGCGTTGGTAAAGGCCACGAAGGGCCATGCAAAACTGGAGTTTAGGCCACGAAGGGCCGAAGCATAAAAAGCCACGAAGGGCAAAAACACGGGAAGTAAAGTATTTGAAAGTGTATCAGGTGCCACGCAGGGCAATACCAATGGCCACGCAGGGCCAGTCAAAAACTGATTCAAAGAAAATTTCAAATGTTTTTACTACGAAGAGTCCCACTTACTCTTCGATCGTCAGATCCTCAATGACAGGGGTAGAGGCTGGAGCATTTGCAGAGGTTGGAGCAGTAGAGATTGTTGCATCATCCACAGCGGTGCCAGGTGCAGACGGACCGCCACTGGCTTCCTTCTGGCCAGTGTTGGTCGCTTCTCCAGTTTGATCAGCTTCGGCACCCTGCTGCTCGGGGATGTTGTTGAGCTCCCTGTCTAGGCTGTCCTCCTCCTCCACAACCTCTTCCAGCTCCTCGGTGGCCGCTTGGGTGCTCGGAAGGTCAATCTCAGTCCACAGGGTAGAAGACTCTGGGGCACCAGATTTTCTGAGGCAAGCCAGCCAGCCAGCTTCAAATACCTGGTCCTGGATCCCAGGCATCTGGTCCGTATAGCTCTCAGTGGCCACACGGATTCCCTCGTTGTAGCCCTGCTGGTAGGCTGCCTTGGCCTCGTTCTTGCTCGCCTCCAGCTCTGTAAGAGTCTGGTTCAAGCTGTCTTCAGCACCCTCGAGCTTACCTCTCAGCTCATCCGCCGTCCCCGAGCTTGATTTCTCTCCCTTTCTAGCCTGACAATTGTGTTCTGCAGCTTTGCGTTCTCACTGGCGAGCTTGGCACGCTGGGGCTCGGAATGTCCCAGTTTCTGGGCCATGGCCACCATTTTTTGTATCGCCTGGATAAGCACGATGATTAGACAAATGGCAGGAATAAGCAATTTGAAGCCATTAGCATGAAGAAATGGGTATGATGGCTTTACCTTGGCTTGGAGGCTCATAAAAGAGCCGAGAAGGTTGTCCGGGGAGCTGGCAATCTCCTTTTGCATATCCCCAGGAAGCATGAACGCTTGGGACAATGCTAGGGTGTACCCTCAGACTCCACGCTGTCACGGACCGTGACGCCGGCCGCCATGAGTGAGTTGTGGAGTCCAGAGAGGTGTTGGAGGTGCTGCAGGATGGGCTGTCCAACAGAGGAGGCTTCCAACCGTGGACGCTTGTCCTTGGCTGGCCTCAATTTCCTCGGGAGAGAAGCCTGGAGGGCGTCGAGGTTGAGCCCACGGCGACCATGAGAAGCGCCGGGCCACGAGAGCGTCCGCGCCACGAGATGTGCCGCGGCCCGTCCCACGGCCAGCCCCTGGGAGATTGAGAGGCTGCTGAGGTCGATCGGTTGTCGCATCTCGTGAGGAGGGGGAGACGGAGAGTAACCGCTAGAGGAGGTTGAGGCTTCTTCGGCGAGTTGGATTGGTTCGTTGGGCGGAGGAAGGGTCCGAGAACGCCTCTCTTCTGGCTGCTCGGGCTGTTGAGCTGGTGGATCAATGGGATTGTCTGCCGCCGGATTCGCCGGCCGATGAATCCGCCGTATGATGCCCGGTAGCTGAGAAGAATCTGTGCCGCCCTTGCTCGGCCAGCCAAACACGTGCCCTGACCGTTGAAGGCAAGTGCACGGTTGATGTCGGTGACGTGGACCTGGGGGTGATGATGGCGTGCCCCTGGTTGACGTTTGTGGCTGCAAATACGAGGAAAATTGGCGGTCGGAAAACAAGTGAATGAAAGGTGCAATGCAAAAAATTGCTCGGCAAAGAGTTCTACGAGAAAAGAAACTAACGTGGCGTGCCAAATCTGTGGGGTGCGTGAAAGCCGATGACTTTGCCGTCCTCGCCTCTGGGCTCGAAGTTCCCCGTGACGATGAGGAAGTCGTCGTCGTCCCCTCTGGCAGAGTCAGGCAATTCGCACCACTTTTCTCGAATCCCTACTCTTGAGGTAGTAGGTTGAGGCGTCCTTAGTTCTTGGAGATGCTGTATAGGTGGTGTATATCATGAAGGCACAGGACGTGCCTAGCATTTGATTCAGGCATTGATGCCCATGACAACCCGAAAAGTTGGCAGAGACTTGCATGGGGATAGTCTGTAATAGGCCAAACCTGGCGGAGTAACGGTGCCAGGGGAAACCTAACGCCGCCTCAACGACGGCAATGACAGGGATGTGCAGGGGGTGTCGTTGTCAAAACACTCACGAATGGCGTCTTCGGCAGCCAAGGAAGTGGCCACATTGTCAGGGATCTCATAGCGAGACCTAAACTCGGCCATTCTTTGGGGCGTGTCACAATGCCTACGAAATCGACCCATAACGAAAGCTCTGGGTTTGAGTTCTAATAGGGGGACGGTACGTAAAAACCCTAAAGAGATTGAGGAGATCCTAGATCAACCGAGATAACCCTAGACTTAAGAGAAAAGTGGAGGAAAGGGGAAATAAAACTTACGAATTAGCGGACGAGAACCCTAATATCGAAAGAGAAGAGGACTTCGAGCAGAGCTTCAATGGCGCGAATGGATGAGCCGTCTGTCTGCAGAGGGAACTTGGAGGTGAAGTGGGTTTGAAATTGGGGACGAAAATCCAAGTATACCCCAAAGGGGGTGACGTATGAGAAACGTCACCCCAGACGCCGCTTGGGCGCTCCGTTCCCCGAACCGTCTGCTCGCATTTAATGCGAGCCGCACAGAGCATGCCGCGTGTAAAGGTGTTAGCTGGAAAAGCCTGTGCAGACCAAACGACGAGGCGTTTAGGTTGGGCTAAAGATGATTTTGCACCAAGTACGAGAAACATAGGTGCAGGAGCAAAACCTTGCTCGGTGTTTAGAAGCTTTGCTCGTCATATTAAGAGAAAATAACGAGTAAAGCCGGGAGCCATTGTAGGAGGTAATCCCGAACAGGTATGAGGTGGCCGAACACGTGGAGCGTGGGGCCCAGAACAAATACAGTCGGAATATTCGCCGTGCAGTGAGGTGAACAGCACAAGGACCGGGGATACGAGAGGTTCCAGGTCCAAGATACCCGAGCAGGGGCATGGTCCAAAGAGCAAGGGTAGTTGTTGGACCAGTCTCGTGTAGGGGGACCGTGATATGAGAAATCATTGGTCCAGAAGGTCCTGCTCGGCAACGAGAAGGCCGAACAAGAGCAGCAATCTGGAGGAGGTGCCAGAATGGAAATATCCAGTAAGGAAACAAGATCTGGAGGAGATACCCAACGAGAATGGGGTGAACAGCCAGCTTTGGAAAGAGTTCCTAAAAGGTCTAAAAGGAAATATGCGGTTATGGGAATGAGAATCCTTGATATTCTAAGTTCCCTTTACGAGAAAGGAAACTTAGGGCAGCAAGATGGCTTGGACAGTAAGTAGACATGGGTCTATAAATATGAGGTAAACCTAGAGGTAAAGGTACGCAATTCCTGGTTATTTGATTATTACCTACTGAGAATTAGGGTTTACACTAGTACGAGATACTAACTTTGGCATCAGAGGGCCTTTGCCACGAGACGGCAAAGGTGCGCTCACCTTTTGTTTGTTTTATAGGTTTGACTCTGGCGGTGTGAGAAGTAGCCGTTACAGTTCAGAACTGTTCAAGGACCTTTTTCGTTTTCTGCACTTACAACAGCATGTAGGGGTTACAATCCTAGAGCTACATCATTGAAGGCTTTGAACTCCGTGCCATTTTCAACCGTTGTTTAATTCGGGTTCTTGCATGCATGGTGTATGCTATAAGGGCTATGTCAGTACATTTTGACGTCTACACGGGCTGTCATCAGATGGTTGGTTCAAGTTATGCTTTTGACACGATGTGTTCATGGTACAGCTTGGTAATGGGTTTATTGGTGGAAGTTATCGTATGCATGGCATGTTTTACGGGCTTTCTCTTGTCCCAGCATGTTTGCATTCAGTCTACAACAGATGGTTGGTTCAAGTTATCGCATGCATGGCATTCAGAGCATAAAATTATATCATTATTTCAAAGCATGCAAGTATCAAGTTGAAGTACAAAAGGGGGTTTCTCAAGAGTTATACCTCGGCCCAGGTGTTCGCAATGTGCACCCCAGGATCCCTCAGCACAAGCTCCGGGTCGTAGTCGGTCTGCTGTGGCGGTCTGTACCCCGCAAAGCCTAGCGGCACAAACAGGTGTGATCGTGGAGGCGTGTAAGTCTCCTCTGAAAACTCAGGACGCTCCAGGGCACCCGCCTCAACCACTGCACTCACCCTCGGCCCCAGAGCCTCCTCGGCCTCAGCCTCCTCAGCCTCTACATCGGCTGCCAATCCCTCTGACCCGGCTTTCTCTCCCTCAGCCTCCCTCTCGGCCCTCGCCGCTGCCTCGGCTGCCTCAACCGCCTTGGCCCGGTCCTCCTTGGCTTTCAAGATATATTCCCCGATCTCGGAGTGCTGTTCCAGGACTCTCGCCAATATCTCGTCGGGCGTGTGCTCGGCAATATCATCGTAAGTGACGGGCACATGCCGGGATGATGTGGCCGCACTCGCCGGTGGCCTAAATGCAATATCCTCCTCCCGAATCTCAACAGGATCAGCCTCTACGGTCTGCACCTCTTCAATCTGCACTCTCTCGACTTGCTCCTCTTCAATAACAACACCCTTACCCTTCGCCGAGTCCCTCGGCGGGGATTCGTTCGACTCGGGGTTCTCACCAACGGCTCCACTGCCCTCTGCTCCACCAGAACTCCTGTCAACCACGGGTGGGCCCTCGGCCACCATACCCGAGACCTCTGGTGCACGGCTGGACCCCACGGCCCCAACTTGGTCCCTCGCGCGAGCCTCTGACTCTGTCGCGCGAGGCACCTCGTCACCAGCAGTCTCCTGCTGCTACTCCTGAATACCATCGCCGCCGCTCTCCGCCGTTGCACTAGTAACCCCGATGGTCTCTACCATCGTTTCATCTCCCGTTTCTGCAACCATAATCCCACCTCGATCCTCGGAACAATCAACAACTTCTCCACTACCGCCACCATTACCGTGGTCTGCCATGGGGGTTCAAATGTGTGTGATTTGGTTGGTCTTGAGACGAAATCAAGGGTTTTAGTTTGAGTTTGAGAAGATTTGAGAGTTGGGAGGAACTTGGAGTTTCGAAACCGTTTGAGAACTGTATTCTGAAACGTCCCGCGGACGTTTAAAGGTGTAGAACGGGCATGGGCCGGGTTTGGGCCAGTTAAAATCCAGATCCAGAAAACAGACCATCGCGCAAGGGTCTGATTGCCTCGCGCGAGACTCCTTTTGGGCTTCAGGCCCATTTCCCCAGCAAGCAGGCCTAAGTCAATTATTATCTCTTTTAATTGAAATCCCAGGTGTAATCATGGTCCTAATTTATTTTTGGGATCATATTTGGATTAAATTCCCGCCATCTAAAGCACTTATATCCTCAGCGACGATCTATCCGTCCACATTCAAATCAGCGACGATCTATCCGTCCACAGTCGAATCAGCGACGATCTATCCGTCCACATTCAAATCAGCGACGATCTATCCGTCCACAGTCAAATCAGCGACGATCTATCCGTCCACATTCGATCAGCGACAATCTATCCGTCCACAGTCGAATCAGCGACGATCTATCCGTCCACATTCGATCAGCGACGATCTATCCGTCCACAGTCGAATCAGCGACGATCTATCCGTCCACATTCGATCAGCGACGATCTATCCGTCCAATTTCAAATCAGCGACGATCTATCTATCCAGTCGAATCGGCCGATTTATCTATCCGTCCACATTCGACAATGATTTATATATCCGCCCACGGTCGAATCGGCGATTTATCTATCCGTCCACATTCGAAAGACGATCTATCCGTCCACAAATCGAATCGGCGATTTATCTATCCGTCCCACAAATCGAATCGGCCGATTTATCTATCCGTCCACATTCGATCACCGATTTATCTATCCGCCCACGAATCAGCGATGATCTATCCGTCCAATTTCAAATCGGCGACGATCTATCCGTCCACTTTCAAATCAACGACGATCTAACCGTCAATCAGCGACGATCTATCCGTCCACATTCAAATCAACGATGATCTAACTATCAATCAACGACGATCTATCCATCCAGCTTCGAATCAGTGACGATCTATCCGTCCAAGTATCAGTCCAATTATCAACCAACGATGATCTATCCGTCCAGTCATTCTTCGGTGCACGGTATTTCTACATATTTCGTGCGCTTTTTCATTAAATCGGCTTTTGGGTGGATTTGGTGGGTGTCTAGAAACCTTTGACGTTACCCGTACCTGTCAATGGTGCTCCGCGTGCCGTCAAAGGGGGACTACTGCAGACACCCCAATCTGAATCTCCCGATTGTTTTACGGTTTCTTGTTTCCCCGATGATGAACCGGATCGAAAAGCAGTCTAAAGGTTGGAAAGGTTTGAGCTCGGTGTGTGTGGAACCCTTTGAACCTTTTAAACCCTTAAAAGAAAAACCAATCAAAACCTTGGTCCGGAGTTGACCATCACGCGAGGATGTCACTCTCTCGCGCGAGTGTGCGCTTTGCCAGGTGTGGTCAAAGTCAAACATTTGACTGTTGACCCACGCGCGACAGGTGGAACACTCGCGCGAGAGTCTCACTGTCTCGCGCGATGGTCCTGGGCTGTCCCTTTCACCTTTTGCCAGCCACTTGGTTGCTTGCCGGGGGGGGGCTACAGGGCTGCTGAGCCCCGTTTTTCTCCATAGAGCACTGTACAGTTCAGGCCTTGGGAATGCACCCTCACACAACCCTTCCCATCACCTTTCCACCAAGCTTAGCCACCAAGTTTGGTCCTAAGGGGGTGTTTGCCATCCCCCTTTGCCCTTACCTCCTCCTATAAATATCCCCCTTGTTCTTTCTTTACAAGGACACTAAGCCACAAAAAATCACTAACTTTAAAAGTTTGGGAGATTGAGAACTCTTGCACCCTAAGGCTCTCAACCCTAGCTCACTTTCCATACATTTCTTCACTCCATTTTCCATCACAAGCTTCTCAACCTTGTTCAACCATTTCCAAAACCTTCCAAGCAAAGGTATAACACCTTTACAGCTTACTGTTTTGATCCCTGAGGGGGGCTGTCAGGGCTAGGATTGGTAATCAATACCAGTTCTGGTCCTAAAGTCAGCAGAGTTTCAAGAAACTGGATAAAGCATACCCTCGCGCGAGTGACTCAAACTCACGCGCGACAGTCCACTGTCTCGCGCGGCAGTCCTCGTGGGGTTTGGGGATGCTGCTTTTCTCTGTTTTATCATGTTATTTCCTTTTTATTAGGTTGTTAAACCTTTTAGATCACTGTTTTGCATGTTAAAATACATAGACTAGTTTTCCTTGCTTATTTGTTCTGTTGGAATGCTTCTGGGTTGCTTCTGGACATGTCCCAGAGCCCAGAGCATGCAAAGCAATTCCTGGAAGTCCAGTCAGGACACTCGCGCGAGGGACTTCGTGTCTCGCGCGATGGTTCTCCTGATCCCAGAAGCTGCCCTTGCATGAGCAGCTTGGCCCTCGGCCCCTGTTTTAACACCCCACTGTTTAGGGTTTGCATTTCATTTAATTTGGTTCCTGTCTGTAATGATCTGTAATAATTATTTACTCCCTGTCCATATAAACTGCTTGGTTTGTCTCCTGGGTGTGCACTGGTCCTTCCAGAGCCCAGAAGGGGGTGGAATTCAACCTATGGTGAGGGATGAACCCTCGCGCGAGTGAATGGGTGTCTCGCGCGACGGTCCTCTTTGCATGTATGTAGATCCATGCATGCAAAGATGGCTGTCATGTGTGGTACACCTATTCCAGTTGCTGTTGGGTTTATTTTTCATCAAGGGGTTGGAATTCATCCTACTCTTTATTATTTTATCCATCCATACCTTATTTATATCACATCCTGCAAATCGTGTTACAGTTTTGAATCCCCGATTAACTGTTTCCCGCCCTAATTGGCTTAAAATTGGTTAAAGAAGAAAACGAATCACAAATATTTGCACGAAATGCCTAAGTAGAGACCGATCTCCGGATTGGGCGAGAGGGGTGCCTTAAAAACCTTCCCCTCTCGTAACCTGGCTCCCGAACCCAGATATGGTTATGACGGACTGGTTCCTTCACTTTTTCAAATCAAAACGGCACGGCAGGTGCTTCAAAATACGGTTCCTTGGGTGACGGACCTTCAAACCCAGGTGGCGACTCTGTGTTTTGCGAGCGCCTGCTTCTCCGCTCGCGCTCCCTCGATCTATCGGGCCGCTTTGGCAAAACGAGGATAGAAATCCTCTTTTCCAAGGGCATGCTGCCCACAATGGCATAAACATGAAAAGAACAAATCTCTGTATAAACCCCGAAGGCATCCATGAATCAAAGTACAAATAGAAACATGATAGCCCAATGATCAAAGTCCTATCTACCAAGGGCAAACAAGCGCCCTACAAAAGGAAGTACGCAGGCTCCACCAAAAGACAAAAGGCAAAAAGCAAAAGAAGGAGCTCAGCTCTCATCATCATCCCTGTCCTCGCCCGCCTCCTCGTCCTCCTCAGAAACCTCCTCAGCTGCCTGGGAGCTGGTCACCTCCTGAGTGCCAGTCGCCCTGGGCACGGTGCTCCCTGAGGTGACCTCCAGGCCAACGTCTGTAGGCTCGTCGGTCTCATCGTCAGAGACGGCGATAGGCTCATCCTCAGTCCCCGCCGAGTGTTGCGCCCTCTTCGATGGCGGCTCCTCGCGAGAGCCAGCAGAGGAGACTTGTGGCACTGCCATGCGGGCGGACTTTTGCCACAATCCCCGTGAAGCTCCTCCTCTAGCCTGTAAGGGTATAATAGCCAGGGTTCAAAAGATTACCATCGTCCCGCCAGCACGAGGCAACACCTCTGGATGGTGGCCCATGGCGGACTGTCGCACCAGCTGTTCCAGGCCCATCATGGCCTCCGCCATCTCCTTCAGATACTCCGGAGGTGCCTGCAGTAAAAGGTTGATCAGAACATGCAAAAAGCGAACTTGCGAAAGAATAGAAGCGCATTATACCTGAGCAAGGAACTCTGGAACCTCAACCATGGGATGTGGCACCATAACCAGGCCGGGGGCTCCCTAAGCAGTCATCACATCCACTGTCTAAGAGAGGGCAGGAAAGCCAGTCCCACTCGGACCCGCGCTATCACCGCGGCCTACACCTCATCTACCTCTGTCACCTCCTCCTCCTCTCATTCCCCTTCTTCCTCCGACACCGCCTCTACCGCCTCGCGCCGCTCCCCAAGCGGCACGTATCCCGAGACTCTGCATCAAGTACTGAGCCTGGTACTCTGCATTGTCAGCAGCATAACCAACGCCCGCCTGAAAGAATGCCTCCAACTCAAGGTCCGGTCGTGTGAACCGCTCAATCTCTCTCCGCGTGTACTGGCCTGCCCTCTGCACCAGAGTGTGGAATGGCCCAGGGACTCTGAAAGTGTCTAACCTCAGCGACTGACGTGACACTCGATCACCCAAGTACCACTGCCAACCGTAAGGGGACTCGAAAAGCACCATCCCCCTGGCGACCTCCCTACTCTGAGCAACGTAAGAGATCTCGAAGCGGTCCCAGATCCGTAAGTAGACCTGCCACCAAGAATGAATGACGTCAGCATGCTGTTTGAATTGAAATAGGCAGGAAAGTTATGGAATGGATGTGGAAGTGCATTAATACCTGGTCGGGACGCAACTCGTCCAGAAAGAGGCGGAAGGCATTTAGATTGCCTCTCCCCTTTTTCACTCCTTTGTACTCCTTCGACCAACACAGGGCCCGAGGGAGTATTGTGTCGTCAGGGCACGTAGTCTCGAAAGGGTACATCCCTAGCATCTCGTACGTCCAAAGCTACAAGACAAGACATTGAAAGTTAGCACAAGATATACATTGAATAAATACGAGTGGAAAGCTAACTATTCAAGAGAAAGGAATCAAAGTGTACCTCCCAGACTCTCCAGTAACCGCCAAGGCTCACTCCTGCTCTACGGGAGAGGGATCCCATGAAGGCATAACACGTCCCTAGTGCTGCACCACCCCAGTCAAAGTGGGCGATCTCTCCGATATCCCTCAAAGCTGGTAAAAGTGAAAGGTGTACCCGGTTGCGCCTGTTGGGAAACATGACACATCGAGCATGTATAACAAGAAGCACCTCGCCATCTGCTCCTCCTGCACCCTGGTCGTCGGAGCCTCCTCCGTCCAAAACCCCAAGAGTTGTGCATACTAAGCATCGTATGTCTTTGCCCTAAGGACATCCCCTAGCATCAGCCGCTGGAACTCTACCTACCTCCCTGTTGTGGTGTCAAAAGGGATGAGGTCACCTCCGACCCTGAGACCGGTGATCGCTGCAAAGTCCAACGGCGTCACTGTCAGCTCACCAAAGGAGAAGTGGAAGGAATTCGTCGTGTGTCCCACCACCTCTCGGCAAGTGCCCTCACCACCTGGCGATAGGTTACTTGCCCTCGTCAGCACTCCAACAAGTTCCCCAAAGCCTGCCTGCCTCACTATCTCCCTCACCGCCTCGGGGAGCCTCTCCTAAAACGTAGGCACGTCCGCCGCACCACAGTAATAGGAGATCAGAATAGCCTGTTACGATAAAATGACAGTCATCAGCAAACATGCACAACATGCAATGCAAATACAATATCCAAAGCAAGGAAGTGGAAATACAATGCATTGGAATTTAAAATGCGAATGTTCAAAGTATACCACGTCTCGGCGTAAAGAAAGGTGTTGTTGCGGGTCCCTCAGAACCAGAGCCTCGTCGTACATGGGCCTCTCCGGCATGTAGGTGTCTAAAAGATAAGGCACCATTACATACTGGAAGGCACATAGGTCGCCTCGTCGTAAGCCTTCCTCCCTTTTAAGGCCTCAGTAGCCTCGTCAACCACGCTCTGGCGGGGGACTGCCTCGCCCCCAATCTCCTCGGCCTGCTCCTCCTCAGTCTACATCTCCCTAACACCCCTAGTCCCAAGCTCAGCCCGTAGCGTCGGCTCGCGGGACTCAAGCAAAGCCTTCGCCAACCCAGGAATCCCCTGCAGGGTCTCGATCAAGTCCTCTAGGGACGCTGCCTCAAGGTAGTCGCCCAGACCTACATGACGCGATGACCCCGCACCTATACCCCACCACCCACAAACATGGCCGATGTGCCCCGCTCCTCCACTGGCTCCTCCTCAACAATGGGGGCCTTCCCCAAGTCGGCTCGAGGCTCTCTCGCGGGAGAGGTCTCTGTCTCCACCTCTACTCGGTCTGAACCACTGCCACCGTGACCCTCCGTGGTCCTCTCCTCTAAACTGGTCGTAACCTCTAATCGGCCCGAGGCCTCGTCATCACCCCTTGACTCCATTGCACCCAGAGTCTCCGTCTCTTGGCCGTAGCCGGCCAGCACCCTTCTACCACCATCCCCACCGTCACTGTCGTCCACCACGGCAGCCGAGGCTGTGGTTTCCTCGGCCAATGCGGCCTGGGCCGAGACCACCGTGGTCTCCGATGCACCCCCGACCGTCGTATCACCCTCTAGAGCAGTCGGGGGTGGTGTAACCTCGACCCGAGGTGATTGATCACCACCGGGTACGCCGCTCTGATCCATAATCGTAATGAGGGAAGGAGAGAACAACGAGAGAGAGAGAAAGCAGCGAGAGAGAGAGAGTGATTGAGAGAGAGATGATCAAGGAAAGAGAGAGAGAGAGAGAGACAAGAGAGAAGGCGCGAGAGATAGAGAATTCAAATAGTGGGGTGTACTGTGTACACCTCACTTGTATATATATATCCCCCGTAAACCGGTTCGTTTGGAAATAATTTCGGATCGGGTTCAAAACTCATAGCGCCGCACGGCATATTGGGACAAGCGCGCGGCATAACGAGCAAAATGTGCAGAATTCCCTGATTTGGTATGGCGCGCGAGCTTCCACTAACTATGCGCGGCACCTTGGGTTATTTCAACAGTTCGAAATCCTGATAGCAGTTCGTGGCATCTATGCAAATTACGATGGATTTGTTCGAACTCGTTTAAGATCATAAATTAGATGGATGCAAGTAGAAGGAGAAAAAGGGGACTTTTCATTAAACAAGCCCGGGGTAACCCCCGGGACCTTTCATTACATTTTTAAAAAAAGAAGAAGAAGTGAAAACAAAGCAAAAACAGAAAAGTCCTACTGCCCCTCTTCTTCTTCTTCTGGACCTTCCACTTCAATCGCTTCCCCCGCCGGAAGCGTCGCCGCTCCGTCCGAACGGTCGTCGGAACCGTTCGAATTTCCGTCGGAATCCTCTGTGGTATCTTCAGACAGACACTCCGGTGTGAACCCCGGATCGTTCTTGTCATCCTGTTGGTTGTACGTGAAGTCCTGCAGGTTGGACACCGCACAGCAAAGGGTACGAATGGTAGTGATCAATCTTGCGATATGAGCATTGAATTCTTCGATCTCTCGGCGGTAAAGGGCCATTTCGGCCTCCAAGGAGGCCACCCGCGCTGCCAAATTATTGCCTGCCATGCTTGGGTTCCAAGAATGGACTGGTCTTGAGAAGTGTAAGAGGAATATGGAAAGACTTGAGAGTTTTAGGCAATGGGTGCATAGAATAGGGGCACCACCATGGTTATAAAGAGGCCCCGGCCGACGAAAGGGCACACCTACATTAATGGGCACCCTTAAACCTCTCAACTGTTCTCGAAAAACGAAGAGGTGCATGGAAATGTGAAATGTCATGCGCCACCATGATCGCCCGAGCAGCATTTTAGATTCGACAAGATTAAATTCTTTTTCTAGGAAATTGATCCCCAGCCACCAAAATCTTCTTGGAAATCAAATATTCCAGCCGTTTTGCAGCAAAAATCTCTTAGAATGTTGTGCGTCGACTATGGTATCATTTGACTCTCATTCCCCAGGACTCGTGGGATTTTGCATCCCCCGAGGATCTGCCGTAATTCACAAAATCCGTCCTCCGGGACTTGACGTAACCTTCTACCCCCTGAGATTCACCATCACGGTTTACAACGGTCTCAAATTTTGCCTCCCGAAGGCCCGTCTCGAATTTCTACCTCCTGAAGGCTCGTTTCGAATTTTGCCTCCTGAAGGCTCGTCTCGAATTTCGCCTCCTGAGGGCTCGTCTCAAATTTCGCCTTCTGAAGGCTCGTTTCGAATTTTTGCCTCCCTAAGGCCTGTCTCGAATTTCTGTCTCCTGAAGGCTCGTTTCAAATTTCGCCTCCTGAAGGCTCGTCTTGAATTTCGCCTCCTGAGGGCTCGTTTCAAATTTCACCTCCTGAAGGCTCGTCTCGAATTTCTGCCTCCCGAAGGCTCGTCTCGAATTTTGCCTCCCGAAAGCCCGTCTCAATTTTAAATTTGTCTCTCCATAGGCTTGTCTCCATCACGATATTTGCATAACACATGGCACCATAGGCACTCTGTTTGCTCAAGTTCATTGCACGATTTTTGTCCCCCGGGACTTGTTTCCTTCACTTGCACTGTCCCAATTGAACTATGTTGGTCTGATCCCTACAGCGGGGTACGTAGGCAGCTCCCCGAGCGCAACCACCATTGTCATTTACTCGCATTCTCAACACATTCTTGCTTCCGTTCAAAACCTCTAGAGCAGCGGATGGGGATGCCTATTCTTTAAGCGTCACTCGTACCAATCAATGGTATCCGAGTTACGTTAAAGAGGGACTACTGTAGACACCCCAATCCGAACCTCGGAGGGTCTTTGTCCACCCCGACGATGAAATAAAGGAAACAATACCTTTGCGAGCTTGAATAAAGGATTCCTCTTAGCCTAAATAAACCAAAAACCCCAGATAAGCCCAAAAAGCCCCCTGGACTGAACCTGAAGCACCGCACGGGATGCTCCTGTATCGCGCGGCATATCAAAATTCAATACACCGCGCGCA
Source organism: Rhododendron molle (assembly GCA_025413875.1). Classification (NCBI taxonomy): domain Eukaryota; kingdom Viridiplantae; phylum Streptophyta; class Magnoliopsida; order Ericales; family Ericaceae; genus Rhododendron; species Rhododendron molle. The sequence continues at coordinate 14,139,051 of CM046395.1, read as the reverse complement.
ATCATGATGTGTACCGCACGACATTTCGGGTAAAGTTCTGACTGGCTCAGAAAGCTGTCGGCCACGCCAGTGTAAGCCTTAGCTGATGAATGGCTTAGCTGAAAACACATTTCTGGCAGCCCAGAAAATACCTCCACTATTTGAAATTCAAAATCCTCGGCCTTTTTCCTATAAATAAACCCCTCCACTCAAGGGAAAGGGGCTCTTCTTTTAGTTTTTGGACATTCTTACTCCTTAAGTTTTCTCTCTCTAGCTTTCATATCCATTTTTCATTTCCAAGGCTTGAAGATGTCATTCCCAAAAGACATTCTTTGAGTACTTTCATCCACTTTCCTCCTCATCATTGAGGTTAGCCTCTTACTAACTTCAAAATCTCATCCCCTAAAATACCAAACCCTTTCTCACACCCATACTTTTCTTGTCTCATCTAACCTTCCCATCCACATCCTTCACCATCCGTCCTCATTTTACACCAAACATCCTTGATGAAGCTCAAGACCAAAGGTAAAACTAAGTTTCTTTGGGCTAGGCTCCGTTCTGGCCTTGAGGGGAACTTTTCTGTTGTCAGATCTAACCCTTTTTGGTTAGGTTTTGACTTAAAAACCATTTTTTTAAAAGTAAAGTAACTACTGTGCTGAGGCCACCATGCCGCGCGGCTATTCATTCAGTCGCGCGGCATAGTGAGCTTTAGCGCACGGCGCTTCAGTTACTGACGCCTTCTTAGTCAGGCTGTTTGGGTCTGGGTTATTGCTTGTTGGGACTGTCTGTATCTGTTGTTTACTGTTTTTATCACATTTTAAATAAGACCATATTTACAAGCCATGTCTTATCTATTAAATAAGGCTGTTCTTGATCATCCCAAACGATCAAACACATCAAAAGACGTTTTGTGGCCATGGCTTGGAAAAATGGTAATCTTTTTGAGATGATCTGACTGTCACATGGCCTCTGTTGAATCTTTGAAAAAATGCACGATGAAAACAGTATGCCAGGTGGTGTTTTGAATGCTTTTAACAGTTTGACAGCAGAGCGGGTACCACGCACGGCATACTGGAAGGCCACGCGCAGCATTATAGTATGCCACGTTTAAGATGATCATGATCCAGATAGTCTGCTGAGTATCTTTCATTCTTATCATTTCTGTACAAATAGCACCACGCACACGCCAATGTGATATATTTCCCATGTCCCTTCCCCGTTATTTGCTTTTATTGAACGGCTTAATACTCCAAATGGTATTTGAGATTTTCCCCTCTTAAAAACACTAAGTAGAGACCGGCTTCACCAGGTGAGTGGGGTGCGTTTTAAAGAAAAAAACCTTCCCCATTCGTAACGTGGCTCCTGAACCCAAGATCTCGACATTTTCGCTAGACCAAAAGCCTTTTACAAACGAGTTCTCGGTTTCTTGGATCATCCATCTCAAAAATCCAGGTGGCGACTCTTCGAGTTAGCGCTTCGAGGGCGCGGGAGCCGACAGTGTAGGTGCAGGAAAACGAAACAGGCCTTCGAACAGCACGAAACTATAACGGCTACTTTTCTCTCTACACCGGAACCCTAGCACACCGCCGGTATTGATCCTACAAAACAAATAGAAGGTGAGCGCACCTTTGCCGTCTCGTGACAAAGGCCCTCCGATGCCAAAGTTAGTATCTCGTACTAGTAAAATCTTAATTCTCAGTAAGGAATAATTCAATAGCCAGGAATTGCGTACCTTTACCTCTAGGTTTACCTCATATATATAGACCCATGTCTACTTGCTGTCCAAGCCATCTTGCTGGCCTAAGTTTCCTTTCTCGTAAAGGGAACCCAGAACATCAGGGATTCTCATTCCCATAACTGCATATTTCCTTTTAGACAATTTAGGAACTCTTTCCAAAGCTGGCCGTTCACCCCATTCTCGTTGGGTATCTCCTCCAGATCTTGTTTCCTCACTGGGTATTTCCATTTCTCGACCCTTCTGGAGTGCCTCCTGGCACCTCCTCCAGATTGCTGCTCCTGTTTTGCCTTCTCGTTGCCGAACAGACCCTTTGGACCAATGATTTCTTGTATCACTGGACCCTCTTCCATGCAACTGGTCCAACGACTACCTTTGCTCTCTAGACCATACCCCTGCTTTGGTATTTCGGACTTGGGACCTCTCGTGTCTGTAGACACCTCACAGACGGGGCATCACCATACAGTTGTATCATCACTGTGTTTGCTCGATTGGTTGCTTGCTTCATAAACCAAGATCGTGGATACTTCCATGGCTAGAGGTATCACCACACGATAGCGGTTATCATCAAAATAGAGTCGCCACCTAGTTTGTTAAAACTAGGAAAACAGATAGAGATTCTGGATACGGAAGCCAAAAGTACAGTAAGGGGAAGGTGTTAGGCACCCCTCTCTGCCTAGCCGTGAGTCTAGCCCATAATCATTCAACATAAGACATGTAGATGCTTTATCTAACTCATACACGTAGTCTGTTTTTATGCCTTAAACAGTTAATAAGTGAGCCAGGACTGAAAAGAAATCATGCATCAGAAAGCAGAACAAAACAAAACAAGTGCCAGTAGATCGATCACTCGGCCGGCGAATGGATGTCGCGGCCGAGGGATCACGCTGGGATCAATGTACCGGCCGAGGCATCGAAGCCCCGGCTAATGTTCTTCCTCACACCAGACAAAAAACTAACAGACGATCAAAAAGCTACGACTATCGACGTAAACATTAAATAAACCAAACCAGAGGTCGTTGGGCCTCACCACCTTGATCCCTCAGTTGCTTGATTGCTTCGGATTGATGGGGATTGACTGATTGATTGCCTCTTGAATGAAACCCTAGGGTTAGGGTTTGAACTCCGGGGTTGGATCGTCGGATTGATGGCCGCCTTCGGGAGGTTAGGGCTTTTGTAGAGAGGGTTTTTGTAAGTATTTCTGCAGAGTTTCGTGACTGATGAGAGGGTGTAGGTCTATTGATTTCTGTGTGTTATTTTTGAATCCGAGGGTCTCTTTATATAGGCAAAGGGGTGACTCACTCGGTCCAATCAAATCACGGGGATGCAATTGCAATTGCATTGCAATGCAAACTCTTCGTTGCAATCCCTGAACGTGGCCCGAACGCATCGGAGAGGCGGTGGGATTGGATCAGACGACCGACAGAAGGTTCGAGAGTCTGGAAAAAGGTCGATCTGGCGGCCGAGCAAAGGATGTCGCGGCCTGAAAATGGATGTGGCGGCTGAGCCATTGATCCAGCGGCCGAGGTTTTGATCTCTCAGGGAGATTTTGCTAGCAACAGATTGCTCGGGTGAGGAATGGATGTTATGGCCGTGAAATCGATGTTGCGGCCGACCGATGGAATTTCCTAGCACACTATGTTTCTATCTGAAAGGCTATTTGGCTCTGGATTGGGTCCTCTAAGTGGCTCAGAGTTCGTACCATAAGTCCATGGGTTTCACAAGAAAGCAATCAGCAATCATCAAATCCGTATCATCATCGGGATGGTCCCAAGGTGGGAGTTGAAATAATCGTTAGGCCAAATTGGGGTGTCTACAGATGCCCTCTTTGATCGAGCTCAGACGGATCGCGAGACATGTTTGAGTAAAAGTCAAAGTGTAAAAGCGACTCAATTTGGTCTAACCACTATTCCAAGGGTTTTGAAAAAAGGTTTTGTTATGGTCGGGCCGGGAGGTTGCCCACGTATTCCACAAGGGAAATTCGGACCAATCGTAGTTAGGAGGGCAATAAAAAGAAAAAGTTTGGAGGATTAGAGACATAAAACGTACCTTCGGGCTTAAAAAGCCGTAGTGCAACGTATCCGGGTAGAGCCAGTGGTTTTGGCGTAAAGTAGTCAAGGAGCACTGGTGCCGGGGAAGTTTTTCATGGAGAGTTACCTTTAGTATTTTGGGGTAGATCAAGACACGGCAGGTGTGTTTGCTTTTCTTGATCATCCTTACGTTGACCGAGGGGAGCTCGGTAGAGTAGCCTATCCTTGCGAATGAGTGGAAGGAATTGATGTAGTTAGGGCGGAATCCAAGCCATCTGATGGGGATGAATTGGATGCCGCGCGGAGATAAGGGGTGGAACCTAAATCATCTTCCTGAGACGAGTTGGATGCCATTGCAGGAGGCGTAGTACCGGGCCTAGAGTGCTGAGATGAAGGTACCGAGGCACGGAGCCGGTTGTGATCATGAGGTGAGAGCCTGAGGTTTTGGAGCTTTGAGCTTTGATCGGGCCGAAGCGCGGAGCTGGTTTTGATCATAAGACGAGCGCTTAGGAGGTGGAATCGAAGCACGGAGCTGGTGTTGATAGTTCAAAAATCTTTGCCTTCCGGAGGTAAGAACTTGAAAGGTCAGAGCTTCGAGCTTTGACGTGGTTGAAGTAAAGCGAGAATCTGAGGTGTTGAAGCTTTGAACCGAAGCGCGGAGCTGGCATTGATCATCAGTCTCGAGTAGTCAGGGAGATTGAAGCTTTGAGCTTGATGTGATTGAACCGAGGCATAGAGCCGGTTGTGTTCTGATGATTTGTGCATGGAGCTTTCTCATCATAAGATTTTGGCTTCGAGCCAAAGGATCGAGGCGCCGGGCCGATCAATAAAAACCGAGGCGTAGAGCCGGTTGATTGCAGGATAGACCTGTTGAACAGTGATAGATGCAAGACATAGCATGTATGTATGATAATGTTTGTTAGATGTGAGATGATTATGCAGACTCGATGTGATTGATGCAATATGTGCACGAGCCCGTGCGTGTGTGTTTGATATAAGCTTAGAGCTTCTTTCAAGTTCCGGACTTGAGCAATCAGAGCATAGAGCTCGAGCATTCGGACGGCAGAATCCAAGCGTTCAAAGTACAGGCTTTGAGCATCCAGTACGCAGTGGTTGGGCATTCAAGCGTAGAGCTTGCGCATTCAAGTGTAGAACTTGAGCATCCAGTACACAGTGGTTGGGCTTGATAATTGTTGCTGGCAGCGTAGAGCCTGTTTGTTACGGCTTTGAGCCAGTTGAATTGGTTACGGCTTGGAGCCAGCTGAGATAATGGGCTTTGAGCCGCTGAGTGGTAGGCTTCGAGCCGCTGAGTCGATAATAGGCGTGGAGCCGTTGAGTAATGGGCTTCGAGCCACATAGGTGGTGGGCTTCGAGCGACCGAGACAATTACGGCCTAGAGCTAGATAGTTACGGCTTCGAGCCAGTTGAGAGATGGGCTTTAAGCCGTTGAGTTGATAACAGGCGTGGAGCCGTTGAGTAATGGGCTTCGAGCCGCCGAATTGATGATCGTTGATTAGTGTGGCGTAGAGCCTACTGAGATAACTTGTTACGGCATAGAGCCAGTTGAAGTGGTTACGGCTTTGAGCCAGTTGGGATAGCTGAGTCTGTAGAGATAATGACGGCGTGGAGCCAGCTGAGCGAATGTAGAGCTGCTATGATGATGGGCTTTGAGCCGCTGAATTGATAGTAGGCATGGAGCCTCTTGAGCGAGCATAGAGCCGTTGGTAGTGAATGCGGGCATGGAGCCATCATGATAATAGGCTTCGAGCCTCTGAGTAGGCGTGTACAGGCTTGGAGCTGTGGAGATGATGATCATGAGCTTGGAGCCGTTTAAGAAGCGAGGCGCTGAGATGATAGCTTGATGGTGGGCTTAGAGCCGTTGAGATGATAAATATAGGCACGAGGCCGCTGAGATGATAGCTTGATGGTGGGCTTAGAGCCGCTGGATGATAGCGAGCTTGGAGCTGCTGATTTTGCAGGCGTGGAGCCATTGAGTGAGCACGGAGCTTTTGCCAAATCATAGCGAGCTTGGAGCTGCTGAATTTGCAGGCTTGGAGCCGTTTTGAGTTTGTCGGCTTGGAGCCGCCGAGATGGAGCTTGAAGCAATGAGCATGGCGCTGCTGATAGTAAGCACAGGACTGCTGAGATAATGAGCTCGGGGCTTTGGTTGCAGAGATGCTGAATGACTGAAATAGTAGGCACGAGGCTGTTGAGGTAGTGAGCATGGAGCTTTTTGAGCGACTTGGGCACAGGGCTGCTGAGTATGAATATAGAGCTGCTTAGAGTTGCAGTGGTGAGATAATGAGCATGGAGCTGCTAAGATGGTGCAGTGGTACTGCTGGAATGATAGGCTCAAGGCTGCTGGGCGAGCTTAAAGCTACTGATAGTGTAAAGTTGCTGAGTGCTGAGTTACTGAGTGATCAGATGGGTAAGCATAGGGCTGCTTTAGGTGATGATTGCATGTAGTGTCGGGTATATGGTTGTAACGGCTGTTGTACCGGGGCGTAGAGCCTGTACTTGAGGTATCAAGGATTCTTGGGTTTTGTGAGCTTAATGATTGATAATCCTCGACGATTAAGCGACCAGTAGTTGTGGGCTTGCTGCTATGGAAAGAGATTTGGAAAAGTCCCAATGCGGCTTTAACACCGGTGTTTGATCATTCCTTGTGCATGGGTATGCCCCCACGGTTAACTTCCACATGCTCGAGTTTGTCCTCAAGGCTAGAATACTCTATGTGCTTGGAGTCATCTCCAAGGCTAAATTCCATATGCTCGGGATTGCCCCCAAGGCTAAATTCAGCCAATTTCCACTTGCTCAGGAATATCCCCAAGGCTAGATTGCATGTATTTGGTAACCCCTGCAAGACCTTGATTGATACTTGATCTTTTTCAAGCTTGGGAATGCTCCCAAAACTAGTTTCCTCATGCTCGAAATGATTGTGAGGCTAGACTGAGTGCTTCTAGCAGGCATTTGACAACCTATGCAAGGCTTTTGACGCTGATGCTCGATATCATGCATGCTTAGGGATGCTCCCAGGGCTGGATTTGATTATAAATTCTATTGACTGCGGGCCCAAAATACCGTGAATGCTTTGTTGGTGCCTGGATTCCCATCGATTGCAAAAGGATGCAGCAGCTGAGAGGTTGATTTCTTTGGGCGCGAGAATGCCAGGAGTCCGAGGATTGATGCCACATACTTGGGGTGCCCCTAAGGCTAGTTTCCACATGCTTGGGATGCCTCCCAAGGCTGGTTCTGAGTATGCTCGGGATTGCCCCCAAGGCTAGTTCTTGACCGCATTCCACTCTGACTTTGTTGACTTGTTGACCCAAAGTGCTATAAGGTTTATTAAATGCTTCGGCCATTCAACTTGTTTTGGGAGATTTCTGTCGCCTTTATTAACGAAATGCCTTCCAGAGGCTGAACGCTTTCTGGAAGCTGGCCATACAAATGCTTTCTGGAACAAACGCCTTCTGATGGAAGTCGTATGATTGTTTTTGCTAGCCTAGAGGTGGCGAGGCTGCTTATCTTCAAGATGTGAGCTGGGGGTAGCTAAAGTAGGTGCTGTACTGTTGAGATTAGACCTGCTGAGCATGAGGCTGTTTGAGTGTAGAGTTGCTCGAAGTTCATGAAACCCGACATGGTCGTGAATATGACAAGGCATGTGCATGGTGCTACTGAGGAGCAAGTGCGGGGCTTCTGAGTTATGAAGGCAGAGCTGCTAAGATGGAGATGAAAGCGCGAAGCAAGGAGCTATGGAGATGTGAAGTGTGAAGCCACTTTAATGTTGTTGACATGGTGCCATTTGTAGAGTTTGCTCTGGGCAAGGCTATCTTTCAGGTTCTTTGACTAGGCTTTGTCGGTCATAGACACCAAGCTTGGTATGGTCAGTACAAGGACCGAAATCCAGGAGAATCTTACAATCCACATTTGAATAGTTTAGAAAACAGTAATGGATAAGAAAACAACATGCAACAGGCTTAGAGTCGACCACGGGCCGAAGTCCTTTAATGACTGCCAGGGGCATGACCACCATACTTTGAGAACCCTAGTCCAAGTGTTGAACCACTTTGGGTGATATGGTTTGCAACCATGACACATATGCATATTTGAATTGAACTTTTGGAAAGAAATAGGAGCCCCTTGTTTAGGCAATGGATGCTTGATCCTAACTGTGTGTGATAATGACAACCTAATTGCCCCTAGCATGGAAACATGCGATGTAAACAGCAATGAATGTGAGTGCAATGTTCCTCTTTTTGTTTGGCAGGGATTTCGGCATGCCCTTGACAGTGCTGTGTGACAGCATTCCACAAAAGAGTTGAAAAGCTTCTTAGGCCGAGCTTTCTTCAAGTGTGTTGACAGGGAGGTAGACTTTGCAGTGCATCCCTTTGTTGCCCTTTATCCCTTTTATAAAGATGATGGCCATGATGCTTTTGATGAACCTGCCTTGTTTGAGCATAAGAACACCTTATACTTGGGGTTAGCTTGTGTAACCAAGACAACTGCTTCCATTAAGCAGCCATAACGAAATACTAGGATGCAAAAGATAGGGTGAGAATGATATATATGTGAATCAACTTTTGCGTATTTGATCAAATGCTTCCCCTTGCCCTAGGGAAACTGACAATGACTTATTGCTTATACTAGTCAGGTGTTTAAAAGACCGCAATGCCTTAGTGGCACTACTAAAAACATTGTTTGGTCAAGGGACCATATTGCTACACTCCTCATGAAGTGAGAGACCCATATTATTTCCTCAGAGATTTTGTAAAAAGTGGCTGCGCTTGTATTTGCTGTGTCAAGAATGTTTGAGATAAGATCAATTTTGAAAGTTTTTCCTTCAGGATTTCAAAATCATATCATTTCATCTATATGTTCCACCCTCACATCATTCAATCATCAAAGGACGCAGAATTATTTTGCAAACCCATGCCTTTTGTCAATTAGGTGAGTTTGTTGCCTCGAGCTTGATTTGGTTGATTTGAGTTTGGATTGATAAGCGCCTACTGAGACCCACATAAGAGGTTGGATACTCTCAAGAGAAGTGCATAAAGGGGGATATAGTCATGCCCTTTGTCTCCATGTTGTATGATTTGCCAAGACGATGTGAATTCCAGGATCCTTGCCCTTCTAGTTAAGTCCCACATTGGTGATGCCCCTAGTGTCTAGGACCTTGCTACTAAGTCGTGTTCCCCAATCTGAGAGGACTTTGTTATGGACCATAATGTAGGCTTAGGGTTTTGGCTTAAGAAAGAAGCGGATATAAAGGCTCAAACCTAATTTCTACTCATGCTTGGGTTTTAAAAGCTAGCAGCCATCTTCAACTCTTGTTGTCTCTTGTCTCACTTTGTGTGAGAGAGTTGTTTTCTTCCAAAATGTCCTTTGTATGGATTGGAAGAAATGTTTCCTTCGAAGTGCCTCTTGTACGACAGGGTGCTCGTTCTTTCAATGATTTTTCTTTTATCCCTCCTTGTTTTTTTTTGTTTGCCCTAACGTAGGGGATGGCTGCCTAGCAGGCTTTACAAAGAAATTATCCAGAGGCTCAACATGGCTAGCAAGGGATAAGTGTTTGGATAGATGAAATGTATGCCTCTCTTCGACAGAGTGACAGAGGTCCTAACCAAGAGATTAGGGCTTTGATGTTTAACTAAGTGGATTTTTTTAAGATTGAGGACAATCCTTCGAGACACATAGCAGATGCATGGAGACATGGCTGATTTCTCACTTTGTTTGTGCTCTAACTTTTGCCTAGACCGCCCTTGCAGGTTTTCAATCTAGCGAGATCATTTTTCCTCTTTTCTTTTTCCTCTCTTCTTTTTTTTTTTTCATATTCTTCATCTTCAACAGTATGGTTTGCTTACAGGTGATCTCTGTGAGGGTGCAGAGATGTTTCAACTTCTTCTTAGCTCAACAGAAATGACGTGGGTCATGGCTTTGAAAAACTCATTTTGTGCTTTTGACAATTCGAGTGACTATGATGTGTTCCAAAAGATGTCATAAGATTACTTTAAAACCCTTTGTGGATTGTTTTCAACGTTTGACGTTATCATGAGTATTCTTATGGCAGCAAACTAGCACAGGAGAAAACATTTTCAAAATTGTGGCCGACCGAAAGGTGCCTACGTATCTCAACGGAGAATCAGGCCATTCGTAGTTCATGTCCGAGGAGATTTGAACTTAAGATCCACATTTCATGCTGAGTGTGACAATTGGCCAGAAACCATGATGAGCAAAATGATATCAACATGGGCCAAAATGGCGGCGAAAGTTAGCTAGGTAGGATTTCCACGAAAGGATTGTTTTAAAATCTAAGCCAAGACGTGATGGGCATGGCTACCATTGCTCAAAACTTGGTTGGATTAAAACTTCAATTTTTTTGTCAACGATTGCCATCACGTCTGAGATCAAACTCCAAGTCTAAGAGAAGGAGAAACCTAATCATGCTCAAGTTGAGATATCCAAAACTAATTGTCCCTGCGGTGCATTTTCTAATATGCAAACTGCCCTTAGTGGTGGTGCAACTAAATGACATGCGATGAACAAAAAAAGGAAATGAGGGGGATGGACTCCTTTTTTGGTTTGGCCCCTGCATAGTTAGAAAGAGGCAATCAAAATGATATGTATATATATAGCACCACAGCTATTGACACAGGTTATGGATGAATCATGCAATGCAATTCGTTTGTATGCATGAGTTGATCGGATACTATAGATAGCCAGCCATTTTTGATATGGATGATTCTTCCAAGCCAATTCATATTATGAGACAAACCAAAAAGGTTGAGCATATGACTACAACAAAAAGTAGACTCGGGGTCCATCGCTGTGCTAGCGGCTATTTGAATATTTCATAAAAACTTGTTCTTTGAGGATTAGACTAGGCATTGCAAAAAAAAATTTGAAAGTTCTTTCAATCCTTGGTTAGGGAAGATTCTTTCTCAAAACGTGATTGAGGTAATTGAAATCCACTTGATTATTTGCTAGCACATTGACAAACTCCTAAATCTTACCGGCTTGTTGCGGTAAGCATGCTCAAAATTTTGAATTTTGAAACGTAGGTTGCTAGGCTGATTTGAAAATAGGAACCAAAGTCCTACACTTGTCATGCTGAATCATCCATGGAGAAATAAGTATTGCAAGTCCTATCCATAATATCCTTGACCTTGCATATAATCATCCATAATCTGCTCTACTACTTTACACTCCCTCTTTCCTTTAGCCTCGCAAGGCAAAGATTGCTAGAGCAACCCCTAGTTCAATTGCCGGCGGGGCAGCCAATGTTTGATTTCGTTCTAGAAATCCATGCTTTGCGATGCTTTAAGTAAAACGGGAATGTTAAGTAAGCAATGATGCTTTCAACTTACCAAAAATGTACCTTGCTGGCAATGTTATGCCCTAGTGCTTAGCTATGAAGACTTAGAGTTAGGGCTATTGGTCCATGCCCCAACCCTTCTGCACAGAAAGAGATAATACAATATGGTACAAGGTGTGAGGAAGAACTTTGAAGCAAAATGCAAGTAGGTTCCTAGCCTGTAGGTTCCTGTCTTAGTTTGATAAGTTCTATGGCTTTCTAACACATGAAAGGTTTAGGTAGTCTCAGGGTGCTCCGTTGTCAAAGGGCACCAATCCTTTCACCAGCCCATCATAGGCGGCAATTGGGTGATTCCCTTTTCGATATACCAGAAGGTACAAGTGACTGTGGAGTTTGCTGGAACCCCTAACATAGCCCATGTCATGCCGGGATATTAGGTGAACTCAACGAGGCTTGCCTGCTCGATGCATATGATAAATGAATTAAATAAGGCATGTATTAGTCTTATCTTAAACTTTTTTGGTTATGGCTCTCATATCCCCAGCAGAGTCGCCAGAAAACTGCAGACACCTCCCAGACGGGGCATCACCATACAGTTGTATCATCACTGTGTTTGCTCGATTGGTTGCTTGCTTCATAAACCAAGATCGTGGATACTTCCATGGCTAGAGTATCACCACACGATAGCGGTTATCATCAAAACAGAGTCGCCACCTAGTTTGTTAAAACTAGGAAAACAGATAGAGATTCTGGATACGAAAACCAAAAGTACAGTAAGGGGAAGGTGTTAGGCACCCCTCTCTGCCTAGCCGCGAGTCTGGCCCATAATCATTCAACATAAAACATGTAGATGCTTTATCTAACTCATACACGTAGTCTGTTTTTATGCCTTAAACAGTTAATAAGTGAGCCAGGACTGAAAAGAAATCATGCATCAGAAAGCAGAACAAAACAAAACATGTGCCAGCAGATCAATCACTCAGCCGGCGAATGGATGTCGCGGTCGAGGGATCACGCTGGGATCAATGTACCGGTCGAGGCATCGAAGCCTCGGCTGATGTTCTTCCTCACACTAGACAGAAAACTAACAGACGATCAAAAAGCTACGACTATCGACGTAAACATTAAATAAACCAAACCAGAGGCCGTTGGGCCTCACCACCTTGATCCCTCAGTTGCTTGATTGCTTCGGATTGATGGGGATTGACTGATTGATTGCCTCTTGAATGAAACCCTAGGGTTAGGGTTTGAACTCCGGGGTTGGATCGTCGGATTGATGGCCGCCTTCGGGAGGTTAGGGCTTTTGTAGAGAGGGTTTTTGTAAGTATTTCTGCAGAGTTTCGTGACTGATGAGAGGGTGTAGGTCTATTGATTTCTGTGTGTTATTTTCGAATCCGAAGGTCTCTTTATATAGGCAAAGGGGTGACTCATTCGGTCCAATCAAATCACAGAGATGCAATTGCAATTGCATTGCAATGCAAACTCTTCGTTGCAATCCCTGAACGTGGCCCGAACGCATCGGAGAGGCGGTGGGATTGGATCAGACGACCGACAGAAGGTTCGAGAGTCTGGAAAAAGGTCGATCTGGCGGCCGAGCAAAGGATGTCGCGGCCTGGAAATGGATGTGGCGGCCGAGCCATTGATCTGACGGCCCAGGTTTTGATCTCTCAGGGAGATTTTGCAAGCAACAGGTTGCTCGGGTGAGGAATGGATGTTATGGCCGAGAAATCGATGTTGCGGCCGACCGATGGATTTTCCTAACACACTATGTTTCTGTTTGAAAGGCTATTTGGCTCTGGATTGGGTCCTCTAAGTGGCTCAGAGTTCGTACCATAAGTCCATGGGTTTCACAAGAAAGCAATCAGCAATCATCAAATCCGTATCATCATCGGGATGGTCCCAAGGTGGGAGTTGAAATAATCGTTAGGCCAAATTGGGGAGTCTACAGTGTCCCTGGTCCCTACTGCCGTTCACCGTACTGCACGGCGGATACTCCGATTATATTGGTCTTGGGCCCCTCATACCATGTGTTCGGACCTTTCTTTGTACCTGTTCGGGATTACCTCCCTACAATGGCTCCCCAGCTATACTCGTTATTTTCTCTTAATATGACGAGCAAAGCTTCTGAACACCGAGCAAGGTTCTCGTCCTATGCTCCTGCCCCCATGTTTCTCGTATCTGGTGCAAACTCATCATTAGCCTAACCCAAACATCTCGTCGTTTGGTCTGGACAGGGCTTTCCAGCTAACACCTTTACACGCGGCGTGCCCTGTACTGCCCATATTCAATGAGAGCAGGCGTTTTGGGAAACGGAACGCCCAAACGGCGTCTGGGGTGACGTTTCTCATACGTCACCCCTTTACTGGGGTATACTTGGGTTTTCGTCCCATTTTCAAATCCACCCTTTCTCTCACCTCAGTTCCCTCTGCAGAAAGCACGCCCAAGTGCTCCCGCCATTGAAGCTCTGCTCAACATCTCAGGGTCTCTTTCCCCTCTGATTCTAGGGCTCTCGTCTATTTGTTTGTAAGTCTCTATTCCCCTTCTCCATTCCATCTTTTTCGTCGATTTAGGATCTCCACAGTTTCTTTTAGGGTTTTTTTCGTACCCAACTTGTTCCTTAGAAAACCCACACCCATAGTCTCGTTATGGGTCGATTCCGTAGGCACTGTGACACACCCCAAAGGATGGCTGAGTTCAAATCTCGTTATGAGATCCCAGACAACGTGGCCACTTCGTTGGCCGCAGAAAACGCCATTCGTGAGTGTTTTGAAAATGATACTCTGCACGTCCCCGTCGTAGCCGTCGTTGAGGGCGGCGTCAGGTTTCCCCTGGCACCGTTACTCTGCCAGGTTTTAGCCCATTTATAGACTGTCCCCGATGCAAGTTTTAGCCAACTTCTTCAGGGTTGTTATGGGCATCAATGCCCTGAACCAGATGCTAGGCACATCCCTAGGTTTGCACGACATACATCACTTGTACAGTATTTCCAGAACCAAGGACGCCTTAACCTACTATCTCAAGAGTAGGGATTCCAGGAAAAGGCTGGTGATTGAATTGCCTGACTCCGCTCGTGGGGACGACGATGACTTCCTCATCGTCATAGGGAACTTCGAACCCAAGGACGAGGGCGGCAGAGTCATTGGCTTTCACGCTCCCCACAGATTTGGCACTCCACGTTAGTTCCTTTTCTCGTAGAACTTTTTGCCGAGCAATTCCTCGTATTGCACCTTTCATTCATTTGCATTACTGATTGCCAATTTTTCTCGTATTTGCAGCCACGAACGTCAACCAGGGGCACGCCATTATCACCCCTCAGGTTCACGTGACTGACATCAACCGTGCTCTTGCATTCAACGGGCAAGGCACGTGCTTGGTTGGCCGAGCAAGAGCTGCGCAAATCCTTCTCAGTTACCGTGCATCATACGGCGGATTCATCGACCGACGAATCCGAGCAGCAGACAATCCCATCATCCCTGATCCTCCAGCTCAACAGCCCGAGCAACGAGAAGAGAGGCGTTCCCGGTCCCCTCCTTTGCCCAACGATCCAATCCAACTCGCCGAAGAAACCTCCTCGTCCTCAAGTGGGTATTCTCCATCTCTCTCTCCTTGAGAAATGCAGCGACCGATCAACCTCAGCAGCCTCCTCAACATCCCGGGGGCTGGTCGTGGACGGGGCCGCGGCACATCTCGTGGCCGTGGACGCTCTCAGAGCCCGGCGCCTTCTTATGGCCGCCGTGGCCCAGCTCAACCTGACGTTCCTCCTGGCTTCTCCCCCGAGGAGATTGAGGCCAGCCATAGGGAAAAACGCCAACGGCTAGAAGCCTCTTCTGTTGAACAGCCCCCGTCCCAGCGCACTGCACCTCCAACCCCTCTCTGGACTCCACAATTCACTCACGGTGGACGGCCAGTCATCGTCCGTGACAGTGTGGAGTCTGAAGGCACCGCGCTTGCATTGTCCAAAGCATTCATGCTTCCTGGGGACATGCAAAAGGAGGTGGCCAGCTCCCCAGACAACCTTCTCGGCTCTTTCATGAGCCATCAAGCTAAGGTAAAGCCATCGTATTCATTTTTACACGCTAATGGCTTTAAATTGCTTATTCCTGCCCTTCGTCTGACCATGCGTTTGTCCAGGTGATGCAAAAGATGGTGGCCACGGCTCAGCGGTTCGGTCAGTCTGAGCCTCAGCGTGCCAGACTGGCCAGCGAGAACGCCAAGCTATAGAACACAATCGTCAGGCTGGAAAGGGAGAGAAATCAAGCTCACGGGACGGCCGATGAGCTGAGGGGTAAGCTGGAGGGTGCCGAAGACAGCTTGAACCAGACTCTCACAGAGCTGGAGGCGAGCAAGAACGAGGCCAAGGCAGCCTATCAGCAGGGTTACAATGAGGGGATCCGTGTGGCCACTGAGAGCTACACGGACCAGATGCCTGGGATCCAGGACCAGGTCTTTGAAGCTGGCTGGCTGGCTTGCCTCAGAAAGTCTGGTGCCCCAGAGTCTTCTACCTTGTGGGCTGAGATTGACCTTCCGAGCACCCAGGCGGCCACCGAGGAGCTCAAAGAGGTGGTGGAGGAGGAGGACAGCCTGGACAGGGAGCTTAACAACATCCCCGAACAGCAAAATGCCGAAGCTGATCAAACTGGAGAAGCGACCAACACTGGCCAGAAGGAAGCCGGTGGCGGTCCGTCTGAACCTGGCACTGCTGGGGATGATGCAACATTCTCTGCCTCTAGAACTGCTCCAACTTCTGCAACTGCTCCAGCCTCTCCCCCTGTCATTGAGGATCTTACGATCGAAGAGTAAGTTGGACTCTTCATAGTGATAATTTTTTGAAACTTTTGAATCAGTTTTTGATTGGCCCTGCGTGGCCATTGGTTCTGCCCTGCGTGGCGCTGACACATTTCCACACATTTCAATTCTGCTGATTTTGGCCCTTCGTGGCTTTTTATGTTTTGGGTGGCCCTGTTTGGCCTAAACTTTTGTTTTGCCTGGCCCTTCGTGGCCTTTCTTTAACACAGGTGGCCGTCTCATGGTCAGTATCGTAGTGTCTTCATACTTAGCCTTATGCATATTCACGTATGCTCCTTAGGTCTCTTCATGCCTGCTGATGATTGAACTGTATTCACTTACTCTATTGCAGGTTTCTCATACCTTAGAGTAAGCTTGTTGCGTTAGCAGCTTGCAACACGTAAAGTTATTTGTGTTCAGGGTCTGTTCGAACCCGAGCAACCCTTGAGTTTTTCGAACTCTAGGTACTACTGCATGTTTACGTATGCAGCTCGTAGGCTTCGTGCTCGAGAACCTTCCCCAGTATACTCGTACTTAGGTTATCCAAATTTGCTCGTATTTGGATTTAGTAATTTTGGGTTTGTTCATACCCAGGTTAAGTTACAAGCTCATGTGGGGATGCACCCGTATTAGTAATCAAACCTTATTTGTTCCTGAAATAATCACAGACATATTTGAATCGAGAGCAGTGTGCATATCCTCGTGTGCATTCTGGGTGTATTCGTACCCAAGCAAACAGACAAGTATATTCGTACTTGGCTTAACTCTGGGTGTATTCGTACCCGAGCAAACAGACAAGTATATTCGTACTTGGCTTAACTGTGGGTGTATTCGTACCCGAGCAAACAGACAAGTATATTCGTACTTGGCTTAACTGTGGGTGTATTCGTACCCGAGCAAACGGACAAGTATATTCGTACTTGGCTTAACTATGGGTGTATTCGTACCCGAGCAAACAAGCATATTCGTACTTGGTTCAATTATGGGTGTATTCATACCCGAGCAACTATCAAGTGTATTCGTACTTGGTAAAACTATGGGTGTATTCGTACCTGAGGAACTGTCAAGTGTATTCGTACTTGGCAAAAATTTGAAATATTCGAAATTCCATTTAGTTACCATTTACCTCTGCTCCCCAATACGAAGTGAGGACTAAGGACTAAGCTTGACTTCGTATTCCAAGCATAATAAAAGCAAAACTCGTAAAAATAGAATTTGTGTTACCAAAAATTCGCGAATTTTATTCATAATTCGAAAAACTCAAGGGGGCGTTACGCGTACCCCTTGCAACTAGTAAAAGAGGACACAAGGGAATTTTATTCGTAATTCCCACACAATCACGATGTGCATCTAAAACAGAATAGAAACGAAGTCGAAGTTCTTTACACGTAGAACTTCCTCAAGTTGTGAACATTCCAGGGCCTTGGTACCGGGTTCCCTCACAGATTTTCACATACACCTTTGCATCTTCTTGCATGTGCGGCCACCAGTATCCCTGGGTAATTGCACGGTGAGCAATGGACCTGCCCCCAGCATGACTCCCACACGTTCCCTCGTGTATTTCATGGAGGAATTTTTGCACCATCTCGGGATGCACACAAAGCAAGTACGGTCCAGTGAAGGACTTTCTGTACAACTTCCCCCCTGGTGATAGCCAAAATCTTGCAGATTTCGTCTTTATCTTGTGAGCTTCTTTTTTATCTGTGGGGAGTGTCCCATCCCGTAGGAACTCCACTATTGGATCCATCCAATTTGCTCCTTGGTTCACGTCCAGGACCAATTCCACACTTCTCCCAATACTCGGTTCAGCAAGATAGTCCACTACTACCTTCCTTTTGAACTCTGTTGGCACAGCCGCTGCCAACCAAGCTAGTGAGTCAGCGTGGGCGTTCCGTCCAAAGCTTATCTGCTCGATGTGTACCTTCTCAAAGGTATCAAGCAAATCCTTGGCTGCCCCCACGTAGGCCGCCATCTTTTCACTCCGGGCCTCGTATTCGAGTATTCTGTGATTCACCACGAGTTGTGAATCACGAATACTCGAATTCTTTTACTTTCAAGGTTCTTGCGCTCGTAACCCGGCCAGGAGTGCCTCGTACTCGGCCACGTTGTTTGCCACTGAAACCCAGGCGCAGGGATAATTCGATCATAACTCCTTCAAGAGGGAAAAGCACCACCCCAATTCTAGATCCAGTGTTGCATGTGGATCCATCTACAAAAAGCTTCCATTCTGATGGGTCCTGCTCGTCGGGTGCCCCTCGCTTCTCAGCAGACGGCTTGTCCAACTGCTCCTTTCTCGTAGGAGGCCGTGGAGCTAATGTGGGAGAGAACTCTGCCACGAAATCTGCCAAAACTTGCCCTTTGACTGCCGTGCGCGGCTGATAATCAATATCATACTGGCTCAATTCCACCGACCAAGTTGATACCCGTCCCGAGAAATCGGCCTTTCGAAGCAATGACTTCAACGGGAACTCCGTGTAAACGACCACTTTGTGGCTTTGGAAGTAGTGGGGCAACTTCCTAGCGGCCGTCCTCAGTGCCAGGACCAACTTCTCAACAGGCAGATATCTCGTTTCTGCATCTAATAGCGTCTTGCTTACGTAATAGACAGGGATTTGCTTGGATCCCTTGTCCCTCAGTAAGACTGCACTTACAGCATGTTCGGATACTGCTAAGTATAGGGTCAGGACCTCGCCAGGCTCAGGAGTAGACAGAAGTGGGGCTGCTGCCAAGTACTTCTTCAGGTTTTGGAACGCTTGCTCACACCCTGCTCCCCATTCGTAACCTTCTCTCTTTTTTAACAACTGAAAGAAAGGTCTACACCTATCACTCGAACGACTTATGAACCTGTTAAGGACTGTCGCCATCCCTGTTAACCGCTGGACCTCCTTCGTGGTCCTCGGACTCTGCAGCTTCTGCAAAGCTGTTATTTGATTGGGATTCGCCTCTATCCCTCTAATGGTCACTAAGTGACCCAGGAACTTCCCAGAACTTACCCCAAATGCACATTTCGAGGCGTTGAGCTTCAGCTTATACTTTCTTAGTATCTCAAAAGCTTCTTTCAGATCAGCGATGTGGTTTCGTTTCTCCTTGCTTTTCACCACCATATCGTCTATGTACATCTCCATGGTCTTGCCGAGCAGCTTCTTTAGCATAATCGTTGCTAGTCTCTGGTAAGTTGCTCCAGCATTCCTCAGACCAAAGGGCATAACATTGTAACAGTACAGCCCCCGTGGTGTGATGAAGGACGTCTTCTCCTGATCGGGGCCGTACATAGCTATTTGGTGATATCCTTGATAAGCGTCGAGAAAACTCATACGCCCGTAACCAGCTGTTGCATCAACCAACTGATCTATCCTGGGCAGGGGAAAACTGTCTTTTGGACAAACCTTGTTTAGATCCGTGAAATCGACGCATACCCGCCATTTCCCACTCTTCTTTTTTATCACCACTGTGTTAAACAACCATTCGGGGTAGTATACCTCTCGGATTGCCTTTGCCTCGAGCAAACGGTCGACCTCCTCGATAACAGCGTCCACATGCTGTACGGCAGACCTTCTTTTCTTCTGCATCATCGGTTTGTGCTGCGGGTTCACATTCAGGTGGTGGCAAATCACGCTTGCATCCACCCCAGGCATCTCCTCGAGCACCCAAGCAAACACATCAACGTGCTCTTTGAGAAATTTCACCAACTCTTCCTCCTCTTCTTTGCTCAGGTTTTCCCCAATCAGGAAATATCTTTCAGGATCATTCTCGTTGATCTGGATTTTCTTCAATCCTTCCACCACTTTCTCGGCGGGATCCCCTCCGACATCCTCGATGGTCGGCTGGTTGGTAACCTCGACTGTTTGCACCAACTGTGCCTTGGGTGCCTTCTTGATTATGGAAACCAAGCACTGTTGGGCTGTCTTTTGGTTCCCCCTTATTTTCTCGATTTCAGTGGATCCTGGAAACTTCACTATCTGATGGTAGGTGGATGAAACTGCCTTCATCTTATGCAACCAAATCCTTCCTATAATCGCGTTATAGGAAGATCGCACATCCACTACCAAAAAATCGGTTCTGAGTACCACTGTTCCTGCCCGAACAGGGAGGGTCACTTTACCCAACGGCCAAACTGCCCCTGCACTGAACCCAACCAACGGAGTTACTGACTGTACCAAGTCCGCTTGTGCCAATCCCAACTTTTTGAATGCATCGTAATAAAGCACCTCAGTGCAACTTCCTGAATCCACCAGGATCCTTTCCATGTCATATTCCCCAATTCGTAGGGTTATGACAAGAGCATCGTTGTGCGGCACCTGGACTCCTCCCAGGTCCTCATCCGTGAAGACAATGCCCTTGTTGCACCCTCCTGCTTCACGTCCCCGTTTCTTTCCTAACCGCATCACGTGCTGGTCGTGTTTCACCTGCCTCTGGAGCAACCTCACCTCATTTCTCGTATAAGGTGTGGCCAATCCATGTATCATATGGACCATGCCCCTTGGATTTTGCTCGTAATCCAGTTCCATCGCTTTTTCCGCACCCTTGTGCTCCTCTTGGATGAACTCCTTCAAATACCCTCGTGAGACCAGGTCATCAAGGTGCTGCTTGAACATCTCGCAGTCCTCTGTCATGTGACCCCAGTCCTTGTGGTAACTGCAATGCTGACTCGTTGCCCTTCTTGCATCTTTATCACCCTCCAGCCGTGGAGGCCACTTAAAGTATGGGCGGTTCTTTATTCGATAAAGAACCCGATAAATCGGTTCTTTCCATACCGTCGTTATTGAGAAGTACGACTTTGGGTCAGGGGCATGCTTCTCCCGGTATGACTCTCTCTTAGTCTGTCCGTGCTCCTTCCTCTCTTTGTAAGTCTTGAGCTCGAGTTTATCCACCTTTTTCGTGGGACCCTTGGCTTGCTCGGCACTCAACTTGTCATCTTCCCGTAGTATGTCATCCTTATTCCTGGCATGCTGCTCAATACGTTCCATCAGCTTTGCCAGCGTGCTCAATGGACTCATGTTTAGGGACTTTCGTAGCTCCCCCCGAACAGGCAGCCCAGTCTTGAACGTTGCTATTGCATACTCCTCACTGCAACTTTCAATCTCGTTGAAAGTCTCCCAATACTTCTTGGCGTAGTCCCTGATCGGCTCACTCTCTCCTTGCTTCATAACTGAGAGACTCTCAAAAGTTTTGGGTGGTTTCCTGCTCGTCAGGAACCGAGCAGTGAATTCCTCAGCCAACTGTCTCCATCCTCGTATGGTGTTCGGCCCCAACTTATGGAACCATGACAGGGCCACCTTTCCCAGACTAGATGGGAACATCTTGCACATGATCGCATCATCACCATCGTGCATAAACATCGCCTGCTGGTAATGCTGTATGTGTGCCATCGGGTCTGCATTGGTCTCGTACAGGATAAACGTCTCGTGCTTCACCCTGCTCGGCAACTTTGTTTCCTGCAATCTCTTTGCAAAAGGAGAAGTTGCTATGTTAATAAAGGGCTTTCCGTGCCGCTTCAGACATGGTCCCTCTTCTGATCCCTTTGCATTATTCCTTTCCCAATCGGAATCAGGTCTCGTACTCGCCCCTGTGGTGCTTCTCGCTTCCTCCCTCTGGGGTTGGGGTTTTGCTTCTGCCTCTCCTTTTTTGTGAAGAAGCCTTTGGTCGTTTCGGAGTAAGGCTCCTGCTTCTTCTTCTTCGTGAAGAAGCTCTCCTGTACTCCACCATATCCAACCCTTCTTTTCTGGACTTCCTTCGTGAAAGCCCAGAATCCTCTGGATGTTCTTGTATTCGCTGCAGCAGTTGAATCTCATATTCTCATCTTTTAATCAGATGAGCGTATTCCTGTATTTCCTGTCGCTTTTTGTCCAGGATGTCTTCCCTGCTGTGCACACTTTTCGAACGCGCCACTGACTCCCTCCCATGGCGGGACTTACTCCTTCTCGTGGATCCTGTGGCCGTCCGTCCGTCCGTCCCTATTTCTGGAGTCGCCATGGATTGCCAGGGGGCGGTCCTTGCTCGTGGTCCTCCCCGCACGCCCTCCGTTGGGCTTTCTCGGAGGATCTAGTGGGGATTTGTCAGCTCCCCCACCCAGCTGATTGTTTGCATCAAGTGGGGTCTTTGGATCTTCTTCCGCCATGGTCGTTTTTTCAAAGGGATCTCTTTCGTTTCCCACAAATGGCGCCAATTGTAGGTGCAGGAAAACGAAACAGGCCTTCGAACAGCACGAAACTGTAACGGCTACTTTTCTCTCTACACCGGAACCCTAGCACACCGCCGGTATTGATCCTACAAAACAAACAGAAGGTGAGCGCACTTTTGCCGTCTCGTGGCAAAGGCCCTCCGATGCCAAAGTTAGTATCTCGTACTAGTAAAATCTTAATTCTCAGTAAGGAATAATTCAATAGCCAGGAACTGCGTACCTTTACCTCTAGGTTTACCTCATATATATAGACCCATGTCTACTTGCTGTCCAAGCCATCTTGCTGCCCTAAGTTTCCTTTCTCGTAAAGGAAACACAGAACATCAGGGATTCTCATTCCCATAACTGCATATTTCCTTTTAGACAATTTAGGAACTCTTTCCAAAGCTTGCCGTTCACCCCATTCTCGTTGGGTATCTCCTCCAGATCTTGTTTCCTCACTCGGTATTTCCATTTCTCGACTCTTCTGGAGTGCCTCCTGGCACCTCCTCCAGATTGCTGCTCCTGTTCGGCCTTTTCGTTGCCGAATAGACCCTTTGGACCAATGATTTCTTGTATCACTGGACCCTCTTCCATGCGACTGGTCCAACGACTACCTTTGCTCTCTGGACCATACCCCTGCTCGGGTATTTCGGACCTGGGACCTCTCGTGTCCCTGGTCCCTACTGCCGTTCACCATACTGCACGGCGGATACTCCGGCTATATTGGTCCTGGGCCCCTCATACCATGTGTTCGGACCTTTCTTTGTACCTGTTCGGGATTACCTCCCTACACACAGCTAGTGAGTGTCTTGAATGTGTTTGAAGGGATCGATGATGTCTTGTTGTGGTAGTGATTGTGTTTGTCATTGTTATGGTAGTTATAGGGGTAATGATTTTAAGTGTAGTTAAAGCTGGTAGAATCCTTATAGAGAGTTATATAAGTATTTGAGGTTGACTTAGGAAGATGAGAGTTATAGATAGGGTGTCTAGATGTAGTATGTGTCTTCTGGATACCCAGGCGACTACCGATGAGATCCAGTTGGAAGAGGCACTTGATCACCACTCCTTCTAGATGGAAGTCTCGGAAACTCAACTAGACACTAGGACTATGTATAGGGGTTAGATCTCTAAGCTTGAGATAAATGGTTGTGCGTAGGAATTTCGTTGAAAGAGGGATGTGTTATGGTGTTATAGTCTTCATTGTTGAGGTGAATGTCGTGGTAGTATCACCATGATAGGATGATAGAAAATAGTGATAACATTGTTTTGTGAAAAAGACAAGACTTGAGGTGTACTATGTCAATGTGACTTCAGGTGAGTGATTGATGTCCGCATGTGGTGAGAGACTTGTTTGAAGTGAGAGCAATATGAATGTGAACTATTGTGATTGATAACAAGGCGGAGTGTGATAGGTGTCCTGAGTTAAAATGGTAGAAACCTTGAAAGCGATAGGCATGTGAGAAAATGTGGTGTCGAGAGTTGAGGGATCTGAGCGTATAAATTGTGTATGGTATGTGGGGATGTAGATTAGACTAATGACAGTAGAGAATACGTTGAGGTATGCCATTGACGTGATAGATTTGTTGAGAGAGATTAAGGGATAATAGTAGTAGTGATAGCAGTGGTGGTGACGGAAATAGTGTGGTTAATATTATTGGGGTTGAGTGCAGCTGTGGTAAGTATCTTTGAGGAAAATTGATGTCATTATGACTACTTAGTTGAGAGAAGAAATTTATGAGCTGTGAAACTTGTTGTTAGCAAAGCTGTTAAGGGTTATTGGTGCGAGAGAATTGATTCCTAAGTGATGAGATAGTAGGAGTTTTATAGTATAATGAGGAGTATAGATATGTTATTTGAAATTCAGGAGTCTTGGGGTTATTCAGGAAGAAGTCTGTCAATTGGATTGTCTCGGTGACTGGATTTTTGCATAGATATATTCGAGAGCATTGGATGTTTGTTGGTGCAACTATGGCACCTATTATGTGTAGCTATTTGAGTAATGAGAAATTGCCAGGTTGTGTTGCTGTCGGGTCATAGAAATGATTAAGTATTGGGGGTACGTGTGTTTGGTATGTATATTATATTTGCAATAATGTGTAGGATTGTAAGTATATTGAATACCTAGCTTGACTAAAGTAATTGAATGAGAGTATTCGAGATTGATGGGCAATTGGAAAATATGAGATGTGTAGTGGGTCTGAGATGAACGTGCTTACTGTGGGCTTGCTACAGCCAAGCGTTATGATAAACTCGATACCGAGTAAGTTTGTTGATATGTGGATGAGTCCAGTTGTAAATGATTTGATTGGAGAATTTCTTGTACGAAACTTGTCGTTATTTAGCATTAACATGCATGCTTGACTTGATGTGCAATCTCAATGTGTGTAATTTACTCATAATTACGGTGCAAGGCAAACACTGATGTGTGCGTGGGTATCTGTTACAGGGAGATGATCTTTGGTTAGAATCTAGCATGTGTTCTTACTACTCTTTTGTATGATATGATTAGAAAGTTAGATACGGAAGGTATCAGCAGTATGTCAACCCTTAGGTGGGAACAGTTAATGGCTTGTGATAAGGTGAATAGTGAATTTGGGAGTTTGCTTGATCGGTCTTGATGTCGCATTGTATTGAGTTACGTAGAAGGGATGTATTTCCATAGAAGCGAGTCTGGGTTTTCGGAAATAAATACTATAAATGATTCTGAGCGGGTTAAGGAAAGTGAAGTAGTGTTAGACTTTTGGTTGTGTTTGGATGTTAGATGGATGAAAAGACATTCGAAGTTTATGTAGAGTAGATATAAGAGTTATATGGGTAATAGGGATGTGAAACAGAGAAAATGACTAACAGTTTTGAGTTATAAGAGTTTCGAGATACAAATGGTGGTTAATCATGTTCTTATGAGAATGGAGTGAATGCCACGAGGCAAGGGGTCATTCAAGAAATGTTAAGGGAGTGGTGTTGCTGTTGGTTAATAGCAGTATTAATAGGATGAATAGTTGTGAGATGTGAGAGAGATACCAATAGATTAGAGTATGAGGGGCTCAACTATAACGAGTGGGTGTTTATAGCTGAGTAATGAGTGGTAGGATCATATCGGTAGAGAGGGTTTTGTGGAGCGATTGGGATAAGGAAAAAGTCTATGTGGAAGAGAGATGATGAAGTTTTGGAGTGAGGTTTGGCATTACGATGGGTGACTCGGTTGGACTTGGGTTAGCAAATTTCGAGGACGAAATTTCTTTAAGGAGGGTAGGATGTAGAGACCCGTATTTTTTAAAATCGTTTAAAACTTTTGTCAATATTAAAATATTGAATAAATATAAAATTTGTTGGATTTATTTGATATTAGGGCTTAAATGATAGAGATTGAAAGTGGAGGGAGTGCAAGTGTGATTAGTATGTGTCCTAGTATATATATATATATATATATATATATATATATAATCAGAGCCAAGTCGGGAGTAGTGAGCTAGGGGTGGTGGATGGGTTGTGTCTGAAGGAGTCGGAGATGCGTGGATGAGTAATTACTGGGTAGTTTATTCCTGTTTGTAAAAGAAAATGGAAATGTTTCTTATATCTTCATTAATCTATTTATTTTCTAAGTTTTGAAAAACAAATGGAACGACTGTAGATGATCTAGCTTTTAAACTAAAGCCTGACTTTCACCAATTTGATGTTGGTAGTATGCCATCTGTAGATGATCTAGGTTTACAAACTAAAGCCTGATTTTTGTTATCAAACTGCTGTTTTGAAAGTACGACCCTAATGGTCAGATTCAGCCATGGTAAGTCCCGCTTTAGCCAGGGAGGCGTCTAGGGCAGAAGAGTGTTGGAAGCAGCCAAAACGGGTAGTAAAATAGAAACAGCAGCAAGGTAGTGAAGATTTTAGGATCCGTTTGTTTAAACAAGATATAGGTCTATACAGGTGACAGATGAACAACATTTAAGAAGTGGATTTATGAGGATCCGTTTTTAACATGTTATAGGTCTATATAGAAGTGAAAAATGAATTTCAAAATTAGGTTTAAATAGAAAGATTAATTTATATATAAGTCTCGGATCAGTTTCTTTTAGAAAAAGGAATAGACTATTCAGGTATCATTCATCCACCGGTCCCTCCCTTATTCAGGTACAGGTTCATCCACCAGTCCCTCGATTCACTCCAGGCTCTATTTATTAAAATGAACAGAATGTTTAGATGCAATTCTTCAGCTAGTTCTTCTTCTCATTTAACATCTATCCCTGATATAGTAAACCAAGAAGAACAAGAATATCAAGATTTAAACAGCAGTGATTTCCAAAATTGGAATATCCCTAAAATACCTGTTAAAGAGATTTATAGATCTAGTTTTTTAAGAGATTCTTTTAGAACTGATCAAATTGCTAAAACAGTTGAACAAGTTTATGCTATTACTAAACAAGAGGAAAGATGTTCTCTTCTTAGTAAAGAATCTGTTAAACGACACCTCGACAGAGGATATAATTATATTCATGTTGGATTAATCCAGGTTGCTATTAAACCCCTGTCTAGAACAGGATTAAACTCTTCTGTTTTGTTATCTCTCAGAGATGCTAGATTTACTGTTTACAGTGATAGTTTACTTGGACTAATGGAGTCAAGTTTGCACAATGGTCCAATTTACTTCAATTGTTATCCTGATTTACCTCTTAGTTTAAAGGATAAAAACATATTAAAAGCTTTAACTTTAAATATTCAAACTGCTGGTGCTATTACTAATATGCTTGAGGGTAGTCATGCACTTGCCTTGATTTATCGTATTTACTATAAGTGTATGAAAACTAATTTAAATATTCATGCTTTGGTTAAAAGCCCTAAGGATAAAACTGTTTTGATTCAAAGTAATACTAATGCTAATATTCAAGTACCTAAAACTATTTCCTGGAATGATATTACTTTACCCACCAGTTGGGTCAGTGAAAATGATAGTTATCCCCATAAGATGCAAAATGATACTGTTGATTTAGAGTATATTAAGCAATATTTAGATGGTACTGTTAGAATTAGTTTTGATCAACAAAGGATAAATCCACCTCTTAGGATTCAGGAATTAAGCAGATCAAGTAGTTCTGTTAGCCTACCTAGGCATGATAAGAATCTTATTAACCCCCATGTTAAATTACGAGGAATTGAAACAAGTTCCCAAATTAGTAAATCCTGTTATTCAACACAGTCAAATTTTGATGATAGTGAAACATCTCCAGGGTCTCCTACTCTTCTTGATTTTGAAGAAACAACACCCCCTGTTAACCCACTAAACCAAGTTGATCCAGCACTTCGTGTATTAACTAGGATTACTAATAAGGATGATTCCGATGATGAATATGATGAATTATATGAAGAATTTAAATCAAAAAAGAATAAACAAAAAAGAAGAAATTGGCGTAGTAACCATTCATCTAGTCAACAAGATAAAATGATAGACCAATGGAAACAATACATGGAAGATAATAATGTTGAAATCTACTTCTTTGACTATTTAGAAAAAATTGCTATTCCTACTAAACCTATGTCTTTGTCTTCTGTTTGCTCAACTTCTTCCCAAAAAACCTATAGTATAGAGTCAAAAGAACTAAAAGTTATTAATGAATCTGTTGATAACAAATTAGTAAAAATTAGTAACACAACTACACAAGATTTAAAACATGAAGTTAAAATTGTTAAAAAAGATATTAAAAAATTAAAAGAATCTGAGCTTGAGAATTCTGATAAGAATATTAAAAATGGACAAAATGATAAAAAAGAATATTACCAGAAATGGTATACAAAGGTTAAACTAGTAATACGAGACTATCAAATAGAAGTTAATGCTCTCATTGATACTGGTGCTGATTTAAATTGTATTGCTCAAGGTCTAGTACCGACAATGTATTTTCATAAAACTACTGCTATATTAAGAGCTGCTAATAACAGTAAAATGGATATAGAATATAAGTTGCCTAATGCACATATTTGCCAAGATAAAATTTGTTTTCAAAGCACTATTGTTTTAGTCCCTGACTTAACTGATAATTTGATCCTAGGTACACCATTTATCTGTTTACTTTATCCTTTTACCACCAATGAAGAAGGATTAATTACTAAACCTTTTGGTCAACAAGTTATGTTTAAATTTTTAACAAAACCTGAATTAGTACAGCTAAACTATTTGACTATTGATAAACTAAATTTGAAGTAAAATCAGTTAAAATTTTTGTAAGAAGAAATTAATTATAAAAAAATTGAAGATCAGCTTACCACTACTCTTCTTACTAAACAAATTGAAGAATTCAAAGAAAAATTAGAAAATGAAATTTGTGCTAAACTTCCAAGTGCCTTTTGGCATAGGAAAAAACATATAGTAACTTTACCATATATTAAAGGTTTTAATGAATCCCAGATCCCTACTAAATCTAGGCCTATTCAAATGAACCCTGATGTTTTAAAAACTTGTAAAGATGAAATTGCTACTTTTCTAGCTAATAACATTATTCAAGATAGTAAATCACCCTGGTCTTGTCCTGCTTTCTACGTTAATAAAAATGCTGAAAAAGAAAGAGGTGTACCACGCCTTGTTATTAATTACAAACCATTAAATGCTGTTTTGGAATGGATTCGATATCCTATTCCTAATAAAAAAAGATTTGATTAGCCGATTAAGTAAAGCTGTCATTTTTTCAAAATTTGATTTGAAGAGTGGTTTCTGGCAAATCCAGTTACACCCTGATGATCGGTATAAAACTGCTTTTACTACCCCATTTGGTCATTACGAATGGAATGTCATGCCATTTGGATTAAAAAATGCTCCTAGTGAGTTCCAAAAAATAATGAATGACATATTTAACCCATTTAGTCATTTTATTATTGTTTACATTGATGATGTGCTTGTTTTCTCAAACTCAATTGATGATCATTGGAAACATTTAAAATCTTTTGTTCAAACTATTAAGCATAATGGCTTAGTTATTTCTGCTCCAAAAATTAAATTGTTTCAAACAAAAATAAGATTTTTGGGATATGATATCTATCAGTCTACTATAACACCAATCAGTAGAGCTATTCAATTTGCTGATAAATTTCCTGATGAAATCCTAGATAAAAATCAGTTACAAAGATTTCTTGGATCATTAAATTATATTGCTGAATTTTATAAAAATCTAAGAAAAATCTGTCAACCTCTGTTTGATCGATTAAAAACTAATCCACCCCCTTGGTCATCCACTCATTCTGACATTGTCAGAAAAATTAAACGATATGTTAAAACTCTTCCTTGTTTAGGGATTCCTACAGTAAACTCTTTTAAAATTATTCAAACAGATGCTTCTGAAATTGGTTATGGCGGGATTCTCCTTCAAAGAATTAGCCCCAATTCTGATGAACAAATTGTTCGTTTTCACTCTGGTCGATGGAATACGGCACAGAGTAATTACAGCACTATTAAAAAAGAAATACTATCTATTGTCCTGTGTATTTCAAAATTTCAGGATGATATATTAAATCAAAACTTTTTAGTCAGAGTCGACTGCAAAAGTGCTAAATATGTTTTAGAAAAAGATGTTGAAAATATTGCTAGTAAACAAATCTTTGCCCGTTGGCAATCCATATTAAGTATTTTTTGTTTTAAAATTGAATATATTAAAGGCAGTCAAAATTCAATCCCAGATTTTCTCACTCGAGAATTTCTCCTTGGTAAGTGATTAAACATCATCCTGTACACCAGAGACATCGCGCACTCACCGAGCATTAATTGCACCACTAAGCACTTAATTAGCAGAGACATTATTCACTATATTTCCTGCAGGGTATCACGCTGCATTATATAATATTTAATCTAACTTCTTCTGCAGAAAATGGCGGACAAGAAGAAACAGTTAACCCTACCTTCATGGGCTGATCAATCCAGTAAAAACCCTAGTAAAAATAGAAACCAAGTTCTTGGGCAAATACCCCCCAAACTTGAGTACAAATCTGCCCTTGCTTATATCCCTTCACCTAGCCAATGCATTGCCACTGATCCTTTCTGTTCAAATCAGTCCATACAACCTGGTCAATCCAGTCAACCAAATTATCCTGTTAAAACATCTACCCCAACAGAATACCTGCTCAAACTAGTAACTACTAAACTCTTCTCTATTGAACCTGTACACCAAAATGTTCATCAACCCATTGAACTGGTAAACTCTTTCTTTCCTCCCGGATGGCATTTTGTTCCTGCTCATCCTGATAAATCCCTATCTTTCTACAGAGACATTCTCCAACTCCACAAATCCATTCTCATTAAACCAATCAAAGACAAGATTAACCCCAATAAAGTGATCTACCACTCACTTTATATTCACAACATTGTTAGCCTTGATCAATGGGGTCAGCCCTCTGTTCACAAAAAACTTCCTGATCACCCTGTTGAATATAATTACTATGACTACATTGATGCTTGGTTCAAAATCCTCCTTCATGAAAATGAAGCATTCACCCACTCGTGGTTCATCCAATTTGACCACAAATTCAACTCAGTCATCCCTTCGTGGTTCAACCGATGGTGGCACCAGAATGGAGCCATCCCAGATATTTTGCCTGCTGAATTAATGGATCAAGTCAACTACTTTGCCACAATTAGCAAAGTCACTACTCACACTAGTCAATTCCCTACTCTGTTGCTGTTTGTATCAAAATATAAAGTCCCTTGGATTCTTAAATGAAGATACAACATTGAAGACAGAACTGTCATACGACAGTATTTGGTAAAGTGGTGGGGCAGTTACAACCACCAGAAGATAATTGATCAAGTTAAGTTGGAATTTCCAGTCAAAGTTCCAACACCTGTTAAAATCCCAACACCATTAAAACAAGTTCAACCAGTCAAGCAAGAAGACCCTCTTGCTCAATCTGATTCTCCCACAGTTTCAAACATCAGGCTCAATAGCCCTGCTTAACGGTCGTCAAGGCCATCCAAGTCAAAAACGAAATGTTCTCAACTACTCATGTTAGCTCAACAATTAATTGCACAAGCTAGCCAGGAAGAAGATGACAGCTCTTCCGAGGGATCAACAACTGATAAAAATCCATACGGGTCTGCATTCCAAGATGCCCAGGACCCTTTTGGATGATGGCAACAGCTGGCCTCCCAACGCTAGTCCCAGTCAAACCTGCTCAACAGCTGGCACCTTCTTTACCAGCCTATTAAAATCATGAATAGTAAAACTACTGTTCACTTTTTTACTGTTCATCCAGCCGACAACGATACTATTCATCCACATGCTAGCACTGTTTATTCACCTGCTGAAGTCCTGTTTACTTTTCCACCAAAAGTAGAAGGTCCAAGGGTTCACAATGAACCCCTGATAATTGTATCGCCTCTCATCCTTCATCTATAAAAGGATAGAGTTGGCTCTGGTTAAAGGCATCCCGAATTAGACCAGGATCTAATTCTCTCTCTTCTCTCTCTCTTCTCTCTAAATGTTAAACTTCTGAATTGAAGTTCTCTCTCTCTCTCCCCTCAGTCATGGAGCTTCTCCTCCTCCCCCTGTTAAACCAGTAAGTATGTTACTGGTAATGTTCACTGATGAGTTGATCCTCTCTGATCCTTATCTATTAAACTGATGTTTTGATTTTGTTCATAATTCTCCATGGTTGGCTCAGTCACCTAATTTATGTTTTGATTATTGCTCATGGTCGGCTCTGCCGCCTTACTAACTGTTTAATTTACTGTTAATGGTCGGCTCAGCCGCCTGATTTACTCTGATTATGTCTTGTTCACTTGCTATGTCTTCCTTCCGCCCCCAAATATATATATATATATGTGGGGGGGGGGGGGCACAGGGGATTAAAATCCCCAATCCCATTCTTTTTGTAACTCCCGATCTCTTTCCCTCTTTCGGCTCTCTTTCTGTCTCTCACTCCTTCACCCAAATTTCACCAAACTAACTCAAAGCCCATTCGAACCGACCTTCAATCCTTCTTCCATACGCGTTTTGGAGCATGCGTTGTGCCCGATTGAGCTCAAAGGAGGTGTATTGCTCTTGGTGTCAATTTTGGAAGCTAGGGCTCGTTCAAA
This sequence comes from Rhododendron molle, assembly GCA_025413875.1. Classification (NCBI taxonomy): domain Eukaryota; kingdom Viridiplantae; phylum Streptophyta; class Magnoliopsida; order Ericales; family Ericaceae; genus Rhododendron; species Rhododendron molle. Next base: position 14,106,996 of record CM046395.1, on the reverse strand, counting down.
TTGCTTGGGTTTTGCCTTCCGATTTGAGGTAGGGAATTCTACCTCTCTTTATATGTTATTTGAGTGTTTTTATGCCCTTTTCAAGCTTATATTGGTTATCGAGATTGGATCGAAATCTGAAATTCCTGTCAAAAATCGCCTGTAAGATACTCTTCCTATTGGTAGGAACTTTCCATATGCCGATAGAAAAAGTTTTCATAACCAGCTCAAACGTATAGCAGCAGCTCAAAAGCTGCTCAACGTATCCATCCTCTACCGGTAGGAACTTTTCACCTACCGGTAGGTCAAGTGCAAAGTTGCACTTGTTGTTCCATTGGCCTTCGGTTTCTAGTTTTTACCGGTAGGAACTTTTCAGCTACCGGTAGGTCAAGTGCAAAGTTGCACTTGTTGTTCCATTGGCCTTTCTGTTTCTAAAGCTCCTACCTGTAGGACTCGTTCATCTATCGGTAGTTGATTGAGCTGCTTTCAGCTGCTTGATTGAGCAGCTGCAATGTCTTTTAGTTGCTTTCCTATATTTTTCCAAATCACATTTTGAAGTTTCTCATCGACTCTAATGGGCTTATTTGCGCATTCTTTCAAGTGATTTTTGGAGAGCATTACTTACTTCACACATAGGGTGGTATCCGGTGAACTAGAATGAACTTGTTGTGTTAAGAAATGAAGAATGGATGTTATTGAACATTGAAGTACGACGATTCACCTGAGCATGTCCAGGGTTCCGATGAGTAGTATTGCAATCCGTTTTCTCTCAACTTCTAGAATCCATTAGATTCTTTTAGCATACGCTTTACGCACTCCAAGTATAGAAACTAGAAGACCGGGCATCGCTGAGTCTAGTCATGGGTTGATATGTGATATGTGAAGGTACGGGGGTGTATTTAAAGGTACGGTAAGGACGTGTGTATTTAATTATATGTGATATGGTGGATTAAGGGCCTTGTAATACCATGAGATTGATTAGATGGCTTTTGGATTTGATTGAACGACTTGATGTTTGTGAATGGGAAGTGGAATGATAATGGATAACAAATGGACACAAAGAGAACTTTCAGGGCTCTTGAATGAGTAAATGTCTGGCAGGAGCTATATGCTCATATCACATACTTTCAGGGCTCTTAAATGAGTAAATGCCTGGCAGGAGCTATATATTCATATCACATACTTTTAGGACTCTTGAATGAGTAAATGTCTGGCGGGAGCTAAATGCTCATTGTAGACACCCTATTTTGGACTTTCCAGAATAGTTTATTTACAATTTTTTTTATTTCCCGATGATGAATATGGTCAAGAACATCCTGAGATTGTTGGAGTTTTTGAGCTTTGAGCGTTCCGAACCTCATCCAAACCCATTCGAACCCCTTTTTAAACACTTCCAGCCAGAACCAAATGGCCTCAACAAAACCCTAATTGCATACGCTGGTAATGTGTTGGCGTGCGCTGGTAAATTGCCACGTGTCAGTCATCGGCCAGTGGACCAGTTGTCACTAGCGCACGCCAGTCATCTATAGGCATACGCCAGTCCAATCCAGTCAATCCATCCCTGTTCACCCACGTGCTCGAGACTTTTGTGTCACCCCGACGTAGTCCACAGTTCCCTGATGATTTCAAGCGGGCAGGCTGTTCCCCCCTCTCTCCTACACCACCTTTCAACTAATCTCATGCATTTAATGCATGGAAGGTTCCCTCTCTAACCAAACAACTCCTTAACCCAATTGATCCCAGCCCCTTCAGTTACTCTTTTGCCAATAAATACCCCCCTTTGCATTCCAAACAAAAGGGGTTACTTCCATTAATACTCCCCAAGCTTCCATTTCTCTCTTTCTCCCAAGTTCCTTGCTCTCTTCTTCCACCATTTGAAAGCGCTAGTAAGGGACACCTTCCCACACACCATAGCACCCTTCCATTGATCATCCATCCATCCAACCTCAAGCCCTAAGCTCAAACATTTCATCAAACTCAAAACAAAAGGTATACCACCTTTTATAACTCTCTGTTCTGACCTCTGAAGGGGGCTGGCAGGGTCAATACCAGTCCTGGCCCTAAAGCTAGCAAAGATTCAATGATCATATGAGGTGGTATGTGGCACACGCCAGTCTTCATATGCCGTACGCCAGTTATGGCTGCGTGACAAAACTAGCGTGGGGATCACAGATCATCCTTTTTCTGCTTTATTTTTATTCTGACCACCTTATTGCGTGTTAAAAACCAGTTTATTGCTTTCTATATTTTAGAACTGTGTAGCTGTTTATCTGTTATTGCTGTTTACAAAGGCCTCTAGGATCCTTCTGGTCATGTTCCAGAACCCAGATGATGCAAAGCCAAGCATTGGATAAACGGCCTAATTGGCGTGCGGTCCTTTAGGACTGGCGTGCGCCAAGGATGCCAAGAACCCAATGGCTGGTCCTTGCATGGCAGCTTAGTCCTGGCCTTTGCTTGATCCCCACACTGTTTATGGGGTTTTCTGTTCATTTATTCCCATTTGGTCAATGTCTACTGTCTGTAACTGTATATTATTGTGATATGAACTGCGTGGTTTGTCCTGGGTGTGCACTGGTTCATTCCAGAGCCCAGAGGGTTGAGCACAAGAGCTGTGAATTTGGGTATACCGGCGCGCACTAGTACAGGTGTGGCGCACGCAGGTCATCTCTGCATGCAGTGGCATGGCCAGTGCATGCAGGCTTGATCCTGTGTGTGTTACCCCCGATCTGCACGTTCCAGTTTGCTCAAAACACTCATAGGAGCTTGTTCTCAATCTATTATCTTTGTTAGATCAAACATCCATCACATTCTATCATAATGCAAACTTGTTATAGTACTAATCCCCTTTAACTGTTCCGGGCCCTAACTGGCTAAAAATTGATCAATGAGAGAAAAATGCAAATGTTTTACAAAATGCCTGAGTAGAGACTGATCTCTGGATTGGGCGAGAGGGGTGCCATAAAATCTTTCCCCTCTCGTAACTTGGCTTCCGAACCTCAGATATCGAAGGTAACGACGGTCCAGTCTACAAGCCTTTTTCAAATTCAAACAACGTGACAAACGTTTCAAGTTCGGTTCCTTAGGTGTTTTCTGCAAAATCCGAGTGGCGACTCTGAATTGTAGCATTTCACCGCGCTTTCCAAAAAGGGCACACCCGAATTTTATGAACAAAAATAAGATTTTCAGGGGCGTGTGCCCACACTCATATCGTTTTTCTTCTGGGCTCGTTATCGAGTAAGTGCTTCGCAGGAGCACCGGCTCAGACTCTTAACGATACGTAATTGGTTTTTGAAGTTAATGAGAGGATTTTTGTGCGACATACTCGTGCGACACTTCGTGGTTGGACGTGCAGGACAGCGTGGGGATGGGTGCCTTGTTGTTTTATGTCCTACTTTGTATATAGATCACTGTGAACATGCTAAACAACCAGTTTATTGTTTTTCTTAGTTTAAACTGCTAGCTGTATTTCAATCTGTTACTGTGGAGTACCCTTGAGATCATTCTGGACATGTCCCAGAACTCAGGATGAGCAAAACCAAACACTGGAAGGTTAACCCAAACCCGCGCGCGATGCACCCAAACCCGCGCGCAATGGTCAAATGGAGCATTGACCAGTGCGCCAGGGCGCAACCGTTCCGCGCCAGGGCGGGACCATCACGCGCCAGGGCGCACCATCGCGCGACACTTTGACTTCCTCGCACGACTGTTTGTCCCCGACCAGTGACTGGCTTTGCATGGTTAACTTGGTATTAGGCTGTTATTTTGTCCCCACACTATTTATGGGGTGTTTTGCTTCTTTGTAGGGCTTTTCAACCTATAAACTGTATATTATAACTACATAAACTGCTTGGTTTGTCTTGGGTATGCACAGGTCTTGTAGTAGTGTGCGCAGGTTTGGTCAGCCTGCATTGATTTGATCAGTGCATATTGGTTTCTTCCTACGCATGACACTCCGAGACAAGGGCTTTCTAGTCTATTTAAACTCCCACAGTAGTCTATTTTCATCCTATACTAACTGCTCATCCATGCCATCTTTCACATCTTGTAAAGTGTTACAGTTTTTATCTCTAATTAACTGTTCCCCCGCCCTAATTGGCTAAGAATTGATTAATAAAAGAAGAATCGCAATGTTTACAAAATGCCTAAGTAGAGACCGATCTCCGGATTGGGCCAGAGGGGTGCTTTAAAACCCTTCCCTTCTCGTAACTTGGCTCCCAAACCCAGATATGGTTATGACGGATTGGTTTCTTTCACTTTTTCAATTCAAATAGCGCGGCAGGTGCTTCGAAATACTGTTCCTTGGGTATCGGACCTTCAAACCCGAGTGGCGACTCTGTATTCTGAGCGCTTGCCATCTCTGTTCACGCTCCCTCAATTTTTGGGCCGCTTTGGCGAAAAGGAACGAAATCCTTTTTCCAAGGGCATGCTGCCCATCGTGGCGACTCTACTGGGGATAATCGAACCAATATTAATTCATACTTAGAGTTTAAAACACTTATGAACAAGTCCTTAAAAGTCTGTCAAAATTGTGAGTTTCGCGCTGCCGAAGGTTGGAATGGTGATTTAACAGGACCCCATGTCCAGCCAATCTGATCTAGGACTTTTTCGATTGATCATTTGCGCAGTTTCCTCTAAAGGTGGACTAAATAAAGTGAGCCAAATTTGAAAAGGCATTTTGTAATTTTGTGATTTTTCTTCTTCTTAATCAAATTCTAGCATTCTCATTTGCATCGATGTGAGATAAGTCTCGTTGGATCGTTTTGACAATCCGGCACGGTTTACCAGAGCCCGGGGACCCTGAATGACTAACAACCTTCGACGATAATGGGTCATGCTACCGTTTGACTGTTACTCAATGTATCGCGGGCAACGGGAGGTATATCTGTGGCCCTAGTCTGAGGAACCTGTTACAAACCAAAACCGGCCTTTACATATACAAAGCATTAGAACTCTCCAAATTAAGACAGGTACCTACAGGGTAAGATTTATCTGCATCTAACCCCCGTAACTGTTTATGGGTTACTGCTTTTCCTATCGCATGCATTGTACATACATTGTTTTGCATAGGAGCATGCTTAAGGCAGTTCTTTATTTCAAGTTTGTCTTATGCTGTCTAAAACGTTGTTGGACCCGATGAGTAGTCGTTCATTCTGTCGAATGTTCATTATCAATCGCAAAGTCCTTAGTACAATGAGACCTTAAGAAATCACAATTTGCTAAATCCTCGGCTCATGCCTAATTAAGGATTCAACCGGCAATAAGGAACAATAAAGTATTGATGCTATGTCACTGGCGCCACCCAGGTTAAAGTGCGTTGTCACTATACACCACGTTGTTCAAGGTTAAGGTGCCATGTCATCAATGCCGAGTTGTTTCTAATTCAAAGTTGAATCTTTAAAAAGGACTAGACGAAGATTCAGTCTATTTTGACATCTTTTAGGATCTGTCGATCTACTCAAGGACACGTCGCCAAAAAGAATTTTGAGGATTCTGACAACATCTAAAATTCATGAGGCAAACTCGTCTCTTGAACTGTAAATACATACGTGTCGTTTTGCGTAGGAGCATATTTAGGGCGGCTTCTAGGTTGTCTCTCACTTTTGAGTCTGTCTTATGCTAATTTGGATGCTGCAAGACCCGATGAAGAGTCGTGCATCTCGATGGTGCATGTTGATAATTTTTCAAGTCCCTAGATCAGCGAGACTTTGGGAAATCAAACCTTATTAAGTCCTCAGCTCATGCCCGATTGAGGATTCAACCGAAAATGAAGAACCACAAAGTATTGATGCCATGACACTGGTATCATTTAGGTTACAAGTGCCTCGTCACTTACAACCACCCCAGCTAAAGCGTGATGTCGCTGACGCCACCCCGGTTAAGGTGTCATGCCATCAATACTGTGTTTTTTCAGTTCAAAGTTGAAACTTTGAAAAGGAAAAAGTTGAAGACTTAGTCTGTTTTGGCATCTCTTAGGATCAGTTTGATCTATTCAAATGATACACCCTCGAAAAGAAATCTGAGGATTTTGGCAGTGTCCGAACATCATGAGACAGACTCGTCTCTAGTTCTAGAGTCTAGGGTTGGCACTGACAATGACTTGTACATTGCATTCCAATTGCTGTAGGAACACTACTGAACTTTCACTTATTTTACTGTCTAGTTCATAGCAATTGCATCGAGCAAGAGAGTATCAAAAGGAAGAGCCAAACCTACTTGGGAACGTCTTCAGAATCCGATTCAAAGACTTGTCAGGCTCGAAACTCAGTTAGTTGCAACGAAGGCTTCTCCGAGTTCATTGTTGGCCGCCCTACAGTTGGGTTCGCCGTCGCTTTTGCAAAAAGCCACACCGCCAGCTTCCCCGTCTTCTGCATCAAGCACCTACGAGAAACAAGTCATGGCAGATCAACCGCTCTGTCTAAAGACCGTGCTCACAAACCTTCATAACAGCATTACCACCATGCAGCAGAGGGCCATCCAGACCGATGCTAACATCACCCATCTCAATAACCTTATCAACACTCGTTTTCCACCTCCACTCGAAAAGGAAGGCGAGGACGATGAGGACGACCAGGAGCAGCCTGTCATGGTCCCAGATCCGAATCACGAAGGGCATCTCGTTGTCCAACCCAACCCTAGGGAGGTTCGCACAGCTGTTGCAAACCCAGATCCAGCAGGTGGTAGGCCTATTTTTGAATTCTGATATGGTAGCTCTTATGGCCAAGATGGCACAGCTGGAAGAGGCTGTCATAAAATCCGAAAAGATCAGAGCAGGGGGAATGGACTTGGATCGTCTCTGCCTGTATCCTAACGCTAAACTGCCAGACAAATTCAAAATGCCTGATTTGGTCAAATTTGATGGGAGCGGTGATCCCAAAACTCATCTCTACGGCTACCATGCCGCTATGAAGTTACTCAAAGTAAAAAGTGAGGCCATGTCTCAGCTTTTCCCTCAAACTCTCTCCGGGCCTGCCTTCCATTGGTTTCTGTCGCTTGACATCTCCAAGAGAAAGACTTGGGAAGATATAGGGGCTGCCTTCATTGCTTAATACAACTACAACTCCCAGTTCAAGATGACTATTCGAGAGTTGGAATCCACGAAGATAGAAGCCAAAGAGTCCTTTGCGGATTTTGTTAAAAGGTGGAGAGCCAAAGCCGCTCTAATGATTGAGCGCCAGAGCGAGGGGGATCAACTCCGCATTATCTTTCGCAACCTGCATCTCAACTATGCTAAGCATCTGCCAACTTCGAGACTTTCTTTGAATCTGGCCTGGCCATCGAGGATGCGCTGCAAAGTGAGATTCTACCAAGAGGGGAGTCCTCTTCTTCCAATCCTCATAAATCAAAGTCGAGGGCTTACTTCGAAAACAGTAGCGCATTGTTTGGCGGTAGCAATTACGCCAGCACGGCTACTAATGGGGACAATGCTGCTGCTTCCCCTAATCCTACAGCCGACATCAATCAGGTTCAAAACCTTCAAAGCTTCCGAGCTCGAACCCAACCCCGGAGTTTCTCTACCTTTAAGGCATCTTTATCCGCAGTGATGGAGAAACTTGTCAAGTCTGGGCATCTCAAACCTTTGACCCCTATTTCCCCTCCTAAAGTCTTACCTGTTGGTTACAATCCTAACATCTTCTGTGCCTTCCACCAAATGCCTGGCCACCACACTAACAAGTGCTATCGTCTTTGACATGAGATTCAAGATCTTATTGACGATGGCACGGTTCAAGTTCCACCAAAGCCCAACATCGTTACCAACTATTTGCCTCAGCACAGTCCTGACCCTTTGGTTGGTCAGGTATCTATCACCTCCACTCAAATCACTCAAATCAACCCGAGCTCCACCATATTCAATCCTAGCCACTATATCATTCCAGCAAATCAACCCAAACCCATCGTATCCATCCCGTCTGAACCGGAGGTTAACATGATGGTTGTAGGTTGGGTAATCGAGGTTTACACTGCCGACATCTGGCTTGACAGTGATGAGGGGTTTACACAGAAAAAGACTGACTGGCTGAGGTCCATTGATCAAAGGAGCATCGAGTAGGTTTGGTCGAAGAAGCTGGGAAGCCGAAGTGCTGTTGAATGGGCCTGAAGCCCGTTGGATCCTACCACTTTTGTAAAAGCTACGGGTAGCTTTTAAATATTGCATTTTTCAAAACCGCGTCTAGTTTGCATTGGCGATATGTCTGAGTCTGACACAGAGTCCTTTGTGTTTGTTTAAGTCTTGCTCTGAGTCGAAGTTCATATCTCTTGGCCCTCCACGTCATAGCTTTCATTTCAAGTTTTGAGTCTACTGTACTTGGCAAACCCTGAGGGTTTTTATGATATGTTTTATCTTGCTTCTAAGTATTTCGCTGGCATTTATATAAACTGTGTCGACCCTGGCGACGAAGGGATAGATTTCAATGGGATCATCCCTAAGGAAATGTGTTCCCTCACTGAAAGGGAAGACAAAAGGCGTGCTCAACCTATTAAAAGAAAAAGTAGTTTCTATAAACTTGAAAGACAAGGATAACCCCCAAATGGTTTAGTTGGTTCTAAGCTGTTCCCAGAGGAGCATTGCGTCGCATCAGACAGGCTCGATTAATTCATCAAACGTCTTGGCGTGGTCTCATCAAGTCACGTCTAGCGTTGGTCCTGAGATAAAGAAGAGTCAAATCCCCTGCTACCGGGTGCCAAGCCAGAAAGCAGTGGCTCAGAAGGCTCTAAGCCTCATACCGTGTTAAAAAACAACAACAGTGGCGTTCCACCAAGTACAAATGAGAAAGTGTACGAAATGGCCCGGAGCGAGGCATGTCAACTGAAGCAATCTTGACCCTGCGTCATCAAAGCCATTATATTTGGGGCCGCGGCCAAAGGTCTTCAACCTCAACGGCAACAAATTCAATACCTTGGTCAACCTGGATCATTTCAAAAGCTATTTTTCCCTGAGAGAAGCTCGTTGGGCTGAAAACCCCAAGGGTGGGCAGTTCCAAGCAAAAGTTAAAGCAGCCTGCTAGATCGAAAACCTATGAAGGGGGTCTAGGCAAAAGTAAATAGGCAATATTCGAAAACTCACTAGACCGAAGACTCGAATGGGCAGTACTAGGCAAAAGTTAGAGCGCAAAAGGAGAGGTAAAATACTCAAGTAAATCTTAGCCTGAACTACGTTTTGACCTGATTTCCTAACATGGGATACGTAGGCAGTCTCTCTTCGAGACTCGATCACAATCTATCAAATTGGATCCATGGTTGATGTTTTGGTACACATCAAAGGTCTGAGAGAATCAAAGATCAAGCTGCGATGAAGGAATCAGAAGGGGGAAAAACCTTTGTCTTTTAATTTTATTGCAAACTGCTATTTCTATTACGGGTTGAGCATAAGTCTTAAAATATTTAAAGCATCAAAAACAGAACGAAATGCTAGAAGCCTAATGGCTCACAGTTTATTCTAAGTTCAGCGTAGTCTGGTGTAAGCAATTGCAGTGTGCTTGTCCAAATTGATGTGCGTTAGTCTTAAACCTGCGCGCGCTTTTTCAATTCTTGCAGCAAACAGTAGCAGTCTGCTACTGCCCTCGAATGTCGTTCCAGGGACTTTTGCCGAGTCTTGTCATACCATGCAAATCATGTGGACTAAATGTGATTGCACGAGGGTGTCGGTTTCAACCTGGGCCCATATGAGTCATCTTTTGCGTCTTATGTCTATCTTTACGGCATTTTTCTAGTTTTTCAATCAATTATCATGTCGGGATACTTTTCTCAATTTTGTTTGTACGGGTCTTTGTACCTTTTGCACTTTTCATAAGTGTCAGTTTCACCTGTTCAGGAATGTTGTGAGTTTTGGCACATTAATGCCCAAAATTTCATTGTATTCCGTGTGTCTAAGGGTTCACATTGTATCCTGGGACTCTTTCTCCTTTTTCATTCGAGCTAGGCGAGTTTGTACATGTGTGTGCGCGTCTGTGTGACAATTCAAGTCGCTTGTAAATGCAAATTAGATATTAGTGGTTAGTTTTTCCATTCTCTTCAACACTTACAAAGGAGAGTCAATAAACTGAAAAATACAATTGTTACATTGCTACCCCTAATATTAGTAATCCATTAGCAGTGGAATTTCGTGAAGCAGCAAGGGCACATCAGTCCAAGGCCAAGCAAAGCATCTCTGGGGCACATCTGCCCAAGCATCGAAGAGAGGGCACACAAGCCCAAATCCGTCAACTGGGACATGCTAGCCTGCTCAGCGTCTATCTATCTGGGTGCGTATCTTAGAAGAGCAAGACAGTGCAGTAATGAGGCTCAGTGGTAATCCTTAGGTGTCGTTGTCCTCCTAAGAGCCGCCCTAAACTTGCATCTGCATTTTCAATTACATTATACATGTCATTGCATATTGTATATCAAATGTTGAAAGCAGGAAAAGATAATCAAGTGCCAAAGCACGCCTATCCAGCATCGAAAGCAGTAAGTAATCAGGATTTTTGGGTTCATACCTGGGATCAAGTCACTACTAGAATTGGAGCCAGAACTAGTGCTCCATGGCAACTATAAAAGGGGTGCCACAAACCGTTCTCCTTATCCGTTTCTCCATGGCAAATGTCAAGCATACAGCCACTCTGTCCCGCTCTGGTAGCACTTGGAATACACTTTGAAAGATCTGAATGCAATCCAAGTTTCCATCAACGACAGCCGGTCCTGTCCAACCTCAACGGCTTGATCACTTTGTATAGCGATCTGCCCGTTTCAAATCAACGACAACCAGTTCTGTCCAACCTCAACGGCTTGATCACTTTGTATAGCGATCTGCCCGTTTCAAATCAACGACAACCAGTCCTGTCCAACCTCAATGGCTTGATCACTTTGTATAGCGGTCTGCCAATTCAAATCAACGACAGCCGGTCCTGTCAAATGTCTGCAACGGTTCGATCATTTATACTGATGATCCTCCTATCCAGACTTCAACGGTTCGATCATTTATACTGATGATCTTTCCATCCTGTCTATAACGGTTCGATTATTTATACTGATGATCCTCCCATCTAGACTTCAATGGTTTGATCATTTATGCTGACGATCCTCATCTAGACTTCAACGGTTTGATCATTTGTACTGATGATCCTTCCATCCAGTCTGCAACGGCTTGATCATTTATACTGATGATCCTTCCATCCAGTCTGCAACGGCTCGATCATTTATACTGATGATCCTTCCATCCAGGCTGCAACGGTTTGATCATTCGGCACATTGATCTCTCCGTCCGCCTTCACGACAGCCGGTCATGTCAAAATCCCTCAACGGTTTGATCATTCAGCACATTGATCTCTCCGTCTGCCTTCACGACAGCCAATCCTATCAAATCCATCAATGATGATCAGCCATGTCGTTTGATTAATCCTCAACAGTGATTAATCCTTCAACACCAATCAGCCATATCGTTTGATTAATCCTTCAACACCAATCAGCCATGTTATCCGATTAATCCTCAACAGTGATTAATCCTTCAACACCAATCAGTCATGTTGTCCAATTAATCCTCAACAGTGATTAATCCTTCAACACCAATCAGTCATGTTGTCCGATTAATCCTCAACAGTGATTAATCCTTCAAACGCCGATCTGCCATATTGTCCGATTAATCCTCAACAGTGATTAATCTTTCAACACCGATCTGCCATATTGTTCGATCAATCCTCAATAGTGATTAATCCTTCAACGGCGATCAGCCATGTCGTCTGATTAATCCTCAACAGCAATTAATCCTTCAATGGCGATCTGCTATATCAGGATTAATCCTCAACAGCGATTAATCCTTCAGCGACGATCAGCACATCATCCATTCAATCAACCACGACGATCAGATTATCGTCCAATGGTTCGTTCAACTGATTGTTCCTCAGGAGAGTCCGCCTTGGTTTGTCCCGAACAACTATCTTCAGTCTAGCCACAAATGCATCTTCCAACAAGCTTATTGCTCTGTCTCGGATGGTCTTTGATAAGGAGATTGACTCTGATTCCCAACAGATGGAATTAAACCTGTCTGACACGACCTACCCGTGTTTATTGGAATACTTTGTGCCGAGGATCGTTTGATCCCCAGCAACGATGGCCTGTCCCATCCAAATCTGCAGCAACAGCCTGTCCTGTCCAAATTTGATCAACAAGCGACGATGCAATCGTCCACTTCTACTTCCATCCCCAGCAATGGACCGCTTGTCCATTCCTCTAATCAGGTTCTCTAAGTAATCGTGTCTACTTTGTTAGTATGCTTTGCTCTGGATTGCCTTGAGGGGTGTCTAGAAACCTTTGACGTTACTTGTACCAAGTCAATGGTACTCCAAGTGCTGTCAAAGCGGGGCTACTGTAGACACCCCAATCTGGGCTTCCAGATTACTTTACTTACGGTATTTGATTCCCCGATGATGAATCGAATCAAGAACACCAAGGGAATGCCGAGTGTTTGAGCTTTTGAGTATTTGAAAAACCCTTGAACCTAACCTAACCCCTAAACCACTTCAAAAGGCCAAAAACCCTACCAGACCAAAGCATGAGTAGGTCGTACCCGCGCGCGATGGTCAAATGGAGTGTTGACTAGCGTGCCAGAACGCACCCATCGAGCGCCAGAGCGTACTATCGCACGCCAGAGCCAAACTGTCGCGCGACGGTCAGAGCCTGTCCCCATCACCTTTTATGGGCTAGGCAGCTTAATCACCAAGCAACCTCAGCCAGCCTCATGGACTGGCTGAGCTCCTCTCTTTGCATCACCTTACCTTTCCAAAGGATGGAATTTGGCTACCAAGCCAAACCAACCCTTGTTTGGTTGGTTGTCTTTCCTCCATACACCATTCCCACCTCTTCTTCTATATATACCCCCCTTGGTGCTTCCATTTAAAGGGTTCAAAAAAAGAGAAGAAAAAAGAAAGTATCAAATTCAAGAAAAAAGGGCCATACAACTTTGAATACCCTTGATACTCCCTCACTCAAACCACTTCTATACACTTATTTTCCAAGTTCCATCACCTTGTTCAATCTTAACCTCAACTCAAAGCTCAAACACTTTTCAAACCTCAAGACTAAAGGAATAGCATACCTTGGTTCTGCTCTCTGTACTGATCCCTGAGGACGGCTGGCAGGGTCAAGGCTGGTAATCAATACCAGTCCTGGCCCTAAAGCTGGCAAGGTTTCAAAACTGTAATGGCAAGGACCTGCGCGCGACTGTCCCACATACTTGCGCGACACTTCGTGGTTGCACGTGCAGGACAGCGTGGGGATGGGTGCCTTGTTGTTTTATGTCCTACTTTGTATATAGATCACTGTGAGCATGCTAAACAACTAGTTTACTATTTTTCTTAGTTTGAACTGCTAGCTGTATTTCAATCTGTTACTGTGGAGTACCCCTGGGATCATTCTGGACATGTCCCAGAACCTAGGATGAGCAAAACCAAGCACTGGAAGGTTGACCCGAACCCGCGCCCGATGCACCCAAACCCGCACGCGATGGTCAAATGGAGCGTTGACTAGCGCGTCAGGGCGCAACTGTCGTGCGCCAAAGCGCGACCATCGCCCACCAAAAAGCACCGTCGCGCGACACTTTGACTTCCTCGCACGACTGTTTGTCCCCGACCAGTGGCTGGCTTTGCATGGTTAACTTGGTATTAGGCTGTTATTTTGTCCCCACACTGTTTATGGGGTGTTTTGCTTATTTGTAGGGCTTTTCAGCCTATAAACTGTATATTATAACTACATAAACTGCTTGGTTTGTCCTGGGTGTGCACTGGTCCTTCCAGAGCCCAGAGGGTTTGAGAATAAGAGTTGTGGGCTTAAGTTTACTAGCTTGCGCAGGTTTTGTAGTAGCGTGCGCAGGTTTGGTCAGCATGCATTGATTTGATCAATGCATACTGGTTTCTTCCTGCGCACGACACTCCGAGATAAGGGCTTTCTAGTCTGTTTAAACTCCCACAGTAGTCTGTTTTCATCCTATACTAACTGCTCATCCATGTCATCTTTCACATCTTGCAAAGTGGTACAGTTTTAATCCCTGATTAATTGTTCCCCCGCCCTAATTGGCTAAGAATTGATTAATAAAAGAAGAATCGCAATGTTTTCAAAATGCCTAAGTAGAGACCGATCTCCGGATTGGGTGAGAGGGGTGCTTTAAAACTCTTCCCCTCTCGTAATCTGGCTCCCGAACCCTGATATGGTTATGACGGACTGGTTTCCTTTACTTTTTCAAATCAAATAGCGTGGCAGGTGCTTCGAAGTACGGTTCCTTGAGCGTCGGACCTTCAAACCCGAGTGGCGACTCTGTATTCCGAGCGCTTGTCATCTCCACTCGTGCTCCCTCAATTTCCAGGCCGTTTTGGCGAAAAGGAACGAAATCCTTTTTCCAAGGGCATACTACCCACACAATTCCTTGAATATCGACAATCGACCACTCAGTAGCCTTAGTATCCCGCTTTAATAACTCCAAAAGTTGAGATTCTTGATGCTCATCCAACGAAGAAGAAATCACAATGGGAAATGTTTCATCGGGCCCAAGAAAAGCTTGAGAGTATCGAGCAAAACCTTCAACTCAAGCTTCGGAAATTGCACTCTTGAAGGGAGAGTCTTGCTTGCCAAAGGCGGCAACTCTTCGAATTTAGGAGACCAAATATCCGTCCCACACACATCTTCCACATCCAGCAAAGAATAAAAGTACTTCACCTCCGGTGAGTTTAGAAATGTTGCCTCTTCGGCGATAAGGCATACTTCCAACGGATCTTTGTACAAGAAAGTATCGACGTGCTCTTGGACCAAAGAATCGATAAGGTTGACTTCATGGACACACTTGTGATTGCCCATTTGACTCCTAATATTAAACACATTAACTTCCATCTTCATGTTTCCAAAAGTAAGGTTGAGCAACCCTCTTCAGCAATGGATAACGGCATCAGAAGAAGCCAAGAATGGACGCCCAAGAATAACCGGAGTTGACTTTGATACTTGTGAGGAGGGTAAAGGACAAGTATCCAACACGATGAAGTCCACATGAGAGATAAAATTGTCTACTTGTACAAGCACATCCTCCACCATCCCATGTAGGACACGATTGCTTCTATCGTCTAATTGAAGGGTAACCGACATTGGCCTCATCTCCCCCAACCCAAGTTGCTCATAAACGGAATATGGAAGTAAATTCACACTAGCCCCCAAGTCAAGGAGAGCGTTCTCAATTTTTGTACCCTCAATAGTGATGGAAATGGTTGGACACCCTGGATCTTTGTACTTCGAAGCCACATTGGTTTGGAGTATAAAACTCACTTGCTTCGTCAATAATACCCTATTTTGAACATTCAACGTACGCTTTTGAGTGCATAAGTCCTTAAGAAACTTGGCATACGTGGGAATTTGCTTGACTGCATCCACCAATGGGATATTGATCCGCACTTGCTTAAAGAGCTCGTAGATCTCGGAGTTGTGTTGGCATGAGCCAGAGCTTTCAATCTTTAGGGAAAAGGAGTTGGAATGTGGGAGACGAGAGCCTTTGGCTCTTCCTCTTGAGATTTTGCCGGTTGCTCACCAACGGGAGAAGGCTCCGAGGTTGGTGAGTCAATAGGAACATCCGGCGCTTGCACAATAATCGGCATAACCCGTGGCTTGCTAGGCTTGGGAACAATGGTCGTATCAACTTCCTTGCCACTCCGCAATGTTATAATAGACTCAGCTTGCTCAGGACTAGGCACTGAAGCGCTGGCCACAAAATGAGTTCCGTGCGGATTCGCTTGGGGTTGAGTCAGAAGCTTCCCTTTTTCTTGTTGAAGACTTCCCACCGTATTAGTCAACTTCGCCATTTGATTCTTGATTTCCCCTAGTGTTTGAGTGGTGTGCTCATTGTGGGACATTTGGCTTTACATGAAAGATGACATAATATCCTCCCATGACTGCTTTGGAGGTTGGAATTGGTTCGGCCCCTGAAGAGGTCCCAGTGGTGCAAACCCCGGAGGTTGTTGAGTTTGAGAAAACCGCGGTGCTCCTTGAGATTGAGAAGGCCGGAATGCTTGGTGTTGTTGAGGTGGTGGAACTTGTGGAGGTCCGGGAGGTTGTGAATCGCTTCACTGAAAATTAGGATGCATGTTCCACCTCGGATTGAAAGTTTGAGAATAAGGGTCAAACGTTGATTGACGGCATTGACTTCCACTGGACCGGTTCTTTGAAGAATATCCTTAACGGCAGGGAGCATTTGACAATCTCCCGTAGCATGACCTGCAATTTCACATAAAACACAAATTTCCTTCGCCTTGGCCACAGAGGCCACTCCAGCAACTTTGTTGAGTTGTAAAGTTTTAATTTGGCAGGAAAGCTGAGCGATCTTGTGGGCTAGCTCATTTTGCTCATTCAAGTGAAATCTACCGGAATAGCTCGGAACCGGATTAAGCACATTCTTTTCAAAGGGGTCCGAGCAATCCCAATTTTGAGTTTTTTCAGCTAATTCCTCAAAATAGTCCCACGCCGCATCAGGGGTTTTAGCCATAACTCCACAGGTACACTTCTGATCCATGAGGTGTCAAGTACTTGGGAAACATCCCTTCAATAAATGCTCGACCTTTTGAAAAGTTACGAAACCATGATGTGGGATGGAGTTTAGCAAATCCTTGTACCTCTCCCAATATTGATAAAATGTCTCCCCCTCTTTTTGTTTAAAAGTTTGAATTTGATGGAGGAGGTCTTTTGTAAGATGTGGGGGAAAGAATTTCATGTAGAAAGCTTTGGATAAATCTGCCCAATTAGCCAAAGAATGAGGTCTCATGTTATGCAACCAAATCTTGGCTATGTCTTTTACCGAAAATGGGAAGAGTTTTAACTTTGCAGATTCAAGCTGTACCGGCATGGATACTATTGTGGAAACCAATTCCTCGAATGCCCGCATATGAGCGTACGGGCATTCTTTGTCCTTGCCATAAAATGATGGCATCATGTTAATGTGATGCATTTTTACGGTGAAAGTATTCGCCTCGGCTGCAGCCGGAAGGACTATGGTCGGGCTCGGAGTAGTACGGGCCGGATTCATATAATCACTCATAGTCCTTGCGGGCACAACCATCGGGTTACCGTCACCAGCGTTGTCAGCCATTCTTTCTCGAGGAGGGGTGCTTCATAAAAAAGGAGTTCTTTAGGGTGATGGTGTCCTTGCTCCGAAAGGCTCCACGATGACCACCACACATACACTAGAAACCCTTTCTCGAGAAACAATGGTCAGCAAGATCAACGTAAATAGACAAGAGGGGCTATGCCGCCACCTCGAAAAGTAAGAACAATAAATAAAACGGTAGTTTATACTTACTCTAATTTCATTACACCTCAAATTAGAGAAGAAACTCAGGTTCGAGGTATCCACTAGATTAAGTATAAACTACACAAAGCAAAATTAAGTGAGATACTTACAATAGTTCGGCAAACCTCCAATATAAGCTATAAAAGAAAGTGCTCCCCGGCAACGGCGCCAAATGCTTGCGACCAAATTGAGTGCCAAAATAATAATACCCCAAGCGTAGGGCTAGGTCGGTTGTAAGCATAATAATACCCAGAAGTCCGGGGTCGAATCCACAGGGAGCGCATCCATAACTTGTTTTAGAGATTAGCTTGAGTAGAGATTTTGGCGTTAAGACCGCCAACCAAAGTTCGGCTTTGAGACGGCCAACTACAGGATTTAGATAACTGGCTACTTAACCTATTTATGGCTTTTTAACTGGAGATTAAACTAAAAATGTTAGGTTTAGGGAAAATTAACCCGTAATGTAAGAATGAACTCGATTCTTCTCTTCTTAACAAATGTGTTAAACATGAATAAGGACTCTTTTGGTCCAGTTTTACAAACACAAAGAATGACATATCTCAAAGCATCAAATGTGGCAAATAGCTTAGCCGTTGCCTACGTATGATCAAAGAGATTAACACCTCTAAGTTTTAATACATAAAATCAGCCCATAAGCCATATTTAAGCTAGAAACGGGATTTTACAAGAGAAGACCAAGCCACATCCTTGGTTACGGGATATTAATCATCCCACAACCTAACCTTACTACACTACTCACTCATATTGAAAGAGAACAATGAAATAAGCAAGGGTAAAGATAAGAAAAATACTAATCATGGATTAAATACGAAATAAACACAAGATCCTCGAATAGGAGAAGATTCCTTATAGCTTTAATGAAGACGAAATGCTTCGAAATGGAACGGATCGTACCTAAAATCACTCCTTAAGACATGACGGACGAGAGAGGATGGAGCTCCATTAATGGAGGTAGAAAGAGAAAGTGCAAAAGTATAAGTGCCCTACATTTCGGGCAAGAGTTGGTATATATACCCCTTGACAAAATAATTACAAAGATGCCCTTAAAATGTCCGTGCAGGAGTGAGGGATCGATCCCTGGTCCAAGGGGGATCGATCCCTAGTGCCACTGGATTGCTGCTGAGTTGGGGGATCGATCTCTTGGGTGTGGGGGATCGATCTCAACTGCCACTAGATGGTGCTGGTCTATTTTGCTGCTGCCTTTAGCCCTTGGTTGCTCTAAGGCTTCCTCCATTGCTTTGGACACTTCGATTAGGACTCGATATGACCTCTCGAGACTCCTCACGTACATCAAGCACACCCGAACTCCTCCGGGGATTCTTGGAAACCTTAAAAACGCCCATAATCACTCCGATTACCTGTCGCTCAACAAAAACACACCTTGCGCGAAATATCAAACAAAAACAGACGAATATGCATGCAAGTGTGACAAAACGGAGTGGGATAAGCCTAACAATTTACACTATTCAAGGCTTATCACCTTCTCAAGACCAAATAATGATACATAAAAAATTAACGCAAAACAAACAAAATAAGCAAAAAAGGCATTATTAGCCAAACCTGGCCGGAGTACGTTTATTTTATTCCTTCGAATTAAGCAAGTTCCAACCACAACTACTATATAGAAACTGTTGGAATTCACCCATGTGGGTGATGGTGATAGCTGGCCAAAGTCAAGGATTGCATAGACTTTGCAGCTATTAAAGATCTTCTGATAGCATGGACTGCTGAGATTACAGCTGGATTTGATGTAGCTAAAGGAGACTATGAGGCTGCCAAATTTGGACCTTTGATACCTCAGGCGTGCAAAGAGCAGTTAATGCTCTTGGAGAGTTTCTCTGGTTTCTCCCTATAAATACTGATGTATTTGAGAGGTGAGCTGATGAGAGTCTGAGAGGGTGAGGTCCTGAGAGGGGGAGCTGGTTGTGGCTCTCTTCGGAGAGGATTTTTCAAGTTTGTATATATTGTGTAAGTATATATATAAATGAAGTTTTTCCTCTGAAAAAAAATTTCCTTACCCACGAATTTGGAAGCTCTCCTCGATAGAAGTTCAACGGCATGAACGGTGCAGAGATCGAACCAGCGAGGTGCATGCACGAGATGCCGGAAGCAGAGCTCTGGGTGCTCTGTATTTTTTCCTCCTTCAGGTTAATCTAGAGCGTCGGCAGGAAAGAGAAGGAAAGCTGCTGGATGATTAAAGGAGGAAATGATAAGTTATCTGGTGTGGCAAGCACCTCTAGAGGTTATGTGCAACCGTACTTGTCAATAGTGCCGTATGTGGGAATAGTGTCGTACTGGTGAATAGTGCTATATTGGTGAATAGTACTATTCTGATACGCGGCTAAAATTGCACTGGAGGTCACTAGAGTTTTGCAGATTTACATTCAAGTCCCTAGAGTTGCAAAAAGTTGCAGTTCAGCCCCTGGACATGTTTTGGACCATTCCAGATTCAAGCCCACACTCAGTTTTCTGCGTAGAGGCTACTAAGCTAATGTGATTGCTTAGTGGAGCAGGGATCGAAGGTTTAGAAGCTGATTGGGTTGTGAGGACGCTTGTTGCAGCAAGGTGATCTATTCCAGACGACCATGAGGGTCGTGATTAGTCAAAGTAAGTAAGGATACATTCTTTCGAGCATTATATTCCAATTTGGGAGATGCTAGAGAGCTCGTTTGGTAATGACATAAGTGCTTACTAAGGGAAAGATCTGTTACCGATGGAGATCGAGGGCTGCTTGAAAAACCTGGAATGGAACAGGGATGGGCTAATAAGGACAAGAGAGTTGATGGTTGAATAGCATACACAGACAGACTGCAAGGAAGCTACCCACCAGGAGGATTGACAGACTTGTGATTGAAGGTTGATTAGGGCAATCGAGGTTTTTGCGGAGATGATCAATAGGAATCGGAGGTAGTCTGGATCAATCCGGAAAGACTTATCATCTGGAGATGCAGTTTTTTGATTCGGGCTGCAGGAGAGCTGATTGGATGGCAATTTCTGATTTAACGGATGAAGGGCCATCTATACAGGCTTGTGGGAGTGCAGCGGCAGATAGAGTTGATGTCGGGCATGGTCAAGTAGTATGGATGTGTATTGACAATGAACGGAAGAAGCAACAGCTGCGGACGCACACAAAATAGGCACGGGAGTACGAGGAGTCGCGACCTGAGACGTACTGATGTGTGTGCCTAAGAACGAATCAGGAAGTGTGCGGGATTCTGGCCGGTAATGATGAGTGCAGTAGCTTGCTGGGAATTGTTCATTGGTGCTCCGGACAGAAGATTGAGATGGATATGAATTGAAGCTTCACTGGATCTCTTCCTTTGTGGAATTTGGTGATTGGATCATCTCTTGGACATACGGCCATATGAGGAGGAGAGATGAAGTCATAATTTTGTGTTCTGTGACTGGACACGGGCGTTCGTGCTTTATCGGACGCGGTTATCGGCATTCGGAGGAGTGATGCAGGCGATCAAACAACGGAGGAACGCAATATAAATGGACTCTGTTGTGGAATACTTGCAAACATTGTGAATTCTGGAAAAACAACCCAAGGATTGAAGGAGAATGGTTTTTAAGGAGGCTGAGTCCCCACCATTCTTTCCTGGGAATTCATAATGGTTAATGGCAAGTGGGTCATCCAAGTTCAGATGTGGAGGCATACTGGAGAGATAGGCGGGGATGTTGAACTGGTTGAGCTTCGTCAGGTTCTGCTAGAGATCAGCTAGTGTACAAGCCAAATGTAGACACTATTTCTGGGGGGTGCAAACATTATTCTTGTGGATCACGGATTGGGACCATCCGATTTTGGATGCATGCACTCCGATCAGGGGGTGCGGGCACTCTGATCAGGGAGTGCGGTATACCGGCGGTGAAGCCAATATGCGCCATGTAAGTGCAGGAAAACGAATGAGGCTTTGAACGGCACAAGATTGTAACGGCTACTTCAGTCTCCTCGCCGGAACCCTAGCCCTTTGTCGGAACCCTAGCTGCAAAACAGATAGGGGTGAGCGCGCCTTCGCCTCTAGTTGGCAAAGGCCCTCCGATGCCAAAGTTAGTATCACGTACTAGCAGGAAACCCTAATTATCAGTAGGTATAGAACGTATTGTCAAGAATCGCATACCTTTACCTCTAGGTTTACCTTGTATTTATAGATTCACATATGCTTGCTGTCCAAGCTACCCTGTTGCCCTAAGTTTCCTTTCTCGTATAGAAAACCTAGAATATCATGGATTCTCATTCCCTTAACTTTATATTACCTTTTAGAATATTTAGGAATTCTTCCCATAACTGGCCGCACATCCCATTCCCGTTGGGTATCTTCTCCAGATCTTGTTTCCTTACTGAGCATTACCATCTCTGGAGCGTCCTCTGCTGCCTCCTCCAGAGTGCTGCTCCTGTTCGGCTTTATCATTGCCGAACAGCCTACCTGGACCAGTGACTACACATGTCACTTGTCTTTTTCCCAAGCACCTGGTCCATCGACTCCTCATGTCTTTGGACCATGCCCCTGATCGGGCATCTTGGACCAGAGACTTCTCATGTCCCTGGTCCTTTTCGCCGTTCACCGCATTGCGCGGCGACTGCTTTGTTTACATTTATTCTCTGGCCCCACGTACTTCGTGTTCAGGCCTCTTTTGCACCTATTCGGGATTACCTCCCTACAATGGCTCCCCAGCTTTACTTGTTATTTTCTCTTAATATGACGAGCAAAGCTCTTAAGCACCGAGCAAAGTCCTCGTCCTTTGCTCCTACACCTCATTTCTCGTACTTGGTGCAGGCTTCATCATTAGTCCATGACAAACGTCTCATCGTTTGGGCTGGGCAGGCTTCTCCAGCTCTTACCTTTACACACGGCATAGATTGTACCGCCCGCATTAAATGCGGGCAGACGTCTTTGGGGAACAGAACGCCCAAACGGCGTCTGGGGTGACGTTTCTCATACGCCACCCCATCTGTTAGGGTATATTTGGGTTTTCGTCCAAATTCAAAACCACTTTCTCTCTCCAAGTTCCCTCTGCAGAAAGAACGCCCGAGTTCTCCCGCCATTGAAGCTCTGTTCATCGCCTCAAGGCCTCCTTCTTCTCCGCTATTAGGGTTCTTGTCCGCTAATTCGTAAGTTTTTATTCCCGCTTTCACTCCATTTCTTTCTTAGGTCTAGGGTTTTCCCAGTTGATTTAGGGTTTCTTCGATTCCCCCTCCATATTCTTATTCAAAGATGGGGAGATTCAGACATTTCTGCAATACTCCCCAAACAATGGCAGACTTCAGATCTCGCTACGAGATTCCTGACGACATTGCCACTGAACTGGCTCCTGTAGATGCCCTCCATGAGAGTCCGGACAATGACACTCTCCACATCCCTGTAGTGGCCGTCGTCGAGGGTGGTGTCAGGTTCCCCTTGGCACCATTACTCCGCCAGGTTTTGGCCCATTACAAATTGTCCCCCATGGAAGTCTCTGCCAATTTCGTTAGGATTGTCATGGGCATTAATACCCTAAACCAAATGCTTGGCACGTCTCTTGGTTTACATGACATCCACCACCTCTATAGCATATTCAGAACCCAGGATGCGTTGACCTATTTTCTGAAGAGTAGAGACTCTAGGAAGAGGCTGGTACTGGAACTGCCCGACTCCACTCGAGGAGACGACGATGATTTTCTCGTTGTTACGGGGAATTTTGACCCTAGAGACGAGGACGGCAGAGTCGTAGGCTTTCACGCACCCCACAGATTTGGCACTCCACGTAGTTCTTTTCTCGTAGACCTTCTTTGCCGAGCAATATTTCATATTGCACCTATTATTGTCCGTTTTACTGACTTCTAGCTTCCTCGCATTTTGCAGCTACCAACGTCAACCAGGGGTACAATATCATTACCCCTTAAGTGCACGTAGCTAACATCAACCGTGCTCTTGCTTTCAACGGGCATGGTACGTATCTGGTAGGCCGAGCAACAGCGGCACAAATTCTCCTGAGCTACAGGCATCGTACGGCGGGTTCATTGACCGGCGAATCCGGGCTGCCGACGATCCCATCGTTCCTGATCCTCCTCTTCCACTGCCCGAGCAACAAAGAGAGAGGCGTTCACAGACTCCTCCGCTCCCCAACAAGCCCATTCAACTCGCCGAATAAGCCTCCACGTCTTCGAGTGGCTATTTTCCATCTCCCCCTCCTCAGGAAATGGACCAGCCAATCAACCTCAGCAACCTGCTCACCATCCCTGGAGCTGGCCGAGGAAGAGGCTGCGGCGCTGCTCGTGGCCGTGGACGCTCTCAGAGTTCGGCACCTTCTCATGGCCGCCGAGGATCAGCTCAACCAGACGCTCCTCCAGGCTTCTCTCTTGAGGAGATTGAGGCCAGTCATCGTGACAACCGCCAGAGGCTGGAAACCTCTGAGCGACCTCCAGCTCAACTCTCTGCACCTTCAACTCCAATCTGGGCTCCTCAATTTACACACGGCGACCGGCCAGTCACCGTTCGTGACTGCGTTGAGTCTGAAAGGACGACTCTTGCACTGTCCCAGGCTTTCTTGCTGCCCGGGGACATGCAGAAGGAAGTCTCCTGCTCCCCAGACAACCTCCTTGGCTCGTTCATGAGCCATAGTGCTAAGGTAAACCTGTCGTGTTTATTTAGTGATGTTGTAAATCATGCTCCTTCGTTTTTTGCCTAATCGTTGCTTTGTTTCTAAATCCTCCAGGCAATGCAAAAGATAGTGGCCATGGCTCAAAAGCTTGGCCAATCTGAGCCCCAGAGTGCTAGGTTGGTTAGTGAAAACGCCAAACTATAGAACACTATCATCAGGCTCGAAAGGGAGAGAAACCAGGCTCGTGGGACTGTGGACGAGCTAAGGAGCAAGCTAGAAGGAGCAGAGGACAGCTTAAACCAGACTCTCATAGAGCTGGAGACGAGCAAAAATGAGGCCAAGGCTGCCTACCAGCAGGGCTACAATGAGGGGATCCACGTGGCCACTGAGAGCTACAAGTCTCAAATACCTGTCATTCAGGACCAGATCTGGGATGCAGCTTGGACCACGTGCTTGACATAGATCGAGGCTCCTGAGTCCTGCCCCCTTTGGACCAATAGAGACCTTCCGAGCACCCAGGTTGTTGCCGAGGAGCAGGAAGAGGTGGAGGAAGAAGACAACGTGGAGGGTGAGCAAAATGCACAAGTCACCGAGCAAACGGGGAATGACGCCGCCTCTGGAGATGGCACCAACCCTGGCTAGAAGGTAGCCAGTGGTGGTGCTCCTGAATCAACCTCAGTGGTGGGAGACACGACTGCTCCAGCCTCTTCTCCAACGGCTCCTGCCTCCCTCATCATCCTGACAGTTGAAGAGTAACTTCTGTGATCATGGCAGTTGAACTTTTTTGAATCAATTTCTGCTGGCCCTGCGTGGCCATTTGGCATTGCCCTACGTGGCACTTGATACATTTCTTCATACTTTATCACTGGTGGTTTGGCCCTTCGTGGCATTTTGAATGTTTTGGGTGGCCCTGTTTGGCCTAAACAATTATTTTGCCTGGCCCTTCGTGGCTTTTTCTTTTTCAATGCAGGTGGCCATCTCATGGCCAGTATTTCACGCGCTAAGTTTTTTCGTACTTAGCTTTATGTGTGCACATTCACGTATGCTCCTTAGGTTTCATCGTGCTTGCCACGATTCAAGTGCATTTGTATTCAGGTTGTACTTTGCAGGTTCCTCGTACCTTAGAATGACTCGAGATGTATTCGTAGTTTGTCGAACAATACATGTACTCGTATGCGTTCAGGGTCTGCTCGTACCCGAGCAAACTGTTAAGTATATTCGTACTTAGATTATGTTGTACGTTTACGTACACAGCCCGCATGTTTCGTACTCGGAATTTTTCCCCAGTATATTCATACTTAAGTTACCAAGATGTGCTCGTATTAGGCCATGGTAATCCTGAGTTCATTCGTACCCTGATTGTGTTGCATGTTCATGTATGCACACACCCGTACAAGTTTATTCGTACTAGGAAATATCCCAAACATGTTCGTGTTTGGGGACAACATGCATAGTTTCGTATGCATTCTGGGTATATTCGTACCCGAGCAAATGGTCAAGCATATTCGTACTTGGAAATATCCCAAACATATTCGTGCTTAGGGACATTGTGCATAATCTCATATGCATTCTGGGTGTATTCGTACCTGAGCAGATGGTCAAGTATATTCGTACTTGGAAATATCCCAAACATATTCGTGCTTAGGGACATTGTGCATAGTCTCATATGCATTCTGGGTGTATTCGTACCCGAGCAGATGGTCAAGTATATTCGTACTTGGAAATATTCCAAACATATTCGAGCTTTTGCAAAATTTGAAATACTCGAAATTTTATACTGCTTCCATATACCTCTACTCGCCAATACGAAGTGAGGATAAAGGACGAAGCCTGACTTCGTATTTAAGGCATGATAAAAGAAAAGTTGTGAAAAATGGCATTGTGTTATCAAAATCTGCAAATTTTATTCATAATTCAAAAACTCAATGGGGCATTACGCGTACCCCTTGCAACTAACCAAAGCAAACACAAAGGAATTTTATTCGTAATTCCCACACAATCACGATGTGCATCTAAAACAAAATAGAAACGAAGTCGAAGTTCTTTACACATAGAACTTCCTCAAGTTGTGAACATTCCAGGGCCTTGGTACCGGGTTCCCGTCCAGATCTGCCAATCGATAAGCCGCTATACCCACGACCTCTGTAACTCGATATGGGCCCTCCCAACTGGCCCCTAACTTGCCCTCGTTGGCCACCTTGGTGTTGCCGAGCATCTTTCATAGCACAAGGTCGCCGACACAAATTCTCGTGGGTGGACATTTTTGTTATAGCTTTTCATCAGCTGCTCTTGGTACGAGGGCAGGTGCACCAGAGCCCGTTCTCTCCACTCCTCGGTGAGGTCCAGCTCAATGTGGGCTCCCGCGCCCGTGGATGAGCGCTTCGCTCGAAGAGTCGCCACCCGGATTTTCGAGATGGATGATCCGAGAAACCGAGAGTTTGCTTGAAAAAGGCTTTAGGTCTAGCGAAAATGTTGAGATGATGGGTTCGGGAGCCACATTACGAATGAGGAAGGTTTTTCTTTAAAAAGCACCCCATTCGCCCGGTAAGACCGGTCTCTACTTGATGTTTTCAAAAAGGGGAGATCTTCGGTATCGTTCGGAATATCAAGCTCTTTAATAAAACACGTAGCGGGAAAGGGACATGGGAAATATGTCACGTTGGCGTGCGGGTGGTGCTATCTGTACAGTCGTGATAAGATGATGTGAACAAATAGAAGTAAATGACGTTCAATAGACTGTTTGGACCTCGGAAAGCCGTTCGCGGCACCCTGAGATAGCGCGCGAGGCGTCTCAGCATGCCGCGCGTGGCAACTGTTCTGCTGTCAGACTGTTTCAGTCTCTCAAAACGTTATTTAGCCTACTGCTTGTTCTGTAGATCTTTTGAAAACATTATTTAGCTCATTTCTGATCATTTGGGATGATCTTGAAAAAGGTTTTAGGAGAGTTGGAACTTGGCTTGTAGATACGATCTCATTTTGGGAGCTACAGAAACAGTAAACAGCAAGACCAGATAACCTCGACAGAGGAAAACTCAGATCCAGACCGCATAGACTTTAGAAAGCCATTCACGGCACCCTGAGATGCCGTGCGAGGCATCTCAACATGCCGTGCGTGGCAATGGCTCTGCTGTCAGACTTCAGTCTCTCAAAACGTTATTTGGCCCACGGCTTTCTGCATATCTTTTGGAAAGCTTATCGAAACATCACGACAGTTAGATCATCCCAAAAATACCATTGTCTTTCTCAAAATAGGGTTTTAAAGTAGTTTTTAACATTTTTAATCATTCGGGATGATCTTGAAAAGTTTTTAAAGAGCTAGAACATGGCTTGTAGATGTAGCCTTATTTTAAGAGCAGCAGAAATAAGCAGATCAGATAACCACAACAGAGGAAGACTCGGATCCAAACACTGCTCACAATAGCATCAATGTGCACCATGCGGCGCGAGTGTCGAGGATGCCGCAGCCTGTTCAGCAGGCCGCGGTTTCCCAACCTCAAAGATGTTGGTTTTATTTTATGAAAATACGTTTTGAGTCGATCTAACCAAAAGGGGGTTAGATCTGCTGACAGAAAGGTCCCCTCAGGACCAGAACGGAGTCTAGTCCGAGGAAACTAGTTTATACCTTTGGTTTCGAGCTCGATCAAGGACCGTGGATGCAAGGATGTGGATGGATCGTCACAGATGTAGATGGGGAGGTTAAATGAGACAAAGGGAGTATGGGTGTGAGTGAGGGTTAGGTGTTTTGGGTGATGGGGTCTTGAAGTCAATAAGTGATCAACTTCAATGATGAGAAGGGAGTGAGTGAAAGCTCTTAAAAAATGTCTTTTGGGAATGACATCCTTTAAGGCTTGGAAATGGAAATGGTAATGGAAAGGGGGTTTGAGAACTTAGAGAGAGAAAGTAGAGTGAGAGGGTCAAGAGAAAGGCAAGAGAAGGGACTCAAAAGAAGGGCTAAGAGGGACCCCTTTCCCTTGAGTGGAGGGGTCAATTTATAGGCAAATGGCCAAGGATTTTGAATTCAAATGGTGGAGGTATTTTCTGGGCGGGCCAGAAGTGCATTTTCGGCTGAGCCAGTCATCAGCTGTGGCTCACACTGGTGTGGCCGACAGCTTTCTGAGCCAGCCAGCTTTTTGCTCAAGGTGCCGTGCGGTTAAGGTCTGCCGCGCACGGCCACCCTTAAATTTCAAGGTGCCGTGCGCTCCAGTCCTGCTCCGCACGGTTCCTCTTCCTTCGGTCCAGGACTCTTTTGGGCTTTTGTTTGGGCTTTTCAGGTTTTTTGGGTCTTTGGGTTTACATGCGCTAAGAGAAGTCCTTTTTCAAGTTCGCGAAGGTATCGTTTCCTCTATTTCATCATCAGGGTGGACAAAGACTCTCCGAGGTCCGGATTGGGGTGTCTACACTCAATTTCTAGGGCTCTGTCATTGCCCCCGTTCTCGACCAATGTGGTCCTGTTGGTCGGCAAACCAACCTCCAATGGAATACAGCTTCTGTTTCATATGCCAGCGAATAGGGGGTCTCTCTCGTAGACCTCCTAGGAGTTGTTCGGTATGCCCATAGGACCCATGGCAATTCGTCGGGCCACTTGCCTTTTGCTTTGTCCAGCCTTTTTTTGATCCCGTCAAGTATGGTCTTATTGGACGCTTCTGCCTGTCCATTGCTCTGAGGGTAGGCTAGGGTTGAATAGTAGTTCCTTATTCCATACTAGGCATAAAAAGCCTTGAACTTTTTCTAGAACTGCGACCCATTATCCGTGATCAAAGAATAAGGAACCTCAAATCGAGTGATGATGCTCTTCCACACGAACCTTTCTATCATAGGTTCTGTGATCTTTGCCAGTGGTTCTGCTTCTATCCACTTGGTAAAGTAGTCCGTTGCTACCAACAAAAACTTTCTGTTCCCAGTTGCCTTGTGGAGTGGACCCACGATGTCAATTCCCCATTGCGCAAACAGCCAAGGGCTTGTCAGGGGCACTAGATCTTCGGCTGGTGTTCGGATCATGGGTGAGAACTTCCGACACTTCTCGCAAATTTTCACGTACACCTTCGCATCTTCTTGCATGTGCGGCCACCAGTAACCCTGGGTAACTGCACGATGAGCAATGGATCTCCCCCCAGCATGACTTCCGCATGTTCCCTCGTGAATCTCATGGAGGAACTTTTGCACCATCTCGGGATGCACACAAAGCAGATATGGTCCGATGAAGGACTTTCTGTATAATTTTCCCTCGGGCGATAGCCAAAACCGCGCAAACTTTGTTTTAATAATGTGAGCCTCCTTTTTATCAGTGGGGAGTGTCCCATCCCGTAGGAACTCCACTATTGAATCCATCCAACTTAGTCCTTGGTTCACGTCCAAGACCAATTCCACACTTCTTCCAATGCTCGGCTCAGCAAGATAATCTACTGCCACCTTTCTCTTGAATTTTGTTGGCACAACCGCTGCCAAACATCTAGCAATCCTCCGTCATGTGACCCCAGTCCTTGTGATAACTGCAGTGCTAACTCGTAGCCCTTTTTGCATCTTTATCTCCTTCCAGCCTTGGAGGCCACTTAAAATATGGGCGATTCTTTATTCGATAAAGAATCCGATAGATTGGTGTAGACACCCCAATCTGGGCTTCCAGATTACTTTACTTACGGTTTTTGATTCCCCGATGATGAAATGGATCAAGAACACCCCGGGAGTGATGGCTTGCTTGAGCTTTGAGTGTTTTCAAAACTCTTTAAAATTTTCGGAACCCTACTGGCACGCGCCGATTTTCGATCCGCGCGCGCTGGTTAAGTTTGCAACCGATTTGTAACTTTCCATTTTTGGAAGGTTTCCATTAATGGAAAGATTCTAGAAGGTTCTAGAAGATTCTAGAAGGTTCTAGAAGATTCTTTCCATTATTGGCATGTTTCTAGAATTGGAAGGATTCTAGACTATTCTAGACTATTCTAGAATGTTCTAGAATAAAGTGAAGGGTTACCATTAATGGAAGGTGTTGGCCTATAAATACCCCCATATGTTAGTCTTTTTCAAGGGTTCACAAAAATCAAACACAAAGGGTTTTGAAATCCATACACCTTGGTTGGAAAAAAAGGTTACAAATTTCACACCAAATTTTCACACCTTGTTTCTACAACTCAAAAGCATTCAACCTCAACTCAAATCAAAGTTCAAGCACTCTTTCAACTCAAGTTCAAGCACTTTTTCAAACTCAACCAAAGGTATAGCATACATACCGTTTTTCCTGTTCTGATCTCTGAGGGGAACTGGCAGGGCCAAGGCTGGTAATCAATACCAGTCCTGGCCCTAAAGTCAGCAGAAATACAAGAATCCGTGCCAAGCACTCCCTTGCGCGATGGACTCACTATCTCGCGCGACCCTCCTGGGTTGCACGCGACAGTCCTCGTGGGGTTTGGGGGTGCTGGTTATTCTTGTTTTATCATGTTATTCATTGTTTTGAAGTATGATAGGCCTTTAAGCTCACTGCTCAGCATGTTAAAATACATAGTTTAGCTTTTATTGCTTATTTACTTTGTTGGAATGCTTCTGGGTTGCATCTGGACATGTACCAGAGCCCAGAACATGCAAAGCAATTCCTGGAAATCCAGTCAGGACACTCGCGCGAGGGTCTCACTGTCTCGCGCGACGGTCCTCTGATTTCCAGTAGCTGCCCTTGCATGAGCAGCTTGGCCCTTAGCCTCTGTTTTGGTACCCCCTCTGTTTAGGGGTTGTATTTCTATTTATTTAGCTTCTGTTTGTAATAATTTGTAATAATTATTTACTTCCAGTCCATATTAACTGCTTGGTTTGCCTCCTGGGTGTGCACTGGTCCTTCCAGAGCCCAGAAGGGGATAAAATTCAACCTGTGGTGAGGGATAAACCCTCGCGCGAGGGAGTAGGTGTATCGCGCGACGGTCCTCTTTGCATGCGCGTAGATCCATGCATGCAAAGGTGGCTGTCATGTGTGATACACTCATTCCATGAGCAGCTTGGTTTATTTCTGATCAGGGGTTAAGTTTTATCCCATTTTCATAGTATTCCATCCATTCATGCCATATTTAATCACATCTTGCAAAGTGTTACAGTCTTAAATCCCCGATTAACTGTTCCCCCGCCCTAATTGGCTTAAAATTGGTTAAAGAAGAAGAAGAATCACAAACATTTGCAAAATGCCTAAGTAGAGACCGATCTCCGGATTGGGCGAGAGGGGTGCCTTAAAAACCTTCCCCTCTCGTAACCTGGCTCCCGAACCCAGATATGGTTATGACGGACTGGTTCCTTCACTTTTTCAAATCAAATAGCGCGGCAGGTGCTTCGAAATACGGTTCATTGGGTGACGGACCTTCAAACCCAGGTGGCGACTCTGTATTTTTGCGAGCGCCTGCTTCTCCGCTCGCGCTCCCTCGATCTATCGGGCCCTTGCTTCGGGAAACGAAATTCCCGGAGGCTCGCTTTGGAATCCGGAAATTCCAGGGCATGCTGCCCACAATTGGCTCTTTCCAAACCGTTGTTATCGAGAAAAAAGATTTGGGATCCGGGGCGTGCTTCTCCTTGTACGATTCTTTCTTAGCCTGTCCATGTTCCTTCCTCTCTCTCTGTATGTTTTGGGTTCTGGCTTATCCGACTTCTTTGCAGAGCCCTTGGCTTGCTCGGCACTCAACTTGCCATCTTCCCGCAGTATGTCGTCTTCGTTCCTGGCGTGCTACTCAATTCGTTCCATCAGCTTTGCCAGTGTGCTTACTGGACTCATGTTTAGGGACTTTCGTACCTCCCCCCAAACAGGTAGCCCAGTCTTGAACGTTGCTTTTGCATATTCCTCACAGCAACTTTCTATCTCGTTGAAAGTCTCCCAATACTTCTTGCGTAGTCCCTGATCGGCTCA
Organism: Rhododendron molle; assembly: GCA_025413875.1. Taxonomy (NCBI): domain Eukaryota; kingdom Viridiplantae; phylum Streptophyta; class Magnoliopsida; order Ericales; family Ericaceae; genus Rhododendron; species Rhododendron molle. The sequence continues at coordinate 14,075,260 of CM046395.1, read as the reverse complement.
TTCTCTCCTTGTTTCATAACTGAGAGACTCTCAATAGTTTTGGGTGGTTTTCTGCTCGTCAGGAACCGAGCAGTGAATTCCTCGGCCAACTGCCTCCATCCTCGTATGGTGTTCGGCCCCAACTTATGGAACCAAGACAAGGCCACCTTTCCCAAACTGGATGGGAACATCTTGCACATGATCGCGTCATCGCCGTCGTGCATAAACATCTCCTGCTGGTAATGCTGTATGTGTGCCACCGGGTCTGCATTGGTCTCGTACAGGATAAACGTCTCGTGCTTCACCCTACTCGGCAACCTTGCCTCCTATAATCTCTTTGCAAAAGGAGAAGTTACTATGTTGCTAAAGGCCTTCCTTGCTGCTTCTCGTGCAGACATGGTCCCCTCTTCTTGCCCCTTCGCAGTCATGGCAGCATTCCTTTCCCAATCGGAATCAGGTCTCTCGTACCTGTCCCTGTGGTGCTTCCTGTTCCCTCCTTCCTCGGGGGTGGAACTTTTACTCCTGCTCCTCTTTTTTCGTGAAAAAGCCCTCAGTCGTTTTGGAGTGAGACTCCTGCTCCTTCTTTTTCGTGAAGAAGCCTTCTTGTACTCTACCACAGTCAGCTTTCCTCCTCTGGACTTTCTTCGTGAAAGTCCAGAATCTTCCGGATGTTCTCGTATCCGTTGCAGTTGCTGAATCTCGTATTCTCATCTCCTAATCAGACGAGTGTACTCCTCTATTTCCTGTCTCTTCTTGTCCAGGATATCCTCCTTGCTGTGCACACTTTTCGAATGTGCAACTGACTCTCTCCCACGGCGGGACTTACTCCTCCTCGTGGACTCCATGGCCGTCCTTCCGTCCTTGATTCTGGAATCGCCATGGACAGTCAGGGGGCGGTCCTTACTCGTGGTCCTCCTTGCATGCCCACCGTCGGGCTTTCTCGGAGGGCTTGGTGGGGACTTGTCACCTCCCCCACCCAGCTGATTGTTTGGGTCAAGTGGGATTTTCGGATCTTCTTCCACCATGGTCGCTTTTTCAAAGGGATCTCTTTCGTTTCCCACAGATGGCGCCAATTGTAAGTGCAAGAAAACGAATGAGGTTTTGAACAGCACAAGATTGTAACGGCTACTTCAGTCTCTTCGCTGGAACCCTAGCCCTTTGTCGGAGCCCTAGCTGCAAAACAGATAGGGGTGAGTGCGCCTTTGCCTCTCGTTGGCAAAGGCCTTCCGATGCCAAATTTAGTATCACGTACTAGCAGGAAACCCTAATTATCAGTAGGTATATAACGTATTGTCAAGAATTGTATACCTTTACCTCTAGGTTTACCTTGTATTTATAGATTCATATATGCTTGCTGTCCAAGCTACCCTGTTGCCCTAAGTTTCCTTTCTCGTATAGGAAACCCAGAATATCATGGATTCTCGTTCCCTTAACTGTATATTACCTTTTAGATCATTTAGGAAATCTTCCCATAACTGGCCGCACAACCCATTCCCATTAGGTATCTTCTCAAGATCTTGTTTCTTTACTAAGCATTACCATCCCTGGAGCGTCCTCAGCTGCCTCCTCCAGAGTGCTGCTCCTGTTCGGCTTTATCATTGTCGAACAGCCTACTTGGACCAGTGACTTCATATGTCACTGGTCCTTTTCCCAAGCACCTGGTCCATCAACTCCTTATGTCTTTGGACCATGCCCCTGATTGGGCATCTTGGACCAGAGACTTCTCATGTCCCTGGTCCTTATCGTCGTTCACCGCATTGTGCGGCGACTGCTCTATTTACATTTATTCTCTGGCCCCACGTACTTTGTGTTCGGGCCTCTTTTGCACCTGTTCGGGATTACCTCCCTACAAGCCACAGAGATCTAACAGGAATAAAGGCGTCCCAGATTCGCGAGTTGTGTATCTCGATTTTGAGGTACGACGTAACGTGACGGGGGATGCAGTTTGTCAATAGAGACGGAAGTCAGCCTCTTCCTAGATGGTATGTGAGACCATTTGGCGAACGAAGCCTCTGGTGTGAGCAGAGGGAAGCTGTGTTGGTACTCTAGTACACGGGAATTGCTAGAGTGGCGATATTACAGCCAGACAGTGCTGCGAGATTGGCCTCGGAAGATCTAGTCAAGGAAGGAGACATTCAGTCGGACATGGGTACTCCAGTGTGAGGGTGCTAGAAGCTAGACTTGGAGTGACACAGGCGCTTGATAGAGAGGCTGAATGGAATCAACGACACCCCACATGCGTGAAGGGGGTGATTGTTGGAATTCACCCATGTGGGTGACGGTGATAGCTGGCCAAAGTCAAGGATTGGATACACTTTGTAGCTATTGAAGATCTTCTAATATCTCACGCATGGGCTGCTAAGATTGCAGCTGGATTTGAGGCAGCCAAATGAGACTATAAGGCTGCCAAAATTTGGACCTTTGATACCTCAGGCGTGCAAAGAGCAGTTAATGCTCTTGGAGTGTTTCCCTGGTTTCTCCCTATAAATACTAATGTCTTTGAGTGGCTGAGGTGTAGGGGGTAAGCTGATGAGAGTCTAAGAGGGTGAGGTCCTGAGAAGGGGAACCGATTGTGGCTCTCTCCGGAGAGGTTTTTTCAAGTTTGTATATGTTGTGTGAGTATATATATAAATGAAATTTTTCCTCTGAAATCAGTGTGTATTGTGTGCGTGAGTGACTCCTGGGACACAACAGAAACTCCCACACCTGATATTAAAATTACACTTGATTAACCAAGTTCCAACCACAACATTAAGAATCTTGCACCAGATCAACCAAAAGAATCCTTTAGGGAAGAAGACCAGGGGAAGAAAACACTCGATCTATTAGAAAAAATAAACAAAAAACCACTAGATCCAAGTAATTGGAAGCCATGGACTTATTGGGGTTTATCCTTTATCTCTTGTTAGCCATCACTCTACTTCAAGCCCTCCATTTAATTCGAAGATGAAGCGAACCAAGATCAAAGCTTCTGCCGGGGCTGGCTCCGCTACCGGTCATCGTCAACCTTCTAAATCTGGGTGACAAGCCCCACAAGTCCACGGTCGATCAAACCTTCTAACTGGAGTTGCTGGAGCTCTTGGAGATTAAACTGGTAGTGCTCTGGGTTTATTTCATGATGAGTAGCTTTGGTGGGGTTAATGTCTTCATTTTTCTTAAAAGGAAGAGAAATGAAGAAATCTGGGTTTTTCCAAACTGGGTTGGACCATTTTGGTGAGGAACTGAGAATGGGATTCAGCACAAGAGGTTTGGATTATGGCTTCTTTGATGGAGGAGAAATGTTCTATGGAAAAGAGGTTTGGTTGAATGGTCTAGGGTAACAGGTAGTTTTTGTATTTCAAACCTTTTTTGAGCCAGGAGACTTTGCTGAGATATTGGAGAATATCAAAAGCCTAATAATAAATCTTTTCATGTGAGGTCAGAATCATAAACTTGGTGTTTTATGGTGTATCCAGGGAAAAGTTAGATGGTAATAGGCTTACTTATTAGGGTGATGACAAAAGTTTCTCCATTGGCTGCTATAAATGGTCTGAAACACGACTGCCAATAGGACCTGGGGAGAATTACTGGGTTGAGGATGGAAGCTGCAGCACCAGTATCAAAGAAGGCGATAACTGGTATGTGTTTTTCATATTTTCTAAGCAAGATTTAGACCTTGGCTAATGGTTGAGCCAACATGATTTTTGAGAAGTCAAATGTCTGGATTTCATAGGGGAATGAATCAGAATCATCTGATTCTGATGAAGTATCTTCAAAGGTAAATCCTAAAACTGCTTCAGTTGTTGCTTCATCATCAATAGAAAATAAAGATTCAACATCAGCATCTTCAAGATCATCATCAATGAGAGCCAAAGAATTCATTATTTTGTCTCTTGCTGTTTTATTTGGACACTGTTTTGCATAGTGCCCCTTCTTTCTGCATATATAGCAACGATCAGACTTTCACTGCCCTCTGAACTTTTTCTTTTTAAAAAATTTTCATTTTTTCTGGCGTGAGAATTTGGCAAATTTAGGAAACTTTGGGAACTTGCCAGGAGATTAAAACTTCCATTTCTAAAAGTTTTTGGATTTTCAATATGAAGGACAGCAAGTGCACTTCTTGTATTTGCACTTTATAGATAAGTCTGGCCGGTCACAAGTTTTGCCAATAAGTTTTCTCTGTTCTTCAAGAGTTCTGAGAAATTTCTGGTGATTGCACATTTTTTCCAGAGCAATCAAAGAATGCTGGTTAATACTGCCAAGAGATGTTGCATTCAACGTAAATCCTTTTGTTTCCCAATGGTTCAGGAAGGGAATTGAGAAAAACTTGCTTAAGATTAACATCATCCATGCCGTTGAAAAGATAAAATCTCTGAGACATACGAACATAATGAATTTTCAAATCTTTCCTTTTGAATGAACAACACTTCATGCCGAGATATTGTTCTCGAACAAACTCTTTTGTGGTGTTGTGATCTCCAACCAAAACTCACGGCCCAACCATGAGTTTGAAACTGGGGCAGATGGCCGCAGTGGTCATTTCTTCTCCTGCCTTGGCCAAAGAAGTCCTCCAAAAGCAAGACCTGGCTTTCTCCACCAGATCCATCCCCGATGCCCTCCACGCCAAGGAACAGTACAAGTACTCCGTCGTTTGGTTGCCTGTTTCCGACCAGTGGTGCAGCCTCCGAAAGATCATGGCCTCTAATATGTTTTCTGGTAATGCCTAACAAACAACGTGCGGTCGTCCGAGTCAGTGTGGACCACAAAAGGGGGTCTTTAATTTTAATTCTGCCTGTGCTGCATTCAACAAGATCCTGTTCCTATTATTTATACCTTCAGTTGCCCATCGTCATGATCATGATTCAACAAATACTATTTCTGCTACAGTAACTCTACTCACAAACGGTCAACAGCTTATTTATTACTTGAAATAACTTGACAATTCTCAACAAATTATTCACTACTGAAAACACCCAAGAACTTCTCAACCACAAATAAAAATTTACAAATTTTTCACTACCGAAAACACGTCTTGAATATCTTCTCGGGGGATTGAAGGGCAGGGGAGAGGAACTGTCTATCAGTCAATCAACCCATTATTTTCCTTTGTTTTGAAAATACCAACAGCCAAGGATGGGACCAGTAGGTCTAGTGGCGGCGACTGGCATGCACGATAAGAATTTTAGAAAATGCAATTATTATATGTAAAAAAAATTATATCCAACTTATATAGTCTCGCCACCACTAAATTTTTTTAGTATATATTTCGACACTGCTAGGGTAAAATCCTAGTTTCATCCTTGCCAACAGCCATAGCTTTAATTACCTGTTATACCCTATTCAAAAAGCTTTATTTAAGGGCAGATTGGTAAATGAAGAAACATAGAAACTGTTGATCAAGTCGTAACGAGCAGTTAGGACAGAACCCGTACCGTTTAATGTGCATTAACACTATTGCCCTTCTTTTTTTTTTCTTTTGATGTAATCAAATCTTTGATAATCCTATCGGGAGTTACTATCATGTAATGCCACTTGAACTTAACAAAGAAAAATAAATTGTTGTTCAAGTCGTAGGGCGCAGTTACAAAAAACAATATCGAATCCGATGCAAAAAAAGAAAAAGAAAAAGAAAAAGGGAGGGGTGATTGGTGTTGGGCGGGCACGGGTGTGCATCGACACTCTTTTTTTATATGGGAAGTATTTGATTACATACAACCAATTAATAATGCTAAAGGGAGTTACTCCATCAGTCTTAAAATGTTTGACCTTTTTGAGACTGCGTGTCATTTTAGATTGCTTATGTCTTTCGATTTATAAAAATTTTATGTGATTTAAAAAATTTTATTTAATAGAATTAATTAAAATATATCAAATAAGTTCTATATTGCATATTTTTAACATTCACATTGAAAGATATAGACAAGTAAAAATGACACGCTATCTCAAAAAGATCTAACAATTTGAAATGGATGGAGAACTACGTATCATGTATCCTTTCTATTTTCTAAAAGTAATCAAATCTTTGATAACATACAACCAATTAATAATGCTAAAGGGAGTTACTATCATGTATCCTTTCTATTTTCTTTTTTTATCGACCTTTCTATTTTCTAAAAGTAATTAATCATATCTTTGATAAATTCTAGAGGGCATAGTTAGACGAAAATACTATCTAATCGGATGTTAAAAAAAAAGGGGACGAAATCGCTGTGCATTGACGCTCTTGCTTCATATGGGAAGGATTTGGAATGCTACTTGAGCTTAAAAAAGAAAAAGAAAAAGACAACATCAACCACAAACAAAAGTTGACCAGAAGATAATATGTGCAACTTACAAATCGGATTAAAGTGTTCGGTATTTTAACAAAATCAGTATTGGTGACAGGAGGGGTTGTTCGGCTTAATATGCCAAGTGACTTATTTTTTTGTCTTTCTTTAAATTTTTTTTGCATTTGTTAATGTTTTGTCAATTTTTTTGGAGATTATTGCTTCATAATAAGCCAATAGTAGCTGCCAATGTTAATGGAGAAGCATGACAGTAGAGTCATTCCTAGTAGCAGCAAAGTACTTTTGAAAAACCGTAAGTATCCCAACACAGAGAAATTGTTCACTAATCGCAACGTGAGACCCACTACGATCCGAGTCATTCATAAAATTTAAAACATTTTTTCAACGGCTCCCACTAAAAATTAACTCAATTCGATAACTATAAGTATTCTATCTAATCATCTAACTTTTCATTTAGGTTCAGACCACAAACACAAACAAAAAATGAAAGCCCACCCATCTAATTACTTGAATGGCAGCATCCCAACCAAACCCAAAAAGCCCAAGCTCAAGCCGAATGGAAACGCTCTAGTGCACCATGCAGCCGATCTGACCATTCATGTCAGTACCAACAACTTGAATTTAATCTGATATGAACGATCGGATTAGTCGCATTTAGGCCTGTCAATAGATCGGATCCGATTCGAAAATCCGATCCGAATCTGAATCCGATAAAGTCGATCCGATAATCCGAATCCGGTAACTGGAGTCGGATCGGATTAAATCCGAATCCGAACTTCTTTTTTTTTTTTTTAACTTTTTATAAATTTTTTAGAATTTTTATAAATTTTTTAGAATTTTTAAAAAAAAAAACAGTAAATTTTTTATTTTGAAAAAAAAAATGTTTAAGAAGATGTATTTTTATTTTTTATTTTTTTTGGAAACTAATTTGTTTTGAAAAAAAATTGTATTTTTTATAAAAAAAATAATTTTTGCTAAAATTTTAGAAGTAAAAAAGTTTTCGGATCGGATCCAAATTACTACTATTGAATTTGAGTCTTATTGGATTCAGATCGGATCCAAATCTTATCGGATTCATATCCGAATCTGTCAAATCTGGCCCGTTGACAGGCCTAATCACATTACACAAATAGTGCGAGGTGCACTACAAGACCCCTGATCCAACTCAAGCCCCCAGCAAAGACACACACAGACTCATCCAAAAGAAGACAAATTAGGAAAGACAAATTAGGAAAGAAAGACAGACTAAAAAGACAAGACAAGGGACACAGGACACACAATCACACACAACGTTAGCTCACTAAAAGAAACGAGTCCTGCTATATGGACAGACCAAAAGCCAACGGAAATCGTACAAATGGCCGGTTCCGGCCGTCTCCGGTCACCGGACGGCCGATCCGATCCGTTCAAAAGTCTAAGCACCCTACACATATCGGATGCCGTTTATTCCAGCGTGGACCCCTCAGGTTTTTTCTTTAAATTTTTGGACGGATCGGATCGGCCGTCTGGTGGCGGGAGACGGCCGGAACTTGCCGTCGGTACGATTTCGGTTGGCTTTTGGTAGGTACACATAGGATTATTGAAAAGAAACTCATCACACACCCGTGAAGCACATCAGATTAGGAACCACCAAGAATGCTTGGCAGCCAGTGTACAGAGTCTTCCAAAGAGTAGTCCTTTTCCCCACTTCCTTTTCCCCTCTGGCCTCTAGCTAGCACCTGTGTACTTTGTCTTCCAAAGAGTAGTCCTTTTCCCCACTTCCTTTTCCCCTCTAGCTAGCACCTCTCCCCATTCTGTTGTCTAATCTTCAAACACCCTCTCATTCCTTTTTAGCCATCTTGTCCAAACCAACAGCAGAAGGGGTAACATCCCAAATGATTTTTTAATTGGACTTGAGTTAATTTACAATGTAACATGTAGTCCAGTGATTCAATTTCTGCTGTGCAAAATCTGCATTTGGCTTGATTAACATTATGAATAACTCCAGAGGTTTTAACACTGCCCAAGTAAACAAGCCAACGAAAACATTTTGTTCTAACTGGAGCCACATTTTACCAAATGAGAACAAAAGTCTCATCATGGTTTGAATCTTGAGAACTGCAGAGATTAAAGAAAGATTTTACGGAGAACTTGTTTGAGCTACATCCCATCCAACATAGTTGATCAGTTCTCGATCGCATCATTTGTAGGTAGTGATCGATTCCAGATCCATCCAGAAGGGTAGACAGGTTTGCCAGCATTTCTTTTTCCCAGTCATAGATTTCTTCTGAATTGGAAGTTCCATTCATGTATTCGAAATTTTCTTGCAAACACATCACATATCAATTCATTCTTGTTGCGCAATACTCTGAATAAGCACACATCCTTCCAAAACAGTACTTGATTTCCACTTCCTACTTGGCCTTGTTCCGTGCGCTAAAATTTTTGGGCGTTTTGTCTTTATCATTACAGTAAAAAATTAATATGCATTTCCTTGTTCGTTTAAAGATTTTAGATTTTAGATTCTAATTATTATCAATTTTTCTTCAATTATTACTCTTATTTTTTTCCATGTCTTTCTCTAATCATTACCCGTATTTTCAATCATTACTCTCTACACTCATTACTTACAAATCTAAATCTAAATTTCCAAAACGAACGGGTATGGATAATTGATTCGTCTCGACAAGAAAAATCGAAAAAACCCAAATATTTTTAGAAATATCAAAAGATAAAGTCCCAAAAGCTACTTTTGGGTTTTGGGGGGTTTTATATTGGATATTTTAAAAAATATTTGGGTAACAGTAAAATATTTTATTTTTTCGACTTCTCTCGTCGAGACAAATCAATGATCTACAAAAATTCAGCGCAAAATTAACAAATGTGAATTTTTTGAATAAGAACAAAATGACAAAATATAGACAAACAATGTGGCCTTCTTTGTTGTATCCCCATTATGTCTTTTCAAATGGTGAAGACTTTCCTGTGAATTTCCATCGTTGGAATCCATCCCCCATCCATCTTGTATTTATAGTTTACTACTTCTTCCGTCTATTTTTAAGTGTCTCGCTTCGTGATTCTAACTTATTAAGAAAATATCATTACACATTTCACATCAACTTTTATTTCCACTTTTCCTACTTACCCTCTATGGAGGCATCATCATTACACTTTTACTCACTAACTTTTCAAAATAGAATCTACTTTTAGGGGCAAAATAAAAAATGTATCAACTTTTACCCACTAACTTTACAAAATGAACACTTATTAAGAGACAGCCCAAAATAAAATACTGAACTTTAAAAAGAGGACGGATGGAGTATTATTTTTCTCCACAATGCTTCCTTTTCCATTCCAAAACGCCGCCAGCATTTCATGAGAGCAGTGCCTCACTGCCTCATTCATGTCTCTTTCGTTGACCGACTGTTAAGTTTCGCCCCTACAAATCAAAAAGTAATACTTATCGATATTCGCAAGAGCTATTTTTTACAGGGCCCCATAAAATAATATTAAAAAATTTATGGATATTTTTCTAGATTTTTCTATGACCCGAAATGTGACCAAACGCATTTTTCTCTGCGTGGTTCTCTACAAATCGTCTCTGCGGATAACAGAATTGTTTACTCGGGGTGTATAAATGAGTGTGATTCAACATTTTTTTGGTTGAAAAATGAGTGATCTCCATCCAATTTAATACTACACAACGAGCATTTAATATTGTCTGGTCCAATGGCCCAGTCATGCGGCGAACCCCAATAATTGATAAGGAAAAATTATTAGAATGTCTCAAAACAATGCCACGTGGTATCTTTACACCTTTATTCATTAGATATTCTTGTGGGAACGTACTACTAATTTGAATGAAATACACATAAATGTATAATGAATAAGGCTTCTGAGTGACAAGGCCACTAAATAATTATTATTCATTATTACGGGATTTAGCATAGTGGTCAAAATTTAATACTTAACAATTTATCGTAGATCACAAATTCAAAGGCTTTGTTTGGTTTTCATTTTAAATTTGTTTTGTTTTTATTTTCTAATTATTATCCTATTTTTCTCTTCAATTATTACCCTATTTCTCCACTTGTTACTTTTATTTTAGGGCTACTCGCGGTCCGGTTCGGTTCGGATTTCTAAGAATCCGAGAACCGAACCGCTAGTCACGGTTTTTACAAAATGAAATCCGTGTCCGGACCAAAAGTCCTACGGTTCGGTTTTTAAAAAATAAAATCCGATCCGTGACTTGTGGAACGGTTACGGTTTTGTCTACGGATTTTAGCAAAAATAAAGCTCAAGCATATATCTCACACTAAAAGGGAAGAATGTTACATTCAAAATTAAGTTTAACACCACCAGAAAGTACTTGTTACATAAATTACCAAAAACCTATTTCAAAAATCAGATTCAAAAGAATCGAAATACTAGTAGAATTGTAACATTATAGTACATAACATAAAAAAAACAAAGAAAGAAAAGAAATGAACTAGTGAAACTCAACTAGAGTTACCCATTATTTATATGAAAACACTATAATTTACTCCATATATTTTATGTACATCTACATTATATCTCATTATTAAGATAAAATACTAAAATTAATAGAAAAAAGTGTTAACATTCCTAACAATTTATTATATAAATACACACATATATTTATATATTATTTATATAAAATAAATATCTCACGGTTCGGTTCGGTTAATCTACGGTTTTGTAATGAAAATCCGTGGACCGAACCGCGAGTCACGGTTTTCTAATTTTTCAATCCGTGTCCGGACCATTAATTCACGGACAAAATCCAAAAAGTACGGATCAGTTCAGTCCGGACCGGTTTCACGGTTCACCGGATTTTTTGACCAGCCCTATTTTATTTCTCTCTATCTCTCTATACTCATACCCCTCTCCAATCATACCCTATTTCTCTCTTCACTCACTGTCAAAACTAAAAGGGTCTTGTTAATGTGTGTCCTTGGAGCATATGATAATAACATATTTACTCATCCATTTGGCTCCACTTTTACAGGAAATGTAAGACCAAAAGTCAAGTCATTATTTACATCTTTGAAAAGATTAACTTTTTGATTGTTGGACTAATATATCCTAATTTCATATCTAGTGTCCAGCATTTAAGAAGCCCCCGTGAACGAATTCAATTATACAACAAAATCATATTTCTCCCGAGGCCAATCTTCTCATATCATTCCCACCCTCGAGCATACTATAAAATTTATATAAAAATAACAAACAAAAATCCCTTACATCAAATTGAAATCCACATCAAATCAAAAGGATAATAGTATTTTATAAGACTATTTTGGCCTAGTAATCCTATTGGGTTATTTTTGTCTTTACTCAAAAAAAATTTCCTTTGGTAGTTTTGCGTCAATTGTTTTTATATTATTGGTTAGTCTCGCATGGAGAAATCTAAAGTGTATAAATTTGTGAGAAAAACCTTTAAAAAAATTCTAAAGACAGATAATTCAAACAAAACTGATTTTTTGGATTATTTTTTTTCTTTATTCAACAAATTTTGTTAGTTTGGTTCATTTTTTAGTTTTTCTGATTCATTTTGTCGAGACGAACGAATAATCCATAAAAGTTTAATGAGTCAAAAAAATTACTCCCTCTGTCCCTTTTTAAATGTCTCATTTCGTAACTCCAACTTATTAAGAAAATATCATCATTACACCTTTCACATCAACTTTTACCTCTACTTTTCCCTACTTACCCTTTATAAAGACATCATCATTACATTTATACTAACTAATTTTTCAAAATGGAATCTCTTTTTAGGGGCAAAATGGAAAATGCACCAATTTTTACCTGCTAACTTTACAAAATGAGCATTTATTAAGGGACAACCCAAAAAGAAATATCGGACTTTAAAAAGGGGACGGAGGGAGTACTAAATAAAGAGGAAAAAATAATCCAGTAACATTATGAGGCTAAAATACTCCTCAAGTTGTGATGGATTTTTTTAATCCACTCTCAGCCTAGTACTATTTTACCACAAAAATATACAAAAAGAAATAATTACGTAAAGAGGGTATAATGTAAATTCTTCCCCACCAGATTTACAAGAGAGGGGGGGGCGGGGGCGGGTTGAAATCTAAAACGGAAAATGGGAAAAAAGACCTCCCAAGAGGGGGGTTGAAATCTAAAACGGAAAATGGGAAAAAATGTTGAAGGGAGTACAAATCAAAATGGAAGCAAGGAGAAGTAAAGAGGTGTTTTGGTCTCACCATAAATTTTTTAACTTAATAAAACACAACACTTCATTTTTACTATTTTTCAAGTAAGGGGGTTTATTAGTGGGGTTAGTTGAACTCATTTAATTAATGACTATTAATATGTACGTTAGGGGCATAGATTAACAAAAGCAAAAATAAAATACCCAAAGAGTGATACTTAACTTCAGTGAGACCACTTCATTCTGACATTTACTGTCCAACCCCAGTTTTAGGCTCTGTTTCAGAACGTAAATAAGCTATTTATTTTTTAAGAAGGCAATTTCAAGCTCAAAAATTATGTGCTTACGCAAATAATTTTCCTACCACTATGGATCTTGTTTGATAGATCTCATTGAGATCTTTAATACGGTGCAAAAAAAATTGAAAAATTAATTTTCATTTACATTATTTTTAAGTTTGAAAATGTGAAATAAACTGCTTATTTTTTAAGAAGATTTCTGGAACGGAGCCTTAGTCTCTTACGTGGGCCTCCAAAAAGTAACCATGAAAGAGAGTCCTCCACCACGGATCTATGTGGCAGCTCATGCTTTGTAATTCCAGATCTGGCCCTCAGTTAAAATAAGTTGTTGGGAGTTTGATATGCCTGAGGTCTACTCGTGTATGAGAAGGATCAATTCGTTGAGAGTGTCCGCAGAGTCCACACCACATCGCTTGAACCCAATACACATTGAATAACTCATATCCACTTAAAAAGCTAAGCATTGCAAGTGATAAACCATCCAATTGTATATTAAGGTCCAACTCTTTTTTTATTTATCCGATTTGGGACTCAACTTTTCACACATGTTCCTAACACAAGTATTACGGTCGCTTTAGGTCTTTAAAAAATTTTAAATTATAAGGATCATTTTTACTTTTTTATTCCTTATTATAGTCAAACAAAAGAGATCCTATTTTTAATTTTCATTTTAAACTTCCGAAAAGTTGTTTATGTCCGTTTTTGGCACCAAACCGTGGACCGGCGCTGGAGGGCCATTTAATTAATTGTTAATTAAATTGGGCAAATATTTTTAAGTTTCTCGGGCTAGAAGTTAATAGGTCACATTAATTTTGTGATTTGGAGCAAGACCCAATTAATTTTAGTCTCAAAACTTGGCCCATGTTTTATTTTTCGGTTACCGGAGGAAATCCTAATTTGGAGCAGTTATGGAATTCTTCTAGAATCAAAATGGAAGGCTATTTGACTTTGTCAAAATGGCCCCATGATGCTTGGTTTACACGTGCAGTGGAGGAAAAGAGAGCTTCTGTGTGGAGGACATAGTATAGGGTTCAATTCCATAAGTAGTCCATCAACATTTTCCCATACAGTCGCGAGGACAATTACGCACTAGGAGACAAAAATACCCTCCTGTGATATATCAACAGCAAATACCCTCCTGCGATATATCAACAGCCGATTTAAAACTTCGCGCTCATAGGTCTCCGCTCGCAGATCCAGCGGTGGCCGGCGTTGTGAGCATGGCGTCATCGAGCTTCCGGGAATTGGAGGCGCCGCTGGATGTGTTCACGAGGAGCGGGCGGCGGCAGGACAACGATGCGGTGGTATCCGGTGGGTGGCGATTGAGTGGCTCCCGACTGCAGATCGGCTGAGAAAAGGGCTTCGGACTTATGACGGGAAGGATCTCCGGCGATAGCTTCCTCTGAAAGAAAATGGGGTTTTTTTTTGGGTGTATCGATTGCAAGAGAAATAAACATGGCATCCGCAGGAAATTCTCAATTTGGATGATGATAAGGCCAGCTGCCAATAGTTGTTTTTCCAGATGTACACATGGCAGTGAGAATGTCTGACACTTTTTTGGAAAAATGTAAGACTATTTTATATAGTAGAACTCTCTCTTAATATCTATTTTATACTCACATAAATGTGAACCTATAAAGTGTGTTTTTGAAATGTGTTATTTTGTCATCTTAATAAAACAAATACACACATATAGATAACATTATATGTGTGACACACAAGACACACAGATAAGATTATTTCTATGAAATATGCACTCTGTATAATTGTAATAAAATCAACATATATGATTATTTGTCCAAATATACATATAATGTTATCTATCAAAAAAACATACATTGTATAATCGCAATAAAATTAACAGATATGGCTATCTATCCAAATTTATAGTCTAAATTATTCCAAAAGGCCAACATATATAGTTATATTTGCTAAATCTATACTCTTTATGATCACAATAAAACTCATATATTGTTATTTGTGTAAATCTATATGGTGTATTTTTTCCAAAAGACAACCGATAAGGTTATTTGAAATTACCTCCCTTTTTCTAAAACTTACTTTTTTACAAAACTAGAATACCCCCTCGTATAAATTCTACCCATGAAATGATAATGCACACACTACACTATTCAGGGCACACCCCTCATATAATTGACACATATTTCTCCATGAAACTACCATTTTTTTTTCCTTCTCTATATTATACACACTCAAAACTAGTTTGATCATCTTATATTCATGTGTTACTTTGTTACACAAATAAACACATACAAATAACATTATATGTGTAACACAAAAGAAACAGATAATATTATATGTGTTACTTTATCACACAAATAAACACATTCAAACAACATTATATGTGACAGTACTAAACAAACAAATTATCTTATATGTGTTGCTCATTCTAATAACCCAAATAAATACACAGATAACCTTATACTAACTTTATAGAACAGAGGGAGTATGTGTTAGTTTATTCTCAGTATAGTCTAGAAAAACAAAATATAACGATATCAGTGCCAATCTATTTTTTTAGCTCTCTCCAAATAAAAGTAGATACCGCTATTTGTTGCAATTTTATTTCTTCCTATTGTTTTGTGTGTAATCTTATTGTTTTATGCTAATTTTTTTCCCATAATTTAGGAGGTGTGTGCCGAATGTGTTAGTATTTTATATTCCCAGCAAAATGTGAATCTTTAGGTATTCTTGCAAGTATGTGTTATTTTGTCATTCTAATAACACAAATAAACACATACATATAACGTTATATATATATGATATACAAAACACACAAATAAGAACAGATATAATTATGTATTCAAGCCCTTTCAGGGGGTATTCTAGTTTTGTAAAAAAGGAAGTTTTAGAAAAAAGGAAGGTAATTTCAAGCTCAAAAATCATGTATTTAAGCAATAATTTTCCTACCATATGGATCTTGTTTGATAGATCTCATTGAGTTTGAAATTACCTTCTTTTTAAAAAAGAAGGTTTAGAAAGAAAGAGGAACAGAGCCTCATTATCATAAAATGACAAAAGATATGGTTATCTTTGTAAAATATGTACTATGTATATTCGCAATAAAACCAACATATGTGGTTCTCTATCAAACCCTATACTCTATATTGTTCCCAAATGACCAACATAGAAGGTTATCCATGAAAAATATATACTCTTTATAATCGCAATAAATTAACACGTACATCTGATTATCTGTACAAATCCATACTCTTTATAATTCTTTCCACTCTTTTTAATATTTTTTCCGATTGACAAGAGAGAAGATTTCATTAATCATCAAAGAAGATTACAACAATTGAAGGGAGCAAGGGAAAAAAAATAATAATCACAAAAAAAACAAGAGCCGAGCATCCCAACTATGTTAGTTGACACACACATACCTCGACAATCATCTGCCCACCTAAAACCACAAGGGAGAGACAGTAGATGGCAAGCTGCCAACCACAGAACTCAACCCCAAAGAAGAACATAGAATAAAATTAATGCAAGTTGTTACACGGAGTGAATAACTGAGCATCAAATTGATCCAAATAGGACACCTGGAATTCTCAAAACCAAAACAAAAGCTTGACATTTTGCTGAACCTTCAAAATAAAAAACCACCGTAAAGTCTTGACGTGTTCAAGTTTCTATTTGAAATACTATTATATTCCTACACTCATTTTATGTTCACAACACTCATAATGTTCCTACACTATTATATGTGAGTAGTAAAACACTTCAACAAGAGCCATGTTGCCTCTTGAATTCCTACGTTGCAGCCAGGTGAGTTTCCTCTGACATTTGATCAAACATGTGGTGAGCATTAGCCAAGACCCAAGTTGCCTCTTGAATATCACTTAACGTTTGAAAATCTCATCGGTAAAATGCTTGATTCGACTGCAAATAAAGATCTTTTACAAGAAGTTGAGGAACCTTTCCAATCAAATTCGAGCCCTAATCTGTAGATGTATGAGAGAGAGAGAGAGAGAGAGAGAGAGAGAGAGAGAGAGAGAGAGAGAGTTGCAAGACTGGTTCAAGGTAAGTGAGAAGGCAGTGGACTAGACAAAAGCAATCAAATTCGAGCCCGCATCTCTAGTGCACGATCAACAAGCTTCTGATTTCTGATGTCAATCAACAGAAGCTTCTCTTTCTCTCCTTCTCTCAAACTGTTACGCCCACTCCGACGTCTTCTCCGACGAGCTCGACAACCATCAAAATGGTACCACAACCACGGCCCACCGTTGATGCCTTCACCACAACCACGCATACGATGATCGAGAGAGAGCGCGCAACGATCATATTAGATGGGGGACATTTTTGTCCATTTAAGGACCTAACACAGCAAAACTTATAAAATAATGGATTCCAGCCTTTACAAAAACGTAGCTTGGATTAAATGCCCCTATGCGCACTGTTTTTGGACTTTAGCCCAATTTTCTGGGAGGAATCAGTAATGGGAAATTGCTACATAACCCCATGATCTAACTCAACTGCTGGGAACTGCTGGTAACCGCTAGCATGGACGGAAGGAAGGCCAACGTGGGAGGACACTTGGCATTCTAGGAGCAAAGAAGGGAAGTTATTTGCCAAGACATGAGACACTTGTCCAACATCCAAGAACCCCACTCTCCATGATTTCAACTTATGCGGTCACTGCTCCTCCACAATTCGGCTGCTCTCTCTCTTTTTTCTGCACAACCGTGGAGCCTATAAATAGCAGAATGAAAGATGGAAAACAGTTCCAACACCAATCAAGCATAACGCTAAAAAATTCAAAGCCTTCCCAGCGAAGCAAACACTTTCCTACTTTCAGCAAAGTAGATTATCGAGTACCACGTACTCACCCCTCATTCAAACTCACTTCATCAAGTAGTTTGGATCTTTTATTTCCCTTGTACCAACTTTATTATCCCGGTGTAATAAAGTTACGTTTTCTTTTACGCTCCAATTCCTATACGACTAGGAAATTTTAAGTTCACGACCGTGTGGCAAATCCCAAACCACATTGTGATCTTTAACCTTTGGTTCACACGCAACCGCTCACAAGATAGAAGTCAAGATTCACGGGAATCTTCTACCAAAGTTAGGCGCTACAAGTCTTGACACGTCCGCGCATTCATTCCATTCACGCCTTGTGCCAAAAACGAGAGTTTTCAAAGGTCAAGCCCGGCTTTTTGTACTTCTAATAGTAATAAAATCGGCATGAATGTAAAGTGGAAGAGGAAGGGTGTTGTAAGTTCGTGATGGAGCTATTGGGGTGCCCATATCATATGATAAGAATTACGAACTTCTACGAAGTACGAACAATATTTCTAACCCAGCTGTTCACGTGTCGTTTCTTTTTTTTTTTTCTTTTTTTTTGTTAAAACGGAAATACGTTCACGTGTCGTTTCAATCCCCGTCCCCAAAATGGGCGTGTCAGTTTGCCCCACTTTCCTGTCAAAAAAATTAAAAACTTGCTCCAAGGTGGGCTAAAAGGGCAAAACAAACAAAATAAACTTGCCCCCTGAGAAATTGGGGACCCGCATGTGTGTTGATTCATTTGAGCCGTCCAATTTTGTCAACAAACGAATAAAACTATAAAAGATTGAGATATGTTTGATTGATATGAAATTTGAGTCGTCCAATTATTGAAATGAATAGCCCAGATAAGGTCAACACATATGCTGTCCCTTAAGGGAACAGGCTCCCCAGGTTTGCCCCAAGACTCCTTGTGTCCCACGAGCAAAGGTTGGACACGAATCTGACCCCCACACTACTTGTGCCTCAGGTCCCTGGAGCAAAGATTGAACATGAATATGACCCCATATTACTAGTGCCACGGGAGCAAGGTTGAGCACAAATAGTTTGGATCCAGTTTCGTGCTCAATTTGGCTTAAGGAGCATTTGAATAATTTCTCCTACTCAGCCAAGTTGCTTTTCTTTTTGGGGTACTTCGGAATTCCGAATTGGACAAGTTGCATTTCATCAATAATACCATGCTTTGTTCACTTGGGTTTTTCGGAAGCACTTTCTCTCTCTCAGCACGATCTTCAAAAAATTTTCTATCAATTCGTTACTCTTATCTCTCTATCCATCTCTCTCCACTTATTTTCGCTGCTGTTTCTCAGGCCTTGGGATTTCTAGTAACCTCTCCCCCTTGGTTTGAATTCTGTAAGAGAGGCCTTGGACTAACTATTTCTTTCCAGCCCTGTACGGGGATTGGATTGGACCATACTGTTCCTCTCAGGCCTTATGCTCAAATACTGAAATGTAATGTGCAGAAACTTCCACTCAAATATCTAGGCATGGCTTTGGGGGTCAGACCTAGATTAAAATATACTCGGAAACCAATAATTGACAAGGTGAGAGCAAGGCTACCCTCTTGGAAAAGAACATAGAAATTAAATATCAGACTAAAAGTGGGAAGTGGAAATCACATACTGTTTTAGGGTGTGTGGTTGGGTGACACAAGTCTGGAATCGAAATACCGAGGCTTATTCAGAGCATTGTGCAACAAGAATGAACTCATATGTGATGTGTTTGCAATAAATTTCAAATGCATGAATGGAATTTCAGATTCAGAAGAATTAAATCTATATGACTGGGGAAAAGAAATGCTGGCAAACATGTCTACCCTTCTGGGTGGATCTGGGATCACTACAAATGATGTGAGAGCTGATCAACTATGTTGGATGGGATGTAGCTCAAACAAGTTCTCTGTAAAATCTTTTTATAATCTCTGCAGTTCTCAAGATTCAAACCATGATGAGACTTTTGTTCTCATTTGGGAAAATTTGGCTCCACTTAAATGTTTTGGCTGGCTTGTTTACTTGGGCAGTGTTAAAAACCTCTGAATATTTGCTCCGAATTGGAGTTATTCATAATGCTGATCAAGCGAAATGCAGATTTTGCACATAGCAGAAATTGAATCACTGGACCACATGTTACATTGTGAGCCTATAAGGGAATAGTGGACTGATATTCTTAGATAGTGGGGTACTATGTGGATGGCGCCTGCAACAATGGTTGATCTACTCAAATGGTGGAATGGATGCAAACTCAAACCCAATTGAAAAATCATTTGGGATGTTATCCCTTTTGCTGTTGGTTTGGACAAGATGGCTAAAAAGGAATGAGAGGGTCTTTGAAGATAAGACAACAGAATGGGGAGAGGTGCTAGCTAGAGGGGAAAAGGACTACTCTTTGGAAGACAAAGTAAACAGGTGCTAGCTAGAGGGGAAAAGGAAGTGGAGAAAAGGACCACTCTTTGGAAGACTCTGTACACTGGCCGCCAAGCATTCTTGGTGGTCCCTAATCTGATGTGCTTCACGGGTGTGTGATGAGTTTTCTTTTATAATGGCCCGTTTGATAAAACCTCCACGGGTTGTGATTGGATTACCAATCCTAAGCGATTATTAATACTGTGTTTGGTAACTCAAAATGGGTTGGGATTATTAGTCTTTAGGACTAGTAAGGTGGGTATTAAGGAGGATTGAGAAGGGCCTCTCCCACTTAGTATTAACAATCCAATTCAATCCTTGCCAATGCACAAATACGAAAATAAACTTCACTGGTCCCATCTCCTTACCAATCCTATTCCATGTGAAGAGCAAAAACGGAAATGTATACTATCAATCCAATCATATCCCATGTGTAACAAACATGATATTAATAATCTCATCATCTAATCTCATCTCAAACAGACATACTCATTACCAATCCCATCTCCTTATCATTCCCTTCTCCTTACCATTCCCTTCTCATTACCAATCTCGTTCTTAATCTCATCTTCTTACGAATTTCAAGCATTTATCACTATTATCAAACGGGGTATAGTGATTTAACGTTGTGTGTGTGACTGTGTGTCCTGTGTCCCTTGTCTTGTCTTTTGAGTCCGTCTGTCTTTCCTAATTCGTCTTCCATTAGACAAGTCTGTGTGTATCTTTGTTGGGGGCTTGAGTTGGATCCGGGGTGCTGTAGTGCACCCCGCACTACATGTGTAATGCAATTAATCCGACCGTTCATCTCAAATTAAATCCGAGTCGTTCGTACCGACATAAATGACCGGATCGGCCGCATGATGCACTACATCGTTTCCATTCTGCTTGAGCTGGGTTGGGGTTTTTGGGTTTGGTTGGGGTTTTTGGGTTTGGTTGGGGTGCTGCCATTCAAGTAATTAGATAGGTGGGTTTTCTCTTTCTGTTTGTGGTCCGAACCTAAATGGAAAGTTAGATGATTAGATCGAGTACTTATAGGTATCGAATTGAATTGATTTTTAGCGAGACCTCTTGTGAAAATGTTTTAAATTTAATGAACGGTCAGATCGTTTGTATCGGACCCGTAGTGGGCCTCACATCGCGATCAGTTCAGGATCAGTGCACAATTTCCCTGTGTCGGCAGACTTACAGTTTTTCAAAAGTACTCGGCTGCTACTGGAATGACTCTACTGTCATGCTTCTCAATTAACACTGGCAGCTACTATTGGAAAATGTTTCAAATGCTGAAAGCGGAGATTGATACTATTGCTGATCTTTCAAGGACCTTCAAGGCTGGATACTATGCTTATTTCATCGCAATGGATCAGTCTTAACGAGAGCTGACTGGATTTGGATAATGTCTTTTAGCACAAGATAGGGATGCCGGGCTTCATTGGATACCTTAATTGTAATGTTAGGTGGCTTTTCAATTGTTTTGGGATTTGATCTCTACCTTTTATTACGAAGCGGTTACATTTAGTTTTGGCTTCTCTGGTTGATCGCTTGCCAACCGTGTAGTTCCCGGACTTGAGTGGCATACGATTGTCAGGTGGATTAGGTTTCAACCTAATCGGAATGTAATCCTCTCGTTGTGATGCCATTTTTCCTCTCTCCCGCTTCAAAGCAAGTAAACTGCCAAGCCAATAAAACATTTCTTCTCTCAACAAAAGGGGGGTGGGGGATGTTAGAATCCTTGCATATACTAAATATCGTGATATTGAGATTGAGGATTGTAATTGATTACAATTTCAATATAATTGAGATGATTCCCTTCCATAGTAAGACTCCTTCAATTTCTCTTGTATAAATAAAGGCCTCATTGTACAGACATGGTATTAGAACTACAAGATCTAGACCCTGTGAAATTTTCACTCTCGACGGGCGGCCTAAATTTCGTTGTCATCTGCCAGACACTCATATATAGCAACGTGTAATTGGCTTGCTCATTCGGATTCACCTCAAATCTCTTATGTCATGGTTTCTCTCGCTCATGGCTATTCTTTGGCTCTCCTGGTTTCTCTTGGCTTGGCGTGACATGGCTGCTCCCAGTTTCTTTTTACTTAGATTTTCCTGGTTTCTTTTGGTTCTTTTTGTTCAAACTCAAGTTGATAAACCTACTTAAGTTTGATGGGGGATGTTAACATAATATTGAGAAATATTATGTTACTATGTTTTGTAGGTATTATTATTCATATTTCCTAGTTAGGTTGATTTCTTTATAAAGCATGTTTTCTATTTGGTTTAGATTTCTTAGTGACCAAGTTTTTTTTTCAAAATTTAGCTAGAAGATAACATTTCAAATTCATTGAACTTTTTTGCTTAAAAACAAGTAAAAAAAAATGGAGCTTTGCCAATTTTTTTTCCTATTTGCATATGGTATACTAGGATCCACAACAATGCACTCAGGAGCTACGGAAATAACAATAAAAATTGCAATACCAATCGTAGACTAGCAATTTGGAATCGATTAACTCCCATTTTAACAGTATTGGCTGTAAGTACGTGTCTTATCACTACTGATTTTTTTTATTTTTTATTTTTGGTGAAAACTGCTGATTATTATATGTAGACTGCTGATTTTGCTGCTTTTTTTTTTTTGTTAACGTCACTCCTTTGCAAGTGTATTTTTGGTGCAAAAATACACTTGCAGGGGAGTTGCGTTGACAAAAAAGAGGGTGGCAAAATCATTTCCCTATATATATGTCAAAATACTGAACACTTTAATCAGACCGATAAGTTGCTCATAGATCTCCCAGGCAACTTTTGTTCGGAGTCATGCTATAAATACTGATCCGGAGGGGAGGGAAAAGGTACCGATTGGTCGAGCCGGGCTGTCTTCGGCCACCGAATGACCGATCCGAGCCGTCCAAAAATTCTAAAAAGAAATTGATGGGGCCCACACGAGAATCAATGGCATCCGATATGTGTAAGATGCTTAATCTAAACACTCTTTTTTTCTTGTATATATATACCTCAAATCGGCCGTCCGGTGACGGCCTGGCGCAGCCGGTCAGTACCTTTTCCCTCCCCTCCTTCGATACATATATCATTTTCGTTAGCATTATTGGTTGTACGTAGGCGTTTGGACAAATAAGCCACTTTAGCTTATTTTTTGTCCTTATTCAAAATTTTTTCACATTTTGTGGCTTATTGTCAATTTTTTGGAGATTATTGCTTCGTTATGACGAGACGAATCGGAAAAGTAAAAAATTTCGATCGAAATCCAATTTTTTGGAATTTCGACGAGATTTGGCGCGAAAGCCAAATTTTGGCGGGAAAGACGAATATTTGGATTTCGATCGAAATTTTTTACTTTTCCGATTCGTCTCGTCATAACGAAGCAATAATTCTCAAAAAATTGACAATAAGCCACAAAATACGAAAAAAATTTGAATAAGTACAAAAAATAAGCCAAAGTGACTTATTTGTCCAAACGCCCAAATCCTTCCCATATGAAGAGTGTCAATGCACAACGATTTCGTCCCCTTTTTAACCGGTCCGTCTGACCACCGCACTGTTGCACCCGATTAGAAGGGGAAAATCTCTTGTCTCCGTGCAAATATTCCCTTCCATTTATGAGCTGACTGTTCTCTGCCTCTTTTTCAGGCCTTCTCAGTGGTCATTACTGTCCCCCTACTCCCCAAATGTCCATACTATCCCCCAAAACTATGATACGTTTCCAGCAAACGTACGGACAAACCAATACATACCTTCTTCTTTTTCTTCTTCTTTCCTCTCTCTACTTTATTCTTCCTAATTTTTTGCTCAGATTTTCCAGTAAGCATTTTTTGTACTCCATCATTCTTTTGTTTAGTTTTTTTTATGATTAACTATTCGTCTCGTTATACAATATTGTTGAAAAATGTATACATTATAATTTGTTGGAAAATTATATGTATTTCATTTAATTATTTTGATGATTAAATTAATGATATTTTTATTCGGCAAATGCTAAATTATCGAAAAACCCTTTCGTGGACTAAATATTTTCGTGACCTTGAAAAATAACTTAAAGTCTCTTGGATTCAATGATTAATATTTACAAAGACTTTATTGAGCTCAATTCATGCTTTAACGAAATTATTTAGATGGATTTTTGAGCCACAGGTTGACGAATCGGTTGACAAACCGGCTGTCTTTACAGTGGGCTATGACAACCGGACTACACTCTGGTTGACAGGCCGGTTGACAGACCGGAAGACCGGCAGGAAGTCCGGGCGAACGACCGGTAGTGCAATTCTGCAGTTTTCTGCAGATTACAACGGCTAGTTTCTTACCTACCAACTTCCAACGGCTCCAATAGTTTACAAACGGCTAAAAGGTGGATGGATAGCTATATAAGGAATCAAGAGCTCATTGATGAGCACCAATACAAGCACATTCAATCTACATTATTCCAAGATCAAATCTTCAAAGATCAAAGCTCTCAAATCTCATTATTCTTTCTCTTTCATAATTTCCTTGTGAGAAAAATTGTACAAGTCTTGAGCAACAACTTTCACACATTCTCTACATACTTGTAAATTCCTAAGTGAGTGTTTGAGTGAAACACTTGAAAGTTTAGAAGACCAAATTCTTATTAAATTTGGGTGTTATTGTTTTTTAGAGAATTTCGGAGAAGACTTTTGCGGTTGCGCTAGCTCCTCGGGAAAGCTAGAGGTGTAAGGTCGTTGTAAGCACCCGCAAGTCTTACTACTTGTAATCTTTTTGAAGATTAGTGAAACCTTCAAGTTTTTGCTTGAGGAGAAGTGGATTAGGCCGAACCGTGGACAAATCCGGACCGAACCACTATAAACGGGTTCTTATCTCTCTAACTCTCATTCTATATTTGATTGCATACTTATTGTTTGCATATTTTGTTAGAGAAAATTTTTATTGGTGATTTTTACTAGCAATCCTATTCACCCCCCCTCTAGGTTGCATTAGGGTAACAATTGGTATCAGAGCATCGGCTCTTGTTTATAGACTTAACCTTCTAAGAGTTAAGATCCATGGCAACCACTAGTAGTGTTTCTTGCATCGAGGGGCAATCCTCAAATAGGCCTCCCTTGTTCACGGGTTCAAACTATGGTTATTGGAAAAATCGCATGCAAATCTTTATACAATCCACCGATTATGATTTATGGAAAATTGTTGCAAATGGTCCAATCATTCCTACTAAGAAATCCGGAGAAGAAACTATTCCTAAGCTAGAAGATGAATGGTCCAACATAGATAAGAGTAATATTGAAAAGAACTTTAGAGCTATGAATCTTCTTTTTTGTGCTATTACTCCAAATGAATATGATTGTGTATCCGCATGTGAAACCGCTAAGGAAATATAGGATAAATTGAAAATGGCTTATGAAGGAGATAGTCAAGTTAAGGAGTCTAAAATTGATATCCTTGTGCATGGTTATGAGCTTTTTAAAATGAAACCGGAAGAATCTATTTCTCAAATGTTTGCTAGATTTTCTAGTATTACTAACGGTTTGAAAGCTCTTGGCAAGACGTATAGTCAATCCGAGATGACGAGGAAGGTACTCCGCTCCATGCCATCAAAGTGGGATACTACAACATCAATCATCCTTCAATCCAAAGACTTCTCAAGATATACAATGGATCAACTCATGGGATCTCTCATGACCGAAGAAATCCATATCAATCTCAAAGATGAAAAAGAAGAGAAAGTCAAAAAGGAAGAGAAGGTCAAAAATCTTGCTCTCAAAAGCACCTCACGCAAGTCCAAAATTAAAGATGACTCAAGTGATGAAAGCGAAGACGAGGAAATGGCTCTCATCACAAAGGCGTTCAAGAAACTCCTCAAAAATAGATCATCTCGCAAAGGAAGAGGGCTTCCAAGAAAGGATGGAGGCAAAGAAGAAAGTAGCAAAAAAAATCCAATCATTTGCTATGAGTGCAAGAAGCCCGGCCACATCAAAAGCGAATGTCCATACGCCAAGAAATATTCAAAGAAGGACAAAAGGAAAGCTATGATGGCTGCATGGGACAATAGCAATGATAGTAGCTCCGATGAGGACGATGAGCAACAAGAGGTCGCTAACTTGTGTTTCATGGCCACCGAAGAAAATGAGGTAGATCTCGACTCATCCTACTCTTTTGATGAATTGCTTATTGCCCACAAAGGATTAAAAATTGATTTTGAAAAGGTTGTTGTTTCAAAAAACAAATCTCTTAAGAAAATGGCCAAAGAACTTTCAAAAGAAATAGATGATTTAGTGGAAGAAAGAGATACTTTGGAAGAAGAAAATGAATCCTTGAAAATCTCTTTGGAAAAGGAAAAGGAAATTTTGAAGAATATTCCTCAAGATGAATCTCTAGTCAAGAAAGTCGATGATTTGACAAACTCTCTTGCTAAACTCACCAAAGGTAAGGACGGATTAGATATTCTTCTTGGAAAACAAATGGTTTCTTTTCATAAAGCCGGAATTGGGTATAATCCCACTTAACACAAAAATCTTTTTGACAAAGATCTTCCTCCAACTAGTCATCCCAAGCTCACTTGTCATTTTTGTAGAAAGATTGGTCATATTTCTCCGAATTGTCCTATGAAAATCTTTTCAAACGGTAGAGAGACTTGGATTCCTAAGAACCATGTCAATACTAACCTTCAAGGACCCAAAATGATGTGGGTACCAAAAGTCAAGACTTGATGCTTTATTGTAGGTGTGCTTGAAAAGTACATGGAAGGAATGCACATGGTTTCTTGATAGTGGTTGTTCTAGACATATGACCGGAGATAGGAAGGCATTCAAATCTCTTACACCAAAAGATGGAGGAAATGTCACTTTTGGCGACAATGGCAAAGGTAAAGTCATCGACATAGGTAATATTGGTGAGTCTCCTACTATTGAAGATGTTTTACTAGTCGATGGTTTGAAGCACAATTTTCTTAGCATAAGTCAATTATGTGATAGAGGAAATCGTGTTGTTTTTGAGAAATCAAAGTGTATCGTTGAAAATATCAATAGCAACAAAACACTTTTTATTGGTCAAAGACATGACAACGTGTAACGCCCCGAATTTTGGGTACGTTAAATAAACATTTTTATTGAATAAATTAAGGAGAGTCTAGCTCATTATTACAACATAAGTCTCACAAGAGTACTTTTATTCAAAAGAGGGGATAATCTAAGGTTAACTACTGCTCCGCCTCTTCCTCCATCCTTGCAAGCTCCTTGGCTCCAAAGGCCTCCAAGGTGTACTGTTCCTGCTGCTTATCTATGAAATCTGACACATTATACCGGCGTCGCCCCCAGTATAATATGTCAGGGTCACCAAAAAGGTAACACCGTGAGCTACAGAAGCTCAATAGAATAATCCAACCCGCTAACCCATAACTTACAACAAGAGTCATATAAATAATTACCCATACTCATTAAACAGCATAATTAACAATGATACATCCGCATTCACTATCTTGCTTACGTTGGTGTCATGCCTTTCTTGGTTTCTCCTACGCAACTCATCGTATTGTGTCACCATTTCATTTCAAAAATCATTTCTCATTCAACGGGCTACCAAGTCCGGCCACGTTACAAAATCTTGCATTGGCTCCTCTCCGCGGATAACCAAGCCCAATTACCAATGAAGCTACCACGTCCGGCTCCATTAGCAACCTACACAATGGGCTACCAAGTCCGGCCTCATTGCGGTTTTCGCAAGTCCGCACAAAGGGCTACCAAGTCCGGCCACCTTGCGGGTTTTCACAACTCACATAAGGCTACCAAGTCCGGCCATTATGTAGTCTCAAAAATCCTTTTTATCCATATCAACCACTCCTTAAGTGTCATGTTTCTACTTTTCGGTTCTCGTGTCTCGTAATCATGCATAGACTCCGCGGTGGGACAAATCACTTTAAAGTAATCTTGAAACTAAACTAGCAAGATCATCCAACTCTATATTACCTAATCGTACTCAATTTATTACTTAAAGCCACTTATGTTTTATCAGCAACAAGTAATGCAAACAAATATACATACATGTTCATAATCATCCTCAAGACAATAATATATTACGAAAATCCGTTCTTTCTTCCTTTGTGGGATTTTCATAACAACATATGGTTATTGACGTAAAAATTCATTATTTGACATGCTCATTCTTCTTTAGTACTTTAGTAAAACAAGTTTTGCTAACTAGCTTTGATACCTTAACCATTTAACTCCTGTTTAGAAATTTACTACACATACTTAAGGTAAGTATAATCCAAGCAAGTACATAGTATGTCCATAACCATTACTTAAAGCATAACGCCACATGTGCGGACGCCCTTGGGGTGGTAATCCACCATATGCTTTGTTATAATACCACAAGTAATACAAGCAATGGAATATAAGCTTATAGTTAAGTTAAAAGATCAACATGCGATTACTTCTACACGAAGTTATATCTTAAGTTGATTTTAATCATGCTTAATCATCCAATAGCAATATTAAGTTCACTAAGTATCATGCATCCAACGTTTTAAGAAATAAACTATCATTATCATGCTTTCATTATAACGACTTAGCTAGGGTTAAAACTAAAACAAGGAATAGTGTCTAACATATACTTAGGATTATGGGTTGATTACACTACCTTTCTTCTTGGCGGTAGAAAAGGACTACGAAAGGATCGACGGAAAGAAAGTTGGCGGACGGACGGAGTAACGGCTTAGGAGGTGGCCTTCGTTAGCTTCGAAAGAGAAAGATTTCTCTTGAAACTTGATCTTGACTACTAGACTACTACTTTTGGATCGAAAGGGTGGTCGTAGGGCGGTTTAGTGGCGGCACTAGAGATGTTTCTTGAAGTCTAGGGAAGAACCTCAAGAACATTCAAGAGAACAAGCAAGAACACTCAAAAACTACAAGACTACTTATGCTTTCTAGAGAGAGAAGTTGGAGGTTGGAATGGTGTGCCTTGAATGAAGAATGAGAGGCCTATTTATAGGCAAATGAAGGGCTCCCTCCCTCCCATATGGCCGGCTGCCCCTCTCCCATTATCCAATGGGTAAGGCTTTTATTCAAGTGATGTCATGCCTTGAAAGACTATCCAAAGGTCTTACTTGTTCTTTCTTCCAACCAAGGACAAGGTAAATGCTATTCTATTAGGGTTTTAGTCCAATCAAGTCCTTTGAAAGGTTAGAATATTGGATTTGGTAGTCCTTTGGAGTGAAAGCACAAGCAAGGTTAGATTTGGTTGTACCTTGGATGATGCAATGTGATCTAGGCTAGGATGGAAGTACACAAGTCACATACATCACACTCCCTCTCTCTCCCTCAATCCGGCCTCTCTCTCTCTCTCTCTCTCTCTCCCTCAATTTCTCTCGGCTCTCTCTCTCTCTCTCTCTCTCCTCTCGGTACATTGTACTATGTACATATATATATAGATAACCATATATACATATATATATATATAAGGACAAAATTTGGTGGATTGGAAGAGTAAGGATTTGGCAAGCTAGGGTTTGTACAAGTTTCACCCAATAAAAAAATGTATTTAGGACATTTAGGTCATAGATTTTGTAGGAGGAAGACTACCAAGAAATCAAGCAAAGGTCAAAGAAAGTCCAAGGAAAATCTAAGGTATAATCTTTCCCTCTCTTTCCTTCTCTTTCTCTCTCTCCCTCCTTCTCTCTCTCTCGGATCTCTCTCCTCCCTCTCTCTCGGCAATCTCTCTCTCTCTCCCTCTCTCTCTCTCTCTCCCACTTGTTTGTACCAAGAAAGAGATACAATATACTATTATATGTACATATACTTTGGGTCTTTTGAAATATTGTATTTTAAACCAAGTGTAGATTTTCTTATTATAATATTGTAATACACATATGACATATACAACATTATATATATATAGCCTATATATATATACATACAAGTACATATATATAATATACAAGCCAAGTACTACTCAATCTAGGCTAGCTATACCTCATGCCAGTATCTATTAAATTATTCTACTCCTTTCAAAGTACTATGTATTTTAATACTAACCTAATGTACAAATTGTATTTTAATAAAGTACACACATCGCAAGATCTAGTATTTTAATCAAGCAAGTACATGATTGTCAAGACTAACTATTATCCAATGGATAATAGTTTCTCTAATGGTTAATAACCAATGGGTAATAATGGCTAGGATTCTAGTCTATCGTCCAATGGGTAATAAAACTCCTAACGGTTATTATCCAACGGTTAATACCAAAAGTATAATACTTTGCAATTAAGCACTAAACTAATCTAATCTCGTACTTAGGAAGATTAACCAAGGTTTACCTATTGACTAATGGGTAAAGATTACTCTAGCATCTATCGTCCAACGGATAAATATTATTCTAGGACAAACGCCAAGGCAAAGCGTGAGCGTGGCCAAAGCGACTGGTGGCGGTGGCGGCGCCAAAGCGACCTGGTAATGGCGGCGGCCAAAGCGACGGTACAAACGATGGCCAAGCGACCTGGTATTAGCGATTGGCAGCGGCAATGACTGGTAATGGTGGCCAAAGCGACCCGGTGGCAGCGGCCAAAGCGGCTGTGGCAAGCGATGGCAAAGCGACCTGTAAGCGATGTGGCAGCGGCGCAGCGACTGGTAAACAAAGGCAGCGGTGGCCAGCGACCTAGTAGCTGGCCAAAGCTGACACGTAGCGATGGCCAAGTGGTGGCCAGCGACCTAGTGGCCAAACAAATGCCAGCGGCGGCCGCACTCGGTGGCCAAACAGTGGCCAAGGCGGCCTGCAAGCAAGGCGACGGCCGATGCGGCGTGAGCATGGCCAAGGCAGTCCACAAGCAAGGCGGTGGCCAAGGCAAAAGCAAGGCGTGACTCGATGCCAAGGCAGAACCCGATGGCAACCAGGGCAGAGCAACCCGACAGTGACCCGACGCCTAGGCGAGGCAGGCCCGACAGCAAGCCGACGCCAAGGCAAGGCAGGTCCAGCCAAGTAGGATTTCCAGCCGAGAAAATAAATTCTAGGATTTTTACTACAATTACCAAGTAACTATACCAAGGTCTAAATAGGCATGCTCGTTTACTAGAAAATGACCTTAATGCCCGGACGATGAATTCCAATCTCCTAAGTCATAAACCTAATTATGACGGATTATTAATCGCAAAAAGGGATTTATAAAATAATAAAGAATTTTCAAATAAAATGATAAAATTTTATAAGTCGATAACGACCGATTTTTGGATGTTAAAAATGAAATCCGAGTATTAAACCAAAATTCAAATTTTTAGCAAAATTTTTATTGACCAAAAATCAGGGTCGTTACACAACGTGTATGTGTTCAAATTAAATGATTTGAGTAATATTGAGGCAAAATGTTTTTCGGCTCTAAGTGATAATAGTTGGCTTTGGCATAAACGTCTTGGACATGCTAGCATGGATGCTATTGCAAAACTTTCAAGAAAAGATTTAGTCAAAGGACTTCCTAAAATCAACAAGGCAACAAGGCAAACAAACTTTGTAATGCATGTCAACAAGGCAAACAAACAAAGGTTTCTTTTAAATCTAAAAATGTCGTTTCTACTACAAGGCCATTGCAACTATTACACATGGATTTATTTGGACCAACTCGTACTTCAAGTCTTGGCGGCAAATATTATTGTCTTGTTGTAGTAGATGATTTCTCTAGATACACATGGGTTATATTTCTAGCTCATAAGAATGAGGCTTTTCCTAATTTCACAAAACTTTATAGAAGAGTTCAAAATGAGAAAGGTTTTGTCATTTCAAATATTCGCACGGATCATGGGAGAGAACTCGAAAATTCTTTCTATGAAAAGTTTTGTGATGAACATGGTATAGGCCACAATTTTTTGGCTCCTCGCACTCCTCAACAAAATGGGGGTAGTTGAAAGGAAAAATCGTACTTTGGAAGAAATGGCTAGAACCATGCTTTGTGAAAACTCTTTACCAAAATATTTTTGGGCGGAAGCCGTCAATACTTCATGCTATGTTTTAAATAGAGTTTTGATTAGGCCAATCCTCAAGAAAACGCCTTATGAGCTATGGAATGGTAGAAAACCCAACATTAGCTATTTTCATGCCTTTGGATGTAAATGTTTTGTTTTGAACAATGGAAAAGACGATTTGGAAAAATTTGATTCAAAATCGGATGAAGGCATTTTCATTGGATATTCGACTTCTAACAAAGCTTATCGGGTGTATAATAAACGTACTAACCTTGTGGAAGAATCCATCCATGTTTCTTTTGACGAATCTAACCCTTGTAGTCCAAAGATCATCAATGATATCGATGATGACGTTATAGCTACAAGGGAGATTAATGACTTGACAATAAATGAGACAGAAGTTGAGGCTACTCAAGAAGAGAGATCTCAAACTCAAGTAGAAGAAGTCATTAGTCAACCACAAGATGTCAATGGAGACAATCAAGATCTTCCAAAAGAGTGGAGATATGTTCAAAACCACCCAAAGGAGTTGATACTAGACGATCCTTCAAAAGGTATAACAACTCGCTCATCCTTTAGAAATATATGTGGAAATCTTGCTTTCATTTCGCAAATCGAACCAAAATCTTTTGTGGAAGCCGAACTTGATGAAAATTGGATTATGGCTATGCAAGAAGAATTGAATCAATTTGAAAGAAATGAAGTTTGGACTTTAGTGCCTAAACCTATTGATCATTCTATTATTGGTACTAAATGGGTTTTTCATAACAAGCTAGATGAATCCGGTAACATTGTTAGAAATAAAGCTAGACTTGTTGCTCAAGAGTATAATCAAGAAGAAGGTATTGATTATGAAGAAACTTTTGCACCGGTAGCTAGATTAGAAGCCATCCGCATTTTACTTGCATTTGCTTCCTTTATGAATTTCAAGCTTTATCAAATGGATGGGAAAAGTGCATTTCTAAATGGTTTTATAAATGAGGAAGTTTATGTCAAACAACCTCCCGGTTTTGAAAATCATGCTTTTCCCGATCATGTTTATAAACTTTCAAAAGTATTATATGGATTGAAACAAGCACCCCGAGCATGGTATGATAGATTGAGTTCTTTCTTGCTAGAAAATGGTTTTTTAAGAGGAAAGATTGATACTACTCTTTTTATTAAAAACAAAGGTAAGAACTTACTTATTGTACAAATATATGTTGATGATATTATCTTCGGTGCTACTAATGAAAACATGTGCAAAGAGTTTGCTAAGTGTATGCAAGGTGAATTTGAAATGAGTATGATGGGAGAGTTGAATTTCTTCCTCGGACTTCAAATCAAGCAAACTACCGAAGGGATCCTAGTCAACCAAGCCAAATATGCAAAGGAACTTATCAAGAAATTTGGCATGGAAGGATCAAAACCTATGAGCACTCCAATGAGCACATCAACGAAACTTGACAAAGATGAGAATGGTAAGCCCGTGAATGAAAAGATGTATCGAGGTATGATCGGCTCATTACTCTATTTAACGGCAAGTAGGCCGGATATAATGTTTAGTGTTTGTATGTGCGCACGTTTTCAATCATGTCCTAAGGAATCGCATTTAGTTGCCATTAAACGTATTTTCAAATATCTAGTTGGCACACATGACTTAGGATTGTTTTATCCGCATGGAGTTGCATTTGATTTAATTGGTTATTCGGATGCGGATTTTGGAGGTTTCAAAGTTGATCGTAAGAGTACAAGTGGGACTTGCCAATTTCTAGGACACTCTCTAGTGTCTTGGCATAGCAAGAAACAAAATTCCGTAACTCTATCTACCGCCGAGGCGGAATATGTAGCGGCCGGAAGTTGTTGTGCCCAAATATTGTGGATCAAACAACAAATGGAGGATTTCAATTTGCATTACGATCATATTCCTATTAAATGTGACAATACTAGTGCAATAAGCTTAACCAAGAATCCCATTCAACATTCTCGAACAAAACATATTGAGATTAGACATCATTTTATAAGAGATCATGTTCAAAAAGGGGATATTGAACTTAACTTTATTAGTACCGACAAGCAATTGGCGGACATTTTCACAAAACCCCTTGGTGAGGAATAGTTTTGTTTTATTCGTCGAGAACTTGGTATGTCTAATCATTTATGAAAGAGCTTTGTTTACAAAAAGAGTTTCAATTTTGTTTATCAAAAAGAGTTTTAAGTTTGAATTTTCTTTTGTGGGATTCAAGTTTTAAGTTGATTGAACTCGTATACATCGTATTGGATAAGGAGTCCCGTTGATCGTAATGAAAAGATCCCACTCCAAACATTTTATCACTTGTCTCATTTTCCAGTGTCTGGCATGCATAAAACCTATTTTCTGCACCTTAGTTTTGCTCCCACAAAACTGTTTTCTAGTCTGCACCTGGGTTTTACCTCCGGATGACAAGTCGGATGTCAATCCGGTCGACCATGTGGTCGACCTCCCGGTCCACCGGTTAGGCTTTTAAAATTCAGATCTGGTCTGTTTTGTTCAAACACATTTTCATATGGTTCTTTTTCTTGTGCTTTTCATGCATAAAAACTATTTTCTAGTCCTTAAGTTGGACCTCGTTAAACGTTTTCTGGAGAAAACCTGCATTTGTCAGCCGGATGACCAAGCGGCTTTCCCACCGGATGACCGCATGGTCGACCGACCGGTCGACCGGTCAGTGTTTTTTTTGGGTCGTTTTAAGTTCCAGCTCAGATCTGTTTTGTTCAAAACCTCTCCTTCTCGACTGAAAACAGCAGCGGCGAAAAACCCTTCCCAAAAATCTCAAAACCTCATCAAACTCCATCCAATCTTCAATCCAATCCTCAATCCGTTCCCCAAATCACCACCTCTACTCATTTCCACTATCCTTTTCACCTATCTCCACCCCAAATCACCCCAGCCATTTTCAAAGCTTCAAACCCAAGGTGTTTCAAGAAAATGGCAGGAAAAGGCAAAAGGGCTCGCTCCGGGGCAGGGCCAAGCGCACCACAACCTGACTTCAACGCACAATTCTTCACCAACCGGATTAATGAAGGAAATTGGGCTGGCTTCAAATCTCGTCCTATCATTTCGGGTCGGCAGGTAATAACTTCACCCCGTTATCACCGTTTTATACATGATGTTATTACTGCTGCGGGTTGGACGGAAATGATGACGGTGTCAAATATCTACTATCCAAAACTTGTTCGGTATTTTTACTGCAATCTTGATATTGATCAGACTGCCGATGAGTATACTCTGGTTTCGCCGGTTAAAGGCAAAGATTTTGTTTTGGATGTAAGCACAATGAGTAATTTCTTGAAATGCCCAGTAGTTGAAAACTTTCGGTATGTGGCAAATGATGACGAATTGGTAAATGAAATAGATGATGTGACTGCATTTTACCAAACCATAACTGATGATCGTGTTATTGGTGGCGGTGTTTCTAAAGCTGAATTGAAGCAGCATCTTCGTCCTCTACACCATTTTATTGCTCACAATGCGGCCCTTCAGAAAGGACACTATGATGCCGTGTCTCCTCTTCAGTGTCTTATTCTGCATAGTCTAGAGACCCGTAACTATTTGGATTTGAGTTATTTAGTACTTAGAGAGATGGCCTCTGTTCTTCAAGATATTCATAAGGCCTTACCATTTGGTGCTTTGCTTACTAGACTATTTTTGGATGCTAAAGTAAGCATTGCTCGAGAGCAATCCTTGTCGAACAACCCTGGGCCTATTCGAGATTATCTGTTGAATAGGGGCAATATCAGTGATAACGAGGACGGTAATCCTCAAGTCAATAATGAACAAGGACAAGAAGACATTGTAGGTCAGCAGGGTGAGCACATGGCACAGCACCAAGTTGGAGGCGATTTTTCACAGCAGATATTTGCTCGGTTTGATACTTTGCAAGCCTCACAAAATCAAATGTTGGTCGAATTCCAAAATTTTGCCATTGTTCAAAATAGTCGGTTTGATCGAGTGGAGCATCGAATGGATCACATCACTCAGGCTCAGCAGCACTATTTCAGCCATTACCATCAGCAATATCCCGATTTCGTGCCCTACCCTCCCTACCACCCACCTCCTCCGCCACAATGATGCCTTTGTTGATGATGTCTCAAAGGGGGAGAGAAAGCTTGGTTTTGGTTTTTATCTTTCATGTTTTAGCTAGTATCTAGTCTATTTTAGCTAGTACCTAGTTTATTTTCTGAGTCGCATCCTTTTTTAGCTTTTTAGCTTGATCGTCGAACTAATGTTTAAGACTTACTTACGCTTTCGTCTGCTAACTCTGATCTTTAAGTCTTTCATTAAGTTTGTGCGCATCTTATGACATGCCTAAATATGCCTTGCTCATATCTATCGTTTGTCATGCTAACCTTGCAGGGATCACGTTGTGATCAAAGCTTTTGATATTACTTCTCATATTTCTTAAAAATTTTATTAAGGGGGAGCATGTACTAAGGGGGGGATTTATTGGCATAATCTTTACATTGCATAAAAACTATCATTTTGTGTCATCATCAAAAAGGGGGAGATTGTTGAAAAATGTATGCATTATAATTTGTTGAAAAATTATATGTATTGCATTTAATTATTTTGATGATTAAATTAGTGATATTTTTATTCGGCAAATGCTAAATTATCGAAAAACCCTTTCGTGGACTAAATATTTTCGTGACCTTGAAAAATAACTTAAAGTCTCTTGGATTCAATGATTAATATTTACAAAGACTTTATTGAGCTCAATTCATGCTTTAACGAAATTATTTATATGGATTTTTGAGCCACAGGTTGACGAACCGGTTGACAAACCGGCTGTCTTTACAGTGGGCTATGACAACCGGACTACACTCTGGTTGACAGGCCGGTTGACAGACCGGCCGGAAGTCCGGGCGGACGACCGGTAGTGCAATTCTACAGTTTTCTGCAGATTACAACGGCTAGTTTCTTACCTACCAACTTCCAACGGCTCCAATAGTTTACAGACGGCTAAAAGGTGGATGGATAGCTATATAAGGAATCAAGAGCTCATTGATGAGCACCAATACAAGCACATTCAATCTACATTATTCCAAGATCAAATCTTCAAAGATCAAAGCTCTCAAATCTCATTGTTCTTTCTCTTTCATAATTTCCTTGTGAGAAAAATTGTACAAGTCTTGAGCAACAACTTTCACACATTCTCTACATACTTGTAAATTCCTAAGTGAGTGTTTGAGTGAAACACTTGAAAGCTTAGAAGACCAAATTCTTATTGAATTTGGGTGTTATTATTTTTGAGAGAATTTCGGAGAAAACTCTTGCGGTTGCGCTAGCTCCTCGGGAAAGCTAGAGGTGTAAGGTCGTTGTAAGCACCCGCAAGTCTTACTACTTGTAATCTTTTTGAAGATTAGTGGAACCTTCAAGTTTTTTCTTGAGGAGAAGTGGATTAGGCCGGACCGTGGACAAATTTGGACCGAACCACTATAAACGGGTTCTTATCTCTCTAACTCTCATTCTATATTTGATTGCATACTTATTGTCTGCATATTTTGTTAGAGAAAATTTTTATTGGTGATTTTTACTAGCAATCCTATTCACCCCCCCCCCCCCCCCCCCCCCCTTCTAGGTTGCATTATTTGGGTAACAAATATAACCTTTGCAACTGCTTTAAAAATAAATTTATGAGTGCGATGTCGAATGCCCTAAAAACAAATTTGCGTACACCAAATTGTGTGTGATTGATTTCGAGATCTTACACAAATACTTCAAGCCGTTTAATTTGTTTAAATATGTTAATGAGTTGATTACAAAATCAACTCAATTAAATATTACTAGTAAGAGGCTGAGCTGATACTGCCATTTTTGGATATTTCCTTTCGTCTCTAAAAGAATGTTCATATCACTTATGATTATACTCTCCTGTTTCAGTTTAAATGCTCCCTACGGTTTTCTGTTCATTTTCAAATACCAAAATCTATTCATTTTCAAATGCCAAAAAAAGGGTAGTGATAATGCCGAAACTATTTTTGTTGGTGCCAAAACTCTAATGCATAAAAGTTTTGTACATTGCATATGGTACAATTTCTTGTGCACAAGAATTTTGGCATCAACAAAAACAGTTTTTGTAACGCCCCGATTTTTCGAAAGCAAAATAAAACGGTTTCTTAAGAAAATTTTGCTAAATAAATATGATTTTCCAAAATAAAGATTTTGCTAATACAATCTCAAGATAGATTTACGGAATCAAAATATACTATCTTCAGAGCTGACTCTAATCTTGATACGAATCCTAAGCATCCTCGATCTTTGTTATTGATATTCTTTCCGTGTCGAACTGCATCATCGTTGAATCTCCTCCATTGAATCCTGCGCCCTCTAGCAAATTGATCGCCGAAGCAATCGATTTGCCAGGATACAGACGTATCCGTGAGTGATAAATCACCCAGTAAAATAATCCAACCCTACTTCCCCTCTTACTTTACATTTAGCAAGTAACATGATATAAATGGTGCGAAAAATTAAAACAGAGATATTTCATATAGATTGATTTATTACTATCCATTATCCTGTCGTGTAATCTAAGATCTCATCCGCGAGATCTTCCTCCCTCAACTGCTAGCCATACTCATTCCCATGGGTTCACTTCCCTTTGCTGTCGCAGATACACCTAAGTTATATACCGTTGTGCACCCCAGTAACTACAATAAGGGGAAAGTTTATCATGCCTGTATCATAGCTAGGGTTCGCCTATCTTACATACCACATCACAATTTACCACTGGACTTTGCCAGGACATCAATTCACCACTGGACTCTCGCCAGGACATCAATTTACCACTGGACTTCGCCAGGTCAGTAATTTACCACTGGACTCTCGCCAGGACATCAATTTACCACTGGACTTTGCCAGGACATCAATTTACCACTGGACTCTCGCCAGGATATCAATTTACCACTGGACTTCGCCAGGACATCAATTTACCACTGGACTTTCGCCAGGACATCAATTTACCACTGGACTTTCGCCAGGACATTACAAATCTCATCACAACTCAATTCACGCCTGCAGGCAACCTCTAAAGAAAAGAAAAACTTCACAATTTATCCATTATCCAACATTGTCTAGTAAATTCTATCTCGTATACCACCCTATATCTCTGGGGTCCAATCTAGCATATCAATCAGAAGTTGAAATAATAAACGAGCAATCAGGTTTAATATTTACCATAAATAAAGAACGAAATAAATCACGTAACATTTTATGGACGAGCCGTTGCTATTAATCTTGCACGATCAATGAATTATTATTGAAGTATAAATCTTGATTTAATAAAACAAGATTTTAATAATAAAATAATAGACTCGCATTAGTTATTTTTAAGAAATTAAATTGATTAACGACTAAAAACATAAATTAATTAGATGGAAGTATTAGAATATTTAACATGACCTTACTAAGAGTCCTAAAGGTCTTAAGAAACATGTTCGAGTGTCAAAAGTTGGGTTTGGAAGTTCGTGGGATTATTTTAAATAAAAAGATTAAGTTAAATGCCAAAAGAAGGATAATTAGATAATAAATAATTAAATAATTAAAAAAATACGTTGATATTACTAAAGTTTCATTTTAGGACTGTAAGAAGTCTAAATAAAATTATTCGGCATTATTAACATCTTTTATATTATCTTGAAGTATTTTTATTAAGAAACAACGCGTAAATTATAATAAATAGTTAATTAAATAAATAAAATATTATTTTAATAACACATCATCTTTGAGATGTAACAAGTCTAGGAAAAATAGTTTAGATATTAAAAACATTGTTTGTAAGGTCGCAACTATTTTTCGTTTGTTACTTTAATTAAAAATAAAATAAATAGCTAATAACATAAAAAAAATATATGAACTCAGCAAGTTATGATCTTTAATATGTTAGAAGTCTATGAAAATTAGTACGGGAATTTATAAACTAGTTTATAAGGTCGTGAGTATTTTTAGTTCGTAAACTTTTACATAAAAACGAATAAAAATTAAATAAATAGATAATTAAATAAAAAAAATATGAAGTTAACAAGGTATGATCTTTGAAGTGTTAGAAACCTAAGAAAAATAGTTTGGGGGTCAAAAACATCGTTCGGGATGTCGAAAACACAATTCGAACCAAAACAGTCCAACCCGCAAGGTTTGAACCTGTTTTGACCTTGCAGCCGCGAGGTCCGCGTTTCTGGTTCATGCGGCTGGGCAACCCG
The DNA here is from genome assembly GCA_025413875.1 of Rhododendron molle. Lineage (NCBI taxonomy): Eukaryota > Viridiplantae > Streptophyta > Magnoliopsida > Ericales > Ericaceae > Rhododendron > Rhododendron molle. Next base: position 14,035,186 of record CM046395.1, on the reverse strand, counting down.
CAGGTTGCGGCCGCGAGGTTCTGCCCAGTTTTTGTTTTTTTTTCCGTTTTTTTCACTTTTTTCAACAAAAAATTACCGGCCGGTCCAAAAAATTGATTCAAAACTCCAATAGCTCCTGGACTGGTTCAAAAAGCACGGACAAGGATTTCAACATTTTTTTGGACGATAATATCCACTCCCCTTCCACGGCGTCCAACGAAAAGCACGGACAAACCTCGACTTCCGAAACAACCCCGCAACATCTCTCACCCCATCCCGACCACACTCCTCCACCGCCACTACGCACACGCCACCAGCCTTCACCGTCCGCTCCATCTCCGCCGCAAACCTCGATGGAAACAGCACCTGATCCAAGTGCGCACTAAACCCTAAATCGAACACCCCGTTGAAGAACGGCGGGTTGTGGGGATCGGCTCGGCTCACGAGCGGCGGCAAGTCGACCAGCTTGACGCCGGTGACGTCCTTGACGCCGATCTGGGTCAGGGCCCTGACCTCGTGGCCGGTGCCGCGGAGACGCAGAGGACGCGGGAGTGGTTGTTGAGGTGGGAGAGGGATTTGAGGGTGAGGAAGAGGAGGAGAAGGACTGGATGGTTTTGAGCCATTTGTTGGTGGACCAAAGGCGGTGGTTTTTTTTGGAGAGGGTGGTGCGGGGGCGGGGGCGGTGGAGTAGTCGCAGGTGGATTTTGGGTTTGGGCCGTGTGCGTGGTGGCCTCGGTGGTTGGGGAGGGTTATGTAGGTTTGTGGTGCGAGAGATCCAAAGTGAAGGAAGTGATCGATGAGGGAGGGTATTTTGTGTATATTCATGCGCCGGTGAGGTTGGAATTATCCAGCCCGGAATCTGGTGGTCTTCTCTGTGGAGTTGTTCGTTTTGCTGCTCTAAATTCGTCACTTGAGAATTTGGAAGCAATTAATGTTTGTGTTTGCTGAAAATTTCACACTGCGAAATTGTTGATTCGAGCGTTGCGGCAGCGGCGTTCCTTGGAGATTACATAGCTAGTTGGAAATTGTTGATTGTTGTACAGCCACCACCACCTCACTGCGAATTTCTCATTTCACACTGCGAAATTGTTGATTCGAGCGTTCGGCTTGTGTTCTACATGCCGTGAACGGAGCCGAGGTCCTCAAGGGCGCGAAGGACGTCATGGAGGTTGGAATGGGTGAGGTCGGAGGAAACAGCAGAGGCGGTGGCAGACTCTGCCAGGGCGCAGAGGTACTTGGAGGCCACATCCGTTGTCGAGGGACGAGCGTTGGGTGGATGTGAGTGAACCCCACCGATTGGCAAATCTGTGCCGCCGCAATTCTTGTGACTGTGAATGCGAAATTGTATTGGATTTGTGTTTTTTTTTTCTAAAAAAGTCGCCGAAAAAGTGAATTTCACACTGTGAAATTGAGAATTTCACAATTTTGTGAAACAGGCCTTTTAATTTTACTGAACAAAGCGTATCTTCTGTTGCTGGGGTGGACTCCAATATGATGAGAAAAGGCATCAATGAGCAATTTGGAAATGATTCATCTGTGAGTTTGTCTATCTCTCATACCATGGAGGATCCAGAAATATGTCTTAGCTATGGTGGATTTAGAAAGGTTAATAGTAATCAGGTTAAGAACTCTGACAGTGGTTTTCATGCACCAGAAGAGCATCATAGAGGCATTGGTCAGGTCTATAACCCAGGCAATGAAACGAATTTCATGTCATCGGCGAAGGGATATACTAAGGAGGATGAAAGTGTAGCATTGATGGGCCATACCTACAAGGGCAATGCTAGCATCAGGTTCGTTGGCTATGCATTTGAGAAGGGGGATGACAATAGCTTGTCAATTGGTCAGTCCTATGATAAAGGAGGGTTTAATGGACTATCTTTTTGTGGCTTTCAACAAGAACAAGTGTTCAACCCACTGGCTCGGCCCTTGAACAGCTATGAGGCGATATATGACAATGTGAAATTGTATTGGATTTGTGTTTTTTTTCCCTAAAAAGGTCACCCAAAAAGTGAATTTCACAATGTGAAATTGTATTGGATTTGTGTTTTTTTTTTTTACTAAAAAAGTCGCCGAAAAAGTGAATTTCACACTGTGAAATTGAGAATTACACACTATGAAATGATAGAGATGGCCGGTTTGATCAATTCATTCAATTTTTCTCCATGTGAATGCAAGGATGAAAATCAATTAAGGCCGTACAGTCATCCGGATGAGTTGTACCAATTGTTCTTTCACTTTTGTTAATGAGTGAGAGACAAAACATGACCCACGTAGGTGCATTACGGTTCTCATCGATCTGTTAGAATGAGTACCGTGCATGCATGTGGCACGTACTTGTGGCCTAATAATTTTCCCAATTGAACAACATATATAACGTTGTGGCAAATTAAGCGTCACTCAGGTGGATCAAATAAGAAAATGTATGTTACATGTTCGTGCTTTGTTGCTCCATTTGACTATTTGCCGAGCCCGATCTATGATGCATCAGTAACTACATAATCTTCTCAAAATTGTGATCTCTTGCCTTGTCTGACATCCATTTCATATTGGGTGGATATCTTCGTCACGTTTTTTGGTGTTTTGTCTAAAGAATTCTTGGCGTTCATATTGGGTGCCCTGAAGTGCCCTGAAATTAGGCAACGATCCCAAAGAATGAAGCAGATGGACGCGCGATATTTTTTTCTCTATGTTGTTACATTAGGGTATCCACAATGCTATAATCAAAAATGGATAACCAAAAGTTGCCACATCAGCTTTTGATTATCTATTTAAGAGATTGCTAAGCTTAGCAATATAGAGGTCCATAATGGCATTGTCAAAATTGAATAATCAAAAGTTGCCACGACACCATTTTAAATTACAAAAAAAAAAAAAAAAAAAAAACGAATAACTGTGAACATAGAAATAGTTTTTTCTAAAAATAATTTTGAGACTATGAAAATCTATTTATTAGAAATAGACAATAATTTTTGAACTTTTTTTGATTTTTTAAAAAAAAGAAAAACAGCTTTTGTGTAATTACGATTTTCGAAAAAATAGTTTTTATATAAGAAAAGGTTTTAAAAAAAAACATTTTCTGGTACAAAATAATTTTTCAAAAAAAGAACAATTTTTTTTTATAAAAATGTTTTTTAAAAATAGTTAAAATACAATTTTTGGGGGAAAACAGTTTTTTTTTTTTTTTTGTAAAAATTTAAGTATAATACTGTTTTTGAAAACATTGTTGAAAAAGAAAAAGAGAGGGAAAAAGGGAACAGATAGAATGTGTTTTGTTGTTGTTGTTGTTGTAATGATGTGTGTATTTGATTGAGAATGTGAGATTCATTAAATTTGGTTATTGACAAAAGGTTGTTAGTTTTGGTTATTAAAAGTCCAAAATTTGATTATTTCTAAGGAGGTTGCTAAGTTTGATTATAGCATTGTGAGCCATTTTTTGCACCAACATTGTTAACTTTAAAAACCTAGCACTTTTGGTTATGGCATTGTGGATACTCTTAGTAGATTCATGATAACCAATTTTAAATGCGCCAACATTGCCTTCAAACACATAAATATTGAGAATTTAACACTGAATTGAGAATTTCATAAGGGTATGTGAATTTGTGAATTTACGACCGTGGGTGTGTTTTAAACAAATTCACAGGGGTATGTGAATTTCGCAGGGGTGTGTGAATTTGTGAATTTATGGCCGTGCGTGGTGTTTTAAACAAATTCACAGGGATATGTGAATTCAGTTATTAAGAGGACATTAATAGCCCGCCTAAATTGACGACTTAATTAATTAATAACATGTAATCGCAAACACTGTCAACTTTAAACTATGCAAACCGTCATTTTTTAAAATGTCAACACTATCATTTTCACACTATGGAAAAATGTTGGTGTTTTAAAGTTGACAAAATTGCCAGGTTTTTTTTTTATCCAAAAATTGCCAATGTTTGGAAATGCAATTAATAATACAAATTAATTCCAAACACTGTCAAGTTTATATTTTCAAACACTGTCAATTTTAATTTCTATACTGTCAATTGTAAATCCAACAATGTCAATTTTAATTCCTACATTGTCAATTTTAAATTCAACAATGTCAATTTTAATTCCAACACTGTCAATTTTTAATATCAACACCGTCAATTTTATTTGTGGGGTTTGGATTCTTGCGTTGAAAATTTCAGCAATTTTTAATATCAACACTGTCAATTTTCTACTGCACAAACACTGTCAACTTTAAACTACGCAAACAACCATTTTTTAAAATGTCAACACTGTCATTTTCACACCATGGAAAAATGTTGGTGTTTTAAAGTTGACAAAATTGCCAATTTTTTTTTTTTATCCAAAAATTGCCAGTGTTTGGAAATGCAATTAATAATACAAATTAATTCCAAACACTGTCAAGTTTATATTTTCAAACACTGTCAAATTTAATTTCTATACTGTCAATTGTAAATCCAACAATGTCAATTTTAATTCCTACACTGTCAATTTTAAATTCAACAATGTCAATTTTAATTCCAACACTGTCAATTTTTAATATCAACACCGTCAATTTTATTTGTGAGGTTTGGATTCTTGCGTTGAAAATTTCAATATTTTCTACTGCACAAACACTGTCAACTTTAAACTACACAAACAGCCATTTTTTAAAATGCCAACACTGTCATTTTCACACTATGGAAAAATGTTGGTGTTTTAAAGTTGACAAAATTGCCAGTTTTTTTTTTGATCCAAAAATTGCCAGTGTTTGGAAATGCAATTAATAATACAAATTAAATCCAAACACTGTCAAGTTTATATTTTCAAACATTGTCAATTTTAATTTCTATACTGTCAATTGTAAATCCAACAATGTCAATTTTAATTCCTACACTGTCAATTTTAAATCCAACACTGTCAATTTTAAATCCAACAATGTCAATTTTAATTCCAACACTGTCAAAAAATCTCTGATTCCCAAACCTTTTCAGTACCGGCCGGTAAATCTTTGATTCCCAAACCCAATCCTGTGAAACCAAGCCCGGCCCACTTCATTGACATAGAGTCAGTACGGGTGAAATATAAATTAAAGAATTTGAAAGTGTTTATGTAACACTGTCATTTCGAATTGTGAAAATGATAAAATTGACAGCATTTATAAAATTTAAAAAATGATAGAATTGAACATTCAATTCAAAGGTACAATAAAATTTACATTATCATCAAAGGCATAAAACAAACGTAATCATCAAAGTCACAATTAAATATTTAACTATCATCAAATCAAAGTATGGACGTTATCATCAAAGTCACAATTGAATAACAAATTTGACAGTGTTTGGAAATGAAATTAATAAAATTAATTTCAAACAATGTCAATTTTACATTGCAAATACTGTCATTTCAAATACTACCATTTCAAACACTGTCATTTTTTTATGGTGACTTTCACAACTTCGCAGTACTTTTTTTTGGCAACTTTCACCACTCGGAGACAAATTCACACTGTTTTTTTCGGCGACTTCAACAAATTCGCACTGCTTTTACCGCATGTTTTTGACAGGTAACATTGTTCAAGTGTGGTGGCTTTGCAATAGGGATATCAACCAACCACGCAACATTCGACGGCATAAACTTCAAAATCTTCCTGAAAAACCTAACCTCCGAGGCATCCGACGAACCCTACCTGGCCATCGCCTCGTGCAACGACCACCGTCTCCTGGCCGTCTGATCCCCGCCTCGAGTCACCTTCCCCCACCCCGAGCTCCTCAAGCTCTAGTTCCTCACCCCCGGCCATGACCAGACCCCACCCCCGATCTTCGACTGCGCCCAAGACCACGACCTCGACTTCAAGATCTTCCGCCTAACCTCCGCAGACGTTTCTCTTCTCAAAGAAAATGCGAAATCCAGCGAGGCTGCCGGCGCAATGAGAGCCAAGATCACGGGCTTTAACGTCATGACAACCCACGTGTGGCGGTGCAAGGTCTTGTCGTCGTGCGAGACGAGCCGCAACCCCTACAAGTCGTCGACCGTTCTGTACGCGGTGGACATCCGACCCAGGCTGGACCCGCCGCTGCCCAAGTCGTACACCGGCGACGCAGTGTTGACCGACCACCACCTGCAGGGAGCTCGAGGAGCTGCCGCTGTCGGCATTGGTGGAGATGGTGTCGGAAGGGGCGAGGAGGATGACGGACGAGTGCGCGAGGTCCATGATCGACGTGGATTTTAGAAGCGGTGTCATGTTGGAGTTGCTTAATGATGGCGCCGACACGGGAGGAATGGTAAAGGAGGCGGGGTAATCTCGGAAGTAAATCTTCATCAATCCTTATGCGTGCATTTTGAATACGGGCAGGAGTTCTCCGTGTATTGGGTCCAAAATATGGACCGGCCTGTAAATCTCTGTTTTTTCAATGCATGGGACCATGGGGGACATTGGGTTATGCTTAAAAACATTAAATATATTAGAGGAGTGTTCGGGAGAGATTATAATATCTCGAATTGCTTCGGATTGATTCTCGATCGAATACTTGAATTTTTGAGAAGATGGCTTCGGATTTGACAATTGGGAGACCTTGTGACCGAATTGAAAGACGTTTGGTGATGCTCTAGGTTGTAGAAAGGGATTGGAATGATCGGATCGGGTTTTGATTGGTTCTTGATCGCAAACCCACTTTTCTCTCTCTTTCTTTCTCTTTCTAGAACTCCATGGATTGGAGCTTTGATTTCCTTTGATTTTCTCTCTTTTTTTGGACTGTTGGGGCGTGGAGAATATTGTGCGTGCCCTAGGGTCGGAGTATTGAGGTATTTATAGAGAATTTGGATGAGGTAGGATTAAATTGAGTCCTAATGGATTTGGGTTTTAGAACGGACGAATTATGCACGGTTTTAGGGTTACGGAGGAGGTAGAGGTCGAGTAGGAGTAGGAGAGATAGAAGAGTTGTGCATGCATGCAAGTATTATAGGAAAATAAAAAGAAGATATGCATGCATGTATTTAAATGCATGCATATTTGTATATAATAATAATAATAATAATAATAATAATTGTATTAAGAAAATAATTCTAATAACATTATTAAGAAAAAAAATGGGTCAAAATTCCGGTTCGTTACAGTTTTTGCATTATCATTTCCAAAAAAAAATTCTACATATTATTTTAAAATTTTATTACACTACTTTAATTTGATGTAAGAAAATTTAAAAAATAATATGTAAAAATATATGTTTTTGGGGTTGAAAATGCACCAAAAATCGTTAGGAGCATTTTTTTTAATAAAAAATTACATGTAAATAATTTTCAGAAGAATTAATTTATAACCATACACTTACACACATAAACATACAAACTCTCTCACATTGAGAAGTGAGGCCCATACACACTGTGTGTGCAGTGTATGTGGGCTCCACTTCTCATGTGGGAGGAATTTGTATGTTTGCGGTTGCAGAAGAGTTATTTTAAGAATAGAAATGTACTTTGTTTAAAGAGTCTTTTACTTGCCCACATATAGTAATGTGTGTGGAGCTTATATGTATGTAAGAGGTGTGTAAATTGTTGTGTTTGAATTGTTATGTGAATATTATTTTTGTTTTTACTTTTTACTGCTGTTGAAAAGAACATGCGTAGTGCTCTATGTAGGCCCGTAGGGTTAATTTTGTAATTTCCATACAGACATTAACTCTGTCAGAGATGATTGGACATTGAACTTGGAAAATGCAAAGCATCAAATCAAAAAGCGCGCGTGCTCCTCACATATCCGGCGCCATCAAGCGCCATTTAGCATTTGCCTTTTTAACATCTGATTGATTGTGTTTTTGTCTAACGTCTACGTCTTACGATTTGAACACCAATTTAATTTTATTTGTTATGTTCAAGTGGCATTACATGACAGTAATGCCCTCTTGAATTTATCAAAGATTTGATTGCTAGCTTTTAGAAAATCGAAAGGTCAACGAAAAAAAGAAAAGAAAATACTCCGTAGAAAGGATACATGATAGTCTCTTTAGCATTATTAATTGGTTGTGTGTCCCTCTAGAATTTATCAGAGATTTGATAACTTTTAGGAAATAGAAAGGATACATGATAGTTCTCACTCCGTCTCAATACGCTAGAAGATCATTTTGAGATAGCGTGCATTTTTAATTATCCATATCTTTTAATGTGAATGTTAAAAATATGCAGTATGGATCTTATTTGATAGATTTTAATTAATTCTCTTAAACAAAAATTTTAAAATCACATAAAAATTTTATAAATCAAAAGATATAAATAATTTAAAATGACATGCACGTAATTTCTAAAAGGTCAAACATTTTAGAACTGAGGGATTAACTCCCTTTAGCATTATTAATTGGTTGTACGTAATCAAATCTTTCCCAGTATAAAGCAAGAGTGTCAATGCACAGTGATTTCGTCCCTCTTTTTTTTGCATCTGATTGGATAGTGTTTTTGTATAACTACGCCCGTAACGACTTGAACAACAATTTATTTTTCTTTGTTAAGTTCAAGTAGCATTACATGATAGTAACTCCTGATAGGATTATCAAAGATTTGATTACATCAAAAAAAAATAATAATAATAATAAAGAAGAAGAAGGATAAATGATATTAACTCCCTTTATAATTAGCTTATTGGTTGTACGTAATCAAATCATTCCTATATAAACGCAAGAGGGTAATAGTGTCAATGCACATTAAACAGTACGTGTTCTGTCCTAACTACGCCTTACGACTTGATCAACTGTTTCTATGTTTCTTCATTTACCGATCTGCCCTTAAACAAAGTTTTTTGAATAGGGTATAACAGGTAATTAAAGCTATGGCTGTTGGTATTTTGAAAACAAAGGAAAAGAATGGGTTGATTGACTGATAGACTGTTCCCCTCCCCTGTCCTTTCTTAAAAAATAAGTACTTATTTCTTGTACTTTTTTTTCGATAATAATAAGGATCTTCCACAAAATTTAAATACAAAATTTACTTCACATTTTCAAACTAAAAAATAACGTAAATGAATTTTTTTTTTTGCACCGTATTAAAGATCTCAATGAGATCTATCAAATAAGATCTATAGTGATAAGAAAATTTTTTGCATAAACACATGATTTTTGAGCTTGAAATTGCCGTATACAAAAAAAAGACTGTTGCTATTGTGTTGGGCGCCGGCGAAGGGCCGCGCCGGGCCGTCTCCGGCCACTGGACGGCCGATCTGAGCCGTCCAAAAATTCTAAAAAAAAAAACCAAAGGGGCTTACTCTAGAATCAACGGCATCCGAGGTGTGTAGGGTGTTTGATCCGATCACCCCTTTTCCGTGAACACATTCACGACATCCGAGGTGTGTAGGGTGTGTAGAATTTTGGACGGCTCGGATCGGATCGGCCGTTCGGTGGCCGGAGACAGCCCGGCGCGGCCGCCGGTACGATTTTCCTCCCTGGCATACCTATATAAATTCTACCAAAATAAGTACCCAACTTCTTATTTTCAGGAACACCCATTCTTATTCAACAAAAAATAAGTTCTTATTGGCTTTTTGGAACACAGCCTCAATGCCCTAGGGGCAAGGTTGAGCATTAATTTGGATTGCACATTAGTGTGGAATACACTCCCAAGTGTGAAGACTTCGCATTATGTGCGGTTGCAATTTGTGCTCATCTCACACAAAGTACTGGCTAAGGATGTGCTTGATAACATTTTCAATTTTCAGTTTTTTGTTTTTAAGAAACTAGAAATAGAAATATGTTTATGTTTTCATAAAAATAAAATAAGAAAACATGTTTGGTAATAGTTGTACAGGGCGGTTTTGGAAACACTTAAAAAAAATCTAAAAAAACATCCCAAATCTCAATCTTATAGTTTCCGATCAAATTTTGATGACCCGAACCGTTTAATGTGTTTAAAACATATTTTTAAGGGTATCCGCGAGAAATCAGCTCAAAATATGATTGGAAAGTGTTTAATCCAAACAGTTTTTCATAAATGTCTATATATATTGTTTTATGAAAAACTGTTTGGATCGAGCACTTCTCGGTCATATTTTGAATTGATTGCTTACAAGTACTCTTAAAAACACGTTTTAATCATATAGAACGACTCGAATCATAAATTTTGATTGGGGACTTTGGGGTATTTTTTTTAGTTGTCTCCAAAACTGCCCCAATATTTATGTTTTCAAAAAAAATAAATGGAAAAAACACCTTTTTGTAGTTCTCATAGTTTACAAAACTCTAAAAAAGTTTATGAAAAACAAGAAAGTAGAAACTTGTTACCAAACAAGTTTTCTTCATTAGTTTTCAAACTTCCTATGTTCCATTAATTTGTTAAACTATCATTTTATTCTAACTGGATAGAGAATTATTTATGCTACATCTTTTAACTGATAACCCTCTTTAAATGCAATACCAATTGTATTTGATAGGTCTTAATAAATTCTATTTAATAATTAATTTAAAATTATATAAATTACTGTAAATTAAATAATATAAGTAATGTAGCATTAACGCTAATATTGGGCATGAGCTCACGTGCATCGCACTCATAGTACTCGCTAATTCTACTAAGGCCATCCACAGTGGTATAATCAAAAAAAGACAATCAAGTTTGACACATCAGCTTTTGATTATTCACTTAAGAGGTTGCTAAATTTAACAATATTGAGCTTCACAATGGTCACTTTTAGTTCATAACTAAAATAAGAGTTCTCTTCAATTTCACTCTCTCTGCCTCTCTGTTTCCTGCCATTCACTTCCCTCTATTTATGCTTTTTTTTTTGTTGGCAAAAATATATCAATTCCCTCTCTTAATTTTGGAGAAAATTTGGTGACTTTCTTCTATCCTATTATGAATTTTTTTTGGGGAAAAAAAATAGAAACAGGAAAGAAGAGTGAAAACCTTAATCTAACGATGATGGGTTGAATTGTAGATGATCGAAAAATATGAGATTCACTTTTTGAGGAAAAGAAAAAGAAATAGTTTGTTGGTAAAGTGAAGAAGATATAGAGTAGGCGAAGAAGAGAAGAAAAAAATACCAATTTGAAATATGCATATATACAAATTTTGGAATTAGTTAACTTATGTGGTGTGGAGTCCACAAATTTTGATTATTGAAGGAAGGTTACTAGTTTTGGTTATCCAAAACCCAAAATTTGATTATTTTTAAGAATGTTGTTAAGTTTGATTATACCATTGTGAGCTATTTTTTGCACTAATATTGTTAACTTTAAAAACAATTGACTTTTGATTATATCACTGTGGATGGCCTACGGCCTCTCAAAAGATAAGTACATACTTACTAGCGGATACTCGTGTCTAAAGGCACGTCGGAATGTATCGTAGTTTCAACCCTAAATAAATTGCACGTACTATCCAACTGCTCTACGGGATAGTTTGTAATCTCCACAAATCATCAGTTATCATTTTGTAATATTTTCTTATTTAATCATATAATGCAATATTAATATTATTTTATATGGAGATGCATTACCAAAAAAATGAGAATATAGATTGATAAATTTATTAGGAGAAATATGCTAATTGAAATTTAAAAATATGTAATATGGATCTTATTTGATAGATTTCGATGAGATCTTTCGAACAATACAAAATAATTCAAAAAATTATTTTCGTAAATTCATTATTTTTAAACTTAAAAATAAATACTTATTTTTTAAATACCTATACTACTTGGACTTTAGAAAAGGAAAACGAGCATCATGAATCACCTATGAACAAAAGTTGACCTGACTGAGAAGCTGGTTGGATTATTGAGTATTGTGACACGACAGAAGTGACAAGACACATACAAAATGATTGTGTGAGGTCGATGTGGCCCACAGGCGAATCTATGTATAAACCAGGGTCAGCTGCCGTCTGGTTTTCAATTTCTTAGCTCATAACTCTAGCAATCTACGACCGGTTTTTGCAAATGATTGGAGTCATTTTATTTATTTAAAATATACGTATTTTTAAGAAATTTAGTAAAAAAATCAACTTATTATGATATTGGTAAGGATTTGATTGATATTTATTTTTATATTTTGTAGGAAAAATCTATTAAACTCTTACCGATATTTGAATGAGTTGATTTTTTTAAGAGAATTTTTTAAAATATGTTTTAAACAAATTGAAGAGATGTAATTATTTACTTGGAGCTCCGATTTTTTTTTGACAAAATATGTGTCCTTGGAAATAAATATATCCTATATTTTAATTTTTAACTTTGATTCCTAACTCAACTGCTATGGCTATGTTTGGTAACGCTGCCACTTTTTTGTTTCCTGTTTTCAATTTGCTAAAATCAGTTTCTACTTTTTCTATAAAAAAATGAAAACAGAAAATATGTTTGTGTTAACTTATTTTTCAAAAAAAAAAAAAAAAGCAAATTAGTTGGTACGGGAACGGTGACACAACAACAAAGGGACCAACACAATCAAGCTCAATTGAATACACATTTTTGTTTATCTACGCTCCAACTAACATTGTCCTCGGAATCGTCATCAAATCCATGTATCCACATCTGAATTTGCCTAAAGATCTGAATGATAGTTCTTAGTTAAAAGAAAACATCCAAAGCAAAACACCCCCCAATCGATGGAAAGAGAGACGTCCCAAACACGAAGCTGAAACTTTGTGGTACATATATAAACAGCAAAGAATGTAGTGACAGAAGATCAAACGAATTGTACGGAGGAATAAGGGACTGTTGAAGCAAGCATCCGATACCCGAAGATTTTATGTCTTCTCTCTCACTTTTATGACAGAAAATGCAGCCCGCCGTTCCGGGCTCGACGCAAGTGATCCGTCGGCTTCTCAAGGGTTTTGAAGCTCCATAGGATCCCATCCGAAACAGGTTTTTGCAATTTCTCTTGATCTGTAGTTGGAAGAGAGTGCAGGAGATGGGTTTCTTGAGAACTGTATTTGGAGAGAGAGAGAGAGAGAGAGAGAGAGAGAGAGAGAGAGAGAGAGAGAGAGAGAGAGAGAGCGCTCCAGGATTCTAACCAACGAATAGGCTGGGTTGAGTACCTGACACTGTAGCGGTCCTAGCGGAGACTTTTCTTGGCAGCCAGTTTTTTGTTTTTGAAAATAGTGAAAGTTGGGTTTTGCTACTTCCTCAAATTATGAAAATAGTGAAAGTGATTACTAGAATTTGGAAGTGGAAGTAGTGCACCAAACAAACTTTCAAATTTAATTTTTGAAAATTTTGAAAATGAAAACAGAAAACAGAAAATAGAATGACTACCAAACATGACCTATACTTTTCATTTTATGTTTTAGAAATGTCCAAAATTTATACGTGTTCATTGCATGTGAGAGAGAAAGTAAGAGGAAAACACACGTTCTTAATTTCTTTGCGAGTCCTGAAATTATTGCTTTTTCAATATATTAAGAAAACTCATTTCTTCTAAAGCCTATAAAACTTGTTCTTAAAATAATAGTGTTCTTGTTAGGAAGAAATATTTTCAAGCTTGAACGCTTGTGTAACAAAATAGTAGTGTCTCTCCTAAATTGAATTTCTGGGGATCAACCAGTACTGTTGATGCCCATCCCAAGTTACCTATGCAAGTACTAAATAGTAAAGAGAAATGGAAATCCAATATGATTTTCTATTCAATACACAATCAGTTTTACAGATGCCTCTTATATAGGCTTACATCCACTCACTTAGCTCTAACAAACTCTAATACAGGAAGTTACACTTAACACGTACAACTAATTCTGTTTTCCTAACTAATTGCTATGGCGGACTAAGTCGGTTGAATGGAATTATCTCATGTGGCAGTGCCTTGTATAGAAGCTGATGTAGACTCGTTAACACAAAACACTCGATCCTCAAAATGAATAAATGCCCTGTTTCGCCTCGGATTTTACAACTTATTCCTTCGAAGAGGGAATCAAGTTTTCGGCAAGACTCTGGGACTGGGACTGGGGTTCTTTGCTCTCTGGGGCACCTTCCAAGTGCTCTTGCTTCAACTAGTGAACCTTGTGGGTTAACGGCTCATGACCCTATTGCAGTTGGAGAGTTGGGACAGCAGGGGAGTGGTGTTGAGTTTGTAATCCCTGGAGGTGATGTGCTTGGCCTTTCTCCTAGGAAGGTTTCGTCTGATATGAATCGTTCCTCTCCTAAATCTGGGCCAAATAGATTTGAGATTCTTACTGCTGCTACTGGTGACGATACTGAATTGCAGGGTTCTGTGAGAAGGTTTGAGCTTGTGGGCAAGATTTCACCGGATGAATTACCTGCTGACTTGTTTGATGAACATCTTGTAGGCGATGCTAGTGTGAGTGCTGATATTAATTCTGAGGTTGTTATTGTTCCTCAGCAGGTGTCCACCTCTCCTCCTAATTTGGGTGATAAACAGGGGGTCGAAAAAGGTGGTGGGAAAGGTCCTGCTTCTAAGAAGGGGAGGAACAAATCCAGGCGTTAAAATTCAAGATTGGATTTGGAATACTAGGGGACTTAATAATCCCCTCAAACAAAAAGAAGTTAGGTCTCTTATTTGTTCTCAGAGGCTGAGTTTGTGTGGGGTTTTGGAGGCTAAGGTTAGGAAGGAGAATCTTGATGCTATTCGAGTAAGGTGTTTTCCTAAGTCCTGATTGATGCTTGCGAACTCTGGCGTTCAAGGAATTGCAAGAATTGTTTTAGGATGGGATCCCAGCTCCTTGGATGTTTCTCTGATATATATTGTTCTGCTCAATTCCTTTGTGTACAAGTACGATGTTTAACTACTCATAAAGTGTTTCATGTCTCTGCTGTTTATGGGGCCAATGCTATGGTTGATGCTTCGTCCACAACCTCGCCTTCAATTGAGGTTGAAATACCCCGAGCGTAGGGCTAGATCGATGTCAGCATAGATACCGGAAATCCGGGATCGTTCCCACAGAGAAAGTCTCAAAAGCTTGCTGGGATTTTTAGGTGTAAGGGTTTTTGGCTTTTAAGACGGCCAACTGTTGGTTTTGCTTTGGAGAGTAACGAACACTTATGAAAAAGACTAGAAACTGAGTTTTGACTAAGTTAAACAAGCGGCATGGCAATGGATTCATTAACACCCGAAACTTAAGCCATCAAACTAACCTCAACAAAAATACAGTTGAGTCGCATGGCTTAAGCTATCAACCGGAATATTTAGCGGTGAAAATGATGAAACAAGAGATTTAGCATGAAGAACAAGTGAACTCTTTTATTCTTTTGGCAAACACAAGGCGAGACATAGCTCACGGAACCATATGAGCGAGCATATGATCACCGGAGGTTAACATCGACAGGTTTTGTTACATAAAGGTGAATTCGCCTTATTTTCCATACAAAACTTCAAGCCAAGAGTTGAGATAAGCTAGATAACGCAAGTCACGAGACGCTAACGGCCCCACGGCCTAGCCTAACGAACTACTCACGCATATTCAAGCAACTAGAAAGCATGCTAAGAATGGAAAACATTTCTAACCGATAGAATTGAAAATAAACTTGATTTAATGAAAGATCTAGTCCACGGTTACAACTTTAATAAACGAGAAAAGACGATACGAGAACAACTTACTTGAGTTCAATGGAAATACACTTGAAAAGCTTAGTACACCATTAATGGAGAAAATGCTAAGGCTAATGAAGAACTAGATACAAATGAGAGAGAAGAAACCTATATTTATACAAAAAGGGTTTCTCTCTCATTAAAATATCCCAAAATATCCTATAAGTGGCTGATATTCCATAAATGGAATGCCCAAAAAGTGGAAAATATTTGGCCGAGAGCTCTGCGTATCGATGCGCTTCTAAGGAGTGTATCGATACGCCAGGCTCTGATGTCCCACGTAACCTACGCGTATCGATACACATAAAAGGCCGTATCGATACGCGAATGCCTATTCCTGGTTCTGCAAGCTAGCCCATGCATCTTGACACCCGACGGCCCTCGCCTCACCCGATGGCCTCCGCCTTCATTCTTTGGCCACTTTGGCACAAAATCTCCCGGGCAAGGACGCTTGTAATCACTTGAAAGATGACTTGCCAATCAAAATACGCCTCTTAAGGCCGTTTTGCCTGAAACATTAAACAAGAGACCTTACGAGCAAAAATCAAATAAAAACGATGATAAATATATAAAATCGCCACAAGCTAGGGTATTTTTAGCACCACGATCTTACAATCTTAGGTGCTAATCACGCCCCCCAACTTGAGCGATGCTAGTCCCTAGCAACAACAAAACAAACTTAAAAACATAAAGGACAATCCTTCTGTGAAAACTACTTAGCACCAACGCATATCAACCTAATTGGCAAGAGTTCAAAACAATTAGCTTACTTCAAAACAACTCGCACTAAAAGATTGAATGATCAACTATGTATTGAGCAAATTATAAACAAGTATCCAAATTTGTGTCAAAAGACAGCGGGCGGATACAAGGTTATAACATAACCACAAGCATGCAAAGTAACCATATCCCACAAAAGGGTGCTCGAATTAAGCAACGGGGAACAAAAATACCGCGCTTTAAAAGTGGAGAGCACCATTAAACAGATCCTGAGACTACACAATTAAAAGATTGATTGCCGAGAGAAACATGCCACAAACTAACTAAGCTAACTATCATGCGATAAATCAAAATGGAATCAAGGCATACGAAGGATCAACTAAGGGCTTTTTAAGCATATAATGACCTTGAATAAATCAAAGAACGGTTAGCAAAATGAGTTAGCGGCCATATACTAGCAAGGTCAAACTACCCTTGGCCGCTACCAACTCCAACTACCAAATCATAGGCCACATGCCGGCCTCAACAAAAACTTACTAAGCTAACAGTCAAAAGCTTAACTAAACTAATCTAAGACAAAGTAATAAAAGGATAGGAGGTGGGCTGTCAACCACCATGCACCCCGACCAAGTAAAGGGATTGTAAAAACTCCACCGACTCTACTCATTATCCATGAACACTGCCTCATCCCCTGCAAAGTCATCACTATCCTCAGCTGCCTCCTCAGGCGGTGGCACATACGGCTCACTTCCTTCCCCCACACCTCGACTCAGAATCCAATCCAGCTTGTGGTCAATTTTCCTCTGCCTCCTTGCATTATCCCGGGTTTCCTTCTTAATCTTCTTCAAACACCCCATAGTGGCCACTCCTTGGCAAAACAGCAGCTTGTTCCATGCAGCTGACTTTGCACCCTTTGGTGGCAAAGTAGTCAAATATGGCCCACGCGGGACAGCAGCAACAGCCGGTCGGGACTGAGAAATCCTCTGGTGAGGACCGATTTGTTGATATCACCCGGATTGAGTTTCTCCCGATCCACAAACTAAGAGGCCGGGACCTTTTGAGCAAAACAAATAACTTGCACCAAGCATGGGAAAGGCATCCTCGTATGGGTTGGGGCTTTAGCCCTAAAGTCAATCATCTTCTGAAAGATGTACCTTGCCCAATTAATCACTACATTGGGGTTCATGAAAGCGTGAATCATACCCCCCTCATAGATGTCCGGCTTGTTCTCCGTCCCCCTTGGATTGAAATTGTGGTGCACAAATTGGTTGACGAGGCGGTAAACATCCTTGAATTTGCCCGGAGCATGAGGTAGGGATGCTTCTCTGGGCACTTTGTACAAATCCTGAACGCGAGTATCGTCATTGACATACTCCTCATCATCGTAATTGCAATCAGCAGGTGAAGGTGGACGGTAACCCAAAACTCGTGCAATAACCCCCTCTGTCACCCCAATGCTAACTCTCCCAATCTTGGAAGTGATCTTGGCATTCTCTTTCCCCTCGTCCTCCTTGGGCGGAATTTTCATGTTCTTGTAAAACTCGATGACCAAGTCTTTGTTATAACTGAGATTGGGAGCCAAATAGTAAGACAAACCTTGCTCCTAAATTCGGCGGACAAATGGATTCTCAACACCTAGGTTATCAACGTCCACGTGCCGCTCATTCTTGAAACCCCTACCAGGTATGCCTGCTTCCCATTTCTTTTGAGCCGCTGCCTTAACCTCGGCGGCCATCCTCTTCTTAGCACGAGCTTTTTCAGGGTTTGCAATCATCTCTTCCTCCTCCTCCATCTCCCGAACAATTTCATCTCCCTGCATGGAAGAAGAAGCCGGGGCCTTTCCCTTGCCCTTGTTAGCCACCTGTTTCACTCTTGGCATTTTCACAATTTCCTGCAAACAGAGCAACACTCCAAGGCTTGAAACAGAAACACTATGGAAAACAACCCAGAACGTGACCAATTTTTTCAGCAATGGCAGCACAACAATCAGCCCTCAAACAGCAAGTGAACTAAAATCTGGGTAAATAAAGTCAGAACCAATCAACTCCGGTTCTTAAAGCATCAAAATGCAACCCCTATCTACACCCCAGAGATCCCCCAAACTTCATTCACAGACCCGGCAAATGGTTAACAAAACCCACAATCAGCCCAAAAACAAAGCCAAATCAAAAGCCACCACCACCCCCAGTCCAGCGTCCATTTACCACAGAAATTTTCCCAAATAAAATCGATCACAAATAGCACATTAACAGTTATCAAATTCTAAATCCCAGAATCAATCTAGCAGCAAGGCCAATATTACATGCAGCCTTGGAAATCTACTCAAAACAGAGTTGCTACCCAAAAGCAATCACAAACAAACCCCAACAGCATGCATTGCAGAAACCTCAGAGATTTTGGTGAGTGAAATCCGAAACAGAGGAAGAGAGAAGCAAGAATTTCCGAGTTCCTTTGAGTTTTGAGAGATTTAGAGCCTAAAACTTGCAAAACCTCTCTTAATACACGAAATTCCATCACTTAATTGGAAGAACATGTTAAAACAGGGAAAAAAACGAGAGATTTCCATGGTGAATCGAGGGTTTCCGAAAGTTACCTTGAATAAGATGGGTTTTCAACTGATGGAGATGAAATCGGCTTTGAACCCTCGATTTCTTCCTCTGAAACTTGATGATTGAGTGGGCTTCTGAAAGATTAGGAAGGTATGTGGTTGGTTTTAGACGATTTGGTGGAGGTTTGTGGTAGAATATGGTGATTTGGGGTTAGGGTTTCGTGGATTGTGGGTGGCTATGGAGGATAAGAGAGAGAAATGGGTTTGGAAGTTAAAATGAACGGGTTGTGCTTAACTGCAGAATTTGAAAATAATGCACGCGTATTGATACGGTTCAAAAATGCGTATCGATACGCAACAAACTGGTGAATTCATAAGTTACCCGTATCGATACGCGCAATAATCCGTATCGATACGCAACAGCCTGTTCCAGATCTGCTCCTTTGCTAGCCGATGCCAACACCGATGCCCAAAAATTAGTTCCAACACACCCGATACCTTGTCAAACCTGGGGCCAGCCCATGATAAAGCACAGAACCAACTTCCAACCATCCAACCTAACACCGGTTCCCTATGGATATGAGAGAGACACCACTTGGCTTTATTTTCAAGGTCAGTGAGACACTTTGTGGTTTAAATCATACAAAGATGGCCTTGTATCATTTCCTACGCATGCCATAGATTCCGAAATGATTTAAAGCGGATAACAAACATAATTAGGCATGACATGAGATGAATACCTAAACTAAGAATATAATATTCAAAACAGCGGGATATGGGTCAAACTTGCTCACAACGAACTCAACACGTCATTTCTCATTCTTTCATCAAGCATGCGAGTTGGAAACTACCGAAAATATTTATAACGAACTCTTGCCAATTAAAGAACTAATGAACATGTGCTAAGCCGCTTTACTCCACTAATTTTGTATTAACGGAAGGGTTGTGAACTAAAATGGAAAAAATTACCCTAAAAACGTAAAAAGATCCCCTAAAAACTTAAAAAGATAAAAAAGATACCCTAAAAACTTAAAAAGATATAAAAGATGTATTAACATAGATGCATCCCTCCCCCCAACTTGAAATATTTTGTGTCCTCATAGCACGGAGAACAAAGTAGGGAGAGGGAAAGAACAAAAGAGATTACCCACGGGGGAAGGTCAACCCCCGGATACCTCGACCAAGTTGGAGGCTTTGGCATCATCGGCTCGTTTCGTCATGCGAACAGCTTCCAAGGTCAACTCCTTCGGCTCTCCCAACAGAACCACAGCTAGTCACACAGAATCATGGTCAAACCTTTGTTGGACTGACAACCGCGACACGTAATCGCACCCATGCTTAGGGCTCCTGAATGCCTCAATCACTCCGACGTTAGATGCAATCCACCAAGGCTGGTGTGGTAGCACGTACACCCTGCAAAAACTGAAGCTCGAACTACCTACTAAGAGCCAATTGACATTAGAACCACCCGGCGCTTGTTATCCGAGCACCAACAGGGATAAAAAGAGAAACAGAAAATAGAAAAGAACACCACCCGATATTCATGCAATCCGACGAGTCATACTTTTCTTCCCGAGTCTCACCGGAGAGATAAAACTCGGGTGGCTATACTAGACCGTCGAATGTGTTACAACACGCCCGCAATAAAATTGACCGCTTGACCTCGCCAAGCAATTAATCCCAGCGTTCCCTAGGATCGAAACAAAGTGAGACAAGACAGAGCCTAGCGCCAAAGCACGGGAATATCGAGTCTCACCCAAAGACCTAAATTGCCCCCGATAGGGACATATCTGGTGAGCATGGATCATTAACGGCAAACTACTACAAAAACGGACTAATGAAAGACCGAAACTATGATGCATTGGTGAAATCTCTTAATGAGAAAAACCCGAAACTAAACAAACAAGCAACATTATGTACAAGAACAGAACATTGCCCTTACTAACCGGAGCTGGGCACACGATCCTTGTTTGAGTAGCGGCGTGCGAAGCTACAAATACCCAAGTCAATGGTGGGTACCCCCTGCCCGGGGGCCGGGTCCGACAAACAATTAAGTTCAGCGGTTACGCTTTCGCTCCCCGTGCAAACATAGATTAACGAGAACTAAACTAAGGAATCAGCAGGATTATCCAAATAAACCGGAGCGACTAAGTCCTCCGTTACCTCTTCGAGTGCAAAGTTTTCCAAAAACGGCTTAAGCCGCTGCCCATTTACCTTAAGAATATGCTCATTAACAGGATTCATGACCTCAACGGCCCCATGAGAATAAACTTTATGCACAACATAAGGGCCTATCCAACGAGAACGCAACTTGCCCGGAAAAAGATGAAGTTTGGAGTTATAAAGAAGCACTTTTTGACCTACGGCAAAAGTTTTCCTCTGAATATGCTTATCGTGCAAAACCTTCACCTTAGACTTATAGATGCTGGTGTTATCATATGCATCTCTACGGATTTCCTCAAGTTCATTCAATTGGAGTGTACGATGCACCCCGGCGTCGGGGAAACGATAATTAACTTGCTTAATAGCCCAATATGCTTTATGCTCTAATTCCACCGGAAGGTGGCATGCCTTACCATATACAAGCCGATAGGGCGAAGCACCTAAAACGGTGTTGTATGCAGTACGATATGCCTAAAGAGAATCGGTTAGCCTCAAAGACCAATCCTTCCGGTTGGGATTCACCATTTTTTCAAGAATACGTTTTACCTCACGATTAGCGAGCTCGGCTTGACCGTTGGTTTGAGGATGATATGCGGTGGAGACCTTATGTGTGATGTCGTATTTCTTCATCAAGGCGGCGAATGGCCGTTTGCAAAAATGCGTCCCTTGATCACTGATAATTGCCCGAGGCACCCCGAATCTGGACAAGATATGCTCCTTAAGAAACTTAAGTACCACCTTGTGATCATTAGTGCGGGTAGCAATGGCTTCAACCCATCTTGATACGTAATCGACAGCCAAAAGAATAGACAAATTCCCGAAAGACCCCGGGAACGGCCCCATGAAGTCAATACCCCAACAGTCAAAAACTTCCACAACCAGAAACTTCCCTTGAGGCATTTCATTCCTTCGGGTCACACTCCCCAACATTTGACAACGGTCACAAGATTTACAAAAGGTATAGGCATCTTGGTGTAGGGTCGGCCAGTAAAAACCACATTGTTGAATCTTGGCGGTGGTCTTCCGAGCGGAGAAATGCCCGCCGCATGCTTCCGTATGGCAAAATTGCAAAATCCCCCGTTGGTCGGAATCGGGAACACACCGGCGGATGATTTGGTCGGGGCAATATTTGAACAGGTACGGATCATCATAGGAAAAATGCTTGACCTCCGCTAAGAACTGGCGGCGCTCATGAGAAGACCAATGGGTTGGAATTAAGCCCGTGGCCAAATAATTCACAATGTCGGCAAACCATGGAACCGTTGATATACCAAATAACTGCTCATCGGGGAAGCTATCTCCAATAGGTAGATGAGAAGTACGATCCTCGAAATCCAAACGAGACAAATGATCGGCCACCACATTCTCTACCCCCTTCTTGTCTTTAACGGTGATATCGAACTCTTGGAGAAGAAGTATCCACCGAATCAAACGGGCCTTTGCATCTTGCTTGGTGATTAAGTACTTAAGTGCCAAATGGTCAGTATACACTGTGATCGGGGCCCCCACGAGATAGGATCGGAATTTGTCCAAAGCGAATACTATGGCCAAAAGTTCCTTCTCCGTAGTCGAATAGTTCATCTGGGCATCATTTAGAGTTTTGCTCGCATAATAGATGACCCATCGCTGCTTGTCTTTCCTTTGGCCAAGAACGGCCCCGACGGCATAGTCGCTTGCGTCGCACATTAATTTAAAAGGAAGATTCCAATCAGGCGTTTGAACAATGGGAGGTGTGGTGAGGCTGGCTTTGAGCTTAATGAATGCCAGCTCACAAGCGGCAGTCCATTCAAAGGGAACATCCTTGGACAGAAGGTGGCAGAGCGGCCTTGAGATTGCACTAAAATCCTTGATAAACCGCCTATAGAAACCGGCGTGGCCAAGGAAAGATCGGATGTCTTTGACGCATTTCGGAGTAAGGAGGTTGGAGATAAGGTCAATCTTGGCCTTGTCTACCTCGATACCCTTAGATGATACGATATGCCCGAGCACAATCCCTTGAATGACCATGAAATGGCACTTCTCCCAATTCAAAACCAAATTCTTCTCCTCACATCTTGCTAGAACCTTGTCCAAGTTGGCGAGACACAACTCAAAAGAGTCACCGAACACGGAGAAGTCATCCATGAAGACCTCCACAATTTTCTCAACCATATCACTAAAAATGCCCATCATACATCTCGAAAAGGTGCCGGGAGCATTACACAAACCGAACGGCATGCGTCTATAAGCGAAGGTCCCGAATGGGCATGTGAACGTGGTTTTCTCTTGATCGGATAACGCCACCTCTATTTGATTGTAACCCGAGTAACCGTCGAGGAAACAATAAAAGGCATGGCCGGCCACTCTTTCCAAGATTTGATCAATGAATGGAAGAGGGAAATGATCCTTACGTGTTGCCGCATTCAACTTGCGGTAATCAATGCATACCCGCCACCCGGTAGTCACACGGGTCGGCACAAGCTCGCCTTGGTCATTTTGAACCACGGTCACCCCCACCTTCTTTGGAACCACTTGAATAGGGCTCACCCACTGAGAATTGGCGATGGGATAAATAATCCCAACATCAAGCAATTTAAGAATTTCGGCCCGAACCACATCTTTCATAATCGGATTGAGCCGACGTTGAGGTTGCCGGGATGGTTTGACGTCCTCCTCCAAATAGATATGATGAGAGCACAAAGAAGGAGATATGCCTTGAATATCCGCAATGGTCCATCCGATTACCCTAGTATGCCTCCACAAAAGTGCCAACAAGTCTTCCTTTTGTAGTTGCTCAAGAGAAGAACCACTGGAAATGTATTTTTCTCGCCAAGGAATGCATATTTCAACGTGTCCGGTAAGGCTTTCAACTCAAGCATGGGCGGCTCAACACTAGAGGGGAGCGTTTTCCGCTCAATAGGTGGCAATTCCTCAAACTTTGGGAGCCATGGGGCAACTCCACAAATCTCCTCACCACCGGCATCTTCATTAAGCAAAGCAAAAAGTGATTCCATCTCTTCGGATTCAAGGAAAGCGGCCTCTTCCGAGGTAAGAGCTAACTCCAACGAGTCCTTAGACAGAAATTCATCTACATGCTCTTGCACCAATGTATCCACAAGGCTAACGTTTTGACAATCGTCATCATCACCCATTTGTGCCCCGACATGGAACATATTGACCTCCATTTTCATATTGCCGAATGACAATTTCACTAGTCCATCCCGACAATTGATATTGGCATTTGATGTTGCTAAGAACGGCCGACCAAGGATAACGGGAGTAGATAACGGCGATGTCAACGACGGGCAAGTATATAGTACCACAAAATCCGCCGGAAAAACAAATTGCCCAACCTGGACCAACACATCCTCCACCACCCCACGAGGAATGCGAACACTCCTATCCGCCAATTGAAGAGTAACTCGTGTGGGCTTCAACTCCCTCAATCCGAGTTCTTGGTATACCGAGTACGGTAGCAAATTCACACTGGCTCCTAAATCCAAAAGAGCTTGCTCCACCCTCGTACCCCCAATGTTCACCGAAATTGTAGGACATCCCGGGTCTTTGTACTTCGGAGCAAGGCTTGTATGAATGACTTGGCTGGCTTCCTCGGTAAGGAGTACATTATGATGCACACTGAGTTTGCGCTTCTGAGTACATAAATCCTTCAAAAACTTAGCATAGGCGGGAATTTGCTTGATGGCATCTAACAAAGGAATATTAACATTGACCTGCTTAAAGACATTAAGTATATCGGCCTGCTTGGATGGATTAACCGGCTTTTTTAATCGTGAAGGATAAGGTACCGAAACGGGAGACACTTGTGGTTTCGGATCGGTTTCAGCTTCCTTTGAAACTTGCACGGGAGATTCCCCGTCTTCCTCAATGTCTTGCTCGATACTAACATCCGGTGAAGGAGAACTTGTTGACAGTGATGATGGCACAATAGGAGATGTACCCGACGGCATAACTACCCGGTTGTCAACGGCCTTGCCACTCCTTAGAGTGATGATTGCTTGAGCTTGCTCGGGCAGAGGTACCGAAGAAGTGCCAATGAGAAGTTGGCCTTGTGGATTGGCTACGGGTTGCGTTGGGAATTTGCCTCTTTCTTGTTGTAGAAGCCCAATGGACGTGGTTAACTTCCCCATTTGATTTTTCAACTCCCCCATCATTTGAGTGTTGCCCTCATTGTAATTAGATTGAGATTGCATGAAAGATTGCAGAGTATCCTCCAAAGATCGCCTCGGCGGGGGTTGAAATTGGTTAGATCCTTGAAACGGGCCCAACGGGCCAAATCCTGGCGGGCCTTGGGAAAAACGAGGCTGCCCTTGGCTTGGAAAAGGCCGCCATGATTGCATTTGAGTAGAGGAAGTGGCTTGAGATGGGCCGCCCTCATTTTGATTGTTCCAACGGAATCCCGGATGCTGTCTTTGGCCTTGGTTGAAGTTTTGGGGAAAAGGCTCAAATCTCTGATTCACTGCACTAACTTCTTCAATCGGAAGGTTGAGATTGATATAGTGCTGCCTAAAGGTGGGAATAGTTGCACAGTTATCTGTTGAATGACTCGTCGTTTCACAAATAACACAACGCTCCTCCACCGCACTCACTACTTCAACCTCCTTCACCCCTTTTAATTCCAAATTCTCCAATTTCTTCGCCAATTGTTCCATCTGTGTCTCCATTGCCTGATGCTCATTAATGGAGAACTTCCCGGAGCCTCCGGGACCTTGGTTTGCCATCGCTCTATCCCCGGCATCCTCGAAACTCCAAGTTAATGACTTCTTGGCCACCTCGTCAATATAATCCCATCCGTCATCGGGAGACTTATTCATGAACCCACCGGTGCACATAGTATCAAGCAACTGCTTACTCTGCTGCGAGCACCCCAAATGGAAGTAGTGAATAAGCTGATACAAGGCAAAGTTGTGATGAGGAACCGCCACAAGTAAATCCTTGTAACGCTCCACATATTGGTGGAAAGCTTCTCCGTCCCGTTGCTTAAAAGTCCGGATTTGATCCATTAAGAGCTTTGTTCGACTAGCCGGAAAAAACTTCTTATGGAATGCATCTTGAACCTCCTCCCATGTGGTCAATAAATGGGGCTTTAACGAGTGGAACCAGGTCTTAGCCTTATCCTTCAAAGTAAACGGGAACAACCGCAATCTTGCTTGGTTAAGATGTGCATCCACAGTAACAAATGATTGGAGGGTTTCCTCGAAAGTTCGGATATGTTGGTACGGATCCTCACGCTCTATACCATGGAAGAAAGGAATGCACCGATGATAGTCCGATTTGAAAATGAAAGTGTTTGCAACGGTGGTGGGGCGCGGGAAGACTATTGGAGACCGTTGAGTGACACGCTCCGGATTCAAATAATCATTGAGAGTCCTAACCGGAGGAACTTCCTCGTCTGCCATTGATTCCCTTGTTGGAGAATACGGCTGAGAATAGCTACTTGGTGGAGAATAAGATCGCAGAGTGCTGATTCTTACGCGAGGCGAAGAACTAGAATGGTGCAGGCGGTTTGAGCGAGGACTACGATAAATCCGAGGCCCGCGATATACCACAAGCATGAAATGGTTCTTTAAGCAATTGAAAAGCTAGGTAACCGCTCTGCAATAAGACAAACAGACTGGAGGGGCTATGCCGCCGCCTCGATATATGCACAATAATAATAACGGAAACGAAAAGGCAATGGATACTCAAACTAGCTTCGTTAAACCTCAATTCGAATTGGAGGCTCAATTAGAGGTGTCTGCTAGGCCGAGTATACGATGCACAAAGTAGAAAATAAACGGAATACTTACAGTGGTTTGTCGAACCTCCCAATAAGCTAGAATAAGAAAATCCCCGGCAACGGTGCCAAAATATGCTTCGTCCACAACCTCGCCTTCAATTAAGGTTGAAATACCCCGAGCGTAGGGCTAGATCGATATCAGCATAGATACCGGAAATCCGGGATCGTTCCCACAGAGAAAGTCTCAAAAGCTTGCTGGGATTTTTAGATGTAAGGGTTTTTGGCTTTTAAGACGGCCAACTGTTGGTTTTGCTTTGGAGAGTAATGAACACTTATGAAAAAGACTAGAAACTGAGTTTTGACTAAGTTAAACAAGCGGCATGGCAATGGATTCATTAACGCCCGAAACTTAAGCCATCAAACTAACCTCAACAAAAACACAGTTGAATCGCACGGCTTAGGCTATCAACCGGAATATTTAGCAGTGAAAATGATGAAACAAGAGATTTAGCATGAAGAACAAGTGAACTCTTTTATTCTTTTGGCAAACAAGAGGCGAGACATAACTCACGGAACCATATGAGCGAGCATATGATCACCGGAGGTTAACATCGACAGGTTTTGTTACATAAAGGTGAATTCGCCTTATTTTCCATACAAAACTTCAAGCCAAGAGTTGAGATAAGCTAGATAACGCAAGTCACGAGACGCTAATGGCCCCACGGCCTAGCCTAACGAACTACTCACGCATATTCAAGCAACTAGAAAGCATGCTAAGAATGGAAAACATTTCTAACCAATAGAATTGAAAATAAACTTGATTTAATGAAAGATCTAGTCCACGGTTACAACTTTAATAAATGAGAAAAGACGATACGAGAACAACTTACTTGAGTTCAATGGAAATACACTTGAAAAGCTTAGTACACCATTAATGGAGAAAATGCTAAGGCTAATGAAGAACTAGATACAAATGAGAGAGAAGAAACCTATATTTATACAAAAAGGGTTTCTCTCTCATTAAAATATCCCAAAATATCCTATAAGTGGCTGATATTCCATAAATGGAATGCCCAAAAAGTGGAAAATATCTAGCCGAGAGCTCTGCTTATCGATACGCTTCTAAGGAGTGTATCGATACGCCAGGCTCTGATGTCCCACGTAACCTACGCGTATCGATACACATAAAAGGCCGTATCGATACGCGAATGCCTATTCTTGGTTCTGCAAGCTAGCCCATGCATCTTGACACCCGACGGCCCTCGCCTCACCCGATGGCCTCCGCCTTCATTCTTTGGCCACTTTGGCACAAAATCTCCCGGGCAAGGACGCTTGTAATCACTTGAAAGATGGCTTGCCAATCAAAATACGCCTCTTAAGGCCGTTTTGCCTGAAACACTAAACAAGAGACCTTATGAGCAAAAATCAAATAAAAACGATGATAAATATATAAAATCGCCACAAGCTAGGGTATTTTTAGCACCACGATCTTACAATCTTAGGTGCTAATCAGTTGATCGAAGGCCTCTTTGGGATTCGATAAGGTTGTTGCATTCTTCTTTCAGAGATTTTCCCTGGATCCAAATGGGGGATTTTAATGTTCTTGCTAGAAGCTCTGAGCGAGTAGGGTTGTTTGATGCTTCTGCTGCTGCTCAATTTAGTAAATGCTTGTTTGATATTAATATGGAGGATTTGATTACTAGGGGAGCTTGGTTTACCTGGTCCAACAGACGGGGTGGTGGAGGTGCAAATATGAGTAGGATTGATAGAGTTGTGGTTAATGCTGCTTGGATGGATGCTTTCCCTGACGCTGAAGCTTTAGCTCATTATCTAGGTATCTCTGACCACTGTTCCCTCTTAGTGACTATTGTCCAATAGTGAGTTACAAAAAGCCTTTTCGGTTTTTCAACTTTTGGATGAAGCATCACAAGTTTAAGAGTTTGGTGTCTGATTCTTGGGTTCAGTCTGTTTCTGGGTCTGCTATGTTACGATTGTCTTTGAAACTCAAATGGTTGAAACCTGTTCTCCGGGACCTAAATGCAAATTGTTTTCCCAACATTTCTGGGAGAGTGGGGGAAGCTAGGCAGACTATGGAAACCCTTCAAGACCTGTGTAACCAGAATATTGGGGATGATAATCTTAGGTTCAAGAGAAAAAGGCTGTTAGGGTGTTTATAGAGTTGAGTGTTGCTGAGGAGTCTTTTAAAAAAACAAAAATCAAAGGTTAATTGGTTAGCCCTTGGAGATCAAAATACAAAATTTTTTCATCATAAAGTTAGCAGCAACAGGATGAGAAACAAGATCTTGAGTTTGGTGAATGCTGATGGAGTGAGGCTGGAAAAGCCAGAAGAGGTCCAGGCTAAGATTTTGCAATTCTATCAAGATTTGTTGGGCACTAGATTTATGCATAAACAAGATGCTAATGCTTGTCTTCAACAAGTCATAAAGAAGAAGGTGCCTGTTTCCTTGCATGAGGAGTTAATCAAATCTGTTACTGTTGAAGAGATTCAGAATGCTCTTCGCTCCATAAAGGGGGACAAAGCTCCTGGCCCTGATGGTTATTGCTCTAGTTTTTTTAGCAGAACTGGGAGATTGTGGGGCAAGATTTGGTGGATGCTGTTTTGTTGTTCTTTGGAAAAGGCTTCTTGCTTCGAGAGTGGAATTCTACTGCTCTCACTTTGGTTCCGAAGACCCCTAGCCCTTCATCTGTCAAAGATTATAAGCCCATTGCTTGTTGCAATGTGGCCTATAAAGTGATTTCTAAAATCCTGGCTAAGCGGATGCAAGGTACTCTAGATCATGTTATTAGTTCTGCTCAGTTTGCTTTTGTCAAAGGAAGGAGTATTGTAGACAATGTGCAGCTCATGCATGAGCTAATAAGGAATTATCATAGGGATGAAGGCCCACCGCGATGTGCTATTAAGGTTGATCTCATGAAAGCGTACGACTCAGTTGACTGGGATTTTTTACTAGATATCATGGCTGCTATGGAGTTCCCTGCAACTTTTATTGGATGGGTTAGAGTATGTATTACATCTCCCATATTTTCTATCACGATAAATGGGGGTTTGGTTGGTTATTTTTCGGGTGCTTGAGGGCTTAGGCAGGGAGATCCCATCTCTCCCTATCTATTTTTACTAGTTATGGAGGCTTTTTCCTCTCTATTGACTCAGAATATTGGTCAAGGGGAGTTCACTTTTCACCCTAAATGTCAGGCTTTGGGGATCTTTCATGTTATTTTTGCAGATGACCTTTTTCTTCTTAGTGGTGCTCAGGAAGGATCTTTGCAGATTATATTGAGAACCTTAAAGGAGTTCCATGATTTTTCAGGTATACAGCCTAATCTACTCAAGAGTTCTATGTTTTTTGCTGGTGTGTAGCCAGACTATCTTTTTCTGTTCTGATGGGCATTCCTGAAGGCAAATTCCCTGTTAAATATCTAGGAGTTCCTCTTATTAGTACAAGACTCACTTCAAATGATTGTTCTGAGCTTAAGGAGAAGATTTTGGCCAGAATTCATAGTTGGACCTGTGGGCTCCCGCGCCCGGAAAAGGCGCTAACTTGAAGAGTCGCCACCCGGGTTTTTGAGATGGGTCACCCGAGAAATCGAGGAGTGGTTCGAAAAAGGCTTTTGATCTAGCGAAAACGTCGAGATGTTGACTTCGGGAGCCACATTACGAATGAGGAAGGTTTTTCTTTAAAAAGCACCCCATTCGCCCGGTAAGACCGGTCTCTACTTGATGTTTTAAAAAAGGGGGGAATCTTCAATATTATTTGGAATATCAAACTCTTTAATAAAGCACGTAACGGGAAAGGGACATGGGAAATATATCACATTGACGTGCAGGTGGTGCTATCTGTACAGTCGTGATAAAATGATATGAATAAATGGAAGTAAATAACATTCAACAGACTGTTTGGACCTCAGAATACCGCTCACGGCACCCTGAGATGCCGTGCGAGGCATCTCAACATGCCGTGCGTGGCACCTGCTCTGCTGTCAGACTGTTGGACCTCAGAATACCGCTCACGGCACCCTGCGATGCCGCGCGAGGCATCTCAACATGCCGTGCGTGGCACCTGCTCTGCTGTCAGACTGTTGCAGTCTTTCAAAACATCATTTAGCTCACTGCTGTAGATCTTTTGAAAACTCACGAATAGCCTCACGGCGGTCAGACCATCCCACGACCGTCATTATCCTTACCAACACATACTTTTAAAGTAGTGTTCCACGTTTATGAGCACTTGGGACGATCTTGAAAAGATTTTAGAAGAGCGGAACATGGCTTGTAGATATGGTCTTATTTTAAGAGCTACGAAAACAGTAGCAGCAAAAACAGGTAACCACGGCGGAGGAAAACTCAGATCGTCAGCCTGGTCACAATAGCACTAGTGTGCACCATGCCGTCTTGAGAGTCGAGGTGCCGTCGTCGATCAATAGACCGTGATTCCCCAACCTCGGCCACGGTGTTGATTTTATTTTATGAAAATAGGTTTTGAGTCGAGGATCTAACCAAAAGGGATTAGATCTGGCGACAGAAAGGTCCCTCAGGACTAGAATCTAGTCCGAGGAAACTAGTTTATACCTTTGGTTTCGAGCTTGATCAAGGATCGTGGATGCAAAGATGTGGATGGATCGTCACGGATGTGGATGGGGAGGTTAAATGAGACAAAGGAAGTATGGGTGTGAGTGAAGGTTAGGTATTTTGGGTGATGAGTCTTTGAAGTTAATGAAGGATCAACTTCAATGATGAGAAGGGAGTGAGTGAAAGCACTTAAAGAAGGTCTTTTGGGAATGACATTCTTTAAAGCTTGGAAATGGCAATGTAAATAAGAAAGTGGGTGTAGAAATTTAGAGAGAGAAAGTATAGTGAGAAAGCCAAGAGAAAGGCAAGAGAGGGATTCAAAAGAAGGGCTAAGAGGGACCTCTTTCTCTTGAGTGGAGGGGTTAATTTATAGGCAAATGGCCAAGGATTTTGAATTTCAAGTGGTGGAGGTATTTTCTGGGCGGGCCAGAAGTGCATTTTCAGCTGAGCCAGTCATCAGCTGTGGCTCACACTGGCGTGGCCGACAGCTTTCTGAGCCAGCCAGCTTTTTGCTCAAGGTGCCGTGCGGTTCAGGTGTGCCGCGCATGGCTACCCTTGAATTTCAGGGTGCCGTGCGCTCCAATTCTGCTCCGCACGGCTCCTCTTCCTTCGGTCCAGGGTTCTTTTGGGCTTTGTTTGGGCTTTTGGATTTTAGAGAAATCCTTTTTCAAGCTCGCGAAGGTACCGTTCCCTCTATTTCATCATCGGGGTGGACAAAGACTCTCCGAGGTCCGGATTGGGGTGTCTACAGTAGTCCCTCTTTAACGTAACTCGGATACCATTAGTTGAGTGCAGTGGCGGCAAGAATAGGCATCCCAATCCGTTGCTCTAGTGCCTTTGGCCAGAGACAAAACGAAAGCTGTAAGTAAATATGATGGTGGTCGCGCTCGGGGAGCTGCCTACCCCGTTGTAGGGATCAGACCAGCGTAGTTCAATTGGGACAATGCAATGCGAGAAACGAGTCCCGGAGGACAAACTTATGCAAAAAGTGCTGCGGTGCGGTGTGTCATTCAAAGTATTGTGAAAGACTCGAGACGAGCCCTCTTGAATTTTTGAGACGAGCACTCGGGAGGCGAAAATTAAGACGAGCCCTCGGGAGGCGAAAATTCAATTTAGAATTTTTGAGACGAGCCCTCGGGAGGCGAAAATTCAGTTTAGAATTTTTGAGACGAGCCCTCGGGAGGCTAAAATTCAATTTAGAATTTTTTGAGACAAGCCCTCGGAGGGCGGAAATTGAATTTAGAATTTTTGAGACGAGCCCTCGGGAGGCGAAAATTCAATTTAGAATTTTTGAGACGAGCCCTCGGGAGGCGAAAATTCAGTTTTAGAACTTTTTAGACAAGCCCTCGGGAGGCGAAAATTCAATTCAGAATTTTTGAGACAAGCCCTCGGGAGGCGAAAATTCAGTTTAGAATTTTTGAGACAAGCCCTCGGGAGGCGAAAATTCAATTTAGAATTTTTGAGACGAGCCCTCGGAGGGCAGAAATTGAATTTAGAATTTTTTGAGACAAGCCCTCGGAGGGCGGAAATTGAATTTTGAATTTTGGACCTGCTGGGGAAAATATGTCGGGTCCTTGAACCAGTCACGGTGAGTCCCGAATACCGAGAAAAAGGCGAATATGGCGAATTCCCGGGGGATTAAATGGCGCCGTAACCGATGCACGACATTCTAAGGGACCTTTACTGCAAAACGGCTGAGGATTGAGTTTCCAAGAGGATTTTGGTGGCTGACTGGATCAATTCTTGAGACAAGGCATTTAAACTTCTGGTGCCAGGGTGCCATGCGGTCAAGGTTGAAGGCGCGCGGCACCTCGTTCTGCTAAGCACCCTTTCGATTTTCGAGAACAGTTGGCAGGTTTAAGGGTGCCATTAATTCAGGCGTGCTCTTTCGTCGGCCGGGTTTCTTTAAAAGGGGAGGGGGTGCCTTAATCTATGCACTTATCAACAAAATCTCTGAAGTCTTTCTATATTCTTCTCTCTTCTCTGAGCAGGCTGTTCTCAAGGTTCTCGGATGGCGAACAACGATTTAGCAGCCCGGATGACGTCTCTCGAAGCCGAGATGGCCCTCTTCCGGGGGGAAATCGAACGGCTCAACGAACAATCGCGCGATTGATCACCACCATCCGTACCCTTCGTCGTGCCGTCTCCAACTTGCAGGACTTTGAATTTGACCAACTTGACGACAAGCACGACCCCGAGTTTGCACCGGAGCGCGGGTCTAACGACACTGTGGAGGATTCGAGGGAATCCGAGCGGTTGGACGATCGTTCGGACGGGCGAGCAATTGAGACGAGGGCTAGGAGAGGAGGAAAAAGGAGAAGAAGGAAGAGGAAAAAGGAAGAAGGGCAGTAGGTCCTTACTTGTATTTGCCTTTCTTTTTTTTTCAAATGTAATGACAAATCCCGGGTAACCCGGGTGTTATCAATGAAAAGTCCTTTTCTTCTTCCTTTTTCTCATCTCTCTCCTAACTCGAATCGAATCGAGCGTGAAAATGCCAAAGCGCTTTCGAAGCGGTAAAGCAGATCAACGCGCCGTCTTGTGGCTGATTTAGGGACGCACGGTAACGTAAATTAAATGTACTGCGTGTTCGTCCAGGGTGCCGTGCGACCTGTCCAAAGTTCCGCGCGGCTTGGCTGGCTGTGAACCCGGTCCAGAATTGATTTCCAGGTAGTCCGGTTCGGGGAGTATATATAAATACGCGAGGTGTACACAGTACACCTCGCACATTCAAATTTCCCTCTCTCTCTCTCTCGGTCTCTGCTATCTCTCTCTCTCTCCCAATGTATCTCTCTCTCTCGATCATCTCTCTCCAGGTATCTCTCTCTTGATCATCTCTCTCTCTCTCTTTCGATCATCTCTCTCTCTCTCTTTCGGTCATCTTTCTCTCTCTCTCGACTGTTCTCTCTCTCCTCCGATTGCTCTCTCTCTCCCTCTCTCATACATTACGGTCATGGAGTCCAGGGACGCACCCGGTGACATTACTTCGCCTCCGATCGTTCCGGAGGATGTAGCTATGGCCGAGAGTGTACTGGAGACCACGAGGGTCTCGGACCGAGCGGCTCTGGCCGAGGAGGGCCATGGCTGCCACGGTGGTCGGTAGTGGTGGTGATGATGGTGGCAGCATAGTATTGGCCGGTGCGGCCAGGAGACGGAGACTCCGGGTGCGGTGGAGTCGAGGACGATGTTGGGGTTTCGTGCCGGTCGGAGCGGCGGCCAGCGTCGAGGAGAGGACTACGGAGGGGTCACAGTGGTGGTGGTTTAGACTTGGTGGTGGAGGAGGCGGAGGCCTCTCCTGCGAGAGAGCTCGGACTGACTTGGGAAGGCCCCCATTGTTGAGGACGAGCCGGTGGTGGAGCCGGGGGTGGACCAGTAGTGGAGGACACGCCGCCTTGCGGGTAGTGGCGCAGTGCGTGGATCGCCACACCCCATAGGCACGGTGACTACTTGACGACGGGCGTCCATGGAGGACGTCTTTGGAGTTGGTGCACGGTTTCTGGGTTGGCGGACGCTTTCTTGGCGGCTCGCGGCGGAGTCTGGTGAGGTTAGGACTGAGGGTGCCAGGGAGCCGGGGATTGAGGAGAGGCGAGCTGAGGAGGCCGGGGTGACGGCTCCTCACGTCACTGTGGTGGCTGAGGTGACACTGGCGTTGCAGGGGCGAGGGCCCTACGACGAGGCGGCCTACGTGCCCTTTCAGCACGTGGTGGTGCCTTCACTTTTTAACCCTTACACGCCGCGGAGGCCAACTTACGACGAGGCTCTGGTCCTGAGGGACCCTCAGCGGCACCTTTCTTTGCGCCGAGACGAGGTATGTCTGTATTCCAATGCAACGTATTTCCGTTTCGTTACATCCAAGTATACCATTGTATTGCATGCCATGCCTGTTTATTGAATACTTGCTGATTTGTTGCAACAGGCAATCTCGCTCTCGTGTTACGGAGGTTCGGCGGCTGTGCCGACGTTTTGGGAGAGGTTGCCTGAGGCTTCGCGGGAGATGGTGAGGCAGGCGGGCTTTGGAGAGTTCGTAGGGGTGTTAGCGAGGGGCGTGTGCAACGACCGCCCGGTGGTGAGGGCTCTGGCTGAGAGGTGGTGGGACACGACGAATACCCTCCACTTTTCTTTTGGTGAGCTGACCGTGACGCCGTTAGACTTTGCGGCGATCACCGGTCTCAGGGTCGGAGGTGACCCTATCCCTTTTGACGCTGCCACAGGGAGGCAAGCGGCGTTCAGCCAGCGATCTTGGGACCTGGTGAGAAGCGAGAGGGACGATCTCGCCCGGCTCACGAGGTTTTGGGCGAGAGAGGCTCCCGGCCAAGCGAGGCGGAGGAGGAAGCAGAATGGCGAGGTGCTTTCGCTATACTTACTTGGTGCATCCCTATTTCCCAACAGAGCAACCGAGTGCACCTTTCGCTTCTCCCAGTCGAGGGACGTCGGGAGATCGCCCGCTTCGACCGGGGAGGCGCGGTGGGGACGTGCTATGCCTTTATGGGCTCTCTTTCCCGTGGGGCAGGAGTGAGTCTCGGAGGCTACTGGAGGGTTTGGGAGGTACATTTCTTTTCCTTTCTCATGAATAGTTAGCTTTCCATTTATATCAATTCAATATATATCTTGTGCTAACTTTCAATGTCTTGAATTGCAGCTTTGGACGTACGAGGTGATAGGGATGTACCCTCCCGAGACCACGTGTCCCGACGACACGATACTTCCCCGAGCCCTACGCTAGTCGACAGAGTATAAGGGCGTGAAGAAGGGAAGAGGCAAGCTGGACGCCTTCCGACTTTACTTGGACGAGCTGCGTCCTGATCAGGTACTAAATCGCTTTCCTTAATGACAGGTCCACTGGCGGGTGTGGGACCGCTTCGAGATCCCCTATATTGCACAGAGTAGGGTGGTTGCCAGGGGGAGAGTGCTTCTCGAGTCCCCTTACGGCTGGCAGTGGTACTTGGGTGACCGAGTGTCATGCCAGTCGCTGAGGCTGGACGCCTTTCAAGTCCCCGGGCTGCTTCCCGCTCTAGTGCAGAAGACAGACCAGTACACGCGGAGGGAGGTCGAGCAGTTCACACGGTCGGACCTCGAGTTGGAGCCGTTTTTCGAGGCAGGTGCTGGCCTTGCTACTGACTACGCAGAGTACTATTCTCGCACTGATGGCGGGTGCTGGGATACGTGCGCTTGGGAGGCGACACGGCGGCATGAGAGGGCGCCGAAGAAGAAGGGAAGGAAGAGAGACAGAGGCGACGGAGTCCGGAGGAGACGGGGGTCGTGGTGACAGAGGTCGCGGTGAGGGCGAGCCCGAGTGGTGCTAGCCTTCCCGTCCTCTCTTGGACAGTGATGTGACGACCCCTCAGGGAGTCCCTGGTTTGGTCGCGGTGCACGCCCTCCTGCCGAGGCTCTAGAGTTCTCAGGTATTTCATGCTTTCAATCTTCCGTACCTTCGCTCTGATTGCATATTCTGATCAATTTCCTTCATTGCAGGCTCCTCCAGGGTACGTGAAGGAGATGGCAGAAGCCATGATGGGCTTGGAGCAGTTGGTGAGGCAGTACGCCATGGGCCACCCTCCGGAGGTGTTGCCTCGCGTCGGTGGGTCGATGGTATACTCTTGAACTTCAGTCATTTGCTTTACTCCTATCGTTTATATTATGATTATGATGCGAATGTTATACGAATGCTTATACCATTGCAGGCCAGAGGAGGGGCTACACGAGGGTTGCGGCGGAAGTCCGTCCGCCCGATAGTACGACAGGTGTCCTCTGCCGGCTCGCGGGAGGAGCCGGCATCGAAGAGGACACGACGCTCTGTAGGGACCGAGGACGAGCCTATTGACGTCTCTGAGGACGATACACCCGAGCCTACAGACGTTGACCTGGAGGTCACCTCAGGAGATACTGTGCCTAGGGTGACCGGCACTCAGGCGGCGAGCAGCTCTCCTGCGGACGAGGAGATTTCCGTAGCGGACGAGGAGGAGAGCGAGGGCGAGGACGAGGATGAAAGTTGAGCTCCTCTTTTGTTTTGCGCTTTTGACAGAGCCTGCGTGCTTCTTTTGTAAGGCGCCTGTTTGCTCCTGGTAGATAGGACTTCGATCATTGGGTCATTGTGCCCCTTTTTGTACTTCGACTCATGGATGCTTTTGGATTTATACAGAGATTTTGTTCTTTCATTGTTTATGTCATTCAATCTTCTTTGGTTTGCATGAAGAAAACTGACTAACTAAAACATTAACCGAAATGTGCAACCAACCATTAAGCCGAATGTGAAGTTTGTGAGGAAGGACATATTAACAATCGAAGTATATTGACAGTGGAATAGAAATCAAAGAAGGCAAGCAAACCATTGTAAAGTAGACTCTGCATACAAGACTTTATATAGACATTTTCGTAACTGGCTCCGGACATGAATATGAGACAATAATGACCTTTAAACCTTGCTACGAGACTCAGAAACTTGTCTTTTCCCTTGGAATATACTCGGAAAGTAGGGAAATGTTGACTTGGATATGTGACATTCTCGAGTTTTGAATTTGGACACGAACCGAAACTTGGACTGAGTCACTTTTGACCATTACGACTTGTGAGAATCGAAAGAACGACTTAGAATGATCCGAAAAGGATTTTGACTCCTTGACATGGCTTAAGAAACATATTTTATTGAGTTTTCGTGCCACGACGACGAATCCCGGGAGTTATCTTGAAATGAAACATTCCTGAAGTCCCAAATACCCGTTAGAGTGTGTTTAGGTGCTGGTTGGTGCCTCATAAAGCCTCGATTCCATCTTGAAGTGTTGCTGCCAAAAACTGCAGGAATGCAGAGATAACATGCCGTGCGGATAGACCAAGGTGCCGCGCGGGTGGAAATCTGCCTCACGGTACCTTGATCACTCTGTCGTGGAATTTCTCTGGTTCTAACATGCCGTGCGACCCATCAAGGTGCCGCGCGAGATAATTTTCCTGACAGATTCCAGTTTTGCTGCTTTCCAAGGTAGATTGCTCGGGGGTTGAGGTTTGACCCATGCAATGGCATTTTTGAACCAATGCATGTCTGTTTTGAATCTTTTAGGACTTGACAAAGCTTTTCCCTATGTTGGACTCATGAAAAACTTGCACTTTTGAAACCCGAGGCTCTTTGAAAGTTGAAGTTGTCCTTCTACCTCTCCTATAAATTCAGGCTCTCTCATTCTATATTCTCCACACCTCATCCAACTCTTGTCTTCTTTCTTTGCTTCTTGAAATGGCTCTTTCTCTTACCGGTTCACTTCGTCCATGGTTGGCTTCGATGGAAGGTGTCGATTGGCTCAACTTCCGAGCTCACGGTCTCTACTCCATGAGGTACCTCCGCAACATTCGCCTTCGTCCCGAGCTTTTGAGGGCAGCCGTGAGTTTCTGGGATTCGGAGGTTCACGTGTTC
Source organism: Rhododendron molle (assembly GCA_025413875.1). Taxonomy (NCBI): domain Eukaryota; kingdom Viridiplantae; phylum Streptophyta; class Magnoliopsida; order Ericales; family Ericaceae; genus Rhododendron; species Rhododendron molle. Next base: position 13,996,585 of record CM046395.1, on the reverse strand, counting down.
CGATTTCGCAATCAGGAGCTCTGTCCCACTGTCGAGGAGTTCCGTGCGTACCTCGAGGGCTTTAGTTCAGGGGAGGTCATCATTCCTCCTGTGCGCGAGAGCGCTTACAGGGTCTTGGCTGCGGCCCTTGGATTGGGTGATGGTGCTGCTCGCTACTTGGTTAGGAATGGCCATCTTAATGTCATGCGCCTTATCGAGCTATTTTCTCCTCCTGGCGATCTTGGAGATATGACTTATCAGACTCGACGCATGACTGCTCTCTGCATGTGCCTGCTTGCGGCCTATCTCTTAGTTCCTTCTGCCGGTCACGCTAGTTCGGCGCTGGTCAGCGTTGCTGTTCATGTAGAGGCTCGAAAGGACGTGATTCCGATGGTTTTGGCCGAGACGTTGATTGGTTTGGACAAGGTTCATTCTGGAGGGACCGAGACTTTCGATGGTAGCCCCCTTCTCCTACAGGTTGACTTCTCACTTAGCTCTCCTTTTTCGGTTTTTTTTCTCACGTTCTCATTTTACCTTAACACTCAGCTTGGCTTTCTACGGTTTCTTACTTGTTTTCTCTCTTCCCACAGATTTGGCTTTGTGACAAGGTGAATGTGCTGACCATTCCTTCTGGCAGTTGGTCATATGAGGCGAGGTTACTATCTCAGCGATGCTTCGAGTTTGGGGACAGGAGCAGGGTCGAGTGGGTCGACTTCCTCAGGCGCCGACGAGCGGAGACTATTGCTTGGCGGTGCCGATGGCTGGATCTTCCTCCCATGACAGTGCACTATATGGGCCCCCAGTGGGTCGTTCTTACTGGTTTGGGAGCTTTTACCTATTACATCCCTTATCGCATCCAGCGACAGCTAGGTTTGAGGCAGGAGGCCCCTGCCGAGGTTCTCGTGGATGTGGTTCTACCTCTCTTCAGCCATTCGGTTCTTTGCCACTACCAGTGCTTTTGGATGACACGCGAGGTGACCGACGCACATCCTTATCCTTCTGTGGCGATGCGCGGGAGCTATCGAAAGTGGCTTAGGAGGGACATCGCAGCGAGAGCTGGAGCCCAAGGAAACTGACTCGATCCTACTTCCCTAACCGTTGAATAAATTGTGGACCCTCTTCTCATTATGTTGTATTTCTTTTGGTTTTGAAAACTTTGCCCAACCTTATGTAGCAGAAGTAATCGTGTTAATAAAAGCGAGTCTTGGAGGGTTTCCCCCTTCTCGACTTTTGTTTTTCAAACCTTCTCAACCTGGATCTTTTTATTTTGATGGATTGTGACCGGGTCTCAATGTGAGACTGCCTACGTATCCTCCTGGCGAAGGAATCAGGTCATGACGTAGTTCAGGGTAGGGTTCGCTCTGGTTTTAACACTCTCCTTTTGCGCTCTAACTTTTGCCTAGAACTGCCCTTTCGGGTTTTCGGTCTAGCGAGCTCATTTATTGTATGCCTTAACTTTTGCCTAGGATGCCCTGACGGGTTTTCATCCTAGCAGACTTTGCTCTAATTTTTGCCTAGGACTGCCCGCCCTTGCGGTTTTCAGCCTAGCGAGCTTCTCTGAGGGGTAATAGCGCTTGAGTTGATCCAGGTTGATCAAGGTTGAGAATTCATTTCCGTCAAAGTCGATGAGTTGCGCAGCTCCTCCAGAAAGGATGGTCTTGATAATGTACGGTCCGGACCACTTCGGTCGAAACTTTCCTCGTGGGTCGTAAACAGGAGCCCGGATTTCCTTTAAAACCATGTCACCCTCAATCAAGTTCCTGGGTTTCACTTTCTTGTTGAATGCCCGTGCAATCCTTCGTTGGTATCCTTGAATGTGGTAAAGAGCCCTTAACCGGCGTTCATCGAATAGCATAAGTTCTTCGAACCGATTGCTCAACCATTCTGCCTCTTGGATTTCACATTCAATCATAGTTCGAAGAGATGGGACTTCCAATTCGATGGGGAGCACCGCTTCCATTCCGTAAACCAAAGAGTAGGGGGTTGCTCCCGTTGGTGTTCGCACAGATGTGCGATATCCCTACAGAGCCAGGGGTAGTTGTTCATGCCAGTCCCTTGCGGATTGAATGGTCTTCTCCATAATGGCTTTGATTGTCTTATTGGCGGCCTCCACGGCGCCACTAGTCTGCGGCCGATAAGTCGTCGATTTGTGCACTTGAATTTGGAACTCATCCAAAACTTCCCGGGCTTGTCCTTTGAAATGAACCCCATTATCGGATACGAAAGCTTGGGGGACCCCGTACCGGCAAACGACATTTTGCTTGATGAAATGTGCAACTTGAACCGCAGTCAAAGTGGCATAGGAAGTAGCTTCTACCCATTTCGTGAAATAATCAACGGCTACTAAAATGAACTTGTGGCCATTGGATGCTGTCGGCACTATCCTTCCGATGACGTCAATTCCCCATGTCGAGAAAGGCCATGGTGAGGTCATTTGTTGCAGCTCATGTGGCGAGACATGCGTGAGATTAGCATGAATTTGGCACTTTCTACACCTTCGCACATATTCCACACATTCCGTTTCCATGGTGGTCCAGAAGTATCCTTGCCTGAGGATTTTCTTAGCGAGCATTATACCATTCATGTGAGGGCCACATACACCTTCGTGGACTTCCTCCATTACCCTCTTCGCATCTTCCCCATGGACGCATATCTTGTGCGTACCGCAGTGTGATCTTCGGTATAGGTTCCCTCCATAGATAATGTATTGAGCCGCCATTCTCTGGAGAGCGATTCGGTCCTTCTTGCTTGCTCCCACGGGGTACTCTCCTCTTTCTACATATCTCCAAATATCGAAGTACCATGGCTGACCATCATCGGGTTCTTCGATCGTCATGACATGCTGGTAGGCTGGAGTATCCCTTTGTTCTATCACGATCGGCCTTAACTTTACGCCAATAGGGATCTCGACTATCGATGCCAACGTTGCCAAAGCGACTGCGAATTGATTTTTGAACCTCGGGACATGAGTGAATGTTACCCTGGTGAAGTGGGGGATGAGATCTTCGAGATCGTGGTGATATGGCTTTAGTTTTTCTTCCTTGACTTTCCAATCACCATTTGCCTGGGACACGACCAAGTTCGAATCTCCCACGACTTCCAGTTTTTCTATGCCGATCTCAATGGCTGCCTCCATACCCACGATGCAAGCCTCGTATTCTGCCTGATTATTGGTGACTTCGAAGTTAAGTTTGAATGCCAACGGGATGTGCGACCCATCGGGCGAAATGAGTAATACACCGATTCCGAACCCCTTTTGGTTAGCTGCTCCGTCAAAGTACAATCGCCAAATGTCCTCGGCTACCGTCATTATGTCTTCGTCGGGGAAATTGAATTCGGCATCCTCCCCTCCCTCAACTGGGCAATCGGCCAGGAATTCTGCGACAGCTCTTCCTTTCACTGACTTTCGGGTGACATACTTTAATTCAAATTCAGCGAGCATCAGCAACCATCGCGCCATTCTTCCTGTGAGGGCTGGTTTTTCTAATAGATATTTTAGGGGATCCATCCGAGATATCAGCCTCACCGGGTAGGCGAGCATGTAATGTCTCAACTTCCTGGAAGCCCATACAAGTGCCCAGCATGTCTTTTCCAGGGGAGTGTACCGCTCTTCAGGTCCAACCATCTTTTTACTGAGGTAGTAAACAGCCCTTTCAACCCCATCATCTCCTTCCTGCGCCAACATACACCCCATTGAGGACGAAGTGACCGACAGGTATAGGATCAAAGGTTTTCCTGTTACGGGCGGCGTTAATACCGGTGGCTTGTTCAGGTAGGCCTTGATGGCTTCGAAAGCTCTCTGGCACCTATCGTCCCAAGCGAACGGCACTCCTTTCTTGAGCAAACGGAATAGGGGTTCGCAAGTCGAGGTCAGCTTTGCAATGAATCGACTGATGAATTGCACCTTACCGAGGAAACTCCTTACATCCTTCTCAGATCTCGGCGGTTCCATTTCTAGGATGGCTTTGATTTTCGATGGATCGACTTCGATACCTCGGGTGGTGATCATGAACCCAAGCATCTTCCCTGCAGTGACTCCGAACGTGCATTTGGCGGGGTTGAGCCGCATCTTGTACTTCCTGATTCTTTCGAAAAACTTCTTGAGCGCGGGCAGATGTCCTTCTCACTCTTTGGCTTTAACAATCATATCGTCAACGTAGACCTTTACCTCTTTATGAATCATGTCGTGTAGCAATGTCGTGGCGGTCCGCTGGTAAGTAGATCCGGCGTTCTTTAGTCCGAAGGGCATGACTCGATAACAATATGTCCCCCACTCAGTGATGAACGTAGTTTTTTCCCGATCCTCTGGAGCCATAAGGATTTGATTGTACCCCGAAAAACCATCCATGAAAGAGAGTAGGGCATGACCGGCAGTATTATCAACTAACACATCAATGTGTGGTAGCGGGAAGTCATCTTTTGGGCTGGCTTTGTTGAGATCCCTGAAATCGACGCAGACCCTTATTTTACCATCCTTCTTTGGTACTGGGACGATGTTTGCAACCCACTGAGGGTATTCAGTTACCATTAAAAACCCAGCGTTAATCTGTTTAGTGACTTCTTCCTTTATCTTAATCACCCAGTCAGGTCTCATGCGCCTTAGTTTCTGTTTTACTGGTTTCGCGTCAGGATAGAGAGGAATCCGGTGTTCTACAATTTCAGGATCGATTCCGGGCATATCTGCGTGTGACCATGCAAACACATCGTCGAACTCTTTGAGCAAATCTATGAGGGCCTTGCTTTCTTCGGCGGATAGCGCGGAATTGATCTGGATCACCCGAGGACTCCCTTCATCTCTCAAATTTATTAAAACGATTTCTTCTTTTACAGGTTGAGCATGCCTTTCATCTTCTCTGTCGATTAGGGATCGAATTTCTTTGGGGATGTCCCCATCGAAATCAATCTCTTCATCACCAGGGTCGACGCAATTTATTTCAAAGTCAGGGAAGTAAGCAGAATCAGATTCATTCATTCCATGATCAACGAAGGCCTCGGGGGCACCATACACACGGGTGGATTCGAACTCGAAGTACAGACTCTGAGAGTTTGAGCCAAGAGGCACCAACTCGGACTCAGCAGACTCAGAAGACTCAGAAGACTTAACAGACTCCAATGTCGGACTCGGACTCGGACTCGTGGTGAGTTGCACTTGGTATGAAGGTCCAATTCTTGTACTCCCTGGCGGCATCCATGATGAGCAAAGTCGGATCCTCGGGGTATCTTGTTCCATCATCAGCACTTCCGCTTCCGCAGTTGTACCCATTGACTCGTCTTCCCCTGAGCAGAGTTGCGAGACTACCCATGGCAAAAACCCCAATCCAGTCGACTGGTTCCTTCTGTTTTTCCACAACTTCGCTTCTTCGTCTACTATCGGCCGGACATCGTTGGCGAATATCTCAAACCCTGGCAGGAAGGTATTGGTTTCTCGTCCCAAAATGGTTCCGGCTGTCCCCGATAAATCTGCTTTGCTTCTTCTTTGACAAAGTAGTCCTCCAACCTGTTCCCCCTTTTCACTTTGCTTTTACTTGAGGGTGAGTAACCAAGGCCTGTTGTACGCATCAGAGCGCCCTGGGCTTCAAACTTCGCAGGGCCTTGGAGGTTCTTTCCCAGTCCCAATCCTGGCATGTAGGACATTTTCTTCATAATCTTGATGGCAACATTGCTAATAACGAAGTCATCATCAATCCTAACTGAATAGATCGACTGAGAGGTATCTAGAGAGAAGCCTCCCAAAGCGATATCTTCTTCTCCGTGTTGAATTTCCAAGAGTGGAGCATTATCCTCAACAGGGGCATGAATCCCCGAGTCTCCGTGGATAGTAAGCATTCCTGTTTCCAGTCCCAGCCGAATTTTCTGGTGGAGTGTGGAGGGCACAGCCATGATGTCTGGCCGATGTAGCCAGGGCCTTCCCAAGAGCAAATTGAAAGAGGCAGGGATATTCACCACGTGAAATTCTACTTCCGTCTGGTATGGTCCGAAGGTCATGGGTATCATGAGAGTCCCAATCACATCCCTTCGAGTGTTGTCATATGCTCGGACCTTGACTTCTGATGGAGAGAAGTCCTTATTTTTGTACCCCAAGCGGTAGGCAACGGAGTGGACAGACATTAATTGCCGAACCATTGTCCACCAAGATTACAGCACCGACTTGCCATGGCATTTCAGAGTGATGTGCAATGGTCGATTGTGGTCATTCCCTTGGCGGGTAAGTCTCGATCAGTAAAGGTGATGGCATGTTTGATAGGTATGGTTTTGATTAGTGCCACAAGCTCATCGGGAGTTATAGCGGAAGGAACCTTTAGCTGAGAGAGTGCTTGGATGAGGCCTTCACGATGGCGTGTGGAATGGACCAGCACATCCCAGACAGACATCTTGGCATGGGTTTGCTCCAGTTGGCGCTTAATCATCCCTTCGGGGTTCTTTTCAGGTCGGGAAGGCTCCTTAGCCGGTGGGTCAAAGGGTCGAAAGGTGCTTTTGACCGGAGTGGTAAAGGGATCAGAGGGTTCTGCGGTTGCAGGGTTGGAAGATTCCCCAACTTGGAGGTTCGGAGGTTGATAAACACGGCCGCTTCTGGTTAGATGATCAATCTGGCGGTACTTCGATTCCTCACTCCATAGGTCGGCTAGGGCTTTACGCTTGTTTCCGATAGTTGTGTCTTGTAGATTAGCGGCCAGATCAGCGATAACTAGATCATCCCACAGATCCTCGGGTGTCCACTTTTCAGCCTCCATCATGGCTTTGTTAACAGTCCATTCTTCGTTTCCCACTTTTACGTTAACCACTTCAGTGTTGGCCAACCTTTGGTTCATCTTCCCATAAGTTTATCATGGCAACTTCAGCGCCTTTCGGGAAAGTGACTGATGGCTCAGATTCAGCTCCGTCCACGAGATAGTCCATCGGGTCAAACTCATTGCTAGCAACTTCCTCCTCGAACCTAGGAAGGTCTGGGTACGAGGTGAGGTTCACATTGTCATACAGGTTGTTGACGACAAAGTCATTAAAATGAGAGAAATCTGGGCGGAGCGGGGCAAGTTCCGGCCAGTTGTACGTCACCATCTCAGGTGGGTATCCAAGCTGGTATTCTTCACCGAATAGTGTCGGCAGGGAGAAGGTATCCAATGGGTCATTCCATGCCAAAAGCTGATACTCATCCGGGGTCGGGTCCCATTCCCATTCGGGTACATCTTGGAAGACCGGGTATTCTTCCCCTTGATTTTCGAATAGTGCACACAAAGAGAATCCATCAAGAGGATCTGCCTGGATGTTTTGCCAATCAACCTCCCATCCGGCCTCGAACAAAGGTTCGTCGTTTCTTTGGAAATTGGCAGTTTCAAATTCTTCCCAGTCAGCAATCAGTTCTCCCCACGTGTCGTCCCATTCCCAGGTAGAATGGAAGACAGTTTCTCCGGGAATTTCACCAACAGGCATTGGTTCAGCATCAGGGAATAGGGTAAAATCAGTTTCTGGGAGACTTGGATCTTCGGCTAGGGTGATTTGGTTGATACGAAAGGGGTATTATGCTGTGGCAGGGGGTTTGAGACGGTGTTTGGTTTATCTGTGGGTGGAGCATCGACAACCTTGTTGTCAATAAGGTTTTGGATTTCATGACGGAGGCGGATGCAGTTGTCGGTGGTATGGCCGGGCATTTGGTGGAAGTCACAGTAGATGTTTTGATTTAGGTTTGGCGGAATGGTTTGTGGTGGAGGAAGAGGTTTCAACACTCCGATTTCTGTGAGTTTCTTGAGAATAGTGGACCGGGGAGTGCTGAATTGGGTGAAGATTCGGCTTTGGGATTTTGGTTTTTCGTAAATGCAGTTAACTTCTACGGTGTTTGGATGAGGTTCCTGCCTGATTGGCATTTTCGAAGAGAACATTGCTGTTTCTGAATACGCTCGTTTGGATTTGGACCCGGACCCGATTCTTTCTTCTCCAAAGTTCCGTCCCGTAAAGCCTCCTCTACTGCCATCCCGAGTCATAAAAGGTTTCAAAGTTTGGAGCAGCCTGAGAAAGAACCATGTAAGGGGCAAAGGAGCTTGGCAAGTTCTTGGTTATTATCCGTATCTGTTCTTTCAGGTCAGGCTTATTCTGCATCTGGGCAGCCTTAGCCCTCCAACGCTTCACAAAGTCGGCGAAGCTTTCCTTCTCACTCATCTTAGGACTTTCCAACTCCCTCGTGGTCATCTTCAAGCCGACGTTGAAATCATACTGAGCTACAAAGGCCGTCCCAATGTCTTCCCAAGTCCTTTTCTTGGATGGCTCGAGAGAGAGGAACCATTGCAGAGCTGGACCAGACAAGGACTCATGGAAGAGTTGGGCCATGGCTTCTCCTTCAATGCCGCGCATAGTGAGGGATCCGACATATCCCTGAAGATGGGCTCTTGGGTCGCCGGTTCCATCGAATTTTGTAAAGTCCACTCCTTTGAACTTTTCTGGCAGCTTGGCATTCGGAAAGAGGCATAGTTTCCTCATGTCGATTTCTCCTTTTCCAAGCCGTTTGGTTTCCTGGACAGATTCCTCCAATTTGCCAATCTTATCCATGATAGCGGCCAAGTTGGGGTCGATTACTGGTACCTCAACTTTAGGTGGTTGCTCAGATTGCAGGGAAGTCTTGATTAGGAGCTTGTCAGTGATTTCCTGCATGCTTTCCATTATCATATTCATGTCATTTTTCATAGAGACTACGGCGGCCTTAAGCTGTGCGTCAACACCGGCGAGGGATTGCTTAAACTGAACATCCATGTTGGCCACGTTCTGCCTGAGTTCCTCCATTCTGTCTCCCTGATCAGCCATGGGTAAAGGATTTTCGGTCGGGAATGAGACTATGGATTCTTCTACCACAGGTTCTTCCTCTTCCTCAATTTGGACCTCAAACAGCGGGGGTCCTTCCAAGGTGTCTATGCGAACTAGTCTTTGGGACAGGCGGAAGCAATTGGGTACAGCTTCTTTTCTCCGCAGGCGATCAATGTTGGCAATACTGGTAACAAGTCAAAAGGGAGCAACTCATAACCAATCCGAATACTCGCCCTACTTCTACCCATCTCCTAGAAACGAGGCCTAAGACCTACCGTGGCTCGAATCTCACTCAAGACGTCCGTACAGAAGATTTCCGATAGCCCGGGTAGGGGTCGTCAGGCAGGTTAAATTCCGAACGGGTCGGAACCAGAGCCAATCTCCTTATCGTGACCATCCGAGACAGAGCAATGTGGCTACCGGAATCCAGATACGGACATGCTTAAGGCTAGACCCAAACCAAGGGAGCCGTTCGGGCACGGCAAACACCGGAGGTATCACAAACTCCATGGATTTAAAGTCTCCTAGACCGACCGGGGGGGCCCTAAAGAATTCTAAGGAAGCCTATTCCTCTAGCTCACAAGATGCAATGGTGTGTGAATGACGAGTGTATGCAGGAATAAAAAAAAAAGCACATAAACAGAATATAACATGTAAGTCCTAGCCATGGGCTCCTGTCCTAGTTGGGAAGGTTCTATGGCTATGTACGAGTGCAAAGGCTGGTTGTGGTCTCAAAAGGGTTCCCCGGACTAGAGCCAAGATGTGCTACCCCGTGTCGAGTGTATTGCAAGACAACGGTCGAACACGATGACTCATCACGATCGAGGTTGCTGAGCATTCCGGAGAGCTTGTCACCGGTAAACCGAGCAAGATAGCCGAACACGGATAGCGAGGCTTGTGCGGTGCAAAAGTGTACAGGATAAAAGACCTTAATATTCGAAAAATATTTGAAAATCCCCTTTAGAAAACACTTTTCAAGTTTGGCCTCTTGATCATCCAATACTTTTATACATTTTTTTAAAAAAGTATTGAATAAATATCGTCCCAGCAGAGTTGCCACTGGGCCCTTTCGAAGAGCTTAACTCGAAGAGTCGCCACTCGGGTTTTGAGATGGGTCACCCGAGAAACCGAGGGGTGGTTCGAAAAAGGCTTTTGATCTAGCAAAAACGTCGAGATGTTGGGTTCGGGAGCCACATTACGAATGAGGAAGGTTTTTCTTTAAAAAGCACCCCATTCGCCCGGTAAGACCGATCTCTACTTGATGTTTTCAAAAAGGGGAGATCTTCGGTATCGTTCGGAATATCAAGCTCTTTAATAAAACACGTAACGAGAAAGGGACATGGGAAATATATCACATTGACGTGCAGGTGGTGCTATCTGTACAGTCGTGATAAAATGATATGAATAAATGGAAGTAAATAACATTCAACAGACTGTTTGGACCTCAGAATACCGCTCACGGCACCCTGAGGTGCCGTGCGAGGCATCTCAACATGCCGTGCGTGGCACCTGCTCTGCTGTCAGACTGTTGGACCTCAGAATACCGCTCACGGCACCCTGCGATGCCGCGCGAGGCATCTCAACATGCCGTGCGTGGCACCTGCTCTGCTGTCAGACTGTTGCAGTCTTTCAAAACATCATTTAGCTCACTGGTTTCTCTGTAGATCTTTTGAAAACTCACGAGTAGCCTCACGGCGGTCAGATCATCCCAAGAACGTCATTATCCTTCTCAAAACATAGTTTTAAAGTAGTTTTCAACGTTTTTTATCACTTGGGACGATCTTAAAAAGATTTTAGAAGAGCCGGAACATGGCTTGTAGATATGGTCTTATTTTAAGAGCTACAGAAACAGTAAACAGCAAAAACAGGTAACCACAGCGGAGGAAATCTCAGATCCAGTCAGCCTGGTCACAATAGCACTAGTGTGCACCATGCCGTCTTGCCGAGAGTCGAGTGTCGTGCGTCGATCAACAGACGCGCGGTTCCCAACCTCAAGACATGATGTTGGTTTTATTTTATGAAAATAGGTTTTGAGTCGATCTAACCAAAGGGATTAGATCTGCTGACAGAAAGGTCCCCTCAGGACCAGAACGGAATCTAGTCCGAGGAAACTAGTTTATACCTTTGGTTTTGAGCTTGATCAAGGATTGTGGATGCAAGGATGTGGATGGATCGTCACGGATGTGGATGGGGGAGGTTAAATGAGACAAAGGGAGTATGGGTGTGAGTGAAGGTTAGGTATTTTGGGTGATGAGTCTTTGAAGTTAATGAAGGATCAACTTCAATGATGAGAAGGGAGTGAGTGAAAGCACTTAAAGAAGGTCTTTTGGGAATGACATTCTTAAAGCTTGGAAATGGCAATGTAAATAAGAAAGTGGGTGTAGAAATTTAGAGAGAGAAAGTAGAGTGAGAAAGCCAAGAGAAAGGCAAGAGAGGGATTCAAAAGAAAGGCTAAGAGGGACCTCTTTCCCTTGAGTAGAGGGGTTAATTTATAGGCAAATGGCCAAGGATTTTGAATTTCAAGTGGTGGAGGTATTTTAGGCGGGCGGAAGTGCATTTTAAATTTGAGCGATCAGGTCATCATTTGTGGCTCACAGCGTGGCCGGCGACTTTGAGCCGGCCGACTTTTGCTCAAGGTGCCGTGCGGTTCAGGTGTGCCGCGCACGGCTACCCTTGAATTTCAGGGTGTCGTGCGCTCCAATTCTGCTCCGCACGGCTCCTCTTCCTTCGGTCCAGGGTTCTTTTGGGCTTTGTTTGGGCTTTTGGGTTTTAGAGAAATCCTTTTTCAAGCTCGCGAAGGTACCGTTCCCTCTATTTCATCATCGGGGTGGACAAAAACTCTCCGAGGTCCGGATTGGGGTGTCTACAGGACCCAAAAGTTTTTATCTTATGGGGGTAGGGCTCAGCTTATTCAATCAGTCCTCTTTAGTATTCAAACTTATTGGAGTTCAATTTTTACACTACCTCAAAGCATCCTCAAAGAAATAGAGGGGGTTCTTAGTGCTTTCCTATGGTCGGGTGCTGATCTGAAACATTCTGGAGCTAAGGTAAGCTGGGTAAATCTCTGTGTTCCAAAAAATGAAGGAGGTCTTGATTTTAGATCCTTGAAGGAATGGAATAAAGCTGTTAATATGAAGCATTTGTGGGCCCTTAGCCAAAAAGCAGACAATCTATGGGTTAAATGGGTTCATGTTTATATCCTCAAAGGACAGAGTTTATGGGGTTTTCAATGTCCTAGTGAGGCTTCTTGGGTAATGCGAAAGTTGATGAAGCTAAGAGCTACCTGCCAAAGTTGGATCAGGTACATCATTGGCATTGGTAATTATACCTTCCTTTGGACTGATAATTGGCACCCTTTAGGAGTGTTATACCAACAGTTTGGGGAGGCTGTGGTGACTAATTGGGGTCTTGCTTTGCGTGCTAAAGTTGCTTCTATTATTGATGAAGGCCAATGGAAGTGGCCAAGGATAAGGAACAGAGCAGTATTGAGCATTATACGAAATACACCTGGAAATTTTTTGCCTTCCACCTCTGATTGTGATAAGGTTGTGTGGACCCTAACTGCTAATGGCTCCTTCTCAGTGAAATCTGCTTGGGAGGCGTGTCGAAAGTGCAATCCCATCCAACCTTGGTCTAGCTTGGTCTGGTTTAGTCAAGGAGTGCCTCATTGGAGTTTTATAGAATGGCTTGCCATTCTAGGTAGGCTATCCACTAGAGACATGTAGTTTAGTTGGGGTATAGTTATGAGCCCTCAGTGTGTGTTGTGCGTGGATGGGGTGGAGTCCCATGATCACCTCTTTTTTGCTTGCCACTTCTCTTTTGACATATGGAAGAAAATTCTGACCCGTAATGGTATTCACAGGGCTGTCTTGCCTTTATCTCAAGAAATTGCTTGGGCTGTGCAGAGTTATGCAAGTAAAGGGTTTAGAAACACCATTTACAAGCTGTCATTGGCTGCTTCTATTTAATTCTTATGGAGGGAGCGTAACGCCAGGATTTTCTAGGGCAAGTCTAGGAATGGTGCTAAGGTTACCAATGAAATTTTTGATGCTATTCGTGCCAAGCTCAGTTCTTTGAGTACGGTGATGTTCCTTGCCCAAAATAGGGGGTTGTGTGAGGATTAGCTTCTTGATTCTCGATTTTTTGGGATAAATAATTGTAGATAAAGAGCTTTTGGTTTTTTTTTTTTTTGGTTTTGGTGTATAGTTGGGCCAGGGATTTTGTAGCTTCTTGCGCGGTTTTTTGGTGAAATAAAATTTACTTACCAAAAAAAATAAAATTTTCCCCGGCCTTCAGTGCTCCAAAATTTGAGCTTGACCAATGTGCAGTGACTGCATCAGAAATGGTCGACCTTCAATTCGTCCGTCATATTGTTCTTTGTCATTATCTTCTTCGATCACGATGTAAATATAATGGACAGTTCCATGATTAATTCTCAGTCGTTGTAAGTGTAGTGTCCTTTACCAGTACGTTCTCGTTGTCATAGACAGATCGGGATTTGCCCTAATCAACATGCTTGCAAGACTCAAATCCTAGGTTCGTTTCCATCACGATCGAGTATCAAACAAGGGAAAGAATTTAGATTTACACACCATCCATCCGTCTTTAGAAAGTACGAAAATAAATTATAGAAATGATACAAACCAGAAAGTGATTTTTAGTAAATACAATTCGAATTTCAACTTTTATTGTGCTTTAATAATTGTGGTACTGCAATCACGAGAAGCGAAATTTCCAAGAATTTGAACCACCATATTCAAAAATTAGCTTAATGCTAATAGTTTTATTAACAAATAATGTATATGTAAAATCTCACATATACATTGGTATGAATAGTATCGGCGTTTAAAGAGTAAACATAGGACTTCCACGTTTGTCATTGACGAGTTTACATATCGAGTCAAGGAGGATCAAACCGGCGCATTCCACTAATAATATTATTTTAAGAGATACTATGACAAATATGTTAGCACAGATCTTTTTGAAAACATGATCTTATTTTGTCCCAATCATTACAATGATATTTGCACCAACAATATCATTACGATGATCGCATTTTGTCAATATCATTACAATGATTTGTCAAGATTTTTTCTCGTAGACCTTGATTGGAAATTAAGAAGATTGTTTAGGTCAACAAAACTTGGCCGATCAAAAAAAAAAAAAAAAATCAATGCTTGGGTTAGAATAATCTTACATGTAGCAATCACCAAATGTTACCATAGAACTTGATTCCTTCAAATGTACGTAGTTGAATTTCGTTCTAGTAAATTGCCGATAGTTAAGTAAATTAAACATAAAAAGCATTAAAAGCAGTTAATATTATGGAAATTAATGAACACATTGAGACCGTAGGTAATAGACATGGAGTTTACAGTCATAGAGAAGGCAGAGAATGATGCACTGTATGTTCCAATAGATCCTCCTTTTTCTCTCTCTTTTGTAACTACTATTAGTATATTTCAAAAAGACATATCAGTCTTTGGGCATTAATTATCGTGGCGGCGAGAGGGAAAATATTAAAAAATATATTGCGATGGAAATGGAGGATGGTGAGATTTCGGATAAAAAACTTGAGGTTATTGTGGATGATTATGATGATTTGGGGGATGATGCATCCATCTCTGTGGAGTTTCAGTGCCGGTTCATTTTGTTTCTTTCTAGGTTGCCGTTTTGCTGTTCATACTGTGATCTTTGCTACAGTATTAGTTGGTTGTTTTGTTTTGGTTTTTGGTTCTTTGTTGAGATTGCTGGGTTGTTTTCAGTTTTTGGTGGTCTTGGGTCTTTTGTTGTTGCTGTTGGTTCTGATGGTTTTTGTTTTTATTGGTCGGGTGTGGCTGTTTTTTTGGAGTAGATTCTTCTTTGTTGGTTTCTTGCCAACCTTTTCTCTTGGGTCTCGGTTTGCTTTTGTTTGTTCTTGTCCCTTTAATCTTTGTATCATTTTCAAGATTAATAAAATTCTATTTACTGAGGGGAAAAAAATCTTGAATGGTAAAGGACAAGTTTTGAAATGTGATTATAAAAACGTAGGGTGCCAATATTATTAATACTCAAAAATTTATTCGTGAGGAAATTAGAATCGACCTATCTATGCATATAAACCCATTGTGATTATAAAATTTATTCATTATAAAATCTATTCATAGGGAAATTAAAATGATAAATTGTGAACTTTTTTATTTTGTTCAAAACTTGACACATTTCTGATATCGTAATCAGATTTTCAAACTCAGGAAATATCGAGAAACTTCAAACTTATAATTTTCAGAATGAAATTTCAAAATATAGTTTCTCTTGTATGTAAATTCATATTTTTTTTTTTAATAGGCTTGCATATATCAACATCAATATGTTTTCTCTCAATGAAAAAAAAGTTTGAGTTGAAGTCAAAATCCTTATTTTTTTTTTGTCATTCGTTAAACCTAATCTACTCTATCCTAGGGGATTTGAGAAGGGGAATGGGTGCTTAATTACGGGAATCAAATCCTACCCACATACATGAGAGTATAATTAAGGGAGGCACCAACTGCACTGATTCACTCCACTTGCAATTTTTCCTTCTTAATTTAGATTGCCATAGAGGGGGGGGGCCCAGCCTGCGCCCCTTGCTGCTCCACCCGGAGTGGGGCCCACTCCGGGTCACGCTCCGATAATCGGGATGCAAAAAATCAGCTTAATTGGATATCATTAAGTGCCTGATCGGAACCTTTTTATCTTGAAAAGAATGGATCCGAAACACTGGATCAAATCCACTTGAACCCATGGACCGAGAGTTTCCGAGACTTATATGGGTTCCGATCAGGCACTTAATGATATCCAATTAAACTGATTTTTTGCATGGTTGTTCTACTCAACGAGCTCTACAAAGTGAACGATCCCGATTATCGGAGCGAGGCCCGGAGTGGGCCCCACTCCGGGCGGAGCAGCAAGGGAGCACGCTGGGGGGGAGCAGCCCCCCGCCTCCCGATTTTAACATGTCACCTAGTTCAGCTGCTTATTTAGGTCTTCTTTTACGGGGAACCAAAAGTTGAAAGACTAGAAGGCTAGTTATAATCTAAAAAATATGAAAAATCTATTGGAGGCAGGATTATAGAGTTCAATAGGAGAACTAATTTTTTTACTGTAGCAGCAAAAAACTTTTGGTAATCTACGCACCTGGCTATATAGTTTTGACATTTTACCCATTTCTGCCAAAAATTTTGGGCTGGTGATTTTTCGTTGGAATCTTTTGGGATTAACCATTCGTCTTGACGAGAGAAATAAAATAAGTATAAAGACGTAAATCAAAATTGAATGAAGTTTATAGACGATGACGAAAATACGAAAAAAAAAAGTATCAATTGTTTGTTCTTTTTTTTGTTTTTAGTAAATTTTTATTAGCTTTTGATCACAATTTTTAATTTTTCAAACTCCTCTGGTCAAGACAAATAATTAATTCAAAAAAATTAATATGTACATAAAAAAATTTCAGAAAAGACGAAAAAGTACCAAAAGTAAACAAACTAGGAAGAATGGGGCCTTAAATAAATGATATGAAAGATATTTTAGCCCTTGTTCGGTTTGGAATTCCAAACCCAGGGTTTTGGATAAAGTAACTTTTCTACTTTTTCTCTCTCTAACTTTTCAATCATTACTTTCATTTTTCACTCTATCTCTCTCTATTTTTTACATCTCTCCACAATCATTACTCTCATTTCTCTCTCTACCTTTATTCAAAAACACAATTCAAAACCCACAACCGAACGAAGCCAATGATCTTCAAATCGTAATGGGGGAGATCGGCACTAGTCCTTCAGGTGTCAAGCAATGAAAAGAAATGAACAAGAAGATGGTGCCATGATGCACCGGGTAAAAGCCGAATAAAGCCAAAACAGGTGTGCAGGAAATGTCGGTTGGAGCTACCTTTGGAGGAAAAGTCTACTCAACTGTCAGGGGTTGCAGTGAATTTGTAGGAAAAACGTGAATAACCCCTCCACTTTTCTAACTATTACATAACCGTCCTCCTTTTTTCATAAAACCTTGTCCTTTTTCCCTTTCCAAATACCGCACGAACTTCTCCTCTATACCCAGGAAAAGAGTTTTTTAATTATATTTGGGGTGTTTTTTTAGTGAAAAATTTGTAGATTTTTATTTGTGGTTGAGAAATTGTTAGGTATTTTCAGTAATGAATAAGTTGTTGATAAGTTTGTGAGTAGAGTTACTGTACCAAAAATAATTTTTGTTGACAACTATTTTGTAAATGAAAACGAAATGGTAAAAATGCTGAAACTTTTTTGTTAATGGAAACGAGATGGTAAAATGCGTTAAGTTTTTAGTAAAGTTAGTGGGTAATGGCATTTATAAGGCTGTTGTGCCCCTATCTCAAGTGCTTGAATGGGCTGGGCAGAATCGTGCTGGTAAGGGTTTCCGGAATTACATTTATAAACTGTCTTTTGTTGCTTTAGTTTATTTTCTTTGGGGTGAACGGAATTTCAAGATTTTTCAAGATAGATCCAGAGGTGTCCCTGAGGTTGTTTGTGCTATTTTTTATGCCATTCGAGCCAGGTTAAGTTCTTGGACTACAGTGAAGTTTACAGCTCAAAATAGGGGGTTGTGTGATGACTGGCTTCTAGGTTCTCAATTTTTGGGATCAATACTTGTAGATAAGAGACAATGTTTTTTTCATTTAAAACTGATGTATAGGTTTGCCAGGGGTATGCCCCTGTGAGTTTTGTAGCTTCATGCAGTTTTTAGTGCAATAAAATTTTTACTTACCAAAAAAAAAAAAAATTAGTGGGTAAAATTTGATACATTTTTTTATTTTGTCCTTAAAAGTAGATTCCATTTAAAAAATTTAGTAAGTAAAAGTGTAATGATGATGTTTTTATAAAAGGTAAGTATGAAAAGTGAAAGTAAAAGTTGATATGAAATATGTAATAGTGATATCTCTAAGTAAGTTAAGATTATAGAGTTTGACACTTAAAAGGGGACGGAATGAGTAGTCAATTATGATCAAAAATTTTAAAAAATCAAGAATAGTCTTGAAAAAAATTTAAAAGAATCTACCTGTTTTGACTAATATATGTTTAGTAATTTTTTAAGTTTTTGGTTATAATTTTCTATTTTTGATATCCCTCTCGTCAATATGAACAAAAAAAATTCAACGAAAACTTTAATGTTAAAGACCAAATTTTTCAAAAAAAGATTAATATAAGACCGAAAATTAATTATGTCACTATTTACACTTTATTAGGAAGTTACGGAGTTTGAATCCTCCACCTCCATATGAGTGGGATTTTCATTGTATTTATTGGATTATTTTCTCACCCTAATGAGTTTAGTAGTTAGGGTGAGTTTACAGAAATTGTGAAACTGTTTGAAATTATAATCTCGTACTGCTTGACAAAAAAAAAAATGTTTGCTCATTGGAACAAGTGAGTTTGCTTCACTTTTTTTTTGAACAAACTTTCTGCTATGCACGCAGATAGTTTAGACAGATATTGCATATATGAATGGTAATTTTGCAATTCTATATGAATGAAGATAAAAAATGAAGTACACTTAAACAAAAAGAGAAGTGTGCAAACCAATTAAAAAAACACACCATCAAGGCAAATAATAGCAAAAGTAATGTAGAGCTTACTTTTGAAGAAGAATTTGGCTTGTCTGCTACAGTCCAAGTGATCACAATCGGTAAAAATATTCTTACCGGTAAAAATTTCAACAAATCTGAACCATTAATTATTAAGAAAAACAGCTCAGATTGAACCGCGCACACTTCTTTGTTTTTGAAAAAGGAAAAACAAGAAAGTCAAGTTTACTTTCTTTTGGTTTTCAAAACCAACCAGAGTTGTGCTTAAGTTGTTCCTCAAATTTAACATTATTTTTCAAGTTATCTTGAAAAAAATCAGTTTAATTTGATCCTGAATTTATTATAAATTTTCAATCAATCATTCTAATTGTAATTAAAAAAAATTAGACTATTGAATCAATTAGTGAGGATTGTTGCATCTCACTAAGAGGTCAGGAGTTCGGATCTCCCTATCTGAGTGGATGTTCGTCCTATGTATTTGGAAGTTTGGGCTTACAGTGATTATGATCCCTTTGATGAGCTTATTTGTCTTGTTGGTTGAGTTGTTGGGTTTGGTTATCTCGAAGACTCACAAATGGATGATGTAATGTCATGTAATTTATATTTTGTACTTCATACTTGATGTAATTATTTTTCCTTATCAATTGAACCAAAAAAATCAAGTACTTTCGGATATCCACTGGAACTAATTTTTGTCCAAAATTTATTTAGATTCCAAAATCATGAATTATGAATGGAAAAATGAATTATTGAATGAAGCACTCATGATCAGTCGATGTTAATTTTCTTTAACGGTTTAAATTAGTACTTCTTCCGTCTCAATTTAAATATCCCCCATAATTTTTTGTGCATTTTCAAACCCCAAAAAATATATTTCTACTTAATTTTTAAATTTTCATTGAATACTTTAATTGATGTAAGAAAATAAAAAAATATGTCAAAGTATATCTTTTTGGAGATTTGAAAATGCATGAAAAACCTTTAAAAACATTTAATTTGGGATGGAGGGAATATTTGTGTGAGACCCAAGGTGTAAACAAAGGGGATTGATCAATATTCCAACCCATGATATAATGTGTCAAAAAATTACACGGGAACTGTTTACCAAAAAAAAATACTCGAGAACCGATTGGGAAAAAATATGTTTCTCGGAAATCTTGAGCCTTCGTCTTTTTTTCTTTAAAAAATGTACTCCTAGATTTTTTTTTAATCTGCAAATGTACGCCTAAATAGAAAGCTTTGGTGAAGCATATAAAAGTGAAGGGTATAGTTGCCATTTCAAAAGAAAGAGGCATGGATGACTGTTAATGATATCCCGCCAGAGTACAGAAAAGACAAGAGGAGACGGAGGCTTGTCAGCATTTTCTGTTGCAGCATTTGCTTTCCTGACACAACTAAAAAATAATACTCCTTCCGTCCCAAAAAAGATGATAATTTTTGGAATCCGTGCTATTTTTCATCGCTTATATCTTTTAATCTATAAAGTTTTTTATGAGTTTAAAAATTTTGTATAATAGAACTAATCGAGAACTATCAAATAAGATCCATATTGCATATGTTTTGAGATTCATATTAAAAGATATAACGAATTGAAATTGACACAAATTTCAAAAATTAACATCCAATTTAAAACGAAAGGAGTAGTAAAATATTACATAAACAGAAGACAAAGCTCCGCCTATTAGGCGGACAGTAGCAGGTTAGCATTTGCCTATTAATAAAGTACATCTCCCACTAATCTTGCCTATAAATAAAGGTATAATCTCAGAATCTCAAGCACAAATTACAGAAAAAGTAAGGAGAGAAAAATGCCTTGCAGGAGTGAGAGTGAGAGGCATTTTGTGTTGGTTCACGGAGCTTGTCATGGAGGGTGGTGTTGGTACAGGGTGGGAGCGCTGTTGAGATCGGCGGGTCATAGGGTCACCGCGTTGGACATGGCTGGGTCTGGGGTCCACCCAAAGCAGTTAAGCGAGATCCGTTCGATGGCGGACTATTTTCAGCCATTGATGGAATTCATGGAGTCGGTGCCGGCCGATGAAAGGGTGGTTTTGGTTGGCCACAGTGCTGGTGGAATCAGCATATCTGTAGCTATGGAGAGGTTTCCTGAAAAAGTTTCTCTTGCCGTATTTGTCACTGCTTTTATGCACGGTCCAACCCTCACTCTTCCCACTGTTATGGCAAAGGTACTCTACATCTCTACATACTTGCAGATGTTGGCCTCATCATTTCCACAATCTTAACAAAATAGTTATCAGGCACTCTACATAAAAAGAAAAGGATAGTTCGATAAGTTTATAAACAGATTTTGGTCATTTTCAAGGGATTATATATAATTTTGGTCATTATATAGGATATTTTAGTTATTTTCGCGACATGAACTTTGATCATTCTGTTTTCTTTCTTTTTTGTTTATTTAACGGCAAAGAAGGAATTTATTAACCATTGAAAGATGATACAACGATTAAAAGGGACCATCAACCATTGCAATGTTTTGTGTAGTGCTTTGAAGGAATGGAATCTTGGATGGACTGCCCAAATGGATTTGATAAAGGGCTGGACAAACTTCCAACTTCCCTCCACTTTGGCCCCAAGTATTTGGAGTCCATGTTGTATGAGCAATCACCTCCTGAGGTACGTCCAGATAAATTCAAGAAAATAACCAATTTCAAAAAAAAAAAAAAAAAAACTAAAAAAAAAATGGAGATTAGTCTGGGAATTCTATGAGTGGCACTGTTTTCATTTTTAATCAATGTCGAAACGCTTATTTGTGCCGTTCTTTAAATGCTTATATGTCTCAATCTATACAAAAATTTTTAAATTTGAAAATTTTGTATTGTAGATCTAATCGAGAAGTATTAAACAAGATTTATATTGTATATTTTAGAGATTCATATTGAAAAATATGAGCGATTGAAAATTGATACGAACATCAAAAAATAAAAAAGCCAAATAAAATGGACGGAGGGAGTATTATTCTAATGATGGTGAGGAAATGAGATCATTTTAAAAAAGATCCGTGAATGCAGGGGATTAATTTGGCAGTTGAATCCTACTTGACTCAAGATATAAGATCTCGTAGATCACAAGTATAAAAGCTTGGTTTGGGATTTGAGGGAGGTTTTTGGGGTAGTGAGTGGAAAGAAATAAATAGAGAAATAAGAGTAATAATTGAAAATAAAATTTATTAAAGACCGTGCGCAGAGAGAGAGGTCTAGATGCCCAAAGCGAACATGGTTTATGTATTTTTTATTTCTTGATTGCTCTATTCATTCCAAGATAGATTTTGAGTATATGTTACGTTATTGGTCGATATAACAAATAGCATTATGCTAATTTTTTAACACCGTGATACAAATTCTTCGAGCTGCTACTGAAGATTACAATAACTTAATTTTCAAAGCATATTAAAAGGGAAAAATTGAAGTCTATTTATTGAAAAGTGACTACCAAAAATATTTCCCTAATTTGTTTTCTCAATTTCTAAATAGGGATGTGGCCTGGTAAATTTTCCTTTTACGTTGGTTGTTGTTTTATAATGCAAGTTTTTTTACCTTGATCAATCGTGACGGAAATCAACCTAGGATTTGAGTCTCGCAACCGTGTTGATGAGGCCATACCCCATCTTCCATGATTACGAGGAAATGGCGAAGGACACTGCACTTACAAAGAAGAATCATGGATCGGTCCGTCGTGTTTACATCGTGATTGAAGAAGATAGTGCGCTTAAAGAAAGTTTTCAAAGATGGATGATAGAGAATAATCCGCCCGACGAGGTGAAGGTTATTTCTTGTGCGGACCACATGGTCATGTTCTCTAAGCCTGTGGAACTAAGCTATTGCTTGCAAGCCTTGGCTAAACATTAATTGGGAGCTAGCACTGAATATTGACAACCAGTCGATCTGTTTTAATGTTTTCTGGTGTACGTAAACCTAGCTTGATTCCCTCTTGGGATGAATAAGTTGTAATCTATAAGGCGAAACAGGGTATGTGTTTACAGGTTTATTTTGTTTGGGTCGGCTAGCTAAGACATAAGAGTCATGACTAGTTTATGTGTACTTGGGATGCGTATCAAAATCTGTTTTAATGTGTTTTTCATGTGTCTTATAGTTTAGGTTCCGTTCAGTCTTCAGGAATGTGGTATCGAAAAGTTATTCTCAGAAAAAGTTAAGTAAAATGAAGTAAAGGAAAAAGAAATCTATTTTCTTATGAGTGTTCATTTGACAATTTTTTTGGCAGGAAAACTAAAGTGTAGTTTATTTGTCGGGAAAAGATACTTATGAGAAATTTCTTTATTTTTATTCCCTTGACTAATTTTAAATAAAAGTAACTTTGAGAGTTAAATAATAGGCTATCATATTTCAAAAATTAACATATACGGAAAATGTATTTTATCTAATGCATAGCCTTAATATGAAATGAAAAAATCGACTTGCAATTTCCTATTCAATTTGCTATATTCTGAATGGTCATGCAAATCTCCCATTTAAATTGAGAGTTGTGCTAGCTGCACAGACAATGGAGTACATACTCTGTGCACGGATCATTTTGGGATCCATTTTGGGTCCCACAAGCATGATCGAAGCTGCTTATTTTGTTTAAAATATTTGTTTTACAATCCCTGCAAAAATAAGTTTTACCAGATACCGGTAAAAGCCATTACAAAATATCCAATTTTGTCCCAGAATGTGGCATGAATTCTGGGACAAAATTGGTTGTTTCATAAAGGCCCCTATCAGTATTCAATTGAAATGATTTTTTATAGAGGCCCTAAACAAAATATTTTAAACAAAATGAGCGGCTCCGATTATGTTTGTGGGATCCAGAAATGTGTTCTAAAACGATATGTGCATGAAGTATGTGTAACGCCCTGAATTTCTGAGTACGTTAAATAAATATTTTATTGATAAACTAAATAGAATACGGCTCATTATTACAACATAACTCTCACGAGAGTTTATTATTTACACAAGAGAGAGAAACTAGGGGTCCTAACTACAACTCCGCCTGCTTCTCCATCCCAACCAGCTTTTCGGCTACAAATGCCTCCAAGGTGCACTGTTCACCCCGTTCATCTATAAAGTCTGACATATTATACCAGCGTCGCCACCAGGATAATATGTCAGGGTCACCAAAGGTAACACCGTGAGCTATAAAGTTTAATAAAATAATCCATACCCACTAACCCTTAACTTACAGACAGAAGATCATAAGATTAACGATTTCCACATACACTACAACACGGAAGGGCTATAGCGAGGATTTAGTTTCCTCGCTAAAGCACCTGATTTCCTCACAAAACGAATTAGCGAGGAAAAATTTCCTCGCTAAAACCTTGTCGCAAAAGGCTTTAGCGAGGAAAAAAAGAATTCCTCGCCTATTCCGACACAATTGCGACAAAATTTTTCCTCGCTAAAGGCTGTGAATTTACTATACCAACAGTAATTAGCGAGGAAAAACTTTCCTCGCTAAAATAAATCTAAAATGTAAACAAACTCTCCGCGTTTTTTGCCACTCCCAACACTTGAACCTTAGATCTCTTGTATATGACACCTAACACCTATCCACTTCACCACTTTGCACTTCTGTGTGAAATTGCAAACTTTTTGTTATATATTATGTTTTGCATCTCTTTCACCTTTCCAAATGAGTTTCTTCAACATTAATTATGGCCTTTCAACTTTTTGTACTCTTATAGTATTTAAAATTTATTTGAACAAATTTAATTTTTTGCTAGAACAACAATTTTTTTTGTTGAAACATGTTATATTCGTATCCGACAACAACTTTTGAAGAACTAATAATATATGTCATTATTCTAATTTTTTGATGGAATTATCCTTAGCTTTTATGGAACGAGATTTTTATCGTCATAAGCTAGCTCGAGATATATTTTAATATCAGATTATGAATGACTAGTTTCATCATTGTTATTTTTTAATTTTAAGAGTAAGTTTTGACCTTTTTCTGTTTGCCAAATACAAAGGGTATTATAGATTCGTAATTATTTTTTAAAGCTTTTTCCATCATTGCTATAATAGTATGAACAAAATTTGTAAATACTCAGATTAGATCATCCTAAAAGTACTAAAGACAATACTTTTAAAAAAAAAATTCATCTTTAATGAAATTTTTAAAATTTTAAATTATCCAATATCTCTCTCTCTCTCTCTCTCTCTTACACACAATATGTATATGTATATAAATGAATGCCATTAGAATCACCTAAGCTGGTTTAAATAAAAATCAATAACGGTTCACACAAAAAATTCTTTACAGCATGAATGCACAATAGATATGAAATAGTATTTTTTTTTTTTTTGTGAAATAGTGTATTTTATGTAGAAGTTTTGAAAATATATTTGTGATGATCTAATTAACTTCGAGATATTTTCAATACGACATCATTTCAAGATGTTTTTAACTTTATTATCTTTTGTTGAGTTTTTCATTATTATGGAATAAATCCTCAATACCTACACTTCAATATATCTTTCATTGATAATTAGAATAAGAAAAGTGACAAATATGAGATTTTTTACCAATTCCATGTGATTGACGAGGAAACTATATTTTTTTCCGTTTATTACTTTAATTTTTATTTTAATAACTTTGATAATGGTATTGATCTATGTAGTTGATTATGTCTTACCATTGTGATATTACAATTATACATATGAACATAATTAATAATTATTTATATATATAAAAAAAATTAATAAGTCGTAAAAAAGGCGAGGAAATCAGATTTCCTCGCCGAAAGCTTACATTTGGCGAGAAAAATCAGATTTCCTCGCAAAATGTAAGCTTTTGGCGAGAAAATCTGTTTTCCTCGCTAGAAACGGTCTTTTAGTGAGGAAATCTGTTTCCTCGCAGATAGTGTACTTTCAGTGATGAAATTCAATTTTCTCGCCAAATTTCCTCGCTATAGCCCTTTCGTGTTGTAGTGATAGTACGTGCATAGTTAATAACAATTGACAATTACACATCCACATTCACTATTCAAACTAACGTTGGTATCTATGATTTTCTGAGTTTCTCCTACGCGACTCGTCGTAGACTGTGTCACCTTTTTCTACTTTTTCATATACCAATTCATCATTTCCAAAACCGTTTTTACACACCCAACCTCGGTTCCGTCGCGCCGGGTTCTCGAGTATCCTCACAATGGTTCCGCCGCGCCGGGTTCCCATTGGCACATAATAGCATTGGCTCCTCTCCGTGGATAACCAAGCCATATCTCACCATGGTTCCGCCGCTTTAGGTTCCCATGAGAACGCACACAACCTCACAATGATTCTGCTGTTCCGGATTCCCATTGGAACACACACATTCCCACATTGGGCAAGTCCAGCCACATTGCGATTTCAAAACACACCTTGTCATTAACACACCCTAGGTGTAACGCCCCCAAAATCGGATTCGTTAAATAAACATTTTATTGGATAAACTAGGTAGAGTCTGGCTCCTTATTACATCACAATCCCCTCAGGGAGTACTTATTTTACACAAGAGGGAAGGACATTTAAGGTTATCTACAGCTCCGTCTCTTGTTCCATCCTAGCAAGCTCTCCAGCTCCAAATGCCTTCAAGGTATACAGCTCTCCTTATTCATCTAAAAGGTCTGACACATTATATCAGCGTCGCCACCAGTATAATATGTCAGGGTCACATAAAGTAACACCATGAGCTTGAAAGCTCAATAGAGTAACCTAAAACCCACTAACCCTTAACTTACACATAGCAATTCATGCATATATCATAAAGGGTCATAAACAGCACATACAATACAGGATATAAATATCAACAATGACACATCCGCATTCGCTATCTATCGTTAGTGTCCATGTCATCAGAGTTTCTCCTACGCAGCGTTTCGTAGAACGTGACTTGTTTTTACTTTACCAAAACTTTCCAAAAATCAGTTTTAACACACACAACCTTGGTTCCGCTGCTCCGGGTTCCTGAGTATACGCACAATGGTTCCGCCGCTCCGGGTTCCCATTGGCACACATTTCAAAAATCAGTTTTAACACACACAACCTCGGTTCCGCTGCTCCGGGTTCCCGAGTATACGCACAATGGTTCCGCCGCTCTGGGTTCTTATTGGCGCACATTTCAAAAATCAGTTTTAACACACACAACCTCGGTTCCGCTGCTCCGGGTTCCCGAGTATACACACAATGGTTCCGCCGCTCCGGGTTCCCATTGGCACACAATTAGCATTGGCTCATCTCCGCGGATAACCAAGCCATACCTCACCATGGTTCCGCCGCTCCGGGTTCCCATGGGTGTACACACACTTCACAATAGTTTCGCCGCTCCGGGTTCCCATTGGACACACACACACACACTCACAATGGTTCCGCTGCTCCAGGTTCCCATTGGACACACACACCCTCACAATGGTTCCGTCGCTCCGGGTTCTCATTGGACACACACACACACCACATAATGATTATCACACTTGAACATTATGTGGTTTCAAAAATATTTTATCCTTTGTAATCACTTCTCCACAATGGGCAAATCCGGCCACATTGCGGGTTTTCACATCCACACAATGGCTACCAAGTCCGGCCATTATGTAGTTTCAAAAGTATTTTTATCCATGTTAACCACACCCTAGTTGTCATGTTTCTACTTTCCAATTTCATGTGTCTCGTATCATGCATAGACTCCGCTGCAGGACTTCGTAAACAAGTACAACACTATCATAGTAATCTTGAAACTAAACTAGCAAGATTATCCAACTCTATATTATCATGCTCGTCAATAACCACAAGTAAGGCAAGCAATGCACAAACAAGCTTACAATCCTTTAAAAGGTCAAAATACGAATACTTCATTTTAAAACAACACTTAATCTTTAGGTAAAACGTATTTCCTTTGAGAAACACATGTTTATTGACGAGTTCACTAAAGCAAGCAACGATCACGAGATCAAGCAATCAAGTAGCCATAAGATCAAAGTAAACTACGTATTCTTTTAGCAAAGATAGATCTATAAGCTAAATACTACGTGTAACTTTCAATACTTCGATATACTTAGGAAGAGTAGATTGGGAAATCTACCGTTCTTCTTGGCGGTAGGAAGACTATGAAAAGAACGTCGGAAAGAAAGTCGGTGGTCGAACGGAGTAACGGCTTACGGTAAGCTTCCGGTAGCTTCGAAAGAGAATGGTTTCTCTCGAAACTAGATCCTAACTACAACTACTACTACTTTTGGATCGAGGTGGTGGTCGAGTGGTGGTTTAGTGGCGGCGATCGAAAGTTTCTTGAAGAACTAGAAAGAAGACTTCAAGAACAAGAAGAAATCAACCAAGAACAACAAGAACACTTATGCTTTCAAGAGAGAAATTGGAGAATGGAGAGGTGTGAATGAAATGAAGGAATGGCTTGCTATTTATAGGCAAGGATTGGCCCTCTTTCTCTCCCCTTGGCCGGCCCTCTCTCTCCCCATTGTCCAATGGATAAAGCCTCCAAATCAAGTCATTTGATGGCTTGAAAGACTACTAAGGATATTGCTTTGCTTGCACTCCAAGAACTAGGACAAATCTAAGTTATTCTAATGGGGTTTTGGTCTTGTCTAGTCCTTTGAAAGAATAAGAAATGCTAGGGTTAGTACTTAGGAGATTTTAGGCTAGATATGGAAGTATAAAACCCTAGGTTTGGTGGTACATGATGAGGTATGAAGATTGGCCAAAGATTGGACTAGATTTGGAAGAGTACACTTGCACACGCATCACTCTCTCTTCCTCTCTATCTCTCTCGGCCTCTCTCCCCCCCTCTCTCTCTCTCTCTCTTCTTGGTACAATGTACAACTATATATATATATACATATACATATATAAATATATAAGGACAATGGTTGGTGGATTGACTTGTGGAAGTATAAGGATTTGGTTTTGTAAGAGATCTAGTACTTCTAAATCTCTCCCATATCTTCCTATATCTCTCCTTCCATAGGTACATATAATATACTTTGATTTGGTAGAAGAAAATCCAAGTAACACATCATCTTTCTCCCTCTCCCTCTCTCTCCTCCTATTTCTCTCTCTCTCTCTCTCTCTCTCTCGGCCTTCTCTCCTCTCCCTTTCTCGGAAATTCTCTCTCTCTCTCCCCTTGTACTATGTATATTAATATATATACATGAAAGCAAACAAATATAATATATAGATATGAGTACTTCACAATCCTATACTTTCAAGCAACTAAGATTTTCCAAATTAAATATTGAAATACACATATGGTACTCTCTCTCTCTCTATATATATATATATATATAAGTATTTCAACACATGGTGAATCTATTAAATTAATGGGTCTTGTACTTGATAGCAAGACTAATGCTATTGACCCATGGATCATGGTTCTTTTAACGGTTATTAACCAATGGGTAATGATGGCAAGTACTTTGACCTATTGTCCAATGGGCAATAATTCTCTTAACGGTTATTATCCAGCGGGTAATACTAGAAAGTATAACCCTTGTACTAATACTATAATTAAGTACTAAACTAATCTAATCTAGTACTTCAGAGGATTAACCAAGGTTCTTCTATTATCCAATGGGTAAAGAAAACCCTAACGTTATCATCCAATGGTCGATAGCTAAAAAGGTTCAAACGGTTCAAAAGGTTAATCTAGGGTTTCAAGACTCAAGGAATTCAAATGGTTCACGGGCTAAAGGTTCATAGGGTTCACCGAGGGCTTAGCATGCGAATGGTAATTAGTTCAAACGATCGTTAGGCTAACTAGTTGGTTAAAAGCTAACTATGGTTGTTAGGTAGGATTTCCAGCCAAGACGAAGGGTTTAAGACTTAATCCTAGAAACAACGGGAAAAACGGTAGTTAAACGACGATTAAAACCTTCCAAGCATAATTAAAAGATTTTTGAATAAATACTGAGATTTTTATTAGTCAGTAACGATCGATTTTTGGTTATGGAAATAAAAATCTGAGTAATAAAATAAAATTTAAAATTTTAACGAGATTTTTATTTACCAAAAATCAGGGTCGTTACACTAGGTGTCATGTTTCTATCTTGATTTTTTATGTCTCGTCACATGCATAGACTCCGCGGTAGGATTTCTCACTTAAGGAATCATAAATCATTCATTGTAATCTTGAAACTAAATTAGCAAGATCATCCAACTCTATATCACTTAATCATACTCAAATCACAACTTAAAGCATAATGTCACATGTACGGATGCTTTTGGAGTGGAAATCCACCTATACTTTCTCATACACCACAAGTAATTCAAGCAAACATGCATACATGCTTATAACTATCTTAAAGATCAAAATACGAATATTTCTGTGTAAGTCATATTTCCAAAATCCGTTCTTTCTTCCTTTTAGGGAAGTTCAAAACAACATATATTTTTCTGGAAAATAAAGTCGGGTTATACAACATACTCCCCTTCCTTTTCAAATCTTTAGCAAAATGCTTTTCAAGTTCTCATGCATTTCGACATAGAAACATCATACAATATACATTCAAACATAGATATCGTGTACGGGACTCTACATGACTATACAATTAACTATACTTAGGATTAGAGTGCAAGGATAATCTACTATACCTAGAGTTAGAGTGTATAAGAATATTCTATCGTTCTTCTTGGCGGTAAGGCGGCTGCGGAAGATAAGTACGTCGGATGGAGTGACTTCCTACGGTGAGTTTACGATAGCTTTGAAAGAGAAAGGTTTCTCTCGAAACTAGGTCTTGACTAAACTACTTGAACTTTTTGGATCGCAAGGGTGGTCGAGTGGCGGTCTAGGATGAGTTTCTTGAAGAACTTAGGAAGAACTTAAAAACAAGAGAAGAACAAGCAATACCACAAGGATTTCTAGAGGGAGAAGTTGAAAGATGGAAGTGTGAGTTGACTGGTAAGTGACGGGTCCTATTTATAGCAAAACTTGGGCTCTCTCTCTCTCCCTCTCTTGGCTGGTCATTCTCTCTCTCCTATGGATTTGCTCAATTGTGTAGTCAAATCACATCTTTAGGCGTGCCATAGCTTCCCTCACTTGTCAGTTCTACTTTAGGCCATACCTTGGTTATTATAAGGGGTTTTTAGTCTTGTCTTGTACTAGGAAAGGATGCTTGCAAGAAAGAACAAAAAATAAGGATAGATTTATGCTTAAAGTTGACTAGAAATGGGTTGTCATGATGTACGTAGGTTGAGTGTGAGATTGGCCATAAAGATGACTTGTTTGAGTGACCAAAACACATGCACACACTCACACATCCTCTCTCTCTCTCTCTCTCTCTCGGCCTCCCCTCTCTCTTTCCCTCTCGGCTTCTCTCTCTTTCTCTAGTACTAAGTACATATATATATATATATATATATATATATATACACACACACACACACAC
This sequence comes from Rhododendron molle, assembly GCA_025413875.1. Lineage (NCBI taxonomy): Eukaryota > Viridiplantae > Streptophyta > Magnoliopsida > Ericales > Ericaceae > Rhododendron > Rhododendron molle. Next base: position 13,965,863 of record CM046395.1, on the reverse strand, counting down.
ACACACTTTAAGTACTATGTGATCTAGTCTAGGAAAGAGTAAGACTTTCAAGTGTCAACTAAAGAAGATATGGTCAAGATTCCCCTAGAAAAATAATAGGCTAAGAAGTACATATATCTATATATAAACATATATGTGTACTTAGAAAATCTAGGAAAGTGACTTTGGTAGGCAATTTAGGTTCAAGCCTAATATTCTAGGCTTGCATGCACTGACTAGGCTAAGTTTACTTCTTTGGAAGCAAAATGATGGGATTGGGTTTTGACTAGTCTAGTCAAATCTATATGTACTTATTGGATTTTGGCAAGACTAACTTCTATTATACAAAGGATAAAATTTTCCCTAGTATTTATCTTCCAATGGTTAAAGAGGAAATGATGAGAAAGAATATTCTTGGAAGGGATATCTTTTGAAAGTGACGTTTCAATGGAGAGAATATTGTACTTTCTAGGAAAATGATTTTTTGAGTTTTAGGGCTATAAGCCTAAGGTTGCAAGCATGGCAAGTCAGGTCAAATTAATGTACTCTTTGGCAAGTCTTGTTTCTATTGTTCAAGGGATAAAAATTTCCCTAGGAGTTATTATCCAATGGGTAGAAGGTAAAAGGATAGGTATGGTCTTGAAATGACTACACATGAAGTACAATGATTACTTCTAATGGTCTAATGGCTCAATTAGGGTTGGAAGGGGTTCACAAGGCTCAAAGATGGTCAAAAATGTCCATCTAGGGTTAGAAGATTATAACTACGTGAAGTGGTAGTTCGGTTCCTCCAACTAATCGGTTGGAAATTAATTCTACTTGCCACGTAGGATTTCTAGCAAAAAAATATAATTTTAAGGCTTTATTTTATTTATTGGGAAAATATACAAGTGCTTCTATAAGCATGCTTGTCTTTAGAAAATAACTAGATTGTCCGGTGTGAGAAGATATAATTTTGTAAGTCTCAAATCTAATTTTGACGAATTATTAATATTTAAAAAGAAATTTTAGAAGCAATCCAAGTAATTAAAAAAAATTCAAATATTTAACGAAATTTTTATTTACCAAAAATTAGGGTCGTTACAATATATACTCCATTATCTGTGCAGTTAGCATTCGTGTTAAATTGACATTTTATGATAATTAACCGTACAAATTAAGTTTAAAAAATAAGTCGATGATAACTAAATAAATAAATAATAAACAACCGTGCTTGATTAGTTGCCGATGCAAAAACTCACTGAAAATTAGTTAATACAAAATAAAATTGAAGATTAATGACAAGATAAATAAATACTTTCAATAAAAATAAACTACCAATTTTTTTCCAAAACAATTATCTCAGAAAGCACCATAGTAGCCGAAATTTTTGTTGCTCACGTAAATCTCAAAGTGTCTTTCTAAGAACCTAATTTGTATTTTTTTGGTGTTGGCGTTATTCACTTTTTTTGTTACCCTCCAATTATTTTGACCCCACAATGGATAAAATTTTTCTCGTATCCTATGCTTTTGGCCGGATCACTTTTGCAAGAAAGTAAATCTTGCAGGAAAACTTAAAAACATGTTTCTCACTACTTTTCTGTCAATTAAACACTACAAAAGTTATGAAAAAGTTGATTTTTCCATCATTTCCTATACTTTATTGGCAACTGAACGAGGCCTAATAGACTTGCAAGTTTCTCGATTATATTAGCAGGTTGGGTCAATGTTAATTCTTACGCGATTGATTGATGTCGTTGCTTTTTTCAAAAGTTCAAGAAGCATTAATTATTATCAGAGATTTGATTACATAGGATATCAGAGGAATTAAAAAAAAAAAAAACCCTTAAAGTCGGACACTTTTGTTGATGAAATATGGAAGTGTAGGTAGATTGACGAAATGAAATAAATCTGTGGTACGGTATATATGGATGGATGTAGGCATTGAGGCTTGCCCGTATGGGTGAAACAGTGTCGGTGGATTAGAATATGGTTGAAACTTTCCGTTGATCTTACAAGGGTTCGATTATTCCTTGCATAGTATCAGCTTGTTTTTGTAACTTTCAGTTGATTTTGCAAGGGTTCGATTATTCCTTGCATAGTATCAGCTTGTTTTTGTAAGGTAGTGAATGCTACCAGTGTCACCGTGGGCGAAGTATCCTTCATCTGAACTTCTAAAGGTGATGGAGCGCGACACTTAGAAAGTGATTAAGTTTAACTTTCTAAAGCTGTTAATCGAGAATCCATTGTGGAAACCATTCGCTGTGAAGGGTTGAGAACGATATCCCGTTTCCCACAGACGGCGCCAACTGATGAAGCAGTTTTTGGTCACCTCCGGAGGAGGGATTCCTTAACCGTCCATTTGATCCTCCAGCAGATGGAATGGCTTCTGGCGTGCTCGATTAACGACATGCAAAACAGACACGATAAACTATGGGCACCGGCGTGACTGTCGCCATCGCCCCTCCGATGCCTAAGTCAGTCGAGATATGGAGATATTGTACTGAGTATGAGTTCCGTACTGTTTGCATACCTTTGTGATATGGAGGTATGATCTTTATATAGGCATCTTGGGAGGAATCCCTTGGGATCGGGACCTTAAGTCTCATCCGCTCGTGGCGGGTATAGATAGGTGTTGTAGTGTCCTCCTCACCTTCGGACTCCCCTAATCCTTATCAGGTTTGAGGAGTCCTTTCACCTTTGGACTCTTGTACTTGCTTGTCAGGTTTAAGAGTCCTTACGGTGCAAAGGTCTCCATTGGGACGAGAATAGATTGGTGATGGAGTGTCCTCTTTACCTAGGACTTCTTTGGTCCTTATCAGGTTTAGGAGTTCTCCTCTCCTTTGAATTCTGTGATTATTATCAAGGTTAGGAGTCCTCATGGTGGACAAATCTCTGTGGTTATCCTCTAAGACTCGCGGCCTAATCTCTTTGGACGAGATATGGTCCTGGCCGTTCTACGAGTCCCATAGACTGTATGAACTTCTGCTGTGGAGTTTTTTTATAAGTCTTTGGCTGTAGGTTTGCCATCTTTTCTGAGTTTACCAGGTGAGTTGAGCTCAATATTCTTCTATGAGTTGTGCTCGTGAGCTGGCCTCCATCCTTGGACTGGTTTAATAGAGGCTAGCTCTTATAGGCTAGATTCCAGGTTCTTGGGACTCTAGCTTGAGCGCTTAGGGCTGTGTTCGTGAGCTCTTTGGTTTGGGCTGACCTTGGGATGACCTTTGCCCTGGGCTGGTCCACTGAGCTCAGCTTTTTAAGCTAAGCTCCGCGTCACTAGGTCCCCTACATGGCCCTTCGTGTTATGCTAGGCTTCCTGCTCTGGGCTGACCTTGGGAGGTTATTTTCTTATCAGTCGGCATCCATTGGCACCCTTATACCAGACTGGGAAATTGGGGCTTGGCGGTTAATCCTCAACGTGATCTCTATGAGGATGGGTTAAATTCCCATGCCCACTTCTTTTTTTTATTGTTATTTTCCCTTTGAAGCATCGAAACAAATTCTGGCAAGAAATGACATTGTTAGGGATATTTTTCCTTTGTGTCTTAGGAGCTTGATTGGGCTGTACAGAATAAAAGGGGGAAAGGGATGATGAATGCTATTTACAAGCTTTCTCCGGTAGTTGTTATCTATAGCTTATGGGGCAGAGGGAGCGTAACTTAGGAATTTTTCAGAATAAATTTCGCTAGGTGGCTAAGTTACTGGGGTTATTTTTTATGCTATGAGGGCGAAGTTGAGCTCACGGCATGTCATTAGCTTTGTGATGATTGGATTTTGAATTCTCATAATTTTATTGTAATTAAATAAGCATGGATTTCTTTCTTTGTCTATTGACAAACTTCTATTATCCGTCCTAAAAGGACACAAATTCATAAGTAGTAGATTATTTTTTAACAACCCCACACACAAGGGATTGGGGGAGTACCTGAAATAAATCAGTACCAGCACATATAAGTTATCCCAAGGAGTTAACTAACGAAGGACAGAGCAAACGTAAAGCTCCAGAACAAGAACATGCTTTACTAAAGCTTGTCTCCCTCAAACATAAAAAATAAATGTATTTTTATTTTTGCTCTGCAATAAGCATTGCTACTCAACAAGGCTAAGGCCAGATACCACATGGTTGAAATAACTACCATAGAAGGGTGTTGATCAAAGTAAAAGGGTGCACTCTGTTTAGCCCCCTAAACATTCTCACTAGTTTACTATTTAGCAAGACCGGCCAGCAAAGCTATTCAACAAAGTCGAACATGCTAACATGATCGATCATTGGACTAAAAGTTTGCAAAAAGTCCCTTGGACCAAACAATAACTATGTACAACGAACCCTGATGGACGCCATACACGATACATAGAATAAGCGGGCATGATCGTCGATTACAAAGCAAGTAGTGTTTCCTTATTTTCACTATCGTTCTTACTCGGACACGGGGGAGTAGCTAATAAGGATAAGATGACCTCCCAAGCTCAGCTCAAATCAAAGAGCACGACATAGCCTAAGGGCTTAAGCTAGAGTCCCAAGAACATGGAATGTAGCCTGTAAGAACTAGCCTCTATTAACCAGACCATGGAAGGAGGCCAGCTCACGAGTGCAGCTTAAAAAAGAATACCGACCTCAGCTCACCAGGTGAGCTCGCCAAATATGACAAACCTGCAGCCAGGATCTTATCTTGTCCGAAGAGGTTAGGCCTCAAGTCATAGAGATTCGTCCACTATGAAGACTTCTAACCTTCATGACAATCACAGAGTCCAAAGATGAAGGGACTCCTCAAACTTGATAAGGATCAGGGGAGTTCTAAAGTGAGGATGACACCATGAACACTAATCAATTCTCTTCATGAACGGATGAGACTTAAGAGTCCCGGTCCAAAGGGATTCCTCCCAAAATGCCTATATAAATATCACACCTCCATATTATAAAGGTACACAATTAATACACAATCAATTCTATTTAGGTAAGGCAAATCGACTAACTTAGGCATCGGAGGGGCGATGGCGACAGCCATGCCGATGCCCATAGTTTACTATTTCTGTTTCGCATGTCGCACACCGGAAGTCGCTTCCTCCGTTGGAGGATAAGATGGACGGTTGAAGAACCCCTCCTCCAAAGGTGACCCAAAACCGTTTCATCATGTCTTTATGATGAATCAGTTTTGTCCCTGACCCCCACCTGGTCTTGCAAAACAAGGAAAGAGCTTGAGTCACCGGTGTGGTGGCATGCCAACCACCCTCCGATGCCTACGTCAGTATAGAACTTGCTATATGGTAGGAGAATTAAGGTTCTTGGTTGTCAGTTGTGCGTACCTTTATTGGAGTTCTACCGTCACTTTTATAGGCATTTGATAGGAGGTTGAGTCCTAATAGGATTGAATCCTGGGGAGTATGGATCATCTTAATGATGAATGTGGAGTCCTGCCTTAGCTGGGACTCCATACTCATCCAGCCTTGGCATGTAATCGTTATCCGTCTTTGACCGTGTTTATCTCTGGCATTTTATGTTTATTTTACCCACATCTTCTCCTTTATCCCGTAGGATTATAGTCCTTCAGTGTGGTATCTTTAATCAGGATAAGTATGCTATATGAGTGTTACTTATCCTGCCTTAGCTGGGTGTCCGAGCTGGTCCAGCTCCATCTTGCGGGCTGGGCTGGCATACCCTGACTTCCTCACAGGTGGTACTTTTTAGAGGGTCTCAGGCGAAGCTAGCTCTTACTCTCCAGCTCTGCTTCTTTTACTGAGCTGGCCTTGCCATGTCTTTCCTACTTATCAGGTACTCCCCTGTTTCTAAGCTCCAGCTCTGAGTTGGAGGTTGGGATCATATACTAGTCCTGTATGGCGGTTGCCGCTCTTTCTCTTTTTTTTAAAGGGTTTTAAATGCGTGGGTCTCTTCGTGGGCCAGGTGTCGAAATTCTTGTTGTTTAGAGGTGGACGACGAAGATTAAGGAGTTTTTCTCGGGATTGATGCATAGCGCTTAAACTTCCTCCTGTTCTGATCAATCTCTCCATTGAGAAGCATTCCGAATCTACCCAGGCGATTTCTTCCATGGGAGCTTCCTTCGTTATTCTCCTTCGTCGTCCTGTTTAGAACCTGTCCCCTCTAGGTTCGTTTCTGGTTCCTTGCTATGTTTTCTTCTTTTTCATGCCTGATTCTCCTCCGAGTGTAGAGGTTTCTGAACCAAAGCGGTTCATTCCGGGGGAGTTTATTTGTGCAAGATTGATTGGTTTTGTTGCATTCATCTGCATTCCCCCATCATAGAAGACTTTGCCCCCTGCTCCCTCGTTCTTCAGAACAGGGTTTTTCGAGACCTCTTTTATTTGTCGGTTCGTTTATACCCCAAATTTTCCATTGGAACCCTAATGTCGGAGGGTTTTATCAATTTTTCCTCGATTCTTCAGACTGAAGAGTCGTCAATGGAGAAGAAGCTCCTCGTAGACACCCCAATCTGAATCTCCTGATCGTTTTACGGTTTCTTGTTTCCCCGATGATGAACCAGATCGAAAAGCAATCCTGAGGTTGGAAAAGTTTGAGCTCGGTCTGTGCGGAACCCCTTTGAACCCTTCGAACCCTTAAAAGGAAATAGAGAACTAGTCAACTTTGATCTAGGTTGACCCTCGCGCATGGATGTCACTCCCTCGTGCGAGTATGCTTTGCCAGGTGTGGTCAAAGTCAAATGTTTGACTGTTGACTCACGCGCGACAGCTGTTACCCCCGCGCGAGTGTCTCACTCCCTCGTGCGATGGTCCTAAACAGTCCCTTTCACCTTTTCCAGCCAGTTGGTTGCTTGCCTGAGGGGCTACAGGGCTACTGAACCCCGTTTTTCTCCACAGAGTACTGTTTAGTGCAGTTTTGGGGATTGAACACTCACACAACCCTTCCCATCACCTTTTCCAAGCCTTCACCACCAAGTTTAGCCTTAAGGGCTTGTTTGCTACCCTCCTTGGCCCTCATTTCCTCCTTTAAATACCCCCCTTGTGCTTTCATTACAAGGGTGATCTTTTTATTTACACAAGGTGACAAGTCTTGAAAGGTTAAGAAGAACACCAAGCACATTAAGGCTCTCAATCCCAACTCACTTGTCATCCATTTCTTCATTCCATTTTCCATCACAAGCTTCTCAAATTTGCTCAATCTTTTCCAAAACCTTTCAAACAAAGGTATAACACTTTTACTGCTTACTGTTTTGATCCCTGAGGGGGGCTGTCAGGGCCAGGATTGGTAATTAATACCAGTTCTGGTCCTAAAGTCAGCAGAGTTACAAGTTACTGGGATCAAGCATACCCTCGTACAACGGATGCATTCTCGCGCGCGACAGTCTACTGTCTTGCACGACAGTTCTCGTGGGGGTTTGGGGATGCTGGCTTTCCTTGTTTACCAATTTATTTCTTATTTTTAAGCACGTTAGGTCTTTTAGCTCATTGTTGTGCATCTTAAAACACATAGACTAGCTTTTATTGCTTAATTCTCTGTTGGAATGCTTCTGGGTTGCTTCTGGACATGTACCAGAGCCCAGAGCATGCAAATTAATTTCTGGAAGTCCAGTCAGGAGTCTCGCGCGAGGGACTCACTGTCTCGCGCGATGGCCTCCTGTTTCCAGTAGCAGCCCTTGCATGAGCAACTTGGTCTTTGGCCTCTGTTTTAACACCCCCACTGTTTAGGGGTTGCATTTCAATTAATTTGGCTCCTGTTTGTATTAATTTGTAATATTTTAGTTATTTACAGTACTGTATAAACTGCTTGGTTTGCCTCCTGGGTGTGCACTGGTCCTTCCAGAGCCCAGAAGAGGATTAAATTCAACCTGTGGTGTGACATGAACCCTCGCGCGAGGGAGTGAGTGTGTCGCGCGATGGTCTGCTTTGCATGCACGTTGATCCATGCATGCAAAGGTGGTCATAGTGTATGGCACATTCATTTTATGAGCAACCTGCTTTATTTCTCATCAGGGGGTTGGATTTTATCCTATTTTTATTATTCCATCCATCCATGCCATGTTAGATCACATCTTGCAAATCGTGTTGCAGTTTTAAATCCCCGATTAACTGTTCCCCGGTCCTAATTGGCTTAAAATTGGTTAAAAAAGAAAACGAATCACAAATATTTTCACAAAATGCCAAAGTAGAGACCGATCTCCGGATTGGGCGAGAGGGGTGCCTTAAAACCCTTTCCCTCTCATAACCTGGCTCCCGAACCCAGATATGGTTATGACGGACTGGTTCCTTCACTTTTTCAAATCAAATAGCGCGGCAGGTGCTTCGAAATACGGTTCCTTGGGTGTTGGACCTTCAAACCCAGGTGGCGACTCTGTATTCCGAGCGCTGGCCTCTCCGCTCGCGCTCCCTCGATTTCTAGGCCGCTTTGGCAAAAAGAATGGGGAACGAAATCCCCTGATTTTTCCAAGGGTATGCTGCCCACACTCCTAACACGCCGTAATAGAGTTATAACGGCTTCGTCTGACATTGGTCAGTCAAGAAGTGTCAAACCCTTGTCGCCTCCTGCTTCCTTGTCGAGGGGCTCTCGTAGGGTCCCTATTTTTTCTGCTTCCAACATGCCTTCTACAATTACTAGTGAAGAGTTGGCTGTTCTTAGGATTAGATACACTATTCCAGCATCTGTTTCCCTCAGGCAACCGTCTGGGTCGGAACGGGCATGCTCCTTTGCTGAAGATGAGACCTGTCTTTATGTTGGTGCCTTAGAAGATGGTTTACGCCTACCCCTTCCCACCGTGGTGAGGGATGTCTTGAGTTTTCTTGGGCTGGCTCCTGGTCAGGTTGTTCCCAACTCCTAGCGTCTCCTGATAGGTTGTGCAGCTTTTTGGGGGGCGATGTCGGATGGGCAGACTCCATTGACGAAGGGTCCTTTTTTGAATCAATTTTCTGTCAAGGAGGCCCCAGGTGGTGTTGGGTGGTATTATTTCATGAAGAGGCCTGGTGGGGGAGTCACAGAGCTCCCTACCATGAATAAAAACTAGAAAGATAAGTTCTTTTTTGTTAGTGGTGACGGCTGGGAGCTTCCTGATTGGGAGGTTGGAACATATACTCCTCGCACTATAAAAAAGTATACTATGCGCTACCAAAGTATTTGCGACGGGGATTTTGCAATTGCGAAAGGCTACTATTTGCGACGGGAAATAATCCCGTGGCAACAGTGAATTTAATTGCGACGGATAAAACCCGTGGCAAAACATAACACAAAACTCGTAGTGTAGACACCCTAATTTGAACCTATTAACTATCCTTAATTTGTGCCCTTGAGGCTTCCCAATGATGAAACGGAATCAAAACAGGACTTGGCTAAAGCTTGAACGATGTTTCTTGGTCTTTTACAAACCAAAACCATCATCTTTCTCGACACCCTAAGGGTAAAATGGGCATGTATTTCGGCTTATAGAATATGTTTGAATGAAACCAATTGGGTTAGAAAGAGGACTCAACGAGCTTTCCAACGGTTTGAAAAACACCCAAAACTGAGTTCGGGAGTGTCCATGGTGCCCTTCTGAAGTTGGGCAGACACTCCTGAGCGCTCGGGACCACTCTTGAGGGCTCGGGACCACTCTAGAGCGGTCGGGACCACTTCTGAGCGCTTGGGAGCTCTGTCACAGCTTGACCATTGACCATGCCTCTTCAGAACTTTTGCGAGACCTTTTTCAATCCATTCAACGTTCAACCCTGGTTCTTTCTGTGTATTCAAACAGAGCAGAAGACCACTTGCCTGTTTTTCCCTCCCAAAAACATTTTCTCTTTATTTTTGATTTATTTTTCAAAATTCAAACATTTTCTCCTCTCTCCTATATAAACCCCCATGTTCTACCAACAGAGGGGCCACGAAATTCTCTCTTTTACTCTCATTTGTTTGCCAACCATCCCCAATCTTCATCTCCTTTCAAATATTTTCTAAAAATCTATCATTTTCTCAAGTATTTTTCAAAGAAATATCCAAGAAAATCACAAAAAAATACTTTTAGTCTTAGATACATCTAAGACTTTGTTTCTCACTATTTTCAGCCACATTACAACCCTCAAATCCATCAAGAAGTGAAGTTCAAGTTTGACCAAAAGGTATAAAATTTCATTTTTGTACCTAAATATACTGTTTTCCTCCTGTCTGAGGGAGATTAGTGCCTCATACCAATTCCTCATATTGGTGGTGAGTCACTTGATCTTGGTTTAACAATAAGAGCAAAAGATGCAACAAAAGTTTTTTCAGTCTACTGGTTTCACTCTTGAGCGCTCGGGACTGCTCCTAAAGCGCTCAGGAGTGCTTTCCCCTTTCTCTCTTCCTGGTTTGACAGTAATCAGTAGTAGATGAGTTGTTTTATTCAGTACTAACATTTGCAGGAGGTGTTGACAATACTCCCGAGCGCTCGGGACCATTCCTGAGCGCTCGAGAGTGATTCCGGTGGCGAATGTTCATTTTCGATTATTATTCATTTTGTGTCATTTCATTATTACATACTGTACACATGCATTGGCATACACTCTTTACATGATATATCTATGGATGCCTGTTAGCTGCTTTTATGAAACAAAATATTTTGACAAATTCCCACAAACATTGAGTAGAGACCGACCCTGTGTTGGGCGAGGGGGTGCCGTAAAACCCTTCCCCCCTCGTAACATGGCTTCCGAACCCTCAAACGAATCTCTGATTTTCAATTCAAATCAATCATTTTCAATCAAAACGATTTCTTGGGTGGCAAACCTCAAATCCGGGTGGCGACTCAATCAACTCCTCAATTTTTCAAAATCAAAACATCTTTATATTTTTCAGACCGCCCCGATCCACCCGTGCTGTGGTAGCCCACAAGTAGCTAAATCTCTACTTAGTTTGAAGTAACCCAAATCTCAAACTCTCAACCGTCTTCCCCCATTCATCCTCATCTCCACTCATCTCTTACGATCTCCCTCCCCTATCATCTCTCTCCCTTCTCGTCTCTCTCCATCTCTCTCCCCATGGTCTCTCTCCGTCTCTCTCTCCATCAGCCAACGAATATTTTGTTCGACTGAAGAAATCGACAAATCGAACTGGGTCAAAATAACAAGTTGGGGACCCATTTCAAAGATCCTTCATTTGGCAGTAGTTCCCTAATCTTGACGAAAGCCTACTCGATGAAAGCCAACTCAACGAATCCGACAACCAATTTGGGTTGGGTTTCTCATTAGGTTTGGGATTCTTTGATTGTTCTCAGTTTATTGTTTCGAGTTATGTTTAGTTTCGGTTGTTTTCACTTACCCTATGCTTGTTTTGGATTTCATTATTTTGGATTTTCCGTAGGATTGGGGGCCTACTCTTATGATGGTATCTTTCTTTACTAATTATCTGGTCTTACCTTTTTTGCCTTCTATTTGTTTTCGGATCTAAAAAATTAAGGCATGAATACATCAAAAGTACACAGATTCATCTGCTTTTTTATTTTGATTTCAATGTCCTCTTTACAATTGTTTTTCTGTTTGGATGCAGTTGCTATTTTTGCCTCTTTGGCAATTGGCACATGGGTTTCTATCAGGATCTACAAAAAAGGAAGAAAAAATTTGAACCAACTTGTTGGGTAAATTTTTTTTTTTTAAATTTCAGTAATTTGTTTGCAATTGAATCAGATGGTGTTGTTTTAGAAGTTATTAGTCTAATTTTGTTTTTTTATTCATAAAAAAATCCTTCAGAGATAGATATGAAATTAGAGGCTGGGAACACGTGATGAATATGCAAGTTGAATTTTGTTGAAATATCCACAATAGCTTCCCGTTTAGTATTTGATCGACTTTTGACGAAATTCGAGTCGCACACGAATCGTGTGTGCCTCAACCTCTAGTTTTTATTATGATGCTTTGTAACTTCTTATCCACCAATCCAGTGATTAATGATGCTTTTAAAGTGGTTGAGTGATTTCAAAGTACAAAGTCTCTCATGTTGTTAGTAAGTTGCTTCATTTGCTTTCTGTATTGTTAATTTAATAAGGGTTCAGGTAGTCTGCTAGGAGCTAAGGTTTTCCTTCTCTTTTGTTTTTCTAGATAATAGCTATTGTAAGTTGCTAGTACCAGAGAGTAAATACACTACAACAAATATGGGTTTTGATAGCTTAAACTGATAGTGTTCTTTCAACAATGCTATAATAGAGATGCAAGAAAAGCGGTTCTGTAGTTAAAATAGTGTTCATAGTATTGTAAAAAAGTGTGTTCATGAAGTTTATTTTTTGGTCTTTGAGTGTGTCAATTCATTTCGCAGATGTAAGATTTGGGCAATTGCAAGAATGTTGGATCTCAAACCTCTCTTTGTGCCTAAATAGCTCTACGCGACTCTCGGTTATGCCATCGACTTGGTATTGCTGTAACTTTGTACCAAGGTATGTATGATCACATTCTATCAAGAAGAGAGCATGTTGAACCACTTCATGGCTGCTTTTGTTTTTTATTTGATTTGGTTTTCATTTAAGGCCTAGTATACTTGTCATTGAGGATTAATGTTCTCAGTAGGAGTGTTTAGAGCATGTGTCATCATGCCAAAGCTTAAAGCCAGTGTATTGTTAAGGGAAACCATCAATATCCCCAATAATAGAGAGTATGACCCATTTGATAATCTATCCATACACTTGACAAGTGGTTTTTTTACTCTTTTTTTTTACTTAAATGGGGTTTGAGGGCCACTTTTGTATATTGAAAATTGGCATCAAATTGAACAAACACAATAAACTTAGGTAGTTTATGATAGGATACCTCATATCATTAATTTTTGTGATTGTAAATACTAGAGGAGCTTAAGAGCTTTTTGTGATTGTTGAAATAGGTTTAATGCAATGGCTAAATTCACTAATGATATTAGCTATTGTAAAAGTAGGTTCTGGATGTAGCTAGTGGGCATCGTAAAATCCAAGAGTTTGCAAGAGATGATATCCTTAGCAGTGGGCTGGGTGCTGTTAGGTACTCGAAGAACCTCAACAACATGTATATTTTTCACCTTAAGGAGTTGTTAACCTACTGTTTTTGTCATCTTGATATTTTTTTTATAACATTTCAGCAATATTCGTATGTAGCTATAGCTAAACACCGGGGGACATGACACTTAGATTATTTTCATAACAATTTTCTATTGTTTCTACTAACATGTTAATTAGTAGTGAGTTAGATTAAAACCGGTGTCGGACATTCCTCCGTCAAACTCCCAACTTTCATCTTGAAACCAAGGGGTAGAAATCTTCTGATACTTGGAATCTAATATGTGAAAGTGTTGAAGGTTGATTTATTTTCTTTTGCTTCTTGTTCATCGGGTTATTGGAGTAGCACAATACTGAAAAGCTTTGTAAGATAAAAGGATTTACATATCTAGTGGTTCATCATTGTTTAATATCTCTACCTTGTTGCAACTCCTCCTGAATCGTTATGGTGCTATTAATGCTACTTGTTGAAGTAGTGTTTTCCCTTGTTATTTTGGTTCTGCATTGGTTTAATGGCTATATATGGTCTCCAAGCAATGTGCCTAGAGGCGATCGATTTTATTCTTTTTGGTAGTTGTCTAATTCTTTAAATGTGTGACTGACTTGGCGTGGGAGTAAGCGCTAGCTGCTAAGTAAGTTTATTAACATTTGAGTAATACATGTCTTGTTGTTTCATTCATTCTTGTTATTCTTCTATAGCTTTTGCAAAAAATTGATTCTTAATTTTGCAGGAGATGGTCGGAAACATGAACTTTAAATTGTCTTTAGTTTATTTTCTTTTATTTTGGTTGTCTGAGAACATGAACTTCAAATTGTATGTGTAAATTGTTGATTTTGGTAAGTTTAAAAATAGTTTTGTATCTCAATTCAATGTTTCTGACTTGGTTGAATTCTTGGTTTCTCACATGATCTGAAATTTTTTTTTTTTAAAGAATTTTCTTTTTTGCGACGGGCCTAAGCCGTCGCTAATATATATATTTTTATTTTTTATGATATTTTCTGGGACGGGATTATTCCTGTCGCAAATGCTACATTTCCCGTCGCAAAGAGTATTTGCCACCCCACCAACTGCCACAGTCCATTCCCGTCGCGACCTCGTCGCAAAACGGCTTTAGTGACGGTAAACCACTATTTGCGACGGTATTTTACCGTCTCCAAAAGTATTATTTCTTGTAGTTTCGGATCCCAAGTAGGTGGGGGGTCCCCATTACAAATTGTAAGCTGTTGTTTTTATTCAATCCTATAATTTTTGCGAGTTTCTCTATATCTTTATAGTTTCTTCCACATTTTTACAGCTCGAGCTCCATATCCTTTGAGTCCTGCCTTAGAAGTAGAGCTTGACCAAGCTAGAAGCTACGCAATTCATAGTTGGGAGTTACTTGTAACTCCAGAATCTTTGGCTTCCTATTTGCTAGGCCCAGAGATCACCCGTGAGGCCTTAGCACTTTCAAGAGGTAGTTTCTGTTTTTGTTTGGCATTTCGCTTCTAGCTGACTTTTACACTGTTTCCATTTTCTTTCTTTTCATAGGAGGAAAGTGAGGTCAAAGGTATGGCACCAAAAATGGACAAAGCCTTGTTGGCCAAACTAAAAGCTGAGAGAGTAAAGCAATGTCCTGGGGCCGTAGCTCCTAAAAGGAAGAGCTCCCGTCTTCATAAGGAGATAAGTGTTGATAGCTTTTTGGAGGCTGATCTTTCTATCGTCCCTTCTGTTGACTTAGTGGTTGAGCCACTTGTTGAGGGGGAAGCTGAGAAATCTATGAGAAAAGCAAAAGGTGCAGCTGTGGAGGGCACCCCCTCTGCTAAGAAGACAAAGGCTTCTGTTGGTCCTTCTGTGTTCCTTCTGTGTTGGGTAATCATCAAGAGGCCCTCGAGTGTGCTTCTGGGCTGCTTTGTGCAGCTGACAAGGATTTGATGGCGGAGATGTCTCTCCAGGCAGTAGGGGAACAAATGTTGGTTGAATTGGCCATGGTATGCTCCTTCTTTCTGTTGTTAGCAATCTTGAATATTTGTTGTTTCTTCATTAATTCTTTCTCTCTTTCTGCAGGCCGTGGCTCGTGGCCGTTATCTCGCTTCCCAAAGCCATAGCTTGGGAAGTAGGTGGTCACCCTTACAGAGGCCAATATATGGCTCACAAAGTAAGTTGCTTCTATGGCGGCAGAGCTCTAGAAAGTGACAAACGAAAAAGATGCTGCCCTCAAAAGACACATCTATCCCGAGCTCTTCGATTGCATCCCTTCTCCAAACTCTAGAAAAAGGTCTCTCTTCCTGTTGAATCTTCATCTCCAACAGTAACACCTCCTGGCCCGTCATCTGGTGACAGGCTGGCTATTGACAGTTCTACCTTGGGCCTTTGAATGGCCTCTGAAACTTTTAATTCATTTGGGTCTTTAACTAAACACATTTTCCTACTTTCGTACTTTTAACTGGGTTTGTTTGGGAGTGGCCTGTTGGTTTGGCCATGATTCCTGCCTTGGCTGGGAAAACTTTTCTTGATGGATGTTTAGGGATGATCTCAGTGAGATCATATTTTGGGGCCTTTTAAAAGGCATAGCAGGTACAGGTACAAGTACAGGTGCATGTGCAGGTTGAATGAAAGGATGCTTTCACTTTATGCTATGGCAGTTTTAGATAGACTTTGTGCTGAATGAGCTTTTGCCAAATTTTTGCCATTCCCAGTCCTTGTTATAGCTGTGCCAAGTACTTGTGTTTTAGTATCTCTGCCAGGGGCGTACCTTTGGCTAGAAATTCTATTCTAAGCTTTGTCTGATTGCATAGGCGTGCTATGTCTGTTTTGGAGATTTTATTTTCCTTGTTTTGTCTTTTTGCATAGTTATACTACGTCTCTCACTCACCTAAGTGTTTAAATTGCTTATGTTAAAACAATTAAGACACTTATTTATGTTTCCCTTGGGATGGTTACTGGGTGAGTTGTAGATTGCATAGCTGTGCTACGTCTTTTGAGCTCAGAAATTTTTCCTAAGCTGCCTAATTAATGCATAGCTGTGCTACGTTTGTTGAGCTTGGAAATTTTTCCTAAGTTGCTTAATTAATGCATAGCTGTGCTGCATCTGTTGAGCTTGGAAATTTTTCCTAAGCTGCTTAATTGCAGCCTTGCTACGTCTCTTGAGCTTGGAAGTTTTTCCTAAGCTCTTTAATTGCATAGCATTGCTACGTCTGCTGAAGAGTGGTGATATCCATACTCCCCATTCCATAATTGACTTCAACTTCGTGATGGCGAACAACGAGCAAATTTCTAAGTTGTGCCAGGAACTGCAAGGCCTGAAGGCAGCCGTTGATGGGCTGTCTTCTAAGGTGGAGACCATGGCGGAATCCCTTTCCATCATGGAGAAGACAGTCCGCATGGTGCTGATAGCCAACTAGAACCAGTTGGAGGCTTGCCGAGGGCAACTGGCGCCACCAGTTCCTTCCCCTCCAAGGGAGGGTAGTAGTGATTAGGTTGTAACTTTGTGGATTTTATCCACAGAGTTTTTATGTAAAAAGTCGTCCACATCCCTTAGGGTGTGGATTTTATTAATAAAATTTAAATACTTTTATTTCTTTGTTCATCTTTCCATTTTATGTATACAGAAAACTTAAATCATATCATGCATACAGGATATTTGAACAATCATCCATCATGGGGAGTTTTATTGGGCACTAGGGCTGGCAAACGTAAATAACATATGGTCCCAACGAAAAATAACTTTGTTGCCAAAGCTTTATTCAAAACAAAAAGTTTCCTAGGAACTGAAATAACCTTCCTAAAAACGGAAATAAATTTTGTCTGCAAGCACCTACTTGTAGTACTTCTTCAGATGCTCTGCGTTCCACGAGTTTGGTAGCTCTTTTCCCCTTAGGGTTGCGAGTTTGTACACTCCAGCTTTGACGTGGTGCAAGATCTGATAGGGTCCCTCCCAATTTGGGCCGAGCTTGCCTACTTTTCTTTCTCGTGGGATCGACTTTCCGTAGGACTAGATCACCAACTCAAAAATCCCTTGGCCTAACCTGTGCTTCATGGTACCTAACCATTCTTTGCTGGTAGATGGCCAATTTGGCCATTGCTGTTTCCCTTGTTTCCTCCAAGAGGTCTAGCTCGGCTCTGAGATCTTCCTGGTTCTCCTGGGGGTCTGTGCTTGCGGTCATGTAGTTGAGGAGTTCAACTTTAATTGGGACTACTGCTTCAGCCCCAAAGAATATGGAGTTTCTCCAATTGCGGTTCGGGGTGTTGTACGATATGCCCATAGCACATTGTACAGCTCGTATGGCCAAGCTCCTCTGGCTTCTTTATTCCCTTCTTGATAGTGCGATTTGTGACCTCCATTTGGCCATTAGCCTTTGGGCGAGCCTTGGAGGCATAATGAACATGTATTCCACTGGAAATACAGTATGCTTTGAACTGAACATTATCAAACTACTTTCCGTGGTCTGTGACTATTACTCGTGGTAACCCAAAACCACTAATGATCAATTTCCACAAGAAATCAATGGTAACCTCATTTATGATTGTGGCCAGTGCCTTAGCTTCGACCCACTTTGTGAAGTAATCTACAACTAAAATGGCATGCTGGACCTGACCAGTTGCCATTGGGATCGGGCCAATTAGGTCTATTCCCCACTGGGTGAACGGCCATGGTCCCTTCATTGGAGTCAGGGCTATAGGGGGTCTATGAATGATGTTTGCAAAGCGTTGACACTTTTCACATTTTTGGACCATAGAGTTGCATGCGGCCACCTTGGTGATCTCCACATACTCCTTGGTGGACCTCTTCCATAGCCCGTACCGATTCTGCTGTGGTCAGACATCTAAGGTATGGTAATGAGAAGCTCCTTCTGTATAGGACATCTCCCATCATTAGGTATTTTGTAGCCCTGATTTTGAGTTGTCTAGCTTTCTCCTTGTCGTCTGGTAGGATCCCATTGGTTATGTACTCAACTATGGGGCCTGTCCATGAGCTGCTATAATCGATATCTTCAACTCGTATGGTTGGGGTGAAGATACTTGGTAATTCTAGAAGTCGCACTGGTGTATTCTGTGGAATAGTATTGATAAGTAACGAAGACCTGGCAAGGCCAGCTCAGTCAAAGAAATGGAGCTGGAGAATAAGAGCCAGCTCCGCCTGAGATCCTTTGGAACGTACCACTTGTGACGATGCCAAGGGGATGGCAGCCCGGCCCACGAGATGGAGCTGGAACAAGGTCTAAGGACCAGCTCGAACAACCAGCTAAGGTAGGATAAGTAACGCTCACGAAGCATGCTTATCCCGATTGAGGATACCACTCTAAAGAACCCTAATCCTACGGGATAAGGGAAGAATGCTGGTAAAGATAAGCACAAAGTCCTCGGGATAAACCTGATTGAAGACGGATAAGGATCCCAAACCAAGGCTCAAGGAGTATGAAATCCTAGCTAAGGTAGGACTCCACACCTATCATTAAGATGATCTACAATCCTCGGAATGTAGTCCTATTAGGACTCAACCTTCTGTCAAATGCCTATAAGATTGATGGTAAAACTTCATTGATAGGTACGCATGACTTAGGCATCGGAGGGTGGTTGGCAAGCCACCACACCGGTGACATAAGCTCTCACGTTGTCTTTGTAGGAACAGGTCGGGGCCAGGCACAAAGCTGATTCATCAGCTGGCGTCGTTTGTGGGAACGATTTTTTCCTTACGGTGAATAGTTTTGTATGGTAGATACCCGATCTAGCAGAACAACGTTGGCTTCAGACCCCCCGCAAATGGGCGTCGACGACGCCACCAAGACCTCTGCCGCGGTAAAAGCCGCCGAAATGGCCAAGGCTGCGAGACCGGCCAAGGCCACCGCCGTCGCTGAAAAAGCTGCCAAGGCAGCAGAAGCGGCCAAAGCAGCCGAAGCGGCTAAGGCCGCTGAGGCAAGTAAGACGGGAAGCGACCAGATGACCCCAGAGGCATTTGTTCAAATGCAGGAGCAAATAAAAACATTAACCCAAGGGTTACAAGCTACGATGCAAGAAAACGCAGATTTGCGTAGGCAAATCTCCGAGCCAAGCATCCTGAATCTACAACACAGTTAACACGAGGAAGAGAATCACAGAGAAGAAAGCGAGTCTAGTGAGGAGGAAAGCCAAAACCGAAAGCGGAATAGCAAACCGCTCCTGGAAAAGCCGCCCCACGAACTAGGGGTGATCCTCAAGATGCAAGATCAGATTGAAGGGTTAATGAAGCATGTCAAGGTACAGGCTCCTGCTACGGTAGAAGAGCTAGTACAGAATACGGATTCACCTTTCACCCCCGAAGTCATGGGGCGTCCTCTTCCAAGGAAGTTTAAGATGCTCCAGTTGGAAACATTCAATGGCTCCACAGACCCGTTGGATCATTTGAAAACGTACAAATTCCTGATGCACCTATAAGCAGTGTCTGACGAAGTCATGTGTCGGGCTTTTCCTGTTATTCTCAAGGGGAGTGCTCGAGCATGGTTTAACAAACTCCCTCCCGGGAGTATGCGTAGTTTCAAAGAGCTTAGCATGAACTTTGTAAGCTACTTTATTGCTGGACAACGCTACGGCAAACCAGCGACACGCCTCCTAACAGTAAAACAGGGAAGATAGGAGTCGTTAAGAGACTACACCACCAGGTTCAATAAAGAGGTGGTCCAGATAGATGAAGCTGACGACAGCGTGAGTATAACTGCGTATATAGCTGGACTGTACTCAGGACTGTTTCTATACCTCTTATCTCAAGAACCACCCAAGACCCTGGCGGAGCTCATGCTCAGAGCGCAGAAGCACATGAATGCCGAGGAAGCTGTCTACGCAAGCCGTTCCCGTGATGGTTTTGATCCCAAGGCAGGGCCATCACAAGTTGGTGAATTTGCTCCACCTGACAGGAAAAGAAGAGACTCCACCCGTAAAACGGGAGGAGAACCGAAGAACAAGAAGGTAGACTCGAGAACTTCCCCTAAAAGGGGAGGAGGACCGCCTCAAGGCCGGTACAAGCAGTTCACTCTGCTCATAGCTACGGCAGAGCAAATCCTCAGCAGCCTACAGGATGATCTGGACCTCAA
The DNA here is from genome assembly GCA_025413875.1 of Rhododendron molle. Lineage (NCBI taxonomy): Eukaryota > Viridiplantae > Streptophyta > Magnoliopsida > Ericales > Ericaceae > Rhododendron > Rhododendron molle. Next base: position 13,945,938 of record CM046395.1, on the reverse strand, counting down.
GTGGCCCGGAAAGTTGAGAACCGATCCAAATAGAAGAGCTAAGGATAAGTACTGCAGATTCCATAAGGACCATGGTCACAACACAGATGATTGTATAAACCTAAAGCAATAGATCGAGGACCTGATTCAAAGGGGAAGGCTTCAACGCTTCGTAACGAAGAAGAACCAGAAATCATCCAGGAGAGAAGATATAAACAAAGAGGGAAGAGATGGTGCTGCACCCCGGTCATCCATGGGGGATTTGCTGGAGGAGGAGAGTCTAGCAATGCTAGAAAATCTCACCTGAGGAAATTCAGAACGGAACACTTTGAAATCAACACAGTTGGCCGTCCGAATAAATTCCAAAAGAAGGAGGAAATACCCATAATTTTCTCAGAAGAAGACATCTAGGGAGTTCAGATCCCTCACGATGACCCTTTGGTTATCACCGTTGTCGTGGCCAACTACCTCACACGTAGGATGCTGATAGAAAGCGGGAGCTCTGCCGACATCCTATACCTCCATGCTTATGATCAGTTCAAAATTGGAAGAGAAAGGCTAAGGCCTATGACTTCACCACTGGTTGGATTTGCAGGTACGCCCGTTTATCTAGCTGGCCAAATAGCCTTACCTGTCACTATGGGAGAAGAAGGAAATCAGATTACACGAATGATAGATTTCATAGTGGTTAGCTGTCCTTCTGCATACAATGCAATACTGGGGAGAACAACCCTGAATAAGATCGGGGCAATAATCTCCACATACCATTTGATGATAAAGTTCCCAACGTCAGCAGGAATAGCGTGCGTAAGAGGAGATCAGAAAGCAGCACGGGAATGTTATGTCACCTCACTCAGAGGTGCTAACATTGCCATGACCATAGAAAGCCTCGACACTCGAGACGAAGAGAAGCTCCAACAAGGAGAGCCCGTGGAAGAACTCATATAAGAGCTCCTGGAAATAGGTCAACCGGGCAAGACAGTGAGAATCGGAGCAAGACTGAGCTCGATAGCAAAGTCAGAGCTGCTACAATTTTTAAGGAAGAACAAGGACGTTTTTGCATGGTCCCACAAGGATATCCCAGGAATTGACCTAAGGGTCATATCCCATAAACTAAATGTGGATCCCACGGTTCGTCCAGTTTGCCCCGGAACAGAATGGAGCTGCAGCAGAGGAAGTAGACAAACTTATGCAAGCGGGATCTGTCCGAGAAGTTCTCTACTTTGATTGGCTGGCCAACGTAGTCATGGTAAAGAAAGCCAATGGCAAATAGAGAATGTGCGTGGACTTTACTGATCTCAATAAAGCATGTCCAAAGGATAGCTTTCCGCTACCAAGGATTGACTCCTTGGTGGATTCTACGGCAGGGCACGAGCTCCTAAGCTTCATGGACGCATTTTCAGGGTATAATCAGATCCAAATGCACAAGTAAGATCAAGAGAAAATATCGTTCGTTACTGACAGAGGACTATACTGTTATAAAGTGATGCTCTTTGGTCTCAAAAACGCAGGGGCAACATATCAGAGGCTGGTCAACAAGATGTTTAAGCAACAAATTGGACGCAAGGTAGAGGTATCCGTAGATGACATGCTGGTCAAGAGTGCCAAGGCGCTAGACCATGTGGCAGATCTGGAAGAAACCTTTCAAGTCCTCAGGAAATACCAAATGAAGCTTAACTCAACGAAATGTGTGTTCGGAATCTCCTCGGGAAAATTCTTGGGTTTCATGGTGTCTCAAAGAGGTATCGAAGCCAATCCCGAGAAAATCCAGGCCATCCTTACCATGCGCTCACCCCAGAATATTAAGGAGGTCCAGAAGCTAACAGGACATGTCGCGGCCTTGAGCAGGTTTATCTCACGAGCTACTGATAAGTGCCAAACGTTCTTCAAGGTTTTGAAAAAAGCCTTTGAATGGACTACCACCGAAGAAGTAGCTTTCAATTAACTGAAGGGATATCTCACATCCCCACCACTGCTGAGTAGGACTCAAGACGGAGAGCACCTATTTTTATACCTTGCTGTCTCCCCCCACGTTGTCAGCGCGGTTCTGATATGGGAGGAACAAGGGACACATCTCCCAGTATATTACACCAACAGGGCACTACGAGGAGCTGAGCTGAGGTATCCCAGAGCTGAAAAGATAGCTTTTGCAATGGTGGTAGCAGCCAGAAGGCTACGACCATACTTCCAAGCTCACCCCATCAAAGTAGTCACGGACCAGCCACTTCGAAGAATTCTCCACTGCCCGGGGACATCAGGCCGGTTAATCCAATGGTCGATAGAGCTTGGCGAGTTTGATATAGAGTATAAGCCTCGGATTGCCATCAAAGCACAAGTACTGGTAGATTTCCTGGCAGAATACGAAGTTCTCGTTGTGGGATTGGAGTTGGCTAGGGCCGTAGGTGCTAGCCATGTGTTCGCCAAAAGTGATTCACAGGTGGTCGTGGGACAAGTCCTGGGAGAGTACACTGTGAAGGAAGGGGTAATGCAGAAGTATTTGGAAAAAGTGAAGTCCCTAGTTGCAAAATTTCAAAGCTTTAATGTCATTAGAATCCTAAGGGAAGATAATGTTGAAGCAGATTACTTGTCAAAGCTGGCCATGGCCAGGGAAGAGGCCATCCCACGGAATGCCCCAATACGGTACTTAGAGCTCCCTAGTATCTTCGCCCCAAATGCACAAGTGCAAGCCATCGACTACAGCAATTCATGGACTGCTCCCATAGTTGATTACATAACGAATGGGACGCTACCAGACGACAAGGTCAAAACTAGGCAGCTTAAAATCAGAGCTGCAAAATACCTAATGATGAGAGAAGTGCTGTATAGAAGGAGCTTCTCCTTGCCGTACCTCAGATGTCTGGTTATGACGGAGTCTGCAAGAGCCATGGAGGAAGTCCACCAGGGAGTATGCGGGGACCATCAAGGTGGCCGTATGCTAGCCTAACTACTTAGGTTAGGATACTATTGGCCAAGCATGAAGAAGGATTGCAACTCAATGGTCCAGAAGTGTGAAAAATGCCAACGCTTTGCAAACATTATCCACGGATCCCCCACAGTTCTGAGACCAATGAAAGGGCCATGGCCATTTGCCCAATGGGGAGTCGACCTGATTGGCCCGCTTCCAATGGCAGCAGGCCAGGTCCAGCACGCCATCATAGCTGTGGACTACTTTACAAAGTGGGTCGAAGCCAAGGCACTAGCTACGATTACTGCAGAGGCTGCAATAGATTTCTTATGGAAAATGATTATTAGCCGTTTCGGGTTACCAAGGGTGATAGTCACAGACCGAGGATACAATCCGACAATACCCAGTTTAAAGAGTATTGTATCTCCAAAGGAATACACTTGCATTATGCGTCCAAAGCTCACCCGAAAGCTAATGGTTAGGTAGAAGTCACCAATCGTACAATCAAGAAGGGAATCAAGAAAAGGCTTCGAGAGGCCAAAGGAGCTTGGCCAGACGAGCTTTATAATGTGTTATGGGCATATCGTACAACACCACGAATGGCAACCAGAGAAACCCCCTATTCTCTTGCATTTGGGGCTGAAGCGGTAGTCTCAATTGAAGTTGAATTCCTTAATTACAGGACTGCAAGCACAGATCCCCAAGAAAACCAGGAAGACATGAGGGCCGAGCTAGACCTCTTGGAAGAAACAAGAGAAACAGCAATGACAAAGCTGGCCGTCTACCGGCAAAGAATGGTCAAGTACCATGAGGCACAGGTTAGGCCAAGGGATTTTCAAGCTGGTGATTTAGTCCTAAGGAAAGTCGATCCTACGAGAAAGAAGGTGGGCAAGCTTGGCCCCAATTGGGAAGGACCCTATCAGGTCTTGCATCACATCAAAGCTGGAGCGTACAAGCTTGCAACCCTAAGGGGAAAGGAGTTACCAAATTCGTGGATTGCGGAACATCTCAAAAAGTATTACAAGTAGGTGCTTGCCAATATTGGTTTATTTCTGTTTTTAGGAAATTGACGTTTGTTTTTAGGAAGTTCTTCGTTTGAATAATATTTTAGCAGTAAAGTTGTTTCTATTAGGACCATGTGTTTTTTTATCTAGCCCTTGTGGCCAATAAAACTCCCCACGAGGGATGACTGTTCAAATCTCCTGTAAAGCATGATATGGTTTAGTTTCCTGAATGCATGATAAGGAAAGACAAAGCAACAGTAATAAAATTCTTAAATTTTATTTATAAAATCCGCGCCTCTAAGGAGGTGCGGACAGTCATTATATGAAAAATTTTGTGGACAAAACCCACGAAGTTGCAACCTAAGCACTACCCCCTCATTTGGAAGAGAGGGAAACGAAGGCGCCGGTTGACCACGGAAAGCTTCAAGCTGATCCTAGTTGGCAATCAGCACCATACGGACGGTCTTTTCCATGACCGACAGTGAGTCCGCCATGGCGTCCATCTTTGCAGACAGCCCATTGATGGCTGCTTTCAAGTTCTACAACTCTTGGCACAGCTCCGAGATTCGCTAGTCATTCGCCATTACGATGTGAAAGATGAATATGGAATGGGTAATCTACCATAACTATTGGTTTTTATAGCACAAATTAAAACGGTTCGTTAACCGCTTGCTAAACCAATCAGCATAAACATAATCATCAATGCAAATTAAAACCGCCACCTCAACCGCTTAGAGTAAAGGGAAGTTACCCCTAAATTATCTCGGGCAGTTGAATCATTGGTCTTTACTTAAATGAACAAACTGAACCCCAAGGGCCGAGGTAAGTGTATTCATTAAGTCCATACTTTGAATTTAATACACTTAGGGGAGTAGGACTACTACAGACGTAGCTAAGGCTATGCAATTATAGCTTAGGAAAAATTTCCAAGCTTGAAGACATAGCTAAGGCTATGCAACTTCAGCTTAGGAAAAATTTCCAAGCTTGAAGACGTAGCTAAGGCTATGCAATTACAGCTTAGAATTTTTTTTTCAAGCTTACTGACGTAGCTAAGGCTATTGATATTTTCAAGTTTAAAAGGCGTAGCACAGCTATGCACCCTAAAGAATAACAAAATTACCCAAAGATATCCCAAGGGAAAATCAAATAAGTATCTTAATTGTTTACGAACAATTTACACACTTAGGGGAGTAAAGACGTAGTATAACTATGCAATAAAAGTAGCTTAGGAAAATTTCCAAGCAATTTTCAAACAGATGTAGCACGGCTATGCGATAAAACAAAACTCAGGAGTCAGCATGCAGCTATAACATGCACAAAGACTAACGGAAGTTGCCATAAAATTTGGCTCAAATGGAAAGTACGCTTTCGTTTAAACTCTGCACCTGTCATATTATCAAATCAACAACCATTACAAGGCTCCCAAAATATGATCTCAAAAGAGAACACCTTCGTTAGTTAAGGAAATAAAGTCTCCAACCCAGTCAATCAGGAATCAGGGCCAAGACTAAGGCCACTCCTGAACAAACACAAAAATACGAAAGTATTTAAAAAGTGTTAGTTACAGACCCAGCGAATTAAATGTTTTTCGGCCAATCAAAGGCCCAGGGTGGAGCTATCAATTGCCTGCCCATCACCAGATGACGGGCCAGGAGGTGTTGCAACAAGGTTTGGAGCGTCAAGAGAAACCTTTTCTGGAGTTTGAAGAAGGGATGCAAGGGAAGAGCTCGGGACAAATGTATCTTTTGAAACCGCGTCATCAGCTTCGTCCCCCCCTTTTTGCCCCCCATCAAGACACGAGGGCCCCTCTTCGTCATCAACTTCAAACTTAGAAAAGTCCAAGTCTAGAAAAGCTAAGGCTGCCCGGCTCCTCATGGCTTCAAACCCGTCGAAGTATTGTTGGGTGATGTCTTGACGATACTCAGAGGACTGAAGGAAGAGCTGAATGGCTTCCCTACGAGCGTTCTTCACCTTCTCAAGCATCCCCATGCTCATAGCCTTGTACTCCTCCATCTCCTTACCCCATTCAGAAATCTTCTGCTCCAGACTGCGAGCAGAAGCTACGGCCACATCTCTCTCCTCCTCCAAACCTCTCTTTGACTTGAGAGCCGCATCCCTCTCACCAATCGCCTTCTGAAGCTCGGCGGACATGGAGGCACCCTGCTTTGTGAGATTCAGATTGGCCTCCGTTAGTGTGACCACCTGTTTTCCTAAGCTATGGCTCTAGGAGGCAAGATATCGGCCACATACCGCAGCCTTCAAGAAAGGAGGAAGAACTTAACCAAAGAAACAACAGATTAACAAAATGACTTCGGAAATGGAAAGAACATACCATAGCCAATTCAGTCAGCATCTACTCCCCAACTGCCTGAAGAGACAACTTCGCCATGGATCCTTATCAGCTACACAGAGCAACCCTGAGATACGTTCTAGGGCCTCTCGAGGATTGCCCAGCACAGAAGGCCCAATAGGAGCTTTCGTTTTCTTGGTAGGAGAGGTACCCCCCACGGCGACCCCTTTTGCTTTTCTCTTCAACCTGTCTGCCTCACCCTCAATAGGCGACTCAACCACTAAGTCGAGGGCTGGGCCGCTAGAAAGGTTAGCACCCAGAAAGCTGTCTACACACAGCTCCTTCAGCAGACGGGAACTTTTCCTTTTGGCAGCTACAGCCCCAGATGGTTGCTTCGCTCTCTCAGCCTTCAATTGGGCCTGCAAGGCTTTGTCCATTTTCAGTGCCATGACTTTGTCTTCACCTTCCTCTTCTGAAAAAGAAAGAGAGAAGCAATAAAAAGTCAGCTAAAGACACGACACCAAGTAAGGAACAGAAACTACCTCTAGAAAGTGCAAAGGCCTCACGAGTGGTCTTTGGGCCTAGTAGGTAGGCTGCCAATGACTCCGGAGTCACAAGCAATTCCCAATTGTGAACTAAATAGCTCCTGGCTTGCTGCACCTCCGCTTCCCGGGCAGGGCTAACGAAAATGGAGCTCTAGTTGCGGAAAGATAGAAGAATTCATAAAAATATGAATAAATTCATAAAGCTACAGGATTAAAGAAAAGCAAACAGCTTACAATTACAGATGGGGACCCCCCACCTACTAGGGATCCGAGGAACATATGATCCAATCTCCCAATCTGGGAGCTCCCAACCGTCACGACCAACGAAAAAGAATTTGTCCTTCCAATTTTTGTTCACAACAGGGAGCTCTGTAACTAGCTCCCCCTCACCAGCCTTTTTCGTAAAATAGTACCACCCGATACCTCCAAGAGCCTCCTTAACAGAAAATTGGTTGAGGAAAGGCCCCTTCGTCAAACAAACTTGGCAATCTGACATCGCCCCCCACAACGCCGCACAACCTATCAGGAGACGCCAAGAATTGGGCACTATTTGGCCAGGTGCCAAACCAAGAAAACTCAAGACGTCCCTCACCACGGTTGGAAAGGAGAGTCGTAAACCTCCCTCTAGAGCACTAACATAGAGGCAAGCCTCATTCTCAGTAAAGGTGCATGCCCGTTCGGTCCCAGAAGGTTTCCTAAGGGAAACAGATGACGGGATAGAGTATCTAACCCTGAGGACGGCTAATTCTTTTGTAACAACTTTGATTTTTACTAAGTAAAAATTTCGTTGTTAATATTTTGAAAACTCTTAAATTAGGTTTTAATCGTCGTTTAACTGTCGATCTTCCCGTCGTTTCTAGGATTGAGTCTTAAGATTCCACATCTCAGCTGGAAATCCTACCTAACAACCCTAGCTAGCTTTTAACCGACATTTCGACCTAGCAATCGTTTGACCTAATTACCGATCGTTCCTAAACCTCGGTGAACCTTACGAACCTTTTGAAACGCTTGAGCTTGTAACCCTAGATTAACCCTTTGAACCTTTTGAACCTTTTAGCTATCGACCATTGGACGATAACGTTAGGATTTTCTTTACCCATTGGATAATAGGAGAACCTTAGTTAACCTTCCTAAGTACAAGATTAGATTAGTTCAGTACTTAATTGCAAAGTATTATACTTCCTAGCATTACCCGTTGGATAATAACCGCTAGGAGATTTATGACCCATTTGACAATAGACCAAAGAACTTACCATCCTTAACCATTGGGTATTAACCGCTAGGGAAACTATTATCCATTGGATAATAGTTAGTCTTGACAATCAAGTACTAGGGTTGATTAAAATACTGGATTTGGCCATGTGTGTATTTGATTAAAGTATAATTAGTACATTAGGTTAGTATTATAGTATTTAGTACTTTGAAAGTATAAGATTAGTTTATTAGATATTAGATATGGACATATCTAGTCTAGATATTGTAAGTACTTGCTTGTATATATAATATGTGTACTTGTATATATATATATATATATTATATATTATATTGTATATAGCATGAGTGTATTACAATATTTTATTTAGAAAATCTATTTTGCTTGAAAGTATGGTTTTTATGAAAGACCCATAGTACTTATATATATACTAGTTTATATATATACTTTCATGCTAGTACAAGTGTGTGAGAGAGAGAGAGAGAGGGAGAGAGAGAGAGAATTCGAGAGAGAGAGAGAGAGAGAGAGAGAGAGAGAGAAGGAAAGAGAGGGAGAGAAGTGATGTTTTGCTTGGATTTCTTTCTACCAAACCTTAGATATATGTATATATAAGTACATGTACTAAGTGAAAGAAGAAGAGGGGAGAAGATAGGAGAGAGATTTGATGTACAAGATCTCTTACAAACCAAATCCTTATACTTCCATAAGTCATCCACCAACCCTTGTACCTAGGAGAGAGAGAGAGAGGCCGAGAGAGAGATTGAGAGAGAGAGAGAGAGAGAGAGAGGCCGGATGAGAGAGGGAGAGAGAGAGTGATGTGTTTGCTAGTGGACTTACGTTGATTGACCATGCTTTGATCATCCTTGTCCTAGCTTGATATGCTTTCAAGTGAAAGCACAACCATTGCAAGCAAGATCTTGTACTCTTGTACAAAACCCTATTTTTATACTTGAATCAAATCTCCATTTCGTGCCCAATCCTCCATAATCCAATCAATGGTACACTTCCATAGCCATGCATGCCTAGTTCTAGGTTGTTTCTTCCAAGCAAGCAAGATTTGTTTGAGGAAACAAATTAGATATAAGAGAGAGAGAGAGAGAATTCGGCTAGAGAGAGAGAGAGAGAGGGGAAGCCTTGCCTATAAATACCAAGCTCTTGGTGCTTTGAACTCACACCTTCACCTCATTCTCTCACTTCTTTCTTGAAATCATAAGAGTTCTTGTTGTTCTTGCCTTGTTCTTGAGGTTTTCTTGCTAGTTCTTCAAGAAGCTTTCCTTCGCCGCCACTAAACCACCACTCGACCACCACCTCGATCCAAAAGTAGTAGTAGTTGTAGTTAAGATCTAGTTTTGAGAGAAACCATTCTCTTTCGAAGCTACCGGAAGCTACCGTAAGACGTTACTCCGTCCGATCGCCGACTTTCTTTCCGTCGTACCTTCTGTAGTTTACTACCGCCAAGAAGAACGATAGTGATCCCTAACCACTCTTCCTAAGTATATGTAGAGTTCTTCGAACCTACTTTCTCTAAGTATAGTTGAATGCATGTTAGTGTAAAGTATTAAGCTTGTAGATCTATTTTCGCTAAAAGATACGTAGTTTACCTTAATCTTATGGCTACTTGATTGCTTGATCTCGTGATAACTACTTGTTTGTATGAACTCGTCAATAAACATATGTTGTTTTGACATTCTCAAAGGAAATGCATTTTTAACGATAAAGTGTTGTTTCAAAACGAAGTATTCGTATTTTGACCTTTTAAAGGATCGTAAATTGCTCGCCTTACTTTTTGACATTTAACGAGCATGATAATATAGAGTTGGATGATCTTGCTAGTTTAGTTTCAAGATTACTATGATAGTGTTGTACTTGTTTACGAAGTCTCGCCGCGGAGTCTATGCATGATACGAGACACATGAAATTGGAAAGTAGAGACATGACACTTAAGATGTAGTTGATATGGATAAAAAAATATTTTGAAACTACGTAATGGCCGGACTTGGTAGCCTTACGTTGGTGTGCGTTGCCAATGGAGCCGGACTTGGTAGCTTCATTGGAGGTGTGTGACTTGGTTATCCGCGAAGAGGAGCCAAGATGTGACACAATGTGCCGGACTTGGTAGCCATTGTGGCCGATAAGCCAGACTTGGTAGCCTTTGTGGCAATGAGCCAGACTTGGTAGCTCATTGTTGTGCGACACAAGGTGCCGGGCTTAGTAGCTTATTGGTTGTGTGTGTTCACAATGTGCCGGACTTGGTAGCCATTGTGGCCAATGAGCCGGACTTGGTAGCTCATTGGTTTGTGTGTGTGTGTTTTCGGAAATGATAATAAAATATAAGACACAAAACGATGAGTCGCGTAGGAAAAACACACGGAAAACATGACATCAATGCTCGTTAGTGAATGCGCATGTGTAATTGCCACGTGTTCTTGTTTAAGTATGTTAAGTTTGGAAAATCGTATCTACACTATCTTTGACTTGTATGTTAAGGGTTAGTTGGTTTTGGGTTACTCTATTGAGCTTTCAAGCTCACGGTGTTGCTTTATGTGACCCTGACATATTATGCTGGTGGCGACGCTGGTATAATGTGTCAGACTTCTTAGATGAGCAAGGAGAGCTGTACACCTTGGAGGCCTTCGGAGCTGAGGAACTTGCTAGGTTGGAAGAAGAGAAAGAGCTGTAGATAACCTTAGATGTCCATCCCTTTTGTGTAATATAAGTACTCTCTGAGGAGTTTGATGTAATAATGAGCTAGACTCTACCTTGTTTATCTAATAAAGTGAATATTTAACGAACCCGATTTTGGGGGCGTTACATCTTCATTTTTAATTGTGTAGGGGATATTAGAGGCCGAGAAGACTGGGACCCTATGGGGACCCCTCGATGAAGGAGCAGGAGGCCACGAGGGTTTTACACTGCTCGACTGACCTTTGTCAGGCGAAGCCCTAATGATGATGCTCCGACGCATGGAACTCTCCTCTTCCCTCATCGACTCTTCGACTTGGAGGATTGAAGAGAAATTAATAAAACCCTCAAACATAGGGTTCCTACAGAAAATTTGGGGTATAAACGCACCGATAGGTAAAACAGATCACGGAAAACCCTATTTTTAAGAGTAAGAGAGTAGGGGCAGAATCCTCTAAAATTGGAGAGCAAAGATTGATACAAGAAAACCCTATCAACCGAGAGAAAATGAACTCACCTGGGACGACCCACTTGGGGTCTGAAAATTATATATTAGAAGGAGAATCCAGCATGAAGAACAGCAAAAGAAGAGGAACGTACCTAAAAGGGGACGGACTCTATGCACAACGTCGAAGGAGAAATCACAAGGAATCTCACGAAGAAAATCACCTGGGAAGGTTCGGTTGCTTCTCTGATTAGAAGTTGATCGAAACAGGGAGAAGCTTAAACAGTGAGCATCGATCCCGAGAACGGCTCTTTGATCTACGTCACCCACCTCTAGCACCGCAAGAGTCGAGATCATGACACCTGGCCCACGAAGTAACCCATGCATTTAAAACCCCCTAAAAGAGAAAAAGCGATAACCGCCATGCAAGACTAGCATATGTTCCCAATCTCCAACTCAGAGCTAGAGCTTGGAAACAGGGGAGTACCTGATAAGTAAGGAAGACCTGGCAAGGCCAGCTTAATAAAAGAAACGGAACTGGAGAATAAGAGCCAGCTCTGCCTGAGATCCTCTGAAAAGTACCACCTGTGACGAACCCAAGGGGATGCCAGCTCGGCCCACGAGATGGAGCTGGAACAAGGTCTAAGGACCAGCTCGGACACCCAGCTAAGGCAAGATAAGTAACGCTCACAAAGCATGCTTATCCCGATTGAGGATACCACTCTAAAGAACCCTAATCCTACGGGATAAGGGAAGAATGCTGGTAAAGATAAGCACAAAGTCCCCGGGATAAACCCGATTGAAGACAGATAAGGATCCCAAACCAAGGCTCAAGGAGTATGAAATCCTAGCTAAGGTAGGACTCCACACCCATCATTAAGATGATCTACAATCCCCGGAATGTAGTCTTATTAGGACTCAACCTCCTATCAAATGCCTATAAGATTGATGGTAAAACTTCATTGATAGGTACGCAATCCTAACAGAGAACTAAAATACCCCAAAGGATATTACTGACTTAGGCATCGGAGGGTGGTTGGCAAGCCACCACACCGGTGACATAAGCTCTCACGTTGTCTTTGTAAGAACAGGTTGGGGCCAGGCACAAAACTGATTCATCAAGTATCCTCCTTAGCCATGGCTAATTTTGCCAAATAATCAGCTTCGATGTTCTCCTCCCTTGGGATTCTAACAATGCTGAAACTTTGTAGCTTTGAAATTTGGGCTTTTACCTTCTCTAAGTACTTCTGCATTACTCCTTCTTTCACAGTATATTCTCCAATTGTAAATCACTTTTGGCTAACACATGGTTAGCGCCGACAGCCTTAGCTAGCTCCAATCCAACGACAAGGGCTTCGTATTCTGCCTCATTGTTAGTTGCTTTGAACTCGAACCTAAGCGCGTAGCTCAGGCGCTGTCCTTTTGGGGATGTTAAGATCAAACCAGCTCCGATTGCTTCTCTAGTTGTTGATCCGTCAACTTGAAGGAACCGGGGCTTTAGTTCCTCTTTTGGCTGCTCTTCTGGTTCTGGATAAGTGTATTCCACAAGGAAATTCGCGAGTACTTGCGCTTTAATGGCAATCCTTGGTTTGTACTCTATATCAAACTCGCCAAGCTCTATTGACCATTGAATCAAGTAGCCTGAAGTTTCTGGAGAGTGGAGAATCCTTCGGAGTGGTTGATCTGTTAGCACCTTTATCGAATGAGCTTGAAAGTATGGCCGTAGCCGTCTAGCTGCTATTACCATGGGAAAGGCTACCTTTTCAGCTCTGGGATATCTTAGCTCAGCTCTTCGCAATGCTCTGCTAGTGTAATACACCAGGAGCTGTGTTCCTTGCTCCTCCCTGAGCAGAACCACACTGACAGCGTGGGGGGAGACAGCAAGGTATAAATATAAGACTTCTCCTTCTAGTGTTCTGCTCAGTAATGGTGGGGATGTCAAATACTCTTTAAGCTAGTTAAAAGCGGCCTCCTCCGTGGTAGTCCATTCAAAGGCTTTTTTAAAAACCTTGAAGAATGTTTGACACTTATCAGTTGCTCGTGAGATGAACCTGCTTAATGCTGCGACTCGCCCTATTAGCCTCTGGACTTCCTTGATATTTTGGGGTGAACGCATGGTGAGTATAGCCTGGATTTTTTTGGGGTTTGCTTCAATACCTCTTTGGGATACCATGAAGCCCAAAAATTTGCCTGTGGCGAACCCGAAGGCACATTTTGTTGAGTTGAGCTTCATTTGGTACTTTCTGAGGACTTGAAACGTTTCCTCCAAATCTGCTACATGGTTTTATGCCTTGGCACTTTTAACGAGCATATCGTCCACGTATACTTCTACGTTGTGTTCAATCTGTTGTTTGAACATCTTGTTGACCAGCCTTTGGTACGTAGCCCCTGCGTTCTTGAGAGCAAAGGGCATTACTTTGTAACAATATAATCCCCTATCGGTAATGAACGAGGTTTTCTTTTGATCTCTTCCATGCATTTGGATTTGGTTATACCCTGAAAATGCATCCATGAAGCTGAGGAGTTCATGGCCTACGGTAGAATCTACTAAGGAATCAATCCTTGGCAAAGGAAAGCTATCCTTTGGACATGCTTTGTTGAGGTCGGCGAAGTCGACATATATTCTCCATTTGCCATTGGCTTTCTTCACCATGAGCACATTGGCTAGCCAGTCGGGGTAGAGAACTTCGCGGATGGATCTCGTTTGTATAAACTTCTCTACCTCTTTGGCCACAACTTTGTTGCATTCTAGAGCAAATGTCCTTTGTCCTGTTTAACAGGGCATACCGTGGTGTCCACGTTCAATTTGTGAGATATGACTCTTGGGTCAATCCCTGGAATGTCTTCATGGGACCATGTAAAGACATCTTTGTTCTTTTTTGGGAATTGCAACAGCTCTGCCCCTGCTACTGGGTTAAATCCTGTTCCTATTCTCACCGTCTTTTCTGATTGCTCTGGTTCTAAGAGTTCTTCTTTGAGTTCTTCTACCGGTTCTCCATGCTGGAGCTTTTCTTCATCTCGTGTGTCGAGGCTTTCTATTCTCATTGTGATGTTAGCTCCCCTGAGTGAGATGACATAACATTCCCGGGCTGCCTTTTGATCTCCTTTGACTCATGCAATCCCCTCCGGCATTGGGAGTTTTATCATCAAATGATATGTGGAGATTATTGCCCCAATCTTGTTCAGGGTTGTTCTCCCCAATATTGCATTGTATGCTAAAGGACAGTCGACTACTATAAAGTCTACCATCCTTGTGATTTGACTTCCTCCTTCTCCCATAGTGATTGGTAGGGCGATTTGACCAGCTGGATAAACGGGCATACCTACAAATCCAACCAATGGTGAAGTTATAGGCCTTAGCCTCTCTCGTCCAACCCTGAGTTGGTCATATGCATGGAGGTAGAGGATGTCGACTGAGCTTCCGCTATCTGTCAATACCCTTCTTGTGGGATAGTTTGCCACAACGATGGTTATGACCAAGGGGTTGTCATGGGGGACTTGAACTCCCTTGATGTCTTCTTCCGAGAAATAAATGGGTATTTCTTCTTTCTTTTGGGATTTACTCGGACGGGCAATTGTGTTGACCACCAACTATTCCTCTGTTCTCAGCTTCCTAAGGTGAGCTTTCCTACCTCCAGCAAATCTTCCATGGATGACCTTGATTTCCTTGATAGGACCTGATCGGGGTATGGTGTCGTCTCTACTCTCCTTGCTGGTATCCTCTCTCCTAGATTGTTTTTGGTACTTCTTGGTCACAAAGCGTTGAAGTCTCCCTTTTTGAATTAGATCCTCAATCTGCTGCTTTAGGTCAATACAATCATCCGTGTAATGACCATGGTCTTTGTGGAACCTGCAGTACTTACCCTTAGCTCTTTTGTTTGGATCAGTCCGTAACTTTTCGGGCCATTTGAGGTCCGGATCGTCTTGTAAGTTGCTAAGGATTTGCTCTGCCATAGCTATGAGCAGAGTGAACTGCTTGTATCGGCCTTGGGGTGGTCCTCCTCCTCCTCGTTTTGGAGATGACCTCGAATCCACCTTTTTGTTCTTCAGTTCACCTCCCGTCTTGCGGGTGAGTTCTTTTCTTTTCTTGTAGGGTGGAGGAAATTCGTCGATCTGTGACGGCCCCGCTTGGGCATCAAAGCCCTCGCGTGCGCGTCGAGCATAGACGCCTTCTTTTGCATTCATATGTTTCTGGGCCCTGAGCATAGTTCTGCCAGAGTTTTAGGCGGTTCTTGAGATAGGAGGTACAAGAATTGTCCTGAATATAGTCCAGCTATGTACGCAGTTATGCTCACACTGTCATCGGCCTCATTTATTTGAATCACCTCTTTATTGAACCTGGTGGTGTATTCTCTTAGTGATTCCCATCTTCCCTGCTTTACTGTTAGGAGGTGCGTTGCTGGTTTGCCGTAGTGCTGGCCAGCAATGAAGTAGGTTATGAAGCTTGTGCTAAGCTCTTTAAAACTACGTATGCTTCCAGGTGGGAGCTTATTGAACCATGCTCGGGCACTGCCCTTGAGGGTAACAGGGAATGCCCGTCACATCACTTCGTCTGGTACAGCTTGCAGATGCATCAGAGATTTGTATGTTTCCAAATGGTCCAATGGATCTGTGGAACCATTGAATGTTTCTAACTGGGGCATCTTGAACTTCCTTGGAAGTGGACGCCCCATGACTTCGGGCGTGAAGGGTGATCCGTGTTCTATACCAGCTCTTCCACTGTAGCGGGAGTCTATGTTTTGAGATGCTTCATTAATCCTTAGATTTGGTCTTGCATCTTGAGTATCACCCCTTGTTCATGGGGTGGTTTTTCCAGGGGTGGCTTGCCACTCCTCTTTTGATTTTGGCTTTCCTCCTCGCTAGATTCGCCTTCTTCCCTATGATCCTCCTTTTCGTGTCGACTGTGCTGTAAATTTAGGATGCTTGGCTCGAAGATCTGCCTTCGCAAATCTGTGTTTTCTTGCATCGCAGTCTGTAACCCTTGGGTTAACGTCTTTATTTGCTCCTACATCTGAGCGAATGCCTCTGGGGTCATTCGGTTGCCTCCCGTCTTGCTTGATTCAGCGGCCTTGGCCGCTTCAGGCGGCTTTTTCGGCGGCGGCGGCGGCTTTGGCAGCCTTGGCTGTTTCGGCGCCTTTGGAGCTGCAGCGGCAGTCTTGGTGGCATCGTCGACGCCCGTTTGTAGGGGGTCTGAAGCCATCGTCGTTTTGTTATATCGGGTACCTACCATATAAAACTGTTCACCGTAAGGGAAATAGTTGCTTCCCACAGACGGCGCCAACTGAAGAATTAGTTTTGTCCCTGGCCCCGACCTGGTCCTGGTCAGTGTTAACGTAACCCAACCGAACAAGTAAGAAGAGGACAAGAAGTGAGTTGGACGTATCTCGAGTCCAATTACACCATACATATTCTACCTAACAAGAAAAGTTGGATTAATGAACCAGGACCACTTAGCGCCGTTCAAAAAAAAAAGAAGAACCAGGCCCACAATAGTTATTAATGCTGATCACCATCTTCTGGTCGTGACTTGTGCGCAGCAACAGAATCAGAAAATATGGTTTCAAGTGGCCCAAAGACGGATTGGAAATTAAAAAGAAATCAATCTGTCTAGAATTTTCGTAGAAGTTTAACGAATTTAAGCTTTGATTTGGACAATATGTAAATTTAAAGGATCAACGGCACGATGCCATCACAACAGGCAGTAAGGCATCCAAATTAGCTCACTCTTTTGTGAATACCAGTAACTAATTTTCAAATCAACGGCAAATGGAGATAAAGTATACCAAACAAATGATATAAAATTTACTACAACTAATTGCAGGGGATATGGAGGAGTAAGAGAAGAAATTTAAGAGAAGAAATTGACCAAAGAAACTTTCTCATCATGTACATGTAATTCTGGGTGTGTTTACTAAAATAAGTTACTTATTTTTTAAATTAAATGTGCTATATTGTAAGAGAATAATCTACCTCGTCAATCGGAAAATAAGTACGTATTTAAAAAATACAACAGGATTAATTCAGATTTTAATTGTACTCATATGATCGGTGCACAAATTTTTTCTTCCTGAGAATAGTTATAATTCCATCGCATGCACTCATACTTTGATCATGGCCTCAAATGAAGATCAAGTCATCCCATTAACTAATTTTATCCCTAGAAAAATCACATCAAGACACGAATTAAATTTAAGCTCATACACGCGGTGAATAGAGTTTTCTTTATTTGGATTCCATCTAGACATTTTAACAGCACCCATTGATACCCTAGAAGAACTTGCGCGTCATTTCATCCAAAAGTATATCACAACAAGATCGATACACCATCATAAATTTTTTTATGTCAAAACTAGAGACATTTTTATCTGTTTTGTCTACATTTTTCGATCAAAGTACAATAAAGCTTTTTTGGTTTATGATTTCGCTAATCGAAGGTGATTATATTAGTAGTTACAATGAAAATCTAAAGTGAGCTCACACAGTCCCAAAAAAGTAATAAGTCTGAACGAAAAAGAAACAAAAGTACAAGAAGAGAAAAGAAGTTCATCCTTCTTTCCATGGTCAAAGAAGCAGGCAGATCCAATCCAGAGATAACGACTTTGAACATGGGACAAAAACATTTTGATAAGAGAGAGAAGAACCCCAACCAGGCAAACAACTTGGTGGCAAGCACAGAAGAAGAGCAGGAGAAAGAAAAATGGATAAGAGAGTGAAGCATTTTGTGTTGGTTCATGGAGCAGGTCATGGAGCGTGGTGTTGGTACAAAGTTGCGACGGAGCTGAGAGCAGCTGGTCACAGGGTCACAGCGCTCGACATGGCTGCTTCTGGGGTCCATCCAAAGCGGGTGGACGAGCTCCGTTCGATGTCCGACTACGTTCAGCCGTTGATGGAATTCATGGAGTCGCTGCCGTCGGATGATAGGGTGGTTTTGGTCGGCCACAGCGCCGGCGGCGTCAGCATATCTGTTGCTATGGAGAGGTACCCAAACAAAATTAACGAGGCTGTATTTGTCACAGCAATTATGATCGGTCCTGATCTCAATCTTCATGCTATTATTCAACAGGTATACTTGCTCTCTCTACAAATTATTCTTCACCTGGATGTGGCAGCTATTCATATTCTCATCAAGTTATTTTTTAGGGAAATAATTTGATTTTTGTCAAATAATTGTTTAATTTTCATCCGAGCAGTTTTCATTGAATAGTTCAAATAAAAACTGCTCGAATCAAGTCCTTCCCGATCATTCTTTTTGCTGATTTCTCTCGGATACTTTTAAATCACGTTCTGCATACATTAAGCAGTTTGGATCATTGAAATTCAATTTGGAAAGGCAAAGTCTGCAACTTATTAGTCTAAGTAAGGCCTGTTCAACTACATGCTTAATTTGGCCTTCCATTTAAATTGTGTTCTAAGTTTTGCAGGAAATTTTCGTATTACTTTTATGTTACATAATGTAACAGCGCATATATACTATTTGGGGACGCAAAAATTAGATAAAATTTGGAGGGCTGATACGGACGCATCCTTAGTGTACGCCAAAATCCGATCATGCTCTCTCTATAAACTTTTGATGGAAGGAAATTATTATTTTTATGTTGGATCGGCAAGTCATTTTATCATTGCAATTTTGTTTTATCAAAGTTAATCCTTCGATTTGTTGTAAGATACTTTTTACTTGAAAATTATATTCTTCACATTTGTGCGTTAAGTTTTTATTTATTTATTTTTCCTGCTTTGATTCCGCTGATCCTTGCCTGTACCGTTTAAGCTGGACATAATCTTTGCTTGGAGTATTAATTTCTGGACATGAATTACGAGGAAATTGCCGATCATAAGAATATCTTTGTAATTACCAAAATGACCTGCTACTATTTATATTTGACGTACATGACTGCAGAGGCATAACTTGCGGCTATCATGAGCCGGCCTTCTAAATTTTTTTTTTAAATTAGGTTTTGGATTGAATTAATTTAATTTTACAAGAAAGATTATATTTTTTATGTTTAGTGAATTTTTTAGCTTTTCAACAATATTTTTGGAATTAACTATTCGCTTAAGAAAACAAGTCAGAAAAATGTAACTAAATGTACCAAACTTCAAAAAGCTCTAAAAGGACGATTTTTTCATCTTTGTCGTAGCAAATTTTTCTTGGAAAAATGAATGATAAATAAAAAACTTCACTTGAAGTTTAACAAAATAAATAAAAATGAAAACAAAAACAGTGACATTAATGATCACAATGTCTTTGACTCTTTTAAACGTTGAAATTTTTTCCCTATCTTGGAACGTTTCCAAGATTTTAACCCTGTATTAAAGTGTTGGAGCTAGCGTAAGCGTAGGCATTACGAAAATGACAGCATTTGCGTAGATTTGAATTTCGCCATATTATTCCTCTTCTGTTAAATATTTAGTGCATCAAATCAATGATCATTGATTTTCCAACATATCTATTTTAATAGATAAATGGAGAGCCCACTTTTTTTTTTTTCTTTTTGCTAAACAAAAAGAATTTATTAATCTGTATAAATGATTAAAAAAATTAAAAGAATCAAAGGTACACCAGCACTAAGCCATCCAAAAACCACATAAAACAACGTAAAACATTCAAAAGCCTAAGCGAACCTCAGACTCTACACACACTCCACATCATCAAACAGTCAAAGTGCTAAACAGATGGAGAAAAAACTACCGAGACCTAGAAGAAAGCGCCATCCCTGAAAAAGAAAAAGAAAACCTTCACCTAACAAAGTGAGTTAGCTTCAATTAAAATGTACTCACGAGTTGTTCTAGACGATGGTTTTGACTTAAATGGCAGAAAAGCATGAAATTTGACGGAAAGTCTATTGCATTAAAAAGTTGGGGAAACTGGATAGTCTTGTCGCAATGATCGAAGTCTATTGTATTATAAAGTTGGTCCCGTTCTACATTTTAAAATAAGTAATTAAAAATGATAGACTATTTTCAAATTTAAAAGTAATAGATTTATGAAAATAAATTTTTAATTTTGTTTGTATATTTTGATAGATCTCATCAAGATCTATAAAGGTAAATTCATATCTTATATTTTTTTTTTATTTCAACAAATCTATTATTTTTAAATTTGAAAGTTCAAAATAAATATTTATTTTTTAAAGGATAAACTGGAAATGCACCTGTGGTCCACATGTCCACAGAATTAGGCCACAAATCAAACAAGTAAATCTCGACAAGTATCATTTTTTGGCCTCACGTTGATGAATCCACAGGATAAACACGTTGAAAACATCTGGCACACCTCGAATGATATTTTAATGGGACATCGTTTGAAATAATTTTGAAAGGATAATTCTAAAATCAGCTCAATGAGCTGATAATAGTAAATATGTAAATGTGTATTAAATGGTGTAAAAGTACACAGAAATATATATTTTCCTTATCTTCTAATGAGCACATATACAGTAGCAAGACCGATTTTGAAATTCATTTACATATACAGTGGGACGGACCGAAGTGGGGGCATCCGGCAGCACGTGCCCCCACTTGAAATATTTTTTTATAAATTAGCATAATTATGAAAGCGAGCTAGTATATAAACATACACACTTATATACATCTAAAAAATACACATACAGAATTAGCTTTCTGCTTAAATTTCATCATATGGTGCATTTATACTTGTTTTTTATGAGCTATTTGTCTATTTGGAACTATTCTTTGTTGATTCTTTTTATTTTTAAGCATCTGGGAGAAATATTTAACAACAAAGTCATTAACAAAACTAGTTCGATCATTCTACAATTTGTTGACGTTCATTTAAAACATACTTTAAAAATTTTGTCTGAGATTTTGTGCTCTTACTAATCTAACGTAAAATACGCGTTATAAACTTTTGTAGTTAGTAATACATGCCTTAAGTTTGTATGATCTGTGGTTGACTAAAAAAATTGAATTTTTGCCATTATAATTAACAAGGTGCCCTCACTATGCTATATTTCTGGATCCGTCCCTACATCTACCTTCAAGAAATATCCGCAACATTGAATAGGAATACACTTTATCAATGTAGATGTACTAGTCTGTAAACATATCTAAATGATATCCCGATCAACATGATTTTTGAGATAGCTCATGTTCTAAAGGAAGGAACCACCAATATGATGGGCCAAAAAGGAAGTTTCAATTTCTTGATTTGGGGGACCGGATATGATCTAATTCCCTATTCTAGCCTTTGGTTTGTCTAGAATCTTGACCTTTAATTGGGGGTGTGAACATGTGGATTTCCACTCTTGTTTCTTTTAATAATGTTACGTACACAAAGATTTACCACAACCAGCCACAACTGCGTGCTGAGTCAATGTGTAGTTGTCGCTGATTGTAGTAAATCTTTGTGAATGTAGCGGCATTGCGTTTCTATTCTTTCATATGTGATAGTGATTATGCATTTCTTTTATATTTGTAATTTGTACAGTTCCCTCAAGAATTGGAATTTTGGATGGACAGCCAACATCAGTTTCATCAAGGACTGGACAAGCCCCCAACCTCCATCCTCTCTGGCCCCAAGTATTTGGAATCCAAGCTCTATAACCTATCACCACCTGAGGTATGTATATAGGTTTCGATAATCTCTCAAGAATAATATACGCACTTTAAAATTTTCTAGTTCTTTTTTTCTTCTTGTCTAATGATTTACCCTTTCACCATAATGGGAGCGATTGAATCAGGATTTAACCCTTGCAACTTCACTGGTGAGGCCGCATCCCTTGTTTCAAGACGAACCGAAACTATTGAAGGATACTGCACTTACTAAGGAGAACTACGGATCTGTGCGCCGAGTTTTTGTATTGATCGAAGAAGATAAGGCGACTAAGGAAAGTCTGCAGAGATGGATGATTGAAAATAATCCGACGGACGAGGTGAGGGTTATCCCGGGTTCGGACCACATGGTCATGTTGTCTAAGCCTAAAGAACTGATGAAATGCCTGCTGGGGTTAGCTATAGCTGAATAATTACTAGGCTTAAAATGGCAGCAATAATAAATTATGAAGGTTTGTTCGGATGCACAACCA
Organism: Rhododendron molle; assembly: GCA_025413875.1. Taxonomy (NCBI): domain Eukaryota; kingdom Viridiplantae; phylum Streptophyta; class Magnoliopsida; order Ericales; family Ericaceae; genus Rhododendron; species Rhododendron molle. The sequence continues at coordinate 13,923,830 of CM046395.1, read as the reverse complement.
GAAACAGAAGGTATATCGCACTACAACAAAAAACACATTCAGTGACATGCAAAAATGTCACCAAACGTCCAAATTTTGTCACCTATTATCTTTGGTGACACAAGAAGAGGTATCATTGTATCCATGACACTGAAAGTCAAGGGTGACAAAATTGTGTAGTTGTCACGGAATGTTGTCAACAGTGACAAAAATTTGGTGTCACTGAAGACAAATTTTCCGTGACACAGTTGTCACCGAAAGTAACAGTGACAACAATATAGTGTCACGAAAGAGAGGTTTTCTGTGACAAAAGTGATTATGTCACGGACAGTAACAATGACAACACCATATTGTCACAGAAGAGAGATTATTCTGTGACAAAGATTGTCACTAAAAGTACTGACCATGACAACTAATTGTGTCACCAATAACCTATTGTAGTAGTAGACACACAACAGTGACAATCTCTTTTGTCACTAAAAATAAGACTTTAGCAACAATACAATTTATTCCATATATTATTTTCACCTGCTTACAAAGTTTCAAATTTTTTTGTATCTTATAATTCAACTTAGCAAAACTTAAATTACAAAGAAGCAAAATATCATTCAAATCAAATATCCATTAAGTCAACATTCATCATCCAACTTCAAAACCTTTTAAAGGGTTCATCCTCCAACAATAACCACTTCAAACTTAACAACATTATCGAAACTACAAAACATCCATATCCAAAAATTACTCAGAACAAGTGTTCCATTTAACTACCAAAAAGTCTTCAACTCCATCTTGGTTAGCTTCCAAAAATGACTACCAAAAAGTCTTCAACTCCATCTTGGTTAGCTTCCAAAAAGCAACTTCATCTCCTTACTTACCTGTACAAAATTGCAAAAAAAAAAAAAAAAGTAATTATATATGTAACAATGTCAAGCCTACAAAAGGTTCTGAAAAAGAAAGAGATTTTGCTCCAAGTTGTTATATGACGAATTATGGCATGACTCATAAGTGACTAAGCGAGCTACCCACCCAGATTTTGATGTCATTCTACATAATATCGATGATATGCAACCTATGTACCAGCAAAACTTTGCCAGAATCGAAGCCTCGGTGTCGGAAACATGTAAGACATGGACACGCTCCGGACACACTTCAGACATGTGTCTGAAACGTTATATGACGAATCTGTCATGTACGTTTTCAGCTAGTGAAAGTGATTCTGCATCTCTATTTCACACAAAAGATCCTAACTTTTACAAAAGTTATTATTCAATCAGATGTGTTGGATGTTTGCAGATCATAATCTTATAGATGACCAGCTCCCTAGATGACGTAAATGGTTCATGAACGAATACCAATATTCTCCTTAACCATTTGTCATTGGCACAGTGTACATAGGATATTCTTTATATAGCAGTTCACCTCATTTTCATGCTCTCAACAGTAGTGCCTAACTACTGTGATTGAGTGAATATCTTGGTCTGGTGTGGATAACATAAGGTTGACTCTTTTGGGAACGAGCAAAGGCAGCAATCCAAAGGATCTAGAAAATCATTCTCTTCGCAGTCTACTGATTATACAAGTTCGGTACTATGGTTGTTCCTAGGTCATATCGTACTTACTCAATTGAGGGTGAAATCTGTTCGATATGCAAGTGGTCTAGTCACTACCTGTAAGGAAAGCACCCCCTTCACATGAAAAAGAGAATGAGGTGGAGTGACGGGAGGTATCACCTTAGCAAAGAGCAAGTAGCAGAACATCGACTTAATATGGTATGGCAGTGTGGCTAGGAGCTACCTGAAGGTAGTCAGCTTATTAACTGGAACAAAGAAACTCCTTAGGGAAGACATTCTATCTATCCCACATGCACCTAGAAGCCCATCTCGATCTAATTGGGTCTGTCCTATCTTCTTTTGCCTAAAGGAAAGTAAGAAAAACCTCCGGTTTAGACATCCCATCACTCCCCTTGCTACCTATCCCAACTAAAGAACAAAGGACAGACACCAGCCAATACATTCGAATCTGTCCTCTAACATTAAAGGCTCGAGAGACCTCAGCTATTTCATTACCGATCCAACCCTAGCTACATATATAGCTATCAAAAGAGAAGCAGCAGCAAATACTCCCTCAGCTACAGCACCACAACATCAGCAAATACTCCCTCAGCAGCTTCAAAAAGCAGCAGCAATAGCAACAAAACAGCAGCAAAAAAATGCAATTCTCATTTACTACAACAGTGCCATCACAATCTAAAATTTACTCATCAAATTAAAGGATGTAACTTCAGTATCTAGATAGCATCACCATTCAACAATTAAGCACTAGTTTCAGCATTTATATAGAAGATACCTGATAGACCCTCTCACAGTTCAATTTCTTACGCGGGGATACCTCAATGGGGGTGGTTGTGGTTGGGGCTGCTGTGGTGGGGACTGCTGTGACTGCAATGATGGTGAAAAATTTCAATACAGTAGAACATAACTCAATTACACTTAGAGAACAAGAGATTGCAACATTAAGCAGACCAAAAAGAAACTTGCTAGGCTTAAGATTAAGGGAGACTAAGCCAGTAATAGATACAGTATAACACCAATAATCCATGCATACAAGGAGTTTAACTCAAAGGGGCAAGAAAGTGTTGCCAAAGAAGAACCTAAGAGGTCTTGATCACATCCCAAGGAACAAGAACAAAAAAGATGACTTAGAATCTCACAGAGTCATTGTACAGTAAATAGCTCAAATGCTTCTGAAAAAGGAACTGCAAAATTACAAAATAGAGCACCTAACAAATCGTCCATCCATCTTAGCCAGAACCAAATTTGCCTCGCTCCGATATCAGAATATACTCCATTAAGTAAATAAATAAAAAAACCCATTACAATGAACCTCCTATCATGAAATAATTCATTGTCTATGACAAAATATAGAAAGAACATGGATTACCTGACATTCACCAGCTGCATTACTTCCATGAAAAGGAGTTTCTCATTGTAGCAGTTCAAGCACAAACAACAGCAGTCGTGACAATCTGCCCAGACTTCAAAATGCCAATGAAACATGATGTGACTAATATAAATAGATTGCATTATGCTCTCCAGAAAATGAATGTTAATTTGCTATAACTGTATACACAATACGAGAAATCAACTTCCTCCTACGGATGCGCAGCCATTTTGACAAAGTTTAGCAACCACATAAGACAGAACATAATCCTTTCACTAGAAACAAGAATGAAAGTACTTTGGATGCATTAAGTCAATGATTCCAAAGTTCAAGATAAAAGCCTAGAAGGCTAGAACCATAACTTCAGAAAAATGATCACTTCAGCTTTGCCCATAAAACTTTGCAATTTGGAGCAACAGGTTTGAGAGAAGAAGGTGATTGATAGGGTTTACATTCAGTCATACCAGGTTTGGTAAGTAAATTGAAGGTATACTTGGCTTCAGAGAGAATGAAATCATTAGGAGTGGGAATAGCTTGAATATGCAGAAACTAATATAACAGTTGGAAATTGTTAAGAGCAAATGAATAACTAAGCTGAGTAACTATAGCAGCAACTAAGTGAGAAGTTGAACGAGTAGCTAAAATATTATCTAATATGGTCCAAACTTGGCTTAATAAAATGTTGATCCCCCTCAAATATCGATCGGCAAAAACCATGCCTATCCTATAAAGAAGTCAATAAGCTGCACACAAGATAATTGACTGAGGTACTCATAACGTTCATAGCATGTAGATCAACTTCACGCCAGCAAAATTACGGAAGAATTTGATATATCAATCAGACAAGCCATGTAGAGTGGAAGGGGATAGATAAATTTCTGTCACTGGGCTTGCAATTTTTGTGACAAATGACAATCATTTCACACAACTACTAAGTACTAACAAAATAATTAGGTGGGTATTTGGTTACTTTGTAAAGTTTCATTTTCCTGGAAACACAAAAAGAGATACATAGTTCTGTTGGGTCTACGCTAATGCAGAACAAAGAAAATGCATGTTTACACGATTTGACATGGAGCCAGAATCCCATTAAGTAGTAGTCTAACTTTGAATGTTTTATACAATGGGTTTGGTGACGTCTAACATTCACTTGGAAAGACAGGAAGAACATACACTAAAACACCATTTAGCTGCTGCTCTCTCAATCCTGCATCCTTAGTTATCAGCCAAGGTTCTCACTTGCAGGTCCTGACCGCAAATTAAGAGTTATAATTCAATCAAATGAGATCGTACCTTTACCCAAAATTATTCCAGAGAAGCAGCATAAAGAAAAGAATGCAAAACCAAATAAACCATAAATGATGCAAACCGTGTTCAGTTGCATTGCCTTCCAATTTACCACAATTTACTGTTACACATTAGGAGATTCGCCCATCCTATCACAGATCAACCATTGCGGTAGTTAGGGGAAGTGATATAATTATGGTTGAGGGTAACACTAAGGGGAGTGATAGACCAAAATTAACATTAGAGGCAGTAGTTCGATAGGATTTAGGTTTTTTGTATATCATGGAACACGATGCCCTTGACAAAAGTCCATGGAAACAAAGGCTTCTTGTGCTCTATCCTAATTGATTTGAAATTAATGCTCTGTATGGTTTGGTTTATATTAGGAGATACACCCATGGCGTAAGCCCAGTGGAAATATGAATGCACTTTATTAGTTGTGGCTTTGATTGCTTGAGCTATAATGAGGAAATGGCAGCTTCAAAAGGTTCCACAAGTATTACCGTTTTGCATGTCGATAGATTGAAATCTGTGTTTGAGGTCAAGATGAAAACAAAAGAAGGTTTAGCTATTAGTGATGATTAAAGTACGTAAGGGGAGGATCGGGTAGAGGGGTTGGGGAGATATTTAAATAAGGATCTTTGTGTTACGAAGATGAAAACATGGCTGTATGAAGCTTTATTAAATCCAGAAATCGAAAGGCAACCTTAAATTGATGCACTTGAATCAGTACCCAAACTTTACCAATTCCTTTGACACTCCTTATGAATTGTGATCGAACCTAACTAAGCATATACGACTTTTTATCAGGCTGTACATAATTTGATGCAATCCAATTACATCTCCTTTGCAGAGGAAAAAAAAAGGATCTTTATTGCCGAAACATATAACTGGAGAGACAACAGAAACTTTTGCTTGGCATAATTGTAGGTTGGACATGAATAAATGCTTAATCTATCAGTTGGGCCTGAATCATACATCCATTTCCATAAAAATAATTAATGACTAAGAGTAATTTCACAAAATGAACCGACAAGAAGCACAGCTCAATCTAGAGCAATCATTTTATTTTTGTTCTTCGTATATAGGGAGTTGGGGAGGGAGAGAGTCAGAGAGAGAGAGAGAGACCTGCCAAACCCTTAGAAGTCATAGCTAAAATTTCTGGTAGTAGTGAAGTGAGCTTAATCCGCTTCCATACAATTAGTCCACCCGAGTCGTGCTTCTTCACTATTTCCATCACTGATCACTCTTGTCCCCCATAAGGGCCAGAACGCTCCACCTCCCACAGCGCAGACATCGAACCACAACCACATACACAAACAAAATCCTACCCAACCAAGCACAAGCTCAACGGAAGGCACACACCCAAACCACCCCAAACAAAACCCACGCAACCCAAACCGCCAAAACCACAGACCACAACACGCAAACACAAAATATGGAACACAAACAAAACGGCAGAAAATAAGAGGAAGGAAAAAACAATTACTTATAGCAGTGGGGTCTCTACAGACCATTTGTAACTTCTAGGGCTTTCACATATTTCACCACTCTCATCTTCCCTATTGTTTCTACATTAAACACCTAAGGGCAGGGTATAATCATATATTAACCAAAATCTCCTATACTCATCAATAAACACACATATGCATCCCTCTCGAAATAAGCAGTAAAATTAATAAATGCAGAACAAAGGGAAACTCAGAGAAATCGATGAGAGAGGGATGGGGACCTGATTCGGCATAAAATCGCATACCTGTTCCTTTGCATTCAGAAGCGCATATCTGTTAACAGACGAAATAGGAAATTGTTAAAGAAAAAGAGGAAGAAAATAGTGAAATCAAACCTACAACAGAAATGGCTAGCGTTATGAAGCAACCATTGATGATTCCTTGTGATCAATTAGGCGTCTATAGCTATATGGTGCCCAATCGAACAAGTTAGGGTTTGGATCGGACCAGTTAGGGCTTGAATCGAGCATGTCGCTATACTTGAAGTGTGTCGCTGGTCGAGACACGCAAGTGAGAGAGAGAGAGAGAGAGAGAGAGAATGCAGAGATGGAGAGAGAGGCGTACAGGCAAGAGAGAGAGATCGAGAGAGACAGAGACACATTTTGTGATCGAGGGAGAGAACGACGGGCCGAGATACTGAGAGAGACAGAAAAAGACCTGGGCTGATCGGAGCGCCGGCCACCGGTTTGTGGTCGGGGTCACCGTCGCTGGTGATGGAAGTCTTTCAGCGTGAATGGAGAGGCAGCGTGGCTGCGGAGTGGAGGAGGCAGAAGAGTAGCTTGCTTTTGGTGACAAACAAAACCGTAAAAAACGGCGTAGTTTTGCAATGAAAAAATATGTATTCTAACTTTTTATCAGCGCGCCAACCGAAAGTGTGAAAATTCTTTCGGTGACAACTTTATTTTTGTCACCGAAATTTATCTTTAGTGACAAACATTTTGTCACCAAATCTCTTCATTATTTACTCTGGTTACCCAAAAGTTTTCGGTGACAAACAGTAAAATTGGTTGTCACCGTTGAGTATATTCCGTGTCAACACTAATTTTTTGTCACCAAAAGGTGTCAAAGGATGTCACCATTGGTGTTTTTTGTTGTAGTGTCGGGAAAATGTTACCATTTTGCCAATATCTTGATTTGTGGAGACATTGGAAGTTAATTTGTGCAAAACTAGCCGGGATGGGCATCGACTCATCCAGTGGTGTCCTGTACGTGTTGTTAGAATGTTTTCAATCCCACTTCAGCAGACTGGTTTAGTTTCTTGTGTTATCCTGTCGGGTCATTCATAATACTTATTTGATTTGTGTCTTGTTAGCCTGCCATGTAACTCATTTTCACGGGTGGACGAATTTACCATATTTTTGAAAGATGTTTCACTTTCTTGTCCTCCCATAACTTAAATTTTGTTAAACATATCTTCACGAATTGAAACTACTCATACGAACGTTTAATTTTCAACAAATTTCTCTTACAAAGCAAAAATATCGCAATTCTTCTGTCCAATAATTTGAGTCCCTATTTGGAAATCCATCTTAGGCCCCATTTGGTTTTAAAAGTGGAACAGTAACTTTTTTTGTCTTTATTCAAAAAGAATATGCATTTCTTTGTTTTGCATTCAGCTTTTGTGACTTATTGAGTCGTCTCGGCGAGAGGAATCGAAAAAGTAAAAATTTTGATCAAAACCCATAATTTTTTTCAAAAATACAAGAATAAGTAAAAAAAAGTTAACTTATTGACTTATTTTTGTCTTTATTCAAAAAATTATGAGTTTCAATCAAAATTTTTTACTTTTCCGATTCCTCTCATTGAGACGAATCAATAAGTCTCAAAAATTTGATGCAAAATTATTTTCAATAAGAACAAAAAAATAAGTCAACTTTTTAATCCAAACACACTCTTAGGAAGAATTATAGCTCAAATAGTACAATTGTCCATAATTTTCCTTAAAATTGGAAGAGTTTAAATTCTACACGGCCTCGCCGTGTAGAATGGTTGTGCGGCAAATGAATTTGTAGATGACATGTCACATAATGACCAATTTCAACTTAAAACAATAGTTTTCTCTCATTCATATCATCTTCGTCTTAGGACCCTATAGAGCAGAAACTTAATTAAGAGAGTTTTAGAGACAAAAAATAAAATGTAACCCATTAGGGTAAAATGATTGAAAAATAAGATTTTCGCATCGGTTCAAACGGATTGAAAATTGGAGCACTTTATTTCCCCCCAAATATATTTTAATATATAAATAGTCCAAAAAAATTAAATATTTCAATTTTCAATCCGTTTGAACTGGTGGGAAAAGTTCATTTTTCTGATCGTTGTAACCTAAAATGTCAAAATTTATTTTTGTCTCTAAGGCTCTCATATTAAGTTTCTACTCTATAGGGTCCCAAATAAAGAACATAAACTTAATTATGAGGGCTCTAGAGACAAAAATAAATTATGACCCTCTAGGATAAAATGATCAAAAAAATAAGATTTTCGTATCCATTCAAACGGATTAAAAACTAGAACAATTAATTTTTTTGGACCAATTATATACTAAAATTATGGTAAAAAAATTAAGTCTCCAATTTTCAATCCATTTGAACCGGTGCAAAAATCTTATTTTTTGATTATTTTTGTCATTTTATTTTTGTCCCTAAGGCCCTCATAATTAAGTTTATGCTATACAAAGTCCCAAATAAATAAGCAGAAAGTTAATTAAGAGAGCCCTAGCGACAAAAACAAACTATGACCCTTGAGGATAAAATGATTAGAAAAATAAGATCTTCAGACCGATTCAATCGGATTGAAAATTGGAACACTTAGAAACATTTTTCATTTCATACCTATAGTTCGGTTTATATATTAAAAATTATGAAAAAAAAATTAAGTGCTTCAATTTTTAATCTGTTTGAATCGGTGCGAAAATCTTATTTTTTTGATCATTTTATCCTAATAAGTCATAATTTATTTTTGCCTCCAAAACTCTCATAATTAAGTTTCTCCTCTATAGGGTCCTATGACGGAGAGGGTATAAACGAGGGAAACCTGTTGTTTTAAATTGAAATTGGCCAATAGGTGACGTATCATCTACAAATTCTTTTGCCGCACAAACCAATGTACACGGCGGGGCCTAGTAGAATTTAATCTCAATTTGGAAACATGAACTATTACTGACTTCAAAAGAGAAGGACAAACAAAAAAATTCTATATATGGCCGTTTTGTATTTAACTTGTAGAAATGGACGTACATCTAGACATCATCATGTGAATTGTGACGCATTCGATCAATACTATTACAAATTTGACTTTTTTTTAAAAAAAAAAAACGAAAAGGATATTTGATATTACTCTGTTACGCCCTTTTAACTAAGATCAAGCTTATAAAAGTTACCATAGACTTGTTTTGAGAGCACAAAAAAAAAAGCGATGGACCAGAGTGGGAGGCATTTCGTGTTGGTCCATGGAGCAGGGCATGGAGCGTGGTGTTGGTACAAGCTACCGACGCTGCTGAAATCGGCCGGTCATAGGGTCACGGCGCTGGACATGGCTGCTTCTGGGGTCCACCCAAAGCAGGTTGACGAGCTCCGTTCCATGTCGGACTACTCTCAGCCGCTGATGGAATTCATGGAGTCCCTGCCGGCAGACGATCAGGTTGTTTTGGTTGGCCACAGTGCTGGTGGTATCAGCATATCGGTAGCCATGGAGCGGTTTCCGGAGAAAGTTTTGGTTGGTGCGTTTGTCGCTTCTTTTATGCACGGTCCCGACCTCAATCTTGCTACTGTCTTTCGCAAGGTCCCCTTTTCTCTCTCCCTCTCTGCCATGCCATGTGCTTCTAACTCTATTATACCATTATTATTGTTAGAGAATCTTACCAAACGTTTGGATTTTATCACAGTTCCTTATATTGATTTTGTGAAAATCATAATCCTGCACATGAGTTTTTTTTTTTTTTTTTTGTGAAATTATCCTGCACATGAGTTTATTATACCCTATTGTATATATGCTGTGTAGTTCTTTGAAGGAGTGGAATCTTGGATGGACACCCAGCATAGGTACGACAAAGGGCAGGACAATCATCCAACTTCCTTCCTCTGGGGCCCCAAGCATATGCAATCCAAGTTGTATAACCTATCTCCACCTGAGGTATGTATGTATGTATATATACCTCCGGAAAGTAATCCGTTCACAATTTTCTAAATAAAATGTTACTTTTGCCGATTAAAAAATAATGTGTAAAATATATGTAGGCAAATTTGTATTCATTTGAAGCGGATGGAGTTTGTCCGGGGCTGGGACTCGATAGACTAATTTTTTCGCATGCATTAGGGACCAACATATCTCTTCGCTAATACTTATTGGACCAACCGTAAATTAAGTTAAGCTGTTTGATTTAAATTCCTAAGAACAGAAATGGACATAGGATTCTTCTCTTTCCCTATTTCTTCTCTGTTCATGAGTTTTTCTTTGCTTGTGACTGAAATGGACACAGGATTTGACTCTGGCAACCATGTTGGTGAGACCATATCCCTTTTATCATCACGATGAGGCGGGACTGGTAAACGACACTGCTCTGACGAATGAGAAATACGGGTCGGTCCGTCGGGTTTATGTCGTGGTCGAAGAGGACTATACGGTAAAGGAAGAATTCCAGAGATGGTTGATAGAAAATAATTCCGCGGATGAGGTGAAGGTCATCTCCGGTGCGGATCACATGGTCATGTTCTCTAAGCCTCAAGAACTGAGCTCTTGCCTGCTGGGGTTAGCTGAAAAATAGCCGTAAGCATGACGACCAAGTCAGATGAAATTTCTAATGTCTCTATATATGTGAAACATTCTTTAAGACGCCAATAACTGGTTTGATTAAATGATATATAGACATTATATATTGGAAAATTACGGATTAATAGCTTGTTACTTTAGCCGTTATGATACGTTTGTTTGCGTGGGTTAATATTAATTACCCAATCTGTGGAGACTTGTGAATTTATTAAATTTCGAAAATCGTTTATTGCGTAAAGTAGTTGTATTGTTGGTAAAATCGCTCGTATGTTGTGGGGTGTACGGAGATACATATTCGGGGGTGTATCGGACTCTCGGAGGATGATAAAATGTTAGTTTGAGGTTGTAATGATGTTTGGAATTGTTGGTAGCAAGTGGGGTTTGGTTCGGTGACCGTTGCAAAAAAATCATTTTCTGCCCAGCTTGTACCGGTACAGCCTTTTCCCCGTACCGGTACATAGTGTCCAGAAGTAGTGTTTTTGACATTTTGAAGGTGCATGTACCGGTACAGCCTTTTTCCCGTACCGGTACATGCTGTGTTTTTTGCACTTTTTACAGCACGCTTTTTGGGACGCTATAAATACTCCTTTATGTCATTTCTCACACCCAAAGGCCACGAAACCAGATCTCAAATCCCTCTCTCACCCACCCCACTCCAATCTCACCCAAAACTCTCGATTTCAAGCTCGAATCTCCAAGATCTAAAGGTTTTCTTCCTCAAATTCAGAAGATTCTTGCATTTGGTGAACCAATGGTGAGTTTTATGTTCTTGTTCTCACACTTTGAGACCTACCCACGTTTTTTCTCTCTCTCTCCTCTCGATTATTGGTTGATCTTTGCTCGTTATTCGTGTTTTTGGACTTTATTCGCTTTAGATCTTGCATCCAAGCTCGGGTGAGGCTTGTTTTTGAAGGATTCGAGTTCAATCCACTTGTTAGACCTAGGGTTTTGCTCAAAACCCACTTTGGTAGGGATTTCTCTCTTCCTCTACATGTTTTAAGGTGATTATGTGTGATTTTGGTGTGTATTTGTGATACGTGATTGAATAGAATGTTTTACGGTTTAAATATTGCATTTTTTTTTTGTAGTGGTATTGTAGTGACGAGCGCCATAGTCTATGAACGAAATGTGTCGTATTTGATAATGTCGGTGTCTGTGGAATGAGCCTATGGCAATGGTATTCATTGTGACGATTGTATGGTTGTTGTTGTTGTGAAGTGAATGGGGGTTGGTGTGACGCAAGGGGTGTGATAAGTAGGAAATAACCTCCCAAGGTCAGCCCAGACCAGGAAGCCTAGCTCAACACGAAGGGCCATGTAGGGGACCAAGTGACATGGAGCTCAGCTTGAAGAACTAAGCTCAGATGACCAGCACAAGGGCGAAGGTCATCCCAAACCAAAGAGCTCACGAGCACAGCCTTAAGGGCTCGAGCTAGAGTCCTAAGAACATGGAATCTAGCCTATAATAGCTTGCCTCTATTAAACTAGTCCAAAAAAGGAGGCTAACTCACAAGCGCAGCTCATAGAAGAATACCGAGTTCAGCTCACTAGGTGAGCTCGGCAAGTATGACGAACCTGCAGCCAGACTTATGAGACACTCCATGCGAGAGGTTCGTACAGCCTAAAGGACTGATGCAGTCTTAATAGCAAATCGGTACTTGGACCGCTTTGAGCGTGGAAAATAATGGAAGTGCGAGCTGATATTTAATTTCTTGTCATAGTCTAAGTGTCTATTTAATTGGTCATAGTCTTTAAAGTCATTTCGTAAATTAAAGAGTCATTTATCTAAAGGTTGGTTCTAGGGTATTTATTGTGTCTTGGGAATATCAAGAGTTGAGTCTAGTCTAGTATTAATATGTATGCAAGTCTTATGCAAAGCAGTTGATTAAATAATATTGAGTTTTGAGAGAGAATCTCTTTTATCTTCCAAATTCTTTGGTATTCTGCGGAATCAACAAAATATTTGATGCCTTTATTCCTGGGTATTCTAAGAATCAACAGGTTTAGAGAAGGATTTAATTTTCGGGTATTCGTGCTCGAATCAACGGATCTTAACTCGTGCTAATTTTGTGTTTCCGTACGCTTGCGCTGCATCAAGGACTAGGAGAAGTCGGACTCTTATTCCCCTTCTAGAATATCCAAGGCCTTATCTCATCCCTAGGGATGAGGCTGCGAATACCAAGGGATAACCATGAGAGACCCATGCACGAAGGGAACTTATAGAGCAGCCACAAGCCTTATCTCCTCATAAGAGGTCAAGATATGGTCCATAAAGGATAACCACAGAGATCTGTCCACCGTAAGGACTTCTAACCTGATAAGCAGGTACAAGAGTCCAAAGGTGAAGGGACTCCTCTAACCTGATAAGGTTCAAGGGAGTTCTAAGGTAAGGAGGACACTCCTACCTATTTCCGTCCTGTGCAGATAAGCCCAAGAGGTCCCAACACCGTAAGGACTCCTAACCTGATAAATAGGTACAAGAGTCCAAGGGTGAAGGGATTTCTCTAACCTGATAAGGTTCAAGGGAGTCCTAAGGTAAGGAGGACACTCCTACCTATTTTCGTCATGTGCGGATAAGCCTAAGAGGTCCCAGCACCGTAAGGACTCCTAACCTGATAAGCAGGTACAAGAGTCCAAAGGTGAAGGGACTCCTCTAACCTGATAAGATTCAAAGGAGTCCTAAGGTAAGGAGGACACTCCAACCTATTTCCGTCATGTCCGGATAAGCCCAAGAGGTCCCATCACCGTACGGACTCTTAACCTGATAAGCAGGTACAAGAGTCCAAGGTGAAGGGACTCCTCTAACCTGATAAGGTTCAAGGGAGTCCTGAGGAAAGGAGGACACTCCATCTTATTTCCGTCATGTGCGGATAAGCCCAAGAGGTCCCAACACCGTAAGGACTCTTAACCTGATAAGCAGGTACAAGAGTCCAAAGGTAAAGGGACTCCTCAAACCTGATAAGAATCAGGGTCTATACCTGCCACGAGCGGATGAGACTTAAGAGTCCCAATCCTAAGGGATTCCTCCCAAGATGCCTATATAAAGATCACACATCTACATCATAAAGGTACGCAAAAAAATGATACGAAACTTATACTCAGTTCAATTTCTCCATATCTCGACTGACTTAGGCATCGGAGGGGCAATGGCGACAGCCACGCCGGTGCCCATAGTTTACCGTGTCTGTTTTGCAGGTCGTTAATCGAGCACGTCGGAGGCCGTTTCATCCGCTAGAGGACTAGGTGAGCGGTTAAGGATCCCCTCCTCCGGAGTTGACTAAAAACCACTTCATCAGCTGGCGCCGTCTGTGGGAACCGAGAAATCATTCTCAACCTTTCATGGTGAACGATTTCCCTAATGGATACTCGATTAACGGCTTTAGAAAGTTATACTCAATCACTTTCTAAAAGTCGCGCTCCATCTCATTCAGAAGTTCAGATGAAGGATACCTCACCCACGGTGACCCGACCTAGCTGTGTTCGCCGCTTAACAAAAACAAGCTGATACTATGCAAGGAAAGATCGAAACCTTGCAAGATCAACTGGAAGTTTTAACCCAAGGGTTAACGGACGCGACACGAATGAATGGTGAGTTAAACAAATAACTCGCCAATTTAGACGAAAGTCCATTGAAGAACAAAAAAGGGACGGTAACGCCGATCCCGAAACGACACGATCAAGTCGCATCGAGAGAGATCAAAAATCACTTCTGAAAAGCCCTTCTATGGAAGCAAACCCAAATCGAGGGGCTGATTAATCAAGTTAAAGAGAAAACTCCCACCATGGCAGAAAAGTTGATCCAAGTCACTAACTCTCCCTTCACGGCCAAAATAATAAGGCCCCCGCTCCCACGGGAGCTCGAGATGCCGTAGATGGCAACGTTCAATGGCACTACAAACCATTGGATCATTCAGAGACGTATAAATCTCTAACACATCTCCAGGCAACACCAGATGAGGTCATGTGCCAAGCCTTCCCCGTTATACTAAGGGGAAGCGCGCACACAAGGTTTTACAAGCTCCTACAGAACAGCACAAGCAACCTAAAAGAAGCCCTGGGTGTAATATACTGTGAAGAGCTTGGGAAAAATTTCCAAGCTCAAGCGACGTAGCTAAGGCTATGCAATAAAAGAAGCTCTGGAAAAATTTTCAAGCTCAAACGACGAAGCTAAGGCTATGCAATAGAAGAAGCTCTGGAAAAATTTCCAAGCTCAAATGACGCTGCTAAGGCTATGCAAGAAAAGAAGCTCCGACTACGGATCAAATTTCACTTTGCAAAACTCAAGTGCCCCACGGGCATCTTTCAGGAAGAGCAGAGCTTTCCACCTACATTACCTCTGCAGTTTAAAGCATCCATACATGCCAACAATAATGAAATCCACCTGAAACAAAGTCAAGGTATTCCAGCTCTATTCTTCTCACAAAGCTGGCAAAAGATCCAAGGACCAGCTCTGGCCCCTAGCTACGGCAGGGAAGATAATATTCGTAATATTGTCCATGGAATATACCTGTGGGCTCCCGGGGCGCCCGGAAAAAGGAGCGCCAACTCGAAGAGTCGCTACCCGAATTTTTGAAATGGATCATCCGAGAAACCGAAGAGTCATTTGAAGAAGGCTTTTAGTCTAGCGAAAACGTTGAGATGTTGGGTTCGGGAGCCACGTTACAAATGAGGAAGGTTTTTCTTTAAAAAGCACCCCACTCGCTCGGAGAAAACCGGTCTCTACTCAATGTTTTCAAAAGAGAAGGGGGGAATCTTTGATATTTTTCGGAATATCAAACTCTTTAATAAAACAAGTAGCGGGGAATGGACATGGGAAATATATCACATTGTCGTGCAGGTGGTGCTATCTGTACAGTAGTGATAAAATGATATGAATAGAGGAAACAAACAACACTGAGCAGACTGTTTGGATCTCGACAAACTGTCCACGGCACCCTGAGCTGCCGCGTGCGGCACCTCAACATGCCGTGCGTGGTACCTGCTCTGCTGTCAGACTATTACAGACTTTCAAAACGTTATTTAGCTCACGGCTTTCTCTGCATATCTTTTGGAAAGCTTATCAGAAACCTCACAACAGTTAGATCATCCCAAAAATACCATTGTCTTTCTCAAAATACGGTTTTAAAGTAGTTTTTAACGTTTTTGATCATTCGGGATGATCTTGAAAAGTTTTTAAAAGAGCAAGAACATGGCTTGTAGATATGGTCTTATTTTAAGAGCAACAGAAACAGTAAACAGCAGATACAGATAACCACAACAGAGGAAAACTCAGATCCAAGCAGCCTGCTCACAATAGCATCAGTGTGCACCATGTCGTGCGCTGAGAGTCAGGGTGCCGTGCGTCTGATCAACGGACCGCGCAGTTCCCCAACCTCAGCATAGTGTTGGTTTTATTTTATGAAAATGGGTTTTGAGTCAGGATCTAACCAAAAGGGATTAGATCTGCTGGCAGAAAGGTCCCCTCAGGACTAGAACAGAGTCTAGTCCGAGGAAACTAGTTTATACCTTTGGTTTCGAGCTTGATCAAGGATCGTGGATGCAAGGATGTGGATGGATCGTCACGGATGTGGATGGGGGAGGTTAAATGAGACAAAGGGAGTATGGGTGTGAGTGAAGGTTAGGTATTTTGGGTGATGGGGTCTTGAAGTTAATGAGTGATCAACTTCAATGATGAGAAGGGAGTGAGTGAAAGCTCTTAAAGAATGTCTTTCGGGAATGGCATCCTTCAAGACTTTGAAATGGAAGTGGTAATAGAAAGTGGGTGTAGAAACTTAGAGAGAGAAAGTAGAGTGAGAGAGCCAAGAGAAAGGCAAGAGAATGACTCAAAAGAAGGGCTAAGAGGGACCCCTTTCCCTTGAGTGGAGGGGTTAATTTATAGGCAAAGGCCAAGGATTTTGAATTTCAAGTGGTGGAGGTATTTTCTGAGCGGGCCAGAAGTGCATTTTCGGCTGAGCCAGTCATCAGCTGTGGCTCACACTGGCGTGGCCGACAGCTTTCTGAGCCAGCCAGCTTTTTGCTCAAGGTGCCGTGCGGAGGAGTTTGGCTGCGCACGGTTGCTTGAATTTCTCAAGATGCCGTGCGCTCCAATTTGGCTCCGCACGGTACCTCCTCCTGTGGTCCAGGGCCTTTGGGCTTTTTATTGGGCTTGACTGGGTTTGTTGGATTTGTTGGGTTTTTGGTTTTGTTGGGTTTTTGGTTTTAAAGGAGATCCTTTTTCAAGCTCGCAAAGGTACCGTTCCCTCTATTTCATCATCGGGGTGGACAAAGACTCTCCGAGGTCCGGATTGCGGTGTCTACAATACCTGAAGATATCCCAACGGGATAAGGAAAGACCCAAATCCTAAGGGATAAAGGATGCCACCAACGAGATAAGTATAAAACATCCCTGATATACGTAATCAGGGATAGATTGGGATTCCTAGCTAAGGTGGGACTCCTCAAAACCTTAAAGTGGTAATCTGGATCTATGAGATATAGTCCTACAAGGACTCAACCTCCTAACAGAATGCCCATAAATACGACAGTAGAGCTCCAACAAGAGGATCAGGTCCGAGCAAACGACGAAGCTAATTCATCAGCTGGCGCCGGAGTACATTAAACTTGAAGCGCACATATCGCCACGGTGTTCTCCAGCCCAAGCATCAGCTTTTCTTCGCAGATAACACTGGAGTTGATTACAGAAATTATCCTACTACGAGATAAGTCTTGTTCCTCCTTTATTTTGATTAATTACTGCTTATCACAAGCATATCCCCACATTGGGATCACTCGGATAATTTTTGGATTACAATAAAAGAGTTCATATTGAAATGAATCTGTTTAAATGGAGAATTCTAAAGATCTAGGACTCTATATTGAGTTTTTCACATACAACTCATGGGGAACCTGTTGACACACAAAATGCATGTGGACTAATCCATCCGGTCTTATAGGATACATAAAATCCCTAAGAATTAACATGATGTTAATCTGTTCAACTCAAAAAGAGCCTAGGGTCCCATGGGACCAAAGTTCTGAGTATGACCGCGGTTACTCCAAAGAAAAAAGTGTTTTAGCAAAGTTTAACTTTCATCTATTTGGTAAACAAATAGCTTAGGTGAAAAGCTTATATCCTAAGGGACCCATAGCCTGAGCATGATTTTCATCTGCTCAGTAAGATAGTTAAAATCCTAATTCAAGCATAATCTTTATGAACTCGGCCCACTATGATAAAATTATCAGGTGGCATTGAACAATTTTATTACTGATATAAGCATGATTTTCATTTGCTCAACCAGTCATAGGGCCAACGGGCCACATGAAATAATTACACAAACAACAAGTGTTAAGCTATTTTTCCAACACCTTAACACTTGGGGGAGTAGGGAAGTATATGGACATACCAATCTTCTCAGCCAAAGCTAGAGCTTTGGAGATAGCTATAAAAAGCTTACGAAGCTTGGACAACCAATAGGTAAAGCCCAGTCCTAAGGGAATTAAATCTTGAAGAGATTAGGCACGGCCCGCACACCTCAACCAGAAGGCAAAGGCAACATAAGTATTAGAAACTTAAGCATGACCAGCAAGCCTGCTCGGTCACAGCTCAAGGCCCCAAAATTAGACTAGGCAAAGAGTTTGGCATTGAGCAACCAAGGTTTGCTCAGAAGAACATAGCTGATAAAGCATGTGATGTTCTCCATAAAGCAAATGCAAGTGTAAAATTGTCACGACAATAGCAGTGAATGAGTTACTCACCTCTACGGAAACATGAAAATTTCTAAGGAAAAACACAGATTAGAGCTCAGGCTCATTCAGAGAGCTGAGCATGAAAGGCAACATCATCTGATCATCTTCAAGGATTGACATGGCGCCATTATCAGCCCGGCTATGTGGACCACCAAGTTACTCCAACAAAGGATCTTGATTGTCTAAGGTGGCTGAAACACCTCTTACGGGAGGTGACAAATATAAAATATCCTAAGGGATAACCCAGGAGAGTACCTTAATACGAGTACCCCAATTGGACAACAGAACCTAGCCCGTCAACAATCCCAAGGGATAAAGACTTAAGGCTAGCTAATCTTAAGAGAAAAGTTTAGCCAACACAATAACACATGACAGAGGAGCTCAACTAAAAGTCCTAAGGGACATAATCACCCACTCAAGTGTTCCCCTTTTCCTGACCTGACAAGGTCTAAAGGAACAGGGGAATAGCTGAAGCTGAGTATGAACCAGACCAGCTCATCCCAAGGGACAAGCAAAGCGAGCACCATGGTACAGCTCAACACATTGAACTAGCTCGATCACAAGAGAGCCAGCTCGGCTTACATGTCCAAGAAGACTTAGCAAGTCATCTCCGAAAGAGCTATACCAATCTCCTAAAAAAGGCACAGAAGAGTTACAGCTCAAGAGCTAAAACTAAAAGTCCGAGTGTGTGGCCCAAAAGCCTCCTCAGAGCTCTGGACTAATGAAGCAGATTTCAAGATAAATCTCAAAAATGCTGAGTCAGCTAAAGCGCGCAGTTGCTCAGTACATGAAGACCCGGACTCAGCCACTGATCCGGTAAAATCTACTACTCTATGGGCCAGCCAAGGACGCTTGGTGGTCTAGAATATTCGAGCTCAGTTTGACTCGATACAAATAAGACTACCTAGGCAACCCAAAGACGTCTAGTGGTCTAGCAAATCTGGACTCAGCCATTGATCCGGAAAAGTCTACAACCCTATGACGTAGCCAAGGCTATGCAAAAGACATAGCACAGCTATGCAAATGAGCTTAGGGAAAATTTCCAAGCTCAAATGACATAGCACAACTATGTAATAAAAGGAGCTCAGGAAATATTTCCAAGCTCAAGAACGTAGCTAAGGCTGTGCAACGTATTGATTATTTATCAAGGAGTCAAAGCTCGTAGAGCTCAGACCGACATATAATTCCAAAAGTGTTGACACATCAACTTGGTCCAGCCCCAACGTAGGCGCTGAAGGGCCTGAGCTTACGGAGCTCAAACTAAAAATCCGAGAGTGTAGCCTACAAGCCTCCTCGGCCCAGTCCAAAAGAGCTTTGGACTAACAAAACTCGAGTTCAGTTACTAACTCGATACCTCTAAGGCCAGCCAAGGACGCCTCTCATGTCAAGACATGAGCAAACCTCATGCTAAAAGCATGAAGTGCTATTTTAAGCCTCATGCTAAGGCATGAGCAAACCTCAAGCTAAAGGCATGAGGTGCTATTCAAGCCTCATGCTAAGGCGCGAGCAAACCTCATGCTAAAGGCATGAGGTGCTATTTAAAGTCTCATGCTAAGGCGTGAGCAAATCTCATGCTAAAACATGAGCGAACTTCGTGCTAAGGCATGAGATGTTATTCCAAGTCTCATGTTAAGACATGAGCAAACCTCATGCTAAGGAATGAGGTGCTATTTCAAGCTTCATGCTAAGGCATGAGCAAACTGTAACGCCCCGACTTTTCGGGTGCAAATTAAATAATTTCTTTGCAAAAATTTTGCTAAATAAATATAATTTTTTAAAACAATGGTTTAACCATTGCAATTTCAAGATAGATCTACTAAATCAAAATACACTAACTTCAGAGCTGACTCTAATCTTGATACGAATCCTAAGCATCCTCGATCTTCATCACTGATATTCTTTTCGTGTCGAACTGCATCATCGTTGAATCTCCTCCATTGAATCCTGCGCCCTCTAGCAAATTGATCGCCGAAGCAATCGATTTGCCAGGATACAGACGTATCCGTGAGTGATAAATCACCCAGTAAAATAATCCAATCCAACCACCCCTCTTACTTTACAGCTAGCAGGCAAACCGAATATATATGGTGCGAAAAAGTAAAACAGAGATAATTCACATAACTTGATTCATTGCTATCCATTAACTTAACATGAAATCTAATATCTCTCCACGAGATCTTTCCTCCCCAACCGCTAGCCATATCCCGTCCCATGAGATCACTTCCTTTTGCTGTCGCAGATACACCTAAGTTATATACCGAGTGTGCACCCCAATAACTACAACAAAGGGTAAGCTTATCATGCCGTTACATCGCTAGGGTTCGCCTATCTTATAAACCATTTCACAATCATCACTGGACTCTCGCCAGTTTCAATTCACATCACAATCTCATCAAATCACAACATCACGCCTGCAGGCAACCTCTAAACAGAAATAAACTTCACCATTTATCCATTACTTAACATCGTCTACGTGATTTCTATTTCGCATACCACCACATGTCCCTAGGGTCCAATCTAACATTCAAATGAAACATTAACACAATATCATTCTCAATAATAATTTAAAAATGCGTAACAGACGGATCAAATCAATTATTAAACGATGCAATCACATAACTTTTTATGACTGGGCCGTTGCCCTTAATCTCGTATGATCACAAAGTCATTAAGAATGTAAGAATTATTTAATTAAGATTTAAAAATAAATTTTCTAGACTCTTGTTAATTAACTATAAGTAATTAAATTAATTAAACACTAATTAAATACATTAATTAGGTAAAAATATTTAAATAATTATCGTAAACCTTAATAAAGGTCCTAACAGTCCTCTATAATAAGTTCGAGTGCTAAAAGTTGGGTTTGGATGCTCACGGAATTATTTTAAATAAAAGATTAAGTTAATAAGCAAAAGAAGACTAAATAGATAATAAATAATTAAAAATATATTTATTCTAACAAAATATCATCTTAGGACTGTAAGAAGTCTAAATAAAATTATTCGGAATTATTAACCTCTTTTATAATATTTTAAAGTATTTCTATTAAGAAACAACGCGTAATTAATAATAAATAGCTAATTAAGTAAATAAAATATTATTTTAATAACATATCATCCTTGAGATGTAAGAAGTCTAGAAAAAGTAGTTTAGATGTTAAAAACATTATTTGTAAGGTCGTAACTATTTTTCCTTTGTATCTTTAATTAAAAATAGAATAAATAGCTAATAACATAATAAAATATGAAATCAGCAAGTTATGATCTTTAATATGTTAGGAGTTTAGGAAAAATAGTTTGGGGCTTTATAGAGTAGTTTATAAGGTCGCAATGATTTTTAGTTTGCAAACGATTACACGATTACGAATAAAATTTAAATAAATAGAAGATTAAATAAAAAAAATATGAAACTAACAAGTTATGATCTTTAGAGTATGGGTAATCTAGGAAAATTAGTCCGAGGATCAAAATCGATGTTCAAAAGGTCGCAAAATCAATTCAAAACAGAACAAAAACTGCCGCACGGACTGGCCAATTGGAGTTCGCGGCCGCAAGGTCCGCGGCTCTGGTTCTTACGGCTGGAAACCCGCAGGTTGCGGCCGCAACCTTGCTGCCTGGGTTCGTTTTTTTGGTTTCTCTCGATTGTTTTCGATGCATGGGGCCACGGGGCCTATTGGGTTATGTCTATAAACCCTAAATATACTTAGAGGAGGCTTCGGATCGAATTATAATACCTCGAATCGCGTTGAATTGGTTTTCGATCGAAACTTGATAATTTGGAACGAAAGCTTCGGGTTTCTTGATCGGGGAATCTCGGGGCCGAATTGGATGATCTTTGGAGATGCTTGGGGTCGAGGGAAGTAATTGGAACGATCAATTTGGATTTCGGTTGAGCCTAGGTACAAAACCCACTTTTCTCTCTCTCACTTTCTCTCTCTAAAACTCCATGGATTGGAGTTCGATTTTTTTCGAATTCTCTCTCTCTTCTGGACTTGTAGGGTGTAAGAAATTTCGTAAGGAACCCTAGGATTGACGTAATGAAGTATTTATAGAGAATTGAGAAGGGTTTCGATTAAAAACGGGTTTAAAGAAGTTGCATCATTCTAGGACTCGAATTGAGACGCGATACGAACGAAGATACGATTACGGAGGAAGCATAAACGAATTAGGAGGGTGAGGGACGAGAGAAGTGTGCATGCATGCAATTATATGTATGTATAAGAAGAAAAAATAAATTTAAATAGAATAGGACAAGATAAGATAATTATATGCTAAACTAATTTTAATTACCAAAAATTATTCTAGGTTCTAATTTAATCTAATTACAATTTTAAATAATTAATCGATTACTATCGACTATTGGATTAAAAGTAATTTCTCTTTTTTTTTTTTGAAAAAATTTGGGTTGAAATTCCGGGTCATTACAACCTATCCCCCTTAAAACAATTTCGTCCTCGAAATTAAAGCGCACTCTCTAGTGAATGCAATTGTCAGTAGTTGGCACGAATCGTGTTTTCTCGTTTCCCTGCGGATTCCTCCATTTCTCGGTGTCTCCATAAAACTCTTTCTAATTTGCTTATTCGTCATCGGGTAACTTTTTTTTTTTTTTCATAATCATAAATTTCCACGGCTGCTCTTCAAAAAGTTGTATCCTCATTTGGTGTGACTTCCTTCCAGTTGAACACGTGTGTAGGGTGTGGACCATGTATTTTCGTATCATGGAGACATGATGATGTTGTGAACTTTGGCGGTCTGCGGCGGTAAAGTTGGGCGATAGGCTACCTCTCCAATTCGTTTCGCGATTTCGAAAGGACCAATGTAGCGAGGCGATAACTTTCTTTTCTTGTCAAATCGAATGATCTCACGGAGCGGTTTGAACGAAAAATATGTTGAAAGTCTATGGTCTCATCCTCTTGTTGGCTTAACTCTTTTATTGGCTTCGAGTGATTGGGAATCATCAACTTACCTCCTTCGTTGGTCAGTTTCTTGAAAGTTTGGTTCTTTAATCGGTGGATGGTACTTTTCTCCCAAAAGAAACGAGAAGGCGAGAATTTCCAAGAGATTTCAAACATGACTCAATGCTATAGAACCTAATAGAAAGTATGAACATACCCTCCTCTACGAGTTAGAGGTATGAGTTGTTTAGAATTGAGTTGGAATACGATAACAACGAGGATCAAATTAACCGAAGTCAAACTCAATGATTTGGACTTGAAGAATTTCATAATTGGAATAGTGCTGATAAAAAGATGTAACATGCGAGTGAAACAAGCAAGTATTTGGTTTACCAAACATTGCACTGAAATAATTTAACAAGGGTTCTCATAAGAAATATCGATTTATCGATAGGTTTTGAAAGATTACAAGGTTCAATCGATGAAACAGAACTAGTCAACTAGATATTTATTTTGCACCACGTTGGCCAGACGTATTTCAAAACAAACATCTAACTCTAGTTATTTAAAAGAAAGAAAGATAATGGGCACAAGTGAAGAGTAAACAATGACTCTTGAATTCAAAAATAGAAAAAGTCATCAATAGAACAATGATTGGATCTGATTAACTCGAAACAGGATACAAAGTTTAAGAAAATTGAAGCACAATGTTATCGGTGTTCAAGAACTAAATAACTCCAATATTGAAACTCGAACTAGGTTTGTGGATTTAGAGTTTTGAAAGGTCGGAGAAATATTTTGATGTGATATCAAAAGAATTCAAGGTTGTGGATAGCTAATAGTGCACTGATCAAAATAAACGAGGATTGCTCCAAACAGGAAGTATTCAATGGATCAGAGAAGTTAGACTCATAATTGAGCACACTGTCGACTTCAAATCAAATCAAATTAAGAGGGGTTGAAACAAAATGATTCGTTAGGAATACCCAACTCAAAAGAAAATGTCACGAGGGCTAGGTGCTTGGAATAGACAAGAGTTCAACGATTTGAGATTTAGTTGAAGTTGCAGTTCTAACAATGGAGAGTCATAATGAATGTGATTTTAAGAAGAGCCAAGAGAGATTGAACGTAGCGGGTAGTTAAGATACAATCGATTGAATGAGAATGGAGACTTAGATGAATAATCGTCAATAGCTCGTCTATCCCCCTTTAAAAAAAAATATTAAGAACTTCATTGCAAGAGAATGGTTGCCGCTTTCTCAGATATTCACGACCTTGAGCTCTTCCTGATCTGTTGAACTATGATGGTGCCTTCATCGGATGTAGTGGCATAGTATTTAGCTAGGTGATGATTTCGAATTTCTGATAACATCATGTTTCTATTCGTCAATCTATCTACTTTCTCAAGGGATCTACGACGCTGGAGGTTAGGGTTTAGGGTTTTAATCGCTCGTATGAGTTGCACAACCCAATTGATACTTCGTCTTGCGTTGAGGTTTGAGTTGGTATTGATCTCGAAATTCACGAAAGAATAGTCGTTGTCGTAGACGACTTGTCGTTGGAATCAGGGCTACGTGTATCGTCCTTACTGGTGGGTTTGACAAAATGATGACGTCATTGACGTTTTGTACCAATCTTGTAACGACTGCTCCTCGAGGTTAGGTTCAGGGTTATAAGGGTTTCTAAATATCTGGTTCTAAAAAAGGAATGAGTGTAACAACGTTCTTACATTGATCCTACCCTATTTGCGACCGTTATCAACCTAGAGAAAGAAGAATTCTTCTTCAACAGGTACTCTATTTACTAAGTAGCCTCCTTTGATAGTACCATTCCTCTATTGTCGAGATTTGTCTTCTTTGGACTGGTGTTCTTTGCCTCGTTCGATCGGACAACCAATTATAAGAGGAATGATTCTTCTACCGCTTCCTTCTGGTTGGAATCAACGTTGGTTTCGTAACTTCTCGGAGTCTGAGTCGCAACAGGTAAATAAATATTTATATGATATACTTAGACAGGTTATATCGTAGTTTAGAAGAGTCATAGATACGGTAAACGTTTAGCTAATTAACGATAGGTTTTGGTATACTACAGATAATCTAAGAAACGAGAGAGGAAAAGCTCGAATTGGTGATTTGAATGTGGTACTGTAACGCCCCGACTTTTCGGGTGCAAATTAAATAATTTCTTTGCGAAAATTTTGCTAAATAAATATAATTTTTCAAAACAATGGTTTAACCATTACAATTTCAAGATAGATCTACTAAATCAAAATACACTAACTTCAGAGCTGACTCTAATCTTGATACGAATCCTAAGCATCCTCGATCTTCATTACTGATATTCTTTTCGTGTCGAACTGCATCATCGTTGAATCTCCTCCATTGAATCCTGCGCCCTCTAGCAAATTGATCGCCGAAGCAATCGATTTGCCAGGATACAGACGTATCCGTGAGTGATAAATCACCCAGTAAAATAATCCAATCCAACCACCCCTCTTACTTTACAGCTAGCAGGCAAACCGAATATATATGGTGCGAAAAAGTAAAACAGAGATAATTCACATAACTTGATTCATTGCTATCCATTAACTTAACATGAAATCTAATATCTCTCCACGAGATCTTTCCTCCTCAACCGCTAGCCATATCCCGTCCCATGAGATCACTTCCTTTTGCTGTCGCAGATACACCTAAGTTATATACCGAGTGTGCACCCCAATAACTACAACAAAGGGTAAGCTTATCATGCCGTTACATCGCTAGGGTTCGCCTATCTTATAAACCATTTCACAATCATCACTGGACTCTCGCCAGTTTCAATTCACATCACAATCTCATCAAATCACAACATCACGCCTGCAGGCAACCTCTAAACAGAAATAAACTTCACCATTTATCCATTACTTAACATCGTCTACGTGATTTCTATTTCGCATACCACCACATGTCCCTAGGGTCCAATCTAACATTCAAATGAAACATTAACACAATATCATTCTCAATAATAATTTAAAAATGCGTAACAGACGGATCAAATCAATTATTAAACGATGCAATCACATAATTTTTTATGACTGGGCCGTTGCCCTTAATCTCGTATGATCACAAAGTCATTAAGAATGTAAGAATTATTTAATTAAGATTTAAAAATAAATTTTCTAGACTCTTGTTAATTAACTATAAGTAATTAAATTAATTAAACACTAATTAAATACATTAATTAGGTAAAAATATTTAAATAATTATCGTAACCTTAATAAAGGTCCTAACAGTCCTCTATAATAAGTTCGAGTGCTAAAAGTTGGGTTTGGATGCTCACGGAATTATTTTAAATAAAAAGATTAAGTTAATAAGCAAAAGAAGACTAAATAGATAATAAATAATTAAAAATATATTTATTCTAACAAAATATCATCTTAGGACTGTAAGAAGTCTAAATAAAATTATTCGGAATTATTAACCTCTTTTATAATATTTTAAAGTATTTCTATTAAGAAACAACGCGTAATTAATAATAAATAGCTAATTAAGTAAATAAAATATTATTTTAATAACATATCATCCTTGAGATGTAAGAAGTCTAGAAAAAGTAGTTTAGATGTTAAAAACATTATTTGTAAGGTCGTAACTATTTTTCCTTTGTATCTTTAATTAAAAATAGAATAAATAGCTAATAACATAAAAAAAAATATGAAATCAGCAAGTTATGATCTTTAATATGTTAGGAGTTTAGGAAAAATAGTTTGGGGCTTTATAGAGTAGTTTATAAGGTCGCAATGATTTTTAGTTTGCAAACGATTACACGATTACGAATAAAATTTAAATAAATAGAAGATTAAATAAAAAAAATATGAAACTAACAAGTTATGATCTTTAGAGTATGGGTAATCTAGGAAAATTAGTCCGAGGATCAAAATCGATGTTCAAAAGGTCGCAAAATCAATTCGAAACAGAACAAAAACTGCCGCACTGACTGGCCAATTGGAGTTCGCGGCCGCGAGGTCCGCGACTCTGGTTCTTGTGGCTGGAAACCCGCAGGTTGCGGCCGCAACCTTGCTGCCTAGGTTCGTTTTTTTGGTTTCTCTCGATTGTTTTTGATGCATGGGGCCACGGGGCCTATTGGGTTATGTCTATAAACCCTAAATATACTTAGAGGAGGCTTCGGATCGAATTATAATACCTCGAATCGCGTTGAATTGGTTTTCGATCGAAACTTGACAATTTGGAACGAAAGCTTCGGGTTTCTTGATCGGGGAATCTCGGGGCCGAATTGGATGATCTTTGGAGATGCTTGGGGTCGAGGGAAGTAATTGGAACGATCAATTTGGATTTCGGTTGAGCCTAGGTACGAAACCCACTTTTCTCTCTCTCACTTTCTCTCTCTAAAACTCCATGGATTGGAGTTCGATTTTTTTCGAATTCTCTCTCTCTTCTGGACTTGTAGGGTGTAAGAAATTTCGTAAGGAACCCTAGGATTGACGTAATGAAGTATTTATAGAGAATTGAGAAGGGTTTCGATTAAAAACGGGTTTAAAGAAGTTGCATCATTCTAGGACTCGAATTGAGACGCGATACGAACGAAGATACGATTACGGAGGAAGCATAAACGAATTAGGAGGGTGAAGGACGAGAGAAGTGTGCATGCATGCAATTATATGTATGTATAAGAAGAAAAAATAAATTTAAATAGAATAGGACAAGATAAGATAATTATATGCTAAACTAATTTTAATTACCAAAAATTATTCTAGGTTCTAATTTAATCTAATTACAATTTTAAATAATTAATCGATTACTATCGACTATTGGATTAAAAGTAATTTCTCTTTTTTTTTTTTTGAAAAAAATTGGGTTGAAATTCCGGGTCATTACACAAACCTTATGCTAGGGCATAGAATAACCATGCTCAGACAAGCATTGACGCTCAGCAATCCGTGAGCCGCTTGCCCCAGGGCTTATCAAATAAGCCTTGAAGAGTCAGAGCTCAGAAAGCTCTAAACTATAATATTCAAAAAGTGGCCCATGAGCCGCTCGCACCATTGCTTATTAAATAAGCATTAAAGAGTCCCAAGGGGCTAAAAGTCCGAGGGATGTGGCATATAAGCCCACTCGGCCAGAGCTCGATAAGCTCTGAAATGCAAGTCCGAGAGAAGTGGCCTACAATCCCACTCAGTCGAAAAGCTATTGTTGTGCCAAACTCTAAGGCAAAATATCAACACAAGATCAGTTCTAAGAGGACAAAAACTCACAAGTACTAGGTTATTTTTCAACAACCCCACGCTCAAAGGATTGGGGAGTACTTGAAATAAATCAGTACCCCCACATCTAAGTTATCCCAAAGGGACTAACAAAAGACATAGCAAACGTAAAGCAAGCTTTACTAAAGCTTGTCTCCCTCAAAAATCAAAAATATATATTTCTTTGCTTTGCTACGAGCATTGTTGCTCAGCAATGCTAAAAGTAGACACCCCCAAGGTTAAAATGACTACTATAGAGGGGTGTAGATCAAAGTAAAAGGGTGCGCTCTGTTCAGCCCCTTGAATATTCTCATCGGTTTGCTATTCAACAAGGCAGGCCAGCAAAGCTTTTTGATAAAGTCGAACACGACAACATAATCATAGGACCAAGGGTCCACGAAAAATCCCCAGAACCAAACAATGGCTATGTACACCACAACCTGATGAACATTGTAGATGATACGCAGGACAGGCATACGTAGTTGTCGATTCTAGAGCAAATAATGTTTCCTACCGCCTGCCAAAAAAGCCACGTGCTAGGAAACAAGGGAGTATCTGATAAGTAAGAAATAACCTCCCAAGGTCAGCCTAGACCAGGAAGCCTAGCTCAACACGAAGGGCCATGTAGGGGACCTAGTGACATGGAGCTCAGCTTGAAGAACTAAGCTCAGAGGACCAGCACAAGGGCGAAGGTCATCCCAAACCAAAGAGCTCACAAGCACAGCCCTAAGGGCTCGAGCTAGAGTCCTAAGAACATGGAATCTAGCCTATAATAGCTTCCCTCTATTAAACTAGTCCAAAAAAGGAGGCCAACTCACAAGCGCAGCTCATAGAAGAATACCGAGCTCAGCTCACTAGGTGAGCTTGGCAAGTATGACGAATCTGCAGCCAGACTTATGAGACACTCCATGTGAGAGGATCGTACAACCTAAAGGACTAAGAGAAGTCGGACTCTTATTCCCCTTCTAGAATATCCAAGGCCTTATCTCATCCCAAGGGATGAGGCTGCGAATACCAAGGGATAACCATGAGAGACCCATGCACGAAGGGAACTTATGGAGCAGCCACAAGCCTTATCTCCTCATAAGAGGTCAAGATATGGTCCATAAAGGATAACCACAGAGATCTGTCCACCGTAAGGACTCCTAACCTGATAAGCAGGTACAAGAGTCCAAAGGTAAAGGGACTCCTCTAACTTGATAAGGTTCAAGGGAGTTCTAAGGTAAGGAGGACACTCCTACCTATTTCCGTCGTGTGCAGATAAGCCCAAGAGGTCCCAACACCGTAAGGACTCCTAACCTGATAAATAGGTACAAGAGTCCAAAGGTGAAGGGATTTCTCTAACCTGATAAGGTTCAAGGGAGTCCTAAGGTAAGGAGGACACTCCTACCTATTTTCGTCATGTGCGGATAAGCCAAAGATGTCCCAGCACCGTAAGGACTCTTAACCTGATAAGTTGGTACAAGAGTCCAAAGGTGAAGGGGCTCCTCAAACCTGATAAGAATCAGGGTCTATACCTGCCATGAGCGGATGAGACTTAAGAGTCCCAATCCTAAGGGATTCCTCCCAAGATGCTATATAAAGATCACACCTCTACATCATAAAGGTACGCAAAAAAATGATACGAAACTTATACTCAGTTCAATTTCTCCATATCTCGACTGACTTAGGCATCGGAGAGACGATGGCGACAGCCACGCCGGTGCCCATAGTTTACCGTGTCTGTTTTGCAGGTCGTTAATCGAGCACGCCAGAGGCCGTTTCATCCGCTGGAGGACTAGGTGAGCGGTTGAGGATCCCCTCCTCCGGAGGTGACTAAAAACCGCTTCATCAGGGTGGAAACACACGATTCGCAAGGCGTGGAGTCTATTGTGACGCAAGGGGTGGGAACACAATCTTGCACGGGGTGGAAATTCGTTGGAAGAAGTGTGTGCGTGTGTATGTACGTATGGGTTTGTGATTGGGAATTGTTAGGATATTTGAAAATGGGTGTTGGTGTGCATTGTTACGATTTGTCGTTTAATTTGATCCACTTTCATTTTCATTCTTATCATCTCATTGCATGTAGATTTTGTTGAGAATTTCCTACTGGGCTCTAGTAGTTCAACAAAATCCTTCTTTTCAGGTTCGAACACAGGGCAATAGGTTGCACGACTCAGCATAGTTGGAAACGAAGATTATTTTAGAAGCTTACTTGATTTAGTTACTTGCTCATCTCATAATGGACTTCTTTTTTCTTTTCTTTTTTTAATCAAAGATGGTCTTGTAACTAGTCCTACTCTTGAATTATCTTTTGACTAAAGTTTGTAATATTCGAAACTCAGTTGTATTTGTAGTTAACTTAATTTGGGCCATGATGCCAAAGATGTAATTAAAAACTTGAGGACTTGTCTGTAATTGAAACAGGTGGGATACTATTTTGGGAGTACGATGGCAAGCGATGTCCTTTTATTAAGACGTATTATTTAATTTATGTTAAAAATCCAGGCCGTGACACAATCGTAAAGAGATTAGTTTTTTGCAAATCGTGAACTTGAAAATGATTGATTCTTTCCAGGAATCTTAAACGTGCGTTTTTTCTTTTAATGCATAAATATTGAATTTTTCTTACGGAAAATGATTTTGTTTTTATCTCGAAATAGGGAGAATTGACTAAACAAATTAACATTAACAAGCACTTCCTGTTTGTAAAAAAAAAAAACCTACGTGAGTGTATCGTGGTGATGGGTATTGAAACACCGTATGAAAGTGTTCATAAAACTTTTAGGATTGTGATTTTGGCACTCCAAAAATTGATGGAGAGGCTCCAAAATTGAACTGTGTTGATACACAAAACGACGTCGTTTTGAAGCCCCTCCATCAATTTTTGGAGTGCTAAAATCAATTTCCAACTTTTATGCCGAAAAAAAAAAGAGATGTTCGCCTCATTCCAAGTTGCTTGTTTGGTTGTCCTGGTCGGTGTTAACCCAACCGAACATGTAAGAAGGGGATAAGAAGTGAGTTGGATCTATCTCGAGCCCCATTACACCATACATATTCTACCTAACAAGAAAAGTTGGATTAATGAACCAGGACCACAATAGTTATTAATGCTGATCACCCATGTTCGGGTCGTGACTTGTGCGCAGCAACGGAATCAGAAAATATGGTTTCAAGTGGCCCAAAGACGGATTGGAAATTAAAAAGAAATCAATTTCTGTAGAATTTTCGTATAAGTTTAACAAATTTAAGCTTTGGATTGGATAATACGTACATTAAAAGTATCACCGGCAAGTCGAAAGGTAGCTCACTCTTTTGCGAATAGCAGTAACTAATTTTCGTGAAGTGGAGGCAATTGGCATAGATTCCAAATCAATGGCAAATGGAGATAAAGTATACCAAACAAATGATATAAAATTTAGGCTCTTGATTTTGCCACTCTCTTTTTTGTTAATGTGACTCTTCTGCAAGTGTATTTTTGGTATAAAAATATACTTACAGGAGAGTGACGTTAACAAAAAAAAACGAGTGACAAAATCATTTCCCATGATTTACTACAACTAATTTTGCAGGGGACATGAGAATAAGAGAAGAGATTGACCAAGGAAACTTTCACAACATGTACATGTAACTCGGGGTGTGTTTTACTAACTAAAATAAGTATTTATTTTTTAAATTAAATGTGATATATTTGATAAACACACAATATTATATATTATTGTGCTCAATATATCTCATTTTCTATATAATTATGTTGATTGTTGAATTCGCAACCTTAAATTTAAGGGAATTGCACTAATATCAACCTTAGATTTAAGTTTGGTGTGAGAAACAGCCAAATAATTTGCGAATTCCCATAACTAAACCTCAATCTTTACTTATTAATGGAAATTATTTAATAGACTAGAAATATATAAACAGAATTGGAACAAGGAATTTTAAAACTACAAATTCATTACAAGTGAAACACAAGCGGATTACAAGGCCAAGCCCTGAATTAGAAATATGCTAGTAAAGAAAATTATTCGAGAGGAAAATGGGTTGCGCAAATTGGCTAGGACATGAAAAAGGAAAGACAGGACGAGAGAGAGAGAGAACTGAGAAAAAGAGAGAGAGAAAAGGGTTTTTATTCTCTACTAATTTCTAACTATCTTTTTCTTTTGGCTGGGTGCACATATATATACAAAGCTAAGAGTGATAGAAATCTGGTGTGGTGTGCACAATGAATTGAGAGATATAGATCAACGGTATAGATCAATGCCAAAGTACGATCGGATGCTCTGGCAGCCAACACGTGGGCTGGGGTTGAATTCCATCTTGCTGATTTGAAAGGCTGTGTGACCCATGTGTAATTACTGTGCGCCCACACTGAAAATGAGCTGAAAAATGATCCAGTGCTATGCGACGGCTATAGGGCAACCACGTTTGGTAATTTTACTAGTGTTACTATCTCAATGTCACCATCCCATGGACTTAGGCACAATTGCGTTATTTATCTCTACAGCAAATTCAATGCACGTTCATTAGTCCAATTTTCGTTACTTCAGATTATCTCTATTGACTCTGCTCTGCAGTGCTTCATTTTGTGTTCGATTGGGCTCCGAATGCAGTCAAAATTCTTATTTTTATTTGGACTTCATGGTGACGATATCGTCATCATTTTTGCACGCTTGAGTGGGTGGGCCAAATTGGATGCCAACAACATTTTATCTTAAATTACCTAAAATCAGGAGAAACATGCGTTACGTGCAATATCATCTAAAATATTCAACAATAAACATAATTATATAGAAAATGAGATATATTAAGCACAATAATATATAATATTTTGTGCTTATCACTATTGTTAGAGAATAATCTATCTCATATATTAAAAATATGTACTTAAAAAATAAGAATTTTAATGGAACGAGATTAATTCAGATTTTTTACTCATATGATCGGTGCACAAATTTTTTCTTCTTCCTGAGAATAGTATAATTCCATCGCATGCACTACAGTATACTTTGATCATGGCCTCAAATGAAGATCAAGTCATCCCATTAACTAATTTTATCCCTAGAAAAATCACATCAAGACACGAATTAAATTTAAGCTTATACGGTGGATAGAGTTTCCTTTATTTGGATTCCATCCAGACATTTTAGGAGCACCTATTGATCCCTCAGAAGAACTTGCGCGTCATGTCATCCTAAAGTATATCACAACAGGACACACCATCATACTTTTTTTAAGTCAAAAAAACTAGAGACATTTTTATCTGTCTTGTCTACATTTTTCGATTAAAGTATGATAAAGCTTTTTTAGTTTATGATTTCGCTAATTGAAGGTGATAATTCTTTTTTTTTTTTTTTATAGATTTTGATAAAAATTATTTTAATAGTTACAATGAAAATCTAAACCATTAATTGTATGAATGGACATGCGAGATTGTGCGGAGCCACGAAGAATTTATTCATGGCATCTGCATGAATAAGTTTCTGTCATGAAAAAAATTGATAAAAACAAAAGAAAAGTCATTTGGATCATTCTAGCAAAAATAGGCATAAGTCAAGCAACTTACTTCAATCGAGAAATTTTTTTATTTTTTCTTATCCGCAAAATATTCCATTGAAAAGCCATACGACACTTACAGTGATTTCAACCGAACACAATAAAAAGGAAATTACAACTAACCCATCACCGAAAAATACACATAAAAAGTAGGGACAAAGAGGCTAACTAATATGTCTAGATCCTACGTACGAGCCAAGGCTCACTTCACACCACCTCTATGGGTCAGGACACGCCAGAGCTAGCAATCTATACATTCAGCCGTCTCGAGATGGCACAAAATCCAAATCAAAGACAACAGTAGCAGACCCGATGGAAACAGACATAACAAAAGCAAGAACAGGAAAACAACGCCATGGACAACTCCACTATTTGCTGGCAACTTTGGCAGAAGAAGGATACGCCAACGCCTTCAACGATTTCCTAGGATGTTAGAATGTTTTCAATCCCACTTCATTGTGACTGATTTAGTTTCTTGTGTTATCCTGTCATGTCATTATTAATACATACTGTAGACATCTCAATTTGGCCAAACGATTATTTCAAGTTTCACATTGGGAACCATCCCCATGATGATATGGTTACAGTGATTGCTAATTGACTTCTCGTGAACCTTAGGACTTTCGGTAAGAACTTTTAACCACTTAGAGGACCCAATTCAGAGCCAAATAGCCTTTCAAACAGAAATACAGTATCCTAGGAGAATCCATCTGTCGGCCGTGACATTGATCACACGGCCTCAACATCATTTCTTCACCCTTGAAGCTTATTGCTTGAAAATCTCCCTGACAGATCGATTAGCCGGCCGCCAGGTCCATTCCTCGACTGCAACATCAATTATTCCGCTGCCAGATCCTTTGCCCGGCCGCCAGATCGTCTATTTTCCAGATTCTAGAACGTTCTGTCGATCGTTTGATCCATTCACAAAACCCTAGCAGCCAAATCCCGATACGTTCGGGCTATATTAGAGGATCACCTTAAAGAGTTTGTATCACTCTATAATTCCAATTCTAATCATGTGTTTTGATTGGTTGAGTTGTGTCATCCCTATGCCTATATAAAGGGGGCTTTCGGCTCCAAAATTAAGAGACCAACACACCCTCATCAGCCACGAAACTCTGCAATAATACACTCTCAAATCCTCTCTACAAAAGCCCTAACCTCTCGATCGAAGGCAGCCATTAATTCGACGATCAAACTCCAAAGTTCAAACCCTAACCCTAGGGTTTTTAAGAAGCAATCAGTCAATCATCCTCAATCCGAAGCAATCAAGCTACTGAGGGATCAAGGTGGTGAGGCCCAAGGGCCTCTGGTTCAATTTATTTTCTGCTTTTACATTTAATCGTAGCTGCCTGTTAGTCGTATAGTCTGGTGTGAGGAAGAACATCGGTCGGATCTTCAATCCAACGGCCAATACATCAAACCAGGAGGATCCCTCGGCCGTGACATCTATTCACCAGCCGCGGGATCCATCCCCCTGAAAAAATTTGTTTTGTTTTCTGCTTTCTGATGCATGCTTTACTTATTGTCTCGGCTCACCTTATTCATTGTTAAAGGATAAAAACAGACTATGTGTTTGAATTAAGTAGTGCATGTTTTAATCTTATATCGAATAATTAAGGGCCAGTCTAGTGACTGGACAGAGAGGGGTGCCTAATACCTTTCTCTCATTGTACCTTTGGCTCCCGAGCTCAGAATCTCTATTTGTTTTTCCTAGGTTTCTTAAACTAGGTGGCGATTCTGTTTTGATGATAACCGTTATTGCGTGGTGATGTCCTAGCCATGGGAATATCCGCAATCTGGGTTTATGAAGCAAACAACCAACAAAAAAGCAACGATCAATCTGTATGGCGATACTCTGATTTAGGGAGGTGTCTACACACATTCTCCATCCGTCCCACTTTTTTGTGCTCTTATTCCTTTTTGGGATGTCCTAAAATGATATGTTTGTTTCAAAACTTTCCAATTTTGAATGTCCATATTACCATATTACCCCTCATTTCTCCCTCTCAAATTTAAAATTTGAACTTAATTTGAAAGGAAAGTGGAGCAAATTAATGACAAGATAAGAAGGTTGATGAGGTCATAAGTTACAAGGGGTAAAATGGTAAAATTAACAAAAAGTTAATGTAATTATGATCTTTTCTTAAATTACGTGAAAGTCAAAAGAGGCGCGACAAAATGGGACGGATGGAGTATTTGATTTGTGTCTTTTTAGCCTGCCATGTAAGTCCCTTTCATGCGTGGACAAATTTACCAGATTTTTTTAAAGATGTTCCACTTTTTTCCTCCCATAACTTAAATTTCGTTAACGTATCTTCACGAATTGAAACTACTCATACACATGTCTAATTTCAACAAGTTTCACTCACGAAGAAAAAAAATTGCAATTCTTCTGTCCCATAATTTTAGTCCCTAGTTGAAAATCCATCTTAAGAAGAACTATAGCTCAAAAAGTACAATTGTCCACAATTTTCTTTAAATTACATGAACTATTACTCAACTTCAAATTAAAGAGAAAGGACAAACAAAAAATTCTTTAGCCATTTTGTATATATTTAACTTGTAGAAATGGACGTCTAATATTACACGACATCTAGACATCACCATGTAAATTGCGACGCATTCGATTAGTACTATTAAAAATTTGAATTTTTTTTTTTAAAACGAAAAAGATTTTTTATACTCCCTCCGTCCCCTTTTTATTGTCCAGTATTCCATTTTGGGCTGTCCCTTAATAAGTGTCCATTTTGTAAAGTTAATGGATAAAAGTTGGTGTATTGTCTATTTTGTCCCTAAAAGTAGATTCCTTTTTTAAAAGTAAGTGAGTAAAAGAGTAATGATGATGGGTAAGTAGGGAAAGTGGGGGAAAAAGTTGATGTGAAAGGTATAATGATGATGTCTTTTTAATAAGTTGGAGTTACGAAGCAGGACACTTAAAAAGGGACGGAGGGAGTACGATTTATTACATCATTACTCTGTTGCGCCCTTTTAACTAATATCCAGCTTATAAAAGTTACCATGGACTTGCTTTGAGAGCACAAAAGAAAAGCGATGGACCAGAGTGGGAGGCATTTCGTGTTGGTCCATGGAGCAGGGCATGGAGCGTGGTGTTGGTACAAGCTAGCGACGCTGCTGAAATCGGCCGGTCATAGGGCCACGGCGCTGGACATGGCTGCTTCTGGGGTCCACCCAAAGCAGGTTGACGAGCTCCGTTCCATGTCGGACTACTCTCAGCCGCTGATGGAATTTATGGAGTCCCTGCCG
Organism: Rhododendron molle; assembly: GCA_025413875.1. Taxonomy (NCBI): domain Eukaryota; kingdom Viridiplantae; phylum Streptophyta; class Magnoliopsida; order Ericales; family Ericaceae; genus Rhododendron; species Rhododendron molle. The sequence continues at coordinate 13,886,693 of CM046395.1, read as the reverse complement.
GCAGACGATCAGGTTGTTTTGGTAGGCCACAGTGCTGGGGGTATCAGCATATCGGTAGCTATGGAGCGGTTTCCGGAGAAAGTTTCGGTTGCTGCGTTTGTCGCTTCTTTTATGCACGGTCCTGACCTCAATCTTGCTACTGTCTTTCGCAAGGTCCCCTTTTATCTCTCCCTCTCTGCCATGCCATGTGCTTCTAACTCTATACCATTATCGTTAGAGAATCTTGCTTTTTTTGGTTTCGGTTTCAGTTTGTACTCTATTTTTTTTTGGCTCGGCAAAGAACGTTTTATATAAAAGAAGACTTAAAAGGGATACAACAAGTCGGGAGAGAGGGGAGGGGACTCCAACTGAAGTTGAAGGAATTAAAACCACCTAAATGGGCCAAACATTTGGATTTTATCACAGTTCCTTATATCGATTTTCTGAAAATCATAATCCTGCACACGAGTTTATTATTGTATATATGCTGTGTAGTTCTTTGGAGTGGACACACGGCATAGGTACGACAAAGGGCAGGGCAAACCTCCAACTTCCTTCCTCTGGGGCCCCAAGCATATGCAATCCAAGTTGTATAACCTATCACCACCTGAGGTATGTATTCTCATGTACATATATCTCCGGAAAGTAAAACGTTTACAATTTTCTTAATAAATGTTACTCTTGTCGATAAAAAAAATGGGTAAAATATATGATGGCAAAATTGTTTTTATTTGAAGCGAATGGAGTTTGTCCGGGGTTGGGACTCGCTAGACTCATCTTTCGCATTAGGAACATATATACGATTCTTCTCTTTCCCTATTTCTTCTCTTTTCATGAGTTTTTCTTTGTTTGCAACTGAAATGGACGAAGGATTTGAATCTTGCGACCATGTTGGTGAGACCATATCCCTTGTATCATCATGATGAGGCCGGACTAGTAAACGACACTGCACTGACGAAGGAGAACTACGGGTCAGTCCGTCGAGTTTATGTCGTGGTCGAAGACGACTATATGTTAAAGGAAGAATTCCAGAGATGGTTGATAGAAAATAATCCCGCGGATGAGATGAAGGTCATCTCCGGTGCGGATCACATGGTGATGATCTCTAAGCCTCAAGAACTGAGCTCTTGCCTGCTGGGGTTAACTGAAAAATAGCCGTAAGCATCACGACCAAGTCAGATGAAATTCTAATGTCCCTATATTTGTGAAGCATTAATTTTTCAAGACGCCAATAATTGGTTGATGAAATGATATACAGACATCATATATTGGAAAATTACGGAGTAATCACGTTACTCTAGCCATTATGATATGTTTGTTTGCGTGGGTTGATATTAATTACCCGTCGTAAAAAGATACGGAGTATATTGTTTTTTCGGGAATCGAGAACTTGAAATGATTGATTCTTACAGAAGAGATAATTTGGTTTTTATTTCGAACAAGGGAGAATTGACCATGACAAATTAACGTCCTTTTTTTTCTCAGCAAACGAAACATTTTATATAACTCAAAAGAGGCACATCGAGGGGAAAGGTAGAAAAACATAAACATGTTTAACTGTGCAAAAGAAAACAGAAACACTCATCCAACCAACAATTGGATGAAAAAAAACACCTCAAAGCTACATTACACTTTCACTTTTCGAATACCATATATCTAAATAACCCTTAAAATTCTCCACTGTGTAGATCTTAATATCAAACTTCGCTTTCAACCACATCGCCACTCTAGTTTTGATTAGATCCCCTACATCCCACACCCAAGACAAATTAACATTAACAAGCACTTCCTGTTTAATTGTAAACCCTACGTGCGTGAGTGTATGGTGGTGATGGGTATTGAAACACCTCATGAAAGTGTTCATAAATTTTTCTTTTGCGGATAAAAACGAGACGTTCGCCTCGTTCCAAGTTGCTTATCAACTTGTCCTGGTCAGTGTTAACCCAACCGAACACGCAAGAGATAAGAAAAGTTGGATTAATGAACCAGGACCACTTAGGACGGTTCAAAAACAAAAGAACCAGGACCAGTTATTAATGCTGATCAATTTGTCTGAATTTTCGTACAAGTTTAAGGAATTTAAGCTTTGGATCGATTGGATAATACGCTGATTAAAAGGATCAACGGCATGATAACATTACAACAGGCAGAAAAACATCCAAATTAGCTTTGGCACTCTTTTGTGAATAGTGGCAACTATGTTTCGTGAAGAACTGTAGGCATAGATACCAAATCAATGAGAAATGGAGATAAAGTATACCAAACAAATGATATAAAATTTACTACAACTTTTTGTTGCAGGGGACATGGAGAATAAGAGAAGAAATATGTGGGGCTCAAATCAAACTGGTTCGCACCTTTGGACATGGGGTTCGAGATTAGCCCTTGACCTTTACCTAGCCTGCACAAAGAAGCACGACTAAAGACCACACCAGAAGTTCTCCGAAATGGCCCTCCGGTGCAAGAATCAGTATTCTTGTAAAGACAAGTGAAAGACCAAGAATTAGGGTTTTTGGGTGTTCAAGAATGTACCTCTTCCAGGAAGGCATAAATGGGTATTTATAGAGAACCCCTAGCTTGGCCTCCAAGATTGCACATACGCTCAACACGCGTCGGTTGATATCACCCTTGCGTCACATCAGGGTTTTGTAATCGTTTGTAGGGTAAGCTGCCATCTTCATGTGCTCCCATCGTTATCTTGATAACCGTTTGGGTGACATCACGATCGTCATCATGACCACGGTTGCTATCCCCACGTGGGTGAGCTAGAGCCATGGGCCCCCTCGTTCGCTCAAGGCCGAACGTGACACCCGTCCGTCAAAGGGTCTAAGGGCTGAGACGGAGAATTTGATAAGGATCGTGGATTTGCTAAGTCGGAATAAGATAACGGCTCAGACTCTGCTGGAGAACCATGGGAAAGTTCGGAATATAGCGTGGTAGGGCGCGAGCCCCTTGGCTCGGCCTGCTAACAAATTGGCCAAGGTAACTTTCAGATCATGTATCTGTAACTCTCGGGTATGTTTCACTAATTAAAATTAATATTTTTTTGAATTAAAAACAATATATTTTGAGAGAATGACTTATTTCGTAAAACAAAAAATAAGTTTTTAAAAAATAAGAATATTAGCGAAAGGGGCCTAGGTCCAGTTAATTCAGATTTTGTATTTATATAATCGGTGCACAATTTCTTCTTTTTGAGAAGAGAAAACATTCTTTCCGGAGGTGGAGGAAAATGGGGGTTTTTTGCCAGCCTCGTGGGCCTCTTTCGTGGTTTTTTTTTTTTTGGATAATCCGAACTGTTCATGTCGTTTGTCTCGTAGAGTAGAACATCTCTCTTAAAAAATTGGAGTTGCTTGAGCCTTGATCATTTTTTGTATACGCAAGGGAATAAATTATTTTTGTTTATATGAACAACAAACATGTTTTGAAGTTCAATTCTGACTCTTTTTCTCCAAACGTTTGACACCTATTGACGTCTGGACAAGCTAATTTTTTGTGTGGATCATTATTTTGCGGGCCCTACAAGATGTACGGTTTGGATTATCCAAAAAAATGTGTGGTGGGGCCCACACTGGAGGTGGCAGAAAACCTCCCTTGACCGCCGGCGCCGAACAAAATTCATTCTCTTTGGAGAATACTATAATTGCTTCGCATGCACTACATTATACTTTGATCATGGCCTCAAATGAAGATCAAGTCATCTCATTATTTAATTTTATCCCTAGAAAAATCAAATCAAGACACAAATTAAATTTAAGCTCATACGACGGAGGATAGAGTTTCCTTTGTTTGGATTCCATCCAGTCATTTTAGGAGTACCCATTGACCCCTCAGAAGAACTCGCGCATCATTTCATCTAAGAGAATATCACAATAGGATACACCATCATCATACAGTCCATCCTACCACCTTTTCACAAGCTATACGCAAAACTGAGACTTAAAGAAACACAAAACCCTAAATCGAGGTAAAAAATCATTTGGCCAACCTTGGGGTTACACCATCATACTTGTTTGTCCAATGGATTACGAACCAAAACAATGTTTGAACTTGTACAAGAAATACTTATAATTTTTTTTTTCATTTGGGTTTGTTAGATTTGTCCCATATCGCTCATTTAAGCCATCTAAGCTTGGTTTATATATTCTAGAGGTTACTCTCCACCTATTGTCAATTAGTTTTAGGTTGGAAGCTCACAAAAAATCTAACATGGTATCAGAGCTAGATCTTGAGTGGCTTCACCTCTCGTGGGAAAGTCTCTGTCATAACTTTCGCCCGAGTCAATCGTTCAGCTCCTAGTCTCTTGGTCTGTCACCTCCACATGCATCCGGACTGCACGTGAGGGAGAGTGTTAAACTTGTCTCACATCGCTCATTTAAACCACTCAAACTTGATTAATAAGTTATACATGTTATTTCATCTATTGCCAATTGATTTTAGATTGACCTCTCCAATAAATCTAATAGGATTCCTGTCCAATCAATTTAAGGAGCTAGGGCCCAATCATTCACCTCAAAAGATTGACAGTAGTTTTCAGTATATTTTTTTGGTGCAGATTAATGACAATAGTCTAGTTATTTTTTCTAAATGTTAATTTTGTTGATATAATTGCAGAAAAAGCCCTGCTTAGTCCATTTATTAAATTTAGCTGAGTGGGGATCATCCTTGATTGATCAATGGGCAATTTACCTTTAGGTCCAGAAAATAAAAAGTAATTCCCACCAAGTCTCCTTTAATTAACAAAACGCGAAAACCCTATGAAAGTGCCTAAAATCCTAAATACTAAAAGTGCCTAACCCCTAGGGCACCCTATAAAAGTGCCTAAACTTCAGGGTACCCTATAAAAATGCCTAAACCCCTAGGGCACCCTATGAAAGTGCCTAAACCGCTAAAACCCTATAATAGGAAAGTGCACCCTAAAACTCCTATGAAAGTGCCTAAACCTAAACCCTAGCGCTTTATGAAAGTGACTAAACCTAAACCCTAAGGTACCTTAAACCCTAGGGTATTCTAAAACCTAAAATCTTAAGGTACCCTAAAACCCTAGGGTACCCTAAAATCCTAAAATCCTAGGGTACCCTAAGATTTTAGGGTACCCAAGGGTACTAGGGTACCCATTAGGGTACCATAAAACCCTAGCATGCCCTAAAACCTCAAGGTGACACTTCCATTAATGGTAAATGTATTTTATAAAAGTGGACTTAGTGGTAATTAAATATTTCATCTATCCTTAATGGGAATTAAGTGTCACTTTTCTGTACTTAGAGGTAATTTTCTCTTGATTGATCAATCAATATATCGTGTGACAACCAATTATCTACAATTATAATTCGATATTTTTTGTTGGGTTCGGGTTAATTTTTATTGTTATTGTCCCATTCTTCTACGTAGAAAATCCAAAAGTACAAAAAAAAAAAAAAAAGAAAGAAAGAACAAATTTTTTTTTTTAAATAAACACAAAAGAGAAAAATTATGCCTAAACTAGAGACATTTTTATCTGTCTTGTCCACATTTTTAAAAGTAGAATAAAGCTTTTTTGGTTTATGATTTAATTTCTCAAATAGAAGGAGATAAAAATTAGAGTTTTTAAATATTCATTCTCAAATTTCATCCCATGTAAGTATTCATCCAAGTTATTTTGAACAGTTATGTTTCCATCCTCACTTTTAAATAATTCCAAGATTATACCCTTTATTATATAGATACATTGACTATTATATATATAATATATGTATATATAGGCAGAGATTTTTGACACTAAAAAATAATCATGAAAATCCTCTGGCCTAATTCAAGGATAATCATTCCTAACAAACTCCTAAAATTTCGGCCAAACCATTTAAACAACCCCCAAAATCTCATTTCCTTTTGGAGAGGTTTTGGAGATTCATGAAATCGTCGTCCTCCACTGCCGCCATCCACCCCGAGCATGGCAACCCACACCTCCGGATCCGAACTCTGACCGGCGGCCGTCGCTGTCGACCTAATTGTGTCATCGTCGTTGCCATGAATCAATACAGATTTTGTGGGTCTTGTTCGGTTCACTCTTGAGTTGATCCATGAAAATAATCAAACCCAAGCCGCCGCCATCGCCCTTAGCCATTCGCTGTCGACCTAACTGACCCTAGCCAATCGTCGCACCCGCCATGAAGCCATCCAAATCTCACGTAGAGCATATCAATTGCTCAAAGGTTAGTTTTAAGCTCCAAATTATAGGTTCATGGTGTTTGAGTGGATTCATTCTTGAATCTGTACTGTACGAGTTGTTGGTTAATGTTTTTCAAACCCAATTTTTGTTTGTTTGTTAGGTAAGGAAAATCTGACTTGTAAATATAGATTTGAGCAAATCATGGTGTTTTTCGTTTCAAACATGGTGTATTTTTAATATTGTTGTGTTTTCAAGAATAATTTTTGATATTGTTGTGGTAAAAATTTTACTTGTTGTATTTCGTTTTATGAGATTTTTTCCGTTTCAAACATGGTGTATTTTGCATATTGTTGTGTTTTCATGAATAAAACATGATGTATTCATGTTTTTTCATGGTGTATTTATGAAAAACATGACCGATTAATTTATTCATGTTTTTCATGGTCGATTAAAAGTATGGTGTATTCATGTTTTTCCATGTTTTTTTTATTAATTTATTCCTGTTTTCATGGTTTTTTTATTAATTTATTCATATATTTCATAAATAAAATATGATGTATTCATATTTTTTTAAATTATAAATTTTTGTGAAATTGGTCGAACCATACTCACGTAATTTTGTAATCCAATACGATCAATTTACAAAAATTTATGAAAATGAAGAATTTGAAAATTCATGAAAGTAAGGAGAGAGAATGGTTTAGAATATATTCATTAAGGATTTTAAAATTTGAAAATTTTCCCATTTCTATCCATTAATCAACTCATTATTTTAGGTAACTATAATTACTAGAATTCCACTAATTTAGGAAGGAAACATATATACCTACATATGAATATCTTATTAAAAGGGCAATATAGGTAATTCACCGTTTATAAGGATGAAAACATAACTGTTCAAAAAGTGCCGGATGAAAACTTACAAAGAGTTGAACCCGAGGAGCATTCTTTAAGTTCTTCATAGATTTTGACAAAAATTACTTTATTGGTAATTGTTGATGCCAAAATCTGGACTGTCAATCCAAGCTTCGTCTTCGAGATGGTTCCTGCAAGAAGTCCAATGACTGGAGGGGTTTCCAGTCGCGGACCCTCTGATGGTTGAGTTAGTATACGGTTGAGAAAAGACTGTTCACTCTGTCATTTGAGAGAAAAATAGAGAGCGTACTTTACTTGCACACAGTTTGCTGTTTATATACTACTTTGCATGACTACCAGTCATGGTGATGATCGTGGAGGAGGTTGGTAGTGGTTATCGCCAATAATGGGCTGCAGAATCTAGGAGTTAGGTGCATGCGAGGTCGTGGGCGACCCATGACCTCGTCCCTGGGGTTATCGAGAAATACTACCCTATACGTGCAATCGTGGGATGGTCGCTCTGCTAGAATCAACCCGGTTGGCACCTCGTAAGCCGACAGGCAACCCCCGGGGACAGGTGTCAATCACTTATCGCTCAGTAGCAATGTTACAGAAATCTCCTTATCAGTAGCCCCCCATTTCCGAGCCGAGAGGCACTTGCTCGGCGATGAAAATTCAAGATAACCGCTATTGCACGAGTAACGAGGTCATTTAATGCCAAAATGTGTGCCTGCTACCAAAACGTCACCTCCCTTCCTCGAACAAAGTGCTGGATGAATCCGTTCGTCGATCTGGCCAAAATGGGTTCGACGGCCCAGATCAATCCTCGTGGTGATTGGATCTAGGCCATCCAATCAGACCCACGTCGAATGGCCCTGATGACTCATGGCTTTTCGCTTTCCACGCCTACTAAGGTATAAAGAGGGGGAAACCGCTTGTCATCATTATCACTTCCAAACTCCCTCGTTCTCTTCTCCCTTGCTTTCGTTCTACACACGCTTGATCATCCGAGGTCCCCGGCCCCAGGAGTTGATATCCCATTAGCGTCTCTTCTTCCCTTCTCACCAGATACCGCCCTTCTTCTGGCCACCTTTCCATCGATTTTCCAGGATCTCTCGTTTAGAGAGATATTTTGTGGGTACAGGCTGTGGTTTGGTCTAAGTAATATTGCCAAATGCAAAGAGCCCTTTCCCCTGCTGCACGAGTACACCGACCAACAACATTTTTTGGAGGGCGCCCTTAACTTTTACAACCTTCTTAGGTATGTGGTTCTAACACCGTTTTGAAAAAATTCATTCGTAGCCCGCTCCCAACCGATCGACCTTGAGACCACTTTCTCAAACGAAGAGATGGCTGATCAAGAGGTTAAAGACCACCCGGTCGTTGACATCGACCAAGTCATCCGCTCCCAACCCTTCAAGGCAGAGAGGATCAACGGGCCCATATATGAGGCAGACCTACCGCTTCTGAAAGTCGCGTATCAAATCCCGGAGACCATTGTTCTCTGAGCACCGAATGCAGAAGACAGGTCATGCGCATTCTCGAAGAATGAGGTCTGCCTGTACGAGGAGGCTTCTCATGCTGGTTTGTGACTTCCTTTTTCTAGGATTGTGCATGAGGTCTTGGCACATCTACGCCTAGCTCCAGGTCAATTGATGCCGAATGCTTGGAAGATCTTCTATGGGGCTATCGTGGCATTTAAGGAGCTAGGAAAGCTGGGCCGATCGATGATGGTAAACGATTTCCTTTGTTGCTATTCCTTGACAATGTCCAAGCTGGGGTTTTGGTTCTTTCAAGCCCGGGATGATCGTCAAATAGTCTTTAAACTGCCCACCTCCGTCAAGCACTGAAAAGAGAAATTCCTTTTTATCTTTAGTGAGGGTTGGGAGTACCAGGAAATGGAGGTCGTGGGTCCAGTAACCCCGGGGATCAATTCGGTGTGGGGCGATTCGAATTTAAACGAGATCGAAAACATTCACCCCGAGGCTAACGACATTGAAGATATAGTCAAGACGATAAAGAAGAAATCGATTGGGTATAGCGAGTTGGTGACCCCGGAAACGCTTTACTCCCGTCTCCTAGATCATAACCCAAATGGGAACTTCCAAACTTTACCCTGATAGTCCTAATATGATCTTTTAGGTGGCAAATGCCCTGATTATGTCCTTTTGCAGATGGGGTGTGTGGGCACACGCCCCTAAAATCGGTGAAAATCTAGTGCGCCCTTTTTAGAAAGCACAGCGAAACGCTACAATTCAGAGTTGCCAATTCAAATGCTACAAGCTCGGTAAACCACCCAAGGAACTGAACTTGAAACGTTCTGCTATGTTTTGATTGGAAAAAGTTTTGTAGACTGGTCCATCGTCACCTTTGATATCTGAGGTTCGAGAGCCAGATTACGAGACGGGAAGGGTTTTAAGGCACCCCTCTCGCCTAATCTGGAGATCGATCTCTACTCGGGAATTTTGTAAAATATTTGCATTTTTCTCTCTTTAATCATTTTTTAACCAGTTAGGGCGGGGGAACAGTTTAATGGGGACTATAACTATAACATATTGGCAGGATGTGATAAAATGGCATGTTTGCTTATTGAAAAATGTTAGTATAGGATGAAAATAGACTCCCGTGAGAGTTTTAAACAGACTGGAAAACATTATTCCGGAGTGGTGTGCGCTGGAAGAAACCAGTATGCACTGATCAAGTTACTACATGTGGATCCTACCTACGTGCTCGCGTACGCCAGTAAGTCTAAACCCACAGCTCTTATTTTCAACCCTCTAGGCTCTGGAAGTGACCAGTGCACGTCCAAGATAAACCAAACAGTTGATATAACAAATAATAGACAGTTATGAACAATTTGAAAGGGCTTTAGAGCCACAAAATAAACAGAACACCTCATAAATAGATAGGGGACAAATGCAGAGGCCAAGGCCTAGATGCGTTGCAAAGGCCAACCACTGGACTGGAATAAACTGGCGCACGCAAGTAGAAGACTATCTTACGCCAGTTATGACCCCCTTTTCCAGTGCTTGGCTTTGCATTTTCTGGGCTTTGGAACAAGACCAGAAGGACCCCGGAGGCATTCCAAAGCAGCAGAAATAAATATTGAACAATAAAACTAGCAGATCTAACTATGGAAAGCAGTAAACTGGTTTTATTATGCTCAAAGGTGGTGAAAATAGAAGGAAATACAGAAAATAGTTACACACTGATCCCCACGCAAGTACTGCACATACCACCATAACTGGTGTACACGTACTTACTACTGGCGTACAGCAGTTCAAACCACACACGACTTTGAAACCTTGCTAGTTTTAGGTGTAGGGAGGTAATCCCGAACAAGTACAAAAGAGGCCCGAACACGTGGTACGTGGGGCCCGAAATAAATGTAGTCAGAGCAGCCGCCGTGCAATACGGTGAACGGCGATAAGAACCAGAGACATGAGAAGTCCCAGGTCCAAGATACCCGAGCAAGGGTATGGTCCAAAGAGTAAGAGAAGTTGTTGGACCAGACACCTGGTATAGGGACCGACGACAAGAGAAATCATTGGTCCAAGCAGTCTGTTCGGCAATGAGAAGGCCGAACAGGAGCAGCATTCTGGAGGAGACAGCGGAAGACGCTCCAGAGGGATCCAGAAATGGTAATACCCAGTAAGGAAACGAGATCTGGAGAAGATACCCAATGAGAATGGGATGTACAACCAGTTAAGGGAGGAATTCCTAAATGGTCTGTAAGGTAATATACAGTAAGGGAAAGAGAATCCATGATATTCTGGGTTTCCAATACAAGAAAGGAAACTTAGGGCAACAAGGAAGCTTGGCCAGCAAGCAGGTGTGAACCTATAAATATGAGGTAAACCTAGAGGTAAAGGTATGCAATTCTTGGCAATACGTTCTATACATACTGATAATTAGGGTTTTCTGCGAGTACGTGATACTAACTTTGGCATCGGAGGGCCTTTACCACGAGAGGCAAAGGTGCGCTCACCCATTGTTTGTTTTACAAGTTCAACTCCGGCGGTGTGCTAGGGTTCTGGCGAGGAGTCCAAAGTAGTCGTTACGATCTTGTGCTTTTCAAGGGCTCGTTCATTTTCCTGCACTTACAATTGGCGCCGTCTGTGGTATACGAAAGAGATCCCTTTGAAAAGCGACCATGGTTGAAGAAGATCCAAAAACCCCATTTGATCCAAACAATCAGCTGGGTGGGGGAGGCGACAAGTCCCCACCAAGCCCTCCGAGAAAGCCCGATGGTGGGCATACAAGGAGGACCACGAGCAAGGACTGCCCCCTGATTGTCCCTGGTGATTCCAGAAACAAGGATGGAAGGACGGCCACGGAGTCCACGAGGAGGAGTAAGTCCCGCCGTGGGAGAGAGTCAGTTGCGCATTCGAAAAGTGTGCACAACAAGGAGGATATCCTGGACAAGAAGAGACAGGAAATAGAAGAGTATGCTCGTCTGATTAAGAAACGAGAATACGAGATTCAGCAACTGCAACGGATACGACAACATCCGGAGGATTCTGGACTTTCACGAAGAAAGTCCAGAGGAGAAAAGCTGGCTGTGGTGGAGTACAAAAGAGCTTCTTCACGAAAAAGAAGAAGCAGGAGTCTCACTCCGAAACAACTTAGGGCTTCTTCATGATGTAGACACCTCAATTTGGCCTAACAAATATTTCAAGCCCCACCTTGGGGACCATCTCGATGATGAATAAAATATGTGGTTGTTGTGGTTGACTTCATGAAAGCCTTAGAAACTTTGTGGAACTCTTAAGGGATTAAAGAACACTTTGGAATAGGTGATAGGAGTGCCAAGCGACACTTAGAGTGGATAGAAATGTGATAACACGTCTTTTAGCCTTGGTAGCATCGTCGATCTCTAATTAAGTCTGCTTTCTGCCCATTTTCCATAAACTAAACTTCCTTATTTTTGTGGTTGGATTCCACCATCTTGTAGTACTTTCAAAACACTCTTTATTGATATATAATAAGCCTTAAACCAATTTGAAACGAGGGACATATGAGAATTTTACCAAAACAATCCATTTTCTGAGTCACTAAGGGTAAAATCATAATATCTTTTGATGTACTAAATATATTTGATCCAAACCACTTGGTTTAGAAAGTAGACTTAACAAGCTTTCCAACGGTCTGATGAACACGCAAAACCGAATTCGGGAGTGTCCGAAGCGAGCCCGCGAAGTTTGGCCTTTTGCTGAAGAATCCTTTGCACGGCCGCGAAATCTATTGAGCGGCCGAGGAATCCATCTCACGGCCTCAACATCATTTCTTCACCCGAGCAACATGTTGCTTAAAAATCTCCCTGAGAGATCATTCCCTCGGCCGCAAGATCTATCCTTCGGCCCCTCAGTCCATTCCTCGGCCGCCAGATCCTTTCCTCGGCCGCCAGACCGTCCTTTTTCCAGATTCTGGAACGTTCTGTCATACGTTTGATCCATTCGCCCAAACCCTAACAGCCACGAACAATTACTTCGAGGCTAAGAATACATTTACCATGGAGGTCTTGAAGCCCTAAACTTCCATATCAATTGGGTTTAATCTCGTCCGTTTGATCGATCCTTCGAAACCCTATAAATAGGGGTCCTCTATAACCACGAAATACACATCTCTCCACTCCATGATCCGCCCCCAAACTCTACAGAAATCATCTCCTATCATTCCTCTACAAAAGCCCTAACCTCTAGGGAGCAGCCGCATCAGAGCGTAAAAACCCCCAAAGAACTCACTTCGTTCTAGGGTTTTGTGAAGTCGACCACCACAATCAACCACTATTATCTACAATCAGTTGCAATCCAAGCAATCAATCTCTGAGGGATCAAGGTGGTGAGGCCCAGGGGCCTATGGTTTGATTTAATTTCCGTCTCTCGCTTTTAATTAGTTCTTTTTATTAACTGTTCGTATTCTGGTGTGAGGAAGAACATCAATTGGGGAATCAATCTTTCGGCCGATACATAAATCCAGTGAGATTCCTTGGCCGTGACATCAATTCACCGGCCGAAGGATCTATTTGCTGGGACATATTTGTTTTCTGCTTATTCTGATGCATGCTTTCATTTATCGTACTGGCTCACCTTATCAACTGTTAAAGGCTAAAAATCAGATTATGTGTTAGGATTAAATAAAGCAAATATACATTGTATGTTGAACTGTAGGGAGGTAATCCCGAACAGGTACCAAAGAGGCCCGAACAGGTGGTACGTAGGGTCCAGAATAAATACAGTCGGAATATCCGCCGTGCAGTGAGGTGAACGGCACAAGGACCGGGGATACGAGAGGACCCAGGTCCAAGATACCCGAGCAGGGATATGGTCCAAAGAGCAAGGGTAGTTGTTGGACCAGTCTCGTGGCAAGGGGTCCAGTGGTATGAGAAATCATTGGTCCAGAGGGTCTGTTCGGCAACGAGAAGGCCGAACAGTAGCAGCAATCTGGAGAAGGTGCCAGGAGGCGCTCCAGAGTGGTCAAGAAATGGAAATATCTAGTAAGGAAACGAGATCTGGAGGAGATACCCAACAAGAATGGGATGAACGGCCAGCTTTGGGAAGAGTTTCTAAATGGTCTAAAAAGAAATACGCAGTTATGGGAATGAGAATCCCTGATATTTTAGGTCCCCTTTACGAGAAAGGAAACTTAGGGCAACAAGATGGCTTGGACAGCAAGTAGACATGGGTCTATAAAAATGAGGTAAACCTAGAGGTAAAGGTACGCAATTCCTGGCTATTGGCTTATTACTTACTGAAAATTAAGGTTTTACTAGTACGAGATACTAACTTTGGCATCGGATGGCCTTTGCCACGAGACGGCAAAGGTGTGCTCACCTTCTGTTTGTTTTGTAGGATCAATACCGGCGGTGTGCTGGGGTTTCGGTGTAGAGAGAAGAGTAGCCGTTACAGTTTCGTGCTGTTCGAAGGCCTGTTTCGTTTTCCTGCACCTACAATTGGCGCCGTCTGTGGGAAACGAAAGAGATCCCTTTGAAAAAACGACCATGGCGGAAGAAGATCCAAAGACTCCACTTGATGCAAACAATCAGCTGGGTGGGGAGGCGACAAATCCCCACCAGATCCACCGAGAAAGCCCGACGGTGGCGTGCCGGGAGAACCACGAGCAAGGACCGCCGGCAACCCAGGCGACTCCAGAAACAGGGACGGACGGACGACCACGGATCCACGAGAAGGAGTAAGTCTCGCCGTGGGAGGGAGTGGCATGCTCGAAAAGCGTGCACAGCAGAGAAGACATCCTGGACAAAAAGAGACAGAAAATAGAGGAATACGCGTCTGATTAAAAGGCGAGAATATGAGATTCAGCAGTGCGGCGGATACGAGAACATCCGGAGGATTAGGCTTTCACGAAGGAAGTCCGAATAGAAAGGTTGGATATGGTGGAGTGCAGGAGAGCTTCTTCACGAAAAGAAGAAGCGGGAGCCTCACTCCGAAATGACCGAGGGCTTCTTCATGAAAAGGTGAGAAGCAGGAGCCCCCCCGAGGGAGGAGGGAGCAGGAAGCACCACAGGGATAGGTACGAGAGACCTGATTCCGACTGGGAAAGGAATAATGCCAGGGCTGCGAAGGTATCGGAGGAGGGGACCATGTCTGCACGAGAAGTAGCACGGAGAGCCCTTAGCAACATAGCAACTTCTCCTTTTGCAAAGAGATTGTAGGAGGCAAGGTTGCCGAGCAGGGTTAAGCACTGGACGTTTATCTTGTACGAAACTAATGCAGACCCGGTGGCGCACATACAGCATTACCAGCAGGCGATGTTTATGCACGACGGTGATGATGCAATCATGTGCAAGATGTTCCCATCTAGTTTGGGAAAAGTGGCCCTATCATGGTTCCATAAGTTGGGGCCGAACACCATACGAGGGTGGAGACAGTTGGCCGAGGAGTTCACTGCTCGGTTCCTGACGAGCAGGAAACCACCCAAAACTTTTGAGAGTCTCTCAGTTATGAAGCAGGGAGAGAGTGAGCCAATCAGGGACTACGCCAAGAAGTATTGGGAGACTTTCAACGAGATTGAAAGTTGCAGTGAGGAGTATGCAATAGCGACGTTCAAGACTGGGCTACCTGTTCGTGGGGAGCTACGAAAGTTCCTAAACATGAGCCCAGTGAGCACACTGGCAAAACTAATGGAGCGAATTGAGCAGCATGCCAGGAATGAGGATGACATACTGCGGGAAGATGGCAAACTGAGTGCCGAGCAAGTCAAGGGCCCTGCGAAGAAGGCAGATAAGCCCGAGCCCAAGACTTATAGAGAGAGGAAGGAGCATGGGCAAGGTAAGAAAGAGTCATACCAGGAAAAGCATGCCCCTGACCCAAAGTCTTTCTTCTCAGTGACAACGGTTTGGAAAAAACCAATTTATCGGGTTCTTTATCGAATAAAGAACCGTCCGTACTTCAAGTGGCCCCCAAGGCTGGAGGGAGATAAAGACGCAAGAAGGGCTACGAGTCAGCACTGCAGTTACCACAAGGACTGGGGTCACATGACGGAAGACTGCGAGATGTTTAAGCAGCACCTTGATGACCTGGTCTCACGTGGGTATCTGAAAGAGTTCATCCAAGAGGAGCACAAGGGTGCGGAAAAAGCGATGGAACTGGATTATGAGCTGAATCCAAGGGGCGTGATCCATATGATACATGGATTGGCGACACCTTATACGAGAAATGAGGTGAGGTTGCTCAGAAGTCAAGTAAAGCACAACCAGCATGTGATGTTAGGAAAGAAACGGGGACGTGAAGCGGAAGGGTGCAACGAGGGCATCGTCTTCACGCATGAGGACCTGGGAGGAGTCCAGGTGTCGCACAACGATGCTCTTGTCATAACCCTACGAATTGGGGAATACAACATGGAAAGGATCCTGGTGGATTCAGGAAGTTGCACTGAGGTGCTTTATTACGATGCATTCAAAAAGCTGGGATTGGCACAAGCGGACTTGGTACAGTCAGTAACTCCGTTGGTTGGGTTCAGTGCAGGGGCAGTTTGGCCATTGGGTAAGGTGACCCTCCCTGTTCGGGCAGGAACAGTGGTACTTAGAACCGATTTTTTGGTAGTGGATGTGCCATCTTCCTATAACGCGATTATAGGAAGGACTTGGTTGCATAAGATGAGGGCAGTTTCATCCACCTACCATCAGATGGTGAAGTTTCCAGGATCCACTGGAATCGAGAAAATAAGGGGGAACCAAAAGACAGCCCAACAGTGCTTGGTTTCCATAATCAAGAAGGCACCCAAGGCACAGTTGGTTCAAACAGTCGAGGTTACCAACCAGCCGACCATCGAGGATGTCGGAGGGGATCCCGCCGAGAAAGTGGTGGAAGGATTGAAGAAAATCCAGATCAACGAGAATGATCTTGAAAGATATTTCCTGATTGGAAAAAACCTGTGCAAAGAAGAGGGGGAAGAGTTGGTGAAATTTCTCAAAGAGCACGTTGATGTGTTTGCTTGGGTGCCCGAGGAGATGCCTGGGGTGGATGCAAGCGTGATTTGCCACCACCTGAATGTGGACCCGCAGCACAAACCGGTGATGCAGAAGAAAAGAAGGTCTGCCATACAGCATGTGGACGCTGTTATCGAGGAGGTCGACCGTTTGCTCGAAGCAAAGGCGATCCGAAGCAAAGGCGATCCGAGAGGTATACTACCCCGAATGGTTGTTTAACACAGTGGTGGTAAAAAAGAATAGTGGGAAATGGAGGGTATGCGTCGATTTCACGGATCTAAACAAGGCTTGTCCGAAATACAGTTTTCCCCTGCCCAGGATAGATCAGTTGGTTGATGCAACAGCTGGTTACGGGCGTATGAGTTTTCTCGACGCTTATCGAGGATATCACCAGATAGCTATGTACGGCCCGGATCAGGAGAAGACGTCTTTCATCACACCACGAGGGTTGTACTGTTACAATGTTATGCCCTTTGGTCTGAGGAATGCTGGAGCAACTTACCAGAGACTAGCAACGATTATGCTAAAGAAGCTGCTCGCCAAGACCATGGAGGTGTACATAGACGATATGGTGGTGAAAAGCAAGGAGAAACGAAACCACATCGCTGATCTGGAAGAAGCTTTTGAGATACTGAGAGAGTATATGCTAAAGCTCAACGCCTCGAAATGTGCATTTGGGGTAAGTTCTGGGAAGTTCCTGGGTCACTTAGTAACCATTAGAGGGATAGAGGCGAATTCCGATCAAATAACAGCTTTGCAGAAGCTGCAGAGTCCGAGGACCACGAAGGAGGTCCAGCGGTTAACAGGGATGGTGGCAGCCCTTAACAGGTTCATAAGTCGTTCGAGTGATAAGTGTAGACCTTTCTTTCAGTTGTTAAAAAAGAGAGAAGGTTACGAATGGGGAGCAGAGTGTGAGCAAGCGTTCCAAGACCTGAAGAAGTACTTGGCAGCAGCCCAGCCACATCTGCCTACTGAGCCTGGCGAGGTCCTCGACCCTCAGACTTAGCAAAGATCCTAACATGCTGTAAGCGCGGTCTTACTGAGGAATGATGGGTCCAAGCAAATCCCTGTCTATTACGTAAGCAAGACGCTATTGGACGCAGAAACGAGATATCTGCCTCTTGAGAAGTTGGTCCTGGCACTAAGGACGGCCGCTAGGAAGTTGCCCCACTACTTCCAAAGTCATAAAGTGGTTGTTTATACGGAGTTTCCATTGAACTCATTGCTTCGAAAGGCCGATTTCTCGGGACGAATATCAACTTGGTCGGTGGAATTGAGCCAGTATGATATTGATTATCAGCCGCGCACGGCAGTCAAAGGGCAAGTTTTGGCAGACTTTGTGGTAGAGTTCTCTGCCACAGTAGCTCCACGGCCTCCTACGAGAAAGGAGCAGTTGGACGAGCAGTCAGCCGAGAAGCAAGGGGCATCCGCCGAGCAGGACCCACTGGAATGGAAGCTTTTTATAGATGGATCCGCATGCAACACCGGATCTGGAATAGGGGTGGTGCTTTTCCCTCCTGAAGGAGTTATGATCAAATTATCCCTGCGCCTGGGTTTCAGTGCATCGAATAACGTGGCGGAGTACGAGGCACTCCTGGCCGGGTTACGGAGCGCAAGAACCTTGAAAGTAAAAAGAATTCGAGAATTCTGTGATTCACAACTCGTAGTGAATCAGCTGTCCGGGGAATACGAGGCCCGGAGTGAAAAGATGGCGGCCTACGTGGAGGCAGCCAAGGATTTGCTTGATACCTTTGAGAAGGTAAACATCGGCGAGATAAGCTCGACGTAATGCCCACTGACTCACTGGCTTGGTTGGCAGCGGGTGTGCCAACAGAGTTCAAAAGGAAGGTAGCAATGGACTATCTTGCTGGGCCGAGCATTGGGAGAAGTGTGGAATTGGTCTGGGCGTGAACCAAGGACCAAGTTGGATGGATCCAATAGTGGAGCTCCTACGAGATGGGACACTCCCCACAGATAAAAAAGAAGCTCACAAGATAAAGACGAAATCTGCAAGATTTTGGCTATCACCAGAAGGGAAGTTGTACAGAAATTCTTTCACTGGACCGTACCTCCTTTGCGTGCACCCTGAGATGGTGCAGAAATTCCTCCATGAAATACGTGACGGAACAAGTGGGAGTCACGCAGGTGGGAGATCCATTGCTCACCGTGCAATCACCCAGGGTTACTGGTGGCCGCACATGCAGGAAGATGCAAAGGTGTACGTGAAAATCTGTGAGAAGTGTCCGAAATTCTCACCTATGATCCGAACACCAGCTGAAGATCTGGTGCCCCTGACAAGTCCTTGGCCGTTTGCGTAGTGGGGTATGGACATCGTGGGTCCGCTCCACAAGGCTACTGGGAACAGGAAGTTCCTGTTGGTAGCAACGAACTACTTTACCAAGTGGATTGAAGCAGAACCACTGGCAAAAATCACAAAACCTACGATAGAAAGGTTCGTATGTAAGAGCATCATCACTCGATTTGGGGTTCCTTATTCCCTGATCACTGATAATGGGTCCCAGTTCCAGAAAAAGTTCAAGGCTTTTTGCGCCCAGTATGGAATAAGGAACTACTATTCCACGCCGGCCTACCCTCAGAGCAATGGACAGGCAGAGGCGTCCAACAAAACTATACTTGATGGGATCAAGAAAAGGTTGGACAAAGCAAAAGGCAAGTGGTCTGACGAATTGCCATTGGTCCTGTGGGCACACCGAACAACTCCTATTCGCTAGCATATGGAACAGAGGCTGTGATTCCATTGGATGGTTTGCCGACCAACAGGACCACATTGGTGGAAAGTGGGGGCAATGACAGAGCCCTGGAAATCGAGCTGGATCTCGTCGAGGAAAGGAGAGAACGAGCTCTGGTGCACCTGGCGTCGTACCAGGAGCAGTTGATGAAAAACTACAATAAGCATGTCCACCCATGAGAGTTTGGTGTCGGAGACCTTGTGCTACGAAATGTGCTCGGCAATAGCAAGGTGGCCAACGAGGGCAAGTTGGGGGCCAATTGGGAGGGCCCATATCGAGTTACAGAGGTTGTGGGCATTGGGGCATGTCGATTGGCAAACATGGACGGGAACCCAGTACCAAGGCCCTGGAATGTTCACAACTTGAGGAAGTTCTACGTGTGAAGAATTTCGATTTCATTTCTATTCTGTTTTAGATGCACATCGTGATTGTGAGGGAATTACGAATAAAATTCCCTTATGTTTTCTTTTACTAGTTACAAGGGGCACGCGTAACGCCCCCTTGAGTTTTGCGAATTATGAATAAAATTTCCAAAGTTTGGCAACAAACGCTATTTTTTACGAGTTTTTCGTTTATCATGCTTTAAATACGAAGTCAAGCTATGTCCTTAGTCCTCACTTCGTATTGGGGAGCAGAGGTAAGGGGTAACTAAATGGAATTTTGAATATTTCAAAATTTTGTCCAAGTACGAAAACACTTGACAAGTTGCTCGGGTACGAATACACCCAGAATTTTTGTCCAAGTACGAAAACACTTGACAAGTTGCTCGGGTACGAATACACCCAGAATTTTTGTCCAAGTACAAAAATACTTGACAGTTGCTCGGGTACGAATACACCCAGAATTTTTGTTCAAGTACGAATACACTTGACAGTTGCTCGGGTACGAATACACCCAGAATTAAGACTAGTACGAACACACTTGTCTGTTTGCTCGGGTACGAATACACTCAGAGAGCATACGAGATTATGCACGCTGACCTCAAACACGAATATGTTTGGGATAATTCCAAGTACGAATATACTGGGGAAAGTTCCCAAGCACGAAGCCTACAAGCTGCATACGTAAACATGCAGTAGTACCTAGAGTTCGAAAAACTCAAGGGTTGCTCGGGTTCGAACAGACCCTGAACACAAATAACTTTACGTGTTGCAAGCTCCTAACGCAACAAGCATTACTCTAGGGTATGAGAAACCTGCAACAGAGTAAGTGAATACAGTTTAATCATCAGCAGGCACGAAGAGACCTGGGGAGCATACGTGAATATGCATAAGGCTAAGTATGAAGACACTATGATACTAGCCATGAGACGGCCACCTGTGTTAAAGAAAGGCCACGAAGGGCCAGGCAAAACAAAAGTTTAGGCCAAACAGGGCCACCCAAAACTTAAAAAGCCACGAAGGGCCAAAATCAGCAGAATTGAAATGTGTGGAAATGTGTCAGCGCCACGCAGGGCAGAACCAATGGCCACGCAGGGCCAATCAAAAACTGATTCAAAAGTTTCAAAAAATTATCACTACGAAGAGTCCAACTTACTCTTCGATCGTAAGATCCTCAATGACAGGGGGAGAGGCTGGAGCAGTTGCAGAAGTTGGGGCAGTTGTAGAGGCAGAGATTGTTGCATCATCCACAGCAGTGCCAGGTTCAGACGGACCGCCACCGGCTTCCTTCTGGCCAGTGTTGGTCGCTTCTCCAGTTTGATCAGCTTCGGCACTTTGCTGTTCGGGGATGTTGTTAAGCTCCCTGTCCAGGCTGTCCTCCTCTTCCACCACCTCTTCCGGCTCCTCGGTGGCCGCCTGGGTGCTCGGAAGGTCAATCTTAGTCTACAGGGTAGAAGACTCTGGGGCACCAGACTTTCTGAGGCAAGCCAGCCAGCCAGCTTCAAAGACCTGGTCCTAGATCCCAGGCATCTGGTCCGTGTAGCTCTTAGTGGCCACACGGATCCCCTCATTATAACCCTGCTGATAGGCTGCCTTGGCCTCGTTCTTGCTCGCCTCCAGCTCTGTGAGAGTCTGGTTCAAGCTGTCTTCGGCACCCTCCAGCTTACCCCTCAGCTCATCGGCCGTCCCGCGAGCTTGATTTCTCTCCCTTTCCAGCCTGACGATTGTGTTCTGCAGCTTGGCGTTCTCGCTGGCCAGTCTGGCACGCTGAGGCTCAAACTGACCGAACCGCTGAGCCATGGCCACCATCTTTTGCATCGCCTGGACAAACGTATGGTCAGACGCAGGGCAGGAATAAGCAATTTAAAGCCATTAGCGTGTAAAAATGAATACGATGGCCTTACCTTAGCTTGATGGCTCATGAAAGAGCCGAGAAGGTTGTCTGGGGAGCTGGCCACCTCCTTTTGCATGTCCCCAGGAAGCAAGAATGCTTGGGACAATGCAAGCGCGGTGCCTTCAGACTCCACACTGTCACGGACGGTGACCGACCGTCCACTGTGAGTGAATTGTGGAGTCCAGAGAGGGGTTAGAGGTGCAGTGAGCTGGGACAGGGGCTGTTCAACAGAAAAGGCTTCTAGCCGTTGGCGTTTTTCCCTATGGCTGGCCTCAATCTCCTCGGGGGAGAAGCCAGGAGGGACGTCAGGTTGAGTTGGGCCACGGCGGCCATGAGAAGGCGCCAGGCTCTGAGAGCGTCCACGAGTGCCGCGGCCCCGTCCACGACCAGGCCTCGGGATGTTGAGGAGGCTGCGGAGGTTGATCGGGATGATTGGTACAGGAGAGGAGATGGAGATGGAGAATACCAACTTGAGGACGGAGGTTTCTTTGGCGAGTTGGATTGGATCGTTGGGCAAAGGAGGGTCCGAGAACGCCTCTCTTCTCGTTGCTTGGGCTGGCTGGAGAATCGGTGATGATGGGATTGTCTGCCGCTCGGATTCGTCGGTCGATGAACCCGCCGTATGATGCACGGTAGCTGAGAAGATCTGAGCTGCTCTTGCTCGGCCAGCCAAGCACGTGCCTTGCCCGTTGAATGCAAGAGCACGGTTGATGTCAGTCACGTGAACTTGAGGGGTGATAATGGCGTGCCCCTGGTTGACGTTCGTGGCTACAAATACGAGAAAAATTGGCAATCAGTAATGCAAATGAATGAAAGGTGCAATACGAGGAATTGCTCGGCAAAAAGTTCTACGAGAAAAGGAACTAACGTGGAGTGCCAAATCTGTGGGGAGCGTGAAAGCCAATGACTCTGCCGTCCTCGTCCCTGGGTTCGAAGTTCCCTGTGACGATGAGAAGTCATCGTCATCCCCACGAGCGGAGTCAGGCAATTCAAGCACCAGCCTTTTCCTGGAATCCCTACTCTTGAGATAGTAGGTTAAGGCGTCCTTGGTTCTGGAAATACTGTACAAGTGATGTATGTCGTGCAAACCTAGGGATGTGCCTAGCATCTGGTTCAGGGCATTGATGCCCATAACAACCCTGAAGAAGTTGGCTGAAACTTGCATCGGGGACAGTCTATAATGGGCTAAAACCTGGCGGAGTAACGGTGCCAGGGGAAACCTGACGCCGCCCTCAACGACGGCTACGACGGGGACGTGCAGAGTATCATTGTCAAAACACTCACGAATGGCGTTTTCTGCGGCCAACGAAGTGGCCACGTTGTCTGGGATCTCATAACGAGATCTGAACTCAGCCATTCTTTGGGGTGTATCATAGTGCCTACGGAATCGACCCATAACGAAGACTATGGGTGTGGGTTTTCTAAAGAACAAGCTGGGTACGCAAAAAAACCCTAAAAGAAACTGTGGAGATCCCAAATCGACGAAGAAGACGGAATGGAGAAGGGGAATAGAGACTTACGAACAAGTAGACGAGAGCCCTAGAATCAGAGGGGAAAGAGACCCTGAGATGTTGAGCAGAGCTTCAATGGCGGGGGCGCTTGGGCGTGCTTTCTGCAGAGGGAACTTAGAGGACAAGTGGGGTTTGAAAATGGGTCGAAAATCCAACTATACCCCGGCAAAGGGGGTGACGTATGAGAAACGTCACCCCAGACGCCGTTTGGGCATTCCGTTCTCCAAAACGTCTGCTCGCATTGAATGTGGGCAGTACAGGGCACGCCGCATGTAAAGGTGTTAGCTGGAAAAGCCTGTCCAGACCAAACGACGAGACGTTTGGGTTGAGTTAATGATGAGTCTGCACCAAGTACGAGAAACATGGGTGCAGGAGCAAAGGACGAGAACCTTGCTCGGTGTTCAGAAGCTTTGCTCGTCATATTAAAAGAAAATAACGAGTAAAGCTGGGGAGCCATTGTAGGGAGGTAATCGACGTACCAAAGAGGCCCGAGCGGGTGGTACGTAGGGTCGAATAAATCTGATCGGAATATCCGCCGTGCAGTGAGGTGAATGGCACAAGGACCGGGGATACGAGTGGTCCCAGGTCCAAGATACCCGAGCAGGGATATGGTCCAAAAAGCAAGGGTAGTTGTTGGACCAGTCTCGTGGCAAGGGGTCCAGTGGTATGAGAAATCATTGGTCCAGAGGGTCTGTTCGGCAACGAGAAGGCCGAACAGTAGCAGCAATCTGGAGAAGGTGCCAGGAGGCGCTCCAGAGTGGTCCAGAAATGGAAATATCTAGTAAGGAAACGAGATCTGGAGGAGATACCCAACGAGAATGGGATGAACGGCCAGCTTTGGGAAGAGTTTTGTAGACACCCCAATCTAGACCTGCGAACAATCTTTAAGTTTCCCCGATGATGAAATAAGGAAAAATATACCTTCGAGGCTTGGATTGTTGCTCCTTTGCTACTCCTTCTCTAACCTCAAGAAAACCCCTTTTCAACAATGTAGGGTGGCCCTCGGTTCAATTGCAAAAGAGAAAGATGCGTTTGCTTTGTCAAAAATAACTTTTTCCATGACACACTGAGGGTAAAATGGGCACACATTTCAATGTATAAAATGTCTTTGAGTGAAACCAATTGGGTTAGAAAGAGGACTCGACGAGCTTTCCAACGCTTCGAACCGCGTCCAAATCCGAGTTCGGGAGTGTCCGGGGCGCCCTCGCGAAGTTCGGTGTGCTGTGCTGATTCACATAGCGCGCGGCACTTTAAAAGGGCGCACGGCACCTTAGAAAATTCAAAAAATCACTCTGTCGCACGGGACTCCACTACGTCGCACGGCACCTTGAGAAAAAGTTCTGACAGTTGCGGAAAGCTGTCGGCCACGCCTGCAGGAGGAGCGTCTGTGCCAGAAAATGAGTTTTATTCGGCCCAGAAGTCACCTCCCCTCCTTTAGTGATCATCCTTGCCTCTTTTGCCTATAAATACACCCCCTCTCTAGTTGAGAAGCACCCCTTCAACTCCAAGTAAAGTTACTCTGCTATTTTTTTGGCTCTCACTATCTCTCTCTAAAAATACTCCCTTGTGATTCTCTCACTACAACTTCTTACACCAACCACCACTATACACATCTCTCTCTCTCTACACTCATTTGCTCTCAAGTCTCTCAAGTTCAATCCAAATCAACTTCCACTCATCCATCTTCAAGCACATCCAAGCCTCGATAAAAAGGTATAAATCGATTTCTTTGAGCTAAATCACACTTAGATTTGAGGGGAGCCGATCGAGGCCTTTCTTGGTCTTTCTATACTGAGTTTGGGTCTCAAACGAGCTTCAAAGCAAAAAAATAGCCAAAAACCAGAAACTGCACTTGATCGTTAAACCGTGCGGTATTCCTAGTAAACCGCACGGCTTAATGAGTTATGCCGTGCGACATTTTTCTTACTGATTTTCCATATAGTAAGTCAGATCCCTTTTTGTCTTATTCTTATAACTTAGTTTGGTGTTAAAAATCATGTTTGAATCTTTATTTACCGTTTTAACTCATTGATCGATTTTAATATCATGTGTTATGTTAAAAATGAACCAAAGGTCTGCCTAAACCATTTACAGTACTTTGTACACATAAACCTATTTTTATAAGACCACGGTTTGCTTTTTTTAACTTAAGACAAAAACTGTTTTTTGAATTAAAAAAAAAAGCACGCAAAGTGTCGCACGGCATATCAAGTTATCGCGCGGCATTGTAAATTACTGTAGCAACTTTCTGATGTATACTGTTGCATTGATTTTGGCATGCATATTCATTTGATCTATATTGTTCACCTCACACTCACATCACAGTAGCATTTTAAATTAAAACCGTGTTCATTATTTGCTTCAATTCCCGTACTTGTTAAAGTTAAATTTTCCGAATGATATTGAATCCCCCATTTAAAATGCTTAGTAGAGACCGGTTTTACTGGGCGAGCGGGGTGCTTTTTCAACAAAACCTTCCCCGTTCGTAACGTGGCTCCCGGATCTAAAATCTCAATGTTTTCGCTAGACCAAAAGCCTTTTACAAACAAACTCTCGGTTTCTCAGATCATCCATCTCAAAAATCCGGGTGGCGACTCTCGAGTTAGCGCCTTTCGGGCGTGAGAGCCCACAAGTTTCTAAATGGTCTAAAAAGAAATACGCAGTTATGGGAATGAGAATCCTTGATATTCTAGGTTCTCTTTACGAGAAAGGAAACTTAGGGCAGCAAGATGGCTTGGACAGCAAGTAGACATGGGTCTATAAAAATGAGGTAAACCTAGAGGTAAAGGTACGCAATTCCTGGCTATTGGCTTATTACTTACTGAGAATTAAGGTTTTACTAGTATGAGATGCTAACTTTGGCATCGGAGGGCCTTTGCCACGAGACGGCAAAGGTGCGCTCACCTTCTGTTTGTTTTGTAGGATCAATACCGGCGGTGTGCTGGGGTTCCGGTGTAGAGAGAAGAGTCGCCGTTACAGTTTCGTGCTGTTCGAAGGCGTGTTTCGTTTTCCCCAATTATGGGCTAGCCTCACGGCTAGGCAAAGAGGGGCGCCTAACACTTTCCCCTTATTGTACCTTTGGCTTCCGTACCCAGAATCTTTATCTATTTTCCTAGTTTTAATAAATTGGGTGGCGACTCTGTTTTGATGATAACCGCTATCATGTGGTAACGTTCCTAGCTATGGGAATGTCCAGGATCTTGGTTTATAAAGCAAGCAACCAATCGAGCAAACACAGTATGATTAATCTATATGGCGATGCCCCGTTTGGAAGGTGTCTACACACGAAAAAGGAGAAGCAGGAGCAAAAGTTCCACCCCAGAGGAAGGAGGGACCAGGAAGCACCACAGGGATAGGTACGAGAGACCTGATTCCGACTGGGAAAGGAACGATGCCAGGGCTGCAAAGGGGTAAGAAGAGGGAACTATGTCTGCACGAGAAGCAGCACGGAAGGCCCTTAGCAACATAGCAACTTCTCCTTTTGCAAAGAGGTTGCAGGAGGCAAGGTTGCCGAGTAGGGTGAAACACGGGACGTTTATCCTGTACGAGACCAGTGCAGACCCGGTGGCTCACATACAACATTACCAGCAGGCGATGTTTATGCATGACGGCGATGACGCGATCATGAGCAAGATGTTCCCATTCCATAAGTTGGGGCCGAACACCATACGAGGATGGAGACAGTTGGCCGAGGAATTCACTGCTCGGTTCCTGACGAGCAGGAAACCACCCAAAACTTTTGAGAGTCTCTCAGTTATGAAACAAGGAGAGAATGAGCCGATCAGGAACTACGTCAAGAAATATTTGGAGACTTTCAACGAGATTGAAAGTTGTAGTGAGAAGTATGCCATAGCAAAGTTCAAAACTATGCTGTTGTAGACACCCCAATCTGAGTCTCCCGATCGTTTTACGGTTTCTTGTTTCCCCGATGATGAACCAGATCGAAAAGGAGTCCTGAGGTTGGAAAGGTTTGAGCTCGGTGTGCTTTGCCAGGTGTGGTCAAAGTCAAATGTTTGACTGTTGACCCACGCACGACAGCTGTTACCCTCGCGCGACGGTCCCATTCCCTCGCGCGATGGTCCAAAACAGTCCCTTTCACCTTTTGCTAGCCAGTTGGTTGCTTGCCTGGGGGGGCTACAGGGCTACTGAACCCCGTTTTTCTCCACAGAGTACTGTGCAGTGCAGCCTTGGGGATTGCACACCCACACAACCCTTCCCATCACCTTTTCACCAAGCTTCACCACCAAGTTAAGCCTTAAGGTGTTGTTTGCCACCCTCCTACACCTTCCACTCCTCCTATAAATACCCCCCTTGGTCTTTCATTACAAGGGTGACTAATTTTCAAGTTTGAAAGGTTAAGAAGAACATCAAGCACACTAAGGCTCTCAACCCTAGCATTTGTTCATCTCTTTTTCACTCCATTTTCCCTCATAAACTTCACAACCTTGCTCAATCTTTTCCAAAACCTTTCAAGCAAAGGTATAACACCTTTACTGCTTACTGTTTTGATCCCTGAGGGGGGGCTGTCAGGGCCAGGATTGGTAATCAATACTAGTTCTGGTCCTAAAGTCAGCAGATTTACAAGTTACTGGGATCAAGCATACCCTCGCGCGACGGATTCACTCTCGCGCGCGACAGTCTACTATCTCGCGCGACAGTCCTGTGGGGCTTGGGGATGCTGGCTTTCTTGTTTTATCATGTCTTTACTTGTTTTAAAGCATGTTAGGCCTTTTAGCTCACTGTTCAGTATGTTAAAACTCATAGCTTAGTTTTCTATGCTTATTTATTTGGTTGGAATGCCTCTGGGTTGCTCCTGGATTTGTACCAGATCCCAGAGCATGCAAAGCAATTCCTGGAAGTCCAGTCAGAACCCTTGCGCGAGGGAGTCATTGTCTCGCGCGATGGTCTTCCTGAGTCCAGTAGCTGCCCTTGCATGAGCAGCTTGGCCCTTGGCGTTTGTTTTAACACTCCCACTGTTTAGGGGTTGCAATTCAATTCATTTGGCTCCTGTTTGTATTAATGTGTAATAACTAGTTAATTTTCAGTACATATAAACTGCTTGGTTTGCCTCCTGGGTGTGCACTGGTCCTTCTAGAGCCCAGAAGCGGCTAAAATTCAACCTGTGGTGAGACTTAAACATTCGCACAATGGAGTGGGTGTATCGCGCGATGGTCCTTTTTGCATGCACGTAGATCCATGCATGCAAAGGTGGCTGTCATGTGTGATACACTTATTCCAAGAGCAGCTTGGTTTATTCTGATCAGGGGGTTAAGTTTTATCCCGTTTCATATTTGCCATTCATCCATGCCATATTTAATCACATCTTGCAAATATGTTACAGTCTTTTATCCCCGATTAACTGTTCTCCCGCCCTAATTGGCTTAAAATTGATTAAAGAAGAAAATGAATCACAAATATTTTCACAAAATGCCTAAGTAGAGACCGATCTCCGGATTGGGCGAGAGGAGTGCCTTAAAACCCTCTCTCTCTCGTAACCTGGCTCCCGAACCCAGATATGGTTATGACGGACTGGTTCCTTCACTTTTTCAAATCAAATAGCGCGGCAGGTGCTTCGAAATACGGTTCCTTGGGTGTCGGACCTTCAAACCCGAGTGGCGACTCTATATTCCGAGCGTTTGTTTCTCCGCTCGCGCTCTCTTGATTATGGGCCCCGTGCATTTTTGAAATCTGAAAAATTCCAGGGCATGCTGCCCACAGCTGCCTATTCGGGGGGAGCTGCGAAAGTCCCTGAATATGAGTCCAGTGAGCACACTGGCAAAGCTGATGGAACGAATTGAGCAGCACGCGAGGAACGAGGTTGACATACTACGGGAAGATAGCAAGTTGAGTGCCGAGCAAGTCAAGGGCTCTGCAAAGAAGGCGGATAAGCCAGAGCCCAAGACTTACAAAGAAAGGAAGGAGCATGGGCAGACTAAGAAAGAGTCGTACAAGGAGAAGCACGCCCCGGACCCAAAGTCTTTTTTCTCGATAACAATGGTTTGGAAAGAACCGATTTATCGAATTCTTTATCGAATAAAGAATCGCCCATATTTTAAGTGGCCTCCAAGGCTGGAGGGTGATAAAGATGCAAGAAGAGCTATGAGTCAGCACTACAGTTACCACAAGGACTGGGGTCACATAATGGAGGATTGCGAGATGTTCAAGCAACACCTTGATGACCTGGTCTCACGTGGGTATTTGAAGGAGTTCATCCAGGAAGAATACAAGGGTGCCGAGAAAGCAATGGAGCTGGATTACGAGCAGAATCCAAGAGGTGTGATCCATATGATACATGGATTGGCCACGCCTTATACGAGAAATGAGTTGAGGTTGCTTTAAAGGCAGGTAAAACACGACCAGCATGTGATGCGGTTGGGAAAGAAACGAGGACGTGAAACAGAAGGATGCAACGAGGGCATAGTCTTCACGGATGGGGACCTGGGAGGGGTCCAGGTGCCGCACAATGATTCTTTGGTAATAACCCTACGAATTGGGGAATATGATATGGAGAGGATTCTGGTGGATTCAGGAAGTTGCACCAAGGTGCTCTATTACGACGCATTTAAGAAATTAGGGTTGGCGCAAGCGGACTTGGTACAGTCAGTAACCCCGTTGGTCGGGTTCAATGCAAGGGCAGTTTGGCCATTGGGGAAGGTGACCCTCCCTGTTCGGGCAAGAACAGTGGTGCTGAGAACCGACTTTTTAGTGGTGGACGTGTCATCTTCCTATAACGCGATTGTAGGAAGAACTTGGTTACACAAGACGAGGGCGGTTTCTTACCACCTACCATCAGATGGTGAAGTTCCCAGGATCCAATGGTGTTGAGAGAATAAGAGGGAACCAAAAGATAGTCCAATAGTGCTTGGTTTCCATAATCAAGAAGGCGCCCAAGGCACAGTTGGTACAAACAGTTGAGGTCACCAACCAGCCGACCATCGAAGATGTCGGAGGGAATCCAGCCGAGAAAGTGGTAGAAGGACTGAAGAAAATACAGGTCAACGAGAGTGATCCTGAAAGGTATTTCCTGGTTGGGGAAAACTTGTGCAGAGAAGAGGAGGAAGAGCTGGTAAAGTTTCTCAAAGAGCACGTCGATGTGTTTGCCTGGGTGCCCGAAGAGATGCCTGGGGTGGATGTAAACGTGATTTGCCACCACTTGAACGTGGATCCACAATACAAACCCGTAATGCAGAAAAAGAGACGATCTGCCGTACAACATATGGACGCTGTTATCGAGGAAGTTGACCGTTTGTTCGAGGCAAAGACAATAAGAGAGGTGTACTACCCAGAATGGTTGTCCAACATAGTGGTGGTAAAAAAGAAGAATGGGAAGTGGCGAGTTTACGTCGACTTCACAGATCTAAACAAGGCGTGTCCAAAAGACAGTTTTCCCCTGCCCAAGATAGATCAATTGGTGGACACAACAGCTGGTTATGGACACATGAGTTTTCTCGACGCTTATCGAGGATATCACTAGATTGCCATGTACGGGCCCGACCAGGAAAAGACGTCTTTTATCACACCATGAGGGCTGTATTGTTACAGTGTTATGTCTTTTGGTCTGAGGAATGCTGGAGCAACTTACCAGAGACTAGCAACGATTATGCTAAAGGAATTGCTCGGTAAGACCATGGAGGTATACATTGACGACATGGTGGTCAAGAGCAAGGAGAAACGGGACCATATCGCTGATCTGGAGGAAGCTTTTGAAATACTGAGGGAGTACAAGCTGAAACTCAACGCCTCGAAATGTGCATTCGGAGTAAGTTCTGGGAAGTTCCTGGTTCACCTTGTGACCATAAGAGGGATAGAGGCGAATCCCGACCAAATAACGGCTTTGCAGAAGCTCCAGAGTCCAAGGACCACGAAGGAGGTTCAGCGACTGACGGGAATAGCTGCGGCTCTTAACAGGTTCATTAGTTGGTCAAGCGACAAATATAGACCCTTCTTTCAGTTGTTGAAGAAAAGAGAAGGTTACGAATGGAGAGCACAATGTGAGCAGGCATTCTAGGACCTGAAGAAGTACCTGGCAGCAGCCCCTCTTCTGTCCACCCCTGAGCCAAGTGAGATCTTAACCTTATACCTAGCGGTCTCTGAGTATGCTGTTAGTGCGGTCTTACTGAGGAACAAGGGATTCGAACAAATCCCTGTCTATTACGTGAGCAAGATGCTACGGGATGCAGAGACGAGATATCTGCCCCTTGAAAAGTTGGTCCTAGCACTGAGGACAGCGGCTAGAAAGTTGCCCCATTACTTCCAAAGTCACAAAGTTGTGGTGTACACAGAATTTCCGTTGAAATCGTTGCTACGAAAGGCAGATTTCTCGGGACGAATTTCAACTTGGTCGGTGGAATTGAGCCAGTATGATATTGATTATCAGCCGCGCATGACAGTGAAAGGGCAGGTTTTGGTGGACTTCGTGGTAAAGTTTTCTCCCACAGTGGCTCCACTACCTCCTACGAGAAATGAGCTGTTGGTCGAGCCATCAACCGAGGAGCGAAGGGCACCTGCCGAGCAGGATCCTTTGGAATATAAACTTTTTGTTGATGGTTCCGCATGCAACACAAGATCTGGAATTGGGGTGGTGTTTTTCCTTCCCGAAGGAGTAATGATCGAGTTGTCCCTGCGTCTGGGTTTCAGTGCTTCGAACAACGTGGCAGAGTACGAGTCACTCCTGGCAGGATTACGAAGCACAAAAACCATGAAGGTTAAGAGAATTCAAGTATTCTGTGATTCACAACTCGTGGTGAATCAGCTATCCGGGGAGTACGAGGCCCGGAATGAGAAGATGGCAACCTACGTGGAGGCAGCCAAGGATTTGTTTGATACTTTTGAGAAGGTGCACATTGAGCAGATAAGCTCTGGGCAGAACGCCCACGCTGACTCATTGGCTTGGTTGGCAGCGGCTGTACCAACAGAATTCAAGAGAAAAGTGGCAGTGGATTATCTTGCTGAGCCGAGCATTGGGAGAAGCGTAGAATTGGTCTTGGACGTGAACCAAGGACCAAGTTGGATGGATCCAATAGTGGAGTTCCTATGAGATGGGACACTCTCCACCGATAAAAAGGAGGCTCACAAGATAAAGACAAATCTGCACGGTTTTGGATATCACCAGAAGGGAAATTGTACAGAAAGTCCTTCACCGGACCATATCTTCTTTGTGTGCATTCCGAAATGGTGCAGAAGTTCCTCCATGAGATTCACGAGGGAACATGTGGAAGTCATGCTGGGGGGAGATCCATTGCTCACCGTGCAATTACCCAGGGTTACTGGTGGCCGCACATGCAAGAGGATGCAAAGGTGTATGTGAAAATTTGCGAGAAGTGTCAGAAGTTCTCACCCATGATCCGAACACCAGTCGAAGATCTGGTGCCCTTGACAAGCCCTTGGCCGTTTGCGCAATGGGGAATGGACATCGTGGGTCCACTCCACAAGGCAACTGAGAATAGGAAGTTTCTGTTGGTAGCAACGGACTACTTTACCAAGTGGATAGAAGCAGAACCACTGGCCAAGATCACAGAACCTATGATAGAAAGGTTCGTGTGGAAGAGCATCATCACTCGATTTGGGGTACCTTATTCTTTGATCACGGATAATGGGTCGCAGTTCCAGAAAAAGTTCAAAGCTTTCTGTGCTCAGTATGGAATAAGGAACTACTATTCAACCCCAGCCTACCCTCAGAGCAATGGGCAGGCAGAGGCGTCCAACAAGACTATACTTGACGGGATCAAGAAGATGCTAGACAAAGCGAAAGGAAAGTGGCCCGACGAGTTGCCACTGGTCCTGTGGGCGCACTGAACAACTCCTAGGAGGTCTAAAGAAGAGACCCCTTACTCGCTAGCATATGGAACAGAGGCTGTGATTCCATTAGAGGTTGGTTTGCTGACTAACAGGACCACATTGGCGGAGAGTGGGGGCAATGACAGAGCCCTAGAAATTGAGCTGGACCTCGCCAAGGAGAGGAGAGAACGGGCTCTGGTGCACTTAGCCTCATACCAGGAGCAGCTGATGAAAAGCTACAACAAGAATGTCCACCCACGAGAATTTGGTGTCGGTGACCTGGTGCTACGAAAGGTGCTCGGCAACACCAAGGTGGCCAATGAGGGCAAGTTGGGGGCCAATTGGGAGGGCCCATATCGAGTTACAGAGGTCGTGGGTATAGGGGCTTATCGATTGGCAGATCTGGACGGGAACCCGGTACCAAGGCCCTAGAATGTCCACAACTTGAGGAAGTTCTACGTGTAGAAAACTTCGATTTCATTTTTTCTGTTTTAGATGCACATCGTGTTTGTGTGGGAATTACGAATAAAATTCCCTTGTCTTTGCTTTGGTTAGTAGCGAGGGGTACGTGTAACGCCCCCTTGAGTTTTTTGAATTATGAAATTCCCAGATTTTGGTAACACAATGCTGCTTTTTATGATTTTTTTCTTTTTTCATGCTTTAAATACAAAGTCAAGCTATGTCCTTAGTCCTCACTTCGTATTGGGGAGCAGAGGTATATGGTAACTAAATGAAATTTCGAATGTTTCAAATTTTGCCAAGTACAAATATACTTAACAGTTTGCTAGGGTACGAATACACCCGGAATGCATACGAAACTATGCACACTGTCCTCAAGCACGAATATGTTTGGGATATTTCCAAGTACGAATATACTTGATTATTCTGCTCGGGTACGAATATACCCAAAGTGCATACGAGACTATGCACATTGCTCTCAAACACGAATATGTTTGGGATAATCCAAGTACGAATAGACTTGTTTACTTGTACGGGCGCATGCCCACATGAACTTGCGACACAATCAGAGTACGAATAAACTCAGAATTACTATGGCCGAATACGAGTACATTTGGATAACCTAAGTATGAATATACTGGTACAAAACACGTGGGTTGCGTATGTAAATATCCAGTAGTACCTAAGTTCGAAAATACTTGACGGTTTGCTCGGGTAAGGACAAACCTGGAGCATGTACATAAAATATTATCTAAGTATCAATATACTTAACAGATTGCTCGGGTACGAGCAGACCCTGAATACATACGAGTACATGTATTGTTTGACAGGCTACGAATGCTTCTAGCGTCATTTTAAGGTACGAGAAACCTGCAACAGTATAAATGTGAATACAGTTGAATCATCAACAGACACGATGAAACCTGGGGAGCATACGAGAGTATGCAAAACTAAGTACGAAAAAAACTTAGCACGCAAATACTGGCCATGAGAAGGCCGCCTGCAGTGGAAAAGAAAGAGCCACGAAGGGCTAGGAAAAATCATTGTTTAGGCCAAACAGGGCCACCAGAAACATTCAAAAGGCCACGAAGGGCCAAAACCAACAGAGTTAAAATGTGTAGAAATGTATCAGTGCAACGCAGGGCAATACCAATGGCCACGCACGGCCAGCCAAAACTGATTAAAAGAAGTTCCAGTTATCATCACCAAAGAGAAGAAAAATCTAGCTTACTCTTCGATTGTCAGATCTTGGATGACAGATGGAGAGGCCGGAGCAGTTGTGTCGTCCGCAGCAGTGCTTGGTTCAGACAGACCGCCACTTGCTTCCTTTTGGCCAGGATTGGTCACTTCTCCAGTTTGATCAACACCAGCATTTTGCTGTTCGGGGACATTGGCATTAAGCTCCCTGTCTAGGCTATCTTCCTCTTCCACGATCTCTTCCTTCTCCTCGGCAACAACCATGGTGCTTGGAAAGTCAATCTCTGTCCAGAGAGGAGAAGACTCTGCTATGCTAGACTTTTTGAGGCAGGCTAACCAGCCAACCTAAAAAACTTGGCCCTGGATTCCGGGCATTTGATCCGTGTAGCTCTCAGTGGCTACACGGATTCCCTTGTTATAGCCCTGCTGGTAGGCGGCCTTGGCCTCGTTCTTACTCACTTCCAGCTCCGTGAGAGTCTGGCTCAGACTGTCTTCGGCCCCCTCCAACTTGCCTCTTAGCTCATCCACAGTCCCACGAGCTTGATTCCTCTCTCTCTCCAGCCTGACGATGGTGTTCTGTAGCTTGGCATTCTCACTTGCCAATCTGGCCCACTGAGGCTCAAATTGGCCAAGTTTTTGTGCTATGGCTACCATCTTCTGCATTGCCTGGAGATTTCAAACACGAAGCAGCATTAGGAAAAAATAGGGATGCGTGATTTACATCATTACTAAGGAAGCACGACAGAGTTACCTTAGCACTGTGGCTCATGAACGAGCCAAGGAGGTTGTCTGGGGAGCAAAAGACTTCTTTTTGCATGTCCCCAGGCAGCAGAAAAGCCTGGGACAGTGCAAGGGCTGTCCCTTCAGACTCAACACTGTCGCGGACGGTGATTGGCCAGCCGCCGTGCGTAAGTTGAGGAGCCCAGATGGGAGTTGGAGGTGCTGAGAGTTGAGAAGGAGGCTGTTCGACCGAAGAGGCTTCCAGCCGCTGGCGTTTGTCCCGGTGACTGGCTTTGATTTCCTCGGGGGAGAAGCCTGGAGGGACGTCTGGCTGGGTGGATCCATGGCGGCCATGAGACTGCGTCGGGTTCTGAGAGCGTCCGCGGCCACGAGATGCGCCACGGCCTATTCCACGCCCAACCCCTGGGATGGTGAGGAGGCTGCTGAGATTGATTGGTTGGTCCATTTCCTGAGGAGGAGATAGGGGAGTAACAGCTGGATGAAGAGGACGCTTCTTCGACGAGTTGGATGGGCTCGTTGGGAAGAGGTGGAGTCTGCGAACGTCGCTCTCTTTGTTGCTCGGGCGGTTGAATAGGAGGATTGGGAACTATGGGGACGTCGGCTGCTCGGATCCGCCGGTCAATGAATCTGCCGTACGACGCTCGATAGCTCAAGAGAATTTGAGCAGCTCTTGCTCGGCCTGCAAGATATGTGCCTTGCCCGTTAAAAGCAAGGACACGATTGATGTCTGCTACGTGAACTTGGGGGGTGATGATGTTGTATCCCTGGTTCATGTTTGTGGCTGCAAAATACGGGAAAAATTAGCAGTCAGTAAAGCGAGAAATAGGTGATGCAATACGAAATTTTGCTCGGCAGAAAAGTTCTACGAGAGAAGGAACTGACGTGGGGTGCCAAATCTGTGGGGCACGTGAAAGCTGATGACTCTACCGTCCTCGCCCCTGGGCTCGAAATTCCCTGTGACGATGAGGAAGTAATCGTCATCCCCACGAACGGAATCAAGCAGTTCCAGTACCAGCCGCTTCCTAGAATCCCTACTCTTCAGGTAGTAGGTTAATGCGTCTTTGGTTCTGGATATGCTATAAAGGTGGTGAATGTCGTGTAAACCAAGAGATGTGCCGAGCATCTGATTCATGGTGTTGATGCCCATGACAACCCTAAAGAAATTGGCAGAGACCTGCATAGGGGATAGTTTGTAATGGGCCAGAACTTGGCGGAGTAATGGTGCCAGGGGAAACCTAACGCCGCCTTCGACGATGGCGATGACAGGGATGTGAAGGGTGTCATTGTCAAAACATTCACAGATGGCATCCTCAGGAGCCAGTGTAATGGCCACATTATCAGGGATCTCATAACGAGACCTGAAATTGGCCATCGTTTGAGGGGTATCATAGTGTCTACGAAACCTACCTATAATGAAAAATGTGGGTATAGGTTTTCTAGGAGGACTGTGGGAACGAAGAAGCCTTAAAACAACTGTGGAAACCCTAAATCAACGAGGGAGATGGAATGAGAAGAGGAATGATGACTTACTGGGGTGACGAATGGAGACTCTAGTGCAGAAGAAGGGGGGAACCACGGGACGATGAACAGTGCTCCGATGGCGGGTATGAGCAGGCCTTCTTTTGCAGGGGGAGTTTCAGAGAGAGGGTGGTTTTGAATTTGGACGAAAATCCAAATATACCTTGACTTGTGGGGTGGCGTATGGGAAACGTCACCCCAGACGTTGTTTGGGCGTTCCGTTCCCCAAAAATGTCTGCTCGCATTTAATACGGGCGGCACAATGTACGTCGCGTGTAAAGGTGAGAGCTGGAAAAGCCTGCCCAGCCCAAACGATGAGACGTTTGGCTTGGACTGATAATGATGAAATCTGCACCAAGTAAGAGAAACGGTGTGCAGGAGCAAAGGACGAGAACCTTGCTCGGTGCCAAAAAGCTTTGCTCGTCATATTAAGTGAAAATAATGAGTAAAACTGGGGAGCCATTGTAGAGAGGTAATCCCGAACAAGTACAAAAGAGGCCCGAACACGTGGTACGTGGGGCCCAGAATAAGTGTAGTTGGAGCAGCCGCCGTGCAATACGGTGAACGGCGGTAAGGATCAATGGCATGAGAAGTCTTTGGTCCAATATACCCGAGTAGTGGCACGGTCCAAAAGAACATGAGGAGTTGCTAGGCCAGGCGCCTGGTAAAAGGACAAGTGACATGTGAAGTCACTGGTCCAGATGGTATGTTCGGCAACGAGAGAGCCGAACAGGAGCAGCATTCTGGAGGAGACAGCGGAAGACGGTCCAGAGGGATCCAGAAATGGTAATACCCAATAAGGAAACGAGATCTGGAGAAGATACCTAATGAGAATGGGATGTACGGCTAGTTAAGGGAGGAGTTCCTAAATGGTCTGTAAGGTAATATACAGTAAGGGAATGAGAATCCATGATATTCTGGGTTTCCAATACGAGAAAGGAAACTTAAGCAGCAAGGTAGCTTGGACAGCAAGCAGGTGTGAACCTATAAATATGAGGTAAGCCTAGAGGTAAAGGTATGCAATTCTTGGCAATACGTTCTATACCTACTGATAATTAGGGTTTTCTGCGAGTACGTGATACTAACTTTGGCATCGGAGGGCCTTTGCCATGAGAGTCAAAGGTGCGCTCACCCATTGTTTGTTTTACAAGTTCAACTCCAGCGGTGTGCTAGGGTTCCCGCGATGAGTCCAAAGTAGCCGTTACGATCTTGTGCTTTTCAAGGGCTCGTTCGTTTTCCTGCACTTACATTAGGGTCAAGACTGGTATAGATTACCCAGCCTTGACCCTGTCAGCCCCCCTCAGGGATAAGAACATAATACTATCAAAGATGGTATACCTTTGATTTTGAGCTTGTAAGAATGTTTGAGCTTTGAACTTGTGGTTTTGATGGATGGATGATGTATATGAGTGGATGTATGTATGAAACTTATTTATCACTTTCCTTGGCACGGAAATGATGAACAAGAGGTTGAAATAACTAAAGCCTTTGAACTTTTTTTATCACCTTGTGAACCTCTTGCACATAAATGCAAGGGAGGTATTTATAGAGGAAATGGGAGGGAATGTAACCAACTGAATGGGGTTGGTTTGATTGGAGAGTAAGTCTCCATGCATTAAATGCATGTGACAAGGTGATGGGTGGCTTGAGAGAGAATGGGGGACATCCTCTGCCCTGAGGTTACTCACCAGACGGCTATACAATGTACTGGGGTGCCCCAAAATTCTTATGAACGAGGCTATACAAAGGTGACTACCTTTGACCGGCATATGCCAATCCTTGACCTGTGTGTACGGGTCCGTGCCTAGTAAATGGTCAAAGCTGACCGATGATTGACGTGTGGCAATGGACCAGCGCACGCTGGTGTGGGACCAGCGTGCATAGGTAGGGTTTTGTTGTGGCTTTTTGGCTCTGGTTAAAAGGGTTTGAAAGAGGGTTTATCTACTACTCAAAGCTCAAACACACTAACATTCTCAAGGTATTCTTGATCTTATTCATCATCGCGGAATCAAAGACCATAAGTAAACTAATCTGGACAGTCCAGAATAGAGTGTCTATAGGGTGGAGATCAATGAAGCTACCTTGAGCCAACTCAGGGGTCGCCAGACCATTGGGGCGGGCAAGCTGAGTGCTCCGAAACTAAAGATTAACAAGAACGTCCTTGCTCAAGCCATCTAGGCTGGTGCCTCTACTGTGGCGAAAGGCTTGGGCAAGAGGAAGAGAAAAGCAGACCATGCCAACGGTTCGACGACCGGGGTGGCGAGTGAGGTACCGATCGGTTCGATAGGCAGAACCTTGAACCGGGCGCTGAGCCCCCTGGTCTATCACACTGATCTATGAAAATGAAGGGGAACAAAGCCAACTGTCCCACCGAGATGACCTCAGGTCAGGAGGCGAGAGATGTGGGAAAGAAAAAAAGGTTGGACTTCCAATCTTTGGCCAACCAAGCTCCTCGGAGATTGACCCAGCGAAATGGTTACAGTAGAAATGGGTGGACATGTCCGGGTTGATATACCCTGGGGGAAGCAAGTTCCCACGAGTGCCCATCCCTCGAAACATTCTGTATGACCCCAAAGCTTGTGCCGACTCGCTCAACGAGTTCTCCATGCAAGTCTTTGATAACCTAAGCACGTTGACAGCGGACCATCTATGCAGGAATCTCTACCTAAGCATGGGCAGATTCTACCTAAGCATGGGCTGAGTAAGTTCCTAGTCCTGTATTCTTTCATTTTTGGATATTTACCTACATCCTCAATCTACTCATTTCTTCATTTCTCCGGTTCTTATCCAGTCGATTGCCAAAACTGTTACTTTGACGAACCGACTATCAAGTCGAGAGAAGTTAATCTATTCAGCGATCAACAATGCCAAGGCCGAGTGCCTGAAGAGAGAGACCCAAGAAAAAGACCACGCTCAGTGTGCTGACGTGTTGAAGCAGGCCACATAGGAGGTGACGAGAGCTGTTGAGGAGGCACAAACTGGTTGGTCAACAGCTGAGCAGGCCCAAAAGGTGGCTGAAGACAAGCTGTTGGCGGCCGAGAAAATGTTGGTGGAGGAGAGAAAGAACACCGACGTGTTAAAAGGTCAGTTGGAAGCCTCCAAGAAAGCCTCTGAGAATGCACTGGAACGGAATACCCAGACCATTCTTGCACTCAAAAGGACTTGGGTCAAAGCAAAGCCTCCCTTTCCACAGCAACTGAAGACTTCAAGGCTTCAACTGAGTATCTCATAGAAAAAACCCTCTACTTTGTGGGTGGCTTTGTACAGGCTAAAAAGGCTTTCCAAAAAAGGTTCCCTGAAGCTGATCTGCAGGGTATTGACCCCGAGTCCCCATCAGAGGGAGAAACTACAACTGAGGCTGAGCAGAGCGGTGGTGAGGAAGACCAGAATGATGCCCAAAGCTAACCGCGTAGATCGATCGACAAACATGCTTTCTGTTTGCACTATCCCTATTCCTAATGTCTTTTAACTTTTTTTTTTTTGTCGTTATTGAAAGCTAGGTTTAAATTTAGCAAGTTAGGTTTATATATGGACAAGCATTTATGACTTTGCTTTAATCTGTAGCTTAACAATCTATCTTTTGTAATGTGAATGTGTTTACATTGGTCATCTGAACGAACTTCAGTGCTTGGCCATACACCGAAAGTCGCTCGATCTTCTACCGATCGTCCAGAATGCATGATCGGTCCTGGGGACCGATTGGCACACTGCTCCTAGGGAAACAGAAGGGAAACGCATGATCCGTACCTTTCGTTAATATCCGTCAAATCAGTGTTAATGATAAGAATTCAAAGAGATGGTGAGGCTTCGACTTCTGCTCCCAATTAACTACGATAATTAATGGTGGCTTTAAGGCTCCGTTCAGTTGTCAGGAATGTTGTACTGGAAAGTTATTCTCAGGAAAAGTTAAGTAAAGTGAAGTAAAGGAAAAAGAAATCTATTTTCTTGTGAGTGTTCATTTGACAATTTTTTTACAGGAAAACTAAAGTTTAGTGGTTCATTTGCCGGGAAAAGACACTTATGAGAAACTTCTTTATTTTTATTCCCATGGCTAATTTAAAATAAAAGTAACTTTGAGAGCTAAATAATAGGCTATCATATTTCAAAAATTAACACACACAGAAATTGTATTTTATCTAATGAAAAGCCTTAACATGAAATGAAAAAATCGACTTGCAATATTCTGAATGGTCATGCAAATCTCCCATTTAAATTGAGAATTGTGCTAGCTGCACAGACAATGGAGTACATACTCCATGCACAGATCGTTTTGGGACCTGTTTTTGGGTCCCACAAGTATGATCGGAGCTGCTTATTTTGTTTAAAATATTTGGTTTACGATCCTTGCAAAAAATAAGTTTTACCAGATATCGGTAAAAGCCTTTACAAAACATCCAATTTGTCCCAGAATTTGGCTTGAATTCTAGGACAAAGTTTATTGTTTCGTAAAGACCCCTAATAGTATTCGGTTGAAATGATTTTTTATAGAGATCCTAAACAAAATATTTTGAACAAAATGAGCGGCTCTGATTATGTTTGTGGGACCTCGAAATGTGTTCTAAAACGATATGTGCATGGAGTATGTATTCCATTATCTGTGCAGTTAGCATTAGTGTTAAATTGACACTCTCTGATAATCAACCGTACAAATTAAGTTTAAAAAATAAGTCGATGATAACTATATAAATAAATATTAAACAACCGTGCTTGATTGGTTGCTGATGCAAAAACTCACTGAAAATTAGTTAGTACAAAACAAAATTGAAAACTAATGACAAGATAAATAACTACTTTTAAAAAAAATAAACTATCAATTTTTTCCATAACAGTTATCTCAGAAAGCACCATAGTAGTCGAAATTGTTGTTGTTCACGTAAATCTCAAAGTGTCTTTCTAACAAACTAATTTGTATGTTTTTGGCATTGGCGTCATTCACTTTTTTTCTTACCCACCAATTATTTTGGCCCCACAATGGATAAAACTTTTCCTGTGACGCAAAATCCTATGCTTTTGGCTGGATTACTTTTGCAATAAAGTAAATCTTGTAGGAAAATTTAAAAACATGTTTCCCACTACTTTTCTGACAACTGAACACCACAAAACTTATGGGAAAGTTGATTTTTCCATCCTTTTTTATTCTTTTCCGGCAACTGAACGGGGCCTAAATGTACTTACCCCTTACCAAACATTCTGGGTTTAGCTATATAAGCAACCGATGAGCTATTCTTTTGTCAATACACCATAACACAGAAAGAGAAAGAAAGAAAGAATGGCCAGCATCAGTCGCAAAAACTTGACAATTCACCGGGTGGAAGCAATTGTAAACTCCATCGGGGCGAAGCAATGAAGACCCTTCAGGAGGACATCCGTGGGCTGAAGAGCACAGTGGACGGGTTGGTGGAGAGAGTGGACACCATGATCAACACCATGTCGGACATGGAGAAGACCATTCGCATGCTACTCATCGTCAACTGAGATAGGCTCCAGGGTCCTCCACTGGCATTTCATTCTCCTCCGCGCAAGGCCAAAGGTGGCCAAGGGAGCGGATCCAAGAAATGGACTCACTCTTGTTGCCTGTGAGGGTTGCCATTTTGTTGCATGGCAACCTTCATTTTGGTTATGGGGGAGGGATATGCAGCATGGTCGTCCGGCTACGGACTACTAGTAATAGGATGTTGCTCTCTTTTGCTTGGTAATTTTTTTTTTTTAAGTTCGTACCCCCACAAAGGGGTAAAAAAAGTATAAATAAATGAACTTTTATCCATCTTTACACTATTTGTGGAAAGTTTCTTCTGTGGGCGTTGTGTTAAACATAGGCTCCCAAGCATGCAAAAACATAACAGAAACTACGTTTCGCGAAAAAGTAGAGACTGAATCTGTTGAAAACTACCACGCTTACATTTGGTGATTGCTACTTAGCTTAGATCAGTTGAGTTATAACGTGATGTTTATTGTTTGACTGATTCGTAAAGTTTGAGATGGGAGTTGCAAGTTAGCTCGACCATCTGATCGGGAGTGCGAGTTAGCTCGATCGATAGTAAAGTTTGAGATGGGAGTGCAAATTAGCTCGACCATCTGATAGGGAGTGCGAGTTAGCTCGATCGATAGCAAAGTTTGAGATGGGAGTGCAAGTTAGCTCGACCATCTAACCGGGAGTGCGAGTTAGCTCGACCGATCGTAAAGTTTGAGATGAGAGTGCAAGTTAGCTTGACCATCTGACCGGGAGTGCGGGTTAGCTCGATCGATCGTAAAGTTTGAGATGAAAGTGTAGGTTAGCTCAACCATCTGATCGAGAGTGCGAGTTGGCTCGACCAATTGTAAAGTTTGAGTTGTACAACAAAGAAAAGACATGAACAGTTTTTAGAAAAGAAAAGTCACTGCCATTTCCATTAACAAACTTCTAATACAAAGGTCGCCGGAATGGCGTCTTTTTGGGAAAATGAAAATGACACAGGAAATGGGGCATTGCAAACTTCTATGACATCCCAACAAAAATAGATGACAAATCCTAATTTAAAAATTTGAAAAACTGAAAGTGAACAATAACATAATTAGAAATTACTAATAGTAGGCCCTCGGGTGCTTTACATTCCAAGAGTGCGAGCACTTCTAGTCAGTCATGGTGACTAACTGATAGACCCCGGGCTTGATAATCTTCTGGACTTGAAAAGGCCCTTCCCATTTTGGAGCTAGCTTCTTCAACTTCTTCTTCTCTAAAATTCGCTTCAGCACGAGATCTCCAACCTAGAACGCTTGGCCTTTGGCTTTCCTATCAACATAGTGTTTGGTTTTTTGCTGATAGGATGCGACTTGAATGACTGCTTCCTCCCTAACTTCATCGAGCAAGTCTAGATTCAAGCGTTGTGCCTCCTCATTTCGCT
This sequence comes from Rhododendron molle, assembly GCA_025413875.1. Classification (NCBI taxonomy): domain Eukaryota; kingdom Viridiplantae; phylum Streptophyta; class Magnoliopsida; order Ericales; family Ericaceae; genus Rhododendron; species Rhododendron molle. The sequence continues at coordinate 13,843,155 of CM046395.1, read as the reverse complement.
CGGGCTTATAGAACTGGACCTTATAGCTCGGCAGACCGACTTCAACTGGGATGACTGCCTCACTACCAAATGCTAACTGGAACGGTGTCTGGCCAGTCGGCATTCAGATAGTAGTGTGGTCTGCCCAGAGAGTACTTGGCAGCATGTCGGCCCACAACCCTTTAGCGTCACCAAGCCGAGCCTTAATGATCCTGAGTAAGGTTCGGTTCGTCACTTCCACTTGCCCATTTGCTTAAGGGTGACCAGGTGTGGCATACTTGCACTTGGTATTGAATTGTTCCCAGAATTCTCTTATCCTCTCGTTGTCGAACTGCTTCCCATTGTCGGAGACGACGACATGACGAATCCCAAACCTATAGACGATCTGCTTCTAAACAAAATCCCAATCAGCTTTTTGAGTAATTTTGGCTAGTGGCTTGACTTCGACCCACTTTGTGAAGTAATCAATGACCACAATCGCAAGTTTATTCTGACCCGCACTTAGTGTGAATGGGCCGATAATGTTTATCCCCCACTGTGCGAATAGCCATGGTCTTTCCAGAGGAGTGAGTGGCTCTGGAGACTGACAGAGAATGCTAGCAAACCTATGACATTTATCACAATGCCAAGCGAACTCCATCGCGTCTGCTCTCATAGTGGGCCAGTAGTATCTTGCTCGAAGGGCTTTGAAAGCCAATACTTTCCCATCGGAATGGTTTTCGCAGATACCCTTGTGGATTTCTCTAAGGATGAATTGCCCCTCGACATCTGAGATACACCTAAGGTAAGGATAGGTGTATCCTCGTTTGTAGAGATTGCCCCCCCCAACAGATGTATCTAGCCGCTCGATACTTGATCTTCTTCACTTCTCTTTGGTCAGCCGGAAGATTACCATCGCGCAGGAAAGCAATGATTGGTTCAGTCCAAACGGCGTAGACGTAGATGATCTGCACCTCACTCGGTTCGCCCTCCTGTATGCTCAAGCTTGCCAAGTACTCAATCAGGATCGTCGGAACCAATTGACCTTCTGTTTCACTGGCTAAACGTGCCAGAGCGTCAGCCTTTTGGTTTTCTTCTCGTGGGACCTGCTTGAACTCCACGCGTACAAAGGTTGTTTGGAGCTTTGCTACTAGGGCGGCGTATTTCTTCATCTGTTCATTCTTTGTATCCGCGTCCCCGTTGCATTGATTGCTAACCAACTAGGAATCACTCAGCACCCTAACATTTCGAGCGCCCACTTCGCTGCACAATTGGAGACCAATGACAACCACCTCATTATCTTCTTCATTATTCATGGCCTTAAACATAAACCGCAACACATATTATATCAAATTTCCATGTGGAGAGATCAGTACGATTCCAGCCCTGCTGGTCGATTGGTTTGATGATCCATCAGCACACACAGTCCACAAACCCCCCTGCGGCTCATTTGAAAGCTGTTCATGTTGGCCCTCTAGCTTCGTATCCCGAGCTTTGTGTGTGAATTCTGCTAAAAAATAGGCCATGATCTAACCCTTCATTGCCCGGCATGGCTTGTATTGAATGTCGAACTCCCCCAACTCGATCGACCACTGAACAAGCCGATCAGAAGCCTTCGGCTTCTGAAGCACTTGTCATAGCAGTTGATCAATTAGCACAACGATAGGATGCAAGCAGAAATACGGGCGCAGACGTCGAGCGGAGATCATCAGAGCAAATGCCAACTGTTCAATTCGGACCTCTGTAAGCCCTGCTGACGTAAAAAAATGGCTTCTGGATGCCTTGTTCTTCTTGGAACAGAACCGAGCTATTGCCGTGAAGCGAGGCTGATAAATATAAGTACGGGGTCTCCCCTGGGGTCGCCCGGGACAGTAGTGGCGGAGAGCTGAGACAGACCTTCAGCTGGCAGAATGCCTCCCCACACTCTAAGGTCCACTAGAAAGCTTTCCTCAGAGTTTTGAAGAAAGGAAGACATTTGTCAGTCGATCGGTTGATGACATGATTCAGTGCTGCCACTCATCCTATTAGGCATTGGACCTTTTTAACAGCTATTGATGGTTGCATATCCAAGATTGTTATGACTTTTTCTGGGTTGGCCTCATGATAAGCCCGCAATTGTGTAAATATTTGGGCTTATCTCGCTCATTTTGAATGATATTGAGCGAAAGGTGCATTTTTGGTGCTTATAGGTTCTCGTTGTTAATAAGGCGTATTTTGACGCCACGGGCTCATTTAATGTTGACCGGGGATCCAATCGGATCAATTTTGGAGCTCGAGGACCGTCTTGGAGGGTCCCGGAGGCAAGAGCTGTTTTGAAGCTGTCAAATCCGCAATACCTACCGGTAGGTATTAATGCCTACCGGTTCAACCCTCCAACAGAAATGTCACAAGCGGATCTTAGCCAATACCTACCGGTAGGTATTAATGTCTACCGGTAGACATTCTGTCAAAACTGCCATCAACTTTTGGTTCATCCCCGTTCTACCGGTAGGTGATCAATGCCTAGCGGTAGGTATTTCACAGTTTCTGCTGATTTTATTTTATTTTTTCTTTTTCTTTTGTAACTTAATTGGGGTACTATATAAAGACCCCTTTGCACGTTTTTAGGGTTAGCTTGGATCATTGATTACGAGCTCTTTCTCTCTCTACCTCCTCTCCTCTCCTTCTTCCAATCTCTCATCAACGGTGCATTGATTGGTGGGTTTGGAGGTGGTTGCTCTTCATTAATGTTGTAAGTACCTTGGAGATCCTTATTAATCTTGCATTCATCTTCATTTTCAGTATGATTTCGTGTTCCTCTTCCCCTACCCTTACTCTTTGCACTTTCCCTTCCATTATGAGTGAGTAGTGTAGCAAGGTTAGGTTATGGGATAATTAACATCCCGTAACCAAGGGTATTTCTTGTTCTTCTCTCGTTAATCTTCATTTTTTTAAGGGTAAACAAGTTTCTAGGGTATTTTTATCTATCAAAACTTGGAAGTGTTAACCTCTTTGATCGTATGTAGGCTAGGGTTTTGATTCCTAGCCACAGATGATGCTTAGAGCGATGTCCTCCCGGGTGTTTATCAAAAAATCTCCAAAACCCTAACCTTGTTTACCAGTCCTGTCAATAAGAGAAGAACAAGTTTGCCTTTGGATTGCGGGTGTTAATTATCCCTAGACCTAACCTTTGGTTTAATCCCCAGTAAAAAGTTGTAGATAGGTTAAGTAGCCAGTTAACTAAATCGTTTAGTTGGCCGTCTCAACGCCAAGGTTTGGTTGGCGGTCCTAACGCCAAAAACTCTACAAGCTAATCTCCAATTCGAACTATGGATGCGCTCCCAGTGGAATTGACCCCGGACTTCTGGGTTTTATTATGCTTTCAACCGACCTAGCCCTACGCTTGGGGTGTTCTTATTTCAACACGCATTAAGGTCGCAAGCATTTTTAGTGCCATTGCCGGGGAACGCTTTCTTTTATAGCTTATGTTGGAGGTTCACCGAACTATTGTAAGTATCTCGCTTAATTTTGCTTTGCGTAGTTTATACTTAATCTAGTGGATACCTCTAACCTGAGTTTCTTCTCTAACTTGAGGTGTAACGAAACTAGCGTCAGTATAAACTACCGTTTTCCTTTTTGCTTTTACTTTTCGAGGCGGCGGCATAGCCCCTCTTGCCTGTTAGTTGGTAATTTGTGGTCCATTGTTTATCGAGAACGGGTTGTTAGTGTATGCGTGGTGGTCATCGGGGAGCCTTTCGGAGCCCAAATTCTAAAAGGCTTCATCGATCTTTTTCTCCTCCTCGACCCAAAACTCCTCGTCGGGTTCGAGCTAGGACACCACCACCCCAAAGAACTCCTTTTTCAACAAATATCCCTCATCGAGAAAGAATGAAAGACGTCGGTGGTAACGATGGTGGCAGCGGTGGTGGTGCCGGAGTACCCCCACCGGTTGTGCCCGAGAGAACTATGAGTGATTACATGAATCCAGCCCATACCACTCCGCGGCCCACCATAGTTCTCCCGGCCGCAACTGAGGCCAATAACTTTGTTGTGAAAATGCACCACCTTACCATGATGCCATCGTTTTATGGAAAAGACAAAGAATGCCCGTACATTCATATGCGGGCATTCGAGGAAATGGTTTCAACAATAGTAACCTCGCCGGCCCAACTTGAGTCCGCCAAGTTGAAACTCTTCCCATTTTTGGTAAAAGACAAAGCCAAGGTTTGGTTGAATAACATGAGACCTCAATCCTTGACTAATTGGGCGGATTTGTCAAAAGCGTTCTACATGAAATTCTTTCCCCCACAACTCACAAAGGATCTCCTCTTTCAAATTCAAACTTTCAAACAAAAAGAGGGGGAGTCTTTTTACCAATATTGGGAGAGGTTTAAGGATTTGCTAAATTCCATCCCACATCATGGCTACACAAATTATCAAATGGTCGAGTGTGTATTAAAAGGTTGATTTCCAAGCACCCGACACTTGATGGATAGCATGTGTACGGCTGGAGTTATGGCCAAGACTCCTAATGCGGCGTGGAACTTTTTTGAGGAACTAGCGGAAAAAACTCAAAACTGGGATTGCTCGGACCCATTTGATAAGAATGTACCTAACCCGGTTCCGAGCAATTCCAGTAAATTTCAATTGAATGAACAAAATGAGCTTGCCCACAAGGTCGCCCAGCTTTCTCGCCAAATTGAAACTTTACAACTTAACAAAGTTGCTGGGGTGGCCTATGTGGCCAAGGCGGAAGAATTTTGTGTTTTGTGTGAAATTGCAGGTCATGCCACGGGGGATTGCCAAATGCTCCCCGCCGTCAAGGATATTCTCCAGGGAACCGGGCCATCGAAAGTCAATGCCATTAATCAACGGATTGACCCATATTCTCAAACTTTCAATCCGGGGTGGAAGATGCACCCTAATTTCCGGTGGAGCGAGCCACAACCTCTCGGACCTTCACAATTTCCACCACATCAACAACACCAAGCTTTTCAGCCTTCCCAATCTCAAGGAGTGCCGAGGTTTTCTCAAAATCAACAACCGCCAGGGTTTGCACCAACGGGACCTCCTCATGTGCCGAATCAATTCCAACCACAAAAGCGTTCGTTGGAGGATATTATGTCAACTTTCATGCAAAGCCAAACTTCCCTCAATGAGCAAAACACTCAAACTTTCGGGGGACTCAAGAACCAAATGGCCAAGTTGACTAATTCGGTAGGGGTACTTCAACAAGAGAGAGGGAAGCTTTCAACTCAACCCCTAATGCATCCGCAAGGAACCCATTTTGTGGCGAGCTCTTCGGTGCCCAGTACCGAGCAAGCCAAATCTATTATCACATTGCGGAGTGGAAAGGAAGTCGATACGGCCGTTGCTCCAAAGCCTATCAAGCCACCGGTTACACCAATTGTTGTGCAAGCACCGGATGTTCTTAATGACTCACCAACTTCGGTGCCTAGTCCCGTTGGTGAGCAACCGGCCAAGTCTCAAGAGGAGGAGCCAAAGGCCCCCGTGTCCCACATCCCGGCTCCTTTTCCTCAAAGGTTGAAAGCTCCGGCCCATGCCCATACCAACTCCGAGATCTACGAGCTTTTCAAGTAAGTGAAGATCAATATCCCGTTGGTGGATGCCGTCAAGCAAATTCCCATCGATGCCAAATTTCTCAAAGACTTATGCACTCAAAAGCGTAAGTTGAATGTTCACAAGCGAGTATTATTGACGGAGCAAGTGAGTTCTATAATCCAAACCAACGTGGCCCCAAAGTTTAAAGACTCGGGTTACCCAACCATTTCCATCACTATCGGGGGTACAAAAATTGAGAAGGCTCTCCTTGACTTGGGAGCTAGTGTTAACGTGCTTCCGTATTCTGTTTATGAGCAACTTGGATTGGGGGAGATGAGACCAACACCGGTGACCTTTCAATTGGCCGATAGGAGTATCCGAGTTCCGCGAGGGGTGGTAAAGGACGTACTTGTGCAAGTGGACAACTTTATTTATCCCGTGGACTTCGTTGTTTTGGATACTTGCCCGGTACCCTCCTCTCAAGCCTCAACATCAACTCCGGTTATTCTTGGGCGTCCATTCTTGGCCACTGCCGATGCCGTTATCCATTGTCGAAGCGGTTTGCTCAACCTTACTTTTGGCAACATGAAGATGGAAGTGAACGTATTCAATATTGGAAGCCAAATGGGGGATGATGAGTGTATTCATGAAGTAAATCTTATCGATTCTTTAGTTCAAGAGCATGTGGACAATGTGTTGTGCAAGGATCTGTTGGAGTTGTGACTTACCGCCGAAGAAGCGTCATTTCTAGAATCACCGGAGGTGGAGTGTTTGTGCTCTTTACTTGACATGGCCGATGTTTGCGGGACGGACGTATGGTCTCCGAAATTTGAAGAGTTGCCTCCCCTCGAGTGCAAGACCCTTCCCTCGAGTGTTCAACCACCGAAGCTCGAGTTAAAGGTCCTCCCGGATACCTTAAAGTATGCCTTCTTGGGTGCCAACGAGACCTACCCAGTGGTGATCTCTTCCTCTCTCGACCGCTTGCAAGAATCCCAACTCCTTGAACTTTTGAAGCGGCATACAAAAGCCATTGGTTGGACTATCGCCGATATCAAAGGGATCGATGCTTCCATTTGCTCCCACCACATTGCTCTCGAAGATGATGTCAAACCTTTTTGCCAACCACTACGCCGTTTAAATCAAATCATGAAAGACGTCGTGAAAGCTGAAATTTTGAAGCTTTTGGATGTGGGGATTATCTATCCGATAGCCGACAGCAAATGGGTCAGCCCCATCCAAGTGGTTCCCAAGAAATTCGGAGTTACCGTGGTACCAAACGCCAACAATGAATTGGTCCCTACTCGAGTAACCACCGGATGGCAGGTGTGTATTGATTATCGGAAGCTTAATGCTAGCACTCGGAAGGACCATTTTCCACTTCCCTTCATTGACCAAATCCTGGAACGGGTTGCGGGGCATGCCTACTATTGTTTCTTGGATGGATACTCGGGGTATAACCAAATTGAGGTCGCTTTGCCCGATCAAGAGAAAAGGACGTTCACTTGTCCGTTTGGGTCATTCGCTTATCGTCGCATGCCGCTCGGCTTGTGTAACGCGCCGGAACCTTCTCACGGTGTATGATGGGCATCTTTAACGATATGATTGAGAAGATCGTTGAAGTGTTTATGGATGACTTCTCGGTGTTTGAAGTGTTTATGGATGATTTCTCGGTGTTTGGTGACTCATTTGACGCTTGCTTGGAAAATATGGAGAAGGTGTTAGCGAGGTGTGAGGAAAAGAATCTTGTGCTCAACTAAGAGAAATGCCATTTCATGGTGACTCAGGGTATTGTTCTCGGCCATATTGTTTCGTCAAAAGGGATTGAAGTGGACAAAGCCAAGATCGATCTTATCACCACCCTCCCGACCCCGAAATGTGTTAAAGACATCCGCTCCTTTCTCGGGCATGCCGATTTTTACCGGCGGTTTATCAAAGACTTCAGTGTCATCTCTCGGCCCTTATGCCATCTCCTTTCAAAGGACACACTGTTTGAGTGGACACCGGCTTGTGAAAAAACGTTCAATAAATTGAAGTCCAGCCTCATTTCCCCTCCCATTGTGCAAACACCCGATTGGACGTTGCCGTTTGAGCTCATGTGTGATGCTAGTGATTATGCGGTTGGGGCGGTTCTCGGGCAAAGGAAAGACAAGAATCCCTATGTCATCTACTATGCAAGCAAGACTTTGAATGAAGCTTAAATGAACTATTCCACCACGGAAAAGGAGCTCATGTGTAATGCTTGCCGTCGTCTTTACCGTGGACAAATTCCGGTCGTATTTGGTGGGGTCCCCTATTGTTGTCTATACCGACCATGCTGCTCTGAAATATCTCTTCACAAAGCAAGATGCGAAAGCACAGCTCATTCGGTGGATCTTATTGCTTCAAGAGTTCAATATCACAATTAAGGACAAGAAGGGGGTGGAGAATGTCATGGCCGATCACTTGTCTCGTCTTGAATTCGGAGATTCTACTTCCAAGCTTCCAATTGTTGATACAATTCCGGATGAACAACTCTTTGCCATATCCAATTGCCCGTGGTATGCCGACATTGTCAATTATCTTGTCACCGGGCAAATTCCCCACCATTCGACTCCTCAAGACCGGCGGCTCTTTCTTAGCGAGGTGAAAAGATTTTTCTTTGGTGATCCTTACCTATTCAAGTATTGCTTGGATCAAATCATTAGACGGTGTGTGCCTGACGAAGATCATCAAGGGATTCTCTCATTTTGTCATACCGAGGCTTGTGGCGGTCATTTCTCCCATAAGAAGACCACTGCCAAAATTCTTCAGTGCGGATTCTATTGGCCAAACCTTCACAAGGATGCTTATGCTTTTTGCCGGGCTTGCGAGCAATGCCAAAAACTAGATGCGGTGACTCGGAGGAACATGATGCCCCTCACCAATATCCTAGTAGTGGAGGTATTCGATTGTTGGGGAATTGATTTCATGGGCCCCTTTCCCAATTCCGATGGTTTTCTCTATATTCTCTTGGCGGTGGACTACGTGTCCAAATGGGTTGAAGCCGTTGCTACTCGCACCAATGATTCAAAAGTGGTGGTGAATTTCATTAAAGAGCACATTTTATCCCGGTTTGGGATGCCCCGAGCCATCATAAGTGATCAAGGGACCCACTTTTGCAACCGCTCTTTTGAAGCCCTCATGAGGAAGTATGGGATCACCCACAAGGTCTCCACCGCCTATCATCCGCAAACCAACGGTCAAGCCGAGCTCGCCAATTAGGAGGTAAAGCATAGCTTAGAAAAAATCGTTAATCCGAACCTGAAGGATTGGTCACAGTGTTTGACCGATGCCTTGTGGGCATTCCGGACCACGTGTAAGACCGTATTGGGTGCTTCGCCCTATCGGCTTGTATACGGTAAGGCGTGTCACCTCCCGGTTGAGTTGGAACATAAGGCGTATTGGGCAATAAAATCTTTAAACTTTCGGTTGCCCGAAGCCGGTGTTCATCGTAAACTCCAACTCAGCGAACTCGAGGAAATCCGGCGGGATGCGTATGATAACACCAATATTTACAAATCCAAAGTCAAGGAATTTCATGATAGGAATATTCAACGAAAGAATTTTGAAGTTGGGCAAAAAGTATTGTTGTACAATTCCAAACTTCATGTGTTTCCCAGAAAATTGCGATCCCGTTGGGAAGGTCCTTACATTGTGCAAACCGTTTTCCCCCATGGGGCAATTGAGGTGGTGAACCCTTCAAATGGGAATGTTTTCAAAGTCAATGGTCAACGGCTTAAACCATTTTTGGAAAATTTTCAAAAAGATGAAATATCGGAAGATTTAGTAGCTCTGGTTAATGTTGATGTTCCATTGGTTTGAAAAGTTCTAAACATGTTTTCACGGGGAGCTTTTGCGTACTTCTGGACTTAATTGTTTGGAAGGCCTGGCCTCTTCGGAGGTACCCATCATTGACTTAGGTTTATAGCTTTGCACGCTGCTATTCAAATAAGTCGTGTACCCAGCTCCGGTTCGTAAGGGCAAATATTTTGTGGTCCGGCATAGCCACCCGTGTTTCGCCTAAGGTGTTGTCTCTTTTGCTTTGCGACACCTTAAGCGAACCATGGGGAAAAAAGTAGTACCCGTGCAATCACGTGACGATTCGGTGGTGTTAATACTTGTTGTTCTTTATTTTTGTTGCCGGGCTACCTCAAGCCGGCGGGACTAATGTCATTTGTCTCCTTTTAGGTAGTTGGATCTTAAGTCTTTTACAGGGTAACATGCTACCGCACCAGCCTTGGTAGATTGGGTCTAAAAGCCGGGGTGAGTGAGGCATTCAGGAGCTTTAAGCAAAGGTGCGACTATATGTCGCGGTTGTAAGTCCAAGAAAGTTCCGGTGATGGGCATGTGCGACTAGCTATGGTTCCGGCAGCGGGACCAAAGGAGTGAGTCTTGGAAGCGGTTTCGATGACGAACGGTGGCGATGACGCAAAATCCTCCAACTTGATCGAGGTATCGGGTGGTTGACATTCCACCCCGTCGGTACATTCTTTTGTTCTCCCTCTCCTTTTTATCGTCTTTACATTGAGGACACTGCATATTTCAAGTGGGGGATTACGTGTATATGTTTCATTTTCGGGTTTTGCATATAAATTTTTAAAATTTTTGCCAAATTTTCCCAGTTTCTGAGTTACTTAGCATATGCTCGTTTTGTGTTCGTAAGTAGCAAGGGTATCGGTGTGAATGCACCTTTTGTAACTTGGGCAACTCATTCCGTTGGCATATACATGAACCGTTTGGAACAAATCTCTCTAAGTGCATTTGAGTTGGTTGAGCATGCAGAGTGGAGATTTATTTTGTTGTATCCCATGCTTCACTTGTTTATCGTACCAGTAGTTTAGGTTGTTAATTACTCTTGTACATACTTTGGTAATTTTGATTCCGGTTTTGCATTGCAAATGAGGCTAAGGCATGCTTGAAAAATGATACAAGGCATTGTTTTTGTGATTAAACCACATATTGTCACTCTTGATCCGTGTTTGAGCTTGTCCGAGTCCAATTCTTTCGATAAACCTAAGAAACCGGTTGTTTGGAGGGTTGGAGCTGGGCTGGGGTGAGAATTTGAAGTCAGGAGTTGCCTTGGGTTGTATCTGTAGATTTTGGGAATTTCAGGAATATCTACCGGTAGACATTTAATATCTACCGGTTCAAGCTCTCAGCAGAAAGTTCACGGTTTGGGTTACGGATTATCTACCGGTAGGTATTGCTGGTTCGAAAAACAATAATGGTCTCAGCAGAATGTCTACCGGTAGGAGATCAATGCCTACCGGTAGGTCGAGGCAGATCGGGAAAAGTTAAAAGAGTCCAGTCGATTCATTGTCTTTAAAACCCCCATTTTCATTTTGCTGAAAATCAAATCCCTCTCTCTCTGCCATAACCGCTCCCCCCTCTATCTGTCTCCACAAACCGCCGCACCCCTCCCAACTTAAACCCAAAACCGTTCGCTTTCTCTTTCTCTTCTCTCCCCACAATCCGTAACCCCCATCCTCTCCTCTCCCAAAACCGTCGAACCCACCTTATTTATCCCCAAACTCACTCCAAAATCCAACCAAATCTCCATTCGTGTTCAAGATCTACTTCAAACGCAGAGATTCAAGTCCTAATCCGAAGGTTTAAACGCTGGGCTCTCCTTCTCCTGTCCAAAATCCATCAACAAGGTAACCCTCTTCTTCTTTTCTTTTTCTGCAAACGGTAAACACCCCCATATCACTCCCCACTCACGAACCAAACCCCCCTCCCCGTTCTTCGCTGTGTAGATGTAGGGAGGTAATCCCGAATAGGTGTAAAAGAGGCCCGAACACGTGGTACGTGGGGCCCAGGTTAAACATAATCGGAGCATCCGCCGTGTAGCACGGTGAACGGCAGTGAGAACCGGGGACACGAGAGGTCCCAGGTCCAAGATACCCGAAGCAGGGGTATGGTCCAAAGAGCAAGAGAAGTTGTTGGACCAGTCGCATGGTAGAGGAACCAGTGATATGAGACATCATCGGTCCAGGTAGTCTATTCGGCAACGAGAGGGCCGAACAGGAGCAGCATTCTGGAGGAGATGCTCCAGAAAAGTCTAGAAATGGTAGTATCCAGTAAGGAAACGAGATCTGGAGGAGATACCCAACGGGAATGGGGTGATATAAGGTAATATACAGTTAAGGGAACGAGAATCCCTGATATTCTGGGTTCCATTTACGAGAAAGGAAACTTAGGGCAATAAGATGGCTTGGACAGCAAGCATACAAGGGTCTATAAATATGAGGTAAACCTGGAGGTAAAGGTATGCAATTCCAAGCTATTTGCTGATTACCTACTGATAATTAGGGCCTTGACTAGTACGAGACACTAACTTTGGCATCGGAGGGCCTTTGCCACGAGAAAGCAAAGGTGCGCTCACCCTTTGTCTGTTTACAGGTTCAACTCCGGCGGTGTGCTAGGGTTCCGGCGAGGGATTCAAAGTAGCCGTTACGATTTGGTGTGGTTCAAAGGCTCTTTCAATTTCCTGCACTTACAATTGGCGCCGTCTGTGGGAAACGAAAGAGATCCCTTTGAAAAAGCATGGTGGAGGAGGATCCAAAGACCCCAGTTGACCCGAATAATCAACTGGGTGGGGGAGGTGACAAGTCCCCGCCAGATCCTCCAAGAAAACCCGATGGCGGGTGTGCGGGGAGGACCACGAGCAAGGACCACCCCCTGACAATCCATGGCAATTCCAGAAACAAGGACGAAAGGACTGCCACAGGATCCACGAGGAGGAGTAAGTCCCACCGTGGGAGGGAGTCAGTGGCACGCACGAAAAGCGTGCGCAGCAGAGAAGATATCCTGGACAAGAAGAGGCAGGAAATAGAAGAATACGCTCGTCTGATTAAGAGGCGAGAATATGATATTCAACAGCTGTAGCGGATACGAGAACATTCGGACGATTCTGGGCTTTCACGAAGGAAGTTCAGAAAGGAAAGGTTGGATATGGCGGAGTACAAGAGAGCTTCTTCACGAAAAAGAAGGAGCAGGAGCCTCACTCCAAAACGACCAAGGGCTTCTTCACGAAAAAGGAGAAGCAGGAGCAGGAGCTCCACCCCTGAGGAAGGAGGGAGCAGGAAACACCATCGGGATAGGTACGAGAGACCTGATTCCAATTGGGAAAGAAATAATGCCAGGGCTGCAAAGGGGCCGGAGGAGGGGACCATGTCTACACGAGAAGCAGCACAGAGAGCCCTAAGCAACATAGCAACTTCTCCTTTTGCAAAGAGATTGCAGAAGGCAAGGTTGCCGAGCAGGGTTAAACACGGGACGTTTATCCTGGACGAAACCAATGCAGACCCAGTGGCACACATACAGCATTACCAGCAGGCGATGTTTATGCACGATGGTGATGACGCGATCATGTGCAAGATGTTCCAATCTAGTTTGGGAAAGGTGGCTTGGTTCCATAATTTCGGGCTGAACACCATACGGGGATGGAGACAGTTGGCGAGGAATTCACTGCTCGGTTCCTGACGAGCAGGAAACCACCCAAAACTTTCGAGAGTCTCTCAGTTATGAAATAAGGAGAGAATGAGCCGATCAGAGACTACGCCAAGAAGTATTGGGAGACTTCAACGAGATTGAAAGTTGCAGTGAGGAATATGCAATAGCGACGTTCAAGACTGGGCTGCCTGTTTGAGGGGAGCTACGAAAGTCCCTAAACATGAGTCCAGTGAGCACGCTGGCAAAATTGATGGAACGAATTGAGCAGCACGCCAGGAACGAGGATGACATACTACGGGAAGATGGCAAGCTGAGTGCCGAGCAATTCAAGGGCCCCACAAAGAAGGCGGATAAGCCCGAGCCCAAGACTTATAGGGAGAAGAAGGAGTATGGGCAGACTAAGAAAGAGTCGTACCGGGAGGAGCACGCCCCTGACCCAAAGTCTTTCTTCTCAGTAACGACGGTTTGGAAAGAACCGATTTATCGGGTTCTTTATCGAATAGAGAACCGTCCGTACTTCAAGTGGCCTCCGAGGCTGAAGGGTGATAAAGATGCAAGAAGAGCTACGAGTCAGCATTGCAGTTACCACAAGGACTAGGGTCACATGAGGGAGGATTGCGAGATGTTTAAACAACACCTTGATGACTTGGTCTCACATGGGTACCTGAAGAAGTTCATCCAAGAGGAGCACAAGGGCGCCGAGAAAGCCATGGAGTTGGATTATGAGCAGAATCCAAGGGGCGTGATCCATATGATACATGGATTGGCCACACCTTATACAAGAAATGAGGTGAGGTTGCTCCAGAGGCAGGTGAAACACGACCAGCATGTGATGCGGTTGGGGAAGAAGCGAGGACGTGAAGCGGAAGGGTGCCACAAGGGCATAGTTTTCACGGATGAGGACCTGGGAGGAGTCCAGGTGCCGCATAATGATGCTCTGGTCATAACCCTACGAATTGGGGAATATGACATGGAGAGGATCCTGGTGGATTCAGGAAGTTGCACCGAGGTGCTCTATTACGATGCGTTCAAGAAACTGGGATTGGCACAAGCAGACTTGGTACAGTCAGTAACTCTGTTGGTTGGGTTTAGTGCAGGGGCAGTCTGGCCATTGGGCAAGGTGACCCTTCCTGTTCGGGCAGGAACAGTGGTGCTAAGAACCAACTTTTTGGTGGTGGACGTGCCATCTTCCTATAACGCGATTATATGAAGGACATGGTTGCATAAGATGAGGGCAGTTTCATCCACCTACCATCAAATGGCGAAGTTTCCAAGGTCCAGTGGAATCGAGAGGATAAGGGGAAACCAAAAGACAGCCCAACAGTGCTTGGTTTCCATAATCAAAAAGGCACCCAAGGCCCAGCTGGTGCAGACCGTCGAAGTTACCAACCAGCCGACCATCAAGGATGTCGGAGGAAATCCGGCCGAGAAAGTAGTGGAAGGGTTGAAGAAAGTCCAGATCAACGAGAATGATCCTGAAAGGTACTTCCAGATTGGGGAAAACCTGTGCAAAGAAGAAGAGGAGGAGTTGGTGAAGTTGCTCAAAAAGCATGTTGATGTGTTTGCTTGGGTACCCGAGGAGATGCCTGGGGTGGATGCAAACGTGATTGCCACCACCTGAATATGGACCCACAGCACAAACCTGTGATGCAGAAGAAAAAAAGATCTGTCGTACAGCATGTGGATGCTGTCATCGAGGAAGTCGACCGTTTGCTCGAAGCAAAGGCGATACGAGAAGTATACTACCCGGAGTGGTTATCCAACACAGTGGTGGTGAAAAAGAAGAATGGGAAGTGGCGAGTTTGCGTCGACTTCACAGACCTAAACAAGGCGTGCCCAAAAGACAGTTTTCCCCTGCCTAGGATAGATCAGTTGGTGGATGCAACAGCTGGATATGGGCGTATGAGTTTCCTCGACGCTTATCGAGAATATCACCAGATAGCCATGTACAGCCCAGATCAGGAGAAGACGTCCTTCATCACACCGCGAGGGCTGTACTATTACAGTGTTATGCCCTTTGGTCTGAGGAATGCTGGAGCAACTTACCAGAGACTAGCAACGATTATGCTAAAGAAGTTGCTCGGCAAGACCATGGAGGTATACATATACGACATGGTAGTCAAGAGTAAGGAGAAGCTTTGCAGAAGCTATAGAGTCCAAGGACCACGAAGGAGGTCCAGCGATTAACGGGGATGGCGACAGCCCTTAACAGGTTCATTAGTCGTTCAAGCGACAAATGTAGACCTTTCTTCCGGTTGTTAAAGAAAAGAGAAGGTTACGAATGGGGAGCAGAGTGTGAACAAGCGTTCCAAGACCTGAAGAAATAATTGGCAGCAGCCCTGCTTCTGTCCACTCCTGAGCCTAGTGAAATCCTGACCCTATACTTGGCAGTATCCGAGCATGTTGTAAGTGCAGTTTTACTGAGGAACAAGGGATCCGAACAAATCCCTGTCTATTATGTGAGCAAGACGCTACTGGACGCAGAGATGAGATATCTGCCCCTTGAGATGTTGGTCCTGGCACTGAGGACGGCGGCTAGGAAGTTGCCCCATTACTTCCAAAGTCACAAAGTGGTGGTTTACACAGAGTTCCCGTTGAAATCGTTGCTTCGAAAGGCCGATTCTCGGGACGGATATCAACGTGGTCGGGGGAATTGAGCCAGTATGACATCGATTATCAGCCGCGCACGGCAGTCAAAGGGCAAGTTTTGGCAGACTTTGTGGCAGAGTTCTCTCCCACAGTGGCTCCACTGCCCCTACGAGAAAGGAGCAGTTAGTCGAGCCATCAGCCAAGAAGGGAAGGGCGTCCACCGAGCAGGACCCTTTGGAATGGAGACTCTTTGTTGACGGATCCGCATGCAACACCGGATCTGGAATTGGGGTGGTGCTTTTCCCTCCTGGAGGAGTTATGATCGAGTTGTCCCTGCGCCTGGGTTTCAGTGCGTCAAACAACGTGGCAGAGTACGAGGCACTCTTGGCAGGATTACGAAGCACGAAAACCTTGAAAGTTAAGAGAATTCGAATATTCTGTGATTCACAACTCGTGGTGAATCAGCTGTCCGGGGAATATGAGGCCCAGAACGAGAAGATGGCAGCCTACGTGGAGGCAGCCAAAGATTTGCTTGACACCTTTGAGAAGGTACACATTGAGCAGATAAGCTCTGGGCAGAATGCCCACGCTGACTCACTGGCTTGGTTGGTAGCGGCTGTGCCAACAGAGTTTAGGAGAAAGGTAGTAGTGGATTATCTTGGCGAGCCGAGCATTGGTAAAAGTGTGGAATTGGTCTTGGACGTAAACCAAGAACCAAGTTGGATGGATCCAATAGTGGAGTTCCTACGAGATGGGACACTCCCCACGGATAAGAAAGAAGCTCACAAGATAAAAACAAAATCTGCAAGGTTTTGGCTATCACCAGAAGGGAAATTGTACAGGAAGTCCTTCATTGGACCGTACCTGCTTTGTGTGCATCCCGAGATGGTGCAGAAATTCCTCCACGAGATACACGAGGGAACATGCGGAAGTCATGCAAGGGGAGATCCATTGCTCACCGTGCAATCACCCAGGGTTACTGGTGGCCGCACATGCAAGAAGATGCAAAGGTGTATGTGAAAATCTGTGAGAAGTGTCAGAAGTTCTCACCTATGATCCGAACACCAGCTGAAGATCTGGTGCCCTTGACAAGTCCTTGGCCGTTTGCGCAGTGAGGAATGGACATCGTGGGTCCACTCCATAAGGCTACTGGGAACAGGAAGTTTCTGTTGGTAGAAACGGACTATTTTACCAAGTGGATTAAAGCAGAGCCACTGGCAAAAATCAGAGAACCTATGATAGAAAGGTTCATGTGGAAGAGCATCATCACTCGATTTGGGGTTTCTTATTCTTTGATCATTGATAATGGGTCGCAGTTCCAGAAAAAGTTCAAGGCTTTTTGTGCCCAGTATGGAATAAGGAACTACTACTCCACACCAGCCTACCCTCAGAGCAATGGGCAGGCAGAGGCGTCCAACAAGACTATACTAGACGGGATCAAGAAAAGGTTGGACAAAGCAAAAGGCAAGTGGCCCGACGAGTTGCCGCTGGTCCTGTGGGCGCACCGAACAACTCTTAGGAGGTCTACGGGAGAGACCCCCTATTCGCTAGCATATGGAACAGAGGCTGTGATTCCATTGGAGGTTGGTTTGCCGACCAACAAGACCACATTGGTGGAAAGTGGGGGCAATGACAGAGCCTTGGAAATCGAGCTGGACCTCGCCGAGGAGAGGAGAGAACGAGCTCTGGTGCACCTGGCTTCGTACCAGGAGCAGTTGATGAAAAGTTAATACAAGCATGTCCACCCACGAGAGTTTGGTGTTGGAGACCTTGTGCTATGAAAGGTGCTCGGCAATACCAAGGTGGCCAACGAGGGCAAGTTGGGGGCCAATTGGGAGGGCCCGTATCGAGTAACAGAGGTTGTGGGCATTGGGGCATATCGATTGGCAAACCTGGACGGGAACCCGGTACCAAGGCCCTGGAATGTTCACAACTTGAGGAAGTTCTACGTGTAAAGAACTTCGATTTTGTTTCTATTCTGTTTTAGATGCACATCGTGATTGTGTGGGAATTACGAATAAAATTCCCTTGTGTTTTCTTTTACTAGTTGCAAGGGGTACGCATAACGCCTCCTTGAGTTTTTCGAATTACGAATAAAATTCCCGGATTTTGGTAACACAAACGCTGTTTTTTACGAGTTTTTCTTTTATTATGCCTTAAATACGAAGTCAATCTATGTCCTTAGTCCTCACTTCGTATTGGGGAGCAGAGATATAGGGTAACTAAATGGAATGTCGAATATTTCAGAATTGAGCCAGGTACGAATATACTTGTCTGTTTTCTCGGGTACGAATACACCCAGAATTGAGCCAGGTACGAATATACTTGTCTGTTTGCTCGGGTACGAATACACCCAGAATTGAGCTAGGTACGAATATACTTGTCTGTTTGCTCGGGTACGAATACACCCAGAATTGAGCCAAGTACGAATATACTTATCTGTTTGCTCGGGTACGAATACACCCAGAATTGAGCCAAGTACGAATGTACTTAACTGAATGCTCGGGTACTAATACACCCAGAGTGCATACGAGATTATGCACATTGTTCTCAAACACGAATATGTTTAGGATAATTCCAAGTACGAATAGACTTGTTTACTCGTACTGGTGCACGCCCACACAAATTTACAACATAACCTGGGTATGAATAAACTCAAGATTACCTAGTCCAAATATGAGCACATTTGGATAACCTAAGTATGAATATGCTTGACTGATTGGTCGGGTACGAATATACCCAGAACTAAGCCAAGTACGAATATACTTGACTGTTTGCTCGGGTAAGAATATACCCGGGATGCATACGAGATTATGCATACCATCCCTCAGTACGAATATACTGGGGAAAGTTCCCAAGCACTAAGCAAATGGGCTGCGTACGTGGACACGCAGCAGTATCTAAGTTCAAGAAAACTTGAACGTTGCTCGAGTATGAATAAACCTTGAGCACGTACGTGAACATACAACATCATACGAGCATGGTTAAAAGCTTGCTCGGGTACGAGCAGACCCTGAACACATACAAATATGTGCACTGATTGGCAAGCTACGAATGCAACTAGCACTCTTCTAAGGTATGAGAAACCTGCAACAGTGTAAATCAGAATACAGTTAAATCTTTGACAGGCACGATTAAAACCTGTGGAACACACGTGAACGTGCATAAAGCTAAGTACGAAAGGACCTAGCATGAAAAGTACTAGCCATGAGACGGCCACCTGTATTAAAGAAAGGCCACGAAGGGCCAGCCAAGCATATTTGAGCCACGAAGGGCCAGGCAAAACAAAAGTATAGGCCAAACAGGGCCACCAAAAGCATAAGATGCCACGAAGGGCCAAAAAACCAGAGTTAAAGTATTTTGAAATGTATCAGGTGCCACGCAGGGCAATGCCAATGGCCACGCAGGGCCAGCAGAAACTAATTCAGAGGTTCCAAATGTCGTCATCAGAAGAAGAGAGAAACCAACTTACTCTTCAATTGTCAGGTCTTCGATGACAGGGGAAGTTGGAGCAGTTTGAGAAGAGGATGGAGCGGTTGTGTCCTCCACTACTGTGGACAATTCTGGGACGCCGCCACCAGCTTCCTTCTGGCCAGCAACAGCATCATCCACAGTAGCAGTTGCTTCATTCTCTGCCTGCTCGTTAATTTGAACATCTTGTGTTCCCTCCACAACGTTTCCTTCCTCTACCTCATCCTACTCCTCAACGACTTGGGTGCTCGGAAGATCAATCTCCGTCCAGAGGGGAGAAGAATCTGTTGCACCAGAGTTTTTGAGGCATGCCAACCAGCCAGCCTCGAAGACTTGATCTTGAATCCCGGGCATTTGGTCCACGTAGCTCTCAGTGGCCACGCGGATTCCCTCACTGTAGCCCTGTTGGTAGGAGGCCTTGGCTTCATTTTTGCTCGCCTCCAGCTCTGTAGAGTCTGGTTCAAGCTGTCCTCGGCCCCTCAGTTTGTTCCTCAACTCATCCACAAGCCCGCGGGCTTGATTTCTCTCTCTCTCGACGATAGTGTTCTGCGGCTTGGCATTCTCACTGGCCAATCTGGCTGGGGCTCAGACTGGCCAAGCTTTTGTGCCATGGCCACCATCCTCTGCATTGCATGGAGATTTTGAACACGAAGCAACGTCAGGCAGATAACAGGAATAACGATTTGAAGCCATCAAGCAGACAAAAATGAACATGACAAGTTTACCTTAGCACTTGTGGCTCATGAATGAGCCAAGGAGGTTGTCTGGGAGCTGGTGATCGCCGCATGTCCTCAAGAAGCATGAATGCCTGGACGGTAAGTGAAAGGTTTTCAGACTCCACACTTCGCGGACGATGGTGGCCGTCCGCCATGGGTGAATTGAGGAGCCCAGAGGGGGGTTGGAGGTGCTGTGAGTTGGGAAGGAGGTTGTTCGACTGAAGAGGCTTCCAACCGTTGGCGTTTGTCCCTGTGGCTGGCCTCAATCTCCTCGGGGGAGAAGCCTGGAGGGACGTCCAGTTGAGCTGGGCCACGGCGGCCATGAGAAGGCGCCGGGCTCTGGGAGTGCCCACGGCCACGAGATGTACCGCGGCCTCTCCCACGGCCAGCCCCTGGGAGGTTGAGGAGGCTGCTAAGGTTGATCAGTTGGTCCATTTCTTGAGGAGGGGGAGATGGAGAATATCCACTCGAAGATGTGGAAGTTTCTTCTACAAGCTGAATGGGCTCGTTGGGAAGCGGAGGGGTGCGAGAACGCCTTCCCTCTTCTTGCTCGGGCTTCTGAACGAAAGGATCTAGGAGGATGGGATTGTCCGCCGCTCGGATCCGTCGGTCAATGAAACCCCCGTACGATGCCCTGTAGCTCAGGAGAATCTGCGCTGCTCTTGCTCGGCCAACCAAGCACGTACCTTGCCCGTTGAAAGCAAGTGCACGATTGATGTCAGTAACGTGAACCTGAGGGGTGATGATGGCGTGCCCCTGGTTGACGTTTGTGGCTGCAAATACGAGAAAAATTAGCAGTCAGTAAAGCGAAAACATGTAATGCAATACGAAATATTGCTCGGTATGAAGTTCTACGAGAAAGAGAACTAACGTAGAGTGCCAAATCTGTGGGGTGCGTGAAAGCCGACGACTCTACCGTCCTCGTCTCTGGGCTCGAAGTTCCCCGTGACGATGAGGAAGTCGTCGTCGTCCCCTCTGGCAGAGTCAGGCAATTCAAGCACCAGCCTTTTCCTGGAATCCCTACTCTTGAGATAGTAGGTCAGAGCATCTTTGGTTCGAGAGATGCTGTACAGATGGTGAATATCGTGCAAACCTAGGGACATACCTAGCATCTGGTTCAGGGCATTAATGCCCATGACAACCCTAAAGAAGTTGGCTGAAACTTGCATAGGGGACAGTCTGTAATGGGACAGAACCTGGCATAGCAATGGTGCCAGGGGAAACCTGTCGCCACCCTCAACTACAGCGACGACAGGGATGTGTAGGGTGTCGTTGTCAAAACACTCGCGGATGGCATTTTCAAGGGCCAATGTAGTGACCACGTTGTCTGGGATCTCATAGTGAGATCTGAACTCGACCATCCTTTGGGGAGTGTCACAGTGCCTACGAAACCGACCCATAATGAAAATTGCGGGTATGAGTTTTCTAAAAGAAGGTTGGGTACGAAGAAGCCCTAAAAGAGACTGTGGGAGTCCAAAATCAACGAGGAAAGCGAAATAGAAAAGGGGAATAAGAACTTACGAATGAGTAGAACCCTAGAACCAGACCCTGAGATGGTGAGCAGAGCTTCAATGGCGGGAGCGCTTGGGCGTGCTTTCTGCAGGGGGAACTAAGGTGAGACAAAAGTGGGTTTGAAATTGGGACGAAAACCCAAGTATACCCCAGCAAAGGGGGTGACGTATGAGAAACGTCACCCCATACGCCGTTTGGGCATTCCGTTCCCCAAAACGTCTGCTCACATTTAATATGGGAAGTACAGAGCGTGCCGCGTGTAAAAGTGATAGCTGGAAAAGCCTGTCCAGACCAAACGATGAGACGTTTGGCCTGGACTAATGATGAAGTTTGCACCAAGTACGAGAAACGGGGTGCAGGAGCGAAGGACGAGAACCTTGCTCGGCGTTCGGAAGCTTTGCTCGTCATACTAAGAGAAAATAACGAGTAAAGCTGGGGAGCCATTGTAGGGAGGTAATCCCGAACAGGTGTAAAAGACAATCGGAGCCCAGGTTAAACATAATCGGAGCATCCGCCGTGCAGCACGGTGAACGGCAGTGAGGACCGGGGACACGAGAGGTCCCAGGTCCAAGATACCCGAAGCAGGGGTATGGTCCAAAGAGCAATAGAAGTTGTTGGACCAGTCGCATGGTAGAGGAACCAGTGATATGAGACATCATCGGTCCAGGTAGTCTGTTCAGCAACGAGAGGGCCGAACAGGAGCAGCATTCTGGAGGAGATGCTCCAAAAGAGTCCAGAAATGGTAGTATCCAGTAAGGAAATGAGATCTGGAGGAGATACCCAACGGGAATGGGGTGAGCGGCCGATTAAGGAAAGAGTTCCTAAATGGTCTATAAGGTAATATACAGTTAAGGAAATGAGAATCCCTGATTTTTTAGGTTCCCTTTACGAGAAAGGAAACTTAGGGCAACAAGATGGCTTGGACAGCAAGCATACGATGGTTTATAAATATGAGATAAACCTAGAGGTGAATGTACGTAATTCCAGGCTATTTGCTGATTACCTACTGATAATTAGGGCCTTGACTAGTACGAGACACTAACTTTGGCATCGGAGGGCCTTTGCCACGAGAAGGCAAAGGTGCGCTCACCCTTTGTCTGTTTTACAGGTTTAACTCTGGCGGCGTGCTAGGGTTCCAGTGAGGGATTCAGAGTAGCCGTTACGATTTGGTGTGGTTCAAAGGCTCTTTCAATTTCCTGCACTTACAGTAGATTGAAACTTGAATCGAACGGTGTCTGAACTTGAAAACTCTAGCTGTTTCTGATTCTCTGTTGATTGTGTTGGGTTGGAAATCCTGATTCACGTAGTTTGGAGTTGCACTCGCTTCTGTGGTTCGTTCTTGGACTGATTTTCAATTGATTTTTGGTTTGGGACCTATCTTGCTGTTGATTCCTGTTGAATTTAGTGGTTTTAGAAACTGCAGTTAGTTGGGAGTATTGTTGATTGTTTTGGGCCGATTTCTGATTTCAATTTGGTTTTGGGGCTATAGTCTGCTGTGATATTTTGGACTGACTTGCTAAAAATTGCTGTTATTCACTGTGCTGTCAGTTACCAAGTCGAACGTAATGCATTCACGGGATTCATCTGGAAAGAGGGTTGACATGGGAACTCGTAAGAGGGGTGAGGGTCCATCCAAAGAACAGAATGCGGAACAGAGGAAGAAGAGAAATGAAGAGGGAGAAAGAAAGAAACACATGGAGTGGGTAGCCTCGCTCAAGGGGCGGAAGGTGACATGCGAGCGTCAAGTTTGTGAACACAGTCTGGCTGAAAACCGGTACATTGGCATCATCCGAGACAAAGGTATGAAGCATTACTTTAAAGAGGTTCAGGGGTACATTAAGACTTGGGTCGTCGATTTCTTTTCTCGAATGAAATAGGATATTGCAAAGGAAAAATTGAGACTGTTGTTGGGGATGTGGACATAGTTGTAGACCCGAATATAATTGCTGAATACCTTGATTATGAGAGGCCGTTGGCCGAGTCCATCACTTATCCTAGACCTGGTGAGGAAGAGGTGGACATGGGTCTTGTTTATGCTGAAGTGTTTGAGGGAGGTGTGCCTGGAGAGGCAGGGGGAGACTTAAAGGACGAATATCGAACCATGAACAAGTTTTTACACTATAACCTTTTTCCTCGTGGTATGGAGAAAACCCCGTATGAGCAGGAGTTGGAGTTGCTTTATGTATTCATGAATGAGAATGAGACGATGGACTTTGCCAAGTGGATTTTTGATCAACTCATCCAATTCAAGCATGACTACAAGAAGGGGTTGAACTTTCCTTTTCCAGCAATGATCACCAAGTTATGGGAAGACAATGGCCTTGACATCCGCAAGGAACGGCTTGACCCTAGCTCGCCGGGTATTATCAACGCAACCTCTGAGAACAAAAGAAAGACAAATGGGGCTAAGGCTTGTGAAGCTAAAGCCAAAGCTCAAGCCTTAGCCCAAGCTCAAGCCCAATGAGGTCCTCAAGCCGGCACGTCTAGTGTGCCCTCTAGTTCTGCCCCGAAGAAGAAAGGTTCAACTCTGAAAAGGCTATTGTGTCAGCTCTTGTGCCGTACAGCTGAGATCCAGGAGGATCAGAGGAGGGCGGATCACAAGGCTAGCTTTTACTATGAGTAGATGGCGGAGCAATTGGGGAGGAGGTATGAGCCACCGGCGGAGTTCGCTACAGGTCGGGCTATTGGAGAGCATCGTAGCCCGGAGTATCCTGAGGATGAGTTAGATGAAGATGAGATCCGTGAGTTGGAGCGGCAATATGATTCGGGGATGTTTGAGCGTACTTTTGGCTTGGGAGCACAGTGATAGCAGCGTTGGTGGTAGTATGTGGCATGATTGGTGGAGTTTTGTAGTTTTAGTTTTAGTTTTAGTATGCTTTTATCGAGTCGGTGGTTTAGTCAGTTGTGCCTTTGCTTATCGAGTCTGTTTTAGTTTTCTTTCAGTAGTTCTGCAGTTGTTGGCTGTTGGCATGGTAGTCAGGGTAGTCTTAGGTGTGGTTTCGGTCGTGGGGTAGTTTACCAAGCAAGAATAGACCGAAAACCATTTTGTTTGACCGTTTTGTTTTATCCCGAACTCATTATAAGCCAAGAAGACCTTAGTTGATTTTAAGTATGCTGGTGATCTAGTTGAAATACGTTTTCGGAATCTCTTATTGCTTTAGTATGTTCTATCTTGTTTTCAATAGTTTGTGCATATTTAGATTCAAATTTCCTATCGAGTTTCTCTTTGTTGCATGCGAAACTTTTTGGTTCCAGTTATCGCATTAGCCGTTGATATTTGAGCATGGGATTCATTTTGCTTCCTGTTTTACTGTGGTGAACGTTGTAATTTTTGAGTGAAACCCCTGTGAGTGCTAGAATCGAGGCTCGTTTTGCTAACTTACTCACGTGTTTTCACTTGACTAAGTGTGGGCTCCCGCGCCCCGAAAGCGCTAACTCAAAGAGTCGCCACCCGGGTTTTTGAGATGGATCACCCGAGGAACCGAGGAGTCGTTTGAAAAAAAAGGCTTTTGGTCTAGCGAAAACGTTGAGATGTTGGGTTCGGGAGTCACATTACGAATGGGGAAGGTTTTTGTTGAAAAGCACCCCGCTCGCCCGGTAAAAACCGGTCTCTACTTGATGTTTTCAAAAGGGGGAATCTTCAATATCATTTGGAATATCAAACTCTTTTAATAAAGCACATAACGGGGAAGGGACATGGGAAATATATCACATTGACGTGCAGGTGGTGCTGTCTGTACAGTAGTGATAAAATGATGTGAATAGAGGAAACAAACAACACTGAGCAGATGGCCCGGACCTCGACAAAGCTGTTCACGGACACCGAGATACGCGGCACCTCAACACGCCGTGCGTGGTACCTGCTTTGCTGTCAGACTGTTGCACACTTTCAAAACATTCTCTAGCTCACTGCTTTCTCTGTATACCTTTTGGAAAACTCACCAGAAGCCTCACGGCAGTCAGATCATCCCAAAAATGTCATTGTCTTTTTCAAAACATGGTTTTAAAGTGGTTTTTAACACGTTTGATCATTTGGGATGATCTTGAAAAGCTTTTAAAAGAGCCGGAACATGGCTTGTAGATATGGTCTTATTTTAAGAGCAACAGAAACAGTAAACAGCAGATATAGATAACCGCAACAGAGGAAAACTCGGATCCAAGCAGCCTGCTCGCAATAGCATCAGTATGTTACATGCCGTGCGCTGAGGGTCAGGGTGCCGCGCGTCTGATCAACAGACCGCGCGGTTACCCAACCTCAGCACAGTGCTGGTTTTATTTTCTGAAAAATGGGTTTTTGGTCAGGGCCTAACCAAAAGGGTTTAGACCTACTGACAGAAAAGTCCCCTCAGGACCAGAACGGAGTCTAGTCCGAGGAAACTAGTTTGTACCTTTAGTTTCGAGCTTGATCAAGGACCGTTGACGTGAGGACGTGGATGGATCGTCACGGATGTAGATGGAGGAGGTTGAATGAGACAAAAGGAGTATGGGTGTGAGTGAAGGTTAGGTATTTTGGGTGATGAGACTTTGAAGTTAATGAAAGATCAACTTCAATGATGAGAGGGGAGTGAGTGAAAGCCCTTAAAGGAGGTCTTTTAGGAATGACATTCTTTATGGCTTGGAAATGGAAGTGGAAGTAAGAAAGTGGGTGTGAGAACTTAGAGAGAGAGAGAGAGTAAAGAGAGAGCCAAGAGAAAGGCAAGGGAGGGACTCAAAAGAAGGGCCCTTTCTCCTTGAGTGGACGGGTCAATTTATAGGCAAAGGCCAAGGATTTTGAATTTCAAATGGTGGAGGTATTTTCTGGCGAAGTGCATTCGGTTGAGCAGTCATCACCGTGGCTCAATGGGCGTGGCGACAACTTTCTCGAGCGATCCACCTATTTGCTTAAGGTGCCGTGCGGTGAAGGTTTGCCGCACACGGTCCCTTGATCAAGGTGCCGCGCGCTCCATGGCCACTCCGCACGACGGTACCTCCTTCCTCGGTCCAGTCTTTTGGGCTTAAATGCAGGCTTTATCGGGCCTTCTGGGTTTTTGGGTTCGTGTGGGCTTAGGGAGATCCTTGTTCAAGCTCGCAAAAGGTACCGTTTCCTCTATTTCATCATCGGGGCAGACAAAGACTCTTCGAGGTCCGGATTGGGGTGTCTACAGTAGTCCCTCTTTAACGTAACTCGGATACCATTGGTTGGTACGAGTGACGCTTAAAGAATAGGCATCCCAATCCGTTGCTCTAGTGCCTTTGGCCAGAGACAAAACGAGAAATGCAAGTAAATACGATGGTGGTCGCGCTCGGGGAGCTGCCTACGTACCCCGTTGTAGGGATCAGACCAGCGTAGTTCGACTGGGACCATGCAATGCGAGAAAACAAGTCCCGGAGGACAGAATCGCGCAGAGAAAAACAATAGAGTGCTCCTGGTGTCATGTGTTACGCAAACATTGTGAAGAATTCGAGACAAGCCCTCGGGAGGCGAAAATTGAATTTTGAATTTTCGAGACGAGCCCTCGGAGGGCGAAAATTGGATTTTGAATTTTTGAGACGAGCCCTCGGAGGGCAAAAATTGAATTTTGAATTTTTGAGACGAGCCCTCGAGAGGCGAAAATCAGATTTTTGAATTTTTGAGACGAGCCCTCGGGAGGCGAAAATCGGATTTTGAATTTCTGAGACGAGCCCTCGGAGGGCGAAAATCGGATTTTGAATTTTTGAGACGAGCCATCGGGAGGCGAAAATCGGATTTTGAATTTTTGAGACGAGCCCTCGGGAGGCGAAAATCGGATTTTTTTGAATTTTTGAGATGAGCCCTCGGGAGGCGAAAATCGGATTTTTTAATTTTTGAGACGAGCTCTCGGAAGGCGAAAATTGAATTTTGAATTTCTGAGACGAGCCCTTGGG
The DNA here is from genome assembly GCA_025413875.1 of Rhododendron molle. Taxonomy (NCBI): domain Eukaryota; kingdom Viridiplantae; phylum Streptophyta; class Magnoliopsida; order Ericales; family Ericaceae; genus Rhododendron; species Rhododendron molle. The sequence goes on along the minus strand of CM046395.1, from coordinate 13,816,012 downwards.
AGGCGAAAATCGGATTCTGAATTTTCGATATGAGCCCTCGGAGGGCGAAGATTGAATTTTGAATTTTTGAGATGCTGGGGAAAATACATCGAGCTAAAAAAACGTTGGACTAAAAATCCAGAGACCAATCAGGGCGAGTTCCGGAGGGCGAATATCGAGGAAAAGGCGAATATGGCGAATTCGGGGGGATTGAATGGTGCCATGATCAATACACGACATTTTAAGGGATTGTTTCTGCAAAACGGCTAAGAATTGAGTTTCCAAGACGATTTTGGTGGCTGATTGGATCAATTTTCGAGATAACCTTTAATCTTCTGGAGCCAGGGTGCCGTGCGGGCCAGGTCAGGGGCGCGCGGCACCTCGTTTGTCTAAGCACCCCTTCGATTTCCGAGAACAGTTGGTAGGTTTAAAGGGCACCATTACTTCGGGCGTGCCCCTTCATCGACTGGGACGTCTGTTTTAAAAGGGGAGAGGGTGCCTCAATCCATGCACTACAATCAAAACCTCTCAAGCCTCTTCAAATCCTTCACACAACCCGTTTTTGACATGGGAGGCAGCAACTTGACTGATCGAGTGGCGTCTCTCGAGGCCAAGATGGCCTTCTTCCGGGGGGAAATCGAACAGCTTAATGAGCAAATCGCGCGGCTGATCACTACCATCCGTACCCTTCGTCAGGCCGTCTCCAACCTTCAAGACTTTGCGTTCGATCAGTTGGACGACAAACATGACCCCGAGCATGCACCGGAACGTGGGTCCGATGACTCCGTGGAGGATTCCGAGGGAAATCCGAACGGTTCGGACGACTGTTCGGATGGGGCAAATGACGCCTCGGATGGCGGGAGTGACTGAGGCCGGGGGTGGAGAAGGAGAAGAAGGAAGAAGAAGAAGGAAAAAGGGAGAAGGGCAGCAGGCCCCGTTTGCTTTTTGTTTGTTTTTTTTTTTTTGTGAAATGTAATGACAAAATCCCGGGGGTTACCCCGGGTGTTTATTAATGAAAAAGTCCCTTCTCCCTTCATTCCTTGCATCTATCTCCTAATTTTGGATTAAATTGGTCACGAAAATGTCACAAACTGCTCTCAGGAAGCAGACTATCGAAACAAGTCGACACGCCGTGCGCAGTGAAATTAGGGATGCACGGTAACGTAAACTGAAGGCACTGTATGTTCGTCCAAGGTGCCGTGCGACCCGTCCAAGGTGCCGTGCGGTTAGGCTGGCTGTGGACCCGGTCCAGAATTGATTTCCAGGTGAACCGGTTCAGGGAATATATATATATATACGCGGGGTGTACACAGTACACCCCACCCGTTTCGAATTTCCCTCTCTCACTCTCTCGACTATCTCTCTCTCGCTCTCGATCATCTCTCTCCCTCTCTCGATCATCTCTCCCTCTCCCTCGTATCACTCTCTCTCACTACTCTCTTTCCCTCTCGTTGCTCTTTCTCTCTCTGCTCTTTCTCTCTCCCGACTGCTCTCTCTCTCTCGACTATCTCTCTCTCATACATTACGATCATGGAACCCAAAGACGATATACCACCCCGGGTCGAGGTTACACCATCCTCCGTCCTTCCGGGGGACGATACGATAGCTAGGGACGAGCCAGAGACCCCGGGGGTCTCGGTACAGCAGGCATTGGCCGAGGGGACCGCGGCCGAGGCTGCCCAGGCGGGCTGCAGTGGCGGTGATGATGGCAGCAGTGTGGTGTTGGCTGGGTACGATCAGGAGGCGGAGACTCCGGGTGCAGTGGAATCGAGGGGTGGCACCGAGGTTTCGGGCCAATCAGAGGCAGCGGTCGGCGTGGAGGAGAGGACCACGGAGGGTCACGGTGGTGGTGGCTTAGACCCGGTGGTAGAAGAGACAGAGGCCTCTCCCGTGAGAGAGCCTCGGACCAACTTGGGGAAGGCCCCCATCGTTGCGGACGAGCCAGTGGTGGAGCCAGTAGTGGAGCCGGTGGTGGAGGACGCACCGCCCATGTTCGTGGGCAGTGGCGCAGGTGCAGGGTCGTCACGCCCCATAGGCACGGGCGACTACTTAGCGATGGCGTCCATGGAGGACATTGAGATGGTACGGGGTATCTCGGTTGGCGGACGCCATCGCGACACGCGAGGCAGAGCTAGAGGCCGAGGTTAGGACTGGGGGTACTAGAGAGCCGGAGGTTGAGGAGAGGCGAGCTGACGAGGAGGCCAGAGGGGTGATGGCCCCTCGCACTACTGTGGTGGCTGAGGCGGCACTAGCGTTGCAGGGGCGAGGGCCCTACGACGAGGCGACCTACGTGCCCTTTCAGCACGTGGTGGTGCCCTCGCTTTTTGACCCTTACACTCCGAGGAGGCCGACTTACGACGAGTCTCTGGTCCTGAGGGACCCTCAGCGGCACCTTTCTTTGCGCCGAGACGAGGTATACTTTAAATATCTGTATTTCAAATTCCAATGCATCGTATTTCCATTCTTTTGTATCCAAGTATACCATTGTATCGCATGCCATGCCTGTTTACTGAATATTTGCTGATTTGTTTGCAACAGGAGATCTCGCTCTCATCCTATGGAGGTTCGGCGGCTATGCTGACATTCTGGGAGCGGTTGCCCGAGGTTGCGCGGGAGATAGTGAGGCAGGCAGGATTCGGGGAGTTTGTGGGGGTATTGGCGAGGGGCGTGTGCAACGACCGCCCAGTGGTGAGGGCTTTGGCTGAGAGGTGGTGGGACACGACGAACACCCTCCACTTTTCCTTTGGTGAGCTGACAGTGACGCCGTTGGACTTTGCGGCGATCACTGGTCTCAGGGTCGGAGGTGCCCCTATTCCCTTCGACGCTGCCACAGGGGACAGCTGCTCCAAATGGGCGATGCCGGGGTACGAGCCGAGGCTGAGGGTGACGATGCGAAGTATGCCCAGCTTCTGAGGTTTTGGACAGAGAGGCTCCCGACCGACAGGGTGGAGGAGGAGCAGATGGCGAGGTGCTTTCTGCTATACTTGCTCGGTGCGTCCCTGTTTCCTAACAGGCGCAACCGAGTGCACCTTTCGCTTCTCTCGGCCTTGAGGGACGTCGGGGAGATCGCCCGTTTCGACTGGGGAGGTGCAGCACTGAGGACGTGCTATGCCTTCATGGGCTCTCTTTCTCGCGGGGCAGGAGTGAGCCTCGGAGGCTATTGGAGGGTCTGGGAGGTACCTTTCGTCTCCCTTCTTATGAATAGTTAGCTTTCTGTTTATATCCATTCAATGTATATCTTGTGCTAGCTTTCAATGTCTTGAATTGCAGCTTTGGACGTACGAGGTTATAGGGATGTACCCTCCCGAGACCACGTGTCCCGATGACACGATACTCCTCCTGCAAATACAATGTGAGAACTAAAGTCACCGGTGTGGTGGCGTGCAAGCTGGATGCCTTCCGTCTTTACCTGGACGAGCTGCGTTCTGATCAGGTACTATTTTCCATATCCGTTTCATGGCTTTCTTACTCATTTCCATTCAAACGGTATCTTGACATCGTTTATCTTTGGTAACAGGTCCGTTGGCGGGTGTGGGACCGCTTCGAGATCCCCTACGTTGCACAGAATAGGGAGGTTGCCAGGGGGAGAGTGCTTCTCGAGTCCCCTTACGGCTGGCAGTGGTACTTGGGCGACCGAGTGTCACGCCAGTCGATGAGGCTGGACGCTTTTCGAGTCCCTGGTCTGCTTCGCCTGGGTGCAGGATGCATCAAGACACACGGAGGAGGTCGAGCAGTTCACACGGCCAGAGTTGGAGTTGTTCTTCGAGGTAGGTGCTAGCCTCGCCGACTACCCGAGTAATCGTTCTCGATTGATGTCGAAGCAGGGATACGCGCCGCGGGGAGGCGCAGGCGGCTCGAGGAGGCGTTGGAGGAAGAAGGGGAAGGAAGCGAGATAAGGACGATGGAGGTAGTAGAGGAGCCGGGGGTCATGGTGACGAGGGTGCAGGCCCGAGTGGTACCAGCCTCCCTGCTCTCTCCTGGACAGTAGACGTGACGACTCCCCAGGGAGCTCCGGGCCTGGTTGTAGTGCCACGCCCCGCAGTTGAGGCTCCAGAGTTCCTCGCTCTGGTATAACATGGTTTCGTTCCTTCGTTCATTTGCTCTTTTCGCATGTTCTGATCAATTTCCTTCATTGCAGGTTCCTCCAGGGTACGTGAAGGAGATGGCAGAGGCCATGATGGGCTTGGAGCAGCTGGTGAGGCAGTACGCCATGGGCCACCTCCCGAGGTGTTGCCTCGTGTTGGTGGGACGATGGTACGTTCTCGAACCCCAGTCATTTGCTTTACTTCTATCGTTTATATCATGATTATGATACAAATGTCATATGAATGCTATACCATTGCAGGCTAGAGAAGGGGCTCCACGAGGGTTACGACGGAAGTCCGTCCGTCCTATAGTACGAAAGGTCTCCTCTGTCGGCTCACGGGAGGAGCCGGCATCGAAGAGGACACGGCACTCGGCGGGGACTGAGGATGAGCCCATTGACGTTTCTGAGGACGAGACCCCCGAGCCTACGGACGTTGACCTGGAGGCCACCTCAGGAGGCACCGTGCCCAGGGCGACTGGCACTCAGGAGGCGAGCAGCTCTCCAGCGGACGAGGAGGTCTCTGAGGAGGACGAGGAGGAGGGCGAGGACGAGGATGACGAGAGTTGAGCTCCTCTTTTGTTTTATGCTTTTGACGGGGCCTGCGTGCCTCTTTTGTAGGGCGCCTGTTTGCCTTTGGTAGCTAGGATTTTGATCATCGGGCCATTATGCCCCTTTTGTACTTCGATTCATGGATGCCTTTGGGGTTTATATACAGAGATTTTGTTCCTTCATTGTTTACGCCATTCGATCTCCTTTTGTTTGTATGAAGAAAAATGAATAACTAAGACATTGACCAAAACGTGCAACTGGCCGCTGATTCAAGAGATTGAGCTGAATGTGAGGTTTGTGATGAGGGACGTATTAACAATCGAAACATATCGACAATGGAATAGAAATCAAAGAAAGTAACTGGGCAAACCATTATAAAATTGACTCCGCATACAAGACTTCGAACATCTTCGTAACCAACTCCGGACATGAGTAAAAACCTTTAAATCTCGATATAAGACTCGGAGATTCTACTTTGCTTTTGAAATATACTCGAAAAGTTGAAAAATGTTGACTTTAACATGTGACATTCTTGAGTTTTTTACTCTGGACACAAACCGAAACTTGGACTAAGTCACTGTTGACCACTATGACCCGTAGGGCTTGAAAGAATGACTTGGAATGACCCGAAGCGGATTTTGACTCCTTGACATGGCTTAAGAAGTGGATTTTATCGAGTTTTCGTGCCACGACGACGAATCCCGGGAGTTGTCTTGAAACGAAACATCCCTGAAGTCCCAAATACCCGTTAGAGTGTGTTCTGGTGGTTGCTGGTGCTTCATAGTGCCTCGATTCTATTCTGGCATGTTGCTGCCAAAAACTGCAGAAATGCAGAGTCAAGATGCCGTGCGGATTGCCCAAGGTGCTGTGCGGGTCAGAATCTGTCACACGGTACCTCAATCACTTTGCCGTGGGATCTCCTTGGTTTCAACATGCCGTGTGGCGCGGCAAGGTGCCGTGCGAGGCATCTTTCCTGACAGATTCCAGTTTTGCTGTTTTCCAAGGCAGATTGCTCGGGGGTTGGGGTTTGACCCATGCAATGGCATTTCTGAACCAGTGCATGTCTGTTTTGAACCTTTTAGGACTTGACCAAGCCTTTCCCTATGTAGGACTCATGGTAAACATGCACCTTTTGAAACCCAAGACTCTTTGAAAGTTGAAGTTGTCCTCTCCACTCTCCCTATAAATTCAAGCTCCATCATGTTACATTCTCTTCATCTTATCCAACTCTTATCTTCTTTCTACTTTTGCAATGGCACTTTCTCTCACCGGTTCACTCCGTCCATGGTTGGCTTCGATGGAGGGCGTCGATTGGCTCAACTTCCGAGCTCATGGCCTTTACTCTATGCGGTACTTCCGCAACGTCCGTCTTCGTCCCGAGCATTTGAGGGCGGTCGTGAGTTTCTGGGATCCGGAGGTTCACGTGTTCCGATTTGGCGATCAGGAGCTCTGTCCTACTGTCGAGGAGTTTCGTGCATACCTCGGGGGCTTCGGCTCAGGGGAGGTCATCATTCCTCCTGTACGCGAGAGCGCTTACAGAGTCTTGGCCGCGGCCCTTGAACTGAGCGATGGTGCTACTCGCCACTTGGTCAGGGATGGTCATCTCAACGTCATGCGCCTCATCGAGCTGTTTTCTCCTCCTGGTGAGCTCGTGGATATGGCTTATCAGACCCGACGCATGACTGCACTCTGCATGTGCTTACTTGCAGCTTACCTCCTAGTTCCCTCTGCTGGTCATGCTAGCTCGACACTGGTTAGCATCGCCGTTCAGGTTGAAGCAAGGTTCGTTTTGGAGAGGTCGAGACTTTCGGGGGTAGTCCTCTCCTCCTACAAGTTGGCTTCTTACTCAGCTCTCCTTTTTCGGGTCTCTCCCACGTTCTCTTTTTACCTCAACGCTCGGCTTGGTTGTCTAAGGCTTCTCACTTGTTTTCTCTCTTCTCACAGATTTGGCTCTGCGATAAGGTGAATGTGCTGATCATTCCTCCTAGCAACTGGGCATATGAGGCGAGGTTACTCTCTCAGCGATATTTTGAGTCTGAGGATAGGAGCAGGGCCGAGTGGGTTGACTTCTTCAGGCGCCGGCGAGCGGAGACTATTGCTTGGAGGTGCCGATGGCTGGATCTCCCTCCCATGACAGTGCACTATATGGGCTCTCAGTGGGTCGTTCTTACTGGTTTGGGAGCTTTCACCTTCTACATCCCTAACCGCATCCAACGACAACTAGGTTTAAGGCAGGAGGCCCCTGCTGAGATTCTCGTGGATGTGGTTCTGCCTCTTTTCAGTCATTCAGTTCTTTGCCATTACCAGCGCTTTTGGAGGACACGCGAGGTGACCGACGCACATCCCTACCCTTCTGTGGCGGTACGCGGGAGCTATCGAAGGTGGCTTAGGAGGGACATTGCTGCAAGGGCCGGAGTTCAAGGAAACTGACTCAATCCTACCACCCTGACCATTGAATAAATTGTGGACCCGTTTTCATTGTGTTGTACTTCTTTTCGTTTTGGAAGATTTGCTCAACCTTATGTAGTAGAAGTAATCGTGTTAATAAAAACGAGTCTTGGAGGGTTTCCCCCTTCTTGACTTTTGTTCTTCAAGTTTTCTCCTGGCTTTTTATTTTGATGGATCGTGGCCGGGCCTCAGTGTGAGACTGCCCACGTATCCTCCTGGCGAAGGAATCGGGTCATGACGTAGTTCGGGTAGGATTCGCTCTCGTTTTGACACTCTCCTTTGCGCTCTAACTTTTGCCTAGAACCGCCTCTTTCGGGTTTTCGGTCTAGCGAGCTCATTTATTGTATGCCTTAGCTTTTGCCTAGGATGCCCGGACGGGTTTTCATCCTAGCAAGGCTTTGCTATAATTTTTGCCTAGAATTGCCCGCCCTTGCGGTTTTTAGCCCAGCCTCTCAGGGGTAATAGCGCTTGAGTTGATCCGAGTTAACCAAGGTTGAGAATTCGTTTCCGTCCAAGTCGATGAGTCGCGCAGCTCCCTTAGAAAGGATGGTCTTGATAATGTATGGCCCGGACCACTTTGGTCGAAACTTTCCTCGCGGGTCGTAAACCGGAGCCCGGATTTCTTTTAGAACCATGTCACCTTCTACCAAGTTCCTGGGTTTTACTTTCTTGTTGAATGCCCGTGCAATCCTTCGTTGATACCCTTGGATATGGTAAAGAGCCCTTAACCGACGTTCATCAAACAGCATAAGTTCTTCAAATCGATTACTCAACCATTCTACCTCTTGGACTTCACACTCAATCATTGTCCGAAGAGATGGGACTTCTAACTCGATGGGAAGCACTGCTTCCATTCCATAGACCAAAGAGTAGGGGGTTGCTCCTGTTGGTGTTCGCACAGATGTGCGATACCCCCACAAAGCCAGAGGTAGTTGTTCATGCCAGTCCCTTGCAGATTGAATAGTCTTTTCCAGAATGGCTTTGATTGTCCTGTTCGCCGCCTCCACAGCGCCATTGGTCTGCGGTCGATAGGTTGTTGATTTGTGCACTTGGATTTGGAACTCATCCAGAACTTCCCGGGCTCATCCTTTGAAATGAACCTCATTATCAGACACAAAGGCTTGGGGGACCCCGTACCGATAAACGACATTTTGCTTGATGAAGTGTGCAACTTGGACTGCGGTCAAAGTGGCATAGGAAGCAGCTTCCACCCATTTCGTGAAATAATCGACAGCTACCAAAATGAACTTGTGACCATTGGATGCTGCCGGCACTATCCTTCCGATGACGTCAATCCCATGTCGAGAAGGGCCATGGTGAGGTCATTTGTTGCAACTCATGTGGCGGGACATGCATGAGATTAGCGTGAATTTGGCATTTTCTACACCTTCGCACATACTCCACACATTCTGTTTCCATGGTGGTCCAGAAGTATCCCTGCCTGAGGATTTTCTTGGCGAGCATTATACCGTTTACGTGAGGGCCACATACGCCTTCGTGGATTTCTTCCATTGCCCTTTTCGCATCTTCCCCATGGATACACAATTTGTGCGTGCCACAGTGTGACCTTCGGTACAGGTTCCCTCCGCAGATAATGTATTGAGTCGCCATTCTCTGGAGGGCGATTCGGTCCTTCTTGCTTGCTCCCATGGGGTACTCTCCTTTTTTCACATATCTCCAAATGTCATAATACCATGGATGGCCATCATCAGGTTCATCGACCACCATGACGTGCTGGTGTACCGGTGTATCCCTTTGCTCTATCACAATTGGCCTTAATTTTATGCCAACAGGGATCTCGACCATTGATGCCAATGTCGCCAAAGCGTCTGTAAATTGATTTTTAAATCTCGGGACATGAGTGAAAGTCACCTTGCTGAAGTGAGGGATGAGGTCTTCGAGATCTCGATGATACGGTTTCAACTTTTCTTCCTTGACCTTCCAGTCTCCATTTGCCTGGGACACAACTAAGTTCGAATCTCCCACGACTTCTAGTTTTTCTACGCTGATCTCAATGGCTGCCTCCATACCCACGATGCAAGCATCGTATTCTGCCTGATTATTGGTGACTTCAAAGTTAAGCTTGAATGCCAACGGGATATGCGATCCATCGGGCGAAAGGAGTAATACGCCAATTCCGAACCCTTTTTGGTTAGCTGCCCCGTCAAAGTACAACTGCCAAATGTCCTCGGCTATCGTCATTATGTCTTCGTCGGGGAAATTGAATTCGGCATCTTCCCCTCCCTTGACTGGGCAATCGGCTAGGAATTCTGCGACGGCTCTTCCTTTTATTGACTTCCGGGTGACATATTTTAACTCGAATTCGGCTAGCATTAGCAACCATCGGGCCATCCTACCAGTAAGAGCTGGTTTCTCAAATAGGTATTTTAAGGGATCCATCCGAGATATCAGCCTCACCGGGTAGGCGAGCATGTAATGCCTCAACTTCCTGGAAGCCCATACGAGTGCCCAGCATGTCTTCTCCAGGAGAGTGTAGTGCACTTCGGGCCCAACCATCTTTTTACTGAGGTAGTAAACAGCCCTTTCAACCCTATCATCTCCTTCCTGTGCCAACATACACTCCATCGAGGACGAAGTGATTGACAGGTATAGGATCAAAGGTTTTCCTGTTACGGGCGGTGTTAATACGGGCGGCTTGTTCAGGTAGGCTTTGATGGCTTCGAAGTCTTTCTGGCACCGGTCGTCCCAAGTGAATGGTATTCCTTTCTTGAGCAAGCGAAGCAGGGGTTCGCAGGTCGAGGTCAGCTTTGCAATGAATCTACTGATGAATTGTACCTTGCCAAGGAAACTCCTTACATCCTTCTCAGATTGCGGCGGCCCCATTTCTAAGATGGACTTGATCTTTGATGGATCGACTTCGATACCTCGGGTAGTGATCATGAACCCGAGCATTTTCCCTGCAGTGACTCCGAACGTGCATTTGGCGGGATTGAGACGCATCTTGTACTTCCGGATTCTTTCGAAAAACTTCCTGAGTGCGGACAGGTGCCATTCTCGCTCTTTGGCGTTAACAATCATATCGTCAACATAAACTTCCACTTCTTTGTGAATCATGTCATGCAGTAATGTCGTGGCGGCCCGTTGGTAAGTGGATCCTACGTTCTTTAATCCGAAGGGCATGACTCGATAACAATACGTCCCCCATTAAGTGACAAACGTAGTCTTTTCCCGATCCTCTGGAGCCATAAGGATTTGGTTGTACCCCGAAAAACCATCCATGAAAGAGAGCAGGGCATGGCCAGCGGTGTTATCAACTAACACATCAATGTGCGGTAGCAGGAAGTCATCTTTAGGGCTGGCTTTGTTAAGGTCCCTGAAATCGACACAGACCCTTATTTTACCGTCCTTCTTTGGTACGGGGACAATGTTTGCGACCTATTGAGGGTACTCGGTTACCATTAAAAACCCAGCGTTAATCTGTTTAGTGACTTCTTCTTTTATCTTAAGCACCCAATCAGGCCTCATGCGTCTTAGTTTCTGTTTTACCGGCTTTGCATCGAGATAAAGGGGAATCCAGTGCTCCACGATTTCAGGATCGATTCCGGGCATATCGGCGTGTGACCATGCAAACACATCTTCGAACTCCTTGAGCAAGTTTACGAGGGCCTCGCGTTCTTCGGCAGATAGCGCGGAGCCGATTTGGGTCATCCGGGGATTCCCTTCATCTCTCAAATTTATTAAAACGATTTCTTCTTTTACGGGCTGAGCATGCCTTTCATCTTCCCTGTCGATTAGGGATCGAATTTCTTTGGGGATGTCCCCATTGAAATCAATCTCTTCATCATCAGGGTCGACGCAATTTATTTCAAAGTCAGGGAAGTAAGCAGAATCAGGTTCATTCATTTCATCATTAACGGAGGCCTCGTGGGCACCATACACACGGGTGGATTCGAATTCGAAATACAGACTCTGAGAGTTTGGGCCGGGAGGCGCCAACTCGGACTTGGCGGACTCAGAAGACTCAGAAGATTTAACAGACTCAGACTCAAACTCAGATTCAGACTCAGACTCGTGGTGAGTTGCACTTGGCATGAAGGTCCAGTTCTTGTACTCCCCAGCAGCATCCATGATGAGCGGAGTCGGATCTTCGGGAGTACCTTGTTCCATCATCAGCACTTGCGCTTCCACAGCTGTACCCATTGGTTCGTCCTCCTTGAACAGAGTTGCGAGACTACCCATGGCAAAAACCTCAATCCAGTCGGCTGGTTCTTCCCGTCCCTTCGCAATCTCAGCCTCTTCGTCACTATCCGGCCAGACATCGTTGGCGAATATCTCAAACCCCGGTAAGAAGGTATTGTTTTCTGCATCCCAAAAAGGTTCCGGCTGCCCTTGATAGATTTGTTTTGCCTTTTCTTTGACAAAGTAATCTTCTAGCCTGTTCCCCCTTTTCACCTTGCTGTTACTCGAAGGTGAGTAACCAAGACCGGTCGTACGCATCAGAGTGCCCTGAGATTCAAACTTTGCAGGGCCCTGGAGATTCTTTCCCAACCCCAATCCTGGCATGTAAGACATTTTCTTCATTATCTTGATGGCAACATTGCTCACGACGAAGTCGTCATCAATTCTAACTGAATAGACAGATTTGGAGGTATCCAGAGAGAATCCTCCCAATGCGATATCTTCTTCTCCGTGTTGAATTTCCAAGAGTGGGGCATTATCTTCAACAGGGGCATGGATCCCACAGTCCCCGTGGATGGTAAGGATTCCTGTTTCCAGTCCCAAACGAATTTTCTGATGGAGTGTGGAGGGCACAGCCATGATGTCGGGCCGGTGCAGCCAGGGCCTTCCCAGGAGCAGGTTGAAAGAGGCGGGGATATTCACCACATGAAACTCTACTTCCGTCTGATATGGTCCGAAGGTCATAGGAATCATGAGAGTCCCAACCACATCCCTCCGAGTGTTGTCATATGCTCGGACCTTGACTTCTGATGGGGAGAAGTCCTTATTTTTGTACCCCAAGCAGTAAGCAACACGGAGTGGACAGACATTAATTGCTGAACCATTGTCGACCAAGATTACTGGAATCGATTTGCCATGGCATTTCAGGGTGATGTGCAGCGGCCGATTGTGATCAGTTCCTTCTGCAGGTAAGTCTCGATCAGTAAAGGTGATAGCATGTTTGATGGGTATGGTTTTGATCAGTGCCACAAACTCATCGGGGGTTATAGCGGAGGGAACCTTTAGCTGAGAGAGTGCTTGGATGAGACCTTCACGATGGCGTGTGGAATGAACCAGCACATCCCAGACGGACATCTTGGCATGGGTTTGCTCGAGTTGTCGCTTAATCATTCCCTCGGGGTTCTTTTCTGGTCGGGAAAGCTCTTTGGCTGGTGGATCAAAGGGTCGGAAGGTGTTTTTGACCGGGGTGGTAAAGGGATCAGAGGGCTCTGCAGTTGCAGGGTTGGAAGGTTCTCCTACTTGATGGTTTGGAGGTTGGTACACACGGCCACTTCTGGTCAGGTGATCAATCTGACGGTATTTTGATTCTTCACTCCATAATTCGGCCAAGGCTTTACGCTTGTTTCCAATAGTCGTATCCCGCAGATTGGCAGCCAAATCAGCAATGACCAAGTCATCCCACAGATCTTCGGGTTTCCGCCTTTCGGCCTCCATTACGGTCTTGTTAACAGTCCATTCCTCGTTTCCTACTTTAATGTTAACCACCTCAGTGTTAGCCCACAAGTTTGTTCTAACCGCTGGTTCATTCTCCCATAAGTTCATCATAGCAACTTCAGCGTCTTTCGGAAAAATGACTGATGTCTCGAATTCGGTTCCGTCGACAAGGTAGTCTATTGGATCAAACTCATTGCTAGCGACTTCCTCTTCACATCCAGGAAGGTCCGGGTAAGGGGTGAGGTTCACGTTGCCATACAGGTTATTGATGACAAAATCATTAAAATGAGAGAAATCCGGGCGGGGTGGGGCAAGCTCCGGCCAGTTATACGTCATCATCTCAGGTGGATATCCAGGTTGGCATTCTTCACCGAATAGTGCCGGCAGAGAGAAGGTATCCAGGGGGTCGTTCCAGGCCAAAAGCTGGTACTCGTCTGGGGTCGGGTCCCATTCCCATTCAGGTGCATCTTGAAAGACTTGGTATTCTTCCCCTTGATTTTCGAACAGTGCATACAAAGAGAATCCATCAAGAGGATCCGCCTGGATGTTTTGCCAGTCAACCTCCCATCCGGCCTCAAATAAAGGTTCGTCATTTCTTTGGAAATTGGTAGCTTCAAATTCCTCCCAGTCGGCAATCAGTTCTCCCCATGTATCTTCCCATTCCCATGTGGAACGAAAGGCAGTTTCTCCGGGAATTTCACTAACAGGCATTGGTTCGGTATTAGGGATGATGAACAGGGTAGGGTCGAATTCTGGGATGTTTTGATCTTCGGCTAGGGTGATTTGATTGATATGGAAGGGAGCATTGTGCTGAGGTAGAGGGTTGGAAACGGTATTTGGTTTATCGGCAGGTGGAGTGTCGATAACCTTGTTGTCGATGAGGTTTTGAATTTCATGACGGAGGCGGATGCAGTTGTCAGTGGTATGGCCGGGCATTTGGTGGAAGTCACAATAGACATTTTGGTTTAGGTTTGGTGGAATGGTTTGTGGCGGTAGAAGAGGTTTCAACACTCCGATTTCTGTGAGCTTCTTGAGAATAGTGGATCGGGGAGTGCTGAATTGGGTGAAGGTTCGGCTCTGGGATTTAGGTTTTTCAGAGATTTGGTTGACTTCTACAGGTTTAGTGGACGAGGTTCCTGCCTGGTTGGTATTCCCAAAGAGAACATTGCTGTTTCCTGAATACGCCCTGATGAGTAGGGAAGACCTGAAAAGCCCAGCCTAGAGAAAGAAGCGGAGCTGGGGAGTAATTCTGTCAGCTTTGCTTGTCACCGTAGGGAAATACATCAAGTAAGCCAGATCGGTCCGCAAGACGGAGCTGAGCTGAAGTCAAAGGTCCGGCTCTGACATACAAAGCTGGGCCACGATCTATGGATTAGCTCAGAAGCCCAGCCAGGGCTGGGCGAGTAACGCTCACGTAGTGTGCTTACCCCTGTAGAAGATATCCCATGCGGGATAAAGGAGAAAATATAGATAAGATACACATGATGATCCCAAAGTTGATCACGGCCAACAAAGGATAATGATTCCCGGCCAACATTAGGTGAGTATAGAGTCCTAGCTAAGGCAGGACTCCAGGACAACCGTGCGGATAACCAAGGAATCCCTGGAACACAGTCCTACTAGGACTCAACCTCCTACGGTATGCGTATAAAAGTAACGGTAGAGCTTCAACTAAGTTACGACCAATTAACATCGGTTAATCTCAATTCTCTCACAAAATATCATATTCTCTACTGACTTAGGCATCGGAGGGTGGTTGGCACGCCACCACGCCGGTGACCTTAGCTCTCACGTTGTCTTTGCAGGAACAGGTCGAGGCCAGATACAAAGCTGATTCATCACGCTCTTTTGGATTTTGACCCGGATCCTGATTCTTTCTTCTCTAAAGTTCCATCCCGTAAGGCCTCTTCTACAGCCAGTCCAGAGTCATAAAAGGTTTCGAAATTTGGGGCAGCCTGGGAAAAAACCATGTACGGAGCGAAGGAGCTTGGCAAATTCTTGGTTATTATCCGTATCTATTCTTTCAGGTCAGGCTTATTCTGCATATGGGCGGCCTTTGCCCTCCAACGCTTTACAAAGTCGGCAAAGCTTTCCTTCTCGTTCATCTTAGTGCTTTCTAGCTCCCTTGTGGTCATTTTCAGGTCAACGTTGAAGTCATACTGAGCCACGAAAGCTGTCCCGATGTCTTCCCAAGTCCTCTTCTTGGATGGTTCAAGAGAGAGGAACCATTGCAGGGCCGTACCAGACAAGGACTCATGGAAGAGTTGGGCCATAGCTTCTTTTTCAATACCGCGCATAGTGAGGGATCCCACATATCCTTGGAGATGGGCTCTAGGATCACCGGTACCATCAAACTTCGCAAAATCCACTCCTTTGAACTTTTCTGGCAGCTTGGCATTCGGAAAGAGGCACAACTTGCTCATCTCAATTTCTCCTTTTCCAAGTCGCTTAGTTTCTTGGACAGATTCCTCCAATTTGCCAATCTTATCCATGATAGCGGCCAGGTTGGGGTCAGTTGCTGGTATCTCAATTTTGGGTCGTTCGAACTGCGGAGAAGTCTTAGTTAAGAGTTTATCATTGATTTCCTGCATGCTTTCCATTAACATGTTCATGTCGTTCTTCATGGAAACCACAGTGGCCTTGAGTTGTGCATCAACACCGGCGAGGGACTGTTTAAACTGAATATCCATGTTACCCATGTTCTGCCTGAGTTCCTCTATTCCGTCTCCCTGACCGGCCATGGGTAAAGGGTTTTCGGACGGGATTGAGACTATGGGTTCTTCTACCACGGGTTCTCCTAAGAACGGTTTTCTCTCCTGTGCGACTTGGACTTCAAACAGTGGGGTTCCTTCCAGGGTGTCTACACGAACTGGTCTTTGGGGGAGACGAAACCAATTGGGTACAGCTTCTTTTCTCCACAGGCGATCAATGTTGGCAGCACTGGCAACAAGTCAAAAGGGAGCAACTCATAACCGATCCGAATACTCGCCCTACTTCTACCCATCTCCTAGAAACAAGGCCTAGGACCTACCGTGGTTCGAATCTCACTTAAGACGTTCGTACGGAAGATTTTCGATAGTCCGGGTTGGTGCCGTCAGGCAGGTTAAATTCCGAACGGGTCGGAATCAGAGCCAATCTCCTTATCGTGACCATCCGAGGCAGAGCAATGTGACTACCGGAATCCAGATACGTACGCACTTAAGGTTAGACCCAAACCAAGGAAGCCGTTCGGGCACGGCAAACACCGGAGGTATCACAAACTTCATGGATTTAAAGTCTCTTAGACCGACCGGAGGGCCCTAAAGAATTCTAAAGGAGCCTATTCCTCTAGCTCACAAGATGCAATGGTGTGTGAATGATGAGTGTGTACAGGAATAAGCACGTAAGCGGGATATAACACATAAGTCCTAGCCATGGGTTCCTGTCCTAGTTGGGAAGGTTCTATGGTTATGTACAGGTGCAAAGGCTGGTTTTGGTCTCAAAAGGGTTCCCCGGACTAGAGCCAAGATGTACTACCCCGTGTCGAGTGTATTGCAAGACAACGGTCGAACAGCATGATGGCTCATCATAGTCGAGGGTTGCTAGGCATCCCGGGAGAGCTTGTCACCGGTGAACCGGGCAAGATAGCCGAGACACGTTTAGCGAGGCTTGTGCGGTGCAAAGTGTACAGGATAAAAGAACTCAATCTTCCGAAAAATGTTTGAAAATCCCCTTTTTAGAAAACACCTTTCAAGTTTGGCCCTCTTGATCACAGATTCCCCAGCAGAGTCGCCACTGTGGGCTCCCGCGCCCCGAAAGCGCTAAATCAAAGAGTCGCCACCCGGGTTTTTGAGAAGGATCACCCGAGGAACCGAGGAGTCGTTTGAAAAAAAAGGCTTTTGGTCTAGCGAAAACGTTGAGATGTTGGGTTCGAGAGCCACATTACGAATGGGGAAGGTTTTGTTAAAAAGCACCCCGCTCGCCCGGTAAAAACCGGTCTCTACTAAACATTTTAAATAGGGGAATCTTCAATATCATTTGGAATATCAAACTCTTTTAATAAAGCACATAATGGGGAAGGGACATGGGAAATATATTACATTGACGTGCAGGTGGTGCTGTCTGTACAGTAGTGATAAAATGATGTGAATAGAGGAAACAAACAACACTAAGCAGACTGTTTGGACCTCGACAAACTGGCACACTGAGATACCGCGTGCGGCACCTCAACACGCCGTGCGTGGTACCTGCTCTGCTGTCAGACTGTTGCACACTTTTAAAACATTCTCTAGCTCACTGCTTTCTCTGTATACCTTTTGGAAAAATCACCAGAAGCCTCACGGCAGTTAGATCATCCCAAAAATGTCATTGTCTTTTTCATAACATGGTTTTAAAGTGGTTTTTAACATGTTTGATCATTTGGGATGATCTTGAAAAGCTTTTAAAAGAGCCGGAACATGGCTTGTAGATATGGTCTTATTTTAAGAGCAACAGAAACAGTAAACAACAGATATAGATAACCGCAACAGAGGAAAACTCGGATCCAAGCAGCCTGCTCGCAATAGCATCAGTATGTTACATGCCGTGCGCTGAAGGTCAGCGTGCTGCACGTCTGATCAACAGACCGCGCGGTTACCCAACCTCAGCACACTGCTGATTTATTTTCTGAAAAATGGATTTTTGGTCAGGGCCTAACCAAAAGGGTTTAGACCTACTGACAGAAAAGTCCCCTCAGGACCAGAACAGAGTTTAGTCCGAGGAAAATAGTTTGTACCTTTAGTTTCGAGCTTGATCAAGGACCGTTGATGTGATGACGTGGATGGATCGTCACAGATGTAGATGGAGGAGGTTGAATGAGACAAAAGGAGTATGGGTGTGAGTGAAGGTTAGGTATTTTGGGTGATGAGACTTTGAAGTTAATGAAAGATCAACTTCAATGATGAGAGGGGTGTAGACACCCCAATCTGGGCTTCCAGATTACTTTACTTACGATTTTCGATTTCCCAATGATGAAACGGATCAAGAACACCTCGGGAATGTCGAGTGTTTGAGCTTTGAGTGTTTGAAACCCTTTGAACCCTTAAACCAAGAAATTGAAGATGGTCAACACTGGGTCTGGAGTTGACCCTCGTGCGAGGGAGTGATTGCCTCGCGCGAGAGTCTGCTTTGCCAGGTGTGGTCAAAGTCAAACATTTGACTGTTGACCCACGCGCGATAGGTGGAACCCTCGCGCGAGAGTCTCCTGTCTCGTAGCGATGGTCTGGGCTATCCACTTTCACCTTTTGCCCGACCACTTGGTTGCTTGCCGGGAGGGCTACTGAGGCAGCTTGAGCCCGTTTTCTCCATAGAAACCTTTGTCTGATTCGGGCCTTGGGAATACACCTCACACAACCACTTCCCATCACCTTTTCACCAAGCTTAGTCACCAAGTTTGGTCTTAGAGTGTTTGCCACCACCTTTGGCCCTTGGCTTCCCTATAAATACCCCCATTTGTTCACTTTCAAAGGGTTAACAAAATTGGCATTCAAAGGCTTACACCTCAAGAACAAAGCTTGTACAACCTCCTCCATCACTCAAATCCCCCTTTTCATCTCAACTCAACTCAAAGTTCAAACACTTTTCAAACCAAAAGCCAAAGGTATAGCTTACCTTTGTTTTGCTCTCTGTTCTGATCTCTGAGGGGAACTGGCAGGGCCAAGGCTGGTAATCAATACTAGTCCTGGCCCTAAAGTCAGCAGAAATACAAGAATCCATGCCAAGTACTCCCTTGCGCGACAGACTCACATAAGCGCGCGACAGTCCACTGTCTCGCGCGACAGTCCTCGTGGGGTTTGGGGGTGCTGGTTATTCTTGTTTTATCGTGTTATTCATTGTTTTGAAGTATGATAGGCCTTTTAGCTCACTGCTCAGTATGTTAAAACACATAGACTAGCTTTTCTTGCTTATTTACTTTGTTGGAATGCTTCTGGGTTGCATCTGGACCTGTACCAGAGGTCAGAGCATGCAAAGCAGTTCCTGGAAGTCCAGCCAGGACACTCGCGCGAGGGACTCACTCTCTCGCGCGATAGTCCTCCTGAGTCCAGTAACTGCCCTTGCATGAGCAGCTTGGCCCTTGGCCTTTGTTTTGATACCCCCACTGTTTAGGGGTTGTATTTCAATTTGTTTAGCTCCTGTTTATAATAATTTGTAATAATTATTTACTTTCAGTACCTATAAACTGCTTGGTTTGCCTCCTGGGTGTGCACTGGTCCTTCCAGAGCCCAGAAGGGGATAAAATTCAACCTGTGGTGAGACTTGAACACTCGCGCGAGGGAATGGGTGTATCGCGCGATGGTCCTTTTTGCATGCACGTTGATCCATGCGTGCAAAGGTGGCTGTCATGTGTGATACACCTATTCCATGAGCAGCTTGGTTTATTCTAATCAGGGGGTTAAGTTTTATCCCGTTTCATATTTTTCCATCCATCCATGCTGTATTCAATCACATCTTGCAAAGTGTTACAGTCTTAATCCCCGATTAACTGTTCCCCCGCCCTAATTGGCTTAAAATTGGTTAAAGAAGAATTCGAATCACAAACATTTGCAAAATGCCTAAGTAGAGACCGATCTCCGGATTGGGCGAGAGGGGTGCCTTAAAAACCTTCCCCTCTCGTAACCTGGCTCCCGAACCCAGATATGGTTATGACGGACTGGTTCCTTCACTTTTTCAAATCAAATAGCGCGGCAGTGCTTGAAATACGGTGCCTTGGGTGGCGGACCTTGAAACCAGTGGCGACTGTGTTTCTGGCGCTGCTTCTTCTTCTCGCGCTCCCTCGATCTATCGGGCCCTTGCTTCGGGAAACGAAATTCCCGGAGGCTCGCTTTGGAATCCGGAAATTCCAGGGCATGCTGCCCACAAGGGGAGTGAGTGAAAGCCCTTAAAGGAGGTCTTTTGGGAATGACATTCTTTAAGTCTTGGAAATGGAAGTGGAAGTAAGAAAGTGGGTGTGAGAACTTAGAAAGAGAGAGAGTAAAGAGAGAGCCAAGAGAAAGGCAAGGGAGGGACTCAAAAGAAGGGCCCTTTCTCCTTGAGTGGACGGGTCAATTTATAGGCAAAGGCCAAGGAGTTTGAATTTCAAATGGTGGAGGTATTTTCCGGGCGGGCCAGAAGTGCATTTTAATTTGAGCAGTCATCACCGTGTGGCTCAATGGCGTGGCCGGCGACTTTCTAAGCGATCGACCTTTTTGCTCAAGGTGCCGTGCGGTGAAGGTTTGCTGCGCACGGTCCCTTGGGTTTCAAGGTGCCGTGCGCTCCATGGCCACTCCGCACGGTACCTCTTTCCTCGGTCCAGAGTCTTTTGGGCTTCATCTGGGCTTTATCTGGGCCTTTTAGGTTCATTTGGGTTTTTGGGTTCGTGTGGGCTTAGGGAGATCCTTGTTCAAGCTCGCAAAAGGTACCGTTTCCTCTATTTCATCATCGGGGCAGACAAAGACTCTTCGAGGTCCGGATTGGGGTGTCTACACTAAGATTTGTTGTTTGCGGTTCATGGCATGTTAAAGGGATAAGGTGTTGCTTCGTTCTATGGAAAATTTTTATGAACCTTTCTATTTTGAAATGTCGAGCATATGTTTCATACCTTGTTGAAGTGGGAAGTATTTGTTGGTTTTCTGTTGGTTGTATATCTTTTGCTAGAGACTAGCAAAGTCCAAGTAGGGGGGTGTGATAAGCCCCCAATAGTGTAAATATTTGGGCTTATCTCGCTCATTTTTGCCACGTTCGCGCGCATAACTCCTTGTTTTTGAATGATATTACGCGAAAGGTGCGTTTTTGGTGCTTGCAGTTTCTCGTTGTTAATAAGGCGTATTTTGACGCCACGTGCTCATTTAATGTTGACCGGGGATCCAATCGGAGCTCGAGGACCGTCTTGGAGGGTCCCGGAACAAGTCTGGCAAGAGCTGTTTTGAAGCTGTCAAATCCGCAATACCTACCGGTTCAACCCTCCAACAGAAATGTCACAAGCGGATCTTAGCCAATACCTACCGGTAGGTATTAATGTCTACCGGTAGACATTCTGTCAAAACTGCCATCAACTTTTGGTTCATCCCCGTTCTACCGGTAGGTGATGCCTACCGGTAGGTATTCCACGGTTTCTGCCGATTTTATTTTATTTTTTCTTTTTCTTTTGTAACTTAATTGGGGTATTATATAAAGGCCCCTTTGCACGTTTTTAGGGTTAGCTTGGATCATTTATTACGAGCTCTTTCTCTCTCTACCTCCTCTCCTCTCCTACTCCCAATCTCTCATCAACGGTGCATTGATTGGTGGGTTTGGAGGTGGTTGCTCTTCATTAATGTTGTAAGTATCTTGGAGATCCTTATTGTCTTGCATTTATCTTCATTTTCAGTATGATTTCGTGTTCCTTTTCTCCTACCCTTACTCTTTGCGCTTCCCCTTCCATTATGAGTGAGTAGTGTAGCAAGGTTAGGTTATGGGATAATTAACATCCCGTAACCAAGGGTATTTCTTGTTCTTCTCTTGTTAATCTTCATTTTTTTAAGGGTAAACAAGTTTCTAGGGTATTTTTATGTATCAAAACTTAGAAGTGTTAACCTCTTTGATCGTATGTAGTCTAGGGTTTCGATTCCTAGCCATAGATGATGCTTAGAGCGATGTCCTCCTGGGTGTTTGTCAAAAAGTCTCCAAAACCCTAACCTTGTTTACCAGTCCTGTCAATAAGAGAAGAACAAGATTGCCTTTGGATTGCGGGTGTTAATTATTCCTAAACCTAACCTTTAGTTTAATCCCCAGTAAAAAGCCGTAGATAGGTTAAGTGGTCAGTCAACTAAATCGTTTAGTTGGCCGTCTCAACGCCAAGGTTTGGTTGGCGGTCCTAACGCCAAAAACTCTACAAGCTAATCTCCAATTCGAACTATGGATGCGCTCCCAGTGGAATCGACCCCGGACTTCCGGGTTTTATTATCTTTTCAACTGACCTAGCCCTACGCTTGGGGTATTCTTATTTCAACACGCATTAAGGTCGCAAGCACCTCGATTCCCCTATAGCTAACCAGGAAACCAAGGAATATGCCCGCCGCGATCCCAAACACACATTTAGCCGTATTGAGTTTCATGTTAAACTTTCGGAGGGCCTGAAATGTCTCTTCGAGGTCGGGCAAGTGGTTAGACGCCTCCTTGCTCTTCGCTAGCATGTCATCAACATAAACCTCCATGTTTCGACAGATTTGGTTGGTAAACATATGATTGACCAACCTCTGGTGTGTTGCTCTTGCATTTTTTAGTCTGAACGCTTGACTCTATAACAGAATAGACCTCACTCAGTTATGAAAGATGTACCTTCCTGATCGGCTGGATTCATCAAGCTTTGGTTATACCTCGAGAAAGCGCCATGAACCTGAGCAGCTCGTGCCTGGACGTATAGTCCACCAATTGATCAATTCGAGGAAGTGGTTAACTGTCCTTTAGGCACGCTTTGTTCAGGTCCTTAAAGTTGACGCACACGCGCCATTTCTCGTTCGACTTTTTAACCAGCACGACATTGGCTAGCTAGTCGGGACACTGGATTTCCCGTATGAAGTTGGCCGTGATCAACTTTTGCACCTCTTCCAACACCGCATCACTCCTCTCCTTTCCAAACACTCTTGGCTTTTACTTGGCCGGTCGAAAATTCTAGTCGACATTCAAGTGATGGGACATTATGCTTGGGTCGATGCCGGTCAGATCAACACGTGACGAGGCAAAGATGTCCTCATTTCGCTTCAAGAAGTCTATCAACTAATCACTCATGTAGCCTTTGAGCGACAAACTGATGCTGACCATTAGATCAATTAGCATGCTGTTGATTTGTACTTTCTCCAGCTTCTCCGTTGGTTTTGCCCATTTCTCTTCATTGTCGTCCCGCACTTTGAATGCGTCAATCACAAAGGTTTCCCTGGGTCGTTTCTCCTTCAAAGTTATCACATAATAGTCGCTCGCTGTTGCCTGATCCCCCTTTTGCTCTCCAATTCAATTGCTAGACGAAAATTTGATCGTTAAGTGGTATGTAGAAGTGATCGCCCTCATGCGGAGGGACAATCAATGACCAAAAACCATACGAGCTTAATCACTTGGTTTGGGACGCTACCAAGTGTGACTGGTAGGTCGATAGCTCCTAGCGGTTGAACCTTTTCTACTGAAAACCCAACCAACGGCAATCGAATCGGCTGAACTTCTCTTTTGGTATACCCATTTGGTGAAAGGCTTCTACAAATAGAATGTCTACAGAACTTCCATTATTGATAAGAACGTGACTAGTTTTGTAGTTGCCTACCACCACAATGATTACCAAAGGGTCATTGTGAGGTTGTTGTACCCCCTCGGCATCTGATTCACTAAAGCTGATCGGTTGCTTCCCTATTCGCCCTGCTTTAGACAGTCTCTCGATCGCCATCATTTCAAATGACCTAAGCCTTTGGGCGTATGCCCGACGTGATGATCCTGACACACCACAGCCTACAAAATTGCCCGAAATGACGTCGATCTCTCCAATTGGTGGCTGAAATTGCTCTTCCGTCCAAGCTTATCGATCGTTTTGCCGATCTGGTTGTCGCGCTTGGTCGGTTGGTCGCGGACGCTGCTCGTCTTATTAGGCAGGTCGTCCTTGGACAAAATGCTGCAGTCGACCGCACTGAATAAACGCCTCGATCTGCTTCTTGAGCTCAATACAGTCCGAGGTCTCATGGCCGTGATCCCGATGAAAACGAAAATACTTGCTTTGATCCGTAATTATGCCTGGGATCCTTTTTACTCCTGCTATCCCTAGGTGGTTTTGGCAGGTTAGCCTTTGTTCTCTTCTTTATTAGCTTTAGAGTTTCCTTTCCACGCGTAGCCATCGCCTCTTCAGCGTTGATGTGCTTCTGGGCCTTATGCGTCAGCTCTGCCATAGTGCTGGGTGGCTTTTCCAAGGGCAAGTAAAAGAACTTAGTCAGTTGGAGATCGCCGATGAAAGTAGTAAGAACAACCTTGTCATCCGCCTCGTAAATAAGTAGTGCCTCATTGTTGAAGCGTTTGAGGTAGGTGCGCAAAGTTTCACCTTCCTTCTGCTTGACGTTCAGCAAATAAGTCGCCGATCGATGTTGGCGGCGGCCACTATCGAAGTGTTCTACGAATAATTGACTAAATCTCGAGAAGGTCTCGATTGAGCCACTCGTCAGTTTCCCAAACCAAACTCGGCCTTATAGAGCCCTTCAAGGTAGTGGGAAAGGCCTGACACATGATCTGGTTTGGAATTCCGAGAAGTAGCATGAACACTTTGTAGGTCTCCAAATGGTCGAGTGGATCACCCGCCCGGTCAAATGGTTCAAACACAGGGAGCTTGAACTTTGAAGGAAACAGGTAAGCCATGACTGCGAAAATAAAAAGAAGGTCTATTTTTTGCACTAGGGTTGCTGCAGCCTTGGCCCCCCGATCATTGACCTGTTGAAGAACGAGGTCCACCTTCTCTTGGAAATCTCAAAACGCAGCCCCCTTGACACCTTTGTGTTTAGGATTGACCACATTTGTTTGACACGAAGCCGCGATGCTACCATCTTCCTGTAGACACCCCAATCTGGATCCCTGAATAATCTTTAAGTTTCCCCGATGATGAAATAAGGAAAAATATACCTTCGAGGCTTGGATTATTGCTCCTTTACTACTCCTTTGCTACTCCTTCTCTAACCTCAAGAAAACCTCTTTTCAACAATGTAGGGTGGCCCTCGGTTCAATTGCAAAAGAGAAAGATGCGTTTGTTTTGTCAAAAATAACTTTTTCCATGACACACTGAGGGTAAAATGGGCACACATTTCAATGTATAAAATGTCTTTGAGTGAAAACAATTGGGTTAGAAAGAGGACTCGATGAGCTTTCCAACGCTTGAACGCGTCCAAATCCGAAGTTCGGGAATGTCAGGCGCCTCGCGAAGTTCGGTGTGTTGTGTTGACTCACAAACCGCACGGCACTTCAAAGGGCGCACGGCACCTCGAAGGGCGCACGGCACCTCAGAAAATTCAAAAAATCACTTCATCGCACGGCATTTTAATTCAAAAATCACTCCATCGCGCGGCATTCAGGAGGAGCGTCTGACAGATTCCTATGCGCGTCAGCTGATTGGGCAGAGCACATTTCTCACGTTTTTTTCATTCTTTGGGTGCTCTCCAAGTATCTTTTTGCCTATAAATACACCCCCTCTCTAGTTTCAACTCCAAGTAAAGTTACTCTGCCATTTTTTTGGCTCTCACCCTCTCTCTCTAAAAATACTCCCTTTTGATTCTCTCTCTACAACTTCTTACACCCATCACCACTATACACATCTCTCTCTCTACACCCATTTGCTCTCAAATCTTTCAAGTTCAATCCAAATCAACTTCCATTCCTCCACCTTCAAGCACATCCAAGCTTCGATCAAAAGGTATAAATCCATTTCCTTGGGCTAAACCACATTTAGCCTTGAGGGGAGCCGATCGAGACCCTTCTCGGTCTTTCTATACCGAGCTTGGGTCTCAAACGAGCTTTACATTCAAAGTCTTTCTTTTCTTTTCTTTTCTTTTTCTTTTTTGCATTTTCTTTTCATATTTTGACTAATATTGCTTAAAGATCGTGCGGGTACATTCTAGATTCAAGTTTCATGTTAAAAGTCCTTTTTTTTTACTTCATGAGTTCTTTCAATATTCCGAAAAGCTTTTAACATTATTTTACATGATAAGATGAATAAATGGGTCTCATAAATCATTTTTCAAAGATTCGGAAAATATAACAAACTATTTTGCGGACCTATGGGTTGTTCTATCATGTAAAAGCAAGCGATTCTGGAATGTCTTGACAGTATCTGCAGTACTTTGGTTATCCGTCACGATGCACCCGATGTATCGCACCTCTTGTGGTATTGACAGCCTGTTGTGATGTTGTTATTTCATTTTCTGTACATTGCTATCCATTCCATACTGTACAGTTCGCACCACAAACACGCCAATGTGTTATATTTAATCCCGTGTCCCTTTCCCGTATATGTTTTAAAGTTAAGTTTTTCAAATGATATTAAATCCCCCATTTAAAATGCTTAGTAGAGACCGATTTTATCGGGCGAGCGGGGTGCATTTTCAACAAAACCTTCCCCGTTCGTAACGTGGCTCTCGGATCCAAAATCTCAACGTTTTCGCTAGACCAAAAGCCTTTCTTTTTCAAATCAAGCTCTCGGTTTCTAGGATCATCCATCTCAAAAATCCGGGTGGCGACTCTTCGAGTTAGCGCCTTTCGGGCGCGGGAGCCCACACTTCCCTATTGTGTTTGGTGGGTTGATGGTGGCTGGAGGTGTGCTGAGTGGTATCGTGTGGATGATCGCTCTCCTCTTCTTCCTCCCGATGTGACTCGGACGAGGGAAGAGGAAAACAAGCCAGAAGTTCCTGGTTTTGGGCTCGCAACTGCTCGACCACTTCGGTGAGGTGGTGAACCTGTTGTTGAAACGGGTTGGGCTCCTGAACAGAGCGTTGGCTTTGTCTCGTATTAACCATGACCATGACTCCACAGATAAATTTATGAAATAGGAAACATCCTTCCCACAAACGGCGCCAAACTGTTGATGCCAAAATCTGGAGAGTCAATCCGAGCTTCGCCTTCGAGATGGTTCCTGCAATAAGTCCAATAACTGGAGGAGTTTCTTGTCGCGGACCCTCCGATGGTTAAGTTAGTATATACTTGCACACCGTCTGCTGTTTATATACTACTTTACACGACTGCCAGTCACGGTGGTGATCATGGAGGAGGTTGGCAGCGGTTATCTTTAGTAATGGGCCGCGGAATCCAGGAGCTAGGTTCATGCAAGGTCGTGGGTGATCCATGACCACGCCCCCGGTGTTATTGAGAAACACTACCCCATACGTGCGATCGTGGGTACGGTCGCTCCACCAGAATTGACCCGGTCAGCCCCTCGTAAGCCAACCGGCGACCTCCAGGACAAGTGTCAATCACTTATCGCTCGGCAACGATAGTACAAAAATCCCCTCATCAGTAACAATGAAAATCCAAATTGTACAGACTCTCTGTTATGATCGAATCACACACGCACGCACGATATACGAGTAAACAGTAAAGAATCAACACAGAGATATACGTGGTTTCCAAAAAACCGGGTACGTCCACGAGAGCGGAGAGAGAATCTGTTTATTGATCACAGTACTTTGGTTTTTTTTTTTACAATAGAAAGTATTTATAGTCGGCTACTTCTATTACAACCCTAATAATTCCGTACCGTACCGCGGGGGGCCACCCCCCCCAAACCTTTTGGGCCTTCGGCCCAACCAACTGAATCTGCAATGGGCCAGAGCCTCGCTCCAGTCCGTTCGGTCGCTTCGCTTCCCTCACTCCGCTCCACTCTACTCGGCCCTGGCCTTTTACGAGAACTCCTTAATACCTTTCATACACAACATATGAGCCACAAGTTCCAACACTCTCACAGTCGCAGATCAGTCTGAAGACTCTAAACGAAAAAGAAACACAAGTAGAAAAAGAGGAAAGAAGTTCATCCATCTTTCCATGGTCAAAGAAGCAGATCCAATCCAGAGATAACGACTTTGAACATAGGACAAAAACGTTTTGATAAGAAGAACCCCAACCACCTGTCCGGGCCAAAATGAGCCTTATCGATAAGAATCCCAAACCAGGCAACCAACCTTTTTTTTTTTTTTTTTTAACCATGTGTGGCCCAAAATGAGCTTTAAATTATTGATAAGAAGAATCCCAACCAGGCAAGAAACTTTTTTTTTTTTTAGCAAGTGTCCGGGTCAGAATGAGCCTTATTGATAAGAAGAATCCTAAGCAAGCAAGCAACTTTTTTTTTTTTTTTACCACGGACCAAAATATATAAGGCTTATTTTGGCAAAAATAAGCCAATGGAAGATGTGTTTCACTAACTAAAAGAATTGAGTATTTATTTGAAAAAATAAGTAGTCTGAATGGAAAAAATGAAAAGATTGGATCAAGCACCTACATATATCGGACTGAGCTGATTTTTCACGGGTCCATTAGATTTTTTTTTTAAATTATTAAGCGACTGGAATCATCCGTACAAGACCCCTGCACAGCCGTCGGTTTCCAATCGGTGCAGCCACCGTTGGTGGTCATAGATGGGTTCATTTTTAAAACAATTACCAATGAATATGCAAAGTCACATGCATTCTTTTCGTATTCTGAGCACGCGATTGGATTGGGTCTTCCCTGATCTCAATGATTCCTTTCTCCTTCTTGATCTACGCTATCTGAGATTTCCCACTCTCCGATCCCCTTGTGGTTGTAAAATATGGAGTTCTTCAGCTTAGTTCTATATCTCTTGTTAACCACCACTTTGTTAACCCTCCTTTCGCGACTAAGCAGAAGCAGAGCAGGCCCAAAGCTTCCACCTGGCCCGGCGCCGCTTCCGGTCGTCGGAAACCTTCTGAAACTCGGTGACAAGCCCCATAAGTCCCTGGCCGAGCTGGCCAAAATCCACGGGCCAATCATGAGTTTGAAATTGGGCCGAAAAACCGCAGTGGTCATTTCATCACCAGCCTTGGCAAAAGAAGTCCTCCAAAAACAGGATCTCGCCTTCTCCAGCAGAACCGTCCCCAACGCCACCCATGCCCACGACCACGACAAATACTCTGTTGTTTGGTTGCCGGTGGCAGATCGGTGGCGAAGTCTCCGTAAAATCATGAACTCTCATATATTTTCAGGCAACTAGCTAGCTACTCTATATGAGTTGTTGATCTATAGTAGTTGTTTACTATGGTCTATGAGACCTTTGTTTTGGGATGTTTACAAAGTCAATTTTTTTACCGGATCCTTTTCGACGTTTGCTTTCGTATTTGGGTCAAACGAAAATTCGGAGTAAACTAATTAAAGATTATGAAACTTTTTAAAAGGAACTCACTGACTACTTTCAAATGGTGTAAAAGTTCGGAAACAATACAAAAAAATACAATTTTTTAAAGATAAAAGTTATATGAACTCCCATAAGGAGCATTTAAATTGGGATGGAGGGAGCCTCTATCTCCTAGAGCTGCTCAACTACGGGGAACTCAATTTTTAAAGGGAAATTAAAATTCGAAATTATGATTCAGCCACAGTAAAAGTTGATGATCATGACTTTTATTTACCGAAAAAAAAAAAACTTGATTTTTTTGTTACAGAAAAGAACTTCAAAATGCAGTTTTAATAATACTTCAAATCTGATCCGAACAGCCAAAATACAAATCAGATACTTTCATTTTATAAGATTCTTTTCAATATGATTTGTGTGTTCAGATCTGTCAAGTCTCGATACTGGAATCTGGTCCTGTACTACAGCCATTACATCTTTTCTTCCTCTTCCAAGATTATTAGGGTTATTGGCAATTTACGTATACAGACAAACAATGGAGTATGTATTTTATTCTTTCTCATTTGGGTTTGGGAGGTAACTTAGTTAATTAAAAAAAATATTCATGCCTAAAGTGAAATTATGTATCAAAAAAAATTGGAAACCTTAATTTAGTGAAACGTACTTTCATATTATTCTGGAATGCTTTTTTCATAATTCTTGAATAGACTAATCTATAACAAATTTATATATTGATCATATTTCTTTTTAGGTACCAGACTCGATGCTAATCAAAATCTACGGCAGAAAAAGGTGCAAGAACTTATTGACTATGCCGAAAAATGTTGCCAAGATGGTATTGCGGTGGACATTGGCGGCGTCATTTTCACAACATCCCTGAATTTGTTATCCAACACCATATTTTCAGTGGATATTGCCAATCCAAATCAAGATTCAGCGAAACAATTCAGGGATTTGGTTTGGCAAATCATGGTAGAGGCCGGTAAGCCCAATTTGGTTGATTTCTTTCCTGCCCTTGCGAAGATTGATCCACAGGGAGTAAGGAGTCGAATGACGAATTATTTAGGGAAAATGTTTGAGTTGTTTGGCCGGCTGATTGATGAACGGTTGGAGTTGAGGAGATTGGGGGAGAGTGGTGGAGAAAAGGATGTGATAGATATTCTGCTCAATATCAGTGAAGAGAATAATGGAGAGATTGATAGAACTCACATCGAGCATCTGTGCTTGGTTTGCATCTTCTTCCCTTCCTTCTTCCATTAATTATGTCAAACTTTAATTCATTTCATCCTAGCAACTCAGATAGAATATAATATGCTTGTCCATAATCTTACAGGACCTATTCGTAGCTGGGACTGATACGACATCGAGCTCAGTTGAGTGGGCAATGGCAGAACTACTACACAGTCCTGATACTTTAGACAGAGCCAAAGCTGAGCTTGAAAAAACTCTTGGCAAAAGGAAAACGGTACAGGAATCCGACATCACACAACTTCCTTATTTGAGAGCAATCGTGAAAGAGACCATGAGGCTACACCCTCCGGGTCCATTTTTAATTCCTCGCAGAGTTGAGACAGACGTTGAAATATCTGGCTACACAGTCCCACAAGGGGCTCAAGTGTTAGTGAATGCTTGGGCTATTGGTCGCGACCCAAGCGTATGGACAAACCCAACCTCATTTATGCCCGAGAGGTTTTTGGACTCGGACATCGATATCCGAGGTAGAGACTTCGAGCTGATACCTTTTGGAGCAGGACGAAGAATTTGCCCCGGATTATCTCTGGCCGTACGGGTAGTTCCAGTGATGTTGGGTTCCCTCATAAACTCGTTTGATTGGAAGCTTGAAGGTGAAATCAAGCCAGAAGAGTTGGACATGGAGGACAAGTTTGGCATTACCTTACAAAAGGCTCAGCCTCTGCGTGTTGTTCCATTCCCTCTATGACAATGTTTTGTCTTGTGTTTTTGTTATAGATGTTACGCTATGTGTGGCTCGCTGCTAATTGTTTTACTTAATAAGTAAGCCTAATTAAGCCTTACATGGCTTTAAAAGTACATGTTTTTTTTTAATACTTGAGGACATGCAATGCAGCTTTTCTAAATTTAAGGTATCATTGTGCTAAATTTTGGGTTGATTAATAGTGCTGGAAATCGGGGCATTATATCAATTGAATCATCATTTTCTCCGAATAGTGGTATAGTAATCCATAAAATATAGCTTATTAGAGTGGGATTAATACAAACACTTTTACCAATTTGTAGTCGGGCGGCCTCCCAACTAATTAAATACGCCAATAGTCACCAGATTAATTAAAAAAAACTACTGAGAAGATCATATGGCAAAGAAGTCGAGACCTAACAAAAGAAGTAAACTTGAAGTGTCACGTAGTGTGTGAGGATAGCATTATCGCTCCTGATTTTATCATTTAATAATATAGAAAAATGACAAAATCTCCATATTCATCTTATCCTCTCTATTTTTTAACGTGTGGCGTGCATATATGAAAACAATAATACTATGTGGGCATGCATATGGGACTCCCACTGTGTCTCGTAAATAGCCAAAACTGCTATACCAAATAGAGATCAAACAGAACGATCAAAAAAAAAAAAAACATAGAGATCAAACAGAGGTGTCATTGTAAAAAACAAAGAAAAAAAGAGGTGAAGTGATTTTCTTGAAATATTATTTTAATAACATACTGTAGTCCACAGTATTATACAATACACATAACGTCTGAATGTTTATGTACGTACATCGACATCGTGATCAATAAAAAATAATAAAAATACTGTAGGAAATATTATGGAAGAGTAGTTATATACTCCTACAATATTTTTATATAGATAGAGTATGACACACAAGCAGCCTACTAAACACATATATATAGTAGCATACTATATATAGAGTATGATACAAACATGCTTTGATGACTAGCCAAGTGACTATATATAACGCAAAATTTGTGTCAAATGTAGTGTGAGCAGAAACGGCTCCATATATATAAACAATAACACTCTCACATGACGTGAGACTCACATTTGGATTCATATGTGAGTTCCGTTTCATATGAGAGTATTGTAGTAGTTGGTATTTTGTTGAATGTTATACACATATCTTTATTGATTGACAAACAAGGAGACAGAGGATAAGGCCGCCAAACTTGTCAAGGAAACAAACGCAAAAAACCAAACCAAAAAAGTCAATGACTTGGTTCAAAGTTCAAACGAGCTTCTTTATCTTTTAAAATGCGAAACCGTCTCATCTCCAATCAACCACTATGCACATCTCACAAAAGCAGGGAGCAAACACTCCTTGTTCTTAGAAATTGGCTGTAGTAACTTGAAATCTCCCCTTCTCTAATCCCATTTGGTTTGGAACCATGGAGTTATTGATCTTAAGTCTGTTTATCTTGTTTACCATCACTTTGGTCCGAGCCCTCCTTTCACTATTAAGAAGCAGCAAACCAAGCCCAAAACTTCCACCGGGGCCGGTGCCGCTTCCGGTCATAGGAAGCTTTCTAAAACTGGGTGACAAGCCCCACAAGTCCTTGGCCGAATTAGCCAAGATATATGGCCCAATTATGAGTTTGAAGCTGGGCCAAAAAATCACAGTGGTCATTTCTTCACCAGCCTTGGCGAAAGAAATCCTCCAAAAGAAGGATCTAGCCTTCTCCACTAGGTCCATCCCCAACGCCGCCCATGCCCACGGCCACCACATATACTCCACGATTTGGTTGCCAGTCTCAGATCAGTGGCGTAGCCTCCGAAAAGTCCTCAACTCTATAATATTGTCAGGTAGCGCTGCACAACATTAACACAATGTCGATGGTATATAACTATATATGAGCTACTTTTTCTTCATATCCGTTTTCATATTTATATAGTGATTAGTGAGCATGTTAGGTGCAATTTTGCTATGATTTGAGTCTGCAATTTTATTTGTAGTTCTGCTAGTCTGTGCTTTCCTAGTTAAAAAAAGATAAGAAGCAGCCGTTTATTGTATAGCCAGGGTCATCCCCTGGATTGTTTGTTGATTGGTTTGTGCTTACTGAAAGTGAAGTATTGTAAAAAAATAAAAGAAAACCAAGAAATATATGGTTTTCTTTATTAGATCTTCCTCTTCCAATACACTTGACAAAATGTGCAAGATAGTTGACCAAATCATTTCTAGTTTTGTTTTGGGACGACGGGCTGCCCGTAGGAGGCCTTTGAGACAGAGAAAGGGGCAAAAAAAAATACGCCAACATACCAAGATTGGTGGTGTCATACGTCACTTTGTGGGTTCGAGCAGTGGTATCCCCTCTCTAACAAGCCAAAACACCAACATGGAAGTCAAGTGTGTGCGCGCGTTGTCTACGCACTTGGACTCTACACTATTAGTAACTAAGTTAAACAAAGCAGGGAATCTGATCACACGGACAAAATAAAAAACAAGGAAACGACCAGGTAGCCTTTTGTTTCCGAAAATAAAAAATTTTCTACTGGATATCAAAGATATTTAAAAAAAAAAAATGGGCCTAAGGTTTGAAATAAGACATTTATACTATTCTCATATTTGGTATATAGTTCATCTATGAAAATAGTATAAATGTCAATCATTTCCCACCCTTTTCAGGTAAAAGACTCGATGCTAGTAAAAACGTGCGACAGCTAAAGGTGCAAGAGCTTATTGAGTACGCCGGAAAATGTTGCCAAGAAGGCGTTGCGGTGGACATAGGTAGCGCAGTCTTCAAAACATCCCTGAATTTGGTTTCCAATACAATATTTTCAATTGATATGGCCGACCCAACTCAAGATTCAGTGAAACAATTCCGACATTTGATTTGGCAGATCATGGTAGAGGTCGGTAAGCCCAATTTAGCGGATTACTTTTCTATCCTTGCAAAAATTGATCCACAGGGAATAAGACGTCGGTTGACCAATCATTTCGGAGAAACATTTGAGCTGTTTGGTCGGCTTATAGATGAACGGTTAGAGTTGAGAAGATTGAGGAAGAGTCGTGCAGAGAACGATGTGATCGATATCCTGCTCAATATCAGCGAAGAAACTGGAGAGATTAACAGAACTCACATCGAGCATCTGTGCTTGGTTTGTCTTCTTCCCTTTCCTCTTTCCAATAATTCCATCTATTATGGTAACTCCTGTAGAATTTACATTTTTGTGCAATATATATGTTTTACTAATAGGGTATTCAAGCTGTATTGGACTTTATAAAAACCAGTTATATATAAGCAAGCAATTTTATTCTCGACAATTTATTGGTGTCGTATGAGATGGCTAGAAATCGACACATACTACTTAATAGCATTTTGAAATTTGACAATATCTACTATGCACACCAATTCTATTGTAGGACATATTTGCAGGCGCGACTGATACAACATCGAGCTCAGTTGAGTGGGCAATGGCCGAGCTATTGCGCACTCCCGAGACTTTAAAGAAAGCCAAAGCTGAGCTTGAACAAAATATTGGTAAAGGGAAACCGATAGAAGAATCGGACATTCCACAACTTCCTTACTTGCAAGCAATCATGAAAGAGAGCATGAGGTTACACCCGCCTGCTCCATTGCTAATCCCTCGCACTGTTGAGACAGATGTTGAAGTTTATGGCTACACAGTCCCACAGGGAGCACAAGTGCTAGTTAATGCTTGGGCTATTAGCCATGACCCAAGCGTATGGGAAAACCCAACAACATTTATGCCTGAGAGGTTCTTGGAATTGGATGTTGATGTCCGAGGTAGGGACTTAGAGCTGATTCCTTTGGGAGCAGGACGAAGAATTTGCCCCGGATTATCTCTGGCCATAAGGATAGTTCCGGTGATGTTGGGCTCACTCATAAACTCGTTTGATTGGAAGCTTGAAGGTGGAATGAAGCCAGAGGAGTTGGACATGGACGACAAGTTTGGCATTACTGTACAAAAGGCTCAGCCCCTCCGTGTTGTTCCATTCCCTGTGTGACTGTATTTTTTTGGTTTTCGGTAAGTATATATATTTGTAACACGGCGAAACCACGACTACTGGTTTTCTGCTAATTCCTCATCCCGTGTGGTTTCCGATCGATTTTTTCCTTTACTGATAGGGCTTATAAACACCAGCATTAGTTGAGGGCATATCTCTAGCTGCTGTTTGAAGATATGAAGTCAGAAGTCATGCTCCTTTTATCAGTTTGTTGCAGAGTTTTGTTTGATGCAATATTTCCCATCTTTATCAGGATCATGCAGAGCGTAGTTAGTCAATTTCTTTTTACCCTGCTGTTGGGTTTTTATAGCGGTTGCTGATTGTCCCTTTTGGTTTGTTGTGTTTTGATTGGTTTCTTGCCAACTTCTTTCTCCTTTTGGTGGCAGGTGGCATATGATTGCCTCTGACCTAGGTGTCAGCATAGTTGGGATGTAGGTTGTGGGTTGTGATGTTTTTCCCATTTCCGGTTAATCATTGTAACTTCGGTTCTATGATTAATAAAATCTTCTTTGCCAATTAAAAAAAAAGATTCTCATTAAAGATACCATGGGCGGAATTAGGATTTGGACACGGGGCGACACCTTAAATAATTCATACAAGTATATAAATTGATATGTTTGTGCATTCACTATACATGTCTATTAACACTCATCATACTCCAAAAAAAATATGCAATAAAAATTCTAAAATTGTCGGAAAATTTCTCACGTTCCTGATCTTCAATTAGGGAAAAAAATACAAACCTTGTTGTAATTAATGCAAAAATTTAGAGAGAGCCGGGAGTGTTTGAGAGAGAGAGAGAGAGAGAGAGAGAGAGAGAGAGAGAGAGATAGATGAATGGATTCTTGAAAAGAGGAAAACTAAGCACCTGTCATGACACAAACCTTAGCCACTGAACAAAGGTAAACTTGGTGTGAAATCTTCTCTACTTTTTATTTCAAATTCTCTGTGTGATTATTTTTCTTCTTTGTGGAATTTTAAAAGGGGGGTGGCACCCCTTCATAGTTCCTTCTCTGGTGATGCCATTGAAAACATAGTTTCGGCCGATAAACCTTGTTAAATATGAGAGAAAAAATCTTTTATTGAATTCGATATATGAAATCTTATAATGAGCCCTCTATTTTATAGGAGAGGGAGTCTAATTGTGGAATGAAATCGTACTAATTAACTATAGAAAAAAATCATCCTAA
Organism: Rhododendron molle; assembly: GCA_025413875.1. Taxonomy (NCBI): domain Eukaryota; kingdom Viridiplantae; phylum Streptophyta; class Magnoliopsida; order Ericales; family Ericaceae; genus Rhododendron; species Rhododendron molle. The sequence continues at coordinate 13,780,325 of CM046395.1, read as the reverse complement.
TTACAATCAAATTACAATTTCAAGATCATGATTTTATTTATTATACCTATTTATTCTAACAACTTAAACCAGTACATTCCTCCGTGAGCCCAGTAGCTACCAAAAAATCACGAGGGACAAAAGAAGAGGAAATTGAGCTCGGTTAATTGAGGACGTTTTGGGAGTGTTTGGCCATATAATCAGCAGACGGAAGAAGACTAGAAAATGAAAGCAAAAGGGGGTATTATTCCGGCCGGTGGCTGCGGCCGCATCGTTATCAATTTCATCGGAAGAAGTAAGCAATAGCTAGGTATAGGATTGTTCGGAATGCTCAAGATATCTGGGATATGACCAATAAAATTACGGGATGAGGATATGATGGTGACGAATGCAAAGTGTTGAGCATAAATTGCAAGGCTAGAACTCAACAAATTGATGAAGATAAATTCTAAGCTTTGTAGAACAAGCAGATGGGGGGAACCTTAAATTGCTTGTGTTATCTTTGAGGGCATGCAGGAGGGGGAATTGATGAAGATAAATTCTTGGATTGTTCTGGTTTTGCTCTTTCTGACTTTGCAGTAATTCTCGTCCAGACTGGTCTGACGACCGCGACACGGGAAGAAAAACTGGAGTTCTGACGATATAACTAAAACAGATTTTTAGGTTAGAACACACATGCATATTCATAGAGAAAAATGTTGTACTTATATATACTTGTAGAGAGAGACCATACGGGTTTCCTCCCCTGATCATTACGAACTGGTATAGCTCTCGAGGACTAAGCAATTGATGAACCTTGTATATCTATTTGTTTAGTTTATTGACATTATATTAGAAAGTTTCTAAATCAGATTAGCCAATACTTTCATAAACCATAAATGGTCCGCTAAATCAAAACTTCTAAAACACGAGCTTATAGTTCAACACATTGTTTTCCACTCCGAAATTTCCGTTAATCACAGATATCTCACCGAGCATTACTACCAACAATATATACGTAGGGATGTAAATTTTAACTACCTCCCTTCCTGTAGAACAAGCAGTAGTTTGAAGAAAAGAAATGGAGTAAAATGGCGGTTCGGTGGCGACTCGGTTGTGACGTTACGGACTGATTTAGGGGCTGGTTTTTGGAGTAGAAAACGGCTGTTTTCTGGAGCTGTTTTCAGGACTGGAACATGGCGGTTTATGGAGATGAAATGCAGCAGGTTTCGGACTGTTTCGGAGTAGATTTTTGGCTGGTGCGGAACTGGAATGCAGCTGATTTTTTGGGGCTGTTTTGGGAGCTGAAATAGGCTGTTTAATTCAGAGGTCATACGGGACTTAGAATTTGGAGCACATACGTGAGCTTTATGGGTAGTGGAATGGAGGACAAGATTTGGAGGTATCGGGATGAAGAGAAATGACAAATTATATCTTCTTCTTCTTCAAACTCTCTTCTTCTTGCCGAGAAAATGAAATGGGTTTTGTGTAAGGATTTTTGGTTAGTTGGTTTACAAGGGTGGGGAGGGTACACGTAGAAGGGAACAACTTGCTGGGACAAGAGTAATTTGGGGACTTAGGTGTAGGTCTAGTATGCTAGGTAGTAATGTTGTCTTGTGGGGTAGTTGGCTAGGTAGTAAGTTTCCGTTTAACTTTTTCAAATAATACTTAGAAAGAGAAAATTTTAAAATAATCCTTGAAATTTCAGAAACTTTAAAAAAAATACCTGAATTTTAACTAATGACAAAAAGACACTTGAATTTACTATTCCGTTAACAAGAAAGCCACAACCGTTCAATTCCATCAATTTGTAATGGAAGGCGTAAATCTCATTTTCGCACAGCCGTTCAAGAGTCCTGGCCAACTGAGTTAGCTCTACTTTAACGCACCACCCTTAACTCGTAATAAGGTTACACTCTAACTAAACGAAAACTAGAATGAGATCATAAAACACAGGTGTTGATAATTTTTCACTAGAATTTATAAAAAAAAAATATTTTAAGAATAATTTGTGGTTTGGAACATTTTTTTGGGACCCGAAATGGGCTTCACAAAATCATCAATCAGTAATCTAAAATTGAGTGTTTAATTGGTCGCTTATTATTTGTCTCACTTGTGTGCATTGTAAGGACCCGTAATTTTAAATTCCATTTCTTTAATTAACTTGAATAAGGACGATTGTATTTCTGATGGAATATCATTTTTCTTAACGCGGTGTTACGGATTAACGTGCATCGTTATGTAACGGAGTTCGGTTGGTCGTTGAAAAATGTGTTTCGTTGATGTGATAGTGTTTGGGGGTGTTGTGAGTGTGTGGGTGGTGATCGGAGGTTGACTCGTTGAACGTCGAACGAGTTTGCAAAATTTCCAGATTTGGTTCCCAAACCCCTGTTTTTGCCAGTTTCGGAACACTTGTCTGCAGATCAGTTCCGGAACCCCCATTTTTCCTAGTTCCGGAACCCACCTCGATTTTTCTGAAAATTTGGGTTGCGTGTTGGACCACTATATAAGCATTACCTTTACTCTTTCACACTTCATAACCACGAAATTGTGCCCTAAAACTTTCTCTCTCCCCCTCTCTACTTCTCTCTTCGATTTCATCTTCTTAGAGTGAGGTTTTCGAAAAATTTCAAGTATTAAAGTTGTTCTACGGAGCAAGAGCTTCCCATCAATCCAAGAAAATTCACCATCGGACCACTTCAAAACTCCTTACCTTTTCGGTTTGCTTGATTGGACGACCAAGCACTTGAGGAATCGTGAGATCAAGCTTGGAGGAAGATCGTTCTTGGTGAGTTTGGCCGAAATCAAGTCGGAACAACATAGGGTTTGCTTAGATTTTTGGGGTTTTGCTCAAAAGCCATGAGGTAGGGATTTCTAACTTACGTTATGTGTTTATGAGTAGTTTTGGTGCCTAGATCTTGTTATTGATCATTGTTTTGGGTTTGGGTAAAATCTGTCATGGTCGTGTTCTTCGCGCTGAAATTCCAGATTGGTTCCGGAACCCCCATTTTGCCTAGTTCCGGAACCCTTTGTCCAGTGGTGAAGTTTTGAGTTTCTGAGGTTGAGTTCCGGAACCCTTATTTTTGTCAGTTCCGAAACCCAGTCAGTTCCGGAACCCCCCTTTTTGCCAGTTCCGCAACCCAAGACAGTTTTTTGTAAAATTTTCCCTTTTCATATTCGAAGGCCGTGGTTCCTTCTATGGGGTCAGTTTATACTTATGTAAGAGTTTATGAACATTATTAGACGTTGGACACGTGGTGTATCATCTTGGGTTTGAAGGAACAAATTATCGTTGAAATGGAATTTAAAGACTTGTCAAGAGCCGTTGAGAATCGAAATAGGACACTTGAACCCTAGTTATGAAGCAATGACAATTATAGGGGATGTGATGTGAAACGGTTACTCGATATATATTAAAACAATGGGGATAGTTTAAGTATTCAAAATCCAAAGTTATGTTAATACTGTTATTCTGTGGTGGAGTTCTCATAGTACATCTTGACACCCGATGAATGGTTACGTTTAATTAAGGGTAAGTTTAGAGATGAATTATTAACGCACAGAGTATAACGAATGATGTTTGATAGGAATTGGAACGTGAGTCCGTTTCTAACTACATGCATGATATTGAGCTCGTGAATGATTAGTTGACGCTTGTAGTATAATCACTAGATTGATGATGCGATTAATGATGAAATGAGACCACGAGTTGTAATATGGATATTTCACTTAGAATAAGATTATTTGACATATTTTCTTGGGTTTGAGTTCGGAAAGGATTAATTGACTTACCGGGGTACGATGTTGATTGATTTGAAACAAATGGTTGATCTACTACGTTAAAGATGTGAAATTTTGGCGTCTCACTTATTGAAACTGTGAAAGGAGTTTCTTTACGTGTGTTTGATCTATGAATCAAGTTGATTGGCGTGTTTTGTTATGTATTGAGATTATAGAATATGCCTGATGATGAATTGGTTGAAAAGATGACATTACTTTCATGTAAGTGAATCTAAGTGTTGTGATAAATTTTACTGTACTCGCAGGTGCACAAATCGTAACAAAGTATAGTTTAGCAAGTGCGAGGTCAAACCCACAGGGACTATTACGGATAGAACGCAGTTGAATAACTCTAAGAATCTCAAATTAAATTTCCTAATCTAATTCAACAATATTTTGTTTGGATTGAGACAAATAAGCTTATAAGAATTATAAGTACTAAAAGTGATGATAAAAATACTAGGGCAATGGAATCCATTACATGCATCATATTTATAATATTTATGTTTCTCAATTCTCCAATTTCTCTACACAATAAGTTGGCGGCAAAGCTCTTTTATTGTGGAAAATATACAAGACAACTCTTTTTCTTAGCTTTTACTATTTTAGTTCTTCTTTTGCCAAACAAATGTATAAAATCAAAACATTCATTGAATCCATCGAAACACAATTTATATCCATTCTTCGCAAATCATAAATTGAATCCAACAAAACACAATGAAAATCCAATTTTAATGGTTCGATGAAAAATAGGCCAGTGAACAAGAAGAACTCTTAACAATTTAAATCATGCTTTTGTTTGGAGAAATTAATTCACATAATAAAATAGATATTTAAGCATATAATTTCATCCTAGCCCTAGCAACTAATTTAGCTACTCATAATTGAAATGAAAGACAATAATTGAAAACAACTTTATTGAATTGTATTACGAAGATAGACTTACAAGTAATGAAAATATCCTTGATGCTTGGTTTTCCACAAAGTAAAAGGAAGAACACTTTAAGAAACAAACAAAATGATTTTCCCTGGAAAACCAGCACACTCTTTCTTCCTCATTTCTTCTGCTTTTAAAGATGTAGGAACGTCCAAGTAGGTTAATAGGGGAATGGGTAGAAATAAATGTGTTATTGAGAAATGGGAAGGAGGATGAGATGAGATAATTGGGAAGAGGAGGAGTTAAAGCCATCCTTCAGGGATAGAAGAATTCGTTGGCTGCATGGGTTCTAGAACCAAGAAAAATGATTTAGTGCTTCTCATGGTGATGCAATTGGAGAAAATTATTCGGTGCTTTGCGCTCTTGCTTTTTACATAAAAAGCTTCACTTCCAAGGTCTTGAACTTTAGACCTTTTGCTTCTTGTACACCCATCTTTGCCACATGAGCTACAAGAATGTTTATTAGAAATTGCTCCAAGTTTATTTGATTAGCACCCGAGATTGTTCTATCTCGGGGCTCAAATTCTCCGAGTTGTGACGTTTCTATACTTAAATGCTCATTTTTATCCGATTTTACTCGTATGGTATGTTTTTGGGTTTTTGTAGGCAAACCATGCCAAGAGTGTGTTTTTGAGAACCAATGAACATTTCGGGATGTAATCAACATGCCAATAGCCCGTTGGTACCAATTCACGCTCGCCGGGTCTCAATAGTATCGCATGGAGCTCCATAGGCCACCCTTTGCTCAAGATTGGCCTTGGTTCGAGCTAAAGCATGGCGAACAAGCAAGATGATATCCTCGTGGGTGACAGAGTATTCGAGGGCATGAAGAGTGGTGTCACCGAGCTCGGGAGATCATGAAATGATGTTTAAATGAAGTTCGGGAGGTGGAAAACCAATAGACCAGGCCAGCAGACTGGTTTCTGCATAATTTTCCAATGGTTATCGATAACCTTCCATAGTGTTATCGATAACGTTTCACAAAAGCTGGGCCAAGATCAAGGGTTATCGATAACCTTTCCTGATGTTATCGATAATAGTGCACCATTCTTTGGTCCAGAGGACTCCAGCCTTGGGAGTATCGATCACCTTCCATATGGTTATCGATAACATTGTAAAGCGAGGTAGGGTTATCGATAACACATGCTAGTGTTATCGATAACGGTTCCTTTCCAGGAGATATTTTAGGCTGGCTTTTCAACTTTCCTTTTATGGAAAGTTTCCTTTTATGGCTTGTTTTTGGGATATTTTTGGGGGCCTTTTGGTCCAATTAGTGGCTGATTGTTGGGCTTTTAAATAGCTTTGTAAGCCATAAATGGCCATTATGTACTACGTTCAAAATTTGTAGTCTTTAAAAGTTCAAGAGCTCTTAGCCATTTTCTTCAAGTTTTAGCTTCCAATTTCTTAAGAACTCAAGTAAGTTGTTATTTTACGGTTAATTCCCGTTTGTTAAAGTTGTTGGTACACGTTGGATCGTAATAGAATTCAAGTTTATTTTCCTTTCCATTGGTGAATCATGTTTTCTCTACTTAGCATAATTTCTAGTCCTTCTCCAATGTGTGAGTAGTTAATCGGTAGGGTCTCGGGGTGAGGTTACGCTATGCTTTAATCGATCAAATGATTCCACTTAATCTTTAGCTCAATTTCAACGTATTGAACGAATTAAACCCATGATGTCTTGTGTTGATCATGGGATTGGTGGCTCCTTTGATCAATGGAGTCTATCGGCCCATGCTACGTGCTTGATTAATCGTACGCGTGCGAACGATCCTTTTTCGTCTCTCACTTGCGTTAAATGAGTTCAGTTCGAATTAATACTTTGAATCGAGTTACAAGTAGTCTTCAGCGTAAATGCCTTTAGCGGAATCCGGACGGTTTCGGTCCGCTCTTTAGTTAGATAAAGGAATCGTTTGATTGGCCGAATCGTAGGTAAACCGAGCTTTCTTGACTCAACCACCTTAATCTAGTTTAAATCCAAGTTAATTTTCGTCATTCAAAGCAAAATCACAAAAGTTGGCTGCTTGAAAGCTAGAAAACCGTTTTCATTACATCTAATCCAAATTAGCTTAAAAGATTTCTTCGTGGGAACGATCCGATCTTACCGGTATAATATGCTTTACAACGACCTAGCCCTTGCTTTATTTGGAGGGTAGGTTGCGGAGTTGAGCAAATTTTGGCGCCGTTGCCGGGGATATCTTATTTTCGCTTATTTGGAGGTTCGACAAACCGCTGTAAGTATCCCGTTTATTTTACTTCAAGCAATTTGTACTCATTCTAGTGGAAACCTCTAACCGGTTTTCCTATCAATTTGAGGTGTAACGAAACTAGTATGGTTATAACTTGTTTCCTTTTTTTGTACATAATCAAATTTTAGTTAGACGTTTGTTATTTTATTCTGTGATTGCCACTTTCATTAATTCTCTTTTGAGTGGTAGTGCATGACTGAATTCTATCGGAGTCCAAACTCTAATAGACTTTGTCATTCATTATCGCCTCAAGGAAGCCCTAGAGGAAGATCTCCCCCTCTGGCGGCTTATAGACGTCCGAGACCAAAATCTCCGTCACGTCTGAGAGGCCGTCGTCCTAAAAAGAGAATGGCTGACCAACCACCAGTGAGGACTTTGAGGGATATTTTGAATCCGGGGAGTCCGGTTCAACAATCCCCCATAGTTCTCCCTGCTACTACTAATGCAAATTCTTTTGAGTTTAAGTATGGCTATCACAATCTTCTACCACAATTCCACGGTCTGGACCGCGAGAGCACATATGACCACATCCGTGACTTTGAAGACCTCATTAGCACTTTCACCTCGGATGCCGCTAAAGTGGAGAATGCACGGTTGAGGTTATTTCCTTTCTCCATCAAGGACAAAGCGAAACAGTGGTTCCATCTCTTAAACCTCAGTCTCTGCGTGATTGGGCTGCTGTCAAAACTGAATTTCATAAGAAGTTTTTCCCTGTTTATCGGACGAAGCTTCTCAAAGAACAAATTCAGAACTTCAAGCAAAAGGAGGGGGAAACGTTCTATAAGTGTTGGGAGAGGTTCAAGGATCTGGTTGCTTCACTTCCACATCATGGTCTTGACAAGCCACAGCTGATTAGCCATTTTATGAATGGGGTGTCTCAATCAAGCTACCAACTCATTGACACGATGGTAGATGGTGATTTCCTATATAAAACAGCTGGGGATGCTTGGGATTACCTGGAGCAATTGGCGGTCAAGAATCAATCTTGGAATGTTGTTGACGTGGGTGAGCGGGCTATGGCAAACCAAGGCCCGGGTGGTTCCAGGAAATTTTCATTGGAAGAGCCTAATCCTATGACTCATGCTCTAGAGTCTAAGGTAGAACAACTCACCCGCAAGTTGGAAAAAATGGAGTTGAAAGGCGCTCATGAGGTCAAGTCCGTTGTTAAAGTGGAAGAAGTGTGTGCTATTTGTGAGATGGCAGGGCATTCTACGGGGGAGTGTTTTAATATCCCCGTGCTCAAGACAGTTCTTAACAGCATGTCTCCGGAAGAGGTGAGTGCTGTTCAACGGTATGGCCCATATCAAAATACTTTCAATCAAGCTCAAAGGCAACATTCGGCATTCCGTTGGAGTCAACCCAACGACGGAGCACAATTTCAAGGCCAGCCACCGGTTCAAGCTCAAACATGGCGTTCTCCTCAAAGCTTTGGGCCACCACGTTTCCAACAAAATCAAGGGCCTCCCGGATTTAATCCTTCCGGATTCTCACAAGGCCAATCTTCTCAAGGCCAAGGCCAATTTCAACAACCTCCCCCTCAAAGGCGATCATTGGAAGATTCGATGCAATCCTTCTTCCAAATGCAAAACGCTATGAATGAGCAAAATACTCAAGCTATTGGAGATTTGAGAACACAAATGGGGAAGCTTGCCACATCGGTTGGCCTCTTGCAACAAGAGAGAGGAAAATTTCCGGCTCAACCTCAAGCTAACCCTCAAGGTCAAAATTTGGTTGGTAGCTCTTCGGTGCCTTTCCCCGAGCAAGCCAAGTCCATAATTACTTTGCGGAGTGGAAAAGTGGTGGATAATGCACAAGTTGAACCGCCGGTACCAACATTTTTGAAGACTCCTCTGGAGCCAACTTCATCGACTTCAAATGGGGAATCTCCCGAGCTAGCTCCAAAAGCAGTGGACAATATCCCATCAGGTTCACAAGTTTCTCCCGTACCGGCTCCCTATCCTCAAAGGTTGAAAGCTCCAACAAATTCCGCGACCAATGCGGATATTTATGAGCTTTTCAAACAAGTCAAGATCAACATTCCACTTTTGGATGCGATCAAGCAAATACCATCTTACGCCAAGTTTTTGAAAGACTTGTGTACTAAGAAGCGCAAGGTCAACGTCCAACAGAAGGTCTTTCTTACGGAACAAGTGAGTTCGATTATTCAAACGGATATTGCGCTTAAGTACAAAGATCCGGGGTGTCCTACTATATCTGTCACGATTGGTGGGAAGCGGATTGAGCAAGCCTTGTTGGATTTGGGGGCGAGTGTTAATTTGCTTCCATATTCAGTCTATGAAGAGTTGGGTCTTGGGGAAATGAAACCTACCCGTGTCACTTTGCAATTGGCGGATAGAAGTATCCGTGTTCCGAGGGGTGTTGTGGAAGATGTGTTGGTCCAAGTGGATAATTTTGTATATCCGGTGGATTTTGTGGTGTTGGATACTTGCCCAATCTCTTCGTCTCCAAATTCAACTCCCGTCATTCTCGGACGGCCGTTTTTAGCCACCTCGGATTCTGTTATTAATTGCCGGAGTGGCCTATTAAACATGACTTTTGGCAATATGAAGATGGCTGTCAATGTGTTTCATGTGGGTAGCCAAATGGGAGATGACGATGATGTTCAAGACGTCAATTGTATTGATTCACTAGTTCAAGACCATGTGGATGAGCTCTTGTACAAGGACTCGTTGGAGGTATGTCTTACCGCCGAGGAAGCCGATTTTCTAGATTCACCGGAAGTTGAGTATCTTTACTCTATGCTTGATGAGGAGGAGGCGTTTGGGGCGGACCCGTGGGTTCCTACATTTGAAGAATTGCCGCCCATTGAAAAAAAGACGTTGCCCTCTAGTGTTGAGCCGCCTAAGCTTGAATTGAAGGTTCTACCGAAAACTTTGAAATATGCATATCTTGGTGATAATGAAACATTTCCGGTAGTGATATCCTCCTCTCTTGAGAATCTTCAAGAGTTGGAGTTGCTTGCACTCTTGGGAAAGCATAAGAAGGCTATCGGATGGACCATCGCCGACACACAAGGCATCTCTCCAATCCTTTGCACACATCATATTTACCTTGAAGACAATGTGAAGCCGTCACGTCAACCACAACGGCGGTTAAATCCTAACATGAAGGATGTGGTGTGAGCCGAAGTTTTGAAATTGTTGGATACGGGGATCATTTATCCGATTGCGGACTCAAAATGGGTGAGTCCCATCCAAGTGGTGCCAAAGAAGTCGGGGGTCACGGTTGTGAAAAATGATCAAGATGAGCTTGTGCCTACTAGAACTGTCACCGGGTGGCGTGTTTGTATTGATTATCGCAAGCTGAATGCGGTGACAAGGAAGGATCATTTTCTGCTCCCGTTCATTGATCAGATTTTGGAAAGGGTAGCTGGTCATGCCTATTACTGTTTTCTTGATGGCTACTCCGGGTACAATCAAATAGAGGTCGCCATGGCCGACCAAGAGAAGACGACATTTACTTGCCCGTTCGGGACCTTTGCTTATAGGCGCATGCCCTTCGGCTTGTGCAATGCTCCCTGCACTTTCTCGAGGTGTATGATGGGTATTTTCAGTGATATGGTGGAGAAGATCGTCAAGGTCATTATGGACGATTTCTCAGTTTTTGGAGACTCTTTTGAGTCGTGCTTAGCCAACCTTGATAAGGTGTTGGAACGATGCGAGGAGAAGAACCTTGTTCTCAATTGGGAGAAATGTCATTTCATGGTAACACAAGGCATTGTGTTGGGCCATATCGTATCTTCTAAGGGCATAGAGGTTGACAAGTCCAAGATTGATCTCATTGCCAATCTCCCCACTCTCAAGTGTATCAAGGACATCCGTTCCTTCCTCGGGCATACCGGCTTCTACCGATGGTTCATCAAAGATTTTAGTGCCATTTCACGGCCACTATGTCATCTACTCTCCAAAGACGTCCCGTTTGAGTGGACAAATGATTGTGAGGAGGCGTTTCGGAAGCTTAAGGCGAGTCTTACAACTCCGCCCATTGTTCAAAGTCCCGATTGGAGTCTTCCGTTTGAACTCATGTGCGATGCAAGCGACTATGCAGTTGGGGCTGTTTTAGGCCAAAGAACGGATAAGCAGCCTTGTGTGATTTCCTATGCAAGCAAAACATTGAACGATGCTCAAATGAATTATTCCACTGCCGAGAAGGAGTTGCTTGCGGTGGTGTTTGCATTAGACAAATTCCGCTCTTACTTGATTGGTTCACCCATTGTCATTTTCACCGATCATGCCGCCCTCAAGTACTTGCTCACTAAGCAAGATGCTAAAGCTAGGCTCATTCGATGGATTCTCTTGCTTCAAGAGTTTGATTTGACAATCAAGGATAAAAAGGGAGTGGAGAATGAGTGGCCGACCATTTGTCAAGGTTGGAGTTTGAAGATCTTACGACTGAGCTTCCAATCATTGACACCTTCCCCGATGAGCAACTCTTTGGTGTCTCCAGTACCCCGTGGTTTGCGGATATTGTGAATTATTTGGCGACGGGGCTTCTACCAACTCATTGGTCCTCTCAAGAGCGGAAGCGTTTTCTGTCAAGGGTGAAATAGTATTCCTTTGATGATCCCTACTTGTTTAAGTATTGCCCGGATCAAATTATCCGGAGGTGCGTTCCCGATTCCGAGCACCAAAGCATCATGAACTTTTGCCACACGGAAGCTTGTGGTGGCCACTTCTCTTTTAAGAAAACCGCGGCTAAAGTTTTACAATGTGGTTTTTATTGGCCATCTTTGTTCAAGGACACGTTTGAGTACACTAGAGCTTGTGAACGGTGTCAAAAGTTGGGTAAGGTCACCCGACGCAATGAGATGCCCCAAAATCCCATCCTAATCATAGAAGTTTTTGATTGTTGGGGTATAGATTTCATGGGGCCTTTTCCTACGTCCTTTGGCTATCATTACATTTTACTGGGCGTTGATTATGTGAGCAAGTGGGTGGAGGCCATCCCCACACGTACCAATGATGCCAATGTTGTAGTTGAGTTTCTTCAGGCCTACATTTTGGCAAGGTTTGGCATGCCAAGGGCGATAATCAGTGATCAAGGCACGCATTTCTGTAATCGGTCTTTTGCGGCTTTGATGAGGAAATATGCCATTGTGCACAAGGAGTCAACGGCTTATCACCCCCAAACGAATGGCCAAGCCGAGCTAGCCAATCGTGAGATCAAAGGCATTCTTGAGAAGACGGTTAATCCAACCCGCAAAGATTGGTCACTTCGGCTGACTGACACTCTGTGGGCTTACCGGACTGCTTATAAAACTGTTTTGAGAATGTCGCCGTATCGGCTTGTTTATGGAAAGCCGTGCCATCTTCCGGTGGAATTGGAGAACAAGGCTTATTGGGCGATCAAGAAAATGAATGCCTCCATGCCGCTTGCCGGTGCAAAGAGGAAGCTTCAACTCAACGAGCTTGAGGAACTAAGGTCCGATGCTTATGATCGCTCTAGCTCATATAAAACCAAAGTCAAAACTATGCATGATACTAAAATTCTTAGAAAAGACTTTGAAATAGGCCAAAAGGTGCTTTTGTATAATTCTAAATTGCATCTATTTCTGGGCAAGTTAAGGTCCCGTTGGGCCGGTCCTTATGTTGTTAAATCTATCGCTCCTCACGGGGCTATAAAAATTGAGAATGAATCCAACGGGAATGTTTTTAAAGTGAATGGCCAACGGCTTAAACCGTTTCTTGGCCATTTTGAAGTTGGCGAACCTGACGAGGAATTGAGCAATCCTGTTTCCTCGGATGCTCTTGTTTCTTAGTTCGTTTTACACTATGTTTGCACGGGGAGCGAAAGCGTAACCGCTGAACTTAACTGTTTGTCGGACCCGGCCCTTTGACTTCATTGTAAGGGGTACCCTCCATTGACTTGGGTATTTGTAGCTTCGCACGCCGCTACTCAAATAAGGATCGTGTGCCCAGCTCCGGTTAGTAAGGGCAATGTTTAGCTTGTTGTACATTTTGGCATACTTGTTAAGTTTCGGGATTCTCTCACTATGAGATTTCACCAATGCATTATTGTATCGGGCTTTAATTAGCTTTCTTTGTAGTAGTTTACCGTTAATGATCCATGCTCTCAGATATGTCCCTATCGGGAGCAATTTAGGTCTGTGGGTGTGACTTGATATTCCCGTGCTTTGGCGCAAGGCTCTGTCTAGTCTCACTTTGTTTCGATCATAGGGAACGCTGGGCTTAGTTGCTTGGCGAGGTCAAGTGGTGAATTTTACCTCGGGCATGATGTAACAAATTTGACGGTCTAGTATAGCCACTCATGTCCTACCTCGCGGTGCGATACGGGAAGAAAAGTATGACTCGTGAGATTGCGTGAACATTGGGTGGTGTTTTACTTTTATTATGTCTATTTCTGTTGTTTGGTGCCCGGATAACATGAGCCGGGCGGTTCTAATGTCATTTGGCTCTTAGTAGGTAGTTCGAGCTTAAGTCTTTTGCAGGGTGAACGTGCTACCACACCAGCCTTGGTGGATTGGGTCTTAAGTCGGAGTGATTGAGGCATTCAGGAGCCCTGAGCATGGGTGCGATTACGTGTCGCGGTTGTCAGACCAATAAAGCTTTGACCATGATCTAGTGTGACTAGCTGTGGTTATGTTGGAAGGCCGAAGGAGTCGACCTTGAAAGCTGTTTGAATGATGAACGGAGCCGGTGACGACAAAGCCTCCAACTTGGTCGAGGTATACGGGTTGACATTCCCCCGGTGGTAAGCTCTTTTGTTCCTTTTTCCCTTGCTGTGTTTTCCATGCTATGAGGACCTAGCATATTTTAAGTTGGGGGGAGGGGTTTATATGCTATTTTTATGGTTTTTCGTTTTTAGTGTAAAATTTTTCGATTTTAGTTGCAATCCTTCCGTTATTACAGAATTAGTGGATTTAAGTACTTGGCACATGCTCTTTAGGTGATTATTTGGCAAGAGTTCGTTTTATGCAAATTTTGTATCTTACAACTTGCATGAATGGACTAAGGTGGATTCACAATGTCTGAGTGTATTTTGAACAAGTTTTGTCCATATCCCGTTTTTATTCTTGGTACATTCTTAGATTAGGTACATATTTTCATGTTCATGCCTAAATGTGTTTGATGTCGTTATTGAATCATTAAGGAATATATGGCGTACTTAGGAAGTGATACAAGGCAATCTTTGTTTGATTGTACCACATATGTGTTCCCTTGTCCTATTTTGTATCCCAGTCCGTGTCCATCAAATTTGTTCATTAACTTAGGGAACCGGATGTTTGGAGGGTCAATGGGACGTGTGCTCCAGTGTTGTGAGGACTATTGGGATGTGTGTTGCATTGCTCTGAAGTGCTTGGGAAGGGTTGTGGATGTGTACAAGTATTTGGGAGAGAGTTACTGGTAAGAGTTGCAGAATGGCAGAAAAACAGGGATCGTTATCGATAACAGTACCAATGTTATCGATAACATTGTGTGCAGCTTGGCCCAGATTTGATCGTTATCGATAACAGGACTAAACGTTATCGATAATGTTTTGGTTCGAGGGACTCCAGCCTGTTGAGTATCGATAACAGTAGCGTGGTTATCGCTAACTATGTGTTTCAGTCGGTTTTAAAAGATGAAAAGGCAAGACCCAATTCATTTAACACTCAACTCTCTCTCACTACTCCACCATAACCGCTCATCCCTCTCTCTCCCGTACCTCTCCTTTTCTCTCTTCTCTTCCATAACCGTCCTAAACTCCACCAAATCCTCCTCAAATCCTCCATCTCCATCATCTTTTACCATGATTCTTCAACAAAATCAAGGGTTTTGACAGATTACAAGGCTTCAAGTCCGGAATCTTCAAAAAAAAAAAACAAGGTAAAATTCGAAATTTCTCTTTTCTCTCTGTAAATTTGGATTTTAGCCTTGTAGCTCCATATTCTCCACCTATAATCATCATTCCCACGTACCAAATCCATGCCTACTAGCAAAAAATCCGAGATCAAGAAAACCCCCTGTCTTAAATTCTCGAAATTTTCTGTATGAACTGAGGCCAGGTTTCAATTTCTGATCTGCTCTATCATGTTCTCGGAGATGATTTCCTGGTAGAATTTATTGTTCATATCAGAATTTTGGAGATACATTTTGAATCTAAAGTCTGGTTTCACAAGATTTTTGGGTCTGTTGCTGCCACTGTACTGTGAAACTGGGACTGGAATTTCGAACTTCACCTGCTACTGTTTGTTTTCCTTGCTCTGTTGACTGTTGGGACTTCTTGCTTCAATTCTACATTGTTCTGCTCTGCATTGTGCGCAGGTTTTGTGGTTTGAATTGAAGTTCGGGGGTTATTCTGTCTGTGGGTGTTTGTAATCGTGAACAATGGGGAAAACAACGGAGGTGGCTGGTAGTAGTAGAGGGAAGGGAAAGGTGGTTGAAACCTCGTCTCGTCAGGAGATTGAGGAAAATGTAGAGGAGGAAAGTGAGTTTGAATCGAGTGAGGAGGAGGTCCCTTTGGAGAGTCGTACAGGGCAGCGTGAGAAACGGGCCAGGCGTAGAACGCCAGAGGAAATGGATGCTGATGCTCAGTTGGATTGGGTGACATCAATACCAAATAGGGGTTTCAAATGCGAGCGTTCAGTCAGTCGGAGGAGTTTCTTTGACCAAAACGAAATCCTCAACCTCCTCAAAGATCAACGTTTGAAATTTTGGACTAGAGCTCTTCGCGGGTATAATAAGGCGGGCGTGATTGAGTTCTATCAGAACTTGAACATGAGCGAGGCGTTGACCAAGGGGAAGATTAAGTCGAAGGTCAATAAAAAGAACATTGTGGTGGATGCCAACTTGATCGCCAACTATTTGAAGTATGAAAGGCCCCCGGCGGATTTGGTGAACTATCCACGTGCTGAAGACATTGATTCTGCTGTTGTCCAAGCTGATATGTACACTACTGTCCCGCGCACCGGAATTCCTCCTCATAAGCCAGGGCTGTTCAAAGATCTCTATATTGTGGTAAACCAAGTCTTGCACTATAATCTTTATCCCCGAGGAGCGGAGAACAAGCCATCGAGGAAGAGTGCTGAAATCTTGTATGCTTTCGTTCATGACGACGAGTTCACGGCTGATTGGGCGGAGTTCATTTTTGCGCAGATTGTGGATTTTAAAGGAGACACTTTGAATAAGGCCCGCTGCCCTTTTCCATGCATGATCACTCAGTTCTTAAGGGATAAGGGCATTGCAGAGGGGCCTTATGAGAAGATGGAGCCTCCCTCTCCCGGTATTATCGATAAGGCAGTGATTAACCGGAGCATATCTCATTCCAAGGCCGTTAAAGCTGGTACCTCAGCAGGGCCTTCAGCTTCGGTTCCTTCTGACCAATCCTTGTGGGCGGTGCCTGACCCGAAGGCATCCAAAGAAAGCATTTGGAGCAAGCTCTGTTGCCAGAATTTGGCCATTTGGAAGTGTATTCAAAAAGAGAAGAAAGAGAGGAAGAAATTAGCAAGGGATGTCAGGGAGCTCAAGCATGAGCTGAATTGGCATACGCAGTACATCGAGAGTACTACTAATGAGAAGTACGTGGCTCCGCCAAGGGTTGAGGAAGCTGACAGTGAGGAGGAGGTGTTGTTTGGACCGGGGGCTGCTCCCGAAGGTCAGTGAGAAGTATGATCGAGTCGGTGGTTAGTAGTAATAGGTCAAATCCCTCTACTTGGTCGGGGTGCTTGGTGGTTGACAGCCCACCTTTCTATCTTTTTGTTGTCTTTTAGTAGTTGAACTCGTAACTAGTAATTAGTATGTTTTTGTTGTGGCCGGCATGTGGCCTTAACTTGGTAGTTTGGGTTGGTGGCGGCCAAGGGTAGAATACCATGCTAGTATATGGTCGCCGCCCATTTTGCTAACCGTTCTTTGATAAACCAAGGTCGTTATATGCTTTTAAGTCCTTAGTTGATTCGTAGTAAGCTTTTATTTCATTTTGATTCAATGTGTGATGTTTAGCATATTTTAGTTCATGGCATGTTTTCTTTCGGTACTATAGGTTATAGTTTTGTGTTGGAAATTCTTTCTTTGGTGCTCTCCACATATAAGGCATGGTATTTTTGTTCTCCATAGCCTAATTTTCGAGCACCTCTTTGTGGGATGTGGTTAGTAGCTTGCGGTTGCATATGTCTTGAAACCGTATCCTCCATTTAGATCTTGGATACGGTCTTTTATAGCTTGTTCAGAATATGTTTCGTCTTAGTGTTCTATCGTGGTTTTCAGCTGTTAGTTGTGAGTTTGAATAGATTTGCTTTTGGAACTCTTGCTAGCTTGACGGTTAGAGCATGTTCTAAGTAGTTAACCGGAAGGATTGGTTTTGTTGGCTTCTACTTTTTGTTGAATTGTTGCTAAGGACTAGCAACGTTCAAGTTGGGGGGTGTGATTAGCACCCGAGATTGTACTATCTCGGGGCTCAAATTCTCCGAGTTGTGACGTTTCTATACTTAAATGCTCATTTTTATCCGATTTTACTCGTATGGTATGTTTTTGGGTTTTTGTAGGCAAACCATGCCAAGAGTGTGTTTTTGAGAACCAATGAACATTTCGGGATGTAATCAACATGCCAATAGCCCGTTGGTACCAATTCACGCTCGCCGGGTCTCAATAGTATCGCATGGAGCTCCATAGGCCACCCTTTGCTCAAGATTGGCCTTGGTTCGAGCTAAAGCATGGCGAACAAGCAAGATGATATCCTCGTGGGTGACAGAGTATTCGAGGGCATGAAGAGTGGTGTCACCGAGCTCGGGAGATCATGAAATGATGTTTAAATGAAGTTCGGGAGGTGGAAAACCAATAGACCAGGCCAGCAGACTGGTTTCTGCATAATTTTCCAATGGTTATCGATAACCTTCCATAGTGTTATCGATAACGTTTCACAAAAGCTGGGCCAAGATCAAGGGTTATCGATAACCTTTCCTGATGTTATCGATAATAGTGCACCATTCTTTGGTCCAGAGGACTCCAGCCTTGGGAGTATCGATCACCTTCCATATGGTTATCGATAACATTGTAAATGGAGGTAGGGTTATCGATAACACATGCTAGTGTTATCGATAACGGTTCCTTTCCAGGAGATATTTTAGGCTGGCTTTTCAACTTTCCTTTTATGGAAAGTTTCCTTTTATGGCTTGTTTTTGGGATATTTTTGGGGGCCTTTTGGTCCAATTAGTGGCTGATTGTTGGGCTTTTAAATAGCTTTGTAAGCCATAAATGGCCATTATGTACTACGTTCAAAATTTGTAGTCTTTAAAAGTTCAAGAGCTCTTAGCCATTTTCTTCAAGTTTTAGCTTCCAATTTCTTAAGAACTCAAGTAAGTTGTTATTTTACGGTTAATTCCCGTTTGTTAAAGTTGTTGGTACACGTTGGATCGTAATAGAATTCAAGTTTATTTTCCTTTCCATTGGTGAATCATGTTTTCTCTACTTAGCATAATTTCTAGTCCTTCTCCAATGTGTGAGTAGTTAATCGGTAGGGTCTCGGGGTGAGGTTACGCTATGCTTTAATCGATCAAAGATTCCACTTAATCTTTAGCTCAATTTCAACGTATTGAACGAATTAAACCCATGATGTCTTGTGTTGATCATGGGATTGGTGGCTCCTTTGATCAATGGAGTCTATCGGCCCATGCTACGTGCTTGATTAATCGTACGCGTGCGAACGATCCTTTTTCGTCTCTCACTTGCGTTAAATGAGTTCAGTTCGAATTAATACTTTGAATCGAGTTACAAGTAGTCTTCAGCGTAAATGCCTTTAGCGGAATCCGGACGGTTTCGGTCCGCTCTTTAGTTAGATAAAGGAATCGTTTGATTGGCCGAATCGTAGGTAAACCGAGCTTTCTTGACTCAACCACCTTAATCTAGTTTAAATCCAAGTTAATTTTCGTCATTCAAAGCAAAATCACAAAAGTTGGCTGCTTGAAAGCTAGAAAACCGTTTTCATTACATCTAATCCAAATTAGCTTAAAAGATTTCTTCGTGGGAACGATCCGATCTTACCGGTATAATATGCTTTACAACGACCTAGCCCTTACTTTATTTGGAGGGTAGGTTGCGGAGTTGAGCATTATTACTTATTCTTCTTCTCTAGATTTCAATTTATTAAGCAACCTTATTTGATACCTGCAAATATAAAAATAACTAAAATAAGATTATTGAGAATATAAAATAGGTCTAACAAAGTACCAATTTAAGGGTTGTAATATACACTAAAACGTGTATATCACTAAGTATTGGTGTGAAAGACATACTTTGCTATGTGTGGGGATTAGAGAAACGCTCGATAAAGAGATTACTTGTTTAGTGAGAATATGTGACACTAATGGAAGGATTTATCGAGAATGAAAACCACGGATCCACTATAAGGTGAGATGCCGGAATGAAAGCCACGGATCCACCAAAAGGTGTGATGCCGGAATGAATATAGGACGCACGGGGTCCTTAATGCCCGGAAGTGCACAAGAAAGCCACGGATCCATCAGAATGTGGGATGTCGGAATGAACACAGGACGCACGGGGTCCTTAATGCTCGGAAATGAAATCGAAACATGTGACCTAGGGAAACGGAGAATCTTGTTATTGTTTAGTATCATGTTAAAATGGGAATGTGTGGGGTTGATGATGAGGCTGATTGATTAATGAGGTTAAATGGATGTAACTGAGAAATCGGGAATTGAAATTTAGAAAGAATAGAGCACTCATGTGAGGAACCATGAACTTTTAACTTGAGTTTGTGCCTTGGATGGTTTGAAGTGTTGATACTTGCTTTCTTCTTTTCTTAGAGACTTTTAAGTATAGTGACTTGATGTATTGAGATTGGTGTGGTAATTTGTTTGGCATGGAGACATGTTTGATACTTTGTGGTGATCCATGGTGGAAGGTTTAAAATGGTCCCGGCGCCTTAGATTTATGAAGGAAAACAAATAAAACGAATTTTGAGGGAATGAGAACTTGAGACTGGAATTACAGGCACGTGTGAATGCTAGTGGGTTGAATCATAATGTGTTGGTCATAAAATGAGAACTTGATAAAGGGGATACGATCGATTTTAACATGAGTTTTGAAAGGTGGTTTTGGGAATGAGTGCGAGTCCTTTGATGTTGTAATGTGGTATTAATCGATGTATACGTTTTGTCTCCTTATGTGAGGAGTATAATTTGAACGAAGGGTTGGCCAGGGAGTTAACCCGTAATGTTTCTAAGTTAAAAAAAAAAAAAAAAAAAGGGTAACATGAATTGAGTCTATGTTGTCTGAGGGAAGGATAACTATGTTGGTTATACCTTTCGTTAAAATGTTTAGCTCATATTAACATATTTTTTTGGCACTTATCATCCCATTAACATACAAAGTTTTTAAGATTTTTCTACTGAGCTAGTGTAGCTCAACCTATCATTTTCAGGTATATTGCAGGTCACTGTCATGGAGTGCTTGGAATGCATGCCGATGTCACTATCAAAAGCTATTTTTAGAAGTTATCTTAGTATCATTATAAAGTAAACCGTACTGCACTGTATCGATTATTTTAGAATGTTGTAATTGTTAAACAGGTCTATCTGAATATGGGAATTGTAAAGTCTTTTGGGATATTATCTATATTATCGTGAGGATTTCAATTATCTAAAGTTATTATTATTTATGGTGAAAATTGAGGGCGTGACATGCATTGGGTCTTTTTATCAGTTGTATTAGAAACACACAGTAGATTGTATATAATACTTCATATTATTGAATTTCTTGCCGTTCTATCCTTATAAGGATGGCACCACTTCCAAATAAAAATCAAAATTGGTAGCTTAGATTAACTATTTATGCCGATAAAAAAATAGATTAACTATTTGTTGTTGATTCTGTGGGGCTCATTTTGAACCCCAAAAAAATAATTCGAACTATGAGTTATTTTTAAAATATTTTTCTGTGGGGTCTTATAAAAATTATCTCAATATGATATCCGTATTATTTTTTTGAGACCTGAAATGAGTCCTACGAAATTATCAATCATCTTGCCCATTTTATTGGGCATCAAACATGGGCCAATGAGAAATTGGTCCATTTTGGCACAACGGTGATTGAAGGGGTGGAATCACACGATGGGGGTAGAATAATGGGAGAATTTTTTCCAAGTCCACTATACCACTTTTCAAACCCACTAAATCCACTTCTAAATTTTATAACCCCCTAAGTCCACTCCTAAATTCTATTACCCTGGGTAGTCTAATATACCCCTGCTTTCAAACAAAAATTTGCCCCGTAATTTCCTCCATTTCCGTTTTCAAACAAATCTAAACCCACTAATTCCTCCATTTCCATTTTCAAACAAATCCAAACCCATTAATTCCTCCATTTCAAACAAAACCATATCACCCCCTTACAAAACCCCTCCCCACTCCCCCCCCCCCCCCCTCCCCTTCCAGACAGAGCAGATTTTCGTGAGAAACCAGATGATTTCCCCTTACGAACGAGACTCGTCGACCTACTTCGTCTCCCCTTTCAAAACCCCTCACCCCATCCCCACTCGTCGGCGTTCTTCAACCGAAAACGAACCAGACAGTTTGTCGGTGTTCTTTGTCGTCTTTGTCAGACGATCTCCGTCATCCACAAACAGTCGTGCTAGTCGCCGTCGTTCTGAATCCTCGTTGCCGTCGAAACCATTCGGTTCAATCCCATTGCCGTCAATCTTGGGTTATATGTTGCAAATATGAACCGGATGCGAGTCAATCTCCTCCGTTCGGTATGTTAATTAGAAAACTAAAAGTGAACGTTGGGTATATATGGTTATATGTACTTGATTATATGAATGGTTATATGTACTTGATTATATGTTTCTTTTCGTATATATGGTTATATGAATGATTTGGCTAAGTTAATTTAGGGTTTTGCTTGCGAGTATATATGGTTATAAACCTAAGTTATTTGCCTTGTGATTGAGGTTTTTGTACATAGCATCCTGCGGAAATTTTATGATTGGTATATTTGGTTATAAACCTAAGTTATTTGCCCTGTGATTGAGGGTTTTGTACATAGCATCCTGGAGAAATTTTATGATTGGTATATATAGTTATAAACCTAAGTTATTTGCCCTGTGATTGGTATATATAGGGTTTTATATTTTGTACTTTTGTTTAGCTGTTGTTGGAAACATATATGGTTATATGTCAGATATGTTAAAGTTTTATTTTTTGTACTTTTGTTAGCTGCTGTTAGGTAACATATATGGTTATATACTCAAATCTGTTAGGCCGCTGTGCGGACCAATTCATATAAGGTTGTCTATAGATATATATATATATATATATATATGAGTCGATGGTTATATAACCCTAGTTACAAACCGACTGCAATATAATTAGGTCGGGTTCTATGGCCGAAATTACACCTCAAGTTATTGAGAATATCGTTTTCGCCACTCCTAAAGTCGCACCCCGAACTGCGACACTTTGTGTCGTGGGGGCTCCGCCCCCACACCCCCGAATGTAAACGTATAACATTAGGTTATAACATAAAACATTGTAATGTTATATGTTATTGTCACTACGCCAAATATTGCTTTTGCCCGCGGTATTATTACCAGTAGTAAAAAAACTGCCGTTAAAAGCAACTTTTACCGGCATTAGTAAAACCGCCGGAAATAACTACCAAAAACGACGGTTTTTTTAATAATGCCGTTTTTATAAACTTTTACCGGCGGTTTTTTAAAATACCGCCGGCAAAAATACAATATACGGTTTTTTTAATACCGGCGGTTTATTAATGCCGCTTATAATAATAATACATACCCGTATATTATAAATATTATTATTTATCCTACATGACGCAATATGCGGGTCAGCCCAGTTGGTAGCACGCGCGCTTTAGGATCCGGATGTTCCGGGTTCGATTCCTGGAAAAACAAAGAAAATTAACCACCGATTTTATTGCCGGAAGTATTATTACCGGCGGTTTTTTACCGCCGTTTTTAATATTGCCGACGGTTTTCTAATGCCGCTTTTGTTTTTCCGACAATTGTATTCCCGGCGGTTTATTTCCGGCGGTTTTTGAACTTTTACCGGCGGTTTTGAGTATTACCAGCGGTTTTTGGACTATTAACGGCAGTTTTCTCATGCCGCTAATACTAAAATTTGGCGTAGTGTGTGTAACATTATATAACGTTATATATTTTCCTGTTGGTTGTTTATAAATGTCATTTTGTTCGGTTGTCATTTTGTTCTGTGATAGCTTATGTCTCAACTCTCACCCCTTGTGGTTGGAGTTCAAAACTAATCAAATTTGCATATATAAGAAGAAGAACAAAAAAACATATAAGGTTATAAATGATCTGAATATATAACCATATTGTTCCTTACTCGTTATAACCATATAACCCTATAAAAGAATAATAAACCATAACCATATATAACCTTATATAAATTGGTCCGCGCAGCGGCCTAACAGACTTGAACATATAATGTTATGGTATGATTGAATTAAGTTAGGGATTCGATTGATAGTATATATGGTTATATCAATGTTGGTTATATACTAATTTTGTAAAAGGCTGTTATTTGTGCAGTTTCAAGGGCTGAAGAGTATTAAGTTACCTGTGAAGTCGACTGTGAAGAGGGCGATGGCGACGAATGGAAAGAAGTTACGAGATCTCCTCTTTTTATTTTTTTAGAGTTAGAAAGGACAAAATCTAATGTATAACGATTTTTTGTGTGTATAATTGTTACTAGAACCAAGTCATTGAGGCCGCTTCGCGAACCAATTCAATAAAGTGAAAATATAATGGAAAGAAGTAACGAGATCTCCTCTTTTTCTTTTTTTAGAGTTAGAAAGGATAAAATCTCATATATAACGTTATAAGGTTATATGATTATTTTTTGTCACATGTATTACATTTTTTTGTGTGTATTATTGTTAGTAGAAGCAAGTCATTGAGGCCGCTGCGCGGACCAATTCAATAAAGTGAAAATATAATGTTATATGAGAGTTTTTGTGCAGTGAAACTCAAAAAAAAATCAACAAAGCAGTTGAGATCAAGATGTAACTCTACAAAGCAGAATATACAATGTTATATAACGTTATATAAGTACAATAACGTTAGATACGAAATTGTTCCAACGTAACTGTTATTTCCCGAGAATTTTGCATGATTTCAAACGTATAAGGGATAATGGGGGATAATGGGCTAAACAGATGGGATTTGAATGAAAGGGTAAATCTGTCAGATACTATTTCCCTTTTTAAATGCAATGGACTTTATGCCTTACCCAGAGACGGAGTCAGGATTTTATCCTAACAGTGGCAAAATGCAAAGGATTGGGGGATGCAGCCAAGCGAGGGTGTTTGGCAGCGGGGCCGAACGGCCAATTTGGCCGTTCATCTCGACACCGACGGCTCGGATCTAATCCAAGTACATAAACGGCCAGATTGATCGCTCGACACCATTGCCAGGCACCTCCGGTTGGCAGTATTCCCAAGTCTGCAAATTAAACGTACACTAAAAAAGTATGCATTGCAATATGAATAGTCATCGACTCTAGAAAAAATTAAAATTACATAATAAAATTATAGTAAATGATGTTTGTCGTTTGCACATAGAGTTCCAAAAGGACTAATATAGTTTTGGAATACTATTTTGGATCTCCTTTCTTCAAAAAATCTAGCGGTGGTAAGTCGATATAAGTTAGGGATAACTTTTTTTTTTACATATAATTAATAAGTACATTTTCTAAAATTCTTAACGTGGTAGCCGCCCCTACAAGACCTCCCTAGCTTCATCCTTGTGTATGCACCTTGACTAATATATTTTCGGGGGACCAAATACGACGTGACAATAACTTAGCAAGGTAGCATACCAGAGTTATCAATTTCGATAGAAATCTTAACTTCTTTGTCCATGTTTGTTAAATGAGTCTTGAGTCTTGACTCTGCTACAAAAATCTTTCAATTACTAACTGTCATGTTACTAGAACTCTATAAAGCAACAAAAACTTGGCAAAGTCGCATGTCATTATATCATAGAACTGATGAGAAGAGTTTTTCCTTATCTTTTCGTGTTGGTTCCATTTGTATAACAATGTGAACTTGACTCGTTCAAAAAATCTTACGATCACTCATGGCATATTTCTTTGAATTCCATAGAGCCGCAAAGACTTGGAAAATACATATGTAATTATCAGAGAATAGACAAGAATAGCATCTCCTCATCTTTCCATCTTTGTCTTGTTTTAGAAAAATCTTGTAACGATTGATTGAAAACGTCACGATTCAAAAAATCTTGCAACCATTGATTAAGAACCTCATGTTTTATCATTAGTGATTGATGGCAATGTCCTTACCACTCTATACAACAGCTAGCATGCAAAGACTTGTTCAGGTCAATTCAATGTCATTATCATATAATAGAACTCGTTAGAAAAACCTTGCAATCAGACTCCATGCATAAAGCAACCCAGACTTGATAATAATTCTTTGTAGTGGATATTTATTGGTGATTTCGTATCCGTCTCCATCGATTTTAGTGTATAATGTGGAATTTGGCTCATTGAAATATCTTGCAATGAGGTATTTACTCACTACTACTGACATGGCGCGCAGGGGAGGCGAACTATATTTCTGGAGAGGGGCGAGACTATACATTTTGATAATAAATTTTTTTCCAATGTAATAGTAGTATTTTTTTAGAATCGTAGGGGGGGCGACCGCCCCTACTAGCCCCCCTCTGTCTCCGTCCTTGGCCTTACCAAATACATATTAGTGGACTTAGTGGGTTAGAAACTTGATCAATAGACCTAGCGGGTTAGAAACATACTATAGTGAACCCTAGACCTATTTTTTATAGAATAATTGTAATTCTTATGGTAACAGGGAAGTGCACCGTTGTAGACACCCCAATCCGGATCTCGGAGAGTCTTTGTCCACCCCGATGATGAAATAGAAGAAACGATACCTTTGCGAGCTTGAAAAAGGATCTCCTTTAAAGCCAAAAACCCAACAAATCCAATAAACCCAGCCAAGCCCAATAAAAAAAGCCCAAAAGGCCCTGGACCACAGGAGGGGGTACCGTGCGGAGTCAAATTGGAGCGCACGGCACCTTGAGAAATTCAAGGGACCGTGCGCAGCCAAACCCCTCCGCACGGCACCTTGAGCAAAAAGCTGGCTGGCTCAGAAAGCTGTCGGCCACGCCAGTGTGAGCCACAGCTGATGACTGCCTCAGCCGAGAATGCACTTCTGGCCCGCCCATAAAACACCTCCACCATTTGAATTCAAAATCCTTGGCCATTTGCCTATAAATTAACCCCTCCACTCAAGGGAAAGAGGTCCCTCTTAGCCTTTCTTTTGAGTCCCTCTCTTGCCTTTCTCTTGGCTTTCTCACTCTACTTTCTCTCTCTAAATTTCTACACCCACTTTCTTATTCCCATTGCCATTTCCAAGCTTTAAAGAATGTCATTCCCAAAAGACCTTCTTTAAGTGCTTTCACTCACTCCCTCATCATCATTGAAGTTGATCCTTCATTAACTTCAAAGACTCATCACCCCCAAAATACCTAACCTTCACTCACACCCATACTCCCTTTGTCTCATCTAACCTCCCCCATCCACATCCGTGACGATCCATCCACATCCTTGCATCCACGATCCTTGATCAAGTTCGAAACCAAAGGTAAAAACTAGTTTCCTCGGACTAGATTCCGTTCTGGTCCTGAGGGGACCTTTCTGTCAACAGATCTAATCCCTTTTGGTTAGATCCTGACTCAAAACCTATTTTCATAAAATAAAACCAACACTGTGCTGAGGTTGGGGAACCGCGCGGTCTGTTGATCAGATGCACGGCACCCTGACTCTCAGCGCACGGCATGGTGCACATTAGTGCTATTGTGAACAGGCTGACTGGATCTGAGTTTTCCTTTGCTGTGGTTACCTGTTTTTGCTGTTTACTGTTTCTGTAGCTCTTAAAATAAGACCATATCTACAAGCCATGTTCCGGCTCTTCTAAAATCTTTTCAAGATCATCCCAAGTGATCAAAAACGTTGAAAACTACTTTAAAACTATGTTTTGAGAAGGATAATGACGTTCTTGGGATGGTCTGACCGCCGTGAGGCTATTCGTGAGTTTTCAAAAGATCTACAGAGAAACCAGTGAGCTAAATGATGTTTTGAAAGACTGCAACAGTCTGACAGCAGAGCAGGTGCCACGCACGGCATGTTGAGATGCCTCAAGACGGCATCCTAATGCCGTGGCGGTATTCGAGGCCCAATACCGGCAATGAAGAGTGCCACGCACGGCATGTTGAGATGCCTCGCACGGCATCTCAGGGTGCCGTGAGCGGTATCCTGAGGTCCAAACAGTCTGTTGAATGTTATTTACTTCCATTTATTCATGTCATTTTATCACGACTGTACAGATAGCACCACCCGCACGTCAATGTGATATATTTCCCATGTCCCTTTCCCGTTACGTGCTTTATTAAAGAGTTTGATATTCTAAATAATATTGAAGATTCCCCCCCCTTTTTAAAACATCAAGTAGATACCGCTCTTACCGGGCGAATGGGGTGCTTTTTAAAGAAAAACCTTCCTCATTCGTAATGTGGCTCCCGAACCCAACGTCTCGACGTTTTCGCTAGATCAAAAGCCTTTTTCGAACCACTCCTCGATTTCTCGGGTGACCCATCTCAAAAACCCGGGTGGCGACTCTTCGAGCTAGCGCCTTTTTTCGGGCGCGGGAGCCCATAGTGGCGACTCTGCTGGGGACGTATTTATTCAATACTTTTTTTAAAAAAAAAATATTGGATGATCAAGAGGGCCAAACTTGAAAAGTATTTTCTAAAGGGGGATTTTCAAATATTTTTCGGAATATTAAGTTCTTTTATCCTGTACACTTTTGCACCGCACAAGCCTCGCTATGCGTGTTTCGGCTATCTTGCCCGGTTTACCGGTGACAAGCTCTCCCGGAATGCCTAGCAACCCTCGACTATGATGAGCCATCGTGTTGTACGACCGTTGTCTTGCAATACACTCGACACGGGGTAGCACATCTTGGCTCTAGTCCAGGGAACCCTTTTGAGACCAAAACCAGCCTTTGCACTTGTACATAGCCATAGAACCTTCCCAACTAGGACAGGAACCCATGGCTAGGACTTATGTGTTATACCCTGTTTACGTGCTCTTTATTCCTGTACACACGCATCATTCACACACCATTGCATCTTGTGGGCTAGAGGAATAGGCTCCCTTAGAATTCTTTAGGGCCCACCGGGTCAGTCTAGGAGACTTTAAATCCATGGAGTTTGTGATACCTTCGGTGTTTGCCGTGCCCGAACGGCTCCCTTGGTTTGGGTCTAGCCTTAAGCATGTCTGTATCTGGATTCCGGTAGCCACATTGCTCTGTCTCGGATGGTCACGATAAGGAGATTGGCTCTGGTTCAGACCCGTTCGGAATTTAACCTGCCTGACGGCACCTACCTGGGCTATCGGAAATCTTCTGTACGACGTCTTAAGTGAGATTTGAACCACGGTAGGTCCACTAGGATAGTCTAGGAGACTTTAAATCCATAGAGTTTGTGATACCTCCGGTGTTTGCCGTGTCCGAACGGCTCCCTTGGTTTGGGTCTAGTCTTAAGCATGTCTGTATCTGGATTCCGGTAGCCACATTGCTTTGTCTCGGATGGTCACGATAAAGAGATTGGCTCTGGTTCCGACCCGTTCGGAATTTAACCTGCTTGACAGCACCTACCCGGGCTATCGGAAATCTTCTGTACGGACGTCTTAAGTGAGATTCGAGCCACGGTAGGTCTTAGGCCTCGTTTCTAGGAGATGGGTAGAAGTAGGGCGAGTATTCGGATTGGTTATGAGTTGCTCCCTTTTGACTTGTTACCAGTGTTGCCAACATTGATCGCCTGCGGAGAAAAGAAGTTGTACCCAATTGGTTCCGTCTGTCCCAAAGACTAGTTCGCGTAGACACTTGGAAGGACCCCCGCTATTTGAGGTCCAAATTGAGGAAGAGGAAGAACCTGTGGTAGAAGAATCTGTAGTCTCATTCCCGACCGAAAATCCCTTACCTATGGCTGATTAGGGAGACGGAATGGAGGAACTCAGGCAGAACGTGGCCAACATGGATGTTCAGTTTAAGCAATCCCTCGCCGGTGTTGACGCACAGCTTAAGGCCGCCATAGTCTTTATGAAAAATGACATGAATATGATAATGGAAAGCATGCAGGAAATCACTGACAAGCTCCTAATCAAGACTTCCCTGCAATCTGAGCAACCACCTAAAGTTGAGGTACCAGTAATCGACCCCAACTTGGCCGGTATCATGGATAAGATTGGCAAATTGGAGGAATCTATCCAGGAAACCAAACGGCTTGGAAAAGGAGAAATCGACATGAAGAAACTATGCCTCTTTCCGAATGCCAAGCTGCCAGAAAAGTTCAAAGGAGTGGACTTTACAAAGTTCGATGGAACCGGCGACCCAAGAGCCCATCTTCAAGGATATGTCGGGTCCCTCACTATGCGCGGCATCGAAGGAGAAGCCATGGCCCAACTCTTTCATGAGTCCTTGTCTGGTCCAGCTCTGCAATGGTTCCTCTCTCTCGAACCATCCAAGAAAAGGACTTGGGAAGACATCGGGACAGCTTTCGTGGCTCAATATGACTTCAATGTTGACCTGAAAATGACCACGAGGGAGCTGGAAAGTACTAAGATGGGTGAGAAGGAAAGCTCCGCCGACTTTGTGAAGCGTTGGAGGGCTAAGGCTGCCCAGATGCAGAACAACCAAGAACAAATACGGATAATAACCAAAAACTTGCCAAGCTCCTTCGCCCTTACATGGTTCTTTCTCAGTTGCTCCAAACTTTGAAACCTTTTATGACTCGGGATTGGCTGTAGAGGCTTTACGGGACGGAACTTTGGAGAAGAAAGAATCGGGATTCGGGTCAAAATCCAAACGGGCGTATTCAGGAAACAACAATGTTCTCTTCGAGAATGCCAATCGTGGCAGAACCTCATCCACAAAACTGTAGAAGTTAACGATTTTGAAAAATCAAAACCCGTAACCGAACCTTCACCCAATTCAGCACTCCAAGATCCACTCTTCTCAAGAAACTCACGGAGGTCGGAGTCTGAAACCTCTTCCGCCACCACAAACCATTCCGCCAAACCTAAATCAAAACGTCTACTGTGACTTCCACCAAATGCCCGGCCATACCACCGACAACTGCATCCGCCTCCGTCATGAAATCCAAAACCTCATTGACAACAAGGTTGTCGATGCTCCACCCACAGATAAACCAAACACCGTCTCAAACCCCCTGCCACAGCATAATACCCCCTTCCGTATCAACCAAATCACGCTAGCCGAAGATCCAAGTCTCCCAGAAACTGATTCTACCCTATTCCCTGATGCCGAACCAATGCCTGTTGATGGAATTCCCGGAGAAATTGCCTTCCATTCTACCTGGGAATGGGAAGACACGTGGGGAGAACTGATTGCTGACTGGGAAGAATTTGAAGCTGCCAATTTCCAAAGAAACGACGAACCTTTGTTCGAGGCCGGATGGGAGGTTGATTGGCAAAACATCCAGGCAGATCCTCTTGATGGATTCTCTTTGTGTGCACTATTCAAAAATCAAAGGGAAGAATACCCAGTCTTCCAAGATGTACCCGAATGGGAATGGGACCCGACCCCGGATGAGTATCAGTTTTGGCATGGAATGACCCATTGGATATCTTCTCCCTGCCGACACTATTTGGTGAAGAATACCAGCTTGGATACCCACCTGAGATGGTGACGTACAACTGGCCGGAACTCGCCCCGCTCCGCCCAGATTTCTCTCATTTTAATGACTTTGTCGTCAACAACCTGTATGACAATGTGAACCTCACCCCGTACCCAGACCTTCCTAGGTTCGAGGAGGAAGTTGCTAGCAATGAGTGTGACCCGATGGACTACCTCGTGGACGGAGCTAAATCTGAGCCATCAGTCACTAAAGTTGCCACGATAAACTTATGGGAAGATGAACCAGCGAACTTGTGGGCCAACACTGAAGCGGTTAACGTAAAAGTGGGAAACGAAGAATGGACTGTTAACAAAGCCATGATGGAGGCTGAAAAGTGGACACCCGAAGACCTGTGGGATGATCTGGTTATCGCTGATCTGGCCGCTAATCTAAAAGACACAACTATCGGAAACAAGCGTAAAGCCCTAGCCGACCTATGGAGTGAGGAATCGAAGTTCCGCCAGATTGATCATCTAACCAGAAGCGGCCGTGTTTATCAACCTCCGAACCTCCAAGTCGGGGAACCTTCCAACCCTGCAACCGCAGAGCCCTCTGATCCCTTCACCACCCCAGTTAAGAGCACCTTCCGACCCTTTGACCCGCCAGCTAAGGAGCCCTCTCGACCTGAAAAGAACCCCGAAGGGATGATTAAGCGCCAACTGGAGCAAACCCATGCCAAGATGTCTGTCTGGGATGTGCTGGTCCATTCCACACGCCATCGTGAAGGCCTCATCCAAGCACTCTCTCAGCTAAAGGTTCCTTCCGCTATAACTCCCGATGAGCTTGTGGCCCTGATCAAAACCATACCTATCAAACATGCCATCACCTTTACTGATCGAGACTTACCCGCCGAAGGAACTGACCACAATCGGCCATTGCACATCACTCTGAAATGCCATGGCAAGTCGGTACCTGTAATCTTGGTGGACAATGGTTCGGCAATCAATGTCTGTCCGCTCCGTGTTGCCTACTGCTTGGGGTACAAAAATAAGGACTTCTCTCCATCAGAAGTCAAGGTCCGAGCATATGACCACACTCGGAGGGATGTGATTGGGACTCTCATGATACCCATGACCTTCGGACCATACCAGACGGAAGTAGAATTTCACGTGGTGAATATCCCTGCCTCTTTCAATCTGCTCTTGGGAAGGCCCTGGCTGCATCGGCCAGACATCATGGCTGTGCCCTCCACACTCCACCAGAAAATTCGGCTGGGACTGGAAACAGGAATGCTTACTATCCACGGAGACTCGGGGATTCATGCCCCTGTTGAGGATAATGCCCCACTCTTGGAAATTCAACACGGAGAAGAAGATATCGCTTTGGGAGGCTTCTCTCTAGATACCGCTCAGTCTATCTATTCAATTAGGATCGATGATGACTTCGTTATTAGCAATGTTGCCATCAAGATTATGAAGAAAATATCCTACATGCCAGGATTGGGACTGGGAAAGAACCTCCAAGGCCCTGCAAAGTTTGAAGCTCAGGGCACTCTGATGCGCACAACTGGCCTTGGTTACTCACGCTCAAGTAAAAGCAAAATGAAAAGGGGGAACAGGTTGGAGGACTACTTTGTCAAAGAAGAAGCAAAGCAGATTTATCAGGGACAGCCGGAACCGTTTTAGGACGAGGAAACCAATACCTTCCTGCCAGGGTTTGAGATATTCGCCAAGGATGTCTGGCCAGATAGTGATGAAGAAGCTGAGGTTGTGGAAAAGCAGAAAGAGCTCCCTGACTGGATTGAGGTTTTTGCCATGGGTAGTCTCGCAACTCTGTTTAGGGAAGACGAATCAATGGGTACAGCTGCGGAAGCGGAAGTGCTGATGGTGGAACAAGATACCCCTGAGGATCCGACCTTGCTCATCATGGATGCTGCTGGAGGATACAAGAATTGGACCTTCATACCGAGTGCAACTCACCATGAGTCTGAGTCTGAATTTGAGTCTGTTAAGTCTTCTGAGTCTTCTGAGTCCGCTGAGTCCGAGTTGGTGCCTCTTGGCCCAAACTCTTAGAGTCTGTACTTCGAGTTCGAATCCACCCGTGTGTATGGTGCCCCCGAGGCCTCCGTTAATAATGAAATAAATGAATCTGATTCTGCTTACTTCCCTGACTTTGAAATAAATTGCGTCGACCCTGGTGATGAAAAGATTGATTTCGATGGGGACATCCCCAAAGAAATTCGATCCCTAATCGACAAGGAAGATGAAAGGCATGCTCAGCCTGTAAAAGAAGAAATCGTTTTAATAAATTTGAGAGATGAAGGGAGTCTCCGGATGACCCAGATCGGTTCTGCGCTATCTGCTGAAGAACGCGTATTTCACTTTGCTTTCGAAAGAATTGAAGATGTGTTTGCATGGTCACACGAAGACATGCCCGGAATCGATCCAAATTGTGGAGCACGGATTCCCCTTTATCCCGATGCAAAACCGGTAAAACAGAAATTAAGGCGCGCATGAGGCTTGACTGGGTGCTTAAGATTAAAGAGGAAGTCACTAAGCAGATTAACGCTGGGTTCTTAATGGTAACCGAGTACCTCGGTGGGTTGCAAACATCGTCCCCGTGCCAAAGAAGGATGGTAAGATAAGGGTCTGTGTCGATTTCAGGGATCTCAACAAAGCCAGCCCAAAAGATGACTTCCGCTACCACACATTGATGTGTTAGTTGATAATACTGCCGGTCATGCCCTACTCTCTTTCATGGATGGTTTTTCGGGGTACAATCAAATCCTCATGGCTCCAGAGGATCGGGAAAAAACTACGTTCATCACTGAGTGGGGGACATATTGTTATCGAGTCATGCCCTTCGGACTAAAGAACGCCGGATCTACTTACCAGCAGGGCATTGCTACACGACATGATTCATAAAGAGGTAGAGGTCTACGTTGACGATATGATTGTTAAAGCCAAAGAGCGAGAAGGACATCTGCCAGCACTCAGGAAGTTTTTCGAAAGAATCAGGAAGTACAAGATGCGGCTCAACCCCGCCAAATGCACATTCGGAGTCACTGCAGGGAAGATACTTGGGTTCATGATCACCACCCGAGGCATCGAAGTCGATCCATCGAAAATCAAAGCCATTCTAGAAATCGAACCGCCGAGATCTGAGAAGGATGCAAGGAGTTTCCTCGGCAAGGTGCAATTCATCAGTCGATTCATTGCAAAGCTGACCTCGACTTGCGAACCCCTATTCCGTTTGCTCAAGAAAGGAGTGCCGTTCGCTTGGGACGATAGGTGCCAGAAGGCTTTCGAAGCCATCAAGGCCTACCTGAACATGCCACTGGTATTAACGCCGCCCGTAACAGGAAAACCTTTGATCCTATACCTGTCGGTCACTTCGTCCTCAATGGGGTGTATGTTGGCACAGGAAGGAGATGATGGGGTTGAAAGGGCTGTTTACTACCTCAGTAAAAAGATGGTTGGACCCGAAGAGCGGTACACTCCCCTGGAAAAGACATGCTGGGCACTTGTATGGGCTTCCAGGAAGTTGAGACATTACATGCTCGCCTACCCGGTGAGGCTGATATCTCGGATGGATCCCCTAAATTATCTATTCGAAAAACCGGCCCTCACGGGTAGGATGGCACGGTGGTTGTTGATGCTGGCCGAGTTTGAATTAAAGTATGTCACTCGAAAGTCAGTGAAAGGAAGAGCCGTCGCAGAGTTCCTGGCCGATTGCCCAGTTGAGGGAGGGGAGGATGCCGAATTCAATTTCCCCGACGAAGACATAATGACGGTAGCCGAGGACATTTGGCAGTTGTACTTTGATGGAGCAGCCAACCAGAAAGGATTTGGAATCGGTGTATTGCTCATTTTGCCCGATGGATCGCACATCCCGTTGGCATTCAAGCTTAACTTCGAAGTCACCAATAATCAGGCAGAGTACGAGGCTTGCATCATCGGTATGGAGGCAGCCATTGAGATCGGCATAGAAAAACTGGAAGTCGTGGGAGATTCGAACTTGGTCGTGTCCCAAGCAAATGGTGATTGGAAAGTCAAAGAAGAAAAACTAAAGCCATATCACCACGATCTCGAAGATCTCATCCCCCACTTCACCAGGGTAACATTCACTCATGTCCCGAGATTCAAAAATCAATTCGCAGACGCTTTGGCAACGTTGGCATCGATGGTCGAGATCCCTATTGGCGTAAAGTTAAGGCCAATTATGATAGAACAAAGGGATACTCCAGTCTACCAGCATGTCATGACGATCGAAGAACCCGATGACGGTCAGCCATGGTACTTCGATATTTGGAAATATGTAGAAAGAGGAGAGTACCCCATGGGAGCAAGCAAGAAGGACCGAATCGCTCTCCAGAGAATGGCGGCTCAATACATTATCTGTGGAGGGAACCTATACCGAAGATCACACTGCGGTACGCACAAGTTATGCGTCCATGGGGAAGATGCGAAGAGGGTAATGGAGAAAGTCCACGAAGGTGTATGTGGCCCTCACATGAATGGTATAATGCTCGGTAAGAAAATCCTCAGGCAAGGATACTTCTGGACCACCATGGAAACGGAATGTGTGGAATATGTGTGAAGGTGTAGAAAGTGCCAAATTCATGCTAATCTCACGCATGTCCCGCCACATGAGCTGCAACAAATGACCTCACCATGGCCTTTCTCGACATGGGGAATTGACGTCATCGGAAGGATAGTGCCGGCAGCATCCAATGGTCACAAGTTCATTTTAGTAGCCGTCGATTATTTCACGAAATGGGTAGAAGCTGCTTCCTATGCCACTTTGACTGCGGTTCAAGTTGCACATTTCATCAAGCAAAATGTCGTTTACCGATACGGGGTCCCCCAAGCTTTCGTATCCGACAATGGGGTTCATTTCAAAGGACGAGCCCGGGAAGTTTTGGATGAGTTCCAAATTCAAGTGCACAAATCGACGATTTATCGGCCACAGACTAATGGCGCCGTGGAGGCCGCCAATAAGACAATCAAAGCCATTCTGGAGAAGACCACTCAGTCCGCAAGGGACTGGTATGAACAACTACCTGGCTCTGTGGGGGTATCGCACGTCTGTGCGAACACCAACGGGAGCAACCCCCTACTCTTTGGTTTACGGAATGGAAGCAGTGCTCCCCATCGAATTGGAAGTCCCATCTCTTCGAACTATAATTGAATGTGAAATCGAAGAGGCAGAATGGTTGAGCAATCGGTTCGAAGAACTTATGCTATTCGATGAACGCCGGTTAAGGGCTCTTTACCACATTCAAGGATACCAACGAAGGATTGCACGGGCATTCAACAAGAAAGTGAAACCCAAGAAATTAATAGAGGGTGACATGGTTTTAAAGGAAATCCGGGCTCCTGTTTACGACCCACGAGGAAAGTTTCGACCAAAATGGTCCGGACCGTACATTATCAAGACCATCCTTTCTGGAGGAGCTGCGCAACTCATCGACTTGGACGGAAACGAATTCTCAACCTTGGTCAACCTGGATCAACTCAAGCGCTATTACCCCTGAGAGAAGCTCGCTAGGCTGAAAACCGCAAGGGCGGGCAGTCCTAGGCAAAAATAAGAGCAAAGCCTGCTAGGATGAAAACCCGTCAGGTCATCCTAGGCAAAAGTTAAAGCATACAATAAATGAGCTCGCTAGACCGAAAACCCGAAAGGGCGGTTCTAGGCAAAAGTTAGAGCACAAAAGGAGAGTGTTAAAACCAGAGCGAACCCTACCCTGAACTACGTCATGACCTGATTCCTTCGCCAGGAGGATACGTAGGCAGTCTCACATTGAGACCCGGTCACAATCCAACAAAATAAAAGATCCAGGTTGAGAAGGTTTGAAAAACAAAAGTCGAGAAGGGGGAAACCCTCCAAGACACGCTTTTATTAACACGATTACTTCTGCTACATAAGGTTGGGCAAAGCTTTCAAAACCAAAAGAAATACAACATAATGAGAAGAGGGTCCACAATTTATTCAAACGGTCAGGGAAGTAGGATTGAGTCAGTTTCCTTGGGCTCCAGCCCTCGCTGCGATGTCCCTCCTAAGCCACTTTCGATAGCTCCCGCGCATCGCCACAGAAGGATAAGGATGTGCGTCGGTCACCTCACGTGTCATCCAAAAGCACTGGTAGTGGCAAAGAACCGAATGGCTGAAGAGAGGCAGAACCACATCCACGAGAACCTCGGCAGGGGCCTCCCGCCTAAGCCGAGTTGACTTTGGATGCGATAAGGGATGTAGAAGGTAAAAGCTCCCAAACCAACAAGAACGACCCACCGGGGGCCCATATAATGCACTATCATGGGAGGGAGATCAATCGGCACCTCAGCAATAGTCTCGCCGGCGCTGAGAAGTCGACCCACTCGACCTGCTCCTGTCCCTCAAACTCGAAGCATCGAGACAGTAACCTCGCCTCATATGACCAATTGTCAGAAGGAATGGTCAGCACATTCACCTTGTCACAAAGCCAAATCTGTGGGAAGAGAGAAAACAAGTAAGAAACTGTAGAAGGCCAAGCTGAGTGTTGAGGTAAAATGAGAACGTGAGAAAAACCCGAAAAAGGAGAGCCGAGTGAGAAGCCAACCTATAGGAGAAGGGGGCTACCACCGAAAGTCTCGGTCCTTCCAGAACGAACCTTGTCCAAATCAATCAATGTCTCGGCCAAAACCATCGGAATCACGTCCTTTCGAGCCTCTACCTGAACAGCAACGCTGACCAGCGCCGAACTAGCGTGACCGGCAGAAGGAACTAAGAGATAGGATGCAAGCAGGCACATGCAGAGAGCAGTCATGCGTCGAGTCTGATAAGTCATGTCTCCAAGATCGCCAGGAGGAGAAAATAGCTCGATAAGGCGCATGACATTAAGATGGCCATGCCTAACCAAGTAGCGAGCAGCACCATCACCCAATCCAAGGGCCGCAGCCAAGACCCTGTAAGCGCTCTCGCGCACAGGAGGAATGATGACCTCCCCTGAACCAAAGCTCTCGAGGTACGCACGGAACTCCTCGACAGTGGGACAGAGCTCCTGATCGCAAAACCGGAATACGTGAACCTCCGGATCCCAGAAACTCACGGCTGCCCTCAAAAGTTCGGGGCGAAGACGGATGTTGCGAAGGTACCGCATGGAATAGAGACCATGAGCTCGGAAGTTGAGCCAATCGACACCTTCCATCGAAGCCAACCATGGACGAAGTGAACCGGTAAGAGAAAGAGCCATTTCAAGAAATAAGGAAAGAAGATGGGAGTTGAATGAGGTGAGGAGAATGTGGTATGAGAGAGCTTCAATTTATAGGAGAGGTAGAAGGGACAACTTCAACTTTCAAAGAGCCTCGGGTTTCAAAAGCGCACGTTTTCCATGAGTCCAACATCGGAAAAAGCTTGGTCAAGTCCTAAAAGGTGCAAAACAGACATGCACTGGTTCAGAAATGCCATTGCATGGGTCAAACCTCAACCCCCGAGTAATCTACCTTGGAAAGCAGCAAAACTGGAATCTGTCAGGAAAATTGTCTCGCGCGGCACCTTGATGGGTCGCACGGCATGTTGAAACCAGAGAAATTCCACGGCAGAGTGATCAAGGTACCGTGAAGCAGATTTCCACCCGCGCGGCACCTTGGTCTATCCGCACGGCATGTTGACTCGGCATTTCTGCAGTTTTTGGCAACAACACCTCAAGATGGAATCAAGGCCCTACAAAGCACCAACCAGCACCTAAACACATTCTAACGGGTATTTGGGACTTCATGGATGTTTCGTTTCAAGATAACTCCCGGGATTCGCCGTCGTGGCACGAAAACTCGATAAAATCCGTTCCTTAAGCCATGTCAAGGTATCAAAGTCCGTTTCGGGTCATTCCAAGTCGTTCTTTCAAGTCCTACAGGTCATAATGGTCAAAAGTGACTTAGTCCAAGTTCCGGTTCACGTCCGGAGTCAAAACTCGAAAATGTCACATGTTAGAGTCAACGTTTTCCTACTTTTCGAGTATATTCCAGAGGCAAAATAGAATTTCCGAGCATCCTAGCAAGATTCAAAGGTCATTATTGTCTCATATTCATGTCTGGAGTCAGTTGCAAAGATGTCTATATAAAGTCTTGTATGCAGAGTCTATTTTACAACGGTTTGCTCACCTTCTTTGATTTCTATTCCACTCCATATACTTTGATTGTTAATATGTCCCTCCTCACAAACCTCACATTCAACTCGGCGACTAGCACAGTTCGGTTAATGTCTTGGTTATTCAGTTTTCTTCGTGCAAACAAAAGGAAATTGAATGACATAAACAATGAAAGAACAAAATCTCTGTATAAATCCAAAAGCATCCATGAGTCGAAGTACAAAAGGGGCACAATGACCCAATGATCGAAGTCCTATCTACCAAGGGCAAACAGGCGCCCTAGCAAAAGAAGCACGCAGGCTCAGTCAAAAACAAAAGAGGAGCTCAACTCTCATCCTCGTCCTCGCCCTCGCTCGGAGATCTCCTCGTCCGCAGGAGAGCTGCTCGCCGCCTGAGTACCGGTCACCCTAGGCACAGTATCTCCTGAGGTGACCTCCAGGTCAACATCTGTAGGCTCGGGTGTATCATCCTCAGAGACGTCAATAGGCTCGTCCTCGGTCCCTACAGAGCGTCGTGTCCTCTTCGATGCCGGCTCCTCCCGCGAGCCGGCAGAGGACACCTGTCGTACTATCGGGCGGACGGACTTCCGTCGCAACCCTCGTGTAGCCCCTCCTCTGGCCTGCAATGGTATAAGCATTCGTATAACATTTGCATCATAATCATAATATAAATGATAAGAGTAAAGCAAATGACTGAAGTTCGAGAGTATACCATCGACCCACCAACGCGAGGCAACACCTCCGGAGGGTGGCCCATGGCGTACTGCCTCACCAACTGCTCCAGGCCCATCATGGCCTCTGCCATCTCCCTCACGTACCCTGGAGGGGCCTGCAATGAAGGAAATCAATCAGAACATGTGGAAAGAGCGAACGTACAGAAGATTGAAAGCATGATATACCTGAGCAAGGAACCCCGGAGCCTCGACAGGAGGACGTGGCACCGCGACCAAACCAGGGACTCCCTGAGGGGTCGTCACGTCCACTGTCCAAGAGAGGAGGGAAGGCTAGCACCACTCGGGCCCGCACCCTCACTGCGGCCTCTGTCACCACGACCCCCGTCTCCTGCGCTGACTCCGTCGCCTCTGTCTCTCTTCCGCCCCCTTCTTCCTCCAGTGCCCTCTCGTGCGCTGTACGCCTCCCAGCGAACATATCCTCGGACCCGCCATCGTGCGAACGATCTCTGTGTGAGTCGGTAGCAAGGCCACTGCCTCGCGGCTCCAACTCGAGGTCCGGGTGTGTGAACTGCTACCTCCCTCCGCGTGTATTGGTCTGTCCTCTGCACTAGAGCAGGAAGCAGCCCGGATCATGTCATCCACATAGACCTCGGCGTGACACTCGGTCACCCAAATACCACTGCCAGCCATAGGGGGACTCGAGAAGCACTCTCCCCATGGCAACCTCCCTACTCTGTGCCACGTAGGGGATCTCGAAGCGATCCCACACCCGTCAGTGGACCTGTCATCAAGAATAAGCAATATCAAGGTGCTGATTGAATGAAAATAAGCTGGAAATAGATATGAAAGCGCTTTAGTACCTGATCAGGACGCAGCTCGTCCAGGAAAAGACGGAAGGCATCCAGCTTGCCTCTCCCCCTCTTCACGCCCTTGTACTCTGTCGACCAGCGTAGGGCTCGAGGGAGTATCGTGTCGTCAGGACACATGGTCTCGGGAGGGTACATCCCTATCACCTTGTACGTCCAAGGCTGCAATTCAAGACGTTGAAAGTTAGCACAAGATATACATTGAATTGATATAAATGGAAAGCTAACTATTCATGGGAAAGGAAAAGAAATGTACCTCCCAAACCCTCCAATAGCCTCCGAGACTCACTCCTGGCCCACGGGAAAGAGAGCCCATAAAGGCATAGCACGTCCCCAGCGCCGCACCTCCCCAGTCGAAGCGGGTGATCTCCCCGACATCCCTCAGGGCTGGGAGAAGCGAAAGGTGCACTCGGTTGCGCCTGTTGGGAAACAGGGACACACCAAGTAAGTATAGCAGGAAACACCTTGCCATCTGCTCCTCCTCCGCCCTGTTGGTCGGGAGCCTCTCTGTCCAAAACCTCAGGAGCTGGGCGTACTTCGCATCGTCCCCCTCCGCCCTCAGCTCGTGTCCCAAAGGCACGCTTCGCTCGAAGCCGCCGCTGCCTCCCCGTGGCGGCGTAAAAGCGGATAGGGTCACCTCGACCACGAGACCGGTGATCGCCCATGAAGTCCAGCAGGCGTCACGGTCGACTCACCGAAAGAAAAGTGGAGGGTATTCGTCGTGTCCCACCACCTCTCGGCCAGAGCCCTCACCACCGGGCGGTCGTTGCACACCGAATGAG
Organism: Rhododendron molle; assembly: GCA_025413875.1. NCBI lineage: Eukaryota > Viridiplantae > Streptophyta > Magnoliopsida > Ericales > Ericaceae > Rhododendron > Rhododendron molle. The sequence goes on along the minus strand of CM046395.1, from coordinate 13,739,267 downwards.
AGTCCGTATGAACTCCCCAAAGCCCGCCTGCCTCACTATCTCCCGCGAAACCTCGGGTAACCTCTCCCAAAACGTCGGCACAGCCGCCGAACCTCCGTAACACGAGAGCGAGATCGCCTGTTGTAACAAATCAGCAAATATTCAGTAAACAGACATGGCATGCAATACAATGATATGCTTGGATGTAACGAAATGGAAATATGATGCATTGGAATTTGAAATGCAAACATTTAAAGTATACCTCATCTCGGCGCAAAGAAAGGTGCCGCTGAGGGTCCCTCAGGACCAGAGCCTCGTCGTAAGCTGGCCTCCGCGGCGTGTAAGGGTCAAAAAGTGAAGGCACCACCACGTGTTGAAAAGGCACGTAGGCCGCCTCGTCGTAGGGCCCTCGCCCCTGCAACGCCAGTGTCGCCTCAGCCACCACAGTGACGCGAGGAGCCGTCACCCCGGCCTCCTCAGCTTGCCTCTCCTCAACCCCCAGCTCCCTGGCATCCTCAGTCCTAGCCCCGGCCTCCAACTCCACCTCGCGGGCAGCTAGTAAGGCGTCCGCCAACCCAGAAAACCCCCGCACCACCTCCAGTACGTCTTCCATGGACGCCGTCGCTAAGTAGTCACCCATGCCTATAGGGCGTGACGACCCTGCACCTGTACCACTGCCCACAAACATAGGCGGTGTGTGCTCCACCACCGGCTCCACCTCCGGCTCACCCTCAACGACGGGGGCCTTCCCCAAGTCACTCCGAGGCTCTCTCACGGGAGAGGCCTCCGTCTCCTCTACCCCCTGGTCTAAGCCATTGCCACCGTGACCCTCCGTGGTCCTCCCCTCCACGTCGCGGCCTCCGATTGGCTCGAGGCCTCGACATCGTCCCTCGACTCCCCTGCACCCGGAGTCTCCGTCTCCTGGCCGTACCCGGCCAATACTACACTACCATCGTCGCCTCCACCACTGCCGTCCACCACGGTGGCCTCGGCCACGGCCCCCTCGGCTGATGACGGCTGAACCGAGACCCCCGTGACCTCTGGTATGCCCCCAACTAACGTATCATTCCCCGGGGGAATGGAAGATGGTGTAGCCTTAACCCAGAGTGACGTATCATCACCAGGAGTATCACTCGGTTCCATGATCGTAATGTGTGAGAGAGAGGAAGAGAGAGCAGTCGGGAGAGAGATAGAGCAATAGCGAGAGAGAGAGAACAGCGAGGGAGAGAGAGAGAGTGATCGAGGGAGAGAGATACGTTGGGGGAGAGAGAGAGATAGCAAAGACCGAGAGAGAGAGAGAGAGGGAAATTTCGAACGGGTGGGGTGTACTGTGTACACCCTGCGTATATATATATATATATTTCCCGAACCGGGCTGCCTGGAAACGAATCTTGGACCGGGTTCACAGCCAGACCGGCCGCACGGCAACCTGGTCAAGTCGCACGGCATCCTGGATGAATATGCAGTGCCTTCAGTTTATGATACCGCGCGTCCCTAAATTTGCTGCGCACGGCGAGTTAACTTGTTTCGACAGTTTGCTTCTGAAAACAGTTTGGCATCCTCACGTTTGATTCGGAATAAGGAAGAAAGATGCAAGTAGAAGGAAGAAGAAAGGGTTTTTCATTAAATAAAAACCCGGGGTTTCCCCCGGGATTTTGCCATTACATTCAAAAAAAAAAAAGAAGAAAAACAACAAAAACAACTACGGCCCTACTGCCCTTCTTCTTTTTCTTCCTTTCTTCTCTCCTCCAACCTTATGTCTCAGTCACTCGCCCTGTCCGAGTGGTCATCCGATCCATTGGGGTTGCCCTCGGAGTCTTCCGCCGTGTCCTCCGAGTCACGCCCGAGGACGGACTCGAGGTCGTGCTTGTCGTCCAGTTGATCAAAGGCGAAGTCCGCAGGATGGAGACGGCACGGCGAAGGGTCCGAATGGTAGAGATGAGCCTCGCGATCTGCTTGTTCAACTGTTCGATCTCCCCACGATAAAAGGCCATTTCGGCCTCGAGAGCACCCACTCGCGCTGCCAAATCATTGTTTGCCATGCTCGAAGGTTGGCTGGTCTCAAAGGATGCGAAGAAAGAAAGAGACTTTTGAGATTTTGTTGGTGGTGCATAGAATGAGGCACCACCATGCTTATAAAGTCGTCCCAGCCATCGAACAGACACACCCGAATTAATGGGTGTCCTCAAATCTGCCAACTGTTCTCGGAAATCGAAGGGGTGCTTAGAAGATCGAGGTGCCGCACGCCCCTAATTCAGACCGCACGGCACCCTGGCTCAGAAGCTTAATTGCCTTGTCTCGAAAATTGATCCAATCAGCCACCAAAATCCTCTTGGGAACTCAATCCTCAGCCGTTTTGCAGTAAAGGTCCCTTAGAATGTCGTGCATCGGTTACGGCGCCACTTAATCCCCCGGGAATTCGCCGTATTCGCCTTTTTCTCGGTATTCGTCCTCCGGGACTCACCGTGACTAGTTCAAGGATCCGACATACTTTCCCCAGCAGGTCTAAAATTCAAAATTCAGTTTTCGTCTCCCGAGGGCTCGTCTCCAAAATTCAGAATTCCATTTTCGCCTCCCGAGGGCTTGTCTCAAAATTCAATTTTCGCCTCCCGAGGGCTTGTCTCGAAAATTCAAAATTCAATTTTCGCCTCCCAAGGGCTCGTCTCGAAAATTCAAAATTCAATTTTCGCCTCCCGAGGGCTCGTCTCAAAAATTCAAAATTCAATTTTCGCCTCCCGAGGGCTCGTCTCAAAATTGAATTTTCGCCTCCCGAGGGCTTGTCTCAAAAATTCTAAATTGAATTTTCGCCTCCCGAGGGCTCGTCTCAAAAATTCTAAATTGAATTTTCGCCTCCTGAGGGCTCGTCTCAAAAAAATTCTAAAATTGAATTTTCACCTCCCGAGGGCTCGTCTCAAAAATTCTAAATTGAATTTTCGCCTCCCGAGGGCTCGTCTCAAAAATTCTAAATTGAATTTTCGCCTCCCGAGGGCTCGTCTCAAAAATTCTAAATTGAATTTTCGCCTCCCGATGGCTCGTCTCAAAAATTCTAAATTGAATTTTCACCTCCCGAGGGCTCGTCTCAAAAATTCTAAATTGAATTTTCGCCTCCCGAGGGCTCGTCTTGATTTTCGCCTTCCGAGGGCTCGTCTTGATTTTCGCCTCCCGAGGGCTCGTTTCGATTTTCGTATCCCGAGGGCTCATCTCGAGTCTTTCACGATACTTTGAATGACTCACCGCACCGCAGGCACTCTTTTTTGCATAAGTTTGTCCTCCGAGACTCGTTTCTCGCATTGCATTGTCCCAGTGGAACTACGCTGGTCTGATTCCTACAACGGGGTACGTAGGCAGCTCTCCGAGCGCGACCACCATCGTTATTTACTTGCATTTTTCACTTTGTCTCTGTTCAAAGGCACTAGAGCAACGGATTGGGATGCCTATTCTTTAAGCGTCACTCGTACCAGCTAATGGTATCCGAGTTACGTTAAAGAGGGACTATTGTAGACACCCCAATTCGGACCTCGGAGAGTCTTTGTCCACCCCGATGATGAAATAGAGGAAATGATACCTTTGCGAGCTTGAAAAAGGATCTCCTTTAAAGCCAAAAACCCAACAAATCCAACAAACCCAGCCAAGCCCAATAAAAAAAGCCCAAAAGGCCCTGGACCACAGGAGGAGGTACCGTGCAGAGCCAAATTGGAGCGCACGGTACCTTGAGAAATTCAAGGGACCGTGCGCCCCTCCGCACGACACCTTGAGCAAAAGTCGGTGGCTCGAAGTTGTCGGCCACGCCAGGTGAGACAGTGATGACTGCTCAAATTAAAATGCACTTCCGCCCGCCCAAAAACACCTCCACCATTTGAATTCAAAATCCTTGGCCATTTGCCTATAAATTAACCTCTCCACTCAAGGAAAAGGGGTCCCTCTTGGCCTTTCTTTTGGCTTCCTCTTGCCTTTCTCTTGGCTTTCTCACTCTACTTTCTCTCTCTAAATTTCTACACCTACTTTCTTATTCCCATTGCCATTTCCAAGCTTTAAAGAATGTCATTCCCAAGAAACCTTCTTTAAGTGCTTTCACTCACTCCCTCATCATCATTGAAGTTGATCCTTCATTAACTTCAAAGACTCATCACCCCCAAAATACCTAACCTTCACTCACACCCATACTCCCTTTGTCTCATCTAACCTCCCCCATCCACATCCGTGACGATCCATCCACATCCTTGCATCCACGATCCTTGATCAAGCTCGAAACCAAAGGTAAAAACTAGTTTCCTCGGACTAGATTCCGTTCTGGTCCTGAGGGACTTTTCTGTCGCCAGATCTAATCCCTTTTGGTTAGATCGACTCAAAACTTATTTTCATAAAATAAAACCAACACTGTTGAGGTTGGGGAACCGCGATCTGTTGATTAGACGCACGGCACCCTGACTCTCAGCGCACGGCATGATGCACACTAGTGCTATTGTGAACAGACTGGCTGGATCTGAGTTTTCCTCTGCTGTGGTTACCTGTTTTTGTTGTTTACTGTTTCCGTAGCTCTTAAAATAAGACCATATCTACAAGCCATGTTCCGGCTCTTCTAAAATCTTTTCAAGATCATCCCAAGTGATCAAAAACGTTGAAAACTACTTTAAAACTATGTTTTGAGAAGGATAATGACGTTCTTGGGATGGTCTGACCGCCGTGAGGCTATTTGTAAGTTTTCAAAAGATCTACAGAGAAACGGTGAGCTAAATGATGTTTTGAAAGATTGCAATAGACAGCAGAGCACGTGCCACGCACGGCATGTTGAGATGCCTCGCACGGCATCCCGAATGCCGTGAGTGGTATTCGAGGCCCAATCCGACAGCAGAGCAGGTGCCACGGACGGCATGTTGAGATGCCTCGCGACGGCATCTCAGGGTGCCGTGGGCGGTATTCTGGGTCCAAACAATCTGTTGAATGTTATTTACTTCCATTTATTCATGTCATTTTATCACGACTGTACAGATAGCACCACCCGCACGTCAATGTGATATATTTCCCATGTCCCTTTCCCGTTACGTGCTTTATTAAAGAGTTTGATATTCCAAATAATATTGAAAATTCTCCCCCTTTTTAAAACATCAAGTAGAGACCGCTCTTACCGGGCGAATGGGGTGCTTTTTAAAAAAAAACCTTCCTCATTCGTAATGTGGCTCCCGAACCCAACGTCTCGACGTTTTCGCTAGATCAAAAACCTTTTTCGAACCACTCCTCGGTTTTTCGGGAGACCCATCTCCAAAACCAGGGTGACGACTCTTCGAGCTAGCGCATTTTTCCGGGCGCGGGAGCCCACAACCGTCAAATTGGCATGGGGACTATTTTTGGAGTCCGCACAAATGATTGAAATTGTTCATTAATTTAAAAATATTTTTCAAGCGACCCTATTAAAAATGAGCTCAATAAGATATCGGAAAGTACGCTTGATCTAATGTACCAATTTTTCATTCAGATTTCGGAATGAAAAATTTGTACATTATATTAAGCACTTGCAGTTATCTGATTGGACTTATTTTTCTGAGGGCCACTTGAAAAAATAATTTAAAATTAAATTACAATTTGGATAATTTGTACGGGGGACCGAAACTGGCCACGCTTGCCGATATGTGCGTGGAAGTTGGTCGGTTCCCATAAAATTATCCCTTCCGGCCCATTTGTGGTTTCTGATCTGGTGTTTTAATTGGTCGGAGTGAAACAATTCAGAAGATTTGTTGACACAGATTTTTTGAACAAATATCGTGCACAAATTACGATGTGGGATTCATTATGGGTCTTATACAAACAATTCAAACTGTTTATCACATGAAAAATATTTTTTCAAAGGCTTTTGAAAAAATCAGCTCAATATGATACCAATAGATGCTCGATTCAATCATCTAATTTTTCATTATCTTGAAATCCAAATGAAAAATTACTAGATGACTGGATCGAGCATCTATAGATATTGGATTGAGCTGATTTTTTCAGAAACCCTTGAAAAAATATTTTACATCTAATGAATGGTTTGGATCGTTTGTGTGAGACCCATAATGAGTCCCACACTGGATCTGTGCATATTTGCTGTGTAAGTAGCAGCGTTGGAAACATTAAAGTGTGGTTGAGTTAAAGTTAAAGTGGACCATTTAAATAGGTGGACCACCGTGTGTGAGATGTTGTTTGGCTGCAGGGCGGCTCCATATCCAATTGAGTGGGTCCAAGCGACCTCTATGGACTCGAAAAATGCACTAAACTTTTTTATCTTTTTACATATAATTTAATTTTTCCCTCATTCATTTTCTTATTTTCAGCATTGAATTGTTCGTGCGTAGTTAAAGTACAAAAATAAAAATAAAAAATTCACATAAATTTCCGAGTATGTAGATAATATAACTAAACAAAACAAAATAAATTGAGGACAATTCATTTTCAGTCATAATAAAAAAAAGTTATTTTATATTGAACTTTGCATACAAAAAAAAATGATGTTTTTGTCACCGCTGAAATAAATCCCTGAAGCCGTCGCTGATTGGTTGTCCACACACTACCATTTGCATGGAGGCTCCGTATACAACTTAATCTCTCTATTTGAATATGGTTGGATTTGGACCGATTATAAATGGATGGATTTAGGCGGGTGTATGAAGGTGGATCCAAATTGTCCTCTACTTTATACTAGTAGGTATATATAAACAAGGAGTTACGAAAGAAAATAATAATACAGTAATAAACGAGGAAACTTGTCTGGCAAAACCAGGAGACTACGCTCTCATCTCAAAAAAACGGAGGGCAAACACTCCTTGTTCCTAGATATTGGCTGTTGTTACTTGCTTGAAAACTCCCCCTTCTAATACCATTTTGCAGGGAACCATGGAGTCATTGATCTTAATTCTATATATCTTGTTAGCTATCACCTTGGTCCGAACCCTCCTTTCGATATTAAGAAGCAGCAAACCAAGCCCAAGACTTCCACCAGGGCCGGTGCCGCTTCCGGTCATCGGAAACCTTCTAAAATTGGGTGACAAGCCCCATAAATCCCTGGCCAAGTTAGCCAAGCTATATGGCCCCATCATGAGTCTGAAACTGGGCCGAAAAATCGTTGTGGTCGTTTCTTCACCAGCCTTAGCAAGAGAAGTCCTACAAAAGCAGGATCTCGCCTTCTCCACCAGATTCATCCCCAACGCTATCCATACCCATGGCCACAACAAATACTCCGTGGCTTGGTTGCCGGTTGCAGATCAATGGCGGAGCCTCCGAAAAGCCCTCAACGCTAACATATTTTCAGGTAAGTAATGGAAGTCGAGTGTGCGTGTGTGTTGATCCCTTCAGCCCCTATGACGAAATCTCGATCCCATGCTCATGGAAACTAACTGATGACCAAACTACATCTGTATATTCCGATATATAAATATTTGTTTGCTCCTCCTTTCGCACATATTCCCAGATTTTTCCCCTTTTTAGTGAAAATGGGTTTAATTATTCGAGTAATTAATTTCGCCAAAGGTGATGAAATGGATTTCATTGGCGTATGATGATATACAATTATTATTAGAATAAATAATAGCAGTTGATAATGCCTAAAATCAATATTGTTCCTGCCAAAATCAAAAGTATTCCTTCCAAAACAGTAATTGTAGTTCCTCATAGAATTACTTATTTGACCTCTCCTACATCACTAACTTGTCAAACTTCATCTTTTTCTATATACTAAACTGCCTTTTATAAGTCATTTGGCAGGAATTTTCAAATGACCAATTGCTCTGCCAAAAACCTTGGGAGCGTCAGCCTTATATACCACTGAAATACTATTAAAAAGTAAAACTAACGATAAGAAAACAAATATACCATGGTGATTCAACCCAAATCAATTACCAGTTCACATCATTATCCAGAATTAAACATGAACTCCAAATTGTTCAAAGGTCTTTTGAAACAGAAAACCTTCATTACTACATAAATAAATAAAAAAACCTGATGAAATAGAGGTATCAAAATTACGACGAAAACGATCCAAAAAAAATACTGTCAAAAAAATAACAAATTTATCTCAAGTCATCCATCCAACCAAAAGCACTCCGTTCCAAAAACTGTTGAACCAAATTATATTTTTTTAAAGAAAGAAAAAAAATCCAAAAAGTCTTGAATTATTTTTGTCTTTAATGAACTTTTTTAAGATTATAATAATAGTTTTTACTTTTGTGGGGCTCCGATCAAGGTGGTTCACTCTCCTTGGGATGTGATGTGGGATCCGCTCTTGTCCTCCTCCTAGCCCTGCAAAAGAAGGCACGACTAAAGACCACACCGGAGGCCCTCCGGGATGGCCCTCCGGTGCAAGAATCAGTCAACTTGCAGAGGAAAGAGAAGAGAGCGAGAGCTAGGGTTTTAGGATTATCTGGAGTGTGTAGAACATACCTCTTTCCGGAAGGCATAGCACTGTATTTATAGGGAACCCTTAGCTTGATCCCCAAGATTGATCATGCGTTTGACACGCGTCGGCTGACGTCGCCCCTACGTCACATTAGGGTTTTGTAACCGTTTGGGAGGTGAGCTGGCACCTTCACGTGCTCCTCATCATTATCTTTGATAACCGTTCGGCTGACGTCACGATCGTCATCATGGCTATGGTGGTTATCCCCATGTGGGTGAGCTGGAGGTTATGGTCCCCACACTTGTTCAAGACCGAACGTGGTGACCGAACGTTAGACATGACTCGTTGGAACCTTCGGTCCAGCCGAGGCTTCATGGTGTCACGAGGGGGACATTCGGCTAAGTCTGGGGAGGGTTCGGTCCCCCCTTGGCACGGATCGAGCTGTCTCGCTCGGCCTGCTACAACTTTTTACATTCCTTTTATATAGATGAACCAATAATCTATAAAATAAAAAAAATTACTCCAAAATAACAAATGTGGAATTTTTGTTTTTTGAATAGAGACAAAGATTAATCTGGCTTATTTTTAGGCCAAACCAGCCTTTAAATCCACATGTACTTTTTTTTTTTTTGAGAAACAATCCACATGTATTTGATTGGTTAAAATAGAGCAAGAGAGCTTCAAGGGGTAACTTCGTTAAAAAAAAATGATGTTGAAAAGTCAGTGATGTAAGATGGGCAAATAAGTAAATTCCATAAGGAGCTACAATTAATGTTTCGGAATGAACGTACACTTTTGGTTTTTGCAGAAACAATATTGGTTTTGCCATTATAAATTGCTAATTTATAATGAATAAGGGGGCGTTCCACTTTATCGATCAAAAAATGTATTTTTTTGAAAAAGAATGTAATTTCAAACTCAAAAATCATATATTTACGTAAATAATTTTTTTACCAATATGGATCTTGTTTGATAAATATCATCGATATCTTTTGAAGGGTGAAAAAAAATTAAAAAATTATATCTCATTTTCATTATATTTAAACCTAAAATTGTGTTCTTTAAAAAAAAAAGGTTTAAAAAGAGACTGGAACGGGGCATAAATATGTGGTTGAAGAATATGTCGGTTAATGGCAGAGGTCGACAATGCTTTGATTCATGCATCTCTGGGCGTAATAGTGGTTGGAGTGTCGCTCTCATGCTTTGATTCATGCATCTCTGTGCGTAATAGTGGTTGGAGTGTCGCTCTCATGTATTGGTCTTTTATTGTTAGGTAATAATGTGTAGCCTTATATGGGTCACCAAAATAGACAAAAAGCAGACCTTCCTTTTTTAGCCACTAGTCTCTCTTTCGTGTTCGTGCACGCCTCTCTCTCTCTCTCTAGCAATTACTCCCTCCGTCCCTTTATTACCGTCCAGTATTTCATTTTGGGCTGTCCCTTAATAAGTGTCCATTTTGGAAAGTTAATGGGTAAAAGTTGGTGAATTGTCTATTTTGTCCCTAAAAGTAGATTCCATTTTGAAAAGTTAGTGAGTAAAAGTGTAATGATGATGGGTAAGTAGGGAAAGTTGAGGAAAAAGTTGACGTGAAAGGTATAATGATGATGTCTTTTTAATAAGTTGGAGTTACGAAGCAGGACATTTAAAAAGGGACGGAGGGAGTACTTTTCTTGTTTTGTAACAAAAAAAAACAAACAGAAAAATTAATTATTACTTACTATTCCTGTACCAGAGGGGCCAGATTCTCTCCGGTCAAAAACTTGGACTGGAGGAAATAGTATTACTGGACCGCATAATGGTTGAAATCTGCTCACAAACTCTGTACGAGAAGAAATCAATTCCTCATGCGAAGAATTTCTGAGCAAGTCCAAACCATTAATTGTAGCATTGAACGGTCCACATTTCAACTGTCTATTCTAGTCCAAAATTTAATTGGACCGGAGAGGATCCACTTCCTTTAAGAATTCACTTTGTCATTCACTCAAAATCCAGCTAAAGCATTTTGCACCCAACAATTATATCCTCGTATACAAATATATAAGTATTCATATGTATTGTACACACACACAGAGACACACCCGTATATATATAAATTGGTGAAGGAAAACCTTTTATGTCAAGTGTGTGGCCCGTGATCTCTAGTTCGAATCCTTCCTCCTCTGATTCAGGGGTCGTCAAGTTCCTTCCACCTAACCTGCACCACGAAGCATGACTAAAGACCAAACCGGAGGAGCCCCGGTATGGCCCTCCGGCGCAAGGATGAGAATGGTGCAGAGGAAGCAAAACAGAGCTAGGGTTTTAGTGTGGAACGGCTGTGTATCTTTTGGGGCTGTGATCCTTTGGTATTTATAGAACCTTCCTACCTTGCTCTCCAAGTACAAACACGTGCTCTGCACGAGCCCAGTGACGCCATCGTGGTGTCACTGGATAGATCTTCGTAACCGTTTCAGCGTGAGCTGGCGTCCCCCATGTGCATCCATCATTATCCTTTGTAACCGCTTCAGCACATGGAAAACAGATGAGTCCCCGCGGGTGGCCGAGCCCAGCTAGGGACCGAGCCTGCTAGGGGCCGAGCCAAGCGTAGACCATGTGCGGATGCCTTTGGTTTAAAACCGTCGGTAAGATCCATCGTGCGTGCTGCGTCGTCGGCTTGGACCGACGCTGATGAAATTGCTTGTGAGCTTTGGTTCGATGCCGAGCGTGTCTCTACGTTCGGCTGGTATGAAACGCCAGTGAATAGTTGCGAACTGTGTTCGGCCTGCTACAATAGCCCCTTGAAAAAGTAGGTAATTTCAAACTCAAAAATCATATATTTACGTAAATAATTTTTCTACCAATATGGATCTTGTTTGATAAATCTCATCAATATCTTTTGAAGGGTAAAAAAATTTAAAAAATTATATCTCATTTTCATTATATTTAAACTTAAAATTGTCTTCTTTAAAAAAAAAAGGTTTAAAAAGAGACAGGAACGGGGCATAAATATGTGGTTGAAGAATATGTCGGTTAATGGCAGAGGTCGACAATGCTTTGATTCATGCATCTCTGTGCGTAATAGTGATTGAAGTGTCGCTCTCATGTATTGGTCTTTTATTGTTAGGTAATAATGTGTAGCCTTATATGGGTCACCAAAATAGACAAAAAGCAGACCTTCCTTTTTTAGCCACTAGTCTCTCTTTCGTGTTCGTGCACGCCTCTCTCTCTCTCTAGCAATTACTCCCTCCGTCCCTTTATTACCGTTCAGTATTTCATTTTGGGCTGTCCCTTAATAAGTGTCCATTTTGGAAAGTTAGTGGGTAAAAGTTGTTGAATTGTCTATTTTGTCGCTAAAGGTAGATTCCATTTTGAAAAGTTAGTGAGTAAAAGTGTAATGATGATGGGTAAGGAGGGAAAGTTGAGGAAAAAGTTGATGTGAAAGGTATAATGATAATGTCTTTTTAATAAGTTGGAGTTACGAAGCAGGACATTTAAAAAGGGACGGAGGGAGTACTTTTCTTGTTTTGTAACCAAAAAAAAACAAACAGAAAAATTAATTATTACTTACTATTCCTGTACCAGAGGGATCGGATTCTCTCCGGTCAAAAACTTGGACTGGAGGAAATAGTATTAATCTGGACCGCATAATGGTTGAAATCTGCTCACAAACTCTGTACGAGAAGAAATCAATTCCTCATGCGAAGAATTTCTGAGCAGGTCCAAACCATTAATTGTAGCATTGAACGGTCCACATTTCAACTGTCTATTCTAGTCCAAAATTTAATTGGACCGGAGAGGATCCACTTCCTTTAAGAATTCACTTTGTCATTCACTCAAAATCCAGCTAAAGTATTTTGCACCCAACAATTATATCCTCGTATACAAATATATAAGTATGCATATGTATTGTACACACACACAGAGACACACCCGTATATATATAAATTGGTGAAGGAAAACCTTTTATGTCAAGTGTGTGGCCCGTGATCTCTAGTTCGGATCCTTCCTCCTCTGATTCAGGGGTCGTCAAGTTCCTTCCACCTAATCTGTACCACGAAGCACGACTAAAGACCAAACCGGAGGAGCCCCGGTATGGCCCTCCGGCGCAAGGATGAGAATGGTGCAGAGGAAGCAAAAGAGAGCTAGGGTTTTAGTGTGGAATGGATGTGTATCTTTTGGGGCTGTGATCCTTTGGTATTTATAGAACCTTCCTACCTTGCTCTCCAAGTACAAACACGTGCTCTGCACGAGCCCAGTGACGCCATCGTGGTGTCCCTGGATAGATCTTCATAACCGTTTCAGCGTGAGCTGGCGTCCCCCATGTGCATCCTTCATTATCCTTTGTAACCGCTTCAGCACATGAAAAACAGATGAGTCCCCGCGGGTGGCCGAGCCTGCAAGGGGCCGAGCCAAGCGTAGACCATGTGCGGATGCCTTTGGTTTAAAACCGTCGGTAAGATCCATCGTGCGTGCTGCGTCGTCGGCTTGGACCGACGCTGATGAAATTGCTTGTGAGCTTTGGTTCGATGCCGAGCGTGTCTCTACGTTCGGCTGGTATGAAACGCCAGTGAATAGTTGCGAACTGTGTTCGGCCTGCTACAATAGCCCCTTGAAAAAGTAGGAAATTTCAAACTCAAAAATCATATATTTACGTAAATAATTTTTCTACCAATATGGATCTTGTTTGATAAATCTCATCAATATCTTTTGAAGGGTAAAAAAATTTAAAAAATTATATCTCATTTTCATTATATTTAAACTTAAAATTGTCTTCTTTTAAAAAAAAAAAAAAGGTTTAAAAAGAGACTAGAACGGGGCATAAATATGTGGTTGAAGAATATGTCGGTTAATGGCAGAGGTCGACAATGCTTTGATTCATGCATCTCTGTGCGTAATAGTGATTGGAGTGTCGCTCTCATGTATTGGTCTTTTATTGTTAGGTAATAATGTGTAGCCTTATATGGGTCACCAAAATAGACAAAAAGCAGACCTTCCTTTTTTAGCCACTAGTCCCTCTTTCGTGTTCGTGCACGCCTCTCTCTCTCTCTCTCTCTCTAGCAATTACTCCCTCCGTCCCTTTATTACCGTTCAGTATTTCATTTTGGGCTGTCCCTTAATAAGTGTCCATTTTGGAAAGTTAGTGGGTAAAAGTTGGTGAATTGTCTATTTTGTCCCTAAAAGTAGATTCCATTTTGAAAAGTTAGTGAGTAAAAGTGTAATGATGATGGGTAAGTAGGGAAAGTTGAGGAAAAAGTTGATGTGAAAGGTATAATGATGATGTCTTTTTAATAAGTTGGAGTTACGAAGCAGGACATTTAAAAAGGGACGGAGGGAGTACTTTTCTTGTTTTGTAACCAAAAAAAAACAAACAGAAAAATTAATTATTACTTACTATTCCTGTACCAGAGGGATCGGATTCTCTCCGGTCAAAAACTTGGACTGGAGGAAATAGTATTAATCTGGACCGCATAATGGTTGAAATCTGCTCACAAACTCTGTACGAGAAGAAATCAATTCCTCATGCGAAGAATTTCTGAGCAGGTCCAAACCATTAATTGTAGCATTGAACGGTCCACATTTCAACTGTCTATTCTAGTCCAAAATTTAATTGGACCGGAGAGGATCCACTTCCTTTAAGAATTCACTTTGTCATTCACTCAAAATCCAGCTAAAGTATTTTGCACCCAACAATTATATCCTCGTATACAAATATATAAGTATGCATATGTATTGTACACACACACAGAGACACACCCGTATATATATAAATTGGTGAAGGAAAACCTTTTATGTCAAGTGTGTGGCCCGTGATCTCTAGTTCGGATCCTTCCTCTTCTGATTCAGGGGTCGTCAAGTTCCTTCCACCTAACCTGTACCACAAAGCATGACTAAAGACCAAACCGGAGGAGCCCCGGTATGGCCCTCCGGCGCAAGGATGAGAATGGTGCAGAGGAAGCAAAAGAGAGCTAGGGTTTTAGTGTGGAATGGCTGTGTATCTTTTGGGGCTGTGATCCTTTGGTATTTATAGAACCTTCCTACCTTGCTCTCCAAGTACAAACACGTGCTCTGCACGAGCCCAGTGACGCCATCGTGGTGTCACTGGATAGATCTTCGTAACCGTTTCAGCGTGAGCTGGCGTCCCCCATGTGCATCCATCATTATCCTTTGTAACCGCTTCAGCACATGGAAAACAGATGAGTCCCTGCGGGTGGCCGAGCCCAGCTAGGGACCGAGCCTGCTAGGGGCCGAGCCAAGCGTAGACCATGTGCGGATGCCTTTGGTTTAAAACCGTCGGTAAGATCCATCGTGCGTGCTACGTCGTCAGCTTGGACCGACGCTGATGAAATTGCTTGTGAGCTTTGGTTCGATGCCGAGCGTGTCTCTACGTTCGGCTGGTATGAAACGCCAGTGAATAGTTGCGAACTGTGTTCGGCCTGCTACAATAGCCCCTTGAAAAAGTAGGTAATTTCAAACTCAAAAATCATATATTTACGTAAATAATTTTTCTACCAATATGGATCTTGTTTGATAAATCTCATCAATATCTTTTGAAGGGTAAAAAAATTTAAAAAATTATATCTCATTTTCATTATATTTAAACTTAAAATTGTCTTCTTTTAAAAAAAAAAAAAGGTTTAAAAAGAGACTGGAACGGGGCATAAATATGTGGTTGAAGAATATGTCGGTTAATGGCAGAGGTAGACAATGCTTTGATTCATGCATCTCTGTGCGTAATAGTGATTGGAGTGTCGCTCTCATGTATTGGTCTTTTATTGTTAGGTAATAATGTGTAGCCCTATATGGGTCACCAAAATAGACAAAAAGCAGACCTTCCTTTTTTAGCCACTAGTCTCTCTTTCGTGTTCGTGCACGCCTCTCTCTCTCTCTAGCGATTACTTTTCTTGTTTTGTAAAAAAAAAAAACAAACAGAAAAATTAATTATTACTTACTATTCCTGTACCAGAGGGATCGGATTCTCTCCAGTCAAAATCTTGAACTGGAGGAAATAGTATTAATCTGGACCGCATAATGGTTGAAATCTGCTCACAAACTCTGTACGAGAAGAAATCAATTTCTCATGCGAAGAATTTCTGAGCAGGTCCAAACCATTAATTGCAGCATTGAACGGTCTTCATTTCAACTGTCTATTCTAGTCCAAAATTTAATTGGACCGGGGAGAATCCACTTCCTTTAAGAATTCACTTTGTCATTCACTCAAAATCCAGCTAAAGTATTTTGCACCCAACAATTATATCCTCGTATACAAATATATAAGTATGCATATGTATTGTACACACACACTGAGACACACCCGTATATATATAAATTGGTGAAGGAAAACCTTTTATGTCAAGTGAAATTTGAAAAATCAAATATTGGCATTGGCAATGTTTGAAATTTAGACTCTATTTGTTGGGATGTAAAATATTTTTCGATAAAATGTTTTACCTATTTTCCGGTATTTAGTTGTATAAAAGATGAGGAAAATATTTTACTTGTAAAACATTTCCAACTAATTAGATGAAAATGACTTATTCTTAAATCTTTCGCAAGTTAATTTTTTTCCGAAATAAACCTCTTGCCTTCTACTGTAGTTCTCACTGCTCAATATCCTAATCCCTCTTCATTATCAGTTCCACCAAATCTATCTATGAGAGTTGTCAATTTTTTTTTTTGTTAATGTCTATCCATGAGTGTTATCAAATGGGGCCTAAGCTACCATGCCTCCTAGTAAAGAAAGCTAAAGACAACTTCTTTCATCGGAAAACAAAAAAATTCCTACTTGATATGAATAACGTATTAGAAAAAGCAGGCCCAATTTTAAACGAAGGCATTCGTAATCATACTGTAGTATCTTGCATGAATCCAAAATTTTGTTGGTCAATCATTTGGCCACCATTTTCAGGTAACAGAATTGATGCTAGTAAAAATTTACGGCGGCAAAAGGTGCAGGAACTCATTGAGCATGCGGGAAAATGTTGCCGAGAAGGCGTTGCGGTGGACATAGGCACCGCAGCCTTCAAAACATCCCTTAATTTGTTATCCAATACCGTATTTTCCATCGATATGGCCGACCCAACTCAAGATTCAGTGCAACAATTCCGGCATTTGATTTGGCAGATCATGCTTGAGGCCGGTAAGCCCAATTTGGTGGATTACTTTCCGATCCTTGACAAAATTGATCCACAAGGCATAACCCGCCGGTTGAAGAGTCATTTTGGGGATATAATTCAGCTGATTGGTCGGCTTATTGATGAACGGTTGGAGTTGAGAGGATTGGGTATGACTCGTGCGGAGAGCGATGTGATAGATATTCTGCTCAATATTATTGAAGAAAATGGAGAGATTAACAGAAATCACATCGAGCATCTGTGCTTGGTTTGTCTTCTTCCCGTTCCTCCTTCCACTAATTCCACCTGAAGTCATTTCATCTTAGCAATTCACCAAGGCATATACCATAAACCATTTGAAATTTAAATTTTTCTACATAACAATCAGTCATAAGAACGCAAATTCATACTACTATAATGTGGCGAAAAACAGATACATACTATTTAAAGTTTGACCAAATCTGTTACTCACACCTATTCTGTTATAGGACATCTTTGCAGCAGGGACGGATACAACATCGAGCTCAGTTGAGTGGGCAATGGCGGAGCTATTGCGCACTCCCGAGACTTTAGAGAAAGCCAAGGCTGAGATTGAACAAACTATTGGCAAAGGAAAACCGATAGAGGAAATGGACATTCCACAACTTCCTTACTTGCAAGCAATCGTGAAAGAGAGCATGAGGCTACACCCGCCTGTTCCCTTGCTACTCCCTCGCACAGTCGAGACGGACGTTGAAGTTTACGGCTACACTGTCCCACAGGGAGCCCAAGTGCTAGTTAATGTATGGGCTATTGGCCGTGACCCAAGCGTATGGGAAAACCCAACTTCATTTATGCCTGAGAGGTTCTTGGACTTGGATGTTGATGTCCGAGGTAGGGACTTTGAGCTGATTCCTTTCGGAGCAGGACGAAGAATTTGCCCCGGATTATCTCTGGCCATAAGGGTAGTCCCGCTGATGTTGGGTTCGCTCATAAACTCATTTGATTGGAAGCTTGATGGTGGAATGAAGCCAGAGGAGTTGGACATGGACGACAAGTTTGGCATTACTGTGCAAAAGGCTCAGCCCCTTCGTGTTGTTCCATTCCTTGTGTGACAGTTTGATTTTTCTTGTTTTAGGTAAATACATATGTATTATGTACAATGTGGTGAAACCACGAATAATGGTTTTCTTGCTTGCGCTTCCTCATCAATGTGGTTTCTGTTCCATATTTTTAACTAGGTACCGTGCCACGTGCAAGGCACGTGTGGCTACCCGTTGAATTGATCGGCTTGAAATTTTCGTATGATATAGCTGCATATACGTAAGTTTTATTGCTAACCCTTTTGCAGATAGTTATCTGAATGTACAAAACTTATGTAATCTACTCTACCTAAGCCTTTTGCAAGCATTCGATAGAGCAAAAGTCTTTGGCTTGGAAGTTGTTCATGGCAAAAGTTTTAGTAGGTCTGCAGATGTTGCTGTCGTTAGGGCTCTTGGATGTCTGTTGAGTCGTTGCAATAGAGTTTTCTGGTGCGCTGTTGACTCTTGAAGTGTTGACAGCTGGGAAGGAGGAGGAGCCTGCATTGTGCTTTGTCGTCTTGCTTTTCTTCTTTGCAGCATTTGAAGGCAGAGTTAGGAGTGCGTTTGAACGTATTGGTGGTTCTGTCATGTCTTTGGCGGAGATTGAATGGACTTTGAATTTTATTTGGGTGACTCCGGCATAATTGTATCTGTGATGCTAGAAGGAACAAGAACATGATATCTTGTGATGAATTCCTCATGTTTGGGCAAGAAGTGAAATGGTGCCATTTGTTTTTCATGCAGAACTTACTAATTATCTAATTGAACAATTCATATAGTATCAATCTACTAATCAACTACTTAATCTTGCTTTCATACTTTTCCTAGGATGTTCTGTAATAGCTAGCATGTTTTGGCAAGCAAGTGTAAGAGCAAAAGTGCATTTGCTGACATTTGTATGAAACTACACTTCATTGAGTGGTGGTGTTCAAGGGATGTAGTGATCTCATTTTTACTTGCTAGAAGAAGATAAAATAGACCAAATTCAAGTGGCATGTTGAAACAATCATCCTTTCTGTATTGTCTTGTATAAAGAGATCAAATGAATACACTGAAAAAAAAGGATCAGAATTTTTTGAAATAGGATTAAAAAGATAGAATTAGAAGGGCTTAAGAAATTAAACAATTGAAACTGTAAAATGAAGAAATAGTTTAGCTGCTTTGTCAAGTACCGTGCATTAAGAGCAACAGGAACTGGGTCTGCAACATTGAATAACAATATTGCCCCATCTTTACTTTGTGATGTGGTTTCATTAGACTCTTTAAGTTTAAATGACTCTGGGAGACGTTGAAAAACAGCAAAGGAAGAATCATCCAGTGAGCACATTACCGCTGCATGAAGATGAATGTTATTACTTAAGGTGTCAAAATCAAAGAATGCCAGTGTTGAGAGAATTGAATACAGAAACAGGGACAGAGATGCTTGGGTGAGATATTTCAAGGAGTGATACTCTATGAGTACTCTCTCCCTCTGCTGGCCTGGTGGCTGCGAATGTGGAGGAGGACATTAAACAACTCAATTTTTGCTCAAATTGTAAAGATTGTCAAATTCAGAGACATTGCACGTTGTAGCGTCATATGATAATTGATTTTAAAAGCCTTGACAAATAAAGGTTTAACCAGTAATATGACTCGAATTCTATAAAAGTTGCCTGGTTAATGTGAAGGTAGCACGAATAAGGTCACAACAAGCTGACAAATACTTTAAGCTTATCTTTTTCTTGATTTCGTCATGTATCGAGGATTGTCATTTTTTGTTGGGATTTAGGCGGAAAGTTGTTTTGCATGTTCATCAGCTTTCAAATGATATGGTTTTTCTCATAATATGATTAGAAAGAGCAGAATTTATCGAAAGATCCAAACCTTCTGCATGGAGCATATATGAGCAAGAAACAGAAAGCTTTGACATATTCCAAAGATAGACTTGTGGGTTTGAACCTCGACTTGTAGACACAAGATGTTTTGACTTCCCGAGAAATGGCAGCCTCTCAATTGGCTGTAAATAGAGAGCAAATTAGATGCAAGCGACATACTTAAGCATGTAAAAAACATTGACAGTGAGATCTTTCAGAGAATCACCTCTAGGCTATCTCCAATAACAGCCACAAGAACGTTCTTTTTGGGATCTCACAATGTAATAACAGTTTCTGCAGCAACAGCTAGAACAGACCCATCAGCAGAAAACGCAGCAGCTGTGAAGGGTTTTTTCCTGCAAGGAATACAGTTTATTGAATAACAGGATTAATACTAAGCAAAACATGTACACGAGTTTTAAAGAAAATGCATCATAGCGACCATATTTACTTCCATATTTCAGGAGTGTTAAAACGATTATGAATGTTTCTGAAATTATAAATGTAAATGAGTGTAGCAAATGTTTTATGCATAAGTTTGATCAAGGGCTTGATATACACAAGGACAAAACTTCAATTTTGTAAATAAGACACTTCTGACACACTTCTTCTTGTTGTTGAGCAGAGAAAGCTAATATCTGCTTTTGCTCACTAAGAGTACTTTGGATGCAGCTATCTATGAATAAATGAAATACTTGAGTAAATGTTATAGGATATACCTTTTTTTTTTGCTTTGTATTGTTTAGCTAACTATGTTCATAATTGGAACTTAGGTGTTGTAAGTATCAACAGTTAGCTTCTTCTAGGAGCTCTTTGAATACAATATTTTTAGTTTGAAAGCATGACAATGGATCATCTTCTGAGTGCTTAAGGTAGACTTTTATTTTGGCTCCTGTTGTTGCTCGGGACAAAGCAACGTAGAGTTGGCCATGAGAGAAGACAGGTTCAGGCAAATATACACCTACAGTATCTAAAGTCTGACCTTGAGCTTTGTTTATTGTCATGGCAAAACATGTTCTCACCGGGAATTGGCGACGTGTGAATGGCACTGGGTAATGCTGAATATCATTTGGTCGTAGAGGGATTCTTGGTATGAATACCGTAGTACCTTTCCTTTGTCCTACTGCTATCTGAGCTGCAATCAAATGGCTTGTAAATTCTTTGCATATCAATCTTGTGCCATTGCATAGCCCTTGGGATGGATTTATGTTCCTCATTAATAGAATTGGGCTGTTTTTTTTTAGCTGAAGACAATGGCATGGCATTCCTGGTGGCGTGATGGAATTTAAGAAATCAATGTAGAGTCCTTGCTGAGTTGGATCAGTTGTTTCATCAAAACTTAAGTAGGTGTGCTCTTTGCCTGGGAATTTCGAAAGCATTATCTCATTGATTTCATCGACGGCTTCGTTTTTGAGGGTTAGAATGGCTGATTCAGTCAAAGAGAGTGGGTTGAATGTGTCAATATGGAAGGATGGGAAGACAAATTGGATCAACTGATCTAATGATGGGATTGCTGAGGTTGGTTGCAGGACCAAGGATGTAGGCAATTTGATTTGTCCGGCTTCATTTTCCTTTTCTAGGCCATTTCCAACTCGCAGAATATATGCACTGAATGCCGGATCAATCCTTGCACGCATATTTTGTGTGAGCTTCAACTTGATCAGTGATTGCCATATGAATGATCTGACTATACTGGCGTTAATACAATCTTGCCTGGTTCCTTTTGGAATGACGGGTAATACTTGCCTAAAATCGCCTCCAAGAACCACAACTTTTCCTCCAAATAATGTGTTGTTATCTGTAAGATCTCGTAGGAGGTCATCTAATGCTTCAATTGATTCTTTTTTTGCCATTGATGCTTCATCCCAAATAATAAGTGCAGTTTCCTTGATGAGCTTAGCTAGGCCGGATTGCTTTGATATGCTACAGCAGAGTTTGCCTTCAGAATTAACTAGAATTTTGAAGCGGGAATGTGCGGTTCTTCCATTTGGTAAAATTGATGCGGCAACTCCAGAGCTAGCCGTTGCTAGTGCAATCTGATGTTGTGAACGAACTGTTGCAAGCAGAGCTCGATAAAGAAATGTTTTGCCAGTACCTCCAGGCCCATCAATGAAGAAACATTTGGGCTTCTTCTGAAAAACAGCATCCAATATTTGATTGTAGGCAATTAGCTGCTCATCATTTAATAAGTCTGGGCTTTTCAGATCATCTTCTGATATAGGAATGTTCATTTCGTCTTCTACTTCCCTTGGTGTTGGTTTGTTTGTTGAATCTGTAGTAACAAGCTGAGATAATTGAAAATGATTCAGATTTTTGCCCATGGACTCAAGCTCTGCATTTAATGTTTGGAGTAGAATTTGTCTGGCAACATCCTTACTGATCTTCTGGATAGAGATATAGTCTTCAATCATATCCTCTTCAAATTTGAAGAATAACTCCAATGGATTCACTGGAGCACAATATACAAGAATGGTGGAGAATAGTTGCCTCAATGAAAACGGCATTCGATATCTACATGCTTCTTCCATGCATTTTTCGTTACTCTTGTCATCTTCTAGCAGACCATGACTGATTGCTGCCTCTCTATATGATCCAAAGGTAACACCATTTACTGTTCTGAGATATGCATATGACGTAGGCACTGGAATATAAGTAAGCAGTAGCCGAAGATAATATCTTTCGCCTTCGCTAGGATTTGCTGTGATGATTCGGCCAACAACTTCTTGTTGTTTTCGCTCTGCCCATGATCTTGATGAGCTGTGCCACACGAAGTGCTGTGGAAAATCTTTGTATAGTAACCTCAATGCTTTTGCTCTGTCGTTGTAGGTATTCATCCAGAAAAATTGAGTAAGCATTGTTCTGGATAAGAACTCATTATCTACGATATTCTGTAGATTTGAGTTTTTCTTGAGTGGTATCAACTGACAGCCCTCTAGGTGTAACTGCAAACTGATAACAGCTGGCCGCATTTCATGGAGCGAAAATCAGAAAATTCGCCAAACTACTTCAGGTGGTGATATCCATCTTGCGGTTTGAAATTGCTGGATCTCATCAATGTTCTCGGGGAATTTTGAACTAGCTAGGCGGTAAATAATCTTGTCATGCCCCTTATATATGTATTTGTATAGGTATTTGACTGCTTTAACAGTAGAGCAAACCTCAACATTAATATGACAGTCAAAGGTAGCCAATAAATAAGGATTGTATGGAATAACCCACCTGTTGTCAAGCATGTGGCCTCGGATCTGAACTTGTTCACCAGTTGCCTGCCTTCTATATAGTGGATAACCATCTGCATCAATAGTGGTTTCTGCACAGAAGCTTTTTGGATAGTTGTTCTTACATTTCCCTTTCTGCATGCAGACCTTAGTCATATCTAGCTGCCCACACGGTCCATGCATCATATGCTTTAGAACCATCGCATACAAATGCGGGTGTTTTTGTTTATCTGGTATTTCAGCTGAGATGAATGCATCGATCTTTGCAACTGTGTTGAGGTTGAATGGCTTCTTAAGTATCATCAGCATATGAACATGTGGGAGACCTCTCTTTTGAAATTCAACCACAAATGTATATGCAGCAATAGGATCAAAGAGCTGATTCTTTACTATTTCTTTTTGCAAATATTCTAGTTTACTCCTGAACACTCTTGATAGTAGGTCAGGTCTGTTTTGCGTGTGGCTTCATCTCATTCTTAATCTCTTGCCAATTTGGATTGCAAGTCATTGTAAGAAAGAGATCAGGTTTGCCGTACCTCTCTACCAATGTCATTGCATTTAGGTACCGCTTACGCATGTCCCTTGGTCCTCCTATGAAAGAACCTGGGAGCACAATTCGTTTGCCTATCTTAGAAGGATCAGATTCGCTTTGACCAATGCTATCAACAATTCCCTGATATAAATCGGCTCGAATCTCATCTTGTCAATTTCTGAAATAATCTAACCTTGATGTCTCAATCTTGACATACATATCAACTGTAAACTGTTGCAGAAGACGTGCAGATTCTAACAAAATTGAGTTAGTGTTTGGTCTGATTTGAAGTCTGTAAGCATAGAACTCTCGAGCTGAAACCATGTTGGCCTTGCGAGCATTTTTCTGCCGAACTAAAGAAAGAGCATGAAGTCAGTCCATGTATAAGTTTAGTATATCTATTTTTTTATGGCATGTTAAACTAAAAGAATACAGCAAGTTACGAGATTTACCAGCTGTTTCTGTTGTTATTAAATCCTCTGCTATTGCTGATTGGTTTGGCAGTACTTTGCCTTGTCCTGAGCAAAATTCCATTGTATTTGATGGCTTAACTTTCTTGATTCCTTCATGCCATCCAGGTTCACCAGATGGGAACAGTAGTGGATACTGGAGAGGATCATAACAGCCGTAGTAATAACTAATTTTCTGACTATGACCATCTTCTTGTTTGCAAACAATTAGGTCACGTTCTTGTAATTCTGTGGCATCTTCGTCCTCTATCCAGATTGCAGCTACTTGCGATACAGTTGGTGGTAAAGCAGTTGTAAGGACTCGTAATTTCGGAATTTTTTTTAAAAAGGTTTATTAAAATTAGAAATTGAAGGAAAATAAGGAATTTGTTGAGTTTATTTGATTTTGGGGTTAATTTGAGAGGATTGTTAGTGGAGGGAGTGCTAGTGTGAGGTGTGTGTGTGTAGGGGATTAAAATCCCAACTCCCTCATCTCTCTCATCTCCCGATCTCTCTCTCTCGGCATCTCTATCTCTCTCTCACTCTCACTCTTGCTCTCACTCAAAACCACCTCAAGCCTCCACAAAACCACCACCAATCCTTCATCCCATCACACATTGCAGCGCATATGACTCCGGTTTGTGCTCGGTGGAGGTGCTTTTCGTTCGAACTCAAAGATTGGAGCTAGGGCTTGGAAATCCTTTCAAATTCGTTCTTGAATCTTGAGGTAGGGGGTTCTAACTCTCAATATATGTAAATGGCTTGTTTCTTGTAGCTTGATTCTTGCCTTTGATTGTGGTTATTGTTGTTGATGTCGTTGTGGCTGAAAAACCCATCTCTGTCTGTCAAAAATCTGCTCGAAACTAATCGTTATCGATAACACCTTCCTTTGTTATCGATAACACTTTGTTCCAAACTCAGAAAACCAATCGTTATCGATAACACTAGTATTCGTTATCGATAACCAACCCAGAAAACCAATCGTTATCCATAACGTTTTCCATCGTTATCCATAACACTGTGCTTTTGGGCAACTTTGCTGATCTTGACTCTTTCTCCATTGTGTTGGGTTCCGATCACCTCTAACACATCTAAAACACCTTTAAAACATCTCTAAGCTTGGTTACCCATCCTTTGACGATTTATCGATCGATTTCACTCTTTAATCAATCGTTAGGTGTCATCTTTGTTTCGTGTGAATGGGAAATGTGCTATAAAGCTGGTTAGGAGTACCGTAGGCTATATGGGGCGCCGTAGTGAGTATTATGGGTAAACGTGAGCATGTCTAGCTGGATCTTTTGTCCTCCCGATTCGTTGAATTATATTAGCTCCCTTTGGCGTTCGTTATCTAAGGTTTAAGTATCGATTCAGGCTAGTCGTTCGTCATATAGTCATTATGGGTTTGTGGGTTACTTAGAGTATGGTGACACGTGGGAAATGGTATGTGTTCATTCATTAGCCGATGCTATGATATAGTCGATTGATTAGAATGCTTGTGGTGAAACCAATGTTTTCAAAGAACTGTTTGAGATGGTATAATAACTTGTGTCCTCATGACTCGTTGAACCTTTCCATTCTTTGGGCTTAATTCACTATGTTGGGTGCAGATAAGTAAATCAATGAAAGGATATAAACATGTACATGTGTGGAATTATGTAATAGCTAATTGAAGTTTTATGGTACAATCGATAGATTGATGGAGTTGATTATGAAATGATGGAGGGTCGGTTAAGCGATGTGCGTTTCCGCTAACCAATATTTATTATTATTAAGGGAATAGACTCGGGGTGACCCTGCGCTCGAGGGAAAAGACCCGAGGTGACCCGATTGATTGTTATTGTTGAGGAAAAAGACTCGGGGTGATCCTACGCTCGAGGAGATAGACCCGAGGTGACCCCAATCTATTATTATCAAGGGAATAGACTCGGGGTGACCCTGCGCTCGAGGGAACTAGACCCGAGGTGACCCTAGTGTTCATTAAAGTATTATATCTGATTTAAAGGCAAGAAAGATTCTGTAATGAAGGGATTGAATAATGATGAATGTGGACTCGAGGAAGACTGTAGTATCGTATGTAGGACAATAAAATGATTCGGAATTGGTTATAGACTAAAGTGGATTAACGTGAGCTCATCGATGTATCTAGTCTGAGGAGTGAACGGTTAGTGACTTTCCGGTGAAGTCTAGAATCCTTTGATCTAAGAGTATAACTCGGTGGTAATCATTCGTACATTGGGCGTATCCCTCAATATTCATTCACTCACTCATTCATGATGCATGACTCATTTCATTTTCATATAGTTTGAGCTTAGAACTCTCTACTGGGCACGTGTTTTGCTCAACCCTATCCTTCTTTCAGGTACACTCGAAGATTGTGATACGAAGTGCTTGGCGTGCATTTTGACTTCATCCTTTTGAAAGCTAGCACGGGAAATCTGTTGGGCACTTTTTTGTAAAACCCCCTGGGAATGTAATATTAATTTCTAATACGACTATCATTTGATCAAGGAGGATTGTAAACTCTAAACCTTCTTTCCATTATGTAATTTGTATCGTCAAGCTTGATTTGAAACTTTGAATTTTAAATTTGCAACTATGGGAATGAACATTGATTTGGGGTATTATCTGTATTATTGCGAGGTATTGTTATTCAGAAATCCTTATACTTTATGTAAAAAAATCGAGGGCGTGAAAGCAGTGGAGTCTTCTGCTCTCGGATTTGCTCTTAATATAATTTGACATTCATCGATATTTGGCAAATCAGAAAGACTACGGAAGAACTGAGAATATGGATTAATCCTTAATGTATCAATCAGAGCTGAGATAATATGTGGCTCCAATTTATCTTTATCTCCTTGTCTAAGCTCTATTTCTTTTTGCGTGTCATAAAAATATAGCTGGAGACAGGATGGTATTTGCTCAGAACGATAAAGACTATCGATGAAGTGATAGATCTGTCCTTGTGCTCTGAATGTGTAAATCCCATTAGTTCGTTTCGCATACACAGGGTCCAGATGCACACCCATGGATGTAAATGCAAAAATTTCATTATAGGGCTTCACATATTGGAGGAAATGGGCTGAATCTGCACCTAACCCAGAATATAACTGTTGAAGGTTGTCTGGAATAGTAATTGGGTAAAGGCGAACCTCGCCTCCTGAGCAACAAAACTTAGGTGTTTCATATGGGAATCTTTTGGCACCACAATACTTACAATCTTGTATAGATGAAAGTTTGTATGCTTCCATAGGTATAGCTCGCTGCGGTATAATTGGTGCTGTAGTCAAAGTGTCTATTCCTACACCTGTATTTAAATTTCATGTATTAGTAATAGCATTTTATACACAAATGTAGTCAGCGTTTGGGGTCATACCTATGGAAATGTCATAGAGCATACCTATATACAATTGAAAGAGAAAATATTAGATTTTGTTCTATGAATATATTCTAAGTAAAATAAAATGGCGAAAATTGTTAGATAGCGTACATTCATCATGGTCCCTTGAAGTTGATGGTGTTGCAGAAGAACCTATTGAGCATTATCAGTTACTTTCAATATTACTTGTCAAAATTTATTAATGAATGATAAAATAGATGTGAGATTTCTTTCAGAAACCTCTGGAGAAATTTGTAATTAAGTAGGAAGTGTAATATACCTGTGGTAGCAGTCATATGAATAAGATTACCATCATTAGCAATTTGTTGCTCATCACAAGAGAGTTGTGCTATGGAGCCCAAACCTAAGCTTGATTCAATGTTTTCTTCTGCACTAACTTGTTCTTGTATTTGAACTGGGAATAGACTATTCTCTCTTTGCAATTTTTTTTGGGCATATAAGGCTCTCCTTCGGGCATTTATTCTGTCCTTTTCTTCTTCTGATAACTGAGAATATGGTATTCTTCGACGCTTGTTTTCAGACATTTTCGTTTAAGCCCTCTGAAAATATTAAGACATCCATTGGATTAGTATACTATTGAAGTACAGCAGAATCTGTTTGCTTTTGTATGTACATATATACATACATGCATGCATGATGTGAATAAAAATATATAAAGAAATTTCCATATATGAACTGGTAGAAGTGTATTTTGTCTTTGGAATCCTCTTTCTGCATACAAAGTTCTGCTATATATGCAAAATACATATGAACATGCATGATTCATTTGGCTGCATAGAATAAAAATGAACTTTACTTCATTAGTAAGAGGGATATGAAGAGCAAAATTTGGATTTACATCAAGGGAAAAAAATATAGTGAAGCCAGATGTTTGAGCAAGCACACACCAATTTGTAAGGTAGTTCAGATGAGGAAAAGGGAGGTAGGAGAGAATACGTGTACCAGCAAATGCAAAGAACTGAGAATTAGTAAGAAGGAACTGGATTACTAAAGAACTACTGCAAGCTCTCTTCTCTCAGTTGCATGAGGAATTGAATTTCAGAGAAAGTGTTTTCGTGTGGGAAAAAGAGAGAAGAATTGTAAAGGTAAAGAAGTAAAAGGATACCTGTGGAAGAAGTCGTGTATGTAATAAGAAGGGCACGTGGCAAAATGTATGGTTAAGTTGGAGTGAAGCAGTAGGTTTAGAGATTTAGTTGAGAGATATATTGTTTTGTCTGTATCCTATCTCTCTGAGCAGTAGGCTTAAAGACTTAAAAAGATGAAGTGGTGGAGTGGAAAATCATGGCATTAACTAAAACGTTAAAAACGTGGCAATGAACAAGAACTTTAAGTAGGGAATGCTTGGTGTAGGTAGTGTAAGAAAGGGATAACTGATAGAGTGTAAAAATGTCATTACTCAGTAAGCTGGAGTAAAAAATAGATCAATACCTGATTGTTGTTTTATTCTGAGATTAGATACATATTCTCTGTCTTTAAGAATGTTTTTGTTTGCCTGGCATAGATTTTTCTTCCCTAAGATAAAACTGCTTTTTATTGTACAGAGACAAGAAAGGGGGGGATAAATTAATCTGGTTTAGAGGAGAAGAATATAATCTAGTATAGAGTTCTATATCAAAATTGGTTGTTAGTAAAAAGAAGAGGTATACAGTAATATCTCTGATCAAGCATTCATTGAGAAAACTAAAGTTTGTCTTTATAATGTGCTTGTGCTAGCATTGTTAATCTTAAGCAGTGAGATCACAAAGTAGAGGTTTAAGTGGTAGAGGTAAAAGTCGTAAAGCTTAATGGATCTAATCACATAGTGAAGGTTAATCACTAAAGTTAATATACTGGTGTAGCTCTTGTCATGCTTTCCTTATCAGTGGGAGCAGCAAGATTGACAACTGTAAGGTGTAGGGTACGTTGGCATGTGCAATGCACATGTGCACTGTCCATTGAATTCAGCGGTTTCCAATTTTCCTGTGATGTAGCTGAATATCAGTACGTTATATTTATGCATGCAAAAGGGTTATCCAAAGTAGGGTACATAAGTTTGGTACATTAATATTAGTGTCTGCAAAAGGGCTGGCAGCAAAGTAGATTGCAAAAGGGCTAGCACTAAAGTAGATTCTGCATTCCTTGGATTCTGCAAAAGTTGGTGGCTTAGAAGCTGTTCATGACAAAAGGGTGGATAGGCCTGTAGATGTTGAAGTGTGCTGCTTATTTGTTGTTGTTATCGCTTTTGGATGTTTCTTCAGCTGTTGCCACAGACTTTTCTGTTGGGCTGTTCACTGGTGGAGCATCCACAGTTTCGAAGAAGGAGGAGCTTGCATTGTGTTCTGCGGTCTTGTTTTTTTTATTTGGAGCATTTGAATCCAGAAGGAGTTCCTCTGAACGGTTGTGGGATTCTGTGACGTCTTTGGTGCAGATGGAATGGACTTTGAATTTGATTTGGCTTACCCCGACGTAATTATACATGTGACCTTTCAATGTGATGGTAGCTTCCTTTGGCTCACTCAGTTTGTGAAGGACTGGGAGGAGTACCTGTCCCTGTGTTGAGTAATCTATCAGATTCTCTTTTAATTTAATAGGATGTATGTTTTTTTCTTCTAATGTATCATATTGTACGTATTATTAGATTTAAAAGAAGAAGTATGGTTGTCTTACATCAATTAAATCTGCTGCTGTGAGGTTGTAGACCTGTGATGCAACTTCAGAGAAGACTGTTGCTTCAATATTTCCAGTTGAATCTGTGACTTGGACATTGAATTTGATCCTGCAAGTAAAGAAGGTTTTTTTCAGTTCTGTTAGTTGTTTGCTTAGCTAATATAGTTTTGTTTTGGTTGCAAGATTTGATATAGTTGGAAGGGAGTTTTTTACTCTGTGAGAGCTGGCACTTTTTGGAGACAATAGTTGCACCAGAAGCTATCGTCTCCATATGCATTTGTTGCTTTGCTGCAGAGCGAGCAGGCTAGGTAATAGAATTTTTGTCCGAAATCCATTACTCTTATGATGCCTTTGACAGTTAAGAACTCTGGCTGCAAGTATAGCTTTGCATTTAGTATTATGAGAAGGATACTATTTGCTTTGACGATAAGATTTCGCATAGGTGGTACCTTCTGCACAATCACCGGCAGGTTGGCAATCTTTGTGATGTTATCCTCTGATTCTTCAGTTGGATTTGGCAGAAGAAGTTGTGGTGGTGTTGTTGGCAATTCTCTGATCTTGCTAGCATTCACCACACACCTGCAATGGTAGTGGCATAGAGTAATATCTTTGATTAAGCATTTATTGATCAGCATGACTTTGTAATTAGTAAAAGATGCTTAGCATATTTTGACGTTAAATTGAGAATTGAGAGATGAGAAATCATACTATGCTAATTTAATACTGGCTCAATCTGTAATGGCAAGGTAAAATAGTATTTTCCTTCAAAAATAGGTTCAATTCTGCAAACATGTGACTCAAGGGGGAATATTTTAATTGTGTGGAATACTGTATGTATTTGTGTACAACACAAGTGATAATTGGGCACACTAGGATTACCGTGTGTACCATATGGCATAACACGATATTATTGCTAATGAGTTGCCGAAATACACTACTATATATGAGGAAGCTCGTCTTCCAACAACCAGCAAAAGTGAATGTTGACATTCTACCTATAAGATTGATCGCTACATGATTTTCTTGCAAGTACCAGGCAAAAATGGCACAGATGAATCCGGGGTGCATCTAAATGTCACTCAAAGGAGAGAACAAGTGATTTTAGCAGTAAAAAGAGAGGGAAAATAAAGATGATACTCAGGTCATATAAACATTGTCCAGAACATTGGAGTTTGGTAGATAAGCATATATTGAGGCCTACTGACTATTGTGACACAATTGGGTTGGGTGAACACTTGTTTGGATTCATTTCCACCAGTAAGGATGACAATTATATTGTGAAATTCAACAGTACTTGATTTAGGGAAATCCACAGCCTTACCATGGTAAGGCGATGGGAATAAAAGTGCAGGAGAAGCAATTGTCGCTAGTTACTATTTTCCTACTCTTTAATTGCATGCCTTGAACCTCACAGATAGTTCTTTAAGAAATAAAGTCATGTGTAGCAGACCTAGGAAGCAAGCAAGTGATGGTTATGGCAGAGTTTGTATTTGATTGCTTAGGTAATAGAACCATTACCATGATTGTAGCGCACTTGCTTCTGGTATTGGCGGGTTGAAGATGAAACTTGATGTGTTCCGCGTGGCAAGTGTCAAACCTGCATGAATATCACTATATGAGTTTTTTTGGAAGTACATGTGTTATGGATTGTTGTGAGTAAATATTATGCTACCATAATATGTGGAAGTTTTCAAACGCAATCCAATTGCCACTGGGAAAGATCCTGGTAAAGCTGCCATTGCCCGAGCTTCATAGTCACTAAACTGATCCCATAGTGATATGATTGTTGGCTGCATGCTGATGATATTTCGTAATGGTTTGGTTAGCACTGTTGAGAGTATGAATAGGAATTTTGAATAGGGGTTTTATGGATGGCTTGCCCCTGATCAACCACTCGGACATCCACGACATATGAATCATTGATAAGTTTCAGTGGTCCAACTTGCAAAATAGCAAATAGCACATCTGCAAAGGAATTGCAATATTAATTAGTTCTTACTTTTTGCTTGGAGGAGTTTTTGTGGTTTAGTGACTGATCTATCTTTGGATCAGAGACTCGAACTTGAGAAATAGCAGTGATTGGAGTGAAGTTGTATCTCATTGTTCTCAGTGTCAGGCCATCAATTTGTATCTCTTCAACTGGCGTGCGAGCATTGATGGTCAATTGGTAGGTGTTTTCTAGAAAACGGAATTTTTCTAGAGTCTGGCCGACAGCAGCATTGGTTATGCGATAAGTATGATACATCTTCATTGTATTTTGCAGAATTCTGATGTTGTATCCAAAGATGGTTGCCTGAATCTTGTTGCCCTGTTCAAGAGCACAAGTAGTGAGGGAATCATTCAATAAGCTACAATGCATTGCTTTTCAGTGATGTCTAATCAGTGGGAAACTTCTATCAGTGATTATTGATTGCTTTGGCGTGTTACCTGTTTATCCTGCAAAATTATCCTTTGATATTGCGAATTGCTCGAGGTTGACATCTTTGGAATGTTCTTTTCGATGACCATGACCTCAACTGCATAGTTTGAGGTTGTGAGGTTCACATGGCTCAGTGGTAGAATGCTTGGGGCCATTTGGATCTACAAATTTGCAGGAGAGCGAAGCATATTATAACAAAGACAAACATGCAATAAAAAATAGGTTTATACTAAGAGGAATATGGAGAGTAAAATTCTGAATTAGATCAAGGGAGAAAAATATAGTCAAGCCAGATAGTTGATCAAGCACATACCAAGTTCTAAGGTAGTTCAAATAAGGAAAAGAGAGCAAGGAGAGAATACGTGTACCAGCAAATGCAAAGAACTGAGAATTAGTGAGAAGGAACAGGATTAGCAAAGAACTGGTGCAAGCTTTCTTCTCTCAGTTGCATGAGGAATTGGATTTCAGAGAAACTATTTTTTTCTCGGAAAAAGAGAGAAGAATTGTCAAGGTAAAGAAGTAAAAGATAGTCTGTGGAAGAAGCCGTGCATAGAGTTTTATATGAAAATTGGTTCTTAGTAAAAAGGAGTGAGATAGAGTAATATCTTTGATCAGCCATTCATTGAGAAAACGAAAGTTTGTCCACATAATGTGCCTGTGCTATCATTGAAAATCTTAAACAGAAAGATCATAAAGTAGAGGTTTAAGTGGTAGAGCTAAAAGTGGGAAAGTTTAATGGATTTAGGTACATAGTGAAGGTTAAAGTAGTGCAGTGTAGTAACAAGGAGTTTAAGTAGATAGTGCAGATTAAGGCTGCTGAGGCTAAAGTAGTAGAGTGGCTAATATGGAAGGCATCATTGATTGATGCCAAGGGAGGAAGAGGGATATCAGTCTAACTATCTTGCTGACTGAAGGAACACCTAAGTTCACACAAAATCTTGACAATCTCATGCAACAAAAGAAAATGCCAAATGAAAGCTACAGAAGAAAACTCTATGTATGTTAAATTCACCTAAGCTTACTATTTTGGTAAACTCTATGTATGTAAAATTGTTTTGCAAAAGCTCCATCAGAAATATGCAAAGAAAAGCACAGGAGATGAATTCATGCATGGGATGCCACATGCATGTACCAAGATTGTGTCTCAATAGAAGTAAAGAAGAAGATTAGCAGTAAAGATAAAGTAGTATAGGAATAGCAGCTCATAGATATCACGTACCATTAATGAATGCGAACAGAAATGACAAAAGAGTACATGTACCAGATAGTGAAAGCTTCTAGAGCTGTGAGAGCCCAAAAAGAGAAGATGATTGATGAAACCGATAGATCATAAATAAAGGCAAATCCAGAGCTTTTTCACAGCAAAGCCATCAGAATAAAAGTGCAGGAGAAGTAATTCATGCTGCCAACTATGTCACTACTCTGCAATTGCATGGCTTAAGGGTCACACACAGTAGTTTAGTAAATAGAGGCACGTGCAGGAGATTTAGAAAGTAAGAAAGTGATGGTTTAGTAAAGTTATGCTTGTGCTGTCTTTGTCAATCTTAAGCAGTGGGGTTACAAAGTGGTGGTTTAAGTGCTAAAGTAAAAAGGTGGCAAAGTTTAGGAGGTTTGGAGGTTAACACAATGAATTAACTAACACGCTAGGCTTGTAGGTAGAAACCACATCATTGATTGATGGCTAAGTGGCAAAAGGTAAACAGTAATTTTTAGTTTTTGTTTCATATTCTTAAAACATAATTAACATTAAAAATGAGTGCAGTTTGGAGGTATAAAAAAGATAGCTTGTACTTAACTGGCAGAAGGAGCAACGGATTGAATATATTGTTTTGTTGTGTTTTTTTTTAAACACAAAAAAGCAACAGACGTTTTTTTTTTGGGGAGAACAGCATAAAAGAGTTTAATTGGGAAATCATACATTCCTTATCTTTAGCTTTTCCCTCGGCATGAAAATAGATACATCAGTTAGAGAAAGTTAGATCATTGGTGGAATTAGTTTCGATTAGACATGCCATAAAATTTGTGGAAGTGTAATCTTCTTTAAGAGAAGAAGATAGAAAAGAATAAAAAATAATCAATGGATAAGGGTATCAAAGAACTCTAACACTAAATTGATCATCTGAGGATACATCCCTTAATCTACGCCAGAAGCAAATGTACAAAATGCATTGAGTGTATGCCAAAATCAATCGCACATGCTTTCCTTATCAGTGGGAGCATCAAGAATGAGAACTGTGAGGTGAAAAGCTGCTGAGATAGTAATTAATACATAATCATACAGTTGATGCTGATGACTTGTCTTTACTCATTACATTGCAAAAGCGAAGACATAGCTTACATAATGTATCACAATCTGCGAGCACAGATTCATGATAACACAAAATGGAATCAAAATGAGAACTAAACAGCATCCTAAAAACAGACAAAATAAATTGCAAATGAGATAGTACTGCTATGTCTTCCAGCAAAGGCATGATCATGTCTGCATTCTTCACCCTTACTTGCACAACATCCCAAAAGCTGACCAAAGAAACTGCAAACTAAAGCCACTCATAAATTCTCTCTTTATCATTTGCATGATCAAGGATGACAACTCTAACATCAAGATTCGGTAAGATAACAATGAACACATAATCATAAAGTTGAAGCTGCAGAGCATCCAAAAGCTGATTGAACATAATACCATTCAGATGTCCATTGTTAATAGATATAGACCAAGTTCTATTTCCCATGCGGACTGAAATAACCTCAAGATTTAGATCATCAAGCACAGCCTGAAGCCTATGCTGAAAGTCCTGCACAGTAGAATCATTCTATCACAAAAGGACTAAGTTTGTAATAGATGCAGTAGATGTCACTAATAAGCATAAAAAGTACAAGCATACCTCAAGATGATTCGTTTGTGGCATGTACCAATATCCAGACGTCATGAGCGGGAGATTTTGTTGAATTGTTGATGGTAGACAAGCAGTCACAAAATAACCTGATTTTATTAATAATAGCAGCATTAATATTGACCGGAGGGAATTAGTAAATGGCACTTGTATACTTTAAATTGCTTACCCTGAAGATCATGAAACTGACGCCAATGTTCATTTAGTAACATTGTCCAATCATATGAGACTTCAACACCATTTTGATCAAGAATTATTGCATTGAAAATCCATTTCCGCTGGCATGCCAAAATAAGCCTATAGTTAGTTGTGATGGCATGAGCTGTACGGAACTCACGCCAACCATTCTGCATTACACCATCGACAACCCGAATAGGCCAAGCTTTACATCCATGTTTTATCAAAATCCAAGTAGTCCTACCAATGCCTTCGAAAGAAGCGCGTAAACCTGCAGGCAACAACTACAAAACAGAGAAGAACACATTTTAAAGAACTCATAGCATGGCAATAACAATATATGAATGCAAAGAGCTAATTCTAATAATAACAGTAAATATAAACTAAACAAACACACCATGGTTGGTGCATACACATAGAGCTGAGACATGTGCTTGATATACCAACACCGCTCGACACCTACAAAATGGAGAAGTAAAATTTTCATCATGTGTCTGTATGTTTTTGCCTAATGCTTCCTATATACTGAAGTAAATCAATACCTGAAGTGCTATGGCGCATAAATGAATT
The DNA here is from genome assembly GCA_025413875.1 of Rhododendron molle. NCBI lineage: Eukaryota > Viridiplantae > Streptophyta > Magnoliopsida > Ericales > Ericaceae > Rhododendron > Rhododendron molle. The sequence goes on along the minus strand of CM046395.1, from coordinate 13,703,620 downwards.
ATGCACAAGAGCATCCAACCATTTAACTAAATCATCGCGTGCAGTCCATATCAAATTGTCACCCAAACCCAATATGTCTGCATATTCGCGCACAAAAATACTGAAAGCTTTATATTCTAACTGTGCAGGATGGCGATACCGTGCAACAGCAGCAACCACCCTTTCGCCTTGAACTGGAAGAAGACAGTAAAACCCTCCATGGAGAGGCTGAGGATTTCGGTACTTCACATGCACCCACTGGCGAAATGGAACACGCAGAACCATGTCACTGCATTGATTTAGAAGGCATCTTTAAACATGGAATGGAAAATAAGTCAACGACAACAGAGCATGCAATGGAAATCAGCACACGGTAGGTTTGATCAGATCTAAAGGCATCGAAAGACAATGAATATATGCCTATGTATGGCTAAGACCTATCAGATAATGCTATAACTGCCTGCTCACCTTAGGATGCTCAGAAAGTTTTTGGTAAAACGCGTTAACTTGTTCATTAAAGTTTGAATATGTATTCCAAAAGCTTGCTGATGGTTCTAGATCAGATGCGCCAACTGTAACGACAACAGAGCATGCAATGGAAAATAGTTTCACAATACCGGGCAAAGAATAAAGCTTTTGGCCAAAGAGCATCAGTTTTTAGTTAGTTCTGGAAAGGGAAACCAAACATGCAACCGGAAATAGCTCGACGATATCAGATAAAGAATTGAGCTTTTGCCCAAAGAGCATCAGTTTCCAGTTACAGGAAATCAGCACATGGTAGGTTTGATGAGATTTAAACGCATCGAAAGACAACGAATATGTGCCTGTGTATAGCTAAAACCAAACATGTTGGGGAAGGTAGGTAGATCATATCAGATAATGCTATAACTGCCTGCTCACCTTAGAACGCTTAAAAAGTTTTGGTAAAACACCTTAACTTGTTCATTAAAGTTTTAATATGTTTTCGAAAAGCTTGCTGATGGATCTAGATCAGATGCGGCAACTGTGTTTTCTGGTAGATAGCTGATAGCAGTTACACCTAACCACTACAATGCAAAAAGTGTGAGTCCTCAGGAGTTCATTTTAGAGGTTAGTCACAAATACACCTTATTGGACAGCATCTTCTGACGCCTAGGTCTTGCTCAAAGAGCACCAGTTTTGAGTTACAATTGAAGGGAAAACCACACATGCAACAGGAAATAGGTGTACAGTATGAGAGAAAGAATAAAGCTTTTGGCCAGAGAGCATTAGTTTTCAGTTGGAATAGGTGTACAATATGAGACAAGGAATAAAGCCTTTGGCCAAAAAGCATTAGTTTCCAGTTGGGCAGCATCTGGAAGACTGCTCTAACGGTTGAGGTAAAGCTCTTGCTCAAAGACCATCAACAGGCATACAATGTCAGAGGAAGACTAAAGCTTTTGGCGGGGAAGCATTAGTTTTCAGTTGGACAACATTCATCTCGAGCATATACTTATTCTAAGCACTATTTCCCTCGACCAGAGGATGACGCCAAAAAATTCCAAAAGCTTCATGATATGGGAGAAAGAACTAAAATTTCAGAACGAAGCAAGAAGACCAAGCACAAACAGAGCACAAATCGACACCCAAAACTCAGACCAAAAAATTACAAGCTGACAAACTCTCAAGAACAGAGCACTGGACAGCTGAACAAGGCGAATACATCATCCGTAGAAATACACACTCACAACTTGGAAATTTCCAAATCCATGGAGAAAGACAGACATGCAATTAAAAATAGCTTCATCATATGGGAGAACGAAGGAGAATTTAAGAACAAATCAACAAAACCAAACTTGAAATCCTGTAGAAATCGACACCCAAAACTCAGACCACTGAGATACCTCGCATTCTAACGGGCACATGCAATAAAAAATAGCTTCATGATATGAGAGAAAGAACAAAAATTTCAGAACAAAGCAAGAAAACCAAGCACAAACCCAGCACAATCGACACCCAAAACTCAGACCAAAAAATTACAAGCTCACAAACTCTCAAGAACAGAGCACTGGACAGCTGAACAAGGAGAATACATCATCCGTACAAATACACACTCACAACTCAGACGGGAAAAATACAAGCCCGCAAACTCCTAAGCACAGAATACTGCACAGCAGAACGAGCAAAATGCAGCATGCAATTCATAAGCCATACCTGTGAGCAAAATACAGCATGCAAATCATAAGCCATACCTGTCACCAACAGCAAGAAGCAGAGCACCAACGATCGGGAAAACGAAGCTAAATCCCACGCCAAAAATCCCAGCACAAACAGGTAACAACTCAGAGCACAGAAGACAAAAGTCTCTCTCTCATCTTGTAGAATCTTCTGGCGTAACCACTAACCACCCCACCCAACTCTACGGAAGCCCTTCACATTAGCTACATCCCTCACCTCACAACGAAGACACGTAGCCACTACATGCATAAAGTGACGCAGCACATGCAAAACCCACAATACCCATTATACCCAACCCCACAAAGAGACAACAGCCATGCATTGAGGGTTAGAATCGTCCAAATTGGACCAAATGTGGCAAGCGAAAATCACCCTAAACCAAACCTTCTTAAAGAGAGGTAGGATATGAGAGGGAAAGGGTAAAAGCATATTTGGGATGGGTTTAGATCAGGTGTTTTGCGGATGTCGTGGTTTTAGAGAAGGAAAACCAATTGCCTACAAACATAGTAATGAAAGATTATTTTGGGAGCCTAATTTTTGGATTTTCATTTTTAAAATTTTGAATTTTTGGCCTTTTGGATTATGGTCAGAATGTATTTTGAATTTATTAGAATATTTGGATGATATGTGCAGAATGCTTTTTGCAACAGGAGTAGTGTTTGGGAGATATGTGATGAAAATGAATTATGAGTTAATTTTTTACCATGTTACCCTTAATCATTTATTATGGGATATAATGTGTATAAATAATGGTTTATTCAATTTTGTAAAGTTTAGATTGTGACACAAAAATCTTCTTTATATGTTTTGGCAGGAATAAAATTTTCCCATAAAATCTGTTGAAAAACAGGTTAATTTCATATATTTGGTTATAATGCAAAAAACAAAAAATGTGAAACCAAACCAACAAAAAAAAAATCAACTCAGTTTCCGTTGAGTGATAGCCATCATTATGGGGAAACAAATAAGAGCAACTGAAGAACAAGAAAAAAATTGCATAGCCGAGTACTTAAGATTTTTTGTCCAGTGATGGATTTGTTATTAGCATAAAAGGAAAGGACATTTGGGTTTTTGGGATATAAGGCCCCGTTTGATAACAGTGATAGATAGATGAGATTCGTAAATGGATGGTATTCGTAAAGAGATGGGATTAGGATTGGGATTGCTAATGAGAAGGGATTGTTAACGAGGAGGGATTGATAATGAGTATGTTTGTTTGGGATGAAATTAGATGATGGGATTATTAATATCATATTTGTTTGAGATAGGATTAGATAATGGGATTGGATTGATAGAAGAAATTAGTAATGAGAAGAGATTGGTAATGAGGAGAGGATGGGATTGGACTACGAATACCAAGTCCCACGGAGTATTGCTAATATCCCCTAAAGTCCGGCTTCCTTATCCCGTGGGACTACCAATCCGAAGCCATTTGTGTTACCAAACAAGGAATTAATAGTCCGAATGGACTATTAGTCCAATCCCATGGCCGAATCAAGTTATCAAACGGGGCCTAAGAGAATTGAAAAGGGCAAAAAAGAGAATGGGAAAAGGACCTCCGGAGGTCCTTTCATCAAATTTTCAAATGCATTTTTGGAGAATAGGTTTCGGATTGTGTCCCCAAACACCAAAAAGTTGAAAAGTTGAAAATGGAAATGCAAAAATTAACCTCCCAAACAAGGGCCACCAACATTTTCGTGAAAATTTTAAATCTACATATTGCTCAATGGGCTCACTATCGTGTTTTATACGCGCTTAACTTGAAACTTTTACCAATTCCTATGCAATGACAGATTGTATGGCTTGAATTTCTCTTTTTCATTAAACGACCAAACTAACCTTACTGGCTATAACTCTTTCCGTCCCAAAATATTAGTTCAGTTCGCAAAATAAGAACGTAAAAATAATACAATTTTATAAGAAAAATTCCAATTTATGAGTTCTTTAAATTTATAAAAACATTTTGAATTTTTCTTGAAAGAAATGCATTATTTTTTAATACTCGTTTTGCAAATCGGACAAACAATTAGGTTGGGTTTCTCCTGGTATCTAAACGAATTAACAATGTTAGGGCATCTGCAATCCTCACCCATTTTATTATTTATACCCAAAATTTGAGAAAAAAACCTAAAAATTCATCTCCAATGACTGTAAGTGAGCTGAGCCTATCCTCACCCATTTTATTATTTATACCCAAAATTTGAAAAAAAAACCAAAAAATTCATCTCCAATGACTGTAACTGAGCTGAGCCTCTCGCGAGCTAGCTCAATATTTGGCTCAAAATGAGCTCGAACAAACTCAACTCGCTCAATATTTGACTCGAGATGAGCTCGTCCAAACTCAACTCGAAGTCTTAACGAACGAGCTTGAACAAGTTTCTAGGCTCGTTCACTTAACAAGCCGAGCTCAAACTACTAATGGATTGGCTCGGCTTAGCTCGCGAACTGGTGTACATGTACATGTATACATACAAAACTTAAGTGATGTACAGCTGCCAAGGGGAAGCCGTTTGGAGACGCTCGTCTAGAGCAGAAGAAGTGTGGAAGGCAGGCTTTATACCATAAGGGAATGGTTAGTGAATACATAAGTTTTCGATGTGCGACAAGTAACTCCCTCCAAAGCCTTTTGCAGTAGTCCCATTCCGGAAGTTTTGCAAAACTACCACAGAGAGAAACTTTTATAAGCACAGCACCACACTAACCCTCAGCCTACTTCCCTCATGCTGGAGTGTCGAGCATACACGAGCCGAGCTCGAGCATAGGAACTTAATCTCGAGCCGAGTTCGAGCTCTCCTCCACAGCTCGTTTCGAGCTCAAGTTGAGCTTGAGCCCAGTAAAAATATAGCAAGCCAAGCTCGAGTATCTCAAAACTCGACTTGGTTCGGCTCGATTACAATCCTATCTTCAATGTTATACCTATTTGTCTACCCATTTTGAGGTCAGGGCTTCGAATCTTCCCAATTGCGTTTGAATGTTATTTCCTTTGTATTTGTTGAGATGGTTTCTCCCAATTATGGGGTTGATAGTTGGGTTAGCTTATAGTGATTGAAAGTTGTATTCAGTTTCATGTGATTCTTATACTTGTACTCTCCTAGATAAGGACCAAAAAAAATGAGCTAAAACTCACAAACACACGTACTTCAAGACATTTTATTCTCCTCACATGCATCAATTTAAACTTCATTTAGCAGAAACAATTTGCCTAAAGTTCATAAGCTATGAATAATTTTTTTAAGAAAAACTTATCCATACTTAAACAAGACAGTTCTATGCTCGAACTACAGCACCCACCTCAGCCTGCGTTTTATTTGATTTTTTTTGTTAGGGTTTCAGTGCCTAGATCTCAAAGGAATCCTAAGAGACTTCGACAAAGGTGGCGAGCAGAATTCTCAACCTAACTTGCTAGAAGAACATTGTGTTTGATTGGTTTGAATAGAGGAACATTGGAGCCAAAAAAAAAAAAATCATTTTGATGTTTTTTGAACAGCAAAAAAATTTATTAATCAAAAGTATAAGAATACAATGATTAAACGGAACAAGAGGAAAGTATCATGATAAGAGGATGACATCCCAACTATATATGTTGGCATCCTAACCCTTGACAATCATCTACCACTCGAGATCCAAGGATGATTACAAGTTGGCAAGATACCAACCGAAATCGAAAAGAAGGAAAGAAAGAAAGCTCCAAATAGAATCACTCTTCCCTATTTGATCACGAAAGGAAACACTTTAATATGAATTCAAATCACTGCCTAAAAGGTGAGCATAGAGAGCTTAGATTTAATGGGAACATAATCTTTGTATCTTTTAGAAAATAAGTGATCGGATAGCTACAACATTTACATAAACGACGATCGGGCTACTAAATTAAGGTGGTTGTGCCCAAAAAATGGGCATTGTTCCTAGTTCAAAAACGTCATATGAACCAATTAGTATGTGAAGTTTGACGAGTACAACAAACATTTAAAAAATGAAGTCGATACATCGTATATTAGTGACTCAATAACCTGTACACAATAAAAGTAAAGAATTAATAATAAAAATAAACGATTCAGATCATATTATTGAGCTTAGAATGATGCCATTTTTTGGGCATAGCAGGCACCTCAACTTTTTACTATATAAAAAAATGATGCAATGGCCATATTCCTATCATCCTCTTTGTTTTGCGGCGCACATATACTCTAACATGAATATCATGGACATGTAAGGCCCAGTGTATCCCATAAATAACTAACCTCAGTATGATTGTCATCTTCTTTTCTCTTCGACAAAATATATATATACATATATATCTATCTAATAAAACAGAAGGTTGTTTGTCCTACGTGACACATTTGTCATACGCCGTACCTTTGTCCTATGTGGTACACTATTGAATCCATACTGTTTGAGCCACTAGCTAGCAAGTCCCGTAGGCACGGGCAATTTCAATTGGCGTGCGTAGTGCCGTAGGTACGGACAAGCACTAATATATATATTATATATATATATATTCCATTGCGGACATAAAATGCGGACCACCCCATTTCTCCCTTTCCCGATTGAATTTTGATGATCCGAGCCGTTCAATGTGTTCAGAACGTGATTTTAAGGGTACTCGCGAGAAATCGGAAAAAAAATGATAGAGAATGGCTTGATTTGAGCAGTTTTTATTTGAACCGTTCAATTAAAAATAAACAAAAACTGCTCGGATGAAGCCCTTCCTGGTCTTTTTTTGTCTTTTTTTTTTGCTAATTTCTCGCGAGTACCCTTAAAATCACGTTCTGAATACATTGAACGGCTTAGAGTCACCACGACCGTACCCAGGTCTTTTCCCTCATTCACAATGTGTGTGTGTGTGTGTGTATATATATATATATATATATATATATATAGAGAGAGAGAGAGAGAGAGAGAGAGAGAGAGAGAGAGAGAGAGCTGACCTCAGTATGGATGTCATCTTGGACGAAATAAAAGTATAACAAACTATATATATATTATAGACCATTAGATTAGTCCATCTCCTAATTCACCTATGTGGCATTAATCTCATAGGAGTATCTCTTTATTTTTTTTTTGTGCTCAGCAATCCCATATAGGAGTATTAGTTAATATACATGCATACTTTGTACGTAGTAGGTATACCGTATTCAAACGAGGAGACAGCTTTACCAAAAAAATATTAGAGGGAAACTTATTCATGGCTCAGCTGTGAACAACTTCTCTATAGCAGCAATCAATCGCAGTCGTCCAAAAGTGTTTTAGATGGTCTGAATTTTAATGAAACTTTTTCGGAGAAAAGTTAACTTCTACAGATATCAACGTAGGCTTGATTGAACCATTCATGTATAAGGCCCTACCAAAAAATTGAACGAACTGATCAAGTCATTACCGATATCTTACTGAGTGGATTTTCTATGATGACTCTTAGAATATATTTTAAACAAACTGAACACCTCCAGCCATTTGTGTGTGGCTCCCACATAATATCCGATGTTCATTTTGTGCATACACCAATTAAATGGTGTGTATCCGCAGTTCTTTTGATTAAAATGGGCATTTCAAAAGCTTTAACACTTGACATAAATTTTGACTATGGGGTTGTAATTAAAATGCACCACCAAATCTAACAGGTTAAAAATCATTTCCCAAACGTGGAGGGGACATGATCTGTACTTAAGAGAAACCTCGGAAGTTGTCAATTATATTTACCCTATATTCAAAACACGAATATATACCATGTGGACATGTGGGGCTTACCTCAGTTTGAATGACATCTTGGTCGACAATAAAATATTCTTCTTAGCTACTTAATTAATTCAACTTTGTGATATTTAATCGTTAATCTTAAAAAAGTCAACGAGTTTGTTCAAACTATAACCTTCTCTGGCTTTAAAAGGCAAAACCAAGAGATCGACTATGCTCTCGTCTCACAAAAACAGAGGCCAAACGAAACACTTCTCTTTCCTAGAAATTGGCATTAGTAACTTGAAAACTCCCCTTTTCTAATCCCATTTGGTTGGGACTTGGGAACCATGGAGTTATTGATCTTGATTCTTCATATATATGTTAACCATCGCTTTGGTAGCCGTCCATTCACTATTTAGAATAGTCAAAATCTAAGCTCGAAAAAGCCGAGCTTTTATGTGTTTGACAATTTTCATTGATAAAACACACATTTCCATGCGTCCTTTTTATCTAGTTGTATTTTGTTTATTTAACATTTTAGAGAGTTTGTTTAGGAGGTACATGGAAACGAATCAATCAATCAATTTGAACATGTATCGAGAGTTTTAGTGCAGTAGTATAATAGTTGTATTGCATGTGATCCAGCCATCCAGGGCATCAAGAAGAACCAAGCGAAGTTGATCAGGAAGAGGCGAGCATCAAATTTGCAGCATTCCGTTCTCCAGAATGTGCTCGAGTAACTTTCAAAGTGCTCAAGCAACTTCTTCGATTTTCAGCAGCTTCCATATATATAGCGTTCAATTAGAGTTGTGTGGGTACAAAGTAGGGGTGGCAAACGGGCGGATTTGGGTCAAATTAGGCAAGTTGTTAGTGGTTTGGGCCTTTAATGGGTCATTAACCCATTAATTATTAGTCTAATTACCCATACCCAAATCCAACCCATTTATCTAAAACCCAACCCGACCCGCCCATTAGCCCAATTAAATACTACATACTAAAAAATTGTTGATTCTGGTTCATCTCTCTCTCTCTCTCTCTCTCTCTCTCTCTCTCTCTCTCTCCGTGATGTCGCCTCATCCTCAATCTCATGCCAAATGAAAAATTACAGAGTGTGGTAAGCTCACACATTCAAAACTTTGATCGATGCATGTGATCTAACCCGACATCGTACGGAGGCTTATTATACCATTATCTGAACCGTCTCGTGGAGACGAACAAGATGGATAGATCAGATTTTCCGTTCAAGCAATTTAAAAAAAAAACGCAGATTTTGATCGGAACTCGATTTGCACTCTCACTTCATTTGTGTTCGTTTTATATACTATGGAGTGCTAAAATCAGTCTTAACCTACTGGGCAACAACCAATATACTGGGCCCGAACATTTAATTAGTTTTTTACAGCGATTTAAGGTTCCAATTCCAAGCTTCAAAATGCTCCTCTTGCTGGGAGGAATTACTCCCAACTATTTTGTTGTTCACAAGATCGTCTAGCTCAGCTTGGATCTTCGAAAGACTCGAGATTCCTCCATTCGTCTGTAATTCCATGCCAACTCGATTGAAAGCATACTCCAATTCATCGAATTTCAAACTTACGGGTGACGACGACGGAGCTCGGTCGGATGGTGATGGTGTTCGGCTATGGAGGTGCGGCATAATTATTACCGGTCACAATTGATTTTTAATTCGAACCATTCAAAATATTTTTGGAAACGTGTAATTTAGCACTGAAGAATTGAGAGAGAGAGAGAGAGAGAGAGAGAGAGAGAGAGAGAGAGAGAGAGAGATCACCTCCGACTCGTTTAAGTTGACGATTTTTTTTCGTCAAAAAAGCTATTGCTCGTTTAAGTTGATGCGGAAGGAATTGGGAATCTGGTAAGGCAAAGAGACGATTTTTTTTTTCGTGAGTTTCTTTCATGACCCATTGGGTCATTTAAGTTGACCCAATTGATGCCCAATTAAGACCCAATTAATAATGGGTTAGTTGGGTTTGGACCCATTCTTACCCAACTAATAAATGGGTTGGGTTGGGTCTATTTTTTAGTTGATGGGTCTGGGTTTGTTAATGGTTCTGGGTTCAATTTGCCACTCCTAATACAAAGCATATGAGAGATACGCCCAAACATGCTTTTAACTTTAGAAACTTTTAAGAGTGTTCTTGGGTTTGCATCATGGAGTACATATACAATCTATGGATCATTGAGCACAAAATCAATCTCCAAGAGATTTCAAACGATCTTTTTTAACATATTTGAGAAAAGCCCCAAGGAGGATCCCTATGCAATACAAAGTCCTTCGATGGGGTTTGAGAGGCAAACGAAAGACTTGTGGATTCACGTAGCTGTGATAAAACACTAGTTGTGGCAAATGATGATTGGCAAGTAGAACTTAGCTAGGGTGATTGGTGAGGATTCATTAAGTAAGTGTTTTTGTAACTACACGTTGAGTATAGTGTTTTAATTCATTCATTTTTTACCCATTCAGAGATTTCTCACGTATATCTTTGCCTCATCAATTTAGTTGCTTTCGTTTGTGTGATGATTGGTATATTGATTTGTGGGTTTTTCATCCATAGCAAAGCTTTATATCCTCTCTTCTTCCCAAATTGTTGGTCCTCGATCTTTCCTTTTTTGGAAGTCTCAAAAGATTGGCTATAGCTTTTAATTTATAATATTTTTGTTATATTAAATATAGATCTTATTTGATAGATCTGAATGAGCTCTATTATATACTCCTTCCGTCCCTAAATAAGTGTTCGGTGCGCAAAATTAGGCTTTCCAAAATATGCATGTTTTTCGACAATTTTTTTTTTCACAATCTATTAGAACTCATTGCTATCTATTGATATGTGAAAAAACTTTAATTTTTTTAACGAAACAAATGCATCTTTTTGAAAGCCTAAGTTTGCGCGTCGGACACTTATTTAGGAACGGATGGAGTAAAGTTTTTACAATCACCTAAAAAATTATAGATTGTAAGATATAATCAATTGAAAAATAACACATACTCTCAAAGAGGACCAATATTTTGGGACAAAGGGAGTACATACCTAGTCGATCTAGGGTTTTCCACGAAACAAGCCCAAAACTTCCATTAGGGCCTGTGCCTGTGCCTCTTCCGGTCATCAGAAGCCTACTAAAACTAGGTGATGAGCCCGTACAAGTCCCTAGCCAAGTGAGCCAAATATGTGGAAAAGAATAGAAAAATCAACTTTCTTGTAACTTTTTGTGTGTTTAGTTATCGACAAAGTTGTATGACAAACAACTTCAATTTTCCCATGGAAACATTTTCTTGCCAAAAAGAAGAAATTGTTATTTTCCTTCAAGATTTCTTGTCAAGAGAACAAATAGAGGAAAATAAATCTGCTTTTTCTTTACTCTATCTCACTTCACTTTTTCTAGGAACTATTAGTCCACAAACGGAGCCTATGAGTTTGAAATTGGGACAAAAAATATCAGTGGTCATTTCTTCACTTGCCTTAGGAAAAGAAATCCTCCAGAAACAGGACCTAGCCTTCTCTACAAGATCCATCCCCAATGTCGTCCCTGCCCACAGCCCCACAAATAATCCACGATTTGGTTGCCGGTGGCATATCAGTGGGAGCCTCAGAAAAGCAACTGTAACATATTTTCTAGTAACGCCGCACGAAATTACACCGGGAACATAAAAGGCGTGAAGGTGATTTTGAACAAACACACATTCCAAGAGCGGCTCAATTATGCGGGAGGGAGTTTTGGGGAATAAAGAGGCAGAATTGGAAGAGTGCAACCCCCGGTTGGATGGTGTGTTTTTAATCTTTGTGTTTCTTTTTCGTGATTGAGCAAGTTCGCTCTCCCTTCTTTTCTCCTCAATGTACTCCTTTCGAGATTTATAAAATTATTTCGTTTGCCGAGAAAAAAAAAAAAAAAGAATCGGAACAGTGCAGTTTGGAATCTAGAGTGTAAGATTCATTGGGCCTTGAAGTGAGTGGCAACTGTTTTCTACCTCTGGCCCAATTTGACAATGAATTTGTAGAAAACACATTGGACCCAATTTCGAATTATCATCGTCTAAAGAACTCGATCGCGTAGTAGAGTAATAAGGTACTTAAATTACAACTTTCAGCTGGCACTCGTTTGGGAGTACACTTTGTGGACAGCGATGGGGAAAAATTATGAACAAAATGATCGAGAGTGAAGCTGAAGAGTATACCTTATTACAGAGATACAAGTACGCCGTATTATGGAGAAAGACCGTTGCTTGCGAAGCCCAAGGATGGAACCGGGGGTCTAGTGGCGACGGCCGTCACGACAAGAATTTTAGAAATTGTAATTATTATATGTATAAAAAAAATTTATCCCCAACATATACAGTCTTACCACCGCTAGATTTTTTCCTTATTTTTTGTTATATGCTAGTACTAAATCTTCTACCTTCTTTTTAAGAAAAGGAGACCCAAAATGTATTCTAAAACTAAATTTAATGGGCCGAAGTGAAATAATATAAAGGATGAGGTATAATTAAGGAAGAAAAAAACTCCACACTTTAACCCTAAAACAACTTAACCTAAAATTAAAGTTAAGTCTTTTTTCGTACTCTTTGTGCAAATGACAAATATCATTTCCTATAGTTTTTGTTATGTTATTTAAATTTTTTTTTAGAGTTGATGAGTATTAATATTGTAATTCATCTTTTTTCTTTTTTTAGTATACATTTTGACATTGCCAGAGTAAAATTCTAGTTCCGTCCTTGGCTAAGCCTCTTAGCTGTGTGTATGTGTGGAAAATGTTAGGGTGTGCAAGGGCGTTATACTAGGAAAGGTGAGTTGTTTCTTTAAGAGAGGTGTATGTGTAAGGGTCGACCTTGTGTTGTTTCAGTGTTTTCGGAGGTCGTGGGGTCTTTGGTGTTTTGTTGTTTTTTTTTTGGGAGTTTTGTCTGAGCAGGAGCAGGAGCAGGAGTGTGAGGAGTATATTTGGGGTTTGTGCAAGCTTTCTAGTAGTCTTTCTTGGGTTGTTGTGTTTAGAGTTTGGTTTCTAGGTTGGGCTAGTCCTTTTGGTGTTCTTCAGGATTCACTGTAGGATGTTTCTTCTAAAATATTCTAGAATTACCTAACCGCCTTCGTCCGTAGGTCAGCTATACTAGGGTTAAAACTCTCATGGTTGCACCCTCTAATCAGCTGTTATTGAGTGGTTGAGTTTGGGTAGCTATATTGTTAATTATTGGGTTGCCGGTACATTATTTCTTTCTCTCTGTTTTTAAAGTTTTATCATTATGAGTGTGAGTTAATGTATTAGGTGTTCATGCATGAGTTACCTGAGATGATATGTTCATAATGTATGTATTGAGCAGTGTCTTCACAAAGAATCTAATTTAAAATTACTGGTGGTGAATTTTTTTAACCAAGTTAAATTTAGGGTGTTCCATTGCGTGTCATAGTGTGTTTTAGTAATTCCTACTTTGTTTTTCCACCTAAATCTTGGAATCCAAACAGATGCATGTGGAGTCTTTAAAAAGAAGTCTTCATCTGTGCTATTTGTGCAAATTAGGAGGCTTGCAATTGGTGGTTCAAATATGGTGAAGGGGTGTTTCAAGCAAGTAAACATTAGAACCTTTTTTTTTTTTTTTTTAAAGGAAGCGCAAGAACTTTATTGAACGATAAGAGAATATTATAACCTACTCTATGTGCAACTAATACAATTGAAACAAGATATATAATTTGCACACTATTAAAGAAATAACACAATTAAATCAAATGAATGATCGATACATCCAGCCATAAATTGAATTTTAGAACTTTCAAGTTATACTACTGTACAGTAGGAGCAAATTAAAGCTTAGAGTGTTCAAGTGATCAACACCGGGTAGTTGTTGCAGCGCTGCCACTGACTTTCCTCAGTATACATGAATGTCATCTTGGTCAGTAGAGTAAAAAAATATATCAAAGTATGATATGAGATAAAGGTTGCTCTAGATGCACATTGATTCACGTACGTCTAATGGTTGCTGATCTAATTGTGTCCGAAATTGTGTTTTAAAGATATTATGTTCCCAAACTTATGGTTTCAAAATGAGCTGGTACTAAAATATCAAAAAAATAAAGAGCTCCTTAAATATATGAATCCTTCGCCTGCCAGGGTAGACTTTTGTTTTCAGGCTTAAAGTTACTTCAAAGTTAATGTCCATGCACCAAGACAAACATGATATACTATCACTATTGCAAAGGACTTGGCCAAAATAATGATAACTTGTTAGGCATTAGTGGGTCCCTTCTTTTGGAACCTCATCGATCTCATAGTACTGATTAATGCATACTTTATAGGAGAGTAGGTATATATATATATATAAACGAGGAGTACGTTACCAAAGAAAATAATAATAAACGAGGATACTTGTCAGGAAGACCAAGAGCATATGTAGAGGGCAAACACTCCTTGTTCCTATACATTGGCTGTACGTAGTTACTTGAAAACTCCTCATCTTTAACACCATTTGGTTGCGAACAATGGAGTCATTGATCTTAATTCTGTATATCTTGTTAGCTACCACTTTGGTCGGAGCCCTCCTTTCGATATTAAGAAGCAGCAAACCAAGCCCAAAACTTCCACCAGGGCCGGCGCCGCTTCCGGTCATCGGAAGCCTTCTAAAATTGGGTGACAAGCCCCATAAATCCCTGGCCGAGTTAGCCAAGCAATATGGCCCGATCATGAGTTTGAAACTGGGCCGAAAAACCGTTGTGGTCGTTTCTTCACCAGCCTTAGCGAGAGAGGTCCTCCAAAAGCAGGATCTCGCCTTCTCCACCAGATCCGTCCCCAACACTGTCCATGCCCACGGCCACAACAAATACTCCGTGGCTTGGTTGCCGGTTGCAGATCAATGGCGGAGCCTCCGAAAAGCCCTCAACTCTAACATATTTTCAGGTAAGTAATGGAAGTCGATAGTGTGTGTCTCTTAAGCCATATGATTGAATTAGCTAGCCCATAGGGCCCTAATCTTTGATTTTGCAAATGAGCATTGAACTATGAGAACCAGCGAGAATATGAATCCCACATAATTGGTAGAGCTATGAAGCTTACCTTAATCGTCGGTATTGAAAAGGAAAAGGACTTTTTCAGATGGTGTGCAAGACCTGTTTTTCTTTACAAGTGCAATAAAGATTCTTTGCGCGTGCAGGAGAACTAGCTTGGTACTGGCAATCATGTCTGGAGTCCCTTCAGCCTTGTGACGAAATTTCCATGTTGATCGACACTATAAGAAAAAAGACTTTTGGCGACGAAATTTAATGACGAAATTCAAATTTGTTGCCAAACAATACCTTATGGCAAGGAAATCAAATTTCGTCGCCAAATTTGACTTGTTTCATAAGGAAATCGAATTTCGTCGCCAAATTAATGTATGACTAATTAGTTTTTCATTTTCAAAAAGGTCATATGTTTTAAAATAAATAATCTACATAGATCACTTTGAAAATTACCGACAATATAGTAATATGTATGATTTTGAAACATTATCAACAAAACATCAAGTGGCTTAGCGGTTGGAGTGGTAGTTTCGGATTTGGAGGCGGTCCTGATTTCAAATTGGAGCAACAACAAAGTTGAAATCAGTTTTTAGTTAGGTTGCTTTTTGTGATTGAAAAAGACAAAAAACAGTCCTTCAATTCCTTTTTTATGTATTCTTTCTCTCGTGCACTCCTTTCTCTCTTTAGCAATTACTTATCTTGTTTTGTTAAAAAAAAAAAACAAATAGTGATCTTGTTTCCTTTAGCCTCCTATTCCTATAGCAGTGGGATCGGATCCCCTCAAGTCTAAAATTTGGATCAAAGGAAGTAGTTCTAATCTAGACCGCATATTTGAAAAATCAATGGTTGAGATCTGCTCGCCAAACTCTTGACAAGAAGAAATCAATTTTTCATTTTTTTGAGCAGATCTGAACCATTAATTGCCCCGTTGAACAATCCAAATTTCAACTGTCTTTTCCAGTCCAAGTTTTGAACCGAAGAGAATCCACTTCCATTAAGAATTCACTGTCATTCACTCAAAATTCAGCTAAATATTTTGCACCGAACACTATAAGTATGCATATGTACTACACACACAAACATATGTATATGTATCTATGTACATATACATACGTGTATACAATCTCCTTCAAATAAGGAGGTCCTTATTGGAGGTCCTTATTTTAGTTAAAATAAGGACCTCCCCATTTCTCCTATTTTCCGATTGAATTTTGATGATCCGAGCCGCTCAATGTGTTCAGAACGTGATTTTAAGGTACCTACGTGAAATCGGCAAAAAAAATGACAGGGAAGGGCTTGATTTGTGCAGTTTTTATTTGAACCGTTAGATAAAAAAATAAACAAAAACTGTTCGGATGAAGCCCTTCCAGATTTTTTTTTTTTTTTTACGCGAGTACCCTTAAAATCACGTTCTGAACACATTGAGCGGCTCGGATCATCAAAATTCAATCGGGAAAGGGAGGTCCTCATTTTATTAAAATGTGGTGGTCCTTATTAGAAGGGGACTCGTAGTGTATATATATATAGAGAGGGAATGGTTCAATGAACACGCTAATAAAACACCCAACGGAGACACCCAAAATCTCAATCTGATAGTTCCCGATTGAATTTTTATAATCCGAACCACTCAATGTGTGCAGAATGTGATTTTAAGGGGGTCTACGATAAATTAGCAAAAAAAATGACCGGGAAAGGCTTGATTTGAGCAGTTTTTATTTGAACCGTTCAATAAATAATTGTTCAAAACTGTTCGGATCAAACCCTTCCCGGTCATTTTTTTTTGCTGATTTTTAGCGTGTACCCTTAAAATCACATTCTGATTACATTGAGCGGCTCGGATCATCAAAATTTGATCGGGAACCATGGGGTGTTTTTTTAGATGTCCCCGTTGGGTGTCCCCGGAACCGCCCCCATATATATATATATATATATAAAGAAATTGGTGAAGAAAAACCTTTTATGTCAAGTAAAGTTTGAAATTTAATGTTTTAATCCTATGCTATTAGTGCGAAACAAAAATGATATTAACAATCCCATCATCTAATCTCTCATGCGAATAAAAAAACAAGGAACAACCTCACTAGTAATCCTACTCGCTACAAATTCAAATCGTAATTGCAATCCTAATCCTAATTCCTCTTTATTATCAGTTCCACCAAATCTACACAAGTTATCAAACTGGGCCTAAGCTACCAGTAAAGAAAGCTAAACAAAAATTATATTTTTGTTCTGAAAACCAAAAATTTCCTACTTGATAAAAAAGCACGTTTTAGAAAAAGCGGGCCCAATTTTAAACGAAGGCATTCGTAATCATACTGTAGTATCTTGCATGAATCCAAAATTTTGTTGGTCAATCATTTGGCCACCATTTTCAGGTAACAGAATTGATGCTAGTCAAAATTTACGGCGGCAAAAGGTGCAGGAACTCATTGAGCATGCAGGAAAATGTTGCCGAGAAGGCGTTGCGGTGGACATAGGCACCGCAGCCTTCAAAACATCCCTTAATTTGTTATCCAACACCGTATTTTCCGTCGATATGGCCGACCCAACTCAAGATTCAGTGCAACAATTCCGGCATTTGATTTGGCAGATTATGGTAGAGATCGGTAAGCCCAATTTGGTGGATTACTTTCCGATCCTTGAGAAAATTGATCCACAGGGCATAACACGCCGGTTGAAGACTCATTTTGGGGACACATTTCAGCTGCTTGGTCGGCTTATTGATGAACGGTTGGAGTTGAGAGGATTGGGCAAGA
The DNA here is from genome assembly GCA_025413875.1 of Rhododendron molle. Classification (NCBI taxonomy): domain Eukaryota; kingdom Viridiplantae; phylum Streptophyta; class Magnoliopsida; order Ericales; family Ericaceae; genus Rhododendron; species Rhododendron molle. The sequence continues at coordinate 13,686,021 of CM046395.1, read as the reverse complement.
CTCGTGCAGAGAGCGATGTGATAGATATTTTGCTTAATATCATTGAAGAGAATGGAGAGATTAACAGAAATCACATCGAGCATCTATGCTTGGTTTGTCTTCTTCCCTTTCCTCCATCCTCATTGATTTCATCTTAGCAATTCACAAGGCATATGTCCATGAACCAATTGACTAAAGTTACAACAAGAACTCAATTAAAAAGTTTAAATTTTTGTACATTACGTTTTGCTGATATGGTTTTGGATTTTATAAAAACCATTTATAACCATTATGTTTAAAACCATTTAGAAGCACGCAAATTTCATTGTCGACAGTTCATTGGTGTTCACTAGTACTATGATATAGCGAAAAATAGATACATAGCATTTTGAAGTTTGACCATATCTATTATTCACACCAATTCTGCTGTAGGACATATTTGCAGCCGGGACGGATACAACATCGAGCTCAGTTGAGTGGGCAATGGCGGAGCTATTGCGCAATCCCAAGACTTTAGAGAAAGCCAAAGCTGAGATTGAACAAACTATTGGCAAAGGGAAACCGATAGAAGAAACGGACATTCCACAACTTCCTTACTTGCAAGCAATCGTGAAAGAGAGCATGAGGCTACACCCGCCTGCTCCATTGCTACTCCCTCGCACGGTGGAGACGGACGTTGAAGTTTACGGCTACACCGTCCCACAGGGAGCCCAAGTGCTAGTTAATGCATGGGCTATTGGCCGTGACCCAAGTGTATGGGAAAACCCAACTTCATTTATGCCTGAGAGGTTCTTGGACTTGGATGTTGATGTCCGAGGTAGGGACTTTGAGCTGATTCCTTTCGGAGCAGGACGCAGAATTTGCCCCGGGTTATCCCTGGCCGTAAGGGTAGTTCCGCTGATGTTGGGTTCTCTCATAAACTCGTTTGATTGGAAGCTTGAAGGAGGAATGAAGCCAGAGGACTTGGACATGGATGACGAGTTTGGCCTTACTTTACAAAAGGCTCAGCCCCTTCGTGTTGTTCCATTCCCTGTGTGACATTTTGATTTTTCTTGTTTTAGGTAAATAGTAAATACATATGTAATGTGGTGAAACCACGAATAATGGTTTTCTTGCTCATTTCATCTTGTTTATGTTCGAATCTTTTTCCTTTAATAGCAAGGCCAACATGGCTTTAAAACTACGTTCCTATGCACATACTCTGAGACACTAGTTTATATCTGCACGTGCGATTCCTTAGCTTTTCCTCATGTATTTTCTTGAACTAGTTACTGACAATACTGAGTTCTATCTTGAGATAATGGGAACAACGTGATTTTCATATTCGATAGGAATTTCTTGATCAACAGGTTTAGTGAGTTCAAACATTTAAAACCGAGTTTGGGCCAATGAACAGAACCTGACCCAGTCCAGTCCTCTGAGAGCATGATATATAGGAATCGAACAATTAAGAGAATGGAGAAAGAAGAGGAAGGTGATGTCGGTTGAGTATGTTTTGGGAGTCTTTGGGTAATTAATCAAAAGGAGTATGAGGAATAAAAAACAAAAGCAGAAGGGGAAGGGGAAATTATTCCGGTCCACGGCAGCGGCAATATCTTCACTGCACTAAGTCATATGTCAACTCGTAAAAAACCCGCACAAAGCTCGAACACCCAAACACGAACCTGCAAAACCATTGAATCCTTGAAACTTGAGAGAAACCAGCAACGCCCAAACACCAACCAGCAAAACTACAAAAGCCATAATAGATTCCTTGAAACAAGAGTATGGAGGCTTACTTCGGCTCTTAAAACATAACACAATCTACCTTATTGATCTATAACATATCCGTGAGACTACCTCAACTCTCTCTCTCTCTCTCTCCAAGATAAGCGTCTCCTGCTTTCAAAGATAAGCCAAACCTTAAATACATGAATTTTTTATTCAAAGATTAATACAGTATAATCCGTTTTTGGTGGTAAGAAAATTTGCTCAGTGGGTAATTAGAAAATTTTCAACACTATCTTTCTTTTCAATATTAAAAAGTGCCGAACAAAGATGATAAACCTAGTATTAATTTAAAGGCTAATTAAAATGTTCCCATTTTTTCGCCACCTGTTAGAAGAGCTTATATTGCATTACCCGAATCTAAACATAACAAATGGTATTAACCTCCACTCCATCGAAGTTGAACCTACAACCTCACTGCACTAAGCGCAACCACGCAACCATCGGGCAAACTGTCTCGGTTCACGATGCTCCCATTAATATCCCAACAATGTGGTACGACATTTAGATATTTCAGAAAACACCGAACTTGATAGAGGGCTTGAAATATGAGTGTTTTAGCCTGCCGACTGTTTCTTCTTTGACAGGAACCCAACGCAATTCAGCCAACAAAACGCACAAATTTCACAAGTAGCTCAATACATATCTGACCTCAGGATGAATGTCATCTTTGTTGACATTAAACACATAGAAAAAAGTAATATTAGATTAGTTCATCTCCTAATTCAACTATGTAAAAGAGAAGACAGCTTTACCAAAAGATAATAACAAACGAGGCGGCTGAGCGATAAGGGAGGGAAAATTGTCAGAAAAACAGACAAAACCCGCCAAGAAAGTCAATAAGAAGCAAAAACCAAGAGACTATGCTCATCTCACAAAAACAGAGGCCAAACGAAACACTTCTCCTCCCTAGAAATTGGCTGTAGTAACTTGAAAACTCCCTCTTTCTAATCCCATTTGGTTGGGAACCATGGAGTTATTGATCTTGATTCTGTATATCTTGCTAACCATCACTTTGGTCCAAGCCCTCCTTCAACTATTAAGGAGGAGCAAACCAGGCCCGAAACATCCACCAGGGCCGGTGCCTCTATAGTGAGCCGAAATAACCGAAGTTCGAAGGGGTCATATGGTGCACCAAGTTAACCTATGGCTCGGTTGTCTCAGTTCGTCTGTATTGACATTTGTATTAAAGATCCGGTTTCACATGAACAACTTTGCCGAGTGTTACCTTACTTGTACAACCGTCACCGTGCAATATGAATTCATTGTTGCCGACACTTCATATTCTTCGGCAAGGCCAGTTGACCTTCCTCACTCGGCGAGTCTTACGCTCGGAAACCGCCAAGCTTTGCAGCTAGTATGTTCGTCTACGATCGTTCAAAAGGTCAATGGTGTCAGAGTGAAGTGATCACACTGCATTGATGTGACATCTCTGACATTGACTAATGCGGCTCTGCGAACATCGAAGGCGGTGTTCATTAATAACTCTGACACATGACGTCAGCCGAGCAGTACAACGCACGTGGAGGAAGCAAAAGACTTGTTTGTCACTCCAAGGTTGGCCTATAAATAGAGGACTACCCCTCCCAGGTAATGTCTCTCTCTTCTTCCCCACTTCCATCTTACTCCTAAAAAGGAATCGTTTCTTTGATCTCTCACTCCCCAACTAGATCGTCGGAGCTTCTTTCCGGAGGTACACTCCCCTCCGGTTTGTAGGTGTATAGATCACTCCCGTTCAACTGAAGAAGAAAAAGGTTCCAGAGTGGAATTCACCCCCCCATAATTGGCGACTCTGCTGGGAACTTTTCGTTCGATTCAACCTCTCGTTCTTTTTTTCTTTTTCTTCCACCTCCCACTGATGTCGAGACACACTCCACCACGAAGACCGGAGGATTTACCCTCGGACTATCTGGGTTTGGACACTGCAACACCCCCCAGAATCAGACCGCCCGAACAACAGTACCGGCCTCTCGTAGGCTCGACTTCCAGCCCACTGAGCTTGAGGTTGCTCTGGCCGAACAAAAACGGTAGGCAGCCGAGATAGCTCTCTTACAGCAACGACTCGAAGAACGTGACCGGGGCGTCCTGGTTACACCACCACCTGGGTCTTACCCTGCGGGAACAAGCAAGCACACAGACACACGAAGGCACGGGAAGTCACACCACTCTCCAATTGAGGAAGTGACTGGGACGAGGCGACACTCGGCGCTCAATCGTAAAAGAGATCTTTTCATCACACCGCAAAAACGGCGGTTGGATAGCGCGGTTCAAGGTGAGAGTTCAACCCGTCTTCTGGTTCGACCGCACGGAGCTACCGATCTGAGGCCTTTGGACTATCCCTCACCCTCGGTCCCCGCAGGACAGGACACCAAAAACAGCCAGAACTCGTCTGGATTTTGATATAAACTACCCTCCGCTTAAAAAGAGGCATTCTCGGTCCCCTCTCCAGCCTCGTCAAGAAGGATCGCAGGGTCCTCACCGGGCGTTAAGCAGGGATATGTGCCAGGAACGAGAAGATAACATCATCCTTTTCGATCAAGTGACTGGGGAACCCATTGTTTATCGGTCAGTGGGTAGTGGCGCGGGCCGACGGCAAGCTCATGGCGAAATTCCTCCTCCTTCGGGAGGAGAAAATACCCAGCGTCGGGAACGTCATGAACAAACTCACCACCACCAGCCCAAGTGACTGCTCCCGAACTGCACCATGCTATACCACTATTTCGGGCGCCTACTCGGCAACCAACGACGGATGATACGATGCTCGGTAAAGCATAAGCATCTCCCTTTACCGATGCTATCCTAGCAAAACATTCCCCAACCAGTTCACCATGCCAAAAATTAAGCCGTACGAAGCGAAGGAGGATGCGGTGTTATTTGTCACGCTGTGGGCTACCACAGCCCCGGGTGGATATCGGGGCGGCCCGTAAAAGAAACGCCTCGCCTTTTTGAAAATCGATTCGAAAAATTTTGAAGAGTCGCCACCCGGATTTGTGGTTTGCCACCCGAGAAACCGTTTTGATTTGAAAATGATTGATTTGAATTGAAAACCAAAGATTTGAAAAGGGTTCGGAAGCCATGTTACGAGGGGGGAAGGGTTTTACGGCACCCCCCTCGCCCAATTTGAAATCGGTCTTTACTCAATGTTTGTGGGATTTTGTCGAAAATATTTTGTTTTATTAGAGCAACTAGCAAGTATGTACAAATACCAAAAGATAATAGTGCATGCATGTGCAAGGTGTACAGTGAATGATAAAATGGCAAAGGATAAAATGCAGGATGACGAAGGGGTGAAGATCTGCTTCTGACTTCACTCCCGAGCGCTCGGGAATACTCCAAAGCGCTTGGGAGTGCTGATATCCAACCTGCAAAGTTTTGTTAGTACAAGCAGAATACCATGCTGCAGCTATAAAATGATATGATTTTAAGCATGTTACAGGCTCAGCAGAGAGCTTGATGAACTGGGATAAAATCCTAATGTTTCAAGCCATGCATCCTTGCCTCTACAAGAGCTGATCTACAGTTTAAAAGAGAAAACAGGCACATGCAGGGACATGCAAAGGCAGAAAATAACAAGGTAGTAGAAAGAGTGAAGTGTGATAGCATGCAATCACTCCCGAGCGCTCAGGAATGGTTTCGAGCGCTCGGGACCACTGTCAAGCCATCCTGCAAATTTGGTTAGACATATCCACATGCTAGCAATACCAAAAGGACAAAAAGAAATCAAAGTACAGAAGTGCTCAGCCAGAAGCTTAAACAGCTAAGAACTGGTCTTAACCATTCAAACTTTGCTTCCTTGCAACTGAAAGCAAACCTAACTGGGCTCTGGAAGGACCAGTGCACACCCAGTGTCTACAAAGGACATAAAATGAAGTACATAATGAACAAAATAGGGTTTTAGTGGCAGCATCACTCCTGAGCGCTCAGGAATGGTCCCGAGCGCTCGGGAGTGAACACAGTGCCCAGAAAAGTTTTCGTTTATTTGTGCTCCTCTTGCTCTTGTTGTTAAACTAGGATCAAAAGAACCCACAACCAGTATAAGGAACTAGTGTGAGTCCCTGATCTCCCTCAGAAGTAGGAAAAACAGTGGCTTAATGGAGGTGTTTATACCTTTTGTGCTTGAACTTAACTTCTTGGATTGACTTGCATGCTTGAATGAGTACTGAAAAACAGTGTGAAATAGAGCTTTTGATGTGCCAAAGACCAACAATGTGTTTGAAGTTTTCCTGGATTTTTCTTAGAAAAATAATTGAGAAAATGATGGGTTTTAGAGAGGATTTGAGAGAGAGTTTGAGAGACTGAAATTTTCAGAAGATGGTAGAGAGGGAGAGTAAAATTTCGTGGTCCTTTTAGAGGTAGAAGATGGGGGTATATATAGGGGAGGGGAAAAAATGTTTGAATTTTGAAAAGAAAATCAAAATAAAATGGGAAAATGTTTTGGGGGGAGAAAAGGCATCATGAGATGTTCTGCTGGCTCAGGCATGCTCAGGGGGGACCAAGTTTGAACGTTGAATGGATTAAAAAGCCTGAAAAGCCATGGTCAAAGCCAAGCTCAACATGCATTGGTCGTCAACACTCCCAAGCGCTCTAGAGTGGTCCCGAGCGCTCTAGAGTGGCTGTCCCGAGCGCTTGGGAGTGTTCCCGAGCGCTCTAGAGTGGCAGCCCAACTTCAGAAGGGCGCCACGGACACTCCCGAACTCGGTTTTGGGTGTTTTTCAAAGCGTTGGAAAGCTCGTTGAGTCCTCTTTCTAACCCAATTGGTTTCATTCAAAGTTATTTTATATGCTGAAATGTGTGCCAATTTTACCCTCAGGGTGTCGGGAAAAAGGAACGTTTTGATTTTGAAAAAGTCCAAGAAGCATCGTCCAAGTTTTCCACGGCCTGTTTTGATTCATTTTCATCATCGGGGAGCCTCGATGGCACAAATTAAGGATAATTAATAGGTCCAAATTGGGGTGTCTACACACGCGTTTTCGTCAGATCATATCTCTACACAATTTCACCGAAGCCATCATGTGCAAAATCTTCCCTCTCACCCTAACTCAGCCGATCATGATGTGGTATAATCATTCAAAACCACAGTCTATTACGTGTTTCGACGAGTTAGAGCTTGAGTTTACTAAACGTTTCGACACGAGCAGCATTCAACCAAAGACATTTTCCATGCTCGTTAATATGCGGCAAAAGCCGGCGGAGACGTTACGCATGTATACTGAGCGATACTGGGAAGTATACAACCTGATTCCCGACCGTAACCAGGCTGTTGCGGCGGAGTCATTTATGAATGGATTGGATCCTTTGTCTCCAATGTTCCGAGACCTTTCTAGAAACCCGCTGAACAGTATGAGTGAGCTCATGACCATAATTGAGAAAGATTGCATGCACGAGGAGGTAGTTGCCGAGCATGCTAATCTGAAGGTCTTCGATTCTACAAGACTCTCGCCAGGTCCTTCGGTAGTCAAAAAGTAGGTAGCTAGTGTCAAAGGCGGAGGACAAGGAAAGAATGTCCATAAACTGGAACCAATCCCACAACAATCGCAACAGGTACCACAACAACAACTTAGATAGCAAACCCGTCGAGAACCGAGGCCAGATGAGTATACTGCCAAAATTAAGGTCTTTATCGTACCAATCTATTAATTGCTAAGTGCGATCGGACGTTTGCCATTCTTCCATTGGACCGAAATAATGGGAACGGCCACCGCCCAAACTGGTCACTATTCGTTTCATAACGAGCACAGACATTATACGACGAGACGTGGACCATTCAAACGCTACCTTAAGGAGCTCGCTGCTACGGGACACCTGAATCAGTGGATTGACACTCGTCATACCCCGCTTCCACCTCCACCTCCACAAAGAGAAAGGCTTGTCGGCGTCATTCATGGGCTCATTTCCAAATCCAAGGCTTCCGAGCTATGTTTCGAGATTGGCAAAGCCATCGTCGAACGTAACGTATGCTCTATAGCCTCTCCAGCAAAACAAAAGTATGAGGACCTAACTGATGATTGGTCCTTGACGTTTACCAAAAAGGATTCTCACGGCGTACAGACCCCCCATACCGATGCTTTGGTTGTTACTGTGTCGATCGATAAATCCACCGTCCAGCGCGTGTTGATTGATCAGGGCAATTCAGCCGAGGTCATGTTCTATTCTACTTAGAAAAGCTTGGGGCTCGAACCATATCAGTTATGACCCGCTACCTCACCGCTCATCAGTTATACCGGCGCTCCAATATGGCCTCTCGTTTTGATCACGCTCCATGTCTGTGCTGGTTCTCGAGTAATCGACATAGAATTCGTCGTGGTTAGTTCTCCAAGCCCGTACAACGTAATCCTCGACCGAGCTTGGCTCCATAACATGAAGGCGGTTGCATCCATTCTACATCAGGTTGTGAAATTCATCAGGTGGAACGGTCGGCAGGAAAACCTCCGAGGAGACCAACTCCAGCCAAAAAAATGTTACGTCAGCACCGTTGTTCAGAGCTCGGATTGTCTCGAGGTGCAATGCATCAACACCTCCGAACCCCCAGTTCTGAATGATGTAGGCATACCGACAGAAGAACGGTCAGCTGAAGAATGATCAAACTACCGATCAATGCCGATGGGAGTCGGTATTTCCTAATCGAAAGCTCCTTGGATTCTTCGGAATGCGCCGAGATGTTTAACTTTTTTATGAAACACATAGAAGTGTTTGCCTGGTGTCCGAGTGAAATGCCCGGGATTGATCCTTCTTTTACGTCACATTCTTTCAATGTCGACCCCACTCGGAAACCCATTGTGCAGAAAGTACGCCGATCTTCACCATTGCATGTGGAGGCAATGGTGAAAGAAGTGGATCAGTTGCTCACTGCTGGGGCTATTCGAGAGGTTCTGTATCCCACTTGGTTCGGAGGTGTTGATGCATTGCACCTCGAGACAATCCAAGCTCTGAATGATGTAGGCATACCGGCAGAAGAACGGTCAGCCGAAGAATGATCAAACTGCCGATCAATGCCGATGGGAGTCGGTATTTCCTAATCGGAAGCTCCTTGGATTCTTCGGAACACGCCGAGATGTTTAACTTTTTTATGAAACACATAGAAGTGTTTGCCTGGTGTCCGAGTGAAATGCCCGGGATTGATCCTTCTTTTACGTCACATTCTTTCAATGTCGACCCCACTCGGAAACCCATTGTGCAGAAAGTACACCGTTCTTCACCATTGCGTGTGGAGGCAATGGTGAAAGAAGTGGATCAGTTGCTCACTGCCGGGGCTATTCGAGAGGTTCTGTATCCCACTTGGTTCGGAGGTGTTGATGCATTGCACCTCGAGACAATCCAAGCTCTGAATGATGTAGGCATACCGGCAGAAGAACGGTCAGCCGAAGAATGATCAAACTGCCGATCAATGCCTATGGGAGTCGGTATTTCCTAATCGGAAGCTCCCTGGATTCTTCGGAACGCGCCGAGATGTTTAACTTTTTTATGAAACACATAGAAGTGTTTGCCTGGTGTCCGAGTGAAATGCCCGGGATTGATCCTTTTTTTACGTCACATTCTTTCAATGTCGACCCCACTCGGAAACCCATTGTGCAGAAAGTACGCCGTTCTTCACCATTGCATGTGGAGGCAATGGTGAAAGAAGTGGATCAGTTGCTCACTGCCGGGGCTATTCGAGTGGTTCTGTATCCCACTTGGTTGGCTAATACGATTGTAGTCCCGAAGAAAAATGGCAAATTGAGGGTTTGCCTAGACTACACTAATCTAAACGATGATTGCCCGATGGATCAATTTCCCCTGCCTCGGATCAAACAGATGGTTGATGCAACTACCGGATACGAGCGTATCAGTTTGGATGCCTACCGCGGTTATCATTAAATAGTGATGCACCAGGACGACCAGGAGAAGACCGCCTTCATCACTCCTCAGGGAGTTTATTGTTATAAGGTCGTCCCGTTCAGTCTTAAAAATGCTGGGGCTACTTATCAGAGAACCATAAGCAAGCTCTTCGGTAACAAGATCAGCAAAATGATGGAGGCATACATAGACGATATGGTTATCAAAAGCAAGCTTTGCTCGAACTACTTGGATAATTTGGGGCGGGCCTTCGACATTTTGATAGAATACAAACTTCGTTTAAACACTGAGAAATGCGCATTCGAAGTTAGCTATGGCAAGTTTCTTGGCTATATCGTCAGTCACCGAGGTATCGAGATAGATCCCAAGCAGCTCTCGGCCGTGCAGAATCTGTCACACCCCAAAATGGTAAGTGACCAGCCGTAAACCATGATACTGACCCATGGAACACGCAGCCTAGAACGAAAATAAATTAGATGCCAAGGCTTTGAATCACTGAGTAAATTTTATTCAAAACAGTATCAGCCAAAAAGGTTCAGACAAAAACATAGGGCACAAACATCCCACGAACCAAATAATACCAAGTGATCCACCAATAATAAAAAGAATTCAATAACTGACAAATGTTTCAAATGCGGAAGCGATTAATAAAATAAAAGTATGATGAGACACCCTAAGGAGGTCAAACTAAAAGATGTGCCCGAGATGCCGCCAGAGTCCTTGCCTAAATCCTCGACTAGCCTGAAATAGAAGTTGGAATAAATCCGTCAGCTGACGAGCTCAGTGAATGGCAAAGCATGTATATTAAAATAAAGTTGTAAAACAGGGATCAAAATAATTTTCCATGTCAACATAAATTTGGCATTCGAGTAAACAACAAAATAATCAATTAATCCAATCAAGGATTCACCAGATAAGTCTTAATGGTGATCACAATCCAATCTCCAACAACAATGGGGAACCACAACCAAAATCAATAGTACCAAGTGCCAGTGAATAAATCTCTCAAAATTGGATCCAATATCAAAACTCAGAGTCACCACGAGTAGGCAGCCCGTAGAACTTCTCCCTAAGAATGATCCGGTCAAAACAACCGTTGAGCATTAGGGTCACCGGCCTAATCCAGTTTCTTCCCTAATGGTCAGAGTCACCCCGCACACAGAGGATTAATTTCCCTGGACTTCCAAAATATGTTCCCATTCGATATCCACAAAGTTTTCACCAAAAGATTATTCGATCAACAAATGGTTTCACCAATACCGAATGCCAATTTAATATAAACAACATGTGTTTCCAATTCCAATAATAATTTTCCAAAATAATAATTTAAGGGATACGGGGAAGTTCGAAAATACGTAACATACTTAACAACTCACCTGGATCCAAAAGCAATGTAATTTGAGTACGCAAAAAGATGCTAACCTGAACAAAAGAATCATATAGCACTATTATCACTAACTGTATCAATATAATATAATCTATAGCAATAAGGAACTCACTAACAAAATTACTCTCCTAACCTAAGACTAATCCAACTCAACCTCAATAGACTAACCCAACTCAACCTCAATTACAAAAACCCATCACTATAATTCCAAGTCTAAGGGTCCCGTGCACAAACCCATGGCAGTACCGCCAACACTCCTATGTTCTATAAACCAAAACATCCAAATCCCATAATCCCACATTCAATAATAATGTTCACCCATACTTCACAAATCACCACAGCCCACACACACTTCCATCATGCATGTATGGTAAAATCCTTCCATAGTTTAATCGCATAAGACAAATAATTTCAGTCGAACTTGTGCAAAACTAGAAACAAAACCCATATTTGTCTCCTGATTGATACCACTGATACACCACCAAAAACCCAAGTTTTGTTCTCCAGTTGGAACTCAAAACTATTGAAACATAGGAAAAGGAAACGAAAGAAATGAGAAACAAGAATGAAGAGGACAAACCACTTACTCGATTGATCAATAACCCGTCGAACCAGCTTTGACTGCTGTTTCCCTTTTCCCACTGCCGTTTCTCTTTTCTCACACAAGTTCTCTCCAAATAAAACCCTACCCGGTGTAAATCTCTCCTAAAAGTAAGTTTGTAAAGCTACCCACTACTCCCTATATTATAGCGAATTAGTTAATTAGATTTACATATAACGTAAATCTAATTAACTTGAGTCAAGGCCCATTGAGCGAGGGATCATTCGCTGTTTGGGCCTTTGACATTGTCGACAAGATGCTGAAGCCTCCTGGGCGGTTCGAATACATGCTTACTGCAACCGACCTTTTCACCAAGTGGGTTGAAGTCGTCCCTTTGGTCCACACAAAAGACAGTGATGTGCAGAGCTTTATCTGGAAGAATATTATCACTCGGTTTGGTATCCCGTATGCCATCCTCTCGGATAACGGCTCTCAATTCGTCACCGCAGCAATCAAGGTCTTTTATCGGCAATAGGCATTCTCATTCAGAATTCTTTGGTTGCCTATCTGCAGGGCAACGGATAGGCTGAAGCTTTGAAAAAAACCATCACTCGGGGGCTTAAGCGTCTCCTAGACGAGAAGCTATGAAAGTGGGTCGAGGAGCTTCTTCACATTCTTTGGGCTTATCATACCACACCTCGTCGATCAACTGGGCGTACCCCCTTCTCCATGGCGTATAGTATGGAGGCCGTCCTGCCTCTCGAGAAGTTGCTTCCTACTCCTCGCTCCGAAGATTTTGACTTTGAAGATAATACTGCCAAAGTCAGTATGGAGCTTGATTTTGCCTAGGAACTTCGCGACCAAGCCAACCTGAAGCATGCTGCCTATCAACAAGAAGTCGCTCGGGGATATAACAAGAACGTTCGGCCAAGACCATTTAACGTCGGTGATTTCTTTCTTCGTATGGCCACTGAGGCAAACAAACTTACCAAGCTGAAGGATCCTTATGAAGGCCCGTATAGGGTGTCTCTGAAGATTGGTCATGGCATCTACAAATTGGAAGAGATGGACGAGACCCCGATTGCTAATCCTTGGAACGCTAAAAAATTACGCAAGTTCCACGGCTAGCCCTCGGACGCTTATCTTTCGGCGTTCTCTTTTTGTTTACCATTTGTTACCTTTCTTACCTATTGTAATTAGCCTTCGGGCTGGGGCAGCCCCCCACCTTTCGTTATATAACTGTACTTATTTCACTCTCGTGGCTTTCATATTCTACTGGTTATGGGCGAATTCTTCGTAGCCCTAGGAATTCTACTCGTTCTGGGCGAATTCTTCGTAGCCCTCGGCATTTTTCCTCATTTGGGTGAATACTTCGTAGCCCTCGGCGTTTTACTCGTTTAGGCATCATTTCTTTCGTTCGGTCAGCTACATCCGTTCTATTCGTTTTTTGCATTTACCTGTAGACACCCCAATTTGGCCTAACGATTATTTCAAGTCCCACCTTTGGGACCATGCCGATGATGAAATGGATACAGTGATTGTTGATCGACTTCTTGTGAATCTTAGGACTTTCGGTAAGAACTTTTAGCCACTTAAAGGACCCAATCCAGAGCCAAATAACCTTTCAGACAGAAATACAGTATCCCAGGAAAATCCATCTGTAGGCCGTAACATTGATCTCACGGCCTCAACATCATTTCTTCACCCGAGCAACCTGTTGCTTGAAAATCTCCCTGAGAGATCAATCCCTCGGCCACAAGATCTATCCTTCGGCCGCCAGATTGTCTATTTCCAGATTCTGAAACGTTCTGTCAATCGTTTGATCCAACTACGATACCTCCCCGATGCATTCGGGCTACATTCAGAGATCACCATGAAGAGTTTGTATTGCATTGCAACTCCAATTCCTACCGTGCATTTTGATTGGACGGAGTGAGTCACCAATTGCCTATATAAAGGACCCTTAGGGTTCCGAAAATAAAGACCACGAAATTCATGTACAACACACCCTCTCAAGTCACGAAATTCTGCAGAAATACTCTCTCAAACCCTAACCCTAGGGTTTTCAAGAAGCAATCAATCAATCCCATTCAATCCGAAGCAATCAAGCTACTGAGGGATCAATGTGATGAGGCCCAAGGGCCTCTGGTTTGATTTATTTACTGCTTTTATGCTTAATCATAGGGTTTTGATTACCTGTTAATCGTATTGTCTGGTGTGAGGAAGAACATGGGCCAGGGCTTCGATCCCTCGGCCGATACATCCAAACCAGGAGGATCTCTTGACCGTGACATCTATTCACCAACCGCGAGATCTATCTCCCTGGGACATGATTGTTTTATTCTGCTTTCTGATGCATGTTTTCAATTACTGTCTCGGCTCACCTTTAACTGTTTAAAGGCTAAAATCAATTTATGTGTTTGAATCAAATATAGCATGTGTTAATCTTATGTTGAACAATTATGGGCCAGTCATATGGCTGGGCAGAGAGGGGTGTCTAACACCTTCCCCTTACTGTACTTTTGGCTCCCGTACCCGGAATTTCTATCTGTTTTCTTAGTTTTAATAAACTAGGTGGCGACTCTGTTTTGATGATAACCGCTATCGCGTGGCGATGTTTCTAACCATGGGAATATCCTCAATTTTGGTTTACGAAGCAAACAACCAACAAACAGCAACGATCAATCTATATGGCGATGCCCCGCTCCAGGGAGGTGTCTACATTACCCATCTTTTCTGCCTTGGCGGATCTCTTGCCTTATGGCCCAGTTCCACCAAGGCAGGGGGCTCCTATGGGTAAACCTACCTAATTAACCGAAACCAGTAATGACCGAGTAAACACACGTACGAATTTCTCGCAAACATTCAAGACATGCGTTACCGAGCGTAAACACTTGGGAAATACTTAGGCAATTTCAAGGAAACATCATTCAAACTCAAACCATACATAAACCGAGTAAAAAGACTTGGAAAATTTCAAAAAATAACATTCAAACAATCAGCAAGAGACGGATAAAATTATCGAGACATGGCAATAGTGTATCGTTCGGCGCCATCCTCAAACCTGTGTTAATTACATATTGAGGCGTAGCAATAGTAAATCGTTCGGTGCTACCCTCGTATTGAAAACAAAAATAAAAACCTACTACGGCACGGCAACTAGCCTATTGTTCGGCGCCGTTCGTTCAAAACCTAAACTAAGTTCTTAAGCTCCAGGAGTAGTGGTCGAATCGGCGGGAAGGGTGTTTGTTTCAACTTCATCAGGCTGGGCCTCGGCAACATCTGCATTGATTTATGCGTTAGGTGTCTCTTCTTCATCCTCGGCAACGGGCTCCGACTCTGCAAGTGGAGGGACTTCTATTGTGGTCCTTCTCACATCGTCGGCAACCGCACTTGCGTCATCTAAAGCCTTGCAGTAACCCAGCACATAGCTCTCGGCATGTTGCTGCTGCCTAAACAGCACGTCATCCTGCTCAACCTGATCAACCAACTCATCGCCGGCCTTGTCATACCCTTGAGAGTACCCCTTGTCGAAGGCCTTTTTCTTCTCATTCTCTATCTCTTCTCTCATCTCATTCTCCATCTCCTTTTTTCCCTCAGCACGAGCCTGCTCGGTAGCCCCTACAGTTGCTGGACCATCTCATTTAAGTTCGTAACCTGCTCGGATAGCTTCCCCCGTTCTAGCTCCAAGTCTTCCAGGTTCTTCTTATAGCGTTCGGCTAGCTACTGCTGCACCTTCGTCCTTCTGTCCACGTCACCGATGTCTAGCTGTGCACACATCAGGGACTGCATGGCCTGCGTATTTCAAAATAGCAAGTTGTTAACATTCAATACCGAGGAAGAAAACTTGAACAAAATATGAAATTTAACCAAAATAACCGAAGAGGAAAACAAACCCGGCCCGTGTGAAAAGTAGTGATCGTCAATAGCAGCCTTCAGGGACTCGGGTAGTCTGACATCCTTCGGGAGCGCCAAATCGTGGAAGAGTGTCGTTGCAATGGAGGGGTCAGCTGCAAGGCTATCCTCGTTGGTAATCTAGCATTTCTCCGGCGTAACAAACTGTGGACGCCATGCGGGGGCCAAGGTAGCAGCTCCCTTTCCTTTGCTAATTTCGCGATCAGGCCCCGAGCCAGTTGCCGTTGTCTTTTGTCTTTTTTCGGCAGGGATATCCTTCGAAACGTCTTTTTGAGTTGCACTAGGATTCGACCTTTTACTAGACGGAGAAGACAGAGGAGGTACCTTGGAGCCCGTGGCTCGGGAAGCCTTGGCCGCTAGATCCCCGGCCGAGGGCCCAGACTTTGCCGCTGCGTTCGTTTTTTCATCCTCTTGTCTCTTCTTCTTCCTTTTCTCGAGGTCGACAAGAATGTCCCTTGGTGCCATCTCTACTTCTTCGTCCCTCTCTTTGTCTGTGGATTCTTCTCTTGCAACCCTCAACTTCCCTCGGAGAGGATGGTGGACGCTTGGGAGTAAGATGTCAGGAATTTCGCCGAAGGAGTCTTCAAATACCACTTTGCCATTCTCTTGTTCTTGTTGTTGCTCACATTGTGCGGTCTCTTTGGTAGCAACGGGTGGTGTTTCTTTTTGCCTGATAAAGCCTTGGTATGTCGCAGTATACTTGAGTATGGCCGGAGCATCCCTCTCTTTCTCAGGGAAGAATAGTATGGCCACTTCTAGACTCGGTTGATTCTGGCACCTTCTCAACAACGCTCGGTTAATCTTCGATGTGTCTGTCAAACAATGTAAGTCTCGTCAGTAGCAGAAAAAGTAATAGGTGAAATAAGTACGAAACTTCGGAAGGTAGAATTAATAAAAGAAGTTATTACTCGGCATTCCCCAGCGTTTCGGAACCTCAAACTCCCCGTATTCATCAGGACCGTACATAAAGTTGCTTCCGATTTCAACATAGTCCGAGGCCCATTTCTCCGAATCATACATACCGTCGACAATAAGTTTTGGCTTCTTTTTTTGACTACATAAAAAGTACCGAGAGTACTTTAAGTTCCAAGACATCATATAGTTTTCAAAAAAGTGATGGGCCTCGAGCTGGAACATCTTAACTTCGGCGAGTTTGGCCACCGAATGAACTAAGCGGTAAGTATTCATGCTTAGTTGACAAGGAATGAGGTTGAAGGTGTATAATAATTCCCTAATGACTCTGTGCATCGGAACCGTAGTCCGCCCTCGGTGATTGCCATCAGTGGAATGGTTATATGCTCATCGCTAAACTTTATACGAGGGCCTTCAACCGAGGAAACTACAACATCGTTGGGGATTCGATAGACTTCTCGGAAGAGTCGAAAGGCCTTGTCATTCTTAAAACATTGCTAGTAGAGGCACGGCTCATTCCAGGATCTATCAGGGATTTCGTCGAGGTCCACGGGGACTATCTTTCGGCATTTTCTGGGAGGTTTAGAAGCTGCTTCCACCCGTTGTTCGGTTGGAACTTGACTAGAAGAAGCACCGAAAATTTCTTCTTCGGCAACCTCCTCCTCTTCGGTTTGTTCCTCGGCCTCATCCTCCTATTCTTCGGCACTTTCACTTTCCTTCCGCGTTGCCGATGCTTTGTCTAGTGAATCATCCTCGATGTCAATAATCTCTAGGTTTGGACCGATGGCTTGAAGAGGTGAGATGTTGAGCGGCACTCCAAGCCAGCTCTAATCGTCAGGAATGGGTATATTTGGGTTGGACATCCCTCCTGTTTGGTAATCATGGCCGAAATATCTGCGTAGCTCCTCGGTTTGTGAGTCCAAGCTCTCCAACTCTGTTGCCGATTCTGACCGAAGAACCACCTCTTTCATAGAAGACTCGGAGGAAGCCAGACCTAACAAAAAGTGCAAGGGGGTTAGTCCGTTAGCTACATGCATGGTCGAAATTCCTAGGAGTGCCTACGTTCTGTGTAGCCTCACAATTCCTCCAAATGTCACTGGTTGGTGACATAACATCGGAACGTGGAGTGCAATGGTGCTTTAGGGGATGATGTTTGTTTTAACCTGTATTCGCTCCGTGAAGAAAGGATCTCAACTCGGGTACATGTGGACGTGTTCTTATGTTCGGAACACCTGTAGAAGATGTTCATACGTTTAGAAGAACATCACTTGAATGTGTTATCACGCTCGAAAGAACACCTGTTGAAGATGTTCATACATGCGGAAGAACAGATGAACATCTTCAACCTAGAACTGTTGTCCACACAGCAGTTACTGTTCATACCAGATAACATATCATGAAAAAACCCCGTTTTTTTTTGGCCAAAAGTCACTTGAAAATAATCAAAATGCAGATAAACGTGAGGAGAATCAAGAAATACCTGAAAATCAAGAAGAATCTGGAGCCCAAACTTTTGAAATCGTCGAATTGCACGCTGGTTTTGACAAGAGCGGGGCTGTGGCGAGTTGAAATGGCCAGAGAGACTTTTCTCTCTCCCCCGTTGCTTTTATACCTAGGAGCGGATTTCGAAGCGACGCGAGACCGACTGCCATAGGATTCGAGCGGGGGAATGAGGAACTGTACGATGCTTGACACGTGGTGACTAATAAGACACGCCGTACCCTTATATAATAGGAAGTTTACACATGGCATGATTTGAAATCGACGATTACAGGGGCATTAATTGCTCAACCGTTCCTCGGAAAGACTTACACACGGGACTAGGTTCCTTTTCGGGAAACCTCAGTGCAGGTTTGTTTCGCTCGGTCACTATATTCAACTCCTCTTTCTCAACCGAACGTGTGAAGGAGAAGTTGAGGGGCTATTGTAGTGGGCCGACATAACCGAGGTTCGAAGGGGTCATATGGTGTACCAAGTTAACCTGTGGCTCGGTTGTCTCAGTTTGTCTGTATTGTCATTTGTATTAAAGATCCGGTTTCACACGAACTGCCGAGCATTACATTACTTGTACAGCCGTCACCGAGCAATATCAATTCGTTGTTGCTGACACTTCATATTCTTCGGCAAGGCCAGTTGACCTTCCTCACTCGGCGAGTCTTACGCTCGGGAAGCCTTCCCTTCGGAAACCGCCAAGCTTTGCGGCTAGTTTGTTCGTCTACGGTCGTTCAAACGGTCAATGGTGTCAGAGTGAAGTGATCGTACTACACTAATGTGACATCTCTGACATTGACTAATGTGGCTCTGCGAACATCGAAGGCGGCGTTCATTAATAACTCTGACACATGACGTCAGCCGAGCAGTACGACGCACGTGGAGGAAGCAAAAGACTTATTTGTCACTCCAAGGTTGGCCTATAAATAAAGGACTACTCCTCCAAGGTAATGTCTCTCTCTTCTTCTCCACTTCCATCTTACTCCTAAAAAGGAATCGTTTCTTTGATCTCTCACTCCCTAACTAGATTGTCGGAGCTTATTCCCGGAGGTACACTCCCCTCCGGTTTGCAGGTGTACAGATCACTCCCGTTCAACGCAAGAAGAAAAAGGTTCAAGAGTGGAATTCACCCCCCAGCCTCTTCCGGTCATCGGAAGCCTTCTAAAACTAGATATATGACAAGCCCCACAAATCCCTGGCCGAGTTAGCCAAGATATATGGCCCAATTATGAGCTTGAAACTGGGCCACAAAAAAGCAGTGGTCATTTCTTCACCTGCCTTGGCGAAAGAAATCCTCCAGAAGCAGGATCTAGCCTTCTCTACTGGATTCATCCCTAACGCTGTCCATGCCCACGGCCACTACAAATACTCCACAGTTTGGTTGCCGGTGTCAGATCAGTGGCGGAGCCTCAGAAAAGCCCTACTCCAACATACTTTCAGGTAATGCAAAATATTTTGTCATTCCCTTTTTTCTTCGTATCCACTTTCATATTATATGAACTTTGTCTTGTTCTGATCAAAAAGGTTTACCCTTCTAATCCTGACTAGATGAACTAGACATTTTTTTTGACTATAAACGATCTGTACTAAGAAAACATCAATTAAATAAGGCTGCTGATTTTGTTACTCTGGTTTTTTTCAACGACACTCCTTTGCAAGTGTATGTTTGGTGCAAAAATACACTTGCAGGGGAAGTGCTATTAACAAAAAAGGGAGTGAAAAAATCATTTCCCTTAAATAAATAGCGGTTTTGCTAACATCAGCCTTATAGGCCGTGAATAATCCACACTAAATCCCAGAAACATAAGAGTTTCAACGTACTTGCCACAGATACTCGGACTTATGCTCGAGAGCAAGCAACCGCTACTATATCATTCTTCCTCTTCTAATACAGTTAACAGAATCTTAAAAGATAGATAACCAAATCTCTGGTACTTTTGCCCATCCTACTGGCCGGGTAGGCAACCAGTAGGAGGCCTTTGAGACATAGAGGAAAGAGGCCAAACAAAACACCAACATACCAAGCTCGGTGGTGCCATAAGTTACTTTCTGGGTTCGAGCCATGGTATCCCCTCTCTAACAAGACAAGACATGCACCAACATGGAAGTAGAGTGTTCCTGAGTGTTTGTCTGCGGCCCCATGGCGGAGCCAAGATTTTGAATCCGAAGAGGGCCGGCTTAATAAACATATATTTTTTATCGAAACACATACCTATTATGAGATTTTTGCTTTCTAATACATTACATTTATAAATATAAATGATTATAGCCTAATGAAGTTAAAGTATATCAATCATTTAATTTTTTTCTTAAGCTACTTCTACTGTTATGTGCTTATTTTTTACTTATAAAAGATTGAAAAATGAGAATGTAAAATAATCAGTTTTTTATCAAACCAAACCAAAATTATTAAGATTATAAATAGTTATACACAAATAATTATCAATAATATTTAAATTCTTGTACATATAAATTAAAAATTTTAAAATTCGGATGCTCGAGGAGCTGGGGTCGGGGGGCCGGGGCCCGGCCCCAACATAGCTCCGCCCACATTAACTAAGCTAAACAAGGTAGAAAATGACACTTAAGCTGCTTTTTTTTTTCGAAGATTGCACATCTTCTAATGGGTATGAAAAAGATTTGAACAAAGAGGGCCTAGTCAAAATTTGTTTGTCAATCATTTCCCATCACATTTCAGGTAACAGACTCGATGCAAGTCAAAATTTACGGCAGCAAAAGGTGCAAGAGCTAATTGAGTACGTCGGGAAATGTTGCCAAGAGGGCGTCGCAGTGGACATAGGCAGCGCAGCCTTCAAAACATCACATAATTTGTTATCCAATACCATATTTTCGATTGATATGGCCGACCCAACTCAAGATTCAGTGCAACAATTCAGGCATTTGATTGGCAGATTATGGTAGAGATCGGTAAGCCCAATTTAGTGGATTACTTTTCAATACTTATGAAAATTGATCCATAGGGAATAAGACGCCGGTCGAAGAGTCATTTTGGGGATACTTTTGAGATGTTTGGTCGGCTTATTGATGAACGGTTGAAGTTGAGAAGATCGGGTAAGAGTGGTGCAGAGAACGATGTGATAGATATTCTGCTCAATATCAGTGAAGAGAATGGAGAGATCAACAGAACTCACATTGAGCATCTGTGCTTGGTTTGTTTTCTTCCCTTTCTTCCTTGATATTGGCAAAGGAAAACCGATAGAGGAATCGGACATTCCACAACTTCCTTACTTGCAAGCAATCGTGAAAGAGACCATGAGGATACACCCGCCTGCTCCATTGCTAGTCCCTCGCACGGTTGAGACAGACGTTGAAGTTTACGGATACACTATCCCACAGGGAGCGCAAGTGCTAGTTAATGCTTGGGCTATTGGCCATGACCCAAGCGTACGGGCAAACCCGACATCATTTATGCCTGAGAGGTTCTTGGACTCGGAAATCAATATCCGAGGGAGAGACTTTGAGCTGATTCCTTTTGGAGCAGGACGAAGAATTTGCCCCGGATTATCTCTAGCCATAAGGGTAGTCCCGCTGATGTTGGGTTCGCTCATAAACTCGTTCGTTGGAAGCTTGAAGGTGGAATTAAGCCAGAGGAGTTGGACATGGATGACAAGTTTGGCCTTACTGTACAAAAGGCTCAGCCCCTCCGTATAGTTCCATTCCGTGTGTGACAGTTTGAATTTTCTTGTGTTCGGTGAAAATGTATGTAATGCGGCGAAACCACGATTACTGGTTTCCTTGCTTCCGCTTCCTCATCAATGTGGCTTTTGTTCCATTTTTTCCTTTACTAATAATAAGGCCAACATGGCTATAACGTATGTTAAATTTCTAACTATACCCGTACTTTAAGATATACATTGAGATTTTGTAAACACCAAAAAAAAAAAAAAATGATGCACATTACTTGAGGGCATCTTTTTAGATGGGGACAATTCCAAAAAATAAAAAAAAAATGATGAACTTCAATATTTGACGTTTAGTGATTTTAGATGATGAAACCAAACTGACCTGTTTTCTCCAATTAAATTTCAAAACAGTTTGGATTGGATAAACATCGGTTTGGGTAACTATCGATTCTAGCTGAACATTGCTCTTGTTTTGAAGCTAGCCCTATGAACATCTTTGAACCATATAATTGGGGGAAGGAGCCTAAGAATTTTCAAAAGTACTAAAGGGCGGTGTATGGTTAGATGTATGAGTTTGGCTTATTCACAGAGCCTCTGTAAAGAGGTAATTTACGAAGCCACTTGATCTCAGTCGTCCATTTCAAAATTGGACAATCCGGATTTTAATGAAATTTTTTCGAGGAAGAATAATCGGGACCGTCCAATATATTTTAGATGGGTGCAATTCACCTCCGTAAACCACTATTCACGAAAACATCCGTGAAATAGTTTTTCTCTAGATGTATAGTGGAGGATTTTTACAGCTTGTTTGCGAGCTTGAAACAATGTTTGTGTAAGTGCTGCGAACCAGAGGTTTAGTGAATCAACTACCTGTTCATATTCAATAGAAACTAGGGATAGCAACAGGTGGGTTGGGATATTGGTAAAAACAAAACTAAAACCGAAACCAAAAATTAAAACTAAAATTGTAAGCAATACCAGATGTTTTCTTCGTATCAAAACCATCACTTATCGGTTTGGTTCGATTTTTCACTGAATTCAGTGATCAGCATTTTTAATCACCCAACCTTAATAAACCAGACGAAAGGGCCTCAATAAAAACTAAGAACAATGTACTCCCTCCGTCCTCATGTGTCTTACTTCGTAAATTCAACTTTTTATAGACACACCATCATAACGTTTTAAAAGTTATTACTCTTCATCATTACCTTATATGCAGATATGATTATAGTATTTTATCCAGTAACTTTTCAAAATTAAATCAACTTTTAAGAGCAAAATAAAAAATGTACAAATTTTTACCCTCTTACTTTACCCAACTGGAAATTTATTATGGGACAACCCAAATAAATATTGAACTCTTGCATTATTGACTAAAAAATAACATATTTATCTCAATTCATCCATCCAACCAAAAGCACTCCGTTTTAAAAACCATTGAACCAAATTATATTTTTTTAAAGAAAGAAAAAAATTCTTGAATTATTTTTGTCTTTAATGAACTTTTTAAGATTATAATAATAGTTTTTACTTTTTACATTCCTTTTATATAGAAGAACCAATAATCTATAAATTAAAAAAAACAAAAAACAAAAAAAACAAAAAGTTGACTCCAAAATAACAAATGTGAATTTTTTTTGTATAGAGACAGATTAATCTGGCTTATTTTAGGCCAAACCGGCCCTTAAATCCACATGTACTTCTTTTTTTTTTATATAGAAACAATCCACATGTATTTGATTGATTAAAATAGAGAAAAAGAGCTTTAAGGGGTAACTTCGTTAAAAAAAATGATGTTGAAATGTCAGTGATCGATGTAAGAGAGGCAAATAAGTAAATTCTATGAGGAGCTACAATTAATGTTTTGGAATGAACTCTTTTGGTTTTGGCAGAAACAATATTTGATTTTGACATTATCATGTTTTGGGCTTTTATTGTTAGGTAATGTGTAGCCTTGTATGAGGCACCACTTGGATGGGTGTATTGGAAGGCGAAAAAAATTAAAAAATAGACAAAAAGCAGTCCTTCCTTTTTTAGCTACTAGTCTCTCTTTCGTGCACTCCTCTCTCTCTTTAGCAATTACTTATCTTGTTTTGTAAAACAAAAAAAAAAAAAAAAATGAAAGAAAGAAAAATTAATTATTACTTACTACTCCTATACCAGTGGGATCGGATTCTCTCCGGTCTAAAATTTGGACCGGAGGAAATAGTACTAATCTGGACCGCATATTGAAAATAAAAATCAATGGTTGAAATATGCTCATAAACTCTGTATGAGAAGAAATCAATTCCTCACGCGAAGAATTTTTGAGCAGGTCCAAACCATTAATTGTAGCATTGGACGGTCCGTAAGTTATTTTCCGAAATGAGCCTTTTGCCTTCTACTGTAATTCTCACTGCTCAGTATCCTAATCCCTCTTCATTACCAGTTCCACCAAATCTATCTATGAGAGTTATCATGTTTTTTTTTTTTCTGTGTTAATGTCTATCTATGAGTGTTATCAAGTGGGGCCTAATTAAGCTACCCAGCCAACTAGTAAAGAAAGCTAAACAAAGTAGGAAAAACTTCTTCTTTCTTCGAAAAACAAAAAATTTCCTACTTGATATGAATCACGTCTTAGAAAAAGCGGGCCCAATTTTAAACGAAGGCATTCATAATCATAATCATACTGAAGAAAATGGAGAGATTAACAGAACTCACATCGAGCATCCGTGCTTGGTTTGTCTTCTTCCCTTTCCTCCTTCCACTAATTCCACCTTAAGTCATTTCATCTTAGCAATTCGCCAAGGCATATTCCATGAACCATTTGACTAAAATTACTATAAGAACTCAATTAAAATTTAAATTTTTCTACATTATGAGGTGGCGAAAAATAGATACATACTATTTAAAGTTTGACCATATCTGTTATTCACACCAATTCTATTGTAGGGCATATTTGCAGCAGGGACGGATACAACATCGAGCTCAGTTGAGTGGGCAATGACAGAGCTATTGCACAGTCCCGAGACTTTAGAGAAAGCCAAAGCTAAGTTTGAACAAAGTATTGGCATGGCAAAGGGAAACCGATAGAAGAAACCAACATTCCACAACTTCCTTACTTGCAAGCAATTGTAAATTATTGGTTTGTACTATTGAAATAAGTATTATTGATTTGTACTGTTAATAGGTGAGGTAAAACAATATTATTAGAGGTGATGTGTAAAGTAGTGTGATAGTATGGTTCGTCTGTATGTATGAAATAGTATAGCCTTTTAGTATGTGCATGAATTATTGGTGAAGTATGATGTAAGCAAGATTCCTCCTTATGCTTATAAATGGTGGATTCTTCCCCAGCCCTTTGTAAGAATCAAGTCAGTGTTTCCAATAATATATCCTATGTCTTGTGTTCTCTCTACAATTCTCTTTTGATCCTAACATACTTCGTGTTTGTACCCATTTCGTGTCTGCACAATTTAGTATCAGGGCCATGTATTTAATTCTAGCCTAAACCCTTCTACTGGGAACTTCTTTTCCAAAACTACTTCAAATCTTTTCTAAAAAAGAAAAGTTGAAGCATATGCTCTGTGGACTGTGGTTGCCTTCTAAGGATCATCCACATCAGAAACTTCATTAACTATTTTGATTATAAGATTATGTATCAGTGGGTTAAAAGTACCTTGAGACTTTGGCCTTTGAATAAGCAGCGTGTCTCGATTTATCTACCCTAGTATACAGAGTTTCATTGATCAAAATTAGTTAAAGATCTCATATTGGAAAGAAAAAGATTTGTTGTATGAAGAAACGAAGAACCCAGATTTTTACTTACCAAAAAATGAATCATTTGTTTTCTACCTATTCCTCCGCTTCCTCATCTCTTGTTCAGTCATTGTTATTTTGATGCCTGTGGCTGTGATGAGTGTCTAGAAGACAGTCTTCTAGAAGATGAGGAGAACTTTGAAAATCCATGTCCACTATGCTCTCCTTTACCTCCCACTCCTTATAAATCCCCACCTCCTCCTCAACCTCCATCTAAAAATGACCTTTCGGCATAACCCAGTGGCTGTTTTATGTTCACCCCATCTTCTCCTTCCACTGAAGCAGATTTTCCACCTTTGGAGTTCCATAACTCCCAAGAAAGGATGACCCACCGTTATAAAATTCCAGATTCTACTACCATTCTCCCTGATAGTAGTAACAAAGTAGTGTCAGCAGCAGAAGCAGCCATAAATTGGCAGTCAGCAAATTCTCTGGCTCAAAACAAAGTTCTCCAAAAAAATTGCTTACTCTCAGTCTCAGCAAAATTTGGAGAATGTTGTCCATAAGAAGTTATCATCTTTGGAACTTCTTATCAGGGATTTACAGTAGAAGATCCAAATTGTTCACCAAGAACTTCTCCAGATGGCATATGCCAACCAAGCATTTTCAGCAGATTTTTACCAAAAGGATGCTAAAATGAAGCATTTAAAGAATCAACTTCAATCTCTCCAAGCTCAACAGTATTCTCAGCAAAAAAGCCCATTTGACATGTTCGCATCTTCCTCGCAACAAAGTTTTTCTGGGTATCCCCAAATGTCTCAACGCTTACCTATAAACCCCACCGCATAATTTGGTGAGTCAAGCTCCAATATCTTTGGGAGCTCATCAGCTTTCCTTCCCCTACCAAAAAGACCATCTCCACCAAAACTTCATTTCCCAAAGCCCCAGATAAAACCTATCCATCCTTCAACAATTCTATCTCTACCATCTACCTCTACCTCTACTCCAACTACCTCCACTTCATCTAAACCATCTTATCCAAATTCAAAGTCACCCCAGTTAATGGTCCAACCAACTTCTAGTCCTTTCAAAAATCCAATCTCCACTATCCTACATACTTTAGCCACTATACCAGAAACCCCATCTCCTGAACCAACCATTGAGTCTAATTCGGATACTGAAACCACTGACTCTATGCCAATTCCTCACGTTTTTGTGATGAACCAGATCCTCCAGAGGAACATGTCGAAGATCCTATTATTATTGAAGAAGTCCTGAGTTTGAGACACCTCTAGAAATTCCAACCTTTGATTCCTTCTCATATTCCAATATCCATACCCAAGGTTTCTCCTTTATAATATTCTCTTATCAAAATGGTTGGATAAACTCTATGAGATTCATGCTTAGTGCACTACTGCTATGCTCTTCCCAAATGCTACACTGAGTATTGTCATTACTAAGTGTACAGCAAAATTCCTTGGCCGTCTTCGTCAATGGTACGTGACTCTTTGTGAATACAGATAGCTACAGCTTAAACAACTGCCAACCCTTGATAAATTCATCTCAGTCTTGCATACTGAGTTTCTTGGAGATCATAACAACACAAAGGAGTTTGTTCAAGAAGAATATCTCAGCATGAAGTGTTGTTCATTCAAAAGAAAAGATTTGGAGATTCATTATGACCGTATGTCTCAGAGATTTTATCTTCTCACCGGCATGGATGATGTCAACCTCAAACAAGCCTTTCTCAATTCCCTTCCTGAACCATTGGAAAATGAGACAACAAGGTTACTTCAAACAAAGGGATTGATGTTGAATGCAACATCTCTTTGCAGTATTTACTATCATTCTTTGATTGCCTTGGAAAAACTGTGCAATCACCAGAAATTTCTCAACACTCTTGAAGAACAGGGAAAACTTCTTGGCAAAGCTCGTGACCAGCCAGATTTATCTATAAAGTGCAAGGACAAGAAGTGCACTTGTCGTCCCTCGTATCGAAAATCCAAAACACTTTCAGAAATGGAAGTTTCAATCTCCTGGCAAGTTCCCAAAGTTTTTAAAATCTGACAAGTTTTCACGCCAGAAAAAATGAAAATTTTTTAAGAAAAAGTTCAGAGGGCAGCGAAAGTCTAATCGCTGCTACATATGCAGAAAGAAGGGGCACTATGCAAAACAGTATCCAAATAAAGCGGCAAAAGACAAAATGGTGAATTCTTTGGCTCTCATTGATGATGATCTTGAAGATGCCGATGTCGAATCCCTATTTTCTATTGATGATGAAGCAACAGCTGAAGCAGTCCTAGCATTTACCTTTGATGATTCTTCACCAGAATCAGATGATTCTTCTGATGATTCTGACTCATTTCCCTATGAATCCAAATATTTGGGTTCTCAAACATTAGCCAAAGTCAAAATTTTGCCTGGAAAATATGAGAAACCCATACCAGTTATTGCCTTCTTTGATACTAGTGCTGCAGCCTCCATCCTTAAACCAACAATTATCCGCAGGTCTTACTGGCAATCATGTTTCAGACCCTTTACAGCAGCCAATGGAGAAACTTTTGTCATCATCCTGATTCAATAAGCCTATTACCATCCAACTTTTCCCTGGATACACCATAAAACACCAAGTCCATGGTTTTGATCTCCCAGGAAAAGATTTATTGTTAGGCTTTGATATTCTCCAAAATCTTAGCAAAGTCTCCTGGCTCAAAAAAGGCTTGAAATTCAAAAACTACATGTTACCCTGGACCATTCAACCAAATCTCTTTTCCATAGAAAATTTCTCCTCCATCAAAGAAGCCATAATCCAAACCTCTTGTGCTGAATCTCATTCCTAATTTCTCACCAAATGCTCCAACCCACTCTGGAAAAACCAAGATTTCTTCATTTCTCTTCCCTTTAAGAAAAATGAAGACATCAACCCCACCAAAGCTACCCATCATGGAATGAACCCAGAGCAATACCAATTTGCTCTTCAAGAGCTCTAGCAACTCCAATCAGAAGGTTTGATAGAGCCCACAACCTCTCAGTGGGCATGTAAAGCATTTTATGTAAATAAAAGAACAGAGCAGATAAGAGTAAAACTTCGCTTGGTTATCAATTACCAGCCTCTTAACCATTTTCTATAGGATAACAAATTTCCTCTTTCTCGGCGAAGTGTTCTTTTTGCAAACTTGCCTAAAGCTCAGATTTTCTCAAAATTTGACTTGAAAGTAGGTTTCTGGCAGCTGGGCATCCATCCAGATGATCGCCCAAAAACTAATTTTTGCATTCTAGATCACCACTTTCAATGGTCAGTTATGCCTTTTGGATTAAAGATAGCTCCATCCTTGTTTCAAAAGGCCATGATTCAGGTATTTGCTCCCATTCTATCCTCAGCACTCATCTACATTAATGATATTATGCTCTTTTCTCCAGATATTGAGTCTCATTCTGTCTTACTACAAGCTTTCCATTCCTTGGTTCAAACCCATGGTATCATGCTCTCTTAGAAAAAGATACTTCATGCCCAACCAGAAATTGATTTTTTAGGGATGCATATCTCTAAAGGTCAATATACCCTCCAGCCTCATATAGCCTCTCAACTTGATCATTTTTCAGATGAAAATCTCACAATCAAACAAGTTCAATAGTTCCTTATAATTGTTAACTATATGGCTGATTTCATTCCCAACCTTGCCCAATACCATACTCCTCTCTTAGCTCTACTAAAGAAAACCCTCCTCCTTGGTCAGCCCATTGCACCAAAGCCGTCAAATACCTCAAAACCATAGCCAAAACCCTTCTTCCATTAACCATACCTTCAGATGGGAAAAGAGTTCTTCAGACAGATGCCTCTGATCTATATTGGGGAGCAGTTCTTTTGGAAGAAAACACAAATCAAAAGCGCAGAATCTGTGAATACAAGAGTGGTGCATTTTCTCCAGTAAAGCTTCATTACCACTCTATTTACAAAGAGATTCTGGCAATTTAAAGGAGCATTGAGAAATTTTAATTTCATCTAATCGGTCATCATTTCTTGATTGAGACTAATATGATGAGTTTCCCCAGCATGCTCAAATTCAAACAGAAGCACCTTCCAAAGGCACAGTTGCTTAGATGGGCAAATTGGTTTTCCAATTGGAGTTTTGATGCTGTTCACATAAAAGGAAAAACGAATGTCCTTCCCAGATTTTCTGTCAAGACTCAAAAAAGAAATCAACCAAGTTTCAAAATCAAAACCACATTCCTTTGTTCTTGGTTGTTTTCCAATGATTTCCTGTTTCCACCCAGTTCATCTTCCTGTTCCCCTCCAGTGTCATATTTTGGAGTTAACCCTTCTTTCCCGGTGTGTCCAAATGTGTCAAAATCTTCAACATCTCTGCATTTTCAAGTATGGTCTTGATGAAGGTCTTATAGGAGGTTAACCTTTTCATCCTGTCTACCCCTTTCTCACCCAATTTGAAATATATGACCGCAATGTCTTTTATTTCAAGAAGGAAGCTTAACTCCTTTTATGGTATTTAGTAGATGCATGCTTATACCATAAGTGTTTGTTTTAATAAATCATCAGTATTAGTTTATCTAGCTCATGCGGCATTCAATTAGATCCATCCTCCAGAAGATTTCTTCTTGAAATTTCTCTTGCTCTTTGGAAGTATACCGTTCTGGCAATAAAAGATTAGAGAAATCCCTAACAGCACAGGTGGGAATCTCCAATTTGCTTTTTGGATAACTCGATGCTTGCTCGACCAAAGTGTGTCGTAGAAGAGCGCCCCAAGCATAGGGCTAGGTCGGTTGTAGCAATAATAAACTCGGAAGTCCGAGGTCGAATCCACATGGAGCCAATGAAGCTAGGCCGGAAGGTTTGCTTTACGAAGGGTTTTTAGCATTAGGACCGCCAACCTTTAGTTCGGCTTTGAGACGGCCAACTTTTGAGTGAAGGAAATTCTCTCTATCTCCTAACTTTAATTGAAATGAAGATTGACTAGAAATTAAAAGCAGCAAGGTCTAGGGGTTTATTCCGCCCATAACTTAGGCCATTCAATGCTTCTCTTTAATTACTCAAGTGAGATTCAAAGTCATTTGATCTCACTTGGAAGATTTAACCATGAAAATCAAGTTTAACTCATACAACGGGGTTTGAAAATGGAAAGGAACTCATTTAGGTATTTTATCAAACACATAGAGTGCCATGGTTCTAAGCATTGGGTGTGCCAAGGAGACTTATCTACACACAATCAAAGAAGTTAACAACCCTAAGTTTAGACCAAAGATTAGAGTTCAACAAGTTGTTTGAGGCATTTTGGCAAACACCTAGAGTGACATAGCTCCAAGCATTATATGTGGCAAGAGATCAAATCCTTGCCTACACATAATCAAAGAGGTTAACAACCCTAGATTTTGTTACATAAAGATGAACTTAATCCATTCACAAACCACATTAAGCACAAGAAATGAGAGAAGCCATTAAACTACCTAAATCATGGGGTAGAAACTACCCCATGACCGGGCCTTGAACACTACTCACCCTTAGTGGGTGTAAACATGAAGGGAAATGAAGAGAGATATGAAAACATTCACAAAAACAGAAATAAAAACTAGATTAATAAAGATCTTGAGTTAACTTACAAGTTTAATGAAGAACAAAAGCCTTAAAACCCTAGCAATCAACCTCCTTGGAAGAGAGAGTGAGAGCTAGGGAGAGGAGGGAGGTAGAGAGAGAAGTGAAATTGGAAGATAACCTAATGAAATGGGGGTCTCTAGCTTTTATACCCCCTAAAAATGTGTTACAAAAGGTCCTAAATGCCCTTGAGTTAAAACCAGATCAGACACAAAAATCTGCAATTTTTCCAGGTTGTTCTCGCTTGATGTGACTTTCTCTATGTGCAGCGTGCTTTCACAAATAGCTTTGGTTTGTAGGTTTTTTAGAATGTGACATTCAACTCTAGTATGACCTTGCTGGTAGATTGCTTCCGAATTGTTTTCTTCCCTCCAACGGCCCCTTTGATGTCCCAAACACTCTTCGACACTTTTTTACACGCTCCTCGGGACTCAGTGGCGGGATGCCACATGGCCTTGGACACTTGGATACTTCTGGGAGTAATCCTTGGCGTTCAAAATGCCTTATTTCCACCTTTTTACCTAAAACTCACCAAAACACAACGTCCGTGCAATATCATCTAAATAAAGCAAATTACACACATGAGAGTGACAAAATTGGGATCAATAAGCCCATTTATTTACATTATTTAAGGCTTATCACTCGCAACAACAGGTGTCATCCTAATCCAGATGGTTCTATCACTTGGCGAAAGGAATATCACACTATATTCCTCTCTGCATATCCAGAGTCTCAGAGAATCCAAATCGACAATGGAAATTATCTTGTCATGACTCAAACACTTTGTTCACTCAATGGATTGACACCTACAGAAGTTCCCACTTCTCTCCTCCATTATGAAACTGCAAACTGAAAATTCAATGATACATATCTGGAAGAATGGCGCCAGAATATTCGCTATCTTTTGGACCCGTATTACTTGACCGACATAACTAAAAGCTTTTCTGGAAAGAGTGATTCAGATAATTCAAAGTAACAACCATGTGCTTAGGCCAGCTGTATCTTTTACGTGGTGTATGAATAAGTGAAGTGAAAGAAAGTAAGAAAGTAAAATAAGGTTGCAAGATTCTTGCTACTTTGTTTTGCTCCTTTCATTTCCGGGCGGTGGTGAAATTATTGGTTTGTACTGTTGAAAGAAGTATCATTGGTTTGTACTGTTAATAGTTTGAGGTAAAGCAATATTATTAGAGGTGATGTGTAAAGTAGTGTGATAGTATGGTTTATCTGTATGTATGGAATAATCTAGCCTTTTAGTATGTGCGTGAATTATTGGTGAAGTATGATGTAAGTAAGATTTCTCCTTATGCCTATAAAAGGAGGACTCTTCCCCTTTGTAAGAATCAAGTCAGTGTTTCCAATAATATATCATGTGTCTTGTGTTCTCTCTACAATTCTCTTTTGATCCTAACCTACTTCATGTTTGTACATATTTCGTGTCTGCTCAATTTAGAAAGTGAGCATGAGGCTACACCCACCTGTTCCATTGCTATTCCGTCGAGACGGACGTTGAAGTTTACGGCTACACAGTCCCACAGGGAGCCCAAGGGCTAGTTAATGCATGGGCTATTGGCCATGACCCAAGCGTATGGAAAAACCTAACATCATTTATGCCTGAGAGGTTCTTGGAGTTGGATGTTGATGTCCGAGGTATGGACTTTGAGATGATTCCTTTCAGAGCAGGACGAAGAATTTGCCCCGAATTATCTCTGGCCATAATCTCGTTTGATTGGAAGCTTGATGGTGGAATGAAGCCAGAGGAGTTGGACATGGACGACAAGTTTGGCATTACTGTGCAAAAGGCTCAGCCCCTTCGTGTTGTTCCATTCCCTGTGTGACAATTTGATTTTTTTTTGTTTTAGGTTAATACATATATATGTACAATGTGGTGAAACCACGAATAATGGTTTTCTTGCTTCCGCTTCCTTATCAATGTGTTTTATGTTCCATCTTTTTGATATGAGAGGGGAAGGGTACAAGCATATTATGTGAGTATCTTGGACGACAATAAAAGTATAACAAACTATACATTATAGTCCATTAGAATCTCATAGGAGTATCTCCTGCTTTTTTTTTTGAGTAAATACCAGGCCGCTCCTATTTTTGGACATCTTAGCCCGCCAGGTCCTTGACACCAAAAGTGCAATTCCTTACAAGTCCTGTGACTAATTTACCCTTATTTGATCACAGGCCCCAAAACACTCTCATCGGGAGAGACCAGATGGAGATGGTGTACGTCCATGGAGAACTCCGCAGCCATTCACCAGATCATCATCAACGGCACCGCCCTCCTCGCATCCACCGCCCAAATCAATCGCGCTCTGCCATCACCACCACCACCTCCTCCACCACTGTCATGGACGACCTCCAGGCCCTCAAGTTCCGCCATGGATGGTGAAGCAGCCACGGCTCTCCGGTCGGTCCTCCACCGCGTCCACCAGGCTGCCGAGAGGTCCGACTGATCCTCCGACCGGATCAACCACAGCCGCCGACTCCAAGCACCCAAAGTCCGACATCCTCCACACCTGGTACTCTCTCTCTCTCTCAAACCCTTAACCACGATGCCCAATGTCGATCGAAGACGACGAAGAATCGCTCGAGCACACGCTCCTCGTCGTCCGCGGGGTCTCCGTCTTCAAGATCCCGCCCCGGTCTACCTCGGGCAGCTACAAGTGCGGTGAGTGGCTCCAGTTCGACAAGATCTGGACCGGCCGCCTCCGTGTCGTTTCCCACCATGACGGCTGCGAGATCCGCCTCGTAGAGAAGTTTTGAGCTCCTTCGAAGTTTCCGACGTCGACATGGATGTTTGAATTGCATCTCGTTCCTGTCGGTGAGTTACTGAGTTTACTAACTTTTGAAATGTTCACTACTGTGGTGTATATTAGTTTATTTATATTACTAGTTAGTGGTGTGCATATTACATATTATGTACTAGTTAATAGGTAGGAAGTATATAATTCAGTTTAGAGAGAGAGAGGGCATAAATTGTTTACTTTTGTCTGGATTCTGGAACACAACACTACTTGTTTCGTGATAAATAAAAAACACCAAACTCAATTTTGACGAACGAGTGGCAGAGGAGCTCGGGGGTGGTGCTGTGTAGGTTGTTGGCGGAGAGTAGTCAGGTGGTGGCAGTGATTGGGACGCCAAGATCCGTGAGTTGTTCATTTTTTTGGTTCAGATCTGGGAGTAGATGATAATTAACACTATTAACACTATTAATTTACTGAGAATTAACACTATTGACACAGTTTCGTCTTTTTTTTGTGCAATTAGCACTGTTAATTATAAATTTCAACAGAATTTAACATTGTTAATTGTAAATTTAGATAGAATTTAACACTGTTAATTGTGGTGTGGTGGTGGTGGTGGTGACGGCGGCGTGGTGGTGGTCATTGTGGTGGCGTTGTGGTGGTGGTGGTGGTATAGGAGATTATATGGATCGACTGTTAATTAACACTATTAATTATTGTATGAACTTATATGAAAATTAACACTGTTAATTTAGACAAAAATTAACACTGTTAATTGTGGTGGTGGCGGCTGCGGCGCGATGGTGGTCATTGTGGTGTAAATTTAGTGAGAGATTAACACTGTTAATTTAAATAGAAAGTAACACAGTTAATTGTGGTAATGGCGGCGGCGTGGTGGTGGTCATTGTGGTGGCGGCGACGGTGGTGGCGTGATGGTAGAGTGGTGGTGGTGGTCATTGTGGTGGCGGCGGCGACGTGGTGGTGGTGGTGGCGGCGACGCCGGCGGCAGTGGTGGTGTTGAAGGATGTATGGGCCGAAGGGTATTAACACTATTAATTGAGTTGTGAATTTACATAGAATTAACATTGTTAATTTAGACAAAAATTAACATTGTTAATTGTGGTGGTGGTGGTGGTGGTGGCGGTGTGGTGGCGGCGGCGGCGGTGGCGGTAGAAACGTCGTGGTGGTGGTGGCGGCGGCGGCGGTGGTGGTTGCGTGATGGTGGTGGTGGTGGTGGTGGCGTGGTGGCAGTAGTGGTGGTGGCGGTGGTGATGGTGGAGTGGCGGTGTAGGTGGTTTTATTGGAGGTTATATGGCCAACTGTTAATTAACACTGTTAATTATGGTATAAATTTATATAAAAATTAACACCATTAATTTAAAGAGAAATTAACACTGTCAATTTAGATAAAACTTAACACTGTTAATTATGGCAGTGGCGTGGTAGTGGTCATTGTGGTGGCAGTGTGGTGGTGATGGTGGAGTGGTGGTGATGGTGGTGGTGGCGGTGGCGGCGTTGCGGTGATCGATGGTGGTGTAGGATGTTATATAGGTCGACTGTTAATTTAGACAAAAATTAACACTGTTAATTATGGTGGTGGTGATGGTGGCGGTGTGGTGGTGGTGGTGGTGGTGGTGGTATGGTGGCGGCGGTGGCATGGTGGTGGTGGTGGTGGTGGCGTGATGGTGTGAGTGGTGGTGGTGATAGTGGTTGGATCGTCTCTGCCATGCCGTCGCCGCCGCCACCATCACAATTAACAGTGTTAATCCAGATATTAACACTGTTAATTGGGATGTGAATTTAGATGAAAATTAACACTGTTAATCGTGATGGATTAACACTGTTAATCC
The DNA here is from genome assembly GCA_025413875.1 of Rhododendron molle. Classification (NCBI taxonomy): domain Eukaryota; kingdom Viridiplantae; phylum Streptophyta; class Magnoliopsida; order Ericales; family Ericaceae; genus Rhododendron; species Rhododendron molle. Next base: position 13,650,609 of record CM046395.1, on the reverse strand, counting down.
GGGTATTGACACTGTTAATTGTGGTGGTGGAGTGGTGGCAGCGGCGTTGTGGTGGTGGTGGTGGCGGTGGCGGCGTTGTGGTGGTGATGGTGGCGTGGTGGTGATGGTGGCATGGTGGTGGTGGCGGCGACGTGGTGGTGGTGGTGGTGGCGGTAGTGGTGGTAGAGTGGTGGTGGCGGCGGCGACGGTGGCATGGTGGTGGTGGTGGTGACGTAATGGTGGTAGTGGTGGCGGTGTTGTTGTTGTGGTGGTGGTGGTGGTGGTGGCGGCGACGTGGTGGTGGAGTGGTGGTGGCGACGGCATGGTGGTGGTGGTGGTGACGTAGGCATGGTGGTGGTGGTGGTGACGTAATGGTGGTGGTGGTGGCGGTGGTGGTGGTGGCATGGTGGTGATGGCGGCATGGTGGTGGTGGCGGCGACGTGGTGGTGGTGGCGGTAGTGGTGGTGGAGTTGTGGTGGCGGCGGCGACGACGGCATGGTGGTGGTGGTGACGTAGGCATGGTGGTGGTGGTGGTGGCGGTGTTGTGGTGGTGGTGGTGGTGGTGGCGGCGGTGACGGCGGTGGTGGCATAGTGGTGGTGGTGGTGGCGGTGGCGTTGTGGTGGTGGTGGCGGGGTGGTGGCGGCGGCGAAGTGGTGGTGGCGGCGACGGTGACGTCGTGGTGGTGGTGGTGTGGTGGTGGCTGGATCGTCTCTCTCAAATCGCCTCTTTTTTGCAAGTGGTATTTTTGTCAACAAAGTAATGAAGAGGACCTACTGGACTATGGGCTATTTGGGCAGGACCTAGTGGACTATTCTTCACCCAGACAGGACCGGCCAGGAAGTTGCTCTTTTTTTTTTGCTCAGCAATCTCATATAGGAGTATTAGTTAATACATGCATATTTTGTAGTAGGTATACCGTATTCAAACGAGGAGACAGCTTTACCAAAAAATATTAGAGAGGAACTTATTCGGGGTTCAGCCGTGAACAGCTTCTCTACAGTAGCAATCAATCGCGACCGTCCAAAAGTGTTTTGGACGGTCTAAATTTTAATGAAACTTGTTCGGGAAAAAGTTAACTTTTACAAATGTCGATGAAGGCTTGATTGAACCATTTATGTATAGGCCCTACCAAAAAATTTAACGAACTGATCAAGTTCTTATCGATATCTTACTGAGTGGATTTTCTACGAGGACTCTTAAAATATAACAAATTGAACGGCTCCGACCATTTGCATGGGAGCCTGATGTGGCTCCCACATAATCTAGTGTTCATTTTGTGTACACCAAATGGTGTATCCACAGTTCTTTTGATTAAAATGAGCATTTCAAAAGCTTTAACACTTTACCTAAATTTTGAGTATGGGGGTGTAATTAAAATGCATCACCAAATCTAACGGGTTAAAAATCACAGGGCTGCTAACGACACAGACAATCTGTGTAAAGATTGTGCACATATTTTATTGTGGGACCCATCATGGTTCTCACACAAACGATCCGAGCTGTTCATTAAATGTAAAATATTTTTTCAAGGGTCCCTGCAAATACAACTCAATCCCATATCTAGATGTGCTCGATCCAATCATCTAAATTTTCATTCAGATTTTTAGATAATAAAAAGTTAAATGATTAGATCGAGCATCTATAGATATCATATTGAGCTAATTTTTACAGGAACCCATGAAAAAATATTTTATATTTAATGAACGCTCGGATCATTTGTATGAGATCCGTGGTGGGTCCCATAACACAATCTGTGCACAGAATGTTTGTGTGGACAGACTTATTGTAAAAATAATTTCCCAAACCTGGAGGAGACATCTGTACCTAAGAGAAACCTCGGAAGGTCTCAATTATGTTTATACCCTATATTCAAACACGAATACCATGTGGACATGTGAGGCTTACCTCAGTTTGAATGTCAATGTCATCTTGGTCGACAATAAAATATCCTTCCTAGCTAATTAATTCAATTTTGATGGTCGCGGGTGGCGCTTAGGGCCTGCTATGCTTTGGTATAAGGAATAGAGTTGCGTCTTTACTACTATCTACGGGTTTGGTAAGATGGTATTGCCATCCACAGTGGTATAATCAAAAAAGGATAACCAAAAGTTGACACATTAGCTTTTGATTATTCACTTAAGAGGTTGCTAAGCTTAACAATGTTGAGCTTCACAATGGTCACTTCTCGTCCATAACCAAAATAAGGGTCCACTACAATTTCACTCTCTCTCCCCCTCTGTTTCTTGCCATTCACTTCCCTCCATTTACGTTTTTTTTTAGCAATTATATCGATTCCCTCTCTTAATTTTGGAAAAAAATCGGAGACTTTCGTCCCTACTATTATGAAATTTTTTGGGGGGAAAACAAATAGAAACGAGAAAGAAGAGTGAAAGACCTTAATCCGGCGATAATGGGTTTGAATTATAGATGATCGAGAGATATGAGCTTCACTTTTTGAGCGAAAGAAAGAGAAATAGTTTGTGGGTGAAGTGAAGAAAATATAGAGTATGCGAAGAAGAGAAGAAAAAAATACCAATTGAAACACAAGTGTATATAAATTTTGGAACTAGTTAACTTATGTGGTGTGGAGTTCACAAATTTTGATTATTGAAAAAGGTTGCTAGTTTTGGTTATCCAAAGCCCAAAATTTGATTATTTCTAAGGATGTTGCTAAGTTTGATTATACCACTGTGAGCCATCTTTTGCATCAATATTGTTAACTTTAAAAACAATTAGCTTTTGATTATACCACTGTGGATGGTCTAAGCGCTTGATCCTACAAGTGGTATCAGAGCCAAGGCCACGGGTTCGACTCCCCTAGATTGCATGCTGCTTGCGGACAGGTGCTGGGGGGATTGTTGGTCGCGGGCCAGCATCCTGCCCATGCGGGTTAGAACTTTTTTTTTCAAGGAAGTGTAAGAACTTTATTGAGCAATAAAAGAATATTACAACCTACCGTATATGCAACTAATACAACTGAAACAAGATAATTTGCACACTATTGAAGAAATGACACAATTAAATCAAATGAAAAATACATCCAGCCATAAATTAAACTTTAGAACTTTCAAGTTGTACTACTGTAGGGAAGCAAAGCTTAGAGAGTTGAAGTGATCAACACCGGGTAGTTGTTACGGTGCTGCCACTGACTTTCCTCAGTATACATGAAAGTCATCTTGGTCAATAGAGTAAAAATATAACAAAATATGATATGAGATAAAGGTTGCTCTAGATGCATATGGATTCACATGCGTCTAATGGTTGCTGACCCAATCATGTCCGAAATTGTGTTTTAAAGATATCGTGTTCCCAAACTTAGGGTTTCAAAATGAGCTAGTACTAAAATATCAAAAAAATAAAGAGCTCCTTTAATATATATTGTCCTTCGCCTGCCAGAGTTTGTCCTTCGCGCGCCTACCAAAGTAGACTTTTGTTTTTGCAAGGTCAAGTTTTTATTTGGCAAATCCTATGACAAAAATACATTGATTTGTAACTTTTATTATTGAGTTGAAATTCATTCTTTATTTATTTCTAGAGTGTCTGTTTAGAAAGTAGAAGGAAATCAAATCATTTGTAATTGAGAGGATGTGGTTTTAGGAACTAAATCAATTATATTGTAATTGAGAGATAGAGAAGGTAAAGAATGGAAGGAATCAAGGAGATTCGTGATCATGGCAGATGAATAAGGAAAGAGGATCTCAAAATCTATGGGTTGAAAATAAGGCAACGTGCATCAGTTGTGATTGCTCGAGCAAACTCCGAACAAGCCTATAGTGGTGTTTGAACAACTTGACAAATTTCATCCATCTATATATATGCGGCTCGCTTGGGATTTCGAGGCCCCTGAATATATGAGTGCAGCCCCTATCTTGCTCCAAAACAGAGAAATACCTAAGGGAGATTTTTAGTTTGTCTCTTGGAAAAAGATATGATCGTTTGATCATCAAACTTCTAGATTAATTCCAAAAGCCTTCTCAAAACTTTGTGATTGTTAATTGAAGTGTTCTTCCGGTGGATTTTCTGTGGGTACCGACGGTGGATTCCGTAGGTTATTGGAAGGCTTGAGAGATTCAAGGCAGCGGCGGTCAAGCACTAGATATGGTGAACGAGTAATTCGATAATTAACCTTGGTCAACCGAGAGCGATTCTAGGTTGTAAGTATAGGTTTCTTTGTAACCGTGCAATGAGTTATAGTGCATGATTTCCTTCCCATGGTTTTTTCCCGTTTAGGGCTTTCCACGTATATCTTTGCATTCATCTTTTTATTGCTCCTTGTTCGTTTGATTAGCTTATTTATCAATTGGTGGATTGATTAATTAAAAAGATAAAAAATAGCAAATATTTATAAACCTAGGCAATCTAAGATTTTTCAATTGGTATCAGAGCGGGTCGCTCGTAATATTAGATTTATTCCTAGAGCGGATCCTTATTTTTTTTAATTTGCTATTATGGATTCACCAAGAGAAGTAAAATTTATTATCAAACCTCCGATTTTTGACAGCTCTAAGTATGTAGCATGTGCTACAACTTTGTTTCCCGGTGGTAATAGTGTTCTATCTGACAGTGAGAGTACCAGTAATATTTTTTGTGAGGTTGAGACTAACTAAACTAGCAATGGAGAAGATAACTATGATACGGACGCTATGACTTTGGTTATGAAAAGTTTTAAACGTTCTTTTAAGAAAAAACCTGATTTAGGGTTAGCCGCAAAGCTAAAACAATGTGAGAAAGAGAAAATTGATGCGTTGCATGAACTTGATGTGCTTAAGCGAAAACATATGAATGTTGAAAATGATATGGATAGCCTTATTAAGACTAACAAGCTTCTTGAATCAAAGGTTGCAAATTTGCTAGTTGAACTTGACAAGGCAAATGCTACTTTTAAGAAATTAAATGCAAGTTCACAAGTTTTAGATAAAATTTTGTTATCTCAAAAGGTGGGGTTGGATAGAAGTGGACTTGGATATGAAGTAAAAGTATTTTCAAAGTCAAAGGCGGAAGGCAAGGTTGTAAAGTCCACTGAAAAACAAATTGCCTCGCCAAAAGATATAGCCAAAACTACCATCAGAAAATTGGTAATACCAATGTGCTCAAACAACCTACTCCCACCAATGCGAGGATTCAAAGAGGCATCAATGGTAAATCCACCACTAAGCGTGGTGAGGTAAGCCCTTTTAAATTTAAGCCTACTTATCATAATTGTGGAGTGATTGGACATATTAGACCACATTGCAAGAAATTACATGCTTCTTGTATTTCAAATGCACCTGAAAAAATGAATTTGCGTAAATATGCCCAATTTGTTCCCACTTGTCATTTTTTGGGATGAAAGGTCACATTCGGCCAAATTGCTTTAAACTCCATGGGTACCCTATTGCTCCTCTCAATTATCGTTGTATTAATAACAATGAGGGTAGGCACAATTATTTTGATTATGATTGTGATAGAACCCAAAAACCTAGGTGTAGGGTGATTTCTCATGAAAAGAAATACAAATGTGATGCCTAAACATACGCCTAAAGTAGTTGAAAATTTTAAAAAGGTCAAGATTAGATCTATTTGGGTGAGGAAAACGGACTTGAGAACTTGTATAGATTTTCCTTCCAATCCTCTTGATGCCACTGGTTTGTTCAGAGGAGTTGGCCTCGTCTTTTAAAGGCTTGGTCTTGCATCTATAGTCTAGGTTGGTTTTCTTGCATTTCTTGTACCTAGAGCTATGGTTTCTGTTGGGTTATTTATTTGTGTTGATTACATTCTTAGCATGTTTCATTTAGTTATTTAAAAAAAATAGAGTTTTTTTTTTTCCGGAATTATTAGTCTGGCAAATTTACTTTAAAAAAAAAAGATTTTTATTTTTTTTGCAACGGGCATGCCTTTGAGTTTTTAAGTTGTTGGCTATGAGATACATTCATATGAGCAATTTTTTTTTTAGTAATGCATGCACATCTTTTCATGATAACATTCATGCGAAGTATTTGGAAGTTAAATGTGACATGTTTCATGATTCTGTGATCTCCACCTCTACACGTCAAAGTTAGCGAGTTTTTTTTTAGAGGCAAGTTGATTCTCATGTACTTGGGTATGTCACATGTTTTTCCTCGACGATTGACTATTTCAGGCATATTTTTTATGGATACGAGATTCTACATTCTAAAGTTTAGTAAAAAAAAAGGAGATCATGGATGGTTAGCTAGAGATAATAATGCTTATCCGGGTGTTCACCAAGTAACCAGGCAATTGGGGTGAGGTATTCTCCCTCTGAGAGTTCGCGTCATATAGTGGATAAACCTTGTGAAGGCATCCGTGTTGGACCACTTGCTAGTAACCGGGTATTGGGTATGAGGTATTCTTACTCTCAATATTCGCGTCAAACGACAGTGGGGTAATAGAGAATACATTCTTGTTATCATGAGAAACAATAAAAAATATAAAAAAGGATTAATTGATTATGGGGGAGAGTATTCATTCTTTGAAGGGGAGTAGTATCTAATTCTTGGGGCGTAATTCATATCGATATGCATGGTTTGACTTCGAAAGAGGGAGAATGTTTGACAATCCAGAGTTTACATGAGAATTCTCAAATCCTTGACTGATAATCTTAATTTCTGGAGACGTGTCACACACTCACCTTGTCACGGACTCATGTCGCATGTTACAATTACTTCTACATTAATCCATGATTGATTCTCATGAAAATTTGCTCATGCCTTTAAAAAAAAAATACTATTCATATTCCTTGAGTCTCGTATTCAAAAACTTGTCCTCCATTGGTGTGTTCCCTTGTTGCATTATTTTTGTTGGTCATTATTTATTTTTGGCTTATCTCTGTAGGTTTTCAGTTCTCGTAGTACTATTGGTTATTTGGTTTATGGGCTATAATTACGGCACTTCTTTTCCGACTATTGTTTCATAAGTTTATAATTTTTTCATTCTCCTAGCTCAATTCTTGACTTTTGCAATACATGAATATGTTTGGTTATGCCATTGATAGTTCTATATAATTGGCTGTTGATATGTTTGGTTCATGATGAGTTTAGTTCAACTGCAGATGGGTTATTCATTCTTTACAATATTTTTTAGTTGACATTTGATTTCCTCTTCTACCTTTGTCATTCCATGACAAAAACGGGGACAAATTTATTGATTAACAGATTGTCTTTAAGTATTTTTTTTGCAGCTTCTCAGGTCATGATCAATCTGTTAAGAGATAGGTTATTATGTATGTTTTGTCATAGAAGTGCCAAATGGGGGAATTGTAAGGTCAAGTTTTTATGTGGCAAATTCCATGACAAAAATACATTGATTTGTATCTTTTGTTATTGAGTTGAAATTTATTCTTTATTTATTTCTAGAGTGTCTGTTTAGGAAGTGGAAGGAAATCAAATCGTTTGTAATTGAGAGGATGCATTTTTAGGAACTAAATCAATTATATTGTAATTGAGAGATAGAGAAGGAAAAGGATGGAAGGAATCAAGGAGATTCGTGATCATGGCAGATGAATAAGGAAAGAGGATCTCAAAATCTGTGGGTTGAAAATAAGGTAATGTGCATCAGTTGTGATTGCTTGAGCAACTCCGAACAAGCCTATACTGGTGTTTGAGCAACTTGGCTGATTTCATCCATCTATTTATATGCGGCTCACTTGAGATTTCGAGGCCCCCGAATATATGAGTGCAGCCCCTATCTTGCTCCAAAACAGAGAAATATCAAAGGAGATTTTTAGTTTGTCTCTTGGAAAAAGATATGATCGTTTGATCATCAAACTTCTGGATTAATTCCAGGAGCCTTCTCCAAACTTTGTGATTGTTAATTGAAGTGTTCTTCCGGTGGATTTTCGGTGGGTACCGACAGTGGATTCCGTAGGTTATTGGAAGGCTTGAGCGATTCAAAGCAGCGGCGATCAAGCACTGGGTGTGGTGAACGAGTGATTCGACAATCAACCTTAGTCAACTGAGAGTGATTCTTGGTTGTAAGTATAGGTTTGTTGTAACCGTACAATGACTTATAGTCCATGATTTCCTTCCCGTGGTTTTTTCCCGTTCAGAGTTTCCACGTATGTCTTTGCGTTCATTTTTTTATTGCTCCTTGTTCGTTTGATTAGCTTATTTATCGATTGGTGGATTAATTAATTAAAAAGATAAAAAATAGCAAATATTTATAAACCTACGCTATCTAAGGTTTTTCAGTTTTCAGGCTTAACGTTACTTCTAAGTCCATGTACACCAAGAAAAACATGATATACTATGACTATTTGAAAGGACTTGGCCAAAATAATGATAACTTGTTAGGCATTAGTGGGTCCCTTCTTTTGGAACCTTATATACTGAGGGCCAATAATTTGTCACCTTTGTGGTATTCCTTCATCGATCTCATAGTACTGATTAATGCATACTTTATAGGAGAGTACGTATATATAAACGAGGAGTACGTTACCAAAGAAAATAATAATAAACGAGGAAACTTGTCAGGAAAACCAAGAGCATAGAGGGCAAACAATGGAGTCATTGATCTTAATTCTGTATATCTTGTCAGCTACCACCTTGGTCGTAGCCCTCCTTTCGATATTTGGAAGCAGCAAACCAAGCCCAAAACTTCCACCAGGGCCCGCGCCGCTTCCGGAAGCCTTCTAAAATTGGGTGACAAGGCCCATAAATCCCTGGCCGAGTTAGCCAAGCTATATGGGCCCGATCATGAGTTTGAAACTGGGCAAAAAAATTGTTGTGGTCGTTTCTTCACCGGCCTTAGCAAGAGAGGTCCTCCAAAAGCAGGATCTCGCCTTCTCCACCAGATCTGTCCCAAATGTTGTTCACGCCCACGGCCACAACAAATACTCCGTAGCTTGGTTGCCGGTTGCAGATCAGTGGCGGAGCCTCCGAAAAGCCCTCAACTCTTACATATTTTCAGGTAAGTAATGGAAGTCGATAGTGTGTGTTGTTTATGTGTGTTGTTTATTACGTGCTTAAACTCTAAGGCCATGCTTCATAAGTCTCTTAAGCCATATGATTGAATTAGCTAGCCCATAGGACCCTAATCTTTGATTTTGCAAATGAGCATGGAACTATGAGAACCATCGAGAATATGAATCCCACATAATTGGTAGAGCTATGAAGCTTAACTTATTCGTTGATATTGAAAACGGAAAGGACTTTTCCAGCAGGTGTGCAAAACCCATTTTTCTTTACAAGTGCTAGAAAGGTTCTTATCGCGCGAGAACTAGGTTCCAGCAATCATGTCCAGGGTCCCTTCAGCTCTATGACGGAATTTTCCATGCTGATCAACACTACAAGAAAAAAGACTTTTGGCCACAAAATTCAAATTCATCGCCAAATGATACCTTCTAGCAAGGAAATCAAATTTCGCCGCCAAATGATATTTTTTGGTTAGGAAACCCATATTTTGTCGCCAAATTAATGTATGACTAATTAGTTCTTCATTTTCAAAAAGGTCATATGTTTTAAATTAAATAATCTACATCAATATATATTATACATAGATCACTTTGAAAAGGACAAAAAACAGTCCTCCCCTTTTTATGTAGTCTCTCTCTCTCTCTCCGTCTCTCGTGCACTCCTTTCTCTCTTTAGCAATTGGAGTACTTATCTTGTTTTGTAAAAACAAAATAGTGATCTTGTTTCCTTTAGCCTCCTATTCCTATAGCAGTGGGATCGGATCCTCTCCCGTCTAAAACTTGGACCGAAGGAAATAGTTCTAATCTGGACCGCATATTTGGAAAATCAATGATTGAGATTCACTCGCCAAACTCTTTACAAGAAGAAATCAATTTTTCATTTTTCTGAGCAGATCCGAACCATTAATTGCAGCATTAGACGGTCCAGATTTCAACTATCTGTTCCGGTCCAAGTTTTGGACCAAAGAGGATCCACTTTCTTTAAGAATTCACTGTCATTCACTCAAAATTCAGCTAAATATTTTGCACCCAACAATACAAGTATGCATATGTACTACACACACATACGTATATGTATCTATGTACATAAATATATATAAAGAAATTGGTGAAGGAAAACCTTTTATGTCAAGTAAAGTTTGAAATTTAATGTTTCAATCCTATGCTACTAGTGCGAAAAAAAATGATATTAACAATCCCATCATCTAATCTCCCATGCAAATAAAAACATGGAACAACCTCACTAGTAATCCTACCCACTACGAATCCAAATCCTAATTCCTCTTCATTATCAGTTCTGAAGAAATTCCTGAACCAAACCAGAGAAAGGAGAGAGAGAGAGAGAGAGAGAGAGAGAAATGTTGGGTCCGGAGTGCCCCCATGGATTTGGTTACACAATGTCACTCCCAGTGACCGCTCTAAAAACAGACTTGCAGATGCGATGTCGAATGCCATAAAAGACTTAATTAAACCCCTTCCTACCACCAATTGGTTTTAGGAGAGATGGTGGAAAAACGGTCTGACAAGTGGTATCAGAGCCAAGAAGTCATGGGCTCGAATTGCGGGAGCGTCATCGTGAGGGAGGGATTGTTGGGTCCGGAGTGCCCCCATGGATTTGGTAACACAATGCCACTCCCTGCAACCACTCTAAAAACAGACTTGCGGGTGCGATGTCGAATGCCATAAAAGACTTAATTAAAACCCTTCCTACCACCAATTGGTTTTAGGAGAGATGATGAAAAAGCGGTCCGACAAGAAACATAACCCTTGAATCTTGATTTCTCAACTGAACTAAATCGTTTGGTGGATTCTCCACTTATACAGAAAACCCTCAAGACTAACAGAAAGGCTAATAGAATGCTAACAGAATGTCAAAGCTAATAGAATGCTAACAGAATGCCAGCTCATCTAACTCTTGAACTAATCCTGTTTAATCACTAACTGATTAATGGCCTTTGCTCACACACCCCTGCAAACTGATGGGTGTGTTAACAACCATTAGTTTGTCTCTAAGTAAAGCAAAACGAGCTGTAGAGAGGGTCTTGTAAAAATGTCTGCAACCTAGTCCATAGTGCCAACATGTTGAACGACAATCTGCTTATTCAGGACCTTTTCTCTGATAAAGTGGTAGTCAATCTCGACATGTTTGGTCCTGGCATGAAAAATGGGATTAGAAGCCAGTGCTATTGCAGAAAGATTATCGCACCAAATAACAGGAGGCAATGTAGAAGGCAAACAGAGTTCAACAAGCAATTGATTAACCCATGTAACATCTACTGCGATTTGTGCCAAAGATCTGTACTCAGCTTCCGTAGATGACCATGCAACGGTGTGCTGTTTCTTGGCACACCAAGATATTAGATTAGAACCAAGAAACAAACAGAAACCTGTGGTGATCTTTTGTCTATTGAGTTACCAGCCCAGTCAGCATCTGAGAAAGCAGTTAACTGCAATGGACTAGGAGTGAAAGCAAGCCCTTGATGAAGACTACCTTTAATGTATCTCAATATAAGTTTTACACCAACAAAATGACTATGTTTAGGGCTATGCATATGCTGACAAGCAAGGTTAACAGCAAAGGATATCTCCGGTTTGGTTAGAGTTAGATATTGGAGAGATCCCACTATGGTTCTGAACCAATACACATCAGCAAAATCAGCATCATGAGGAAGCTAAGCAGGTATAGTAGAGGCAGGAGAAAGACTTGGCTTACAATCAAACATACCAGTCTTGATCAATAGATCAGTTGCATACTTAGTTTGAGAAAGGATAATAGAAGTTCCATGATACAATACTTCAATACCTAGAAAGTAACTTAAGGAACCAAGGTCTTTCATCACAAACTTGGAACTTAGAACAGAAATCAAGTCTGCAATGTAGATAGAACTACTGCCAGTAATTAAAATGTCATCCACATAGACTAATACCAAAGTAATATCTATAGCAGTTTTCTTGAGAAAAAGAGAAGAATCAGCTTTGCTTTGAACAAACTCTTGTTGAAGCAAAAACCCAGAAAATACAGAAAACCATGCCCTGGGGGTTTGCCTTAACCCATAAAGAGCTTTAGTCAGTTTGCACACAAAGGAAGGATGAGCAGGGTCTTTATAGCCTAGAGGTTGTCTCATGTAAACTTCTTCATCAATTACCCCATGTAAGAATGGCATTAGACACATCCAATTGTTTGATTGTCCAGCCATGAACAGCCAAACTCAACACTAGAACTATTGGTTGTTTAATTACAGGACTGAAAGTTTCTGTAAAGTCAAACCCCTCAGTCTGTTGATTCCCATTTGCAACTAAACGAGCTTTATATCTGGCTACACTTCCATCAGAATTACGTTTGATTTTATAGATCCACTGACAACCAACAACATTGGCTCCAAGAGGAGGAGAAACAACTCAAACAAGAGTCCCATATGCCTTGTTTAACCAGGGCTTGATATTCCTCATTCATGGCTTGATGCCACACTTGATACTTACTGGCTTCAGAGTAATGAATAGGTTCTTTTTCTAGCAAAGCTAAGTCAGAACCAACAACATTCAAACCAAAAACAATTTTAGATTTGACTATTCCATGCTTGGCTCTAGTAACCATGGAATGAGTATTCAGAGAAGAGGAAGAATTGGAAGTTTGAACAGGAGAACGAGAAGAAGAATGTTTAATAGTAGGAACGAAAGTTTCAAGAGGAACAGCATGAGTGATAGGAGAAGAGAGCGAAGAATCAGCATCATGATTGATTGGAGAAGGAGGAGCAGCGAAAGATACAGTCCTGTGAGGAGAAACGGAAGGAGACACTAGTGTGACAGTAGTTGGAGTTAGAACAACAGAATTAGGAATATCAGTCAGAGAAGAAGTGTGAACAGGTATGATAGGAATCTCATTTATGGTATTATGACCAGAAATAGGATAATTTGTGAAGACAGAAGTTTCAGAAAAAGGGATAGAAACAGTAACATCCTCAAATGTGGTTAGAGGTACACTAAAGGAAGTAGGAGAAGAAGATGACACAGGTGAAATAGAAGAAACTAGGTCAGGATAAGGAAATTCAGTTTCAACAAACTTAACATGTCTAGAAATGAAGAGTTTATTGGTACTGGGATCATAGCATCTGTACCCCTTTGTTTGAGGACAATATCCCAGGAAAACATAAGGAGAAGATTTTGGAGACAGTTTATTTGAGGCATATGGTTTCAACCATGGATAACAGCAACATCCAAAGGGCTTAAGGAACAAATAATCAGGAGAAGTCTGAAACAATAAAGTATAAGGAATTTGAAACTTAAGACTAGTATGAGGTAGTGTATTTGTAATATACACTGCTGTACTCAGTGCTTCAAGGCAGAAATTAGTAGTTAATCGAGATTGTAAGAGAAGGGTTACAGTATTTTCAATAAGGTGTTTGTGTTTCCTTTCAGCTAAACCATTTTGTTCTGGTGTGTGAGGACATGAAGTTTGATGAATCATACCATTTGTGAGGAAAAGAGTTAACAGAAAATGGTTTATGAACTCACCCCCATTGTCACTTCTCATAGTCTGAATGGTTGTGTGAAATTGAGTAGAAACATAGGCTTTGAACCGGTGTTCTAAAAGGCGGGATTAATTGCCGGTTAATGGGAATTTAATCAGAAATCTGGGCTGACCGATGAGATTAATGGCTAAAAGGTTGAATTAGGCGGCTAGAAGATTAATCGGACTTAGGCGGCGATTAATCGCCGCTTAATTGGTCGGCGTCTAGGCGGCAATAGACGATTAATCGGTTCATGGGCGATTAATCGGCTAATGGGCAATTAGGCGGGGTAAATCTGAATTTTTAGAAAACGAAGGGGGGTAACTGTTATACTCATACCAGGTTATTTAGGGCTTCGAATTAGTGTTACTGTATTAGGGCTCTCATTCGATTAGTCTCTCATCGATCTGGGTCTGGTGATTAAGATTTCGTAATCTTGAACTATGAACATTGAACTTCTATGTCTCTATATTTGAATTTTGAAATGTAGAGAACTGTTAACATTCAAAAGTGTTAACATTGAGTATCCGATAGCCAAAAAGAACTAAGAAATTTTTTGGGAGAGAAGATATATTACATCAACTAGAAAAACTGTGATTATTAATGGTAGGGAGGTTGTAGAATATTTTTTAAAAAAAACCCGACTAATTGCTAAAAGGCGATTAATGGTCGATTAATAGGTCTCGAAGCTTGAAGGTGGTCTGCCAACCCCTAGTGCCGAGCGCTTTTTAGAACATTGCTTTGAACTGACTGATAACATGTTTAACTTCTGACTTATAATGAAGGGGAAATAGCCAAGTAAATCTAGAGAAGTCATCAATCATCAACAAGTAGTATCTAAAACCCTAATGAGCAGGGATAGGAGATGGTCCCCACACAATTGAAAAGGGGCAGTAGTAGTAGTTTGAGAAACAGGAAATGGAAGCTTATGGCTTTTAGCCATATTATATCATTTACACTCAATCAAATGAGGCTTAGTAACAGGTAATCCATACTGTTTTATTAATGCCTGAAACAAAGGAAGACTAGGGTGATCCAATTTTTGATGCCAAAGCTTAGCAGAAGGAAAAGAAGTGCTTACAAAAGCTGTAGATGGACTAGGACCAGAGTGATGCTCAGAGGAGGTCAGAATTGGGTACAGACCTTTGTGACATGGGCCATTGTACAAGATTCTGTGAGAATTCTAGTCCTGAATTTCAAGTCTAGAAGAATCAAAGATTAGAGAGCAATGATTATCTTTGGCAAATTGATAAACTGAAATCAAATTGTGTGTAATTTTGAGGCGTATGAAGAACATTGGACAGTTGAAATTGAATTGAAGGTGTTGGTAACAAAACTTTGCCAGTATGAGACACCTGAAGATAAGAACCATTTCCAACCATTATGCCATCAGGCACTGAAGCAGGTTGAGGATTTGCTATGTTCTGAAGATTATTAGTGATATGACTAGTGGCCCCACTGTCAAAAAACTATGGTTGATTTGAAGATGATGAGCTTGCAATACAAGGAGAAGCCTGATACTGAGATGGTTGCTGAGAAACACGAGGTGGTACTGCATTTGTGTAGAAACCAGTGTATGGAGACCTATTGGGCATAGTATAGGCTTCAATAAAACCAGCAAAGTTTGTCTGTGAGGGAATGCCAGGTCTAGCATTCTGCAAAGAAGACTGAATGTTGGGTGCGACAAATCCAGCAGTTTGTAAGAGAGGTTGAAACATAGGTACACCAGCAGGATAGATATTAGGTACACCAGTAGGATAAGCATAGTTATTCATCCAAGGTGTTGTAGGTGTCATCCAAGGGGCAGATTGAACAGGTGGTCTCCATTGAACAGGAGGAAATTGAGTAGATGAGGATTGGTAGTAACAATAATTTGTTGTATGGTTACTACGGCCACAAATCTCACATGGCATTCGTGGGCCTCTGCCCCTACCTCTGTCAAAACCTCTACACTGAGAATAATGAAATTGTGGAGACATTTGCTGCATATTCTGTGGAGGCATGGACTATGAAAACACAGGCTGCATAGGCTGTGAAGGCATATACTGTGGTAACACAGGCTGCATAGGTTGAGAAGGTAAAAACTGTGCTGTAGACTGACCAGAAAACTGAATAGGAGAAGACTGAATCTGACCAAATGTTGAACCAAACTGACTAAACTGTTGTGAAGGTCCAAAAGGTGTAGAAGTACCAAGTTGAGCAAATGACTGAGGTAGACTATTAGCCAGTGAGTAGCATTCACAGAAGAAGAAACCTCAGGCACCTTTCATTGTCCATGAGTTGCAACTAAGACAGAAGTAGTCTCAACCTCTGAGTTAGAATCCTGTAGAAGCTGAATATCCTCTCCATTCAGCATATTGATCACTTCATTGAAAGTGATATTAGTACCACTGGTTTTTGTAAAGCACGAACTTTAGTTTTAAAACCATTGAAAACCTTTGGTAACCCCCTGAGACTGTGGAAAATGAGATCATCATCTTCCACTGGGCTTCCCTGAGACTCTTTTATTGCATCAACAGAACACTCAATGGTAAAAGTCTTCATGATATTTTACAATTTACTCTTGAGGTCTTGAACATGACTCTTTGACAGGGAATTATACCAATTAGACAAAGATCCCCAAACTTCATGAGCGTGTCGTAACCCTAGGATGTAAGGTAGTGTAGTTGGAGACAAAGATATAGTTAAGCATGAAAGAAGCTAAGTATCAATGAGTTTCCATAGAGTAAATGCAGGATTAGGAGTTAGGGTTTCATCAGTTGCTCGAATTTGTGGATTAGGACATGGAATCGAAGCATCTAGATACTCAAAGAATTCATTTGCTTGCATAATATTCTCCACTTGTATGCGCCATAACAGATAATTCGTACTATCGAGCTTTATATTGACAAATGAATGAAAATTTGTGACCATAAACACAAGCGAGGGAGGTATTGTTACCACCGTCGAGGTTGTCGTACTTGCTGCGGAAGCCATTGATGTTGTTCGTTGTTGATGAACAGAAGAGAAAGAGAAGAAATTGCGGAAGATGATCGTGAATTGCTTCAGAAGATTTCCATCGATTTTGTTCGTTGTTGAAGAAATTGCGTCAGAAAGGAGAGGAATTGCTTCAGAAGATCGTGCGCGTCATCCTCAGAATCGGAAGACTTTCATCTATGGGCTTTGATACCATGAAGAAATTCATGAACCAAACCAGAGAAAGGGGAAAGAGAGAGAGAGAGAGAGGAGAGAGAGGGAGAAACGTAACCCTTGAATCTTGATTTCTCAACTGAACTGAATCGTTTGGTGGATTCTCCACTTGTACAGAAAACCCTCAAGACTAACAGAAAAGCTAACAGAATGCTAACAGAATGCCAGCTCATCTAACTCTTGAACTAATCCTGTTTAATCACTAACTGATTAATGGCCTTTGCTCACAAGTTCGGCCAAATCTACAAGAGTTATTTGAAAACCAAAAATTTCTTATTACTAGATATAAAAGCACGTTTTAGAAAAAAAGGGGCCCAATTTTAACTATGGCCTTCATAATTATACTATCTTCTATGAACACAAAATTTTGTTTGTCAATCATTTGGCCACCATTTGCAGGTAACAGAATCGATGCTAGTCAAAATTTACGGCGGCAAAAGGTGCAGGAACTCATTGAGTATGCGGGAAAATGTTGCCGAGAAGGGGTTGCAGTGGACATAGGCAGCGCAGCCTTCAAAACAACCCTTAATTTGTTATCCAATACTATATTTTCCATCGATATGGCCGACCCAACTCAAGATTCAGTGCAACAATTCAGGCATTTGCTTTGGCAGATTAGGGTAGAGATCGGTAAGCCCAATTTGGTGGATTACTTTCCAATACTTACGAAAATTGATCCACAGGGAATAAGACGCCGGATGAAGAGTCATTTGGGGGATACTCTTGCGATGTTTGGTCGGCTTATTGATGAACGGTTGAAGTTGAGAAGATCGGGAAAGGGTGGTGCAGAGAACCATGTGATAGATACTCTGCTCAATATCAGTGAAGAGAATGGAGAGATCAACAGAACTCACATAGAGCATCTGTGCTTTGTTTGTCTTCTTCCCTTTCCTCCTTCCTCATTTCATCTTAGCAATTGACAAGGCATACGTCCATGAACCAATTGACTAAAGTTACCATAAGAACTCAATTAAAAAGTTTACATTTTTGTACATTATGTTTTGCTGATATAGTTTTGGATTTTATAAAGACCATTTATAACCATTATGTTTAAAACCATTTAGAAGCACGCAAATTTTGTTGTCGACAGTTTTTTGGTGTTCACTAGTATGATGTAGCGAAAAATAGATGCATAGCATTTTGAAGTTTGACCATATTTATTATTTACACCAATTCTGTTGTAGGACATAGTTGTTGCCGGGACGGATACAACATCGAGCTCAGTTGAGTGGGCAATGGCGGAGCTATTACACAATCCCGAGACTTTAGAGAAAGCCAAAGCTGAGATTGAACAAACTATTGGCAAAGGGAAACCAATAGAAGAAACGGACATTCCACAACTTCCTTACTTGCAAGCAATCGTAAAAGAGAGCATGAGGCTACACACACCTGCTCCATTGCTACTCCCTCGCACAGTCGAGACAGACGTTGAAGTTTGCGGCTACACTGTCCCACAGGGAGCCCAAGTGCTAGTTAATGCATGGGCTATTGGCCGTGACCCAAGCGTATGGGAAAACCCAACATCATTTATGCCTGAGAGGTTCTTGGACTTGGATGTTGATGTCCGAGGTAGGGACTTTGAGCTGATTCCTTTCGGAGCAGGACGAAGAATTTGCCCCGTGTTATCCCTGGCCATAAGGGTAGTTCCGCTGATGTTGGGTTCTCTCATAAACTCGTTTGATTGGAAGCTTGAAGGAGGAATGAAGCCAGAGGAGTTGGACATGGACGACGAGTTTGGCCTTACTTTACAAAAGGCTCAGCCCCTTCGTGTTGTTCCATTCCCTGTGTGACACTTTGATTTTTCTTGTTTTAGGTAAATAGTAAATACATATGTAATGTGGTGAAACCACGAATAATGGTTTTCTTGCTCATTTCGTCTGGTTTATGTTCGAATCTTTTTCCTTTAATAGTAAGGCCAACATCACTTTAAAATTACGTTCCAACACCCAAACACCAACCCTGCAAATCTGCAAAACCATTGAATCCTTGAAACTTGAGAGAAACCAGCAACGCCCAAACACCAACCAGCAAAACTACAAAAGCCATAATAGATTCCTTGAAACAAGAGTATGGAGGCTTACTTCGGCTCTTGAAACATGACACAATCTACCTTATTGATCTAGAACATATCCGTGAGACTACCTCAAATCTCTCTCTCTCTCTCTCCTGCTTTCCAAGACAAGCCAAATCTTAAAAACATCCGTTTTTTGGTGTCAAGAAAATGTGTTTAGTGAGTAATTAGAAAATTTTCAACACTTTCTTTCTTTTCAATATTATATAAAGTGCCTAACAAAGATGATAAACCTAGTATTAATTTAAAGGCTAATCAAAATGTTCCCCTTTTTTGCCACATGTTAGAAGAGCTTATATTGCATTACCCGAATCTGAACATAACAAATGGCATCAACCTCCACTCCATCGAAGTTGAATCTACAACCTCACTGCGCTAAGCGCAACCACGCAACCATCGGGCCAACTGTCTCGGTTCACGATGCTCCCATTAATATCCCAACAACGTGGAACGACATTTAGATATTTCAAAAAAACACCGAACTTGATAGATGGCTTGAAATATGAGTGTTGTAGCCTGCCGACTGTTTCTTCGACAGGAACCCAACGCAATTCAGCCCACAAAACGCACAAATTTCACAAGTAGCCCATCTCAATATGGATGCCATCTCGGTCAATACATAGCTGACCTCAGGATGAATGTCATCTTTGTTGACAGTAAACACAAACCAACAAGTAATATTAGATTAGTTCATCTCCTAATTCAACTTTGTTGAATTCGTTAATCCCATATAAATTAATGCATACTTTACTGGAGGTATATATATAAAAGAGCAGACAGCTTTACCAAAAAATATATAATAACAAACGAGGCGGCAGAGCGATAAGGCAGGGAAAAAGTCGACGACTTGATTCAAACTATAACCTTCTCTGCCTTTAATAAGAAGCAAAAACCAACACTTCTCCTTCCTAGAAATTGGCTGTAGTAACTTGAAAACTCCCCCTTTCTAATCTCATTTTGTTGGGAACCATGGAGTTATTGATCTTGGTTCTGTATATCCTGCTAACCATCAGTTTGGTCCGAGCCCTCCTTTCACTATTAAGATGGAGCAAACCAGGCCCGAAACTTCCACCAGGGCCGGTGCCTCTTCCGGTCATCGGAAGCCTTCTGAAACTAGGTGACAAGCCCCACAAATCCCTGGCTGAGTTATCCAAGATATATGGCCCAATTATGAGTTTGAAACTGGGCCAAAAAACCGTAGTGGTCATTTCTTCACCAGCCTTGGCGAAAGAAATCCTCCAGAAGCAAGATCTAGCCTTCTCCACCAGATCCATCCCCTACGCCGTCCATGCCCATGGCCACCACAAATACTCCACGGTTTGGTTGCCGGTGGCAGATCAGTGGCGGAGTCTCAGAAAAGCCCTCAACTCCAACATATTTTCAGGTAATGCACAACATTCTGTAGTTTACAGCTAGAGTAACTCTTTCTTCGTATCCACTTTTATATTATATGAACTTTGTCTTATTTTGATAAAAAATGGTTTACCCTTCTAATCCTAACAAGATGAACTAGACATTTATTTTGACTATAAACGATCTGTACATAGAAAACATCAATTAAATAAATAGCGGTTTTGCTATCCTAAGCCTACTAGGCAGTTAATAATCCACACTAAATCCCAAAAACGCAAGAGTTCCAACATACTTTCCACAGATGTTAATGGTCCTTTCTTAGCTGTTTATACGCCTTTCACAACTATCAATACACTTTTGACACATTAATTAACCATTTCCTATTGAGCTGATGTCAATAGTCTTTTCACTTCTCTATCTGATACTCTGACTTTTGCTCAAGAGCAAGCAACTGCTACTATATCATTCTTCCTGTTCCAATACTGTTGACAGAATCTTAAAAGATAGATAACCAAATCTGTGGTATTTTTGCCCATCCTACTGGCCGGGTAGGCAACCAAGCTCGGTGGTGCCATAAGTCACTTTTTGGGTTCGAGCCATGGTATCCCCTCTCTAACAAGACAAGACACCAACATGGAAGTCTGAGTGTTCCTGAGTGTTGTCTGCGGCCCTATGGCAGAGCCAAGATTTTGAATCCAGAGGGGGCCGGCTTAATAAACATATATTTTTTATCGGAACACATACCTATTATGAGCTTTTTGCTTTCTAATACTTTATATTTATAAATATGAATGATTATATCCCAATACAGTTAAAGTATACCAATCATTTAATTTTTTCTTAGGCTACTTCAACTGTTATGTGTTTATATTTTACTTATGAAAGAAATTGAAAAATGATAATGTAAAATAATCAATTTTTTATCAAAGCAAACCAAAATTATTAAGAGTATATACACAAATAATTATCAATAATATTTAAATTCAAGTATATATAAACTAAAAATTTTAAAATTCAGACGCTCGAGGCAGGGGTCAGGGGACCGGGGCCCGGCCCCAACATAGCTCCGCCCACATTAACTAAGCTAAACAAGGAAGAAAATGACACGTAAGCAGATTCTTTTTTCAAAGATAGCATATCTTCTAATGGATATGAAAAAGATTTGAACGAAGTGGGCCTAGTCAAAATTTGTTTGTCAATCATTTCCCATCACATTTCAGGTAACAGACTAGATGCTAGTCAAAATTTACGGCGGCAAAAGGTCCAAGAGCTCATTGAGTACGTCGGGAAATGTTGCCAAGAGGGCGTCGCAGTGGACATAGGCAGCACAGCCTTCAAAACATCCCTTAATTTGTTATCCAATACCATATTTTCGATCGATATGGCCGACCCAACTCAAGATTCAGTGCAACAATTCAGGCATTTGATTTGTCAGATTATGGTAGAGATCGGTAAGCCCAATTTGGTGGATTACTTTCCCATACTTAAGAAAATTGATCCACAGGGCATAAGACGCCGGGTGAAGAGTCATTTTGGGGATACATTTGAGATGTTTGGTTGGCTTATTGACGAACGGTTGGAGTTGAGAAGATTGGGTAAGAGTGGTGCAGAGAACGATGTGATAGATATTCTGCTCAATATCAGTGAAGAGAATGGAGAGATCAACAGAACTCACATTGAGCATCTGTGCTTGGTTTGTTTTCTTCCCTTTCTTCATTCCACCAATTCCATCATTAAGTCCTTTCATCTTAGCAATTCCCAAAGACATATGTCCATGAACCATTTGGCTAAAACTATCATGAAAACTCAATTAAACTACTCACTTCTGTACGAATATGGTTTATACAGATATGGTATTCAAGACTGTACTGGACTCTATAAAAACCAGTTATAAGCAAGCAAATTCCATTCTATGACACTTCTTGGTGTTCGATATAGCATTTTGAAGTTTGAACATATTTGTTATACACACCAATTCTGTTGTAGGACATATTCGGAGCCGGGACCGATACGACATCGAGCTCAGTTGAGTGGGCAATGGCGGAGCTATTGCGCACTCCCGAGACATTACAGAAAGCAAAAGCCGAGCTTGAACAAACTATTGGCAAAGGAAAACCGATAGAGGAATCAGACATTCCACGACTTCCTTACTTGCAAGCAATCGTGAAAGAGACCATGAGGTTACACCCGCCTGCTCCATTGCTAATCCCTCGCACGGTTGAGACAGACGTTGAAGTTTATGGCTACACTGTCCCACAGGGAGCGCAAGTGCTAGTTAATGCTTGGGCAATTGGCCATGACCCAAGCGTATGGGAAAACCCAACATCATTTATGCCTGAGAGGTTCTTGGACGTGGATGTTGATGTCCGAGGTAGGGACTTCGAGCTGATTCCTTTCGGAGCAGGACGAAGAATTTGCCCCGGGTTATCTCTGGCCATAAGGGTAGTTCCGCTGATGTTGGGTTCGCTCATAAACTCGTTTGATTGGAAGCTTGAAGGAGGAATTAAGCCAGAGGAGTTGGACATGGACGACAAGTTTGGCCTTACTGTACAAAAGGCTCAGCCCCTCCGTATTGTTCCATTCCGTGTGTGATAGTTTGAATTTTCTTGTGTTCGGTGAAAATGTATGTAATGCGGCGAAAGCACGATTACTGGTTTCCTTGCTTCCGCATCCTCATCAATGTGGTTTTTGTTCCATTTTTTCCTTTACTAATAATAAGGCCAACATGGCTTTAACGTATATTAAATTTCTAACTATACCCATACTTTAAGATATACATTGAGATTTTGTCAACACCCAAAAAAAAAAAAAAAAAAATTGATGAACATTACTTGAGGGCATCTTTTTAGACGGGGCCAATTCCAAATGTTCGTGCCTGAAAATACCGGTGCGTTTTGCGCAACTGTACTTCTGCTCGTGTTTTTTACATACTCTATGGTTCGACTTTGGATAAATAACTTTCAAAGCTATTTAAAACCTGATTATAAGAAACCTCTCTTTTGATGATTTCAAATTCTCATTTTCAAAATAAACTGAAGCAAAATTTAGGTTTCGACAGCTTCCCTTTAATTATTTGACGTTTAGTGATTTTAGATGATGAAACCAAACTGACCTGTTTTCTCCAATTAAATTTCAAAACAGTTTGGATTGGATAAACATTGGTTCGGGTAACTATCGATTCAGGCTGAACACATTGCTCCTGTTTTGAAGCTAGCCCAATGAACATCTTTGAACCATATTTGGGGTAAGGAGCCTCAGAATTTTTCAAAAGTACTAATGGGCGATGTATGATTAGATGTATGAGTATGACTTATTCATAGAGCCTCTGTAAAGAGGTAATTTACAAGGCCGCTTGATCTCAGCCGTCCATTTTAACATTGTACGGTTCGGATTTTAATAAAATTTTTCCGACAAAGAGTAATCCGGACCGTCCAATATACTTGGGATGGATGCAGTTCACCTCCGTAAATCACCATTCACGGAAACCTCCGTGAAATAGTTTTTCTCTATAAGTATAGTAAATATTTTTTACAGCTTGTTTGCGTGCTTGAAACAATGTTCGTGTAAGTGCTGCGAAACAGAGGTTTAGTGAGCAGAGAGTTGCCCTAAAATTTCATAGGAACCTAAAAGGATTGAGCCAGGGCTTGTGGTTCTTGGAGAGAGCCGTAGTCTGTTGTGGTGGCTCTGGATTGTTGCGCGGTTAGGTTAGCGCCTTTGCTGGTTTTTTGTTCTTGTTGTTTCATTTTTTTTATCAAAAGGAGAGAATCAACTACCTGTTCATATTCAATAGAAACTAGGGATGGCAACAGGTCGGTTGGGATATTGGTAAAAACAAAACTAAAACCGAAACCAAAACTTATAACTAAAACCGTAACCAATACCAGATGTTCTCTTCTTATCTAAACCGTAACCAAAACCATTGCTTATCTGTTCAATTTTTCACTGAATTCAGTGATCAGCATTTTTAATTATCCAACCTTAATAAACCAGACGAAACGGCCAACGTAAAAACTAAGAACAATGTACTCCCGCCGTCCCCCTGTGTCTTACTTCGTAAATTCAACTTTTTATGAACACGCCATCATTACGTTTTAAAAGTCACTCCCTCCGTCCCATTTTTAAAGTCCAGTATTCTATTTTGGGTTGTTCCTTAATAAGTGTCCATTTTTTAAAGTTAGTAGGTAAAGTTGATACATTTTCCATTTTGCCCCTAAAAGTAGATTCTATTTTAAAAAATTAGTGAGTAAAAGTGTAATGATGATGTCTCCATAGAAGGTAAATAGGAAAAGTGGAGGTAAAAATTGATGTAAAAAGTGTAATGATAATGTTTTCTTAATAAGTTGGAGTTACAAAACGGAACATTTAAAAAGAGACGGAGAGAGTATTACCTTTCATCATTACCTTATGTGCAGATATCATTATTACATTTTTATCTACTAACTTTTTAAAATTAAATCTACTTTTAAAAGCAAAATAAAAAATGTACAAATTTTTACCCTCTTACTTTACCCAACTAGACATTTTATTAAGGGACAACCCAAATAAAATATTGAACTCTTAAAAAGAGGGGGAGGGAGTAAATAATAAGTTTGATAAGACCACGGTGAGCCAACCGAATTGCGCTAAATCTTAACGAAGATGGCACAACTCACACAAAATCTTCATTCAACTGAATTATAATCTGATGAACGACAAAGACAAACGAGACGGGAGGGAAAGAGAGACAGAAGGGCGAGAGAAGAGAGAGGCATTGAGGATTAAGGAAGTGAGGTTATATATAAAAAATACAAGGGTATTTTCATAATCATATCCTAGTTCGGTTCTGATTACGAATCAATTTTGATGCAGATATCTTGTATAATCAAAACCGAACTGACCTGTTTTTTTCATATTAAAAATCATAACCGTGGCTAAAAAATCAATAAAAAAAAAACCATCCCGATCGGTTCGGTTAACCATCGGTCCGGATGAGATTGCCAATCATGCCTCCTTTTGGCCAGGTAGACCATTCAAAACTATGAGACTAAAGGTGATACCTTAACTTGAGCCATCCAGACAAACCGCATGTTTTGCACTACCAGAAAAGCTCTAATATTCCCACCATATTAAGCAAATGATGGTCCAGATCGCTAAGCATGTCATGCAATGCAACAGATGAACAAAATTGTAACGAAAAAGAAGAGGTAAAAGAACGAAACCCTTCAAAGATAAAGCAATTTAATATGTACAAATCCGCCCGCAAATTGTACAGATAAGTTTACCCATGTTCATCTCAAACAGCTATCCTAAAAGGAGGTGTATATAAAGCTGCCATATACACATGAGACTCCATGAGAAACAAGAAACAATATATTATTATACCTGAGGAGACAAGGAAGAATCAATTCATCAGGAGAGATCCGCATCAGCTAAGCATGGTAGGATGTCCAGTTTGAAGCATCCTCTTAAACATGTCCATCCCAAATGCGGAATCTGAAGAACTACAACATGAAGCATTCTAACTTCTATCAACTCCAATTCAGAAAATAAACTTACTATCAACTCGCATCCCAATCAACTAGTTTCAAATATGTTCCAAGCAACCACGTGAAGAATTGTGATAGAGCAAAAACAATGGCAAAACAAATCAATGGACATAGCACATTTTTTTCCATTAGCAATGTACGGAAAATCAGGGTCTGGATGCAAGTGATCTCGACCCTATACTCTGTGCATTCTGAGTAAATAGGCATGACCACAAGCACAAAAACTGTTGCCTTGGACAGAAGATCTGCCACAGATCAAGAGTTACCTACAAACAACTTCAAAGCCTACCATCTCATGTTTTTGACAGATAACACTAGTGGAACAGTGCTCCAGTGAATAGAAACAGGTGTCACGACCCAAGTAGCTGTTGGCTCAGTAGCTCAAATGAAGAGCCTACCAAAGTTACTTGTAGTCGTCTATTTGGTTCTTTCCTCAGTTAACGTGGGATATCATGATACCCCATACTCAGTTACATGATCTCCTCGTTATGTTATTTACCGCGTCGTACCGTGTCAAAAATATATTTATAAAACCTTGGAGTTAACTACTACTCCGTAGAACAGTGGTTAAGACCGAGTGTCGAATCCGCAGGGACAGTATGGCTAAGTTACTATAATTTCAATTAACTTTTAGATTAATTCGGAAGAGAAACGATTGAGTTGTTTGATTTGAGAAAATTAATTAATTAAGAAAGTAACTAATTATTTGATTTGAAAACTGATGAGAAAAAGACCTAGGGTTTCGAATCCACCCCGACCATATAACAACGATATGCATAGGCTTGGTTTAACATTCGAATCATTTAAGACTATCGTTAGAGCTTGCAATCCCTTCCAATAACCGTCAAGAAGATAATTGAGTTGTTAAAAGGCATAGACTATCCCATAGCACGGACCGTCTCACTAGCCCGGTCTAGCCGCCTAACGGCACGATCCGTCTTACGAGCATAATCTATCTCAGAACTCCAACCACAATCAAAGAATACCATTGTTTAACTCCGTATTTGAAAACCGCGAATATAAATACGGAACAAATTGAAAGTATTAATCATTCCATAAAATTGAAACGAGTTCTAGTTAAACAATCGATCCGAATATTAAAATCTAAACCTATACATATACAAAGTTACTTGGCACGGTGCTTCATCTTCTCCCTAGGGAATGGAGTTAGCCGCTCATGGTAACCGGGTGTTCCTCGCGAATTCGTCTCCTGTTCCGTCCTCTCCGAACTGCCGTGATAGTGTGGGTCTCCTCCTTTTATACCCTACTGCCATTCCTTATATGCATGTGCCGAAAATCTGGGCACTTTGGAAAGGAAGACTCCTTTCCATATTCCAACTCCTCTCCTTTGGTAATGAGTTTAAATCAATGCAAATACTTAATATATGTTTCCTAGTCAAAGTTCAATTCCTTACCCCATTGCAAAGAGTTACATCCTTAATTTACTACTCATTCACGTGGATAACAGGAGCAACCCAATTCTATTTTTGTTCTATTTTCGCCACCAAATAAATGCTAGCCAATGTTCGCAGCAATCCTGCGTAAGACTTCTCAATTTGCATGTTTTTGCACGCATCGGTCTTCAAAGCCTACAAACACCACAAAACACTAAAATATATCAAGTAACAATGTAAACGGACCAACAATGCATAAATTAGAAGGATTAAATGGGTGCTTTTTAGGAGGAAAACAAGCTCACCCTGGGTTCGTGATTTCATAGGGAAAGGAGATGCCATCAAGATTCGGTATCCGCGGAACATGATCCTTTTTCTCATTCACGAATTTTATTATCTGAAACAAAACCTCATGAAGAGATGCTTCTAGTGCTGCCCGACGAATACTTATCTCCTCCACCGCACTCTCTGACATCAATCACTGAAAGGTGGGTGAACCACACAAGTATATGATGATCAGTGAAGAATTTGAAAAAGGAAAAAGAAAACAAAAATCAATACACAGAAACTGTTTGTACCTCCTGGATCCACTACTACTTTGGAATGATGCGATTTGCTAGAATGTGCAAAAATTCCGACATTTGATTTGGCAGATCATGGTAGAGGTCGGTAAACCCAATTTAGCGGATTACTTTTCTATCCTTGCAAAAATTGTGTTAGCCCAAAGGTTTCTATAGAATACCTTATTGATTTTGATGATAACAAAACATATTAAAATTGAAATATAATTAATATTGTGATATTTGGTACTCAATTGAATTCATGTTTATTTTGTAGAATTTGGTTGAAGTTCACATGGGAAGATTATACACCAAATTCCTATCTCCAATAGTCAAGGTCAAAATAGAGAAAGAGTAAGATTAAGGACGAGTCTTCTCTAGATTTCTAACGGCTAGAAAAAGTCTCTCAAGGAAAGAAGAGATTTGATTGAAGAAGGCTTGATTGAAGAAGGTTGATTGCTCTTATATGGAAGACAGAATTGTTTGGAAAGGCAAGATTGGAGGACCATCTTTCAAACGGCTAGTGGAGCAAAAAGGGGATGGATTTTTGCAGTTAAGAATTCATGCAATCAAGGCCATATTGTATTGGATAATCTTCCAAATATGGTGAGTGCTTCTAACGTTCAATTGTGAAGAATATATACAAGGCAAAGGAAGATTAAACAGATGCAGTAGAGAGCTTCACGGAAATACTTCAAAGAATACATCAATCTCTTCATATTCTATTCTTCAACTTGATAATTTTACACTTGTGTGAGAGAGCTCTTATTTTGATCTTTATTGTAAAAGGGATTGTACACCCTTATTCATACTCTTGTGAGTGGTTATTTTTTGTGAGTGGTTTTGGAGAGAAAATCACTTGGAATTAGGTGTTACTAGCACCGGAGTCAAAACTAGTTGGGTTAGGTGTGACTAGCACCGGAGTCAAAATTAGTCGGAGCGATTGGGGATAGATTGCTCGTTGTAAAGGTTGTCTAGCACCCGCGAAGCTAGAAGATTGTAGCTATTGGAGATAGTGCAGCAAATCTTGAGTTGGACACTTGGGGAGTGGACTAGGCCGTGAAGTTGCGGACCGAACCACTATAAATCCTTGCGTTTGATTCTCTCTTCCCTACTCTCTTTATTTTCAGTTTTGCATATCAATATTGCATGAGTAGAATAGTATATCTTGAAATTGGAATTGTGGTTGAGTAGATTGAAATTAGTTTTTTTAAATTCCGCATTATAATTGAGAAACCCAATTCACCCCCCCTCTTGGGTTGCTATTTGGACCAACAAATTGATCCACAGGGAATAAGACGTCGGTTGACCAATCATTTCGGAGAAACATTTGAGCTGTTTGGTCGGCTTATAGATGAATGGTTAGAGTTGAAAAGACATGAGGAAGAGTCGTGCAGAGAATGATGTGATCGATATCCTGCTCAATATCAGCGAAGAAACTGGAGAGATTAACAGAACTCACATCGAGCATCTGTGCTTGGTTTGTCTTCTTCCCTTTCCTCTTTCCACTAATTCCATCTATTATGATAACTCCTTTAGAATTTACATTTTTTCCACCAATTCTGTTGTAGGACATATTTGGAGGCACGACTGATACAACATCGAGCTCAGTTGAGTGGGCAATGGCGGAGTTCTTGCGCACTCCTGAGACTTTAGAGAAAGCCAAAGCTGAGCTTGAACAAAATATTGGCAAAGGGAAACCGATAGAAGAATCAGACATTCCACAACTTCCTTACTTGCAAGCAATCGTGAAAGAGAGCATGAGGTTACACCCGCCTGCTCCATTTCTAATCCCTCGCACTGTTGAGACAGATGTTGAACTTTATGGCTACACAATCCCACAGGGAGCACAAGTGCTAGTTTGGGCTATTGGCCATGACCCAAGCGTATGGGAAAACCGAACATCATTTATGCCTGAGAGGTTCTTGGACTTGGATGTTGATGTCCGAGGTAGGGACTTTGAGCTGATTCCTTTCGGAGCAGGACGAAGAATTTGCCCCGGGTTATCTCTAGCCATAAGGGTAGTTCCGCTGATGTTGGGTTCGGTCATAAACTCATTTGATTGGAAGCTTGAAGGAGGAATTAAGCCAGAGGAGTTGGACATGGATGACGTGTTTGGCATTACTGTACAAAAGGCTCAGCCCCTCCGTGTTGTTCCATTCCCTGTGTGACATTTTGAATTTTTTTGGTTTGCGGTAAGTATATTTGTAATGTGGCTAAACCACGACTACTGGTTTTCTTGCTTCTGTGTCCTGATCCCGTGTGGTTTCCGATCGATTTTTTCCTACACTGATAAGGCCAACATGGCTTTAAAACTACGTTTATTTTTCACTATACACATACTTCAAGATATAAATTGAGGTTTGTAAACACCATCATTAATTGAGATTTGAGGGCATCTTTTCAGATGGGGACGATCGATTTCAAATGTTCATCCCTGCAAAGATCCTTATTAATGATACCATGGGCGGAAAAAAAATACTAAAATTGTAGGAAAATTTATAATTTTCAATTGGGTCACGTTCCTGATCTTCAATTAGGGAAAAAAAAAATACAAACCTTGTTGTAGTTAATGCAAAAATTTCGAGAGAGCTGGGAGAGTTTGAGAGGGAGAGAGAGATGAATGCATTTTCTGAAAAGAGGAAAACAAAGCACCTGTCATGACACAAATCTTAGCCACTGAACAAAGGTAAATATTAATTTAAAGGCTAATCAAAATGTTCCCATTTTTTTGCCACATGTTTATTTTTTTTTTGGTAAATTAGCTTGAAATTAAAAAAAGGTTAACCGAATGTACAGCCTACAAGGGACATACCCCAGGAGGAAAAGAAAAGGAAGAAAAACAAGATTGAAAAAAGTGCGATAACCCGTGCACAACCCACATGGAGAGTATGGTAGAGTAAACAAGATAATAGAATTGCCATATGTGCTGAGATCATACCCCCGTTGCACTATCCATCTAAGCGGAAGGATAGTACAACGAGGTATGATATGTAATGATACGAGCAGTAATAACATGAAAGTGAACTACTATCTGGCACAACCCGCCAGGCTAGGAAATAAAATAAATAGTCACGGTCAGAAATGACCAAATGATAACCATCACTGAATAGTTGCAACTACATAGCACCTCGGCATCGAGGGGAGCTGAATAGCAACAACAAAGGAACTAGGCACCGAGAAGAGGCTCGATCCGGAGATGATGGCATCCGACAGAGGGCCCAACCCTGCACACCACGCCCATTCCATCCAGACTAATACACTCTCATCCAAAGTCCCAAAGATCGCCAGAAACAACTCGCCCTCAACCAAAACCCATAGCCACTAGTCTCCAGAGATGGGGTAAGTAGACCAAGACTCCAATACTCCAACCTAGCACAGTAATAACAAGCATAGCACCCACTTTTAAGGAACAGATATTGCAAAGGACCGGGCTCCGAGAAGAGGCTCGATCCGGCGATGCGACATCCGACAAGGCTACCTCCCCAAGTACCTTGCACACCACGCCCATTCCAACCGGTCTAATACTCTCCCGACCTAGTACACAAGGCTCACTATAACCTAAAGTGGGACAAATACAATACAAGGGCCTCGAATTGGTCCGCCATTAACCGTGCATTACCACCGCATCATCTGGCAACCCATCAACAGTGCATTACCACTGAATCATCTAGTCACAAATTGAGGCACACAAAACTGCAGAAAGAACCATTAACAATCCTTTTCAACCAGTGCATTACCACTAATCTAGTAAGGACTATCACAGTCACAGTCATACTACGCTATAACAAATGCCCAAAAGAGCAAAGAAACTTGGATTGTGAACAAACCCAGCGTAGATGCTACAGCCATAGCCCCAAAATTGGGCAACCAAACAGTACCGACGACACACCGAAAACCACGGCTTAGGGTTGTCATGCCGTAAAACAGTTTAGGGTAAACGCAGAGAATGGCTCAACTCCACGGGTTAGGGTAAAACAGTTTAGGTGCTTGTTACAGAAATCCAAATTGAACTTGAAGGAACTGAATTCATGCCCACAATATAGCCGAAATGCAGCTGCCACTTTACTGAATGAATTACTTTACCAAATCAGATCCGAAAACCTAAGTCAAGATTAACCCGATCTCAGTCCAAGCAGGTGACTGTCCATCGGGGATCTCGAAATGGATCTACAAGACTAAGGATTGATACCTGCCTTTAGAAGGTCCGACGATTTCCGACCAGAAATGAACCACCCATCAGAGTTGAAACCCTCCGGCGAGAGTCCAGATCAGAACCCATGACAGCACGAGAGCTAGAACAATGAAAACCCTTGCTAATTCAGAACCCACTACTCGAGCAGGTCAGAAACACTCGGGAGATGCAATTTC